>CAKAOJ020000041.1:1278283-2556566 GCA_916701645.2 Sebastolobus alascanus | reverse complement strand
GAGCCGATGAAAATGTGGGACGTCGTCTCAATATGTGGGACGTGGAACAAGGGATTAAAAATGCTGTGCAGTTCCTCGTAAAGCGTGACACCTGGTCACCCTATTTTAAACCCACTTTTATGATTACAGTGGAATTTAGCTGACATTCGTTTGCAACTATTTAGACACTGAATATAGGGTGCCAAAACATGTCAGACAACACGCTCTCTGGGATTGTAAATTTGATTGTTGCAAACTTGGACAGCCGCTTCGCCAAGATGCTTCCCTACTGTTGGCAGCTTGTGCTTGTGGGACTGTCTGTGGATTTGCTGGTGTGAGATAGAAAACTTGTGAATGCCTCCAATCTCGCTGCGTATGTGTTAATTCCTGGCTAAAACAGTCTTGATGAAATGCTTCCTTTTAAAAGACTATCTCAACCTGTCCACCAGGACAACAGAGAGCTAGTTAGCAGCCACCGTTGTAGAAGCAATGTGAAGTCTGTGCGTGTACAGTATGTGTGAATATGTTCAGCGTTGCTGGCAGTGCAGCGCGATGATGAATCACTGTAATTTGCGCGGCCTGCAGCTGAGGCGATACCACAGACTATTAAAGACAGCAGCCCTGCATTGATTATCATAGCAGGTAATTGCTTGGTGGCGAAGATAAAAATCAGTGCTAATCCTAGGATGTTGTCAGGTTTTGAAACACGGAAAAACTTTTGATCTTCCCAGCGGGTATGTAAAAGCCTGGCCACGCCAAAAAGAGATAAGCTGAAGTGGACCAAATCAATTCCTGCAGTGGGTTAATTGCTTTTCTCTGCATGTCTAGCACATTTTAAGAGTGAAGGGGGGATTGTTTTTATATTGATTCACTGCACAGGGAAGATTTTAATTTCCCCAAACCTCTCTGGCAGTGCCAACAGTCTGAGGTTAGAAAATCCAATTATCTGGGCTCGCCCCAAAACTCAACTGAAACCACAGGAGAACCATGATATTGAAATGACTGACGTGATTCAATGGGCCTTTTGAGATTTTGAATGACTCGAGATAAGGATCAACAGATCAAGGTCGCGTTCACTGAGATAATGAACGGGTTCAGGAGGGCTTGTTTTGTCCCCTGTAGAAGACTTTGTCCTGGGAAATATGTGGCGTGAAAAGCCTGAAACATGCTGCGACTCAGTGAGCTGAGACATTCGGTGTTCAATGCACTGAACCAGAATGTAATTTTAAGCATTTGTTTTTGAGTTGTGTTGACACTGGAAGGACAAAATGGAAAAAAAGATAAAAAATGCAAGCATGCATAATAAAGTTGCTCTGTTTTTGAGTGTAGTTTTGACAGACACTATTTCCCTACAATGCGATGTAAAATAGATACTGTAGAGAGGAGCTGCTCAAAGCTGGGGAAATGGCATTGGACAGGGGTGTGATGGCTCAGGCAACAGCTCAATATCTTGTATGTGATGCATCTGCATAAGAAACACTGAATGTGCAACTATTTTCCCTACTCAGCAACAAAAACGTCAGGTGCCTTAAAACAACTTTCTTTCTTGAAAAAGTTTTTTTTTAACTTGAAATTGTAATATTCGAGCATCACAGTTTGACTGAGGCCTGTTGGGGCATGACTGTCAACAACCGGGACAAAGGACTGATGAATAAAGTCAAAAGACATCATAAAATAACTAAAACTCTCTATGAGCTTTCTTTCATTATTTAGCTCTTCGCCCATTTGTTTCATACCGGTTCCATCAGCCATGCTGAATCTATAGTGTGAACCAATTTACAGCAGAAATTACTTGTAATCACGATCAGATTAGGGAGCTCCACGGGCCCTGTGTTAACTAAAAAAACTAAAAAATAAATAACCCAAAAAACAAATGACAAATGGATGCCCCTAGGCTAGATAAAACATGATAAAGTGGAGAAAACAAGATAAAGTGCCCTCTAGGTTGGCCTTAAAATGGAGAATACATGACGCAGTGCCATATAGGCTGCCCTAAAAAACTTTCTACGCACTTGTGCCCCACCACATGCAGCTGGTGTCGTTTTTATTTTTTTCTCCCCTGCCCCTCGGACAGCCTGAGTCCACAACTGGAGTGAACCAACATACAGCAGAAATGACTTGTAATCATGGCCGGATTAGTGGAGTTTTTGGGGCCCCCTGGAGTCTGGGGCCTGGGGCAGCTGTCCGCTTTGCAGAGGTGTACAAAAATACGCTTGCAGTTTTTGTACAACAACAACCAGCAAGGTAGTTCACTTTTGACCATAACCTGGTATGAACCCTCAAAAGTGGATCGTTTGTTGTGTTCATTATCTCGAGTAAACTCAGGATTTGTGCGTTAAAGTGTTTGCTTGGATGCGGGCTAAAAAAGCTGACAAGCTAAATCTCAAATGCTTTCCCATTTGGAGGTTTACAAAAATACAAAAGCTGTAAATGCAGTACTGAGAATATGTTGGGGGGTAACCGGCAGGAATTAGCATTTTGCTCTTTCAGCTCTCCATTAATCCATTAATTCTGCCTCCCATTAATTGGTTGCATTCAGCTAGAGTGTTTCAGTGCGACAGACTGATTAAATCTCAATAACTCCGACGTGTTCTGTTAGTGGCGTTTTTTAATTGAATTCTGTCTGTACATTGTAATAGCCGTGGCTGCAGGGGAGAGCGCTCTCTCTGCTCACCTTGATTTGTTGGAGACAGAGACAGCCACAGGCCATAATAGAGACTTCACGAAACTCTGGGAGAAGAATACAGCAGTGATGATGATCACTTCAAAGCCGTCAGAGGGCCTATACATAATGGATGACACAGGAGCAGTCCGCTCTGAAGTGCATTGTTCTTCCCTGGCAATTAATTTAGAGGTAATTATTCCTTAGGCACCTTAATAAGATGAGAGGCCACCTTAGAGAGGCTGCTGCTACTGCTGGAATTAGAAAAGACATTCGCAAGCAAAACTGTGATCACATGCCAGTCACTGTCACGTGCTCTGCAACACTGTCAATCTTTTTGTGCCTACACTGTAACCATGCACATACATATTTGGCAGAACTCTCAAAGGAATAACTGCAATTACCAAAAGAGGTGTCCCAGCGACTTAGCGTTGCACTTCAAATAAGTGGGGGGGACTCAAAAGAGTTAGACTCAAAGCAGCAGAGGTCGAGATATTGACTTTTAGTCCCTATGGGTCAAGCTCACTGGATCCTTCATTTCCCACACTGCAACTAAATAGCGTCTTCTATCGTCTATTTACACATTTACACAAGCAGAAACATTAGCATTCATTTAAAGTCCAATATCCACTCTCCTTGTAGCTCTGGTTTTGGTCTCCCCCATCCTGAGGGAACTATCTGGTTTGTTAGCTGCTAATGCTAAACTATATTCACCAGCTTGCCGCTAACGTCTGCCGTTTGCTGCTGGGCAAGTAGCACATAGTGGATTTATCTGATCTTTTAGCTGAAAATGGAAAAAAACTTCTGGAATCAACGCTGATGAGAGCGTGACGAGTGAACCAAAACAGTAAAGTCATTCCAGAAACACCAAAACAATTTGCTTAAAGTTGCTGAAATGCTTCTAGAGGTGATGGGAACCGCAGAGTCGGGTGATAATTTTCTGGGAGTTTGTGCCTCATTTCCACTGCATGGTACGGCACGGCTTGACTCGACTCGCTTGGAATTGTTCTTTTTTGGTTTTTCATTGGCAAAAGTTGTGGATAATATCTGGTACTTTTTCGGTACCACCTCGATCGAGACTCCAAGCGAGCTGTGCCGATACTAAAAGGTAAAAAACTGCAGACCACAGAGAGAATCGTGACTAAATTTGCCATTTGCGAGACACGAAACCACCTGCCCAAACCCGCCTTTTTTTAAATGGCCAAGTTACGATCAATAATATTCGACCCAGATTTTAAAACATGGCAACCCGCAAAACCAAAAGTCAATAGAGGAAGTACAGGCGATCCTCTGATTGGTTGCTGATGAAAGGATCCAGCGAGAACACACTGTGTTTGTATGTTTGTGTGGCGTTGAAGATGATGTCATGGCAGTTTCACTTGGCATCGCTATGATGATCAGCTAAGAATCCTGCCTATATTGAGGGGGTACTATTTGCAGTGGAAAACAAAATCAATAAAAGTACCTGGCACCAAAAGCGAGCCGAGTCGAGACGAGGCGAGCCGCACCATGCAGTGGAAATTAAGCATATGAGTGACCCCTTTCACATAAGAAGTCATTTGATCCTTTGTTGATATAAATATATTAATTACAGCCACTATAACGTTTCAACAAAGCACTAAGTAAAGTATATTTTGTGAGTAGTTTTTTGAGGTGTGACCTTGTGGTGTGGTGTAGTTTGTGACTGGCAGTTTGCCAGCGAGTGCGATCCCATTTGGATGCGAAGAGGAAGGAAGCCAACAATGTTCGTGGTTTATTTGGGAACAGCGGGGGGGGGGACTCTGTTGTTGCTGCATTGTGTTTGTTTGTTGCTCAGGAGTTTGTCGGGTCTCGAGAGAGATTCGCAGACAAGACACACATACACACACACGGCACGTAGGGACTGATGATGATGTACAGCCTCGGTGCGTTGAGGAGCTTCCTCAGCAGTACACAATGCCAGGAGAGCACAGTGACTCAGGCTGACACAGCGGGAGCGTAGGGCCAAGGAAACTACTATCTGGTCCCAGTGCACCACAACTCCTCCTCAGCCAGAAACAGTGCTGCTTTGCAGCTTTTTTTCGAGCCCAGTATCCAAAGCCTCCCTGGCCCCATTGTTAATGGTAATGTTGTTTGTTGTTTAATGTTGTCTGTCTGCTGCCTGAGTCCCTGAATCATTTGCAATTCTGAGTTTTTATTTTATCTCTTCCTCATTCCCCTAAGAGGCGAATAATCTCTTCATTTTTCCTCGCTGTGCTAAATGAGTCAAAAAGCGCATTTGGTCCTGCAGAACTTCCCGGTAAAATAATGATTCACTAAATAATAAGAGACTCAAATTTCCCCTCCCCTTCAATGAAAAAATAAAGTAAAGACATCAGGTAATGACAGCCACACCGGTCCCTGTAGTGCAAGTCACAGAGCTTCAAAGCCTCTGACATTTCGATGGGAATTCTTTTAATAATAGTTTTAATAATGTCAGCGTTGCTGACTGGGGATTTTCAGACAATAAGGTCAGCATCCACTGAGACTACTGCACATGCAAGCAATGTTTTCTATCTCTTGCTTTTTCTGTTGTTTGTTTCCAAATTATTTGGGCCGACCTGTCCAAGGCCAAATAAAGAATGCATGAATTCTGCTTCTTTAAAACAATAACAATTGAAATGTACAGTATTTCCATATTTTAATGCTGCTTTCTTTTGTTTTATGATCAAGAAACGTTTCACAGCATAGGAATATATGAGTTAGTTAATGAAGAAAAGAATGATTACGGATTTGTGTGGGATGCTACGGTGTCCGTGACGGCACGGAGTTTGGTGTTTGTTACAGATGGAACTTGTTGGCGAAGATCAGGAAGAAACACTTGTCATGCGAAGTCGGTTTGATGCTGCAAATGAAAACTTCTGATGATAATTTAGTTTTCAACAAACTCATTACAAATTCTTTTTCCAGAATCTTCCTTTCTCCTCAAGTTAGTGTTACGCATTTTGTTTTGTAGGCCTGCTTACTTACTTACTTATCTACTCATTATGCACTGAGAATTGTTTGTGTTGTTGCTGGGTGACAGATAACACCGCAGCTAACGAGTTACCTGCAGGTGAGGTTTAACGCTCTTAAAAATGCCATTAAAGGTGAAGTCATGTCAAATAGGATTAAGGGCTAACTGGTGTTTAAAAGGCAGCTTTCTCTCGGGATGTCAACAGTCTTTTCCCCTGCTAGTACTGTGTGCTGTGGAGGTGTTTTAAGCACAGTTAACAACTTCAAAGTGGTCAAGCCTTTGTGTCAAAGTGTCATCCCAAACTGTCCGATGGCCGACCATCGGCTTGGTGTGTCGGGTCCTTAAGAGGGTTAACAGTCACCATTATTTTTGTTTATAACAAAATACACTTTGGCCAGTACGGAAATCTCGTGCATCTTGTCTTTACAGACATTTTCCACAAATGTCTTTGTACATCATCATTATCATCAGCAGAATTCCTGCTGCTCACAACAACATCAGCGAGGCACGTCTCTGTCTCCTACCATCAGACATATACTGTATATTTTTAATACTGCTTAAAATTCACCTCAACAAAAACATCAAGAAGCAGCTCCAGTAGCAGGAGGCCTCGCCTCATTGGTGCAGGGATATCTCTACAGCTCACCAGCATGATTCCACTGAATTACCATCCCCGTAGTTCATAAACCAGAGAGAGAGTGAGAGAGAGACGGGACCAGTCAGAGGACAGCACCAGCCAGACGGCTCTGATGCTGTAGATTAAACTCACACGTCAGGCTCCATTCACGGCCCCGCTCCTCTCCGCGTTGACAGCAGATGGCCTGCAGGGTAACGTGTCAGCGGGGCACCTGTTGCTGTGAATAAAAATGCAGCTATCTGCAAAAGGCAGAGAGAATAACGTGGAACACGGTGCGATGATTTGCAGCTCGGGTCGACTGTTGAAATGACGTGGCTGAATCTTAATCAATTCGAACGATTTGCTGTGTGGTTCCGCCGTTATTACAAGTTCTCCTGCAGGAGGCTTAGCTTGTTTGACATTTGTGTCTATATTTGGGATGTTATAATTCCCATGTAGAGCAAAAGAGGCCGTTCCAATCACGCTCTGCAAAACAGCAACAAGGCAAATGTGCCTCCTCGCGTTCAGACGGGCCATGTCATATTTTCCACAGAGAAAAGTAGCGGGCCAGGCACTTGGCTCGCGGATCGGACTATCAGGCCATCTGCCGCGCCATCCCACGTACTCACTCTTTCATGTGATGCTTGCTAATCAAGTCATCTAATGTTTCCATTTACTTCACGCTACCGCTCATCCCCACATGCCTGCTTCCCCTGCCATTATGCAGCACTATCCATGATGCCGCTGTCTATCCTCTTACATACCATTAATCACATTCAGGGGGCTGACAAGGATCGCGGAGACGGCAGAAATGAAAACCTCTCTATGCTCACTTATCAAACGGAGGCAGATTCATGTTAAGGATTTAAAAGCAAGTAGAGTGACCCTACTGGAATACTGGAAGTGTGTGTGCGTGTGTGTGTGTGTGTGTGTGTGTGTGTGTGGTGGAGGGGCCCTGAAAGCTTTCTGAATCTATGGAAAGGCATGATTTTAAATCAGTGAGAGAGAGAGAGAGAGAGAGAGAGAGAGAATAGAAGAGGAGTGTGCATGTAGAGAGAAAAGGGTGCAGAATTAGGAGATTAAAGTAGCTGCAGGATTAGGCCCCAGGTTTTAATGATGGAAATGGAAAAGCTGTGAACAGAGTCTGACACATTCTCTCTGGCCCTCCTCTCTCCTCCTCGCTGCCTCTCTCTATCCAGAGCGTGTGTCTCCTGCTGATTGCACGGACGGCCTCCGGGGAGAGCCAGCGCTGCTCTCCATTAAATACCATGCAATTGTTTAAAGAACATTTATGTGCAAGCACATGTTTCCCACAGCAACGAGCCGCTCTGGTTAACGATTAATGTGTGGACGGGATTGCACATTTTGCACGGGCAAGTTGCATTTTCAAAGCTTTTGCCCGTGCACTTTCACATGCACACATTTGAGGCCATACACACACACACACACACACACACACACACACACACCCTCAGACATTTTGCGTTTGCATTCACAGGCATAACTCAATGTGAATAACAGGATTAAGGTAATAGTTTGGTTAAAGCACGTACACAATTTACAGTAATCAGACGTCCACAATAACCTGAGTTTACATAATCAGTTTAACGTCTGGGAGGATGTGTGGTTGTTGATGCCTTTATTTCTATGAATTTACAGAACACCTTAACATGATTTATGTGGCTTGCTAGCTGTAAAGAGAAAATGGTTTTGCTGTCAGCCAAACTATTTTCCCAATGACTCTAGCCATGCTACTTTTTTAAAGGAACAGTGTGTAACATTTCGGGGATCTATTAGCAGAAATGGAATATAGTATTCATAACTATGTTTTCATTATTGTATAATCACCTGAAACTAAGAATCGTTGTGTTTTCATTAGGTTAGAATGAGCCCTTCATATCTACAAAGGGAGCGGGTCCTCTTCACGGTAGGGCTGACCCGAATGCTTCGAAGATTCGAAGCTTTAACCGTTGCCATGGTAATCAACCCCCAAATCAATATTCGAATGCTTCTATTTTTTCTTTTTCAAGTATGTAACATTATTCATTATTTAAATTCAACATTAATGATTATTATTTATTCTCAGACGGATATCGCTGTTAGAGGTGCGTGTGTGTACAGTAGTGCAGCAGCGGCGCTGTCCCGGGCACTGAAACGGGGGAGATGGAGACAGACAGACAGAAGAACATGTCAGCCTGCAGCGTGACGCCACGCCCGAAGCTTGGAATGCCTTTGAATATTTCTCACCAAAGCTTCGAAGCCCAAAAGATGTATTCGGGACAGATCCTACTTCACGGAGTCTGCCATGTGTCTTCAGTCGGCCAGAACGGACAAACCAAACACTGGCTCTAGAGAGAGCCTTTCGCGTTTTTACGTTACCTGAAGGCCACCGAAGTTCTCCGACACGCTTGTGAAACTACGGTAACGTGAGCCGCAGAGTGCAAAACTGTGGTACCGCCAGTGGCCGTCTGACTTCTGTTGCTCCTAAAGTAGTGGTATTATGGTAAGGATGGCCTCTGAGCGAGGTGAACGGCGTTGCCACGGTTTTGCACTCGAGTTACAGCAGTCTTGGAAAGGGAATTATTAAGCGGAGGGATACTCAGTTGGTTGCAATCTGCAACCACACCACTAGATGTAGCTAAATCATACACACTTTACCTTTAAATAAAATATGTATGATAGGTAATGCATCACTGTATTACCTTTGAGGAACATCCAGAAAATAAAATCAGACTGTGCTGGAATACTGATATAAATAAGATTTAACCTGAATAAAGTGTTAAATAACATTGCAGTAACTGACGTATTGCATTAATCAGTTGTTAAAAAGAAAGAAAGAAAGAAGAATGGATGTAAATGCCCTTTTTGATCTTTACTCCCAATACGTTCTACTCATAACAGCTTAGTAGTGATATCACCTCTAAGAATAATTAAAACAAAGCAGTTGGTCACACCAAGCCACGTATAATGAGAAAACTGCAGGCTGCTAAATTTTTACACCACTATGAACCTGCGAGTGTGTCAGACAACTTGACTGCCTGCTCTGCTCTCCCGTTTCAGGCGTGATAATTAGGCCTCAGTTCTCTTATCTCTCCCAAAGCCACGTTCCATTAGCACATACGTACTGCTTGCATACAAAGTTTATCTTGAAGTGTGAAACTCTTCCTGACTGCCGAAACACTAGAATATCCCATGACCCATCGCTGCGGCGCCGTATTTTACGAGGATCACTTTCAGCTGAGCCCTAATTGTCAGGAAGGCCGACGGTGCTGAAGATAACTCCTGCCCCGAAGAAATGAGATGCTAATGTATTGCCGGCCATTCGAAATAAATCTGCAAGGTGCTCTTTCATGCAAATGCGAGGCGCCCTGTGTGTCAGCAAAAAGTTAAAAACGGATACATTTGGGGGAAAGAGGAAGATGGAGGACTGTGCCCGGGATGTCTTTTGGCAGGTTTCCTTTGACATCCTGTTCTTGCTGAAAGCTATACTGCGGTCAATAGGGCATTACCTATTACCTATGTATTTAATCTGCAATTTTAATGGGTGACACAGAAAACGATTCAGTCACAGTCTTGGCCTTGAATCCAGCACTGTCGTTCGTAAGGGGAAGGGCTTCATTTAGATCTCGTCGTCTGTGCCCTGGGTGCCAATCCGGTGCAAACCTTATAGGAAGTGACTTTAAAGACAGACCCCGTGGTTAACTCCACCTCTGTCCAGTGATAATCACCGCCGCTACAATTCGTAGGTTTGATCTCTCGTACTTAAATATTCTGTCAAAGAATGTTTCTTCGTCAGTCCCGTTCCCACTAGACTGCTTTACCTCTTCATTTCAAAGCAGAAGCATTCCCTTTGTTGAACGGCTGAGCCTATCGACTTCACAGCTCAAATCCTCATAGTGCATCCATAATAAGTCAAAAGGCCAGCTTCAGAGGGTTATTTCGAAAAAAAAAAAAAAAGACAAAGGGTGAAAGAGAATTGAGAATCGAATGGATTCCTATCGAGAGGCCCAAATGCAAATCAAGTACTGGTTTTGGACAGGGATGTGTGTTTTGTTTAACAACACTCCAACACAGCAGACTGTGCAGCTTCTGCCACAGTAAACAGGAATTTTAAGTCGAGGAAGACTTGTTGTTTCAATCCCCTGCATGCATCCTGACTCAGGCGCGCTCCGACGACACTCCCGCGAGCCCGGGAGCCCGGCCAGCGCGCTGTCGCCGTCCAAGCCAATGCTGAAAGATGAGAAGTACGAGAAAAGGAGCTGATGAGGCAATACTCTCTAATGAGCTGCAAAGTCGAATCTCTTCTATGGATTTCTCAGCAATCGGCAGCCAGTTGGAGACGGTGTTGATGACGGTGTGAGATGTCTCAGCGAAGACCGACTGGATGGTATAACTCGTCGCTGTCGTGTAGTTTGTGAGAGGAATAGCCTCCTGTTTAGAGACGCTTTGTGACGAACCCTAATCTGTCGCTAATCCTCTTCCCAGAGCAAGAGGATATCTCTATTGCTCCTCAGTGGTTACCAGTGTGCCTGATAAAACTATTCTATTTGTCTGATGTTTAACGAGATAAAACTTGCCTCTCAGCCAACACTTGGGGATTAATGTCTTAACCTCAATATTAACCCGGGCCGACGGAGAGCTGAACTGCATCAGGCTGGAGGCACGGTGCTGATAGAAAGCTCTGGATAAGACAACATCATTAGGACTTCTAACCCGAGATGCTGTGGACGGCCACCGGGGTCATTACGATCAAATTGGCAGAGCGGCAGGTTGGACTTTGGTTGTGCTCAGTTCAAATGAGACAGATGGAGAAAATAAACTGACCAAAACACACACAATGAGACAACAAAACATCTCTGAGGCTGCGTTCAATAAGTCAGCACTCTATTCATCTATGAGTGTGGTTGAGGGTCTGTGCCATAGTTGTTGCTCTCTGGAAAGTTAATGGAGCCAAAATTACACATGGATGTTTGTGTAAATCACAAGGAAACAGCAATTTGATGGTCTCTTGCTTCAGGTATTATTTCTAGTGGAAACACAAAGGTAAAATGATCAAAAAGGATCTTTTGTGGTTAAGGTGGGTGGAGGTTTTTGGGGAAACAATGTTTTGTCCTGGAAACCTACTGTATGTAGAAGAAAGTACTAAAATACTAATTGAATATATTTTCTTGGGGAGAGTTGCATGATAAAATAAATAGAACTACCATGTCTATCCATTACGGCGCCAGAGCCAGGAGACAATTAGCTTAGCAAACACAAACAGAAACAACAACTTGTGGTTTTTGAGGGAGTTAGGTTGCAAGCAGTGGGCAACCGCAAGGTCTGAAAAGTGAAGCCAATGCTGGAGTGCCTTAAACTTGCATTCTTTCTAATAGCCAGCAGGGGGCGACTCCTCTGGTTGCAAAAAGAAGTCTGATTGTATAGAAGTCTATGAGAAAATGAGCCTACTTCTCACTTGATATATTACCTCAGTAAACATTGTAAACATGAGTTTATGGTCTCAATCGCTAGTTTCAAGTCTTCTTCAATACAGCATGATGTTCATTAGTAAATTATGGTCCATTTAGAGTAAAATAGACCATAAAGCAGGGTGAGATTTAGGGCGTGGTTACCTTGTGATTGACAGGTCGCTACCACGGCGTTCTCCGGTCTGGGAGTTGTCGGTGTTTTCGTCCTCGAACTTTAATCCTTTCACAGTGTGTTTCAGTTCAGGAAAGCCTTTTGTTGTACTTTGCTCCACCCTCTCGTGTCATTTCTGGTTGCAAAAAAATAACATGGCGATGGCCAAAAACCAAGATGGCGACTGCCGAAATGTCGAACTTGAGGCTTCAAAATGGCAGTCCACAAACCAATGGGCGACGTCACGGTGACTACGTCCATTTCTTATATACAGTCTATTGTTACAAATCACTGCGGCCGGCCACTGTTCTCCAAGAGATAGTTACAGAACAACTGTTACTAGTGAGCTTCAGAGGTGCTGATAGGCAGGTTTTTAACTTTGGACAGAGCCAGGCTAGCTGTTTCCCTATGTCCAGTTTTTTAGTTTGGCTAAGCTAACCTCCTCCTCGGTCCAGCAGCTCCGTATTTAAAGGCTCTGAACGCCCACACAGGTGTTTTCAGTCATTCTGGCTGATTAGACCTCTGCTCAGGTTGAAGGTGGGAGGAGCTTTGATGGCAATTTATCAGCTCACAAATCTTCATCTACCAATAAGAATGATAAAGGTGTAATTTGTCCTGCACTAACAGGCGCAACAAAGCTAACAGGAGACTCAGGGAGATGTCAATCAATAAAGCCTACACACCAGCACAGTCCTGAGAAGAGGTCTAATCAATCAGATTAACTGAAAACACCTGTGTGGGTGTTCGCAGGCTTTAAGGCAGAGACGTGAGTGCGATGGCGATCTTTGCTTCTAACTCTTGGTAAGAAAAAGAGTAAGCATATTACCCACAGTGTTAAAATATATATATATATATATATATATATATATATATATATAAGTGGGTGAATATGATGTTGAGAGTTAGCTCACAAGGCGACTGAAAAGATAAATGACGTGTCATTTTTCATTTTATTGTGACTTATCCCATAATGAGGACTAGAACCAGGTACACATACACACACCTGGTAATTCATTAGTGAAGCTGGATGAACATTTTATGCAGTGCAGATAGAGGAACAAATGGCACTGTGCAGCTGGCTCGTGTAGTCATTATTGTCATTATTATTCCACATGCTGGCCGTCTGTAATTACGCTTCGCTTCCCGGTACACCACATTCTCCCTCTGAATTCATTCCATTGCTGGCTCGGAGATAATGTAATCACAAAATGAACCAAACTGCAGCGCTTTTGAATCGCAGGCGGAGGGGAGAAGAAAGGCTTTGAAGTCGCACGGTTAATATTGATGAGGTGAGATATTTTAGATGATTAGCACCAGAGATTTCACTTCTTTCTTTTATTTTGCATCAGCAAGGTCAAATGCCTAAAATGTTCACACTTAGCTTACATTTTCCAGTTGCTTGATCAGTGGATACAGAACAGAGAGCAGGGCAGAAATCTCTAATTAACAACATTACATATTATCCTTTGACTGTGTGAAAATAATTTTTTAATGTCTCCAAATAGCTGTGTGGAAAAAAGAAGTGTCACTCACGATCTCTAGAGGGAGGCTGTTTTTCTATGATGGGAAAAGACAAATCTCAGTGTTTTAATGGTGTATGTGTGATTGCTAAGCACTACAATTAAACAATTTCGTTCTGTCGACATGCAAAAGCTACTACATTAGAGGTTTAAGTAAACTTGCTGACTCAGAGCATCGTGAATCAGGAGTCCACCTCTCGCAACATCGTTATAAAATCTTCGTTAAGCTTGTTCGCAGCAAAGCGCTCTACGCGTTGTACTTCTTTAGCAAGTCACTTTGCCAGTGCCTCTTGCGATCCGGAAACTCTCTGGGCAAGCGGATCTTTTTGAAGTCCTCAATGCATTTCTTCAGGTCCTCCTCCAGCATCTTCTTCTCCTCCTCTTCCTCATCCAACGCCGGTGGGGGGCCGCCGTTCTCCCTGATGTTGGGCCGCGGCAGCGTCTTTAGGTTGAGGGTGGTCGGGCGCTGGGGGCTCTCGGCAGGAGGCGGCGTCGAGGGACTGCAGGTAGAAAATGGTTTGGGTAATGGCAGAGGTGGAGGCGACAGAGGCGGGAGGTCGAGACAGTCTGCAGCGGGAGGAGGTGGAGGAGGAAGAGGAGGTGTTAGAGGAGGAGGAGGAGAGTCCAGGGACATCGGGTTTCGCATGTCCAGTGTTGGGATGCAGCTGGTTTCTGGAAGGCTTTGGGTTCGGCCGGTGCTGCTGGGCTCCGCTGTGGCTGATCCAGTATGAGCAGTGTCAGGGTAAGAGGTCACCACTTCCATGAGAGCTGGGGGGTCAGAGGTCATTGCCTTGGAAATCACATTGGAAATCACAGATGAGCCACCTGCAGCAAGAAGAAAGAATCACAGATTCAAGTGTGTGAAATTTGCATTTTATTCACAATTACTTAAAGGAATAGTTCGTCGTTTTGGGAAATATTCTTTTCTTGATGAAATTGAAATGAGAAGACACCACTCTGTACAGCAAATATGAAGCTGAGCCAGCCGGCGTTTAGCTTAGCTTAGCATAAAGACTGGAAGCAAGTCTGTCCAAAGTTCACATATGGAACTATTTCTTCACCGAATCACAGCTGGTCGCAGTAACTTCCTGTAGTCTTCTACAGAAGTGCTGAGCAGACTAAACTATTCCAATTCCAGCACACAACTCCCCTTAAAAACCACACGTTTCTTGTATTGATTGTGTACAGATTAAGATATAATGTGTAAATCGGTGAGCTTTAGATGTGCTGGTAGGCATATTTCTAACTTCATTCAGGCTAGCGTTTTTCCTCCGTTTCTAGTCATTGTGCAAAGCTAAGCTAATCGGCCGCTAGCTATATAGCTTTATATTTACCGTACAGACATTTAAGAGTGGTATCAATCAAGCCAATAAGTACTTCCCAAAATGTTAAATTATTCCTTTAAACGTCTTAACTAACATTTAAGACCTTAATTCATTAGCCTAAAAAATTTCAGTGTGGCTTCACACATAATTTTGATTACATTTTGCTTTTTTTTTTTTTTTTTTTTGCCTTATCAAAGTGTGTCAGTAGTGTGTGGCTGGCACAGAAACAAGCACCTCAGCTTTGAGCTTTACAGTTATTGTCTCCAAGAGTACAAAAGTAAACACACGCTGGCACAGGAGCGTGCAGGAGCATTATGGAAACACAAATTAGCAGAGAAAGGAGCTCAGCAGGAGAGGAAAGGAAATGAGAGATAAGGAGAGTGGAGGACAGTTTCATTTAATTTCAGCCTTCCCTTTTACCTTCGCTTGTATGTAGGAACACTGTGACTGAACGGATGGCGTGAGACCTCCTGACTGAAGCTCGACAAGCCTTTTTTTCACGGTATGTTGATTTTCCATCTCATCTCTGTGTGAGGACAGAGGAGGCTGCTATGGTGCGACTTCTCCGAATAGTTGGAGTGGCATATGCACATTCTGCACCCTCTTGGTATTTGAAAACCCATCAACCATTTTCAATTGTCCCCTCTCTCTTTAAAAAACAGCCTATTTTTTTCTCTTCCCTTTGATTTTCTCTTTCTACATGACGGTACTCAGCCTCAGATTGGCTGAACAAGTCACAGCAAATATAACCCATGTCCACACTTCACTTCACTTCACTTTCAAAATGCATCTTTTTTTTTTTTTGGCCTTCCATTTCACACTAATCCTGGGTTTTTGACCACGGAGAACACACCACAGTTCTAAATTGCCCCTTTTTGTGTCGTAGGATTGGGAAACCATCCAAAATCTTACTGTAACGTGTGATTGTTATGCACTCTCATGCTCTCTTTTTGACTTCCTGTGGTCTTCATGCCTGATCTGTGAACAATAAACAGCATTTCAGAAAGCCTCTGGAGGAAATAATGCAAAGCGAACGCATGAGATCTGAGCCATTTCATGTTGTTGTGGTATTTGTGGTATATAGACATAAACATTTTTTAAATGTATCCACATGCGTTTGGTCTTACACCAAGTTGATGGCAGTCCTGCGTGTGTGTACTGCTCATGCACGGCATATCTAACAGTCACACATGCTGCACTCTCACTGTGAGGCATCCGCCTGCAGTGCATGCTATATGGAAATACATATGAACCGCTAATCTCTCTCGCAGCCTCTCATGCAGAGATATGCAGGTACAATATGTCACACACACACACATGTGCGCGGACATACGAAGACGCACTAGGCCCTGCACTCTTTCCTGCAAAGGGGCTCATCGTCACGGTAACCCGTTTTATATAACAGGAAAAGCTGCTTGTGTCAAACGGAGGCGGCACAGAATATTCTCCCACTGCCTTGGCTTTCTCAATACCTGAATACAAGTGTGTGTGTGTGCGTGCGTGCGTGCGTGTGTGCGTGCGTGCGTGTGTGAACGTGCGACAGAAAGTGCACTAGCCTGTGTGTGTGAGAGCAAGTGTCTTGTGTGTTTGTGCATGCATGCATAAGATCGTGCATGCGTACTGTATGTGTAGGTGTGGGTGTTTGTATGTGTGTATACGGGCAGATGTGTGCGTGTGTGTGTGTCTGTCGTTATATTCTTGGCATGTACTGGCATTTGAAAGAAGGACAGATAAAGACATCGAGAAAGAAAAAAAGATGTAGGGGAAGGAGGGGTTGGCGGGAACATGTACAACACTGTGTGTGTGTTTGTGTGTTTGGTGCATTCAATGTCTCTCATAATGAATACATGTGTTTGAGGGCCGCCTGGACGTGGGAGTATGGGGGCTTAGCAGTGTCGAAGGAATAATCCACTGGGGGATGGGCTCCATGCTTTCCTCCACCGCCACTAAGCCTTGTGGAGGAGAACAGCGAAAGAGAGCACTCAACCCGTTTCCCCGGGCCACTTCTCCAGGGATGTATGCAAAAAGCCAAAGCACTTTCTCACACATCCTCTCTTCTCTCTCTCTCTTCCTCTCTCTCTCTCTCTCTCTCTCTCTCTCTCTCAGTCTCTCCCATCTGTTCAGTGTGACACATCGCTCTGTTGCCATCATTACTGCTATTAGCAACTCATAATGTGTCACTGTTGCCAGGGTTTAGCACCTCTCCGTCACAAAATGTCTCATCTACGGTGTCTAATGTTGTTTTTTCACCCCCACCCTGAATCTTTATATTTTACTCCAATCATAGCACACTGTGTATTCTTACAGCATGACTAAATTAAACCATGACAAGGTTTTGAAATACACACTGCATTATTTGTTGAAGATTCAGATTATCATCCAAACCTAATGTAAACATACAGGAGTTGCTTTCATATTGAAGTCAAACTGAAATGAAAATAAATAAATACAGTATCCTTGGTGTTTGCTTTGGTTGGTGTAGCTCTTTGGTCAAAATTGTTATTAATAAAAGAAGAAATTAATTACATTAGTTTGGTCCCGAATGACTATGTTGGTACCGGTAATGTGATTGGTGCAATATAGTATATGTGGAAGGGCCAGGCGGCAACATCCAGTTCTGAAAAGTGAAGCCAATGCAGAAGTGCCTTAAACTTGCAATCTTTCTAATGTCCAGCAGGGGGCGACTCCTCTGGTTGCAAAAAGAAGTCAGATTATATAGAAGTCTATGAGAAAATGACCCTACTTCTCACTTGATTTATTACCTCAGTAAACAATGTAAACATGAGTTTATGGTCTCAATCGCTAGTTTCAAGTCTTCTTCAATACAGCATGATGTTCATTTAGTAAATTATTTTAGTTCTCCCAATGTTACTCTGTGACTCCACACCGGTTACTCTTTGTTTGTAATTTAAATATTGGGATGACGTATAGGTATACGCAAGGTTAATTTCAGCCACGTGCATCACTTTTTAGGTTTCCCTGAAAGCATTTTCCATCGTGTGAGCTACTTGAAGCAGTGTCTATTTGTATGTGCTTTCTTAATTTACAGTGCATTGAGCTCTCAGGGCCACCGTAGATATGTACCGGACTATTTCTTGGCCAAGACCATTAACTTCCTGGAGTCTGGTCGCTTGGCAAATGGCGACCGTAGTGAGCCAGAATCAGGCTAGCTGTTTCCAGTCGTTGTGCTAATCTCAGTCAGTCAGCTGCTGGCTCCAGCTTTGTATTTAGCGTAGCTGACATGAGAGTCGTATCAATGCTATGCTTGGACTATGCTTAGACGCTGCTTCCAAAAATATGTCCAAAAACGGTTTAATCGTCTTTTGAAAAATAAACTGCAGTATCCTTGTAGTTTATATTTCTTTACACAAATAGTGTAAGGAAAACAGTGTAATCTCAGTAGACTTTAATCCTTAACAATGTATGAATGTAGGATAAAGTTGTTTAAAAATGAATACATCAGCTGCTACTTTGAATATGACCAGGTCGTTCAGCCTGTGGGTACTTTTTAAAATTCACCGTGGCCACTGACAGGTGTTGTGACCCGGGGATGGGGAGACGGGCAGAGAAGAGGACAGCATCATCTCCATGGTAACGCCACAGTGATGTGCAGGAGCCCCAGCTATGCAAATGCATAGTAATGTCTCTCAGACTGCGAGGAGTGTGAAGTTGTACATATGGCTCCATCCTGCTGTTCAAGAGGGAGCTCACGCTACATAGTTTTGGCAATTACAGCATGTTTTATATCTAATGACCTCGTATTCAGCTCAAATACCCAACATCTGCTTTGTGAAACGGCGCCTAATGACAGAGCGGGCCTCGCCACCTACTGTCTTCTCATTCATTGTCTTTCCTCTGTGATTCAGAGCAAACGGGGGCGTAATCAGACATGGTAACACCGTATTCGTCTGACTGACGGCGTGAGCACAGTCGCCCATATCAAAATCACTGGAGTGTACTCACAAGTCTCTGAGCAATTACATATCTGTCAATCTACATAATGTGGAGGAAATGCGTGACATAAACAGCTGGAGACCTGGGAGCTGCTGCCAAGTAAGAAAAGCTAAAAAAGAGAGTAGAGGTTAGAGGACAGAGAGGGGAGAAAAGAGACGGGAGAAACCAAGTCATCAATAACTAACCAGCATATAAAGCGTTTCAATTCTTTTGGGTGTGAAACAGTCTATTGTATGATTTTTTATTTTTGGCGACTCGCACAAACTTGCTGCGTTCGATCCAAGTGCTGATTCGCCTGCTCCATGTGCCGCCTCTTTATCTTCCCCTGAGCTGCTGCCTGGCTACCACGGCCCGTAACCAGCCTGCCTAAGCACCCTAAAGCCCATCCTGGCACCCCTCCGCCTCAGCAGAGCCTGCAGCCCCCCCCCCCTGCCACCTGCTTCTCCTCTCCTCTCCTGGTTTCAGCCACGGTCCAACCCTGCTAAGGACTGCAGCACCAAGGACAAGCCGGCCTGCCTGTACAGATTACTGACAATTAGAGGGGCAGATTAGAGCCCAAGTCTCCAGATGGCCGAGGTGAATCCCGTACCAACAACAGACACATTTACAACTCTCTGCTTAAAGCAAGATACATCCCATCAGCAGAGACTTAGTGACTGCTCACGGCCCTTTCGCACTGTTTTCACCACTTTGATGTAATGTTTACCTTCTACAAGATTATTATAAGTAACTATATAATTAAATACATGACATGGAATGCTTTGTTATAACTAGTAGACGCTAAACTTTTTATTCCAAAATTATATTTAAAAACTCCTCAGCATAATAAAGGCAGATGCTATTAGCACCCAGGTGTCAGTAGCCAACAATACTATTTGCACAAGGGGCAGATTAGCCAATGTGGCTATTTACACCCAGGTGTATATAGCATGGCAGCGATAAGCAAATAGGTGTCTGTAGCCAACAATGCTATTTGCACCCGACCCGGGCAGACATTAGATACTGTATGTGTATATGAACTGTATGTATATTTTTCCTAAACTTAACCATGTAGTTTTGGTGCCTAAACTGTGACTGAAAACTGAAAATAATCATTTAAAAAACAGAAAATAACAAGTCAAGTAAAAAATAGACTTCGCACAGGACTAAAACCCCAGTCTGTAGGGTGAAAGTCCTGAGTTTGACCCATTCATCCACCACAACCTATTCCTTGCATGTACTTTGTCGCTCTTTATATTACTACTACTATTAGCGGGTGTTAATAGACAAATAGGTGCCGTGTGACTATTGTCAACCGGATGTAAATAGACATACAATGAATATGACTTTTTCCCTCCGTCACTGATTGATAGCATGCAATTAAAACTCATCAGACTGCAGTAATTTGCCATCTTGCGACATTCATTTGCAAAGAGAGAAACTTTAGCACCAGCTATTAACAGATTATGAGACAATGGGCCTCTGGGCACAAATACATAAAAGCACCAAGGTCTAAAGTTCAAACATAAAACAGGCTACCAATCCTAGTGAACCAACTCTGATTACCTAAACATAGGATATATATATACAGTGTATACCCATAAAATAAAACCACAGATAGAAACAACATAAATCCCTTCTAATAGCGCTTCAAACAAGAGCATAAAAACAAACCTTCTAAGTAATAAATAATTTACAATCCCCCTTACGATGAACCCAAATTTATCATCACTTTGTGAGTTTTTAATGAAAGAATTTTATGTTGGCTTGCTGCACCGCGCAACTGTGTTGTTTAAGAATAAAGTAAACAAAACATATATATTGCATTAGACTCTGTATGAGCAGGACCAAATAGGAATCACGAGCAAGAAAATTTCATTAGTACATCCCCTCCAACCTGTTGGACTCCTGGGCCAGTGTCTGGAAGGCCCTTTAATCCATCCAATATTATAATAGTTGCAAAATGAATATGTTGTATTTGTAATGAAACAATTTAGGCCTACATATTGCAAATGCCAGCTGCAGCTGAGACTAACACAGGAAGTTTAACTATCTTCCAACTGTTTCCTTAGTCAGTTATTGCCACAACTTCCACCTCACTTTGCCCAATCTGCTATTTCCCTTTTTCTCTCTCTCCTCTTAACCTCTTTTTCCTTTCAAACTGCTCCTGACCCACTGCTCGTCCTCACATTATTTACAGTCTCTTTCGTACTGCCTATGAGGAACTCCGCCACTTGAGTTCTCCTCTCTGCTGCTTTCCTTTTTTAATCCTACAACTCGAAAACTCCGACTCGCTCCCTTCAACTAATTTCATGCTCCCTCATTCCCATCCTGCTGCTGCTTTGTATTTCCACAGCTCCCTCGTACTCTCCTCTGTCAGTTATTCTGTCTGTGTCTTGGAGCTTTAAAGAGAAAAGAAAAGATTGTGAAGTCAAGGAGAATAATAAAGAGACAGAGATAGAGAGAGTTACAGTTACAGAGATGCAGTACTGTACATCACTGGTGACCTAATCGGCTCCTTTTCAGCTGCTAGATCGCGCCCCTTGTTAACTCCCCCCTTGGGGTATGGCTACCCCCCTGACCTCGCATGATGGAGTTCGTGGGCCAATATGTTTTTGCGATAGCTTCTCTCTGCAGGAGACGTGAAGAGGAGGAGGAGGAGGGGTAGTGGAGCATGTGTACCCATGCTGGAGGAGAGAGCGGCGCAGTGACGGTACACATCTGACTCCATACCGGGCTCACTATAAATAACCCAACACACAAAGAGATAAAGATACCCGGAGCCAGCACTATACTGTACTGTCTTACATATGGCTTGGCTCCATGGTGGCGTGGGTGAACCGTGTTGGCGTCAAGGACAAACACAACGGGGCTCATGTACATGTGCAAATGAACAAAAAAACATGAACACGCACGTCACATATTGATGGAGAAAGCAGTAGGCCTCAGGCTGGTGCGCGCTCTCTCCAGTTCCCCATTACATGCTCTTATTGGCCGACGCTACTCCCAGGTAATTAGCAGCGACGACGCTTTTCCACACAAGCGTGGACTTCTCCTGTTTATCGCCGTCAAGAGAGCGTGAGGGAGGCAAATGGCTTGTTTGCCTGCTAATGCCTTTTTAACTGATCGCAAAGAAGAGTGAAAAGAAGGCAGCCAATTAGATCTGAAACCTCACAGCTCTGAGTCATTAGCCTCTCGCACAGGAGAGGAGTTGTTGCGCGTGTTCTCCTAGCAACTTCCCTCCCTCTGTGCATGTGTGTTTGTCTGTGTTTGGAGAGGCCAAACTGCCCGCTCAGCATATTCGCGAGACAGGGGAGTGCACCTAGTTCATTGCCCCCGCGTGGCCCCCCCATACCAACCCAACGCAGACCGGCACCCAAACACTCATCCTGAGCCAAATATCCACGTAAGCACAAAATCAAAAGAGAGCCAAAAAATATATACTGGCACACAGATCCAAGAGTAGACAAGGCGTCGGGGCGGAGAAGACATAAACAAGCGCAGAGCCACAGATGGTTGCAGCTGAATGAGCAGCAACAGCAGCATCTGATAGTACACTCAGTCTAAGATGTTGATAAAATGACTCATTGTGGCGCTGTGTGTTGTCACTCCAGCTCGCACGGTGTGTCTATTCATAAAAGAGGATGCAGTCTTGGAACCTGGGCCGCTCATAGTCAATTTAAAAGCGCAGCTCATGAGAAAGACAATGCTACTTTTGTTTCTGTTGGAAAATATCCCTCTAAAATATATTTCCCCCATTTATTTTGTAATGTAATGACACTATGAATCAATATTAAAGAGGACCTATTATGCTTGATTTTGTGTATTTTATGATGATTTTCAGGTGCATGCTTGTATATTGGGTTTATAGGGCTGGCAAAGTTAACGCGATAATAACGAGTATACGAGTGTAGATACTGGTATCATATGAAACTAGAAAACCTAAGGAATCCATTGGTACCAACCAGGTCATACTAGCTTGTTGCTAGTAAGGAGGTTAAATAACACTCCAAAGTTGCACTAAATTTTGCGCTAAAAACTGACATGGCCATTTTCAAAGGGGTCCCTTGACCTCTGACCTCAAGATATGTGAATGAAAATGGGTTCTATGGTTACCCACGAGTCTCCCCTTTACAACCATGCCCACTTTATGATAATCACATGCAGTTTGGGGCAAGTCATAGTCAAGTCAGCACACTGACACACTGACAGCTGTTGTTGCCTGTTGGGCTTGAGTTTGCCATGTTATGATTTGAGCATATTCTTTATGCTAAATGCAGTACCTGTGAGGGTTTCTGGACAATATTTGTCATTGTTTTGTGCTGCTAATTGGTTTCCAATAATAAATATATACATACATTTGCATAAAGCAAGCATATTTGCCGACTCTCATGTTGATAAGAGTATTAAATACTTGACAAATCTCCCTTTAAGATACATTTGAACAGATTAAAAATGTGCGATTAATGGATTGCGATTAAATATTTTAATCGACTGACAGCCCTAATTTCAACTAGAACATGTTTACATGCTTTAATGTTCAAAAAACGCTTTACTTTTCTCATACCGGCTGTAACTCCGCTCTAACTAAATTTGTTTGAGGACGCCCCAACTAGCCGCTAGGCAGGTATTATGCAAATGTGTTACTTGGTGACATCACCATGTTACAGAAGAAAAGGCGGGACTTCAAGCGAGGCGTTTCAGTCAGTTCAGGAGCAGTGTTTCTGTGGGGGGAAAAAAAACTATATACACACTAAATGAAAGGGGAAAAGCACAAAGGCATAATAGGTCCCCTTTAATCCCAACCATACTGAGTAATCCTGTGGATCTATATCTGTCTGGTGTAACCGAATCTCTCTGTGAGTGTTGACGGAGCACACACAGGCCACAGAGGAACACATTACAGCACGGCCCAGTGAGGGCTTTGTTTGGTCAGGATGGTCCGGCACCTCTCTGAATAACAGGACATTTCATGCTGTTCAGGAAGAGAGATAAGATGGGAACACCAGTTTAAACACTCTCCCACTCTCATCCAGCTCCCACCAGGTTATCTGACTGACTGTCTTCTCTGCATTCCTTGCCCCATTTTCCCTTTATCCCTTTATTCCTTTGACGTGTTTCCGTTCCTGCTCTCCTCTGCTCCCTTCCTTTCTTTTTCCAAAATAGGGGGGAAGCGGTGACCCAGCTGGCTACGAGACAAGGGGATGAAAGCAGACTGAGCCGAGGCGTGTTGCCATGTAGAGCCGCCTACGGTGACAATAGCGCCGCAGCAACACGGGTCAAATCACTGCCTCGAGGTAGAGAGAACAGTCTTGTACTCTCAGGGCACATTTCTTTTTTTTTGCCTTGCACTCTGAGTTTAATAATGAATTGCACAAGCTCGCTGAGAAATTGCATTAACTCCAAACCTCGTGGTAGGAACACAAGAATGAAAGGGTTTCTTTATATTGATTGTGTTGCTGTGTGGTGAGCAAATAATGCAATCTGCTATTTGGATTTGTTTCCAAAAGACAGAGAAGCAAAATTTCATGGTAAAATATCTTTATTGTAACACTCTGCTGGATAGAATAGGGGATACCACCGGTGACACACAACTGCTTCTTCTTGTTTGGCACACGAGACAGGCGTGTTACTTTTCAGCCACAAGTTTCACAACAGAGCTTTAAAAAAAAGAAGAAGAAGAAGAAGAAGAAGAAGAAAATACCCTGCAGCATTTCATCACAGCCTGGCCTGTGGACCTCACACATCTGCTGTTGAATGTTGCGTCTCTAGGCGACACATGGAGGTAAAGAGCGAGTGTGTAGGACACCGATGGCTTAAAAATTTCACACATGAGGCGCGTCTCTCCACGCTTGTGCTAATGACTGACCTTCCCGATCTGCATTTGGTGTGCAGCAGGAGCGCAGAGACTGAGGAATGCTGCCTGTGACAGTGTTTTTTTGGGGGGCTGAAGAGACACTGCAGGCGCGGCATTGTCTCTGAGGGATTCGTCATGCGTTCCAGACCGCAACAAAAAAAGAAAAAAAAAAATCTGTTTTCCAGGAAGGCAGCCACATAAATTTTTCAGCAGTTTTTTTGTGAAGCTCATCAGCCATGCTTTTATCTAGGCCAGACTGAGATCAGGTTTAGAGGTCTCATACTAAGCTAATTAGCGTGTGATAATCTCTTGGTGAAGTTATAACACCGTCTCACCTACATAAACACAACCCCGGTTGTTGTTCGAGTGTAAATTATGCCCACTCTAAACCATCTCTAATCTCGCGAAGCCTATACAGCTTTCACAGTCCTGGATTTTAGGTTTGATCAAGAATTTTTAAGTAGTAATTGGGTCAATTATTGGTAACAACATAAGGGTTTTGTAAGCTGCTTTAAAAGAGGCTGTTACGGTGTCCTCATTTCTATCCTGGCTCTGTTTTCTGGTCAAACTGCTTGAGAAAAAAGAGGAAATGGAGAAGCAGATGGGAGGATGAGATGGTGCCTGAGGGTACAGTGTTGAACATTTAATACAAGTATGTCCAAGGACATTTCCTTGAATGGGGAAATGCTCAGATGAAAATTTTTGAATTAATTTGCTTGTGACTGAGTTGCATTGTGGCTGCAAATTAAAAATTAAAACTGCACTAATGTGAGGGCATGTACCACTTTGCTCGTGGTTTGCACTGGATGTCATTCAGCGAGGAATGAATGGAAAATACAACCCCGGATAGAAAGAAAAAAACATCTTTTTATTTGACAAATCAGTTTCGCTTTTTTGCTGAACACTTTTAATTTCAGTGTTGTGTCTACGCCCTGCAGCGACACACTGCAGCGGGTCTAACATATTGACTCAGGTGTCAACAGCACTTCATCACACTGAAACACAACATTGCGGTTTCTAGACATTTCAGAGTACATTTATCGTCACTGTCAGACGCTCTGCCAAAACTACAGCCTGACACCTCAGGAGAGAAATCCTGCACTCTAACTGCCTCGATGGCTGTTTCCCTCAACTCACTTTATATTCAGCCTCTTATTCACAATCTTGTTTTGGGACATTTTCATAACTTTTGTCTGCATTTTCACGTCAAACTTCATGCCTTCAGTTTGTGTTTTTAGTCTGAGGTATATGATGTGCAGACCTGTCCTGAGGCTGTATCTTAAAAACGACCCTCCTTTCTCTATAACTTCTTTATAACTGCCCTCACGGTGCCCTTGCTACAGTGGTGAGAAAACATTGGGCTTTGGCCTGGCTGCAACGTAATCCCCTCCTTTCTTGCGGGTGTTCGCTTACAGCAAGTGAGAGCTATCATCAAATATGCAACAGCTTAAACTAATACCGAACTGAGTATTAAGAATAACATTATTGTTTACAGAACACTCAAAACGTGATCCGCTAAGGTGACTACCACATTTTTTTGTTTTTTTTTGTTTTCTGGGAGGAGAAACAACATGAAGTCATGGCCTGTCCCAAGAAGTCACTTTTAAAAATGCTCTTAATTATGTATTTGAGCAAAGAAATGTCAAAGAAGCACAAAAAAAAAGAAAAAACAGAGCAATGGTGCCATGAGTGATGTAACACCTTCCATCTCCTCTCCCAGCGTGGGTGATTAAAATACTGAAAGCTCCATATAGCACAATCAATACACACACACACCTCACATCTGGCAACCTTCTTTCTGTCTACGAGATCTCTTGATACTTGAGCTTTCATCCTTGTTGTATCAAAAGCCTGCAGCTTGAAGCTCCAGACACCTACTTATTATCCAGTCATTCATAGCAACAACTGAACAGATACTGTATATGGCACGTACCCAACCACATGGTACTGGACACATTTAAGAAGAAACTGAAGGATTTTTTTTTTGTGTGTGTTACACTTCTTTTCTTGTGCTTGGGCTGCTCACGTCACCTCAAGGCTGATAAGACGTCCAATTATTTGGTAATTTTCATTCAGAGGAGCAGGAGAGAGTCCGATCTGCTCGAGTAGTACGGCACTGTACGTCACGAAGCCCTTTCTCTTATGCCCTTTATGACTGCTTTAATAGTCATACAGACACAACGGGGCAGCTTGTTTAACAAAATTAGCTCTTGGATACAGTATTGTGCTTCACCAAGGCAGATGCAATATATAGAGTACAAAAGGGAGATAGTACATAGAAGGTATCAGTCTCTGCAGGGAAGGCTGTGGGGGTTGCTGTGGTTGAGGACTATGACTAGATGGAGTTTTTAAGCGAGGGGCAAAAGCTGGACCTGAGGATGAGGGGAAAAGGATCTGGGGTATCTGCAGAGAAGGTATGAAGAGTCGGAGCAGCAGCTGTTCGTGGGGTAAAAGCTGGAGGCTGCAAGAGAGAGAGATGGAGGGGCACAACATCTACGGTACATCTACTGGTGCAGGAGCCATCAGAGAGAGAGGAGGACAGGATGGCTGGAGGCTGGAAGGGGGGGCACTTGGAGACAGGGTTGTGGGGGACCGGGGGGAACAAAGTCTCACTCACGGTAGAACACATATTCAGTGTAGCTGGTCCAGATCTTGTCGTCCGTCTGCTCATGGGCAAAGGCGCAGGTTCCCGTGGAGTTACAGGCCACCATGTGGAAGCCCGCGTCCGCCAGCTTGTCAAAGGCCTGCTCCAGGAAGGTGAACTTGAGATAGTAGCGGGACGTGTAGCGCTCGGGGGGGCGGTCGGGGTCGCGGCTCTCGTTCAGCGTCTCCCCGAACACCTCTTTGGCCAGGGAGGTCTTCCCGCACACCATGATCCGCGCCACCCGGCGGAATTTGGCATCGGTCTGGCTGTCGCGGCCCAGGGTGTACGAGCCCCGGTAGCCGATGGTGATGAACCCGGACCGCTTGCCTTCCATGGCGCCGGGCACAAGGCTGGCGCAGGCGGCGGCCGCGGCGCCCAGAGAGCCGAGGTTACGGGCCGCGTCGACCCCGGGCGAGGAGTCCTCCGGGTCGCTCTGACACCCCTCGTCGCCGAGGGAGTTCTGCTTGCTCATTTTGGGCGACAGCAGCTTGACGAGCTCCGGCAGGTTGAAGAACTCGGCCTCCCGCTGCAGACGCCCGCGCTCCGGGAAGTGGTCCGGTAGGACGAGCTGCTGGTCCCGCATGTAGTCCAGGATGTACCGGAACAGGAAGCCGTCGCGGTCCACGAAGAAGCGACCCTTGGTGTCCCTGGCCAAACCCTTGGTGGACTTTCGACTGAACATCTCCCACAGCAGGGAGTCTGGCACACTTGTGAGGGTCGAGTAGCGGGTTATGTACACCTGGCCGCCGACATTGAGCTCTACGATCTCTGGGAAGGGTACCTCCTCCCCGGATATGCCACTATCTGGTAAAGCCATGACTTTCTGCCTCACAGGTGCAGCTTTAAAAAAAAAAAAAAAAAACTCTCTCGGTTGTAGTGAAAGTTCAAATGACAGGGAAAAAAGGATTTGCACAGTGGTCGGTGAGGCCTGTTGCCTTTCAAGAGATTGCAGGTCCTGCTGCTGGTGGATCGCCTGTGGCAACGGAGCGGCTAATCTGCAGCGCGCAATTGGTATGCGCGCAATAAAAGCTGGCCGCCACTCTCACATCCAGAGCAAAGCAGTCTAAACAAGCGCACCACCCCTCTATCCTAACTACAGCTTGTTCCCATTATTTACTAAAACATAGCGCAGGTAGAGTAGATAAGGCAGGAGCCGTTACGTCCACGTCCTTTACGCGCAGATAGATAATATCCTGAGGTGGAAATGCTGCTTTTGACACGAGTCCTCTGAGCAGGGAAATGCGCGATTTGGCACAAACTGTCCATAACGACTTCTTCTCTCTGCTCTAATGCTGTTCGGTCGTCCTCCTGGCGCAAAAAAACGGATCAGGTGGGCCAACTTCAATCAAGCAATCCATAGTTGGTGAGCTCCGTGGGTACCCCGCACACGAAAAGCCAATGGATGAGGAGGATGGTGCCGAAGTAGTGAGTGGAGAGGAAGATGTATAAAAAGATTTCAGTGTTTTCCATCCCTTGCGCTCCAATTTATTTGCGCGACGCGGTCAGCCGCTGGGTCCCCTCCTGCTCCGCTCCGCTCCTCTCTCTCGTGTCAGACGGTAACTCTGCTGCAACGTACCGGAGGATACAGCCGTATGCACTCCGGTTGGCCACTCCCACGGGCGGTGACGCGCCTCTGCTGCTGTGATCCGGGTCAGAATATCCTGTCCTCAGTGTAGATGAGTTACTGTATCTGCTTAAAGGGTGGTGGTAGTGGTAATAAAGTCGAATTGAAGTTGAATTGAATTGAAATGAAATTTTTTTCCCCAAATGAACACATGAAGCCACATAATCCATTTAAAGGAGCCTCATTTTTTGGGGAGTTTTTCCCTATAATTTATTATTTCATATATTTCATAAATATAAGCCAGCCATAAGTTGGATCAGTAACAGTAGAACAGTAACCAAACCCTGTGGTCCTATAACATCCATTCGTGCATTTTTTTTTTTTGTGTCAATGTGCTCACTTGTTTCTTGGACTAAATAAACTAAGAATAAAATAATTATACTGTACCAATCCTTCTTTTTTGTTGTTGTTGCCGAAGTCTCATTAAAACCCAGCCTGGCTACTGACTTAGAAATGGGTGTGCATTTAATTTTGATGCATTTATTTTTGGCAACACTCAGTAATCAGTGTCTCTTCGAAGAAGGATGGGATAACAGTGACATCTAGTGAATGCTGGAGAGGAAAATGTTTTTCTCTCTCCAGAACATTAATAACTATGATTGTGATCAGATATATAAGAGAGAGTTTGTTGGTATTCTACACTAGTTGTTATTCTAGTTAAAGCCCCCACTCCACTCAAAATGTGATTTGCTCATTGCTACTTCACTTGGATTTGATTTGATTTGATTATTGTGTCATGCATAACGGGCTTACAAGACACCATTATTTAGAAAATAAAGAAAAGGCAGAAACCAGAGTAGCAATATAAATTACAAATAATACTAAACAAATAAACCATCCTGACTTTTTTTTTCCAAGCTTGAGAAAGAAAAGTTGCCAACTTATAGGCATTAAAATTAAATAGCCATTCCATTTTGTCATCATCCTTGGATGTTTGACCTTCACTGTGTCAGAGTGATGTATCGCTGGAAGGCTGTTTTCACACTCACCTGCTGGAGAGGGAAAGTTTCTCAGTGCTCACCTTTAAATCTGAGTTTAACACGTGTATGTAAGAGCATGATTTGTGACAGGCCCTTTTCAACAGCAGCCATGTGACATGTGGGTAAACACAGATGGAACTGATACAATTAATCATGGTCCTGTTGTATTCGGTGTGTCAAAGCTATTCCAGTGAGCCAGCATGCACAATACCAGGGTCCACTGGTCCACCTAAATGCAACAGGGCCACAATTAATGTTATCAATTACACCTGTGTTCACCCTGCAATGACGTCAAAATGGCTGCTGTGAAAAGGGCCTATATTCAACTCAGACAGGTGTTTTGTGGACGGCACCACCGAGAACATCTTCAACAAGTTCTGAGTTTACAGAATTGACCTTTAATTGACCCGCGCATTGGTCTCACTGAACAAATTACAAAAGAATCCCAACTCAAGGTCCACTTACCAGGTTTCTTCCTTCGCTTTTCGACCGTGTCACGCAGTCCTTCATGAGTGGATGATTTTGGCTCAGTTGTCATGGAGATGGTCCTCCTGTTGACATGCTAACTCAGTCCATCCACAGCACTTTTTGGATTTAAAGCAGCAGTGGGTAGAGATTGGAGCAAATATGATTAAAAAAGTTATTTTTATAAAGCGGTCACTATATCCTGACGGTAGTACATGAGACAGGTAATCTGAAAAAAATCATGTGCCTCTGTGTCCTCCGATGCTCCTAATGGCATCTGCAAGATTTAACAGACCGGAGGAAAACAACCAATCAAGCCGAGCTGGAGCCTTGCCGTCTCTGAGCAGCTGTCAGTCACTCGCAAACTCCGATCAAACAGTCAAACTAGGCAGCGCTGATCAAATATGAATCAATATTCTGTTACTGTAATGACTATTTCTCACCTCAAATGTTTTCAGAAACATCTTATAGTGTACTGTTTAGCTGTAAAATGAGAAAGTTTGTGACAGAGCCATGAGAAGGTGCAGAACTCTAGTTTTCTCTCAGAACACTTGAATTACAATATGCTGAAAGGTTATTATGGAATTTGTGCCCAATGATGCCAAAAACTTTCTGCCTACTGCAGCTTTAAGCATGAAACTTTATTCTTGAGCATTGAAATATCAGTTTGACAAACCAAACTCAAGGTCCACTCGCTGGCTTTTGGAAATCATTTTTCAGATTGAGGTCCGTCAGATGACACGTCCTATAGCCAAAGTGTAAACACAGTCAGAGAGACCTGCATGGTCAACAGGCTGCCTGCCATTTATGCTCCAGTATGCCTCTCTCTTTTCCTCTCTCTCTTGTCATGTGTAGTCCACCTCACAGTCCTTCCTCTGACTAATCAGCAGGCCAATTTTGCCAGTCTCCAAGCATTCTGGCACTGATTTCCCTGAAGGCCCAGCAGTCTCCAGCTGGCTCGCAGCACTTACAGCCTTGTCGTCGACAATCTGGCTCGGCCCGCTCTGGGTATGTGGGCCACCGCAGGATCTGGTAGGTAATATGGCAGCGACGTCTGCCAATGAGTTGATGACACAGTCAGCGTTCCCTTCACTGAAACACGCAAGAGCAATATGCTGTGCAACACCAGAATCCTGTACAGAATATCCCAAATATGATCTGGTGCAAAACCCTATTTAAACATTTGGGATTATTGTCAACTATTAACCAATCGCCAGTGATTGAAAATGATTAAATTACTGAAATCTGAGTATGAATCGTGACTCTAAAATCCCTGCACATCGGCATGTGACCCTGGGTTTTTACTGGCAGTTTCATCATTCTAATCACATCCCGACAGCAGCTCATTGATCCTCAGAAAAATGGACAAAATGACTACATCAAATAGATGAGTTTGACCTTCTGCAACGGCTGGATTATCCGTGTACGTTTGTCAATTCTCATCACAGTGATGGCCTTCAAAGGCTGTTAGCTGGGTGTGTGTGTGTGTTTGATGCTCCGCTGATTCAAAATAGGCAGAGTGGAGGCTCGGGAGAGAGTCAGCATACTCAGACAGGAAATGGGAAAATGTACTCACTGCCACTGCTGTTGCTTAATCGCGTGTATTCAGAGAAAAACAACCCTCGTGCTCAGTTCTTGGATAATGCGGTGAGAAAGAGGAGTTACTTAGGGAGGATTTTTATGGATATGTATGTCTGCATATTGATCTCTGCGTTCTCAGCGGTTTCTGCTGACAGCTGCACCAGTAAGTGATTTATGGGATATTCTGTGGGATCAGAACAGGCTGCTGCATCTATCAGGTGTTTGCGGTGCCCATGTGAACCCATCTGCAAAGCCTCATTTCCCTCGGCACGAGGCGTCATACATCTTTCAAGACGGGGCGACGTGGAAGAGGAACAACATATCTCAGCTCGGTTTTAGTGTGTTGAGAGAGTCAAATCCCCCGCGAGTCTCAGCGTGGAGGAAGTAGCTGCAGTTGTTTATTTAATAATGAGACCGAGTCAGAGTTGACGGCAGCCGATCTGACGGATGAACAACACACTAATGAAATTAAAGTGGACATTCAACCTCGCTTCGGCAGCCCCCCACGCACCCTCTATCGCTACTGCAAACTTTTTAATCAAATCACTTGACTCCACTTTCTTCCTGACTCAGACCTCTCTTTCTTTGGTTACACCCAAAACGTTTAATAAATCTCTCTCTTGTTTCCTTCCTCTCCAAGGCCACATCCAAACCATCATATCCTCCCTAGAAAATATTAAATGTACTACGTTCATCATCACCTCCCCTTCTACTGATCTTTCCATTCTTCGCCATACTACCGATTCTGGAGTTAGTTGTCTGAATTTGAAGTACAGTCACATCACACAACCACACATTGATTTATTTAAATGGACAACATTGTGATCCCAATCAGATCTCCGTCAGGGGTCAAAAGGTTGTCTGTTTAAATAAATGTTTGGTTTGTAGTCAGTATGCAGGCGTTACTCTTATCATCATCGCTGTTTTCCAATATCTCTGCATGTCCTTGTGATGTGTGTACAATAGGTTTATTTATCACAGAAGACACTTTGACACATTTCACACTAGGAAAAGCACAGGTGTAAAATGAATGAATGATGGCTGAATTACATTTAGCAGCTTCAGTTTCAGGGTCCTGGTCCTTGTATTGGTATCACCTGGGTCACAGTCATGACTTACTGGGTCACTTAATTAGAACAGACCCATCATTAGTGTTATTAGTGACACCTGTGCTTGTCTTACTATCACCCTCCGTCTAGCCGCTTAACAATAGCAGTCGGGTGCAGATATATTCAAACTTCCTTTCATCCAATCACAGTTTTTTCTAATTTAAATGGACAAAAAAACTTGATTTAGATTTTACTGACTGATAAGCAGAGCTATTATAGAACTAGTATGAAGATTTGAAACTCACTTGTGTGTCTGTAAGATCCGGTGCAGGCTTGAGAACGGCGTCAGCTGGTTCTCTGTTAGAAGATTAAGGACGGACTGTTGTTTTTTTGTTAAGCCAGCGAGTCTCTGATCTCTCCTTGAAGCACTTGAAAGATTCAGTTTGTACAGTATGTATCGAATCTACTTGTTGAGTTGAAGATGCTCTTTAATGCTGCGGGATTACATCACTGCAACTGGAAAAAAAACAAAAAACAAGTTAAAATCAAAGTGTAAAACTTTGGAAGGCTGGAGCTTTAAGATTATTGTATCGATTTCACTCTTTGCCAACTGAAGTGGAAGACTACCCTGTCTACTGGGGTAGTATCGAGATCAGCCTCCTCCTCGTACACTCAATCCTACAACTGTGCACAGGTGTGTCTGAGCTGGTGATCAAGTGAAATTTTGAATTCCCTTTCACTAACAAATGATTGGCTGTAGGCTTACTGACATATTTCATCACTTCTAGATGGTTGACTTAAGTTCTACAATCACAAACACATTAGACTCATTAGAGGTTTTACAAAAATGAACAAGACTTGCTGAAGCAGGTTGTGGATAAAGCATCTAAACAAGATTATAGAGAGAGAGGGATGCTTCTTTAAGGAGCATGGAAGTCACTCGGGGTAGAAACGTGTCAAAACTAAAATCCTGCATGATGTCCTCCTCGAATCAGGCCTATAAATGAAATAAGGACGTATGGAACAATTTAATCTGTATTCTGTCCGTTCCTCTCCAGTAAATTTACAAATGTTAAACCACAGTTGACAACGCCTCAACAATTGAAGCCAAGTAGCAGAATTTCGGGAGCAGAACCACGCCTCAACCGTGCCACTTCCCGTATTTCCTATAAATACCTGCCTGACCCAGTCCTCCTGTTCCGCTCTCGTATTCTGCACCCCCTCCCTCCCATCCCATTCTTCTCTCCTAATCTCTCCGTCTCCTCTTTGTCCTGCCCGGGTGCTACAGCGGATCCTCGATCGAAGCTCCCCAAACCGCATCCGACTAAGTGGACAAACCACAAGCATCATCTGTGCTTTCCTTCAATAAATGTGTTAAATTGCACCTTGTTGATGGCGTGGTCCTTGCTAGTGAAAATACAGATTTGCTATAACCATACATCTTGTAATTATGTACTGCATGTGTATGCAAATGCCCGTGTTTAATGGTGGGTCTTTATGATGTCATATAAAGATGATTCCTGTTTGCAGGACAGAAAAGGACAAAAAGCGTAAAAAGATAATTGTTTATTTTGGTTCTTCCCCACCAGTAGTTTATCCACAATCAGACTGAAAGAAAATATAGACTAAGGTACACGAAATGCGGGGATTTTTAATATATACCACAATTAATTTGATGGAGACAGCATTATGTGCATACTTTAAAGACTAATGCCAATATGATGACCACTGACTTCAAGGGAATGATCCCATGTTCGGGATTGGGTTGGATTATTTAGGACTGCAGGACGAGGATCTGGGGAAACTTGTTAGTGAGCACAAACAAAACACAAAACCAAATCACTTATCCATAGAACAAAACAATAAATGGTTTCACCCACCACTTTCAATGACAAAATTCAGTTTGGATGCAGTAAATGGATCGTGCCCATTTGCTAGAGATAACACTCAAAACAATCTTTACCTTGACCAACTCACAAAGCTCTGTAGTTGTTTATCATCTAGGGTTTATATATATATATATATATATAGATATATGTATATATCTATATATATGTACACACACGTAATTAAAATACAATAAAGTTATTAAAGTGCCTTCTACGGACTCAAACACACAATCTCTGAGAGAATGGTATTGATGCAGCATGTTTGAGAGTTAAAAATCACTTCTTTTCTGATCCACTTGTGTTCCTCAGTGCGTAGGGGATAAAGACCAACAGATGTAAGGCATGATTGCGATCAAAATGGTTAGCTGAGAGAGCACATCTGTGTCATAGAGTCAGATGTAACCAATTTTAGGGGTTTGTCAAACGTGAAGCCAACCATCTGTCAAGTTCATAATACACCTGTGAACTATCGGCACCGTCGTAGCAGATAGAATTTCTGCGTCAGAAATGTGTTGTGTACACTAAAGGGATATTCTTCTACCTGCACCGTTTCCTCCTCCTTGTTAGACGCCGCTGATCAGACCAGAAACTGTTTCCGATTCAACTTTTAAGACATATTTAAGAGAATACAGCCTATATTATACATGATTAATTTAATGGAACTCCAAGTGTTCAGACTTGGGAGGAAAATCCAAAAATGCTGGAAGTTCAACTGTTAGGTTTAATGAAATATCTTTTTAAAGGTGCGTAATGTGTGTCAACATCACTCAAAACCATTTATGAACTCATGAATGGCCCTGCTCCCCCTTAAAGACCAGATGGCGTTGAAAAACAAAAAAATGTCTGGATAAAAGCTGGTTAATAAGGAAAAGAGATACTAGTTGGTACCGTGGAGGTAAAAACTTCTCCGGTACTCGTTCCACATCATCTGAAGAACTGGCATGACGTTCACAAAGCACCACTTTCTGTTTTACAGGACACAGTCATCATCTTGCAGCATTTCAGCTGAGTGGGTATAAAAATATAGACATTTGAGACCCTGAATATATGTTCATATGTGATTTTTCTGCAACAAAACAAAACAACAATTTACAGCTGTCCCACTCAGTGTGCACACTGTCTTTTTTTTTAGACTTCACCCCCCCCCCCATCTAAAACGTGTTCTTGCATTAACCCCTGGGGGAGAGGGTTTACACCCATTACAACACAGAACACGGAACGGCAATTAGAATGTTGTCGTCTTCATCAACAGCATACATCCGTCATTTTCTTTGTTAATACACTAAAATTACCTCTGGGTGTGTGACACAGATTTACTCGGGGAAAGGGGAGTGTGTTTGTGTGTGTGTGCGACGGCATTACATCAACATGTCTTTGTGATGCCTGGCTATGTGCTGGCTCTTCTCCGAAGGCCTCCTAAAGCCCTTGGTGCAGTAGTCGCAGCGGTGGGGGTAGTCCTTGGTGTGAATGGAGATGACGTGGCGTTTGAAGCCAGAAGCGTCCGTACTGTTATACTCACAATACTGGCACTGATAAACCTTTCTACCGCTGTGTGTCTTCATGTGCTTCTTCAGCTCGGCGGGCTGCCGGAAGCCTCGCCGGCAGCGCTTGCACTTAAAGGGGAGGTCCTTCGTGTGCAAGGACAGGATATGGCGACTCAAAGTGAAGGTGTCGGGAGCGTTGAAGTTACAATGCCGGCACTGGTGCACCTTGTTGCCCTTGTGCGTCTCCGCGTGTTTCTTCAGCTCCGAGGGCCGGTGAAAGCCCTTCTCGCACACGTCGCACTGGTGGGGAAAGTCCTTGGTGTGAACGGAGATTATGTGCCGTTTCAGGTCACTGGAGTTGGTGCTCTTGTGGTCACAGTGTGGGCACTGGTGGGTCTTGTGGCCCTGCACCATCTCTATATGACGCTGGAGTTCCCGCGCGTCGGCGTACGCCTGGGGACAGTGGCTGCACTTGAAGGGCAGATCGGCGCCGTGCTTGCTCTTGATGTGAGTCTTTAGGTTGGACTGATCTGCGCAGCGGAACTCGCAGTGCGGGCAGTGGTAGGGCTTCTCGCCCGTGTGGGTCCGCATGTGTTTCTTCAGCTCCGACGGGTGGCGGAAGCCCTTGGCGCACTCGACGCACACGTGTGCAAAGTTCTTACTGTGCACGGCCAGCAGGTGACGGTTGAGCAGGCCCTGTTCGGCCGTCTCGTAGTCGCAGTACTTGCAGTGATGCAGCTTGGGCTCCCGGTCCTTGACGATGAGCTTGTCGGAGCCCAGGGGGCTGGACTCGTGGTAGCGCCGCGCGTACTCGCTGTATTCCGGCGAGCGCTCGTTGTTGTGACTCAGCAGCTTGTGACTCTCCAAGTGGTTGTGGAAACTGATCTTCTTGTTGGTGGTAAAGTCGCAGTCTGTGCACTGGTACTTCTTCTTAAGCAGGTGGTTCGGGTGGTTCTTCATGTGGCATTTGAGGAAGCCTCTTGAGCGAAACTTCTTTCCACATAGGTGGCACGGGTAGACGGTCAAAGGCATGCCGTCTGGTCCGATGATAACGGCTGCAAAAGGCGTTTGAAGATACTGTTAACAACCTTTTAAAACGGTTAAATTCTTATTATCAAATCATACAAATTTCACCATCCAAGAACTTTATGCCGTTCATACCAGTCTGACACTGTCGTATCTCCCCTTTCTTCTTTTTCTTCGCTTTGGGTTTGAGGACACGGTTGGCGGCCAGCCCCTCTCGGATTTGCAAAAATGGTTTAGCTGCTCCGTTCGTCACCTGATCGATGGTATGACCTGCACAGACAGTTTAGATTTCATTACCAACAGGGTAGAAGACAAAGAGATGCTCTGTGGCACTGTCATGTTATAAACATGTTGTATATCCAAGCTGTGACATTTGCTGTACAAACTGCCCAGACAAAGGCAAACATGTTTTGTTATCGAGTAGGTCGTCTAAAAAGAATGCTGACGTAGGTTGACACCTTCTACTTATTTACAGCCACACAACCTGTTTGACAAGATGGACTAAAAAGCTCTTTCACAAAGGAAACATACTGATATCATCGTCGTCATCCTCATCGCTGTCATCTTCATCATCCTCCTCTTCTTTCGGATGGTTCTTGACTGCCATGTAGACCATCTTGTCACGGCCAACTCCCAGTCTGCCTGACGATGCGGCTTCCAGGTCAGGGTGGCCGTTCTGGTAGTCGTCCTCTGTTATTACCTCTGTTCCGCCTGGAAAGATAAAAAACATTTGCAATTTAATCAAAGAAGCCATGATCTACATTCAGTTTAACAGGGAAGAATCTTCTTGTATTGTTGAAATGATTTAATTGACAAGTCCCTTACCTAAGTCGTCATCTGCTTCAGCTTTGAAAATGTAGACTTTGATGACCTCAGAGCCGTCCTCCTCTTTACATTCCTTGTCTTCCATCACCTCGGTGCTGATCTCCAGGGGAGTGTCTCCTATGTCCAGTTTCTCTCCCACCTCGTCCACTACACACAAATAGTTATCAAAAAATTAGCAATAATAAAAACATGGCATTGCATAAGAACATTTATTAATACAAGTTGTCACATGGCAAGCTGTCTTACAGGAGATCATGAGGTAATCCTCCGAGCTGCTTCTTGCATCATCGTCCTCGTCTGTCTGCAGGGGAACGGCCTCAGCTGGCAGCTGTTCGTGGATTATGGTCTCGGAGTTGGCCTCGGTCACCATCAAGCCTTCTGACACGAGCTGGTGGTCCAGAGTGTTGTCTGGGTGCTCGGACAGCAGCTCTGCCACAAACACCTGGTCTGGCATGTCATCGTGGTGGTGGTTTGAGTCCTGGATGAGGCCTGAGGTTAGAACGTGATGATGATGGGCTTCCAGATCTTCCTCTATTGCGACCTCTGTGCCCAGAATATGCTCAGGCATGATCACGCTGTGTTCTGAGGTCACCATGTCTTCAGTGGTAATTTCGTGGGCTTCTACCCCTTGAGAATGCAGACTTTCCACATCTACCTCCAGGCCTTCAACGACCTCTGCTTCTAAATCCACTTCCACCTCTTCCTCGAGGCCCTCAACGACGTGAGCTTCCAGGTCCTCGACGTCTACCTCAGTTTCCAGGCCCTCCACCACGTGCGCCTCCAGACCCTCCACTTCCACCTCGCCCTCTAGGTCCTCGATGACATGAGCCTCCAGCTCTACCACGTGTGTCTGTAGCCCATCTACCACTTCTGCCTCCAGGCCATCAACATCTGCATGTAAGCTCTCCACCACTTCTGTCTCCAGCTCCTCAACCACCTCAGTCTCCAGGCCTTCCACCTCCAGCTCGTGCTCCAGGAGGATGCCCTCGTCCGTCATCACATCAGACAGAAGCATGCCCTCGGGCACAGACACAACAATGTGCTCGCCGTCAATGTGAGCCAGGCCCCCCATGCCTGCAACTGCAAAACACAAGACACAGAGAGGATTACATTACAAAGAGTTTCAAACAACAAAATGACATTTAAAGCTACAACAGTGTTTTCTAGCAACAGCGAAGACATCAGAGCAGCTTGTCAAATGTTTGTGAAGGCGTATCCCCTTCTTGGTATGCTGTGAAAATGTCAAACTGACCATGTAATGTTACTGTGACTTTATCATTTAGGTAGGCAATAAAGCTAAATGGCATTTGCACCGTCAACTTGACAGGTGTGACACAATAGAGGGTCTCTTATCATATGGTAAACAGTAATTACATGATTTTAAGAAATTACAGATTTTATCTTTAAGACTTTAGGCTTTAGCATCATTGTGTGTCTTGGATTCCATGTTGCAATTATTGGTTGTCACCTTGTCCTACTTGACCACCTACCAAAGTCTTGCATGATCATAGCGTGGGGCATCTTCAGCTCCTGAGTGTGTAGCTCCAACACCCCTCCTCCTTGATCCATGTCTTTACTCGGGGAAAAAGACTGAAAATTACAGTGTACACTGCGTTAGCTGTTTTCTTGCACTTTGTAAGTGTGCATTACTAAAAATGAAAGTGAATGCACCAACTAACAATACCACACTGGCTATTATTCATTCAATACATACCTTCACATTTGACGACAAAACCCTTAGAATACAACCAAAAGGACGTGTGACGTGCTTCCTTCCATCAAGGTGATCAATCCCTCTGACAAAGAAAAAAACAAACAATTGGTATTCCAAAGCATAGCGCTGATCATAGAAGACAACAGAAAAGGGGGTAACAAGTTAGTTAAGTGTTGTAAAGACATTACAACACGCAATACTTCTCCACGGGCTCAGGTTTATAAGGGCACTGGTGCCACCACAAATAAGATAGATAGATAGATAGTAACTTTATTGATCCCGAGGGAAATTCAAGTTTCCAGCATCACAGTTCCATAGTGCAAACATATTAGTAAAAACATCACAGGTAAGAAGTACACGTTAGTAAAAACGTCACAGGTGAGTAGTACACATATTAGTAAAACGACACAAGTAGTAACAAGACACATGTACGTAATACAGAGTGACTTATGTGTGAGAAACGTTTAAAACACAAGGCAGAAAAAAACTATGTTTTGCAGCCACTGAGGAGGAGGAGGGCAGCAGCTGTGTTGTTGACCACTGGCTCCATCCATTGCTTATCGAGAGTACTACAGGCGGCTTCAACCTGAGGACATATAGCCATACACCTGGAGCTGGTTGAGCCTGATGGCTGCAGCAGCCCAGCTGAGACAAAGGTCTGTCCTGGCTCAGTGTGCTGCCAGGAGGACGAGCTCGGTGCAGCGGGCTCTGGGCTGCTCTTAAAAATATGCTTGTGAGAGGAAATGCATTGCCGTCACAAAACAAGCCAAATATGTGATATCTGTAGTGACTGTTATGGGTCCCTGATTTCCACGGATATGTTATTTCGGGATAAAACGAAAACACGGTCGTTTTTTTAAAAAAGTACTGGACTCTGCACACAAAACTACACACGCTCCGACTGTATGGCCGCCAATGAAAAGTACCGCAGACGTTATGCAACGCATAGCAGGGCGGCTCCCCGCTCCTCCACCCACAGGAGCTAACTAGCAACAAGCTAACGGTTGTTCCTACAAAAACGCCATTTTGTTTTAGCATAACGGCTACTTCGAGGGAAAGCAACAACCGCGATTATTCAGCCATTTAAGTCTAAACTTCACACAACGTTACGCTATAAACGACGCCGTCTGCACAAGCAACAAACCGATATGCTTTAAAGTATTATCTTTTTAGCTTGTAGCTCTAATATGCGCCACGACGGCGGTCCGCTCGGCTAGCTATGCTAAGCTAAGCTAAGTGGAGCCGCTTGTCGCCGCAGTATCCTCCGTGTTGTTTCTTTAGGAGGCTGAAGGAGGCCCGCTGCAGGCCGACCGGGCCCCGGCCTCTCATCAAACACACGCCTTTCACGACAGATTGCAAAATAATTTTACCTGATAGCGTCGTCTCCTGACTCTATCGGTGTTTCTCCCCCCCTTCTCGGTTTTGTCTGTTATTGTTTTGGTTTATTTTTTGACGGTAAGCTAAGTGCGGCCTGCAGTTTTGGATCCCCGGGCACCTCTTTGCTAGGCCTCGGCCAATCAGCGCGCTTTCTGACGAGCAGAAGGAGGGAGGGCGGGGGAGAGGGGGGCAGACAATGCGTGGCCTCGTTTACCGCTGATCCCTTACTATTTGCGTCATGCATAAGAGAGCAGAGGTACATTAAACACGGGTATTCTCGTATTAGGAACACATCTACAACCCCGGTTATGAGACGCACAAATCAAACGTTATCACATCAACAAATGTATTTTTTTTAATGTGCTTGCAGATGAGGCCCGTGGGCCATTTTTTGTCACAAGGGGTGGGTAGAGTCGAGCACTCATTTGGTCATGCACCCAGGAAATAGATGCCGACGGTTCTCTTGCAGCTTGTGCAGCGGATACATTGCAGTGTGACTAATAAGCCTGCAACTACCTCGATTTGGAATTGTATAATAAAAAAATAAATAAACAGAATTGCATTTAAATGATAGTTTCAGGGTTAGACTTTATTATTAATGTTCATTACAGCTCCTAATTGTCAGAGGCACTCTGCATGAGGGTGCATAGCTGTCTTAAGGCACAAGGCCTTTCGTGCATAAACATTTTCTTCATTACAGTGGTGTGCAAAAAGCACACTCAAAACCCACCTTGATATACAGTAAAAACGCCTGCAAAATGCAGTACTGTAACAGTACCTTCAATGACCGGAGATTCTTCTGGAATTAAAAAGAGTGTTGCAGCTGAAATGCACCTTGGCACAAACCATATTTTTGTCCGTTTTTGTATTATTTATAAGGGCAGTGTGATTTACAGGAGTTGCATTGCTGTGTAAGCGAAACGCAAATACCAACACAAATCTAAAAGATAATTTCCACAATGAACCAATCAAACATTCATAAATTCACACAGGTCATATTGCAGTTACATGATGATAAGGGGAAAAAAACCCAACAAAACCAAGCATGCAACACTCGGCACCTTCATCTAGTAGGAATTCACACAGAAAAATGAACAAACCACCGATATCTTCATTTAAAATTGTCTTCATATCAATTACATCAACAGAACAGTAACACAACCCATAATATTCCAGCAGTTTTCTCACAATTACCATAGAAAAATAAGTAGAATTGACAAACAAATCTCGTGGAAGCTCAGAGTTGGTCCGTATCACAAATGGAGTGTGCATGTTTGCCTACACAGCCTCTCTGTGTGGGTTGACAATGTTTCATGCGAGGGAAAGAGATGAGTCTCGACTACGAATCCAGTGCAGCCCAGCGCTCCAGTCTGAAATGGGGGACCCGAAAGGTTGTACGACACATTTTGTGGACACAGTGGCTGTGTTCTTTGTACTATGAGGAGGACTATGGGGAGAGAGGTCAGGCGAGGGGTTGCAGCAGTGAACGTCCTTCATCACCGGCCAGACTCAGTAGCAGCCGTCTTTCCAGGATTCATCTGACATTTTCGTCATGCCCATAGACCTGTCAATAAAATAGAAAAGTTAAAGTTAGTCTGCATTAACACAAGACCGTTATTAAAAAGGCCATTTTCCTCATTAGCTTTTCATTGATTCTCCCACCTCCTGGGGGCCTGTGAGAGTTTACTCCTGGTAGATGCCTGTCCTCGGCCCGCGGCCGCCCTCCCTGCCCCAGTGGACGCTCTCCCGGGTACGTAGCCTCCGCCGTTGGCAGAGCCCGGGGACTGGACCCTGCGTCCCCCTCCTGCAGGCGGCGCTTGGACAACAGGCGGACCTCTGGAAGACTGACGACCAGCTGCCATGGAGCCCACAGGAGCGACGGCTTTAACTGGAGTCCGCATGGAGAGAGGCGACTGGCCGCTGCTACGCAGCCGACTACAAGCCATACCTTGAGTGGAAGAAAAGGCACAGTTGTACAATAGAATCTCAACCAGCTATTTCTTTCAGACAAGTTGGGCGATGAAATAAATATGGTTAATACATACAAAAGATACATGTACTGTAATTGAAATCCAAACCCCATTCCTGGTAGGAGTTGTAGGACAGCTTGGGAGGAGCAGAGCTGGATTATCAAGGATACGTTTGGAGGACAGGAGTGGAATAATCATGTAGCAGGCGAGTGAAAGGAGCGTTAACTGTACATTACGTGGGGAATGTCAGAGACTGAGTAGGGCAACATTCGGGATGGTTTGTGGAACTCCTATGTAACCGTGAGTGACCCATGTAGAGTATGAGTTGGTTATAGATGACTTGACTTGTTAAGGTTAGATCGATACATCAGTTTCGATGTATAAAACCAGTAGTTGACTTTTCGGGTGATAATATCAGTGTGTCAATGTTCTTCAAAAGTTGAGTCAACATTTATTAATGTTTATGAATTTATTTGCATGTGAAAAAACATGAGCTGAGCAAGTGATTTTTTGTTTGTATATATATTTAATAACGTTGCTATCTTATGGTTTTTCTTTTGTTTGTTACTGGATGAGATTTGATTGTGGAAAAGTAGTAAATGCACATCCCACCTGTTGGAATACATAATAATAATACTTTTTTTGTTGACAGTAGCCTTCAGAGTACTTTTATTATTATTATTTTGTTTTTTTTCTGTACATTTACATTTATTTTATTTTCCAGTTTCCTGTAATCTTTCTGTTTACAGTCAGTGTCACTCACTAATACTCATTGCATGTATCGTTAAGGTCTACAAACATCAAATATTTGTTTGACATGTTTGTATTTGTTTGTATGACATCAAACATGTCAAATGAATTTCCATCCTCATAAAACATTTGCAAATATAATTTTTGAAATTTTGAAACTTTCTGTGCGTTCCAATACCCACACTACCGTACTATTTAGTATGCCAGAAATAGCTTTAGTATGTCCCAATACATAGTATGTCAAATGAAGTATGCAGTATGTCCTACTGTATTTGGTCAAATTTTGCAGTATGCAAGCCAGCATGCTTTTCTGACCCACAATCCTCTGCGCATTGGATATATGAGCAGGAGGGTCAAAGTTTAAGGTGCAATGTTATGACAAAGTAGTATGACCCAATTGTATGCATACTGCATGCAACAGTACATACTTTGTAAGGGCAGCCATAGTATGTACTAAAAGTAAAAAGTATGCGATTTGGAACGTAGCGCTGCCTTGCATCCGTTTGTTTACTAGCAGTCTTCTACCTCACTACCCTTGTTGGTGCTCTGCTGCGTTTCTTGGCGCATTACTGCCATCTGTAGATTAGTGGAATAATGTGAAACCGTTGCCAAGAATATGTATCGCGTCACCCATGTAGTGCGGGATATGAGCAAAACGGGGACATGCTCATAAAGAAAACTGCTCCATAGCGCTAGTAGTGGTCAGATATTCCACAGGGTCCCTTTAAGAAGAATCGTCCCCGAATATCCATCAAACCTTACCTGTGGTCATGCAGAGGTTTGAGGAGGTAAGGTGGTAGGATAGAAGTGACAATACAAAGGGCTATACGGTATGCAGGTATTGGAGAAGAGGTGCGGACCAGGTGAAGAGGGAAGGGTTACCTGTGGAGGGGGAGTGAGTCAGGTGGGACATGCGGTTGCCAGAGCTCTGGAGGTTAGCCTCCATGCTGCGGCTGTTTCTGACTGCCTCCAGGGAACGTAGGCTGGTGCGGGGGGCCAGATTAGGCATGCTGTGCCTCAACTCTTCTGGAACCACACATACAGTACATAACACGTTTAACATCAACAGTATGCGCATCATCACAGCTTTGGTACAACGAGAATCTACTGTGATGGTCACTCTGATTCTCTTGACCTAGGGTATGAATGCTGGAATTATTACTGGCTATAGTTACCCTCGCTCTTGGCGAATTTAAGCAGCTCCGCACTGGGGCCCTGGAGGGATCGTCTGGGTGCTCTTGTGCGTGGGGCCCCGAGTCGGCTGCTGTATTCCTGACCGTGGTTGGAGGTGGAGGGGGACAGGCACCGGGGTGAGCCTAAGGGCGAGGGGGTGAAGCGGTGTCGTCGCTGGGGCATGGAGCAGAACTCATCCTCTTCGTCCTCCAGGCTGTAACTGTCAAATTCCTGATCGCTGTAGGTGCCGCCCCGCCGCAGGGACTGCAGAGAGGCGGTGGAGCTGCGGCGTGATGCGGACGCTGAGGTGGAGGCGTAATCCTGCCTCAGACCTGACACCAAAAATGTAAAGTTAAAAAGGAAACGGCATTAACAGGGAGCCAGGCAAATACACATACAGATTTATATAAAATCACAGAAAAGCTTCAAAAGAGAGTCGAACTATCTAAAGAGGTGTAAGAAAATGTTTGCACTAAGGCTAACTGTGCTAGTCTCTTTCCTCATCAGCCGTCGTAAACAGTACGCATGTGACGTCCAGCACACAATGTGCACAACACCTCCTACTCACTCTCTTCCTGTAGGCGAGCCATGATCTGGACATCGGTGAGGTCCTGCAGCTTGTAGCCCATAGAGATGGAGTCATCCGATGTGCTGAGCTCACTGTCTATGGAGGATTGCGAGCTCAGGGCTGAGTGCATTGTTGTTGTGGCACCTGTAAAAACACAAGAGGGATACCTGTTACGACAAGCTGCGTCTCACAAATAAATGGTAACAATATCAAATCACACTTATTTCTACTGTGGGGAGAATTAACCTTAAATTCTCAAATAAAAGTTGGTCCTGAAATAAAAGCCATGTGGTCTGTTTGAACAGTTAAAGGCCAGGGGAACAAACTGGGGCAGGAGAGGGAATTACCTGTGTTATAATTGCTTAACACTTATCAGACTATAGTACGTATTTCAATTTGAAAAATAAACCTTCTGCATTGATATTCCCTACGAATAAACACAGTGACAGCTTTTGCCTCCACTGTGCGTAACAATGGTGCCAGGTTACAACCTGCACATCACTGCACAGCCTTTCAAACCAAGATTGCCTATCAGAAAAAGGATGTCAGCCCCCCCCCCCCTAAAAAAAACAAAACACCATAAAATGACAAATGTTAGACCATCACCTATGTGGTAACTGGATTGATCACAAAAGATTAGACACACACACACACACACACACACACACACACACACACACACACACACACACACACACACACACACACACACACACACACACACACACACACACACACACACACACACACACACACACACACACACACACACACACACACACACACACACACACACACACACACACACACACACACACACACACCTAGCACTGCCTGCATCAGGACAAATTTAAATTTAAGTTTAATATCCGCATTTTACATAAATTATCAGACAGACCCGGCCAATATTCAAGAATTTAAGGTGTGTATGTAGACAAATCTTTGTTTGACAATTTGGTATGTTTAAATTAATACGTCTCTCCACCCTGACTTCACTTGTGTGGCGTGTCTGTGACACAGGCCTAACATTCAGACTAGAGACAAACAGGAAGTGACAACATCATCCAGGGGCATTTGGTTATGTAAAAAAAAGTCCAGGATTAGATAAGGTCACCACCCACAAGCCAAGCATTTGCAAGTTCATGCAAAGATCTGTTATTAACAGGGTATTTATAACAACATCAGCATTGTTGGTCTCTGGTACTGTGGGACACTGTGAGGAAAGTTACTGTTAACAATCACCGCAAAGTCAAGATCACCAGCGTTATACAGTTCACACAGGTTAGCACCAACACCCTCAATATACCTGTGTCTTTATCCCCCCGAAGTACAAGCCACATATACGTTACATAATCACAGACCATCTTCCAAAGTATACTCGTGTTACAGATGTGTTTTTCTGTCTGCCGGGTGCACACCGTTTCCCATTCATTTCAATACAACAACTCAAGAGAGAAGCGAACATGCTGGATATAGACGATTAATCACAGAGAATATTATGTCTGTTGTAAAAATAAATATTATTTTTATTATATACATTATTCTAAAAATAATAATGATGTGCTTGTTGTGTAGTGACGTAATTGAAAGCTTGGAGGAACGGGTAAGATCTGTGTTTGTGACGCATTCATGTGTTGGGCGGAATTTGGGTCATGCAAGAAGCTACCAAATGCACATTTGCCCTTTCATGACGTCTGTGTTCACTCTATTTTTTTGGGACAAGGTAGTCCTGAATTCACTGCTGTTCGTCAGACAACAATTTAGTCTGTGATATCAGACCTTTCCACAAAAACCTTCCATAATGTCCACTACGGGTGGGAATCACCAGAGACCCAAGATACAGTATTATCACAATACTTAAGTCGTAATGAGATATATTGCGATATATTGTGATTTTTCAACTGCAAATTATGCAGTTTGTCATATATAAACATGTTTTATCTCTATAAGATACAGTTTTCACTCTTGTTCATCTCAGAGTTTTCATTCACATATCTTGAGGTCAGAGGTCAGAGGGACCCCTTTGAAAATGGCCATGCCAGTTTTGCCTCGCCAAAGTTTAGCGTAGCTTCGTAGCGCTATTTAGTGTTCTTCCAGACAAGCTAACATGACATGATTGGTACCAATCGATTCCTTAGGTTTTCCAGTTTCATATGATACAAGGTAAATAGTTTATATATTAAAAGATTTATACTTGATGCCCGATACTATGCTGTATCGATTTCCCCCCCCCCCACCCCTAATGTCCACTGTGATGGATTGTCTTTCTCAATCATGTTTAAATTCTTTGTTGAATTAAGTACAGTAATAAAAATGAATGGTAAACAATGGCTGCCTGGTAAAAGTAGAAAATCAATCTAGAAAACTTGAGGTATGTTTTGAAAAATGGTAATGAAAAAAAGTAATGTGCGGTATATGCGACACACAGTGAACTGGGTAAAACATGCAAAAAAATGCCAAAATAGTCTTTGAAATTACCATTCAGATCCCGACGGGACACATTGTTATGCATTAGTGCGCACACAAATCAACTGACCTACATCCGTACAATAACTGACGTCAATCCCACTGTTGTGTTGAGCAGAAAATGAGGAGCACGTGTGTTAATGTCATGCCATACCTGAGCTGCCACAGGTTAGTAGGGATTTGTTAGTTGATTTGTGGTACCCGGGAGAGATCAGGCCTGAGCCTGCCGAGCCTGCCTCTGCTGACGGGCTACTGTACATGTTCCTCCACCGAGACGCTGCAGGGGACAGGAGAGGACAGATTAGATATCCCCCCCGAGAAGAACACACACACTTTAAAGAGACGACATGAAGAATATATATATAATAAAAGTACGGTTGGGATCAATGTTAATGATATGAAGGGCCCCATTTTAAGTGGAAAGCAGTAGGTCTTTGGCGCATCTCCCAACTGCACCTGCTATCTTGCTTCTTGTAGGTGCAGCAGCGCAAAGTGCAGAAGGGGAGGGGTGAAGGTGAACATAGATGGGAGGGTGTGGTGGTGACTTAATAAATACACTCAGCTGAGCCAACAAACAGTGACACGATGACAAAACAGATCAACAAATGAAGAATCGGACCTCCAGGAACTCATGTTGTTGTTCGTCTGGATGGTGCAGAGCGAACACGATGTGAACACCCAGCACACTTTTAACAGTTTATTACATAGCAACAAATACTGTAATATTAAAAAAACTGTTTGGTGAAGGAGTTTATATGGCTGCACCAATCCAACGATATTTAACTCTTATTTAAATTGTACTGTATTTCATGTTGCAAATGATTACATCATATCAAAATGTGTCCGCAGCATTTCTGAAATGAAAACTTTTTTTTTTTAAAAGCTGTGACGCACAGAATTAATGAGCTCCAGTAATCTGATGTCTCCCGCTTAAACGGACAGAAGACAGAGTTATCAACATATGTGTCCTGCTGCCTTCAGCAGGGATTTAATAAACTGAAAGAGAAGCTTTTCATACGCTATGAATCAGCTGTGGACAACAGATACTGTAAGTAATTTACAGATAGAGGCAGACTGATTTACCGGCATTCCTGCTTTAACCACAGTAATACACCACATGTAGACAGTTTGATGTTCAGTAACATATTTCACACAGGAGCTTTGAGAACAAACCGTCGCAGTATTTGCATACGTACTGTAGGGTTCAGTTAGACAACATCTTTTTTTTTTTTTTTTTACTTATTTAATTAACTTTTACTGCTAACCTTATAGTCTCTACACCAACAGGCAGTTTCATGGCCCGGTGCCACCGTTTAAAAAGGAGAGCTGACCCGGGGGGGGGGGGGGGTAATCCAACCCATGACTTCATGTAGTCATTCAGCCCTGGTGTGAATAGCTCTGTTGTTCAGGTTCTGCGGTGTGCAGGAAGTAAGAGCCGCGAGCGGAGTAAATAATACATGGGGATCTGTTGGATCAGACACAAACTTCTGTCTGCACGTAGAGACTTACTGTACGCACCATGTACACATTCACTGTGAGTGCTGCACACGCACAATGGAGGTGAGCAGTAAATAAGAAAGCAGAGGGAGGTGAGACTGTCTCCCTGTACTGAATTAGGAGTCATAATCTTGAATCAGGCCGACCACCTCTAAGGCGGCGGCATGTGACCCTTCAGAAACAAAAATGAGTTTCTTGTTTTGAAAGCTGTTGTTGCTTAGCGTTTGCGATGGACGGAAAGATTGTTAATCTTAGGGCTTACGGGACTGAATAAAATAATTACTAAATACAAAGAGTTTAGCGCAAAAACTGTATGCGTGTGTTTACATACACTGGTCCAAGCGGCTGATCAGGGTCCGACAAGCTATTTCCGTCTCTGGGCTGCGATGGTCGAGAGCCTGCCGACACCACTTCAACGGAGACTCCGGGCCTTGATCTGCTACTTGTTTTTTTGGGGACACATACAACCTGTAGAAAAGAGGCAGACGAGGAGAAAACAAACTGTTATCAAGGGAAATGGGAGCGATGACAAGAAGTAGAGGGGATTAAGAGAGTAATACAAAGATGGGAAAAGGCAGTTCGGGGCCAAAAAAGTAAGGCTTATCTACTTTTTAATTAAACATGCACGTCAAAGGTGCCAGTAACTGCCGAGCAAAAGGTTTGAATAAACGCAAGCTGGAGATTAGCGTGAACTATTGGCCTGTAAGGTACTGAGCATGCCATGTGCATGCACAGTAAGAATGTTTTTCACAAAGTACAACATAGGCGTGACTGACCACAGGGCAGATTTATCGCCCAACTACTGAATAGGACACTGTGAAGCAGCAATGATCACACATCAAACAACCCAAGGTGTTTTGTTTAGAGGGAATGATGTAATCGGATCAAACAGGGAGTTTGAACATCCTCGCAGCCTCCACCTGGTTCTCAAACATGACTGCTGGGATAAATAAATACACCTTTGCCTCATCTACATCTGCCTAACATATCACAGCCATCCTGTAAGGCCACGGTGAGGTGGACAAAATCTGAAAACACATCAAATTTAGTGCTATATTTGGCAATTGCCAGCCACGGTGGTTTTCGTGCATCTGAAATCAACACTTGACTTGAGATGTGTCCGGTGTTCCCCCCCCAGTGAGAGCAAGCAGCCATCAGTTCACCACAAGCTTTGAACTGGCGGTCACATGGGCCGATCCTTTGAGTTGGTTATACAAGAGGCCCGGACCGACTGGTTCTGGACCAATCAACCACAAATCATCTTCCCATTTGGAAAACACAAAAGGACCCATTTCCCACTGGAATGAGCAACAATACAGAGAGCAATATTCAGGTCACACACATCCTGCCAGAGAGCACAGCTTCTCTGTGTGTGTGTGTGTGTGTGTGTGTGTGTGTGTGTGTGTGTGTGTGTGTGTATCTGTGTGTGTGCAGGGGGAGCAGGAGCTACTTCTTTCACACACACAATCCTTGTGTTTGATGTGGAGTAATGATGCACGTTCTGCTTGCGTTTGATCCAGAGTTTTGGTCACAGGTTTACACATGGTTGTTGCCATTCACACAAGACACAGGTCAAATTAGCACAACTGCTAAACCTAAAGAAAATATACCAGAATCGGTGTAACCTACCTCTACAATAATATTAAAGAGATAAGGAGAGTAGCATTTGTGGATGAAGTCAACATCTGTATTAGGGCTGTCAAAGTTAACGCGATAATAACGTCTTAACACAAATTTGTTTTAACGCCACTAATTTCTTTAACGCATTAACGCAACTTGCGATTTTTAGGTTGTAGCTCAGTTTTAAAGGTAGAGTGAAGACACTGCTATCACATGAAACTAAAAAACCTAATGAATCCATTCGTACCAACCATACCATACTAGCTTGTCATGAAGGAGGCTAAATAACGCTCCAAACTTACTCTAAATTTTGGTGAGGAAAAACTGCCATGGCCATTTTCAAAAAGGGTCCCTTGACCTCTGACCTCAAGATATGTGAATGAAAATGGGTTCTATGGGTACCCACGAGTCTCCCCTTTACAGACATGATAATCACATGCAGTTTGGGGCAAGTCATAGTCAAGTCAGCACACTGACACACTGACAGCTGTTGTAGCCTGTTGGGCTTCACTTTGCCATGTTATGATTTGAGCATATTTTTTTATGCTAAATGCAGTACCTGTGAGGGTTTCTGGAGAATATTTGTCATTGTTTTGTGTTGTTAATTGATTTCCAATAATAAATATATACATACATTTGCATAAAGCAGCATATTTGCCCACTCCAATGTTGATAAGAGTATTAAATACTTGACAAATCTGCCTTTAAGGAACATTTTGAACAGACAAAAAAAATTCCGATTAATTTGTAATTAATCGCAATTGACTATGGACAATCATGCGATTCAATATTTTAATCGATTGACAGCCCTAATGTGTACATATCTATACTTTTACAGTAATTCTATAATAAAATGACTATGATTCAAGAACAAGAGGGACATTCACATGGTCATTTTGAATTGACCCCGTGGGGTTGAAACATTGCCTGTCTAGTCTAATCAAGTCTCGGAACTATTATTTCGTGCAGATACTGAGCCACTGTCAACACTATTTTCTCTCTTGTGCATATTTTAGACTATGAATCAAAAACCCAGAACGGGGGATCCTGAAGTTGCTCTCAACTCCAGTGTTTCTGTCCGTGTTGCGGTCTGGTCACACAGGGGGGGCCCCTCAGATCACATGCTGTGCAAACCCACCCAAAGCAGTTTAGCCATGCAGCAGCATCCAGCCCAGAGCAGATCAGATTATGTGGCCGTTAGGATTACTGGATGTTTTGGCTATGATAACCCTCACAAAGCACATATGGTATGGCTAATGATGTGAAACTGAAAATAAGTCGTGAACGGTCTGGCTGTTAAGCTGCTGAAGTAACGGAACACAATATGGTACCTGTTTCAGGCAACGCAACGCGCACAGCATAAACAAACACGTCTAGACTGAACTCTGGCGTGAATTTAACGTGGATTATTAGGAATTAACCTTCTATTAATTACTGCTCCTTTTGGGTCATTATATTCTGCCAGTTAAATTGGAGGAAATGCGCAAAGTTCATCTCTTTTATAAGCTTCAACCTGACCTGCATTCAGGAATGAACTAATGGCAGATATAGCTGAGTTGATCTTTGGTATGTTGTATAACAAGGCTTAGTGAATGTAGATCTATGCCGGGTCAACAATAATAACAACCATTATTATAACAATACCTGAAATAGCTTTTCTCCTCTAAAGAGCCTGATAGAACACTTCTGGTGCCTATAGCGTTTCCATTCATGCTTGGTTTAGACATGTGCGAATAAAACTAGAGACCATCCTGCGATGGGATCACACCAGCAGCGCCGCCAAATCGGGCCAGGGGGGTAAAGTGTGTGTGTGTGGGGCAATTCCTAGCACCCTACTTCCGACGCCATTGCTCGAATCACACCCACCTTCGAACTCGGCCTTCATTTTGATCTCAACTACACACCTGTAAAGTTCCGTGACTGCATATTTCATGGTTGCGACGCTATCGCGGTGACAAAGTCTGTTCAGAGACAGACACCTGGCAAAGCACTCAAAACCTTCTGTGGTAGTTCCCACTACAGTGGGTGTCTCCTGGACCACATTTTGCCACACACACAGACACCCAGGCTGTCGCGGTTGGTAGAAAAGCTTTGTGTTCATCATAACCTGCCAAACAGGTCGCAGATAGGTCATGCCTGTTGTTTACCTAGGTCAGAGAGCTCCGAGTCAGAGTCGGGTAAAACAGACAGCCTCTCACTTTTGTATTCACGTCACCTGTCTGCTTCTGGACTTATTCACTCCGACTGGCTGCCCTTTCTTTCACCGCTTCCTTGTCCCTCCAGTGTCTTTCTTCTCTCTCTTTCCATCACTACACACAGCTCATCATATCCTCCTAATTACGGTACATATTCAGAAATAGTGGTGAAAATGTTTGCCACGGTTAAGCAAAGCTTTGAAAGTACAAGAAAAGTCTCTCCTGGATTCTGTGGATGAGGGAAAAAAAATGCAGTTTCTATCTTGGCCAAGAATTAACTCTAATTTTAAATCCAAATAGCCTACTGCTGCTAGAGCACAGCACACAGTCACTTCCTGTGGGGGAGTAACACACTTTGAAATCAGAGGTTAAAATGAAAAAGCACAAGTGACTCATCTGGCTGAAGGGGCTCCTCTACCTATACACAAGCGAACGTGACATGCAAACTTTGGCATCGCTGTGGCCTGTTTTGCCAGAAATCAACTTCCCCTGAAGGGAACTCACATGCATGCTACATATTATGGATATTACTTGCTATCTCTCTCACATCTGAAAATGTTTAGATGCAGCACACTGGTCTGTCCAGTAAAGTAGAAATATATCTTGGATAACCCAAACTAGTGGGATAAAGAGAGGCTATCAAAGCATAACTAGAGACCAGAGAGTTCAGATAAGAAAGCATACCAGCTGTCCTCGTCCTCTACTTCTGCACACTCATCCTCCAAATCTAGGACATCCACCTCATCCAGTGCGGTTTGGTCCAGCCCTGAGTCGCTCTCTGCAAGTGTCTCTGAATCATAACTTCCCTGAGAGGGGCTCTCCGGGGTCTGCGACTGTCCCGCTCCGTTGCTGCAGGTCAGGGTGAGAAAGCCCCCACATGGACCCTGGTCCTCCTCTTCATCCTCTTCCTCCAGCCTGTTGGCCACGGGCAGAGGGGACATGTCTTCGCCGCTGCTGCTGTCCTGAGCGGGCGACAGCTCAAAGTCCGAGCTGCCCACCAGCTCGCCGCCGTGCTCCAACCTGAGATGAGAGTTGGTCACCTCTTCACAAGCCAGCCTCTCATTGATGTTGACGGCGGCTGTGAGGTTGCTGTTGCCGCCGGCTCCTCTGTGGATGACGGTCTTGCTCCCCCTGTTGCGCAGGGTCTCATTCTGGACCTCCAACCTACGAACGAGCTCCTGCAGCTTTCGGACCTCCTCCAGCTCCACCCCCGCCAGGTCCTGACCCCCCTCTTCGTCCTCCTCGTGCCCAGGCTCGGAGCTCTCCATGAGGCCAGCGGGACTGCCATTGTCAGCCTGGGGGACCACGGTGGCACTGTCCGGGACCACCATGCTCCTACTCTATTGGGAAGAAGAGGGACATTATAATTTAAGATGATGACAACACACAGCAGGTCTACATATTAACGCTTATTAGCCCTCGATCGTACTACATACAAGCTCATGCTATGCTGCTGACTACACCATTTAGTGAGTGAATCTTACAGCAACTCAACACATGGTAACTACAACAAAATAAATATGTCAGCTGTAAAGTTTCCTGTAATAATCTTGCACATGTGGAATTTGCACATTGGTTTACCACCTCATTTTATTTTAAAGAAAAATTGTAACTAGCACACTTTTTCTAATATATAGTATGTCATTGCACACTTTGCTATTTGTAAACAGTATGTTAGTGTTATTCTATGTTCATATTTTATATTTTCTAAGCTAGTTGTAGGTATATCTATAGTGTATTCTAATATATATTCTTTATACTATAGATATTATCTCTAATGTTGATATGTATATTTACTGTTCCTGTGCATTGCCTGGATAACCTGCTGCTGGACTCACTGGACTCACACCAGCAGACTGAGGAACAGTTTCTTCCACCAGGCCATCAGACTGTTAAACCGATAATCGCACCCCCAAACACCCTCTCTCTCACTATGTGCAGTAAATAAGTGCAATAAAAAAGTGCAATACTTCAATATATACCTCTGTGCAATATAAAAAAACAAAAATGCCTGTGCAATACTTGTATATATATTTAGCATACACCAATATTTCCTTTATTATTATTATACTGTATATTATTGTAAACACACTATTATTTTTATTTTATTTTTTACTTTATTTTATTATGTTATTCTTTGCTACTTATCCTACTGTTTCTTTTCTTAATGGAGCTTCCCAGCAAAAAGTATTTCACACGATTGTACCTGTATAACCGGCGTGACAATAAACATCTTGAATCTTGAATCTTGCTGTAACACAATAATTTCCCAATATGGGATCAATAAAGTGCACATCTATCCATCTATCTACTGTATCCATCTCTAACATATTCCCCAGCCAACGTTACTTCATTCACATGCAAAGCCTTTTCTTCGGTCGTAGTGAAGTAGCTCTGGTGCACATGATGCAAACACTTGTACATTAACTAGCACATTTCAGCTAACGACCACCACCAGTATTTACATGACGCCTAGCACTTTTTTTCTCTTCTGCAAGCAGCTAGCTGCAACAGAGTGATGCACACCATCACATCTACCTCTGTGCTGTGAACCTGCAGCAGCTATAATGTAGCACATCTAGTCATAGTCATGTATATTTGAGCACTCTGGTTAACGTTAGCTCGGCTAGCGTGCTAACAAGCAAAAACAACCGTACCGGTGAGTGAGCCGTGTTGTCCCGGTTGTCCCAGCGGGCTGATGACTGAGCTTTTGCCCGCCGCCGCCACTCGGAGCTCAAACTCCTCTGTGCGCCAGCGACCGCATGAATGAATGAAGCAGCTAATTACGACCACCCGAAAGGGTCCTCGGCTTGGTAGTGATTGTCAACACACCGGAGTAAGTCTCAGTTTAGCTAGTCCATGTTTTTCTCGTCGCTAGAGGAGCGTTCATCACGTCGCTCGCTGCTAACTAACTAGCTTGTTGATGGACTTTAGTTAGCCCAGTGAACAGACCTGCAGCAGCGGCAGCAGCGCTCGCCCCTCCCCCCTGTGGGGGTTTCTGTGTGATTTGGCGCCCCCTATGGTGGAGATGCGGTACTGCACTTACATCTTTTTGTAATTTATATTGTAGCCACTGGGTGTCGCTGTTTACATACATGATGGTGAGAGAATGAGGAAGAAGGAGAGCCCGGGACACAAATGCATTGTTTTTGAAATGTATTTTTTCCATGCTTTCAGTATTATTAGCACTATTGATATTTTATTCACCCCATTGTACTGGAGTACTTTACTTTACTTTACTTTACTTTATTCGGATCCCCATTAGCTGCCACCAGGGTAGCAGCTACTCTTCCTGGGGTCCACAAACAACAAAAACATAACATATAACAATACATATAAAACATTTAAAAAACAACAACAAAAACATAACATGTATCATATAGCAATGCATATAACACATTTTAAAAAACAAACAAAAACAAAATACAATAAGTAGTAGCAGCAAGTCTCTCAAGACATTACCAAATAAAACTGATAATAGATCTTATACTTGTTGAGTTAACTGAGAAAATGTGTTATGTTTGAGTGAACCCTTTAACTCCCACAAAGATAAACGAAATTAAAGGAAATTACAAAATGTAACATCTGCGTTATGACGCCAGAAAACAAACGATCCTCACTGTGTTTCAATTAGCTATCAGCTGTCTGAGGATGATGATCATTCTTGAAGTTCACAGTAGGACCTACTAGGCTTACTTACAAATGACTTCACTTAACTGTATCTGTGCCAACAAAAAAAGCAGGATAGCAAAACTGCTGAAGGAAAGAAACTACTAAGTTGTGGTATGAAGGCAGCAAAAGTGTTAATGATGTTAAAAAATTGACAAATGATATGAAGTTATATCACGCTAATGTACGGGTCGTTTTGCAATGGTTGTTTACTGAACCAATTTTTGTTGGACAAGGGAAAGTTAAGGAAGTAGTGATGCTACTAAAAGTACCTGTATAACTTGTTTTGCAAGAGACAGGATCATGTGCACTTTTCACAATGTTTATTCAGGGATAATTGAACACAGCAGGCAATGAAAAAACAGGTGGGGCAGTAAACAAGCAGTATCCCAGTGACAATGCAATGCTACAGCATAAATCACATGTAAAAGTTTGTGTTTGAGAATGATTTTAAGGTCACTGAATAAGATCATTAGTCTGTCTACCTCCTATCATTTCGTTGTGTCCTCGTGTGCTCTTTCTCTTCCTGTGCTGCACTGTCTAGACTGCTGTCATAGTGCACAGACATGCCTGATCCTGAAAGATCACTGGAAAACAACGTGCATACCATCACTTTTTGCTGATTCGTGAAGGCTATCATTTCCTTGAAAAGTAATTTTCATGAGCTCTGACAAGCTTCCTTACAACAGAAGGGAAATTGTAAATCTGCATATATCTTCGTAATGTTGGTAACTTAATTCTAACCAAAGACAATTAGATGGTATAAAGAGTGAGAGTGAAGACATATGCCTTTATGTCTTCACTCTCAAGTACCTGCTTTCTGTTGTATGAGCATGTTTCAACAGGTCTGTTGTGGGAAAAACACAGCCTCCACTATCTGAAGCAATCCACCGACATAGTATGAAAAAAAAAAAAAAACTCTGCCACCGATCCATGTGATGCCTTTCTCTTTTTTCATGGGCTTCCCAAAGCACGTTCATACTGCAAAGATACAAGATTCACGAGAACATTTTGCTATAAATGTGACACCCCTGCTTACGGAAACTCGATTAAAACTCACTTTTCTACTTTTCTACCATAAACTATATTTCATATTGGCAATGAGAAATGCGTAACACCTACAGTGGATCCACTCCCTTTTCTTCAGCAGGCTGGGACATGTTGTAACTCTAGATGGAGGAAGTTTAGACTGAGTGAGAAAGATTCACTCACCCATTCAAAACTGGAGTCAATATGTAGCTCATGCGCAGCCAAAGCAAACTGAATATGCATGCTCACAAACAAGGATCACAGTTTTATTATTCAAAAATAAAACTGGGAAACTGCAACAGGTTTTGGCCATTGTCGACAATAAACTGACTTTTGCTTATGGCAGTGAAACATGTAGAAAGTGTCTACAACTACCTACTGTATTTTACTGTCTTTCGTACCTATTTCTTTTGTTTCCTCATTGTGCACATTGAGCACAATTTTGTTCCCCTGTGTACCACGTAGCCTACTGTAGGCCTATATGAAGAGAATGAAGTCTACCTTTAAACCTGCAGTAGGTAGAATATTTTTGGCATCATTTGCCAAAAATTCCATAATAACCTTTCAGCATATTGTAATTCAAGTGTTCTGAGAGAGAACTAGACTTCTGGGGGTTTATTTCACAAAAATGACGCGCTAGCTGTACTTTAACCCGCTTATTACACGGCTACTTATTACACGGCTTTGTTGAATAGCAGACCGTTGCTATGTAGAACAGACCGTTGCTATGGGTGCAGTTCTGATGTCGGACTCTGGCGGAACGTTTTTGTGTCAAATTATTGATTTCTTAAGTAAGTAGCCGTGTAATAAGCGGGATAATGTCCAGCTAGCTAATTTTTGTGAAAATAAACCCCTTCAGGGTGATGTCGGGGTTTATTTCACAACAATGACCGGCTCGCTGTACATTATCCCATACATAACTGAACTTGAAAGTATACCTGAACTTTAAATGTAGCTATTTTAATTTTCGTTGCCACTTGACAATGACTTAGACCATGTCCAGCGCTTACATTAGAAACAATTTTGTCCTGATAAAGTCATAAAAATACCAACCCAAGATGGTTTGACAAAATGTACACAAATGCAACTCAAGCATTTTTGACACCATTTTTATTAAGAAAAAAAAAAAAAGCATGTTATTTGTTATTTTTCAGAACAATTCCTGAATGGCAACATTTACAGGCAAACTTATGGTATAACATATTCAATATCCTTTATGGCTTTCCATTAATACAGTAATTCATGATTATTCTACATTTAAAAAGAGACCCTCTGAAATCATTAACTTGCCCCGTTCAGCCCTTTCTAAAACTGCATGGAAAAAGCACAATCAAATACATCCATTGCATTCATTTATATGGGATTACAGACAGATCTTTCCCTTTAGCAGCAGCCCAAACACCAATTTTAGTCAAACACAGCAGACAGAAAACAGGCAGAGGCGGAGATGGTGGGCAGGATTCCTAATTAGAGGAAGAGCAGGTTACAGGGCAGGACTACAGGATACAGGGCATGCCCTTTTTCATGGCTTTCTTCTCTTCTGTTTCTGTGTGATCACAAGAGAGACAGAGAGGAGGTGACCAATCTTTAACTGAGCCATAGAAGATTCATCAACATTCATCAAAGATTAGTCCTAAATTGTAAAAAAAAAAACACACACACTGATATAATATGGTGTTTAAACATTATCATCATGTAGTAATCAATTAAAAACCCCAACTCTGATGTTCACAACACAGAACAATTATAATCTAAAGCATAGCTGTCAAATATTCTAGATGGTGGGATGAGATTATCACCGACTGGAGTGCAAATAATTAAAGAGGTACTAGCAATGTAGTAATGAACTTCCAAAAAGGTGGGAACCTTGACAGAGACACATTAAAAAACAAACTGTCAAAATCAAAGCTACAGAGGCTGAGATATCTTAAATTTTAGTGTCCAGTATGGGGCTAGTTTCTAAAACACTGGATTCTACATTTCCCATAATGCAACTCAATAGCATCTTTTATACATCAGACAGGTACATACGGGTGCTTCGCAAAAAATCAAGGCCGTGCCTCCTTTTGGGGGAAAGAAAACCTAAGATCTCATAGACTTCAGTGTAATTTGACGTGTATTTGGATTATAATTTTGCCATATTCGTATGCATTCATCTCTTGATAAACCAACGTTTGTTTTATACACATGTCTAATAATTATTTTGCGATCTTGCCTGAAGCTGAGCGTTCGTGATACCTTAATAAATTAAGGCTGATCGCCGTCATGTCCCTTCAGTCTTCCCCCGTCCAACACAGTGGCCGAATATTGCTTATCCAGACATCTATACATATTTGAATGACTCACGTTAGGCTAAGTGTTGTCTGTAAATAACCAGCCTGTTAGTAGCCAACTGTTTGATCTATAGGCTGAGATTTAGTCGGGTGACAAGTCTGATGCTGCTATAACGTTAATGTAGGACTGTATTACTGCAGCAGCCTCACACTCAAGCTAACGTTAGCTAGCCATGCTAGTCACTGTCACCAGCATCATTTAGCCATTTACCACACTGACAGTGAATATTCATGTATCGTATGTGCCTCAAATCTCAGTGTGAAAGCCTCGGTTAACCCGCTACACAACAGCTTTTCATCATTTTCTCTCCTGTGACAGCGACAGTCTCTTTCCCCCAAACGGCAGCACAGCCTTGGCGATGACGCCATGCTGGTCTGGTCTATAGCTATATATTTTTTTAGGACATGGCAGGTGAACAAATCGGAGACCAGAATTTTTGGATTTATTGCTGTTGCAACCAACTAAACAGCAACTCTCCGGCATAGCGTTGTTACTGGTTTGTTTAAAGTAGAAGTTTGGAGACATGTTTCAACTTCTTCTGTTTACGCTGTTGCCGTCTATGAGGGACACGGGATTGTTTTCCCCCAAAAGGGGGCGTGGTCATGTGAGGCTACTCTGGATGACGTATTGCTGGTCTGATGTATTAAATAAATGCGTACATATTTTAAAGTCTACATTCCCAGTTTGTGACACGGGCTTTCTGTGATAAATCTGTAGTCTTCAAGTCTAACCCGCTATCCCTGATGATGTCAGATTAAGACAGCGCCCTTCAGAGCCACAGAAGACATTATACAATTGTTTTCACAGGCTGTATAGTACCCCTCGTGAGAAGTTTACCTAACTTCATACGTAAAATCTATGGAGCGCCCCTTTAATGTAACGTCTGACTGTGACTTTGGCAGCAACATACAACATGAAGCCATTAAACTAAATGTAAATGAAAATGAAATGAAACCGGAGTGAAAATCAACTTTGAAAGGAACAAAGATAATTTTCATCAGCAGTGCCACCTGCTTCAGTCAGACAGCAGGAAGCCTCTCAGCCTCTGGAGGGAAAGGATGAGCATTTTGCCACACTTTAACTTAAACTCTCCTCTTCCTGCTGCTTCATGACAGGTTGGCATGAAGCAGAACAAGGACGAGCTCTCAGGCAGTTGGGTGTGTATCCGAACAAGGAGCTGAAGAAACCTGAATCAAGGGCGGATGAGAAAGATTTTTGCTGAGAGACACTTCTTTTCTCTTAAACACCTACCCTTTGCATTTGGACGGCTGTTACATTCCTTCATCTCACTCTCCCTGAGACTGCATCTCTTAACACCCTTCACCCCCTGATTGACTGACTCTTTGGCACATTCCTTAAGGAGAAAAGTGGGAGACAGAGAGAGCAAAAATGATGATTAAAATCAAAACACAGATTTTGAATAGTAACATGGCATGAAAAAATGTTAAAATAATTTACGAGAAAGAATGAACACATGATACCATTATCATTTCATCACTCAAGATGTTGTCTGCGTATACAAATCAAGCCCCGCCTAACTTAATAAAGACAGTACTGGGCTGAGCTCTGGATGTGAGCTAGTCACAAGTAACAACATGTACTGATGGTGTGTTTCAGGTACTTACCTCTTCCTTGGCTTTCTTCTCTTCCTCAATTTCTGTGTGATCACAAGAGAGACAGACAGAGACAGAGATGAGGTGACCAATCAATAACTGAGCCATAAAAGATTCATCAACATTCATCAAAGATAAGTCCTAAATTGTTGTCAAGAGAACAAACTTATATGGCATGGTGTTGTAACATTATCATCATATAGTAATCAATTAAAAACCCCAACCTTAAGGGTACTGGGTGTTTTATGTCTTGTGTGTGTCTATTGTAAAAAAGCTGAAAATAAAATATAAAAAAAAAAACCCCAACCCTGATGTACACAACACGGAACAATTGTAATCTAAAGCATCAGTGTCAAATGCTCTAGATGGTGGGTGAGATTTGACTATGCAGCAGCTGGTTCCCCTCATGAGTTTGGCTCTGTTACTAATAAGATGCCAACACAATGGTCAGGTATTCCCCTTTCTCAGTCTCTCTCTAAATTATCAGGTGTGCACTCACTGGAGTGTAAATAATTAAAGAGGTACTCTAGCAATTTAGTACTGCACTTCCACAAAGTTGGGAACCTTGGAAGAGAAAACTGTCAAAATCAAAGCTACAGAGGCAGAGATATTTGTAATGTTAGAGTCTAGTGTCGGGCAAGCTCCATAACACTGGATCCTACATTTCCGTATGACATCAACAGATTAGAGCCACAGAAGACATTATACAATAGTTTTCACAGGCTGTATAGTACCCCTCATGACAAATTAACTTAACTTCATGTGTAAAATCTATGGAGCGCCCCTTTAATGTAACGTTTGACTGTGACTTTGGCAGCAACATACAACATGAAGCCATGAAACTAAATGTAGAATGTGTCATGGCGTGGCACCGGAGTGAAAATCAACTTTGAAAGGAACAAAGATCATTTTCACCAGCAGTGCCACCTGCTTCAGTCAGACAGCAGGAAGCCTCTCAGCCTCTGGAGGGAAAGGATGAGCATTTTGCCACACTTTAACTTAAACTCTGCTCTTCCTGCTGCTTCATCACAGATTGGCATGAAGCAGAACAAGGACGAGCTCTCAGGTAGTTGGTGTGTATCCGAACAAGGAGCTGAAGAAACCTGGATCAAGGGCGGATGAGAACGATTTTTGCTGAGAGAAACTTCTTTTCTCTTAAACACCTACCCTTTGCAGTTGGAGGGTTGTTACATTCCTTCGTCTCACACTTCTTGAGACTGCATCTCTTAAACCCCTTCACCTCCTTATTGACTGTGTCTTTCTTACATTGCTGATGTAGAAAAGTGAGAGAGAGAGAAAGAGAAAAAATTATTATTCAATTCAAAACACAGAGAGATTCACAGAAAACAGAGTCAGAGGAGGAGATGATGGACAGGATTCCTGATTGGAGGAAGAGCAGGTAACAGGGCAGGACTGAATGAAAGGAATCATGGCAGGAGTGTTTCAGGTACTTACGTCTTCGATGGCTTTCTTCTCTTCCTCAATTACTGTGTGATCACAAGAGAGACAGACAGAGACAGAGATGAGCAATGAGCAATGAGTCGTAGAAGATTCATCAACATTCATCAAAGATTAGTTGTAAACTGTTGTCAGGACAAGAGAACAAACTGACATAGCACTGTGTTTAAAGGTGCTAAACACAAAATCAAGAGCATTTCTATTGCATAAATATATTCTTTTCTCTTAAAAACCTACCCTCAGTCGTTGGAAGAGGGTTTTTCTCTTGTGTTTCAGTCCCCTTGAGTGTGCATGTGTCAAAGTTCTCCACACCTTTATTGACTGTGTCTTTCTTACATTGCTAATGTAGAAAAGTAGGAGAGAGAGAGAGAGAGAGAGAGAGAGAGAGAGAGAGAGCAAAAATGATTATTCAAATCAAAACACAGATTTTGACTATCAACAGTGCATGTGAAAATGTCAAAAGAATACAGGTAAAAGCATGAACAAATGATCATCCTTTCATCACTCAAGATGTTGTCTGCAGTACAATCCAATACAGGTATACAAATCAAGCGAACTACAGGGAAGTAAGAGCATAGCTGGAAAATGAAATGCTTCAGTTTTGTGGGAAAAGTGTGTCTGTGTGGGGAAAAAAGCTTGATGAGGACATAATATTTTTGCAGAGAATATAAGACTAAAGCAAGACGACCATGTTTTCTGAACAATTTCTGCTGGTAGCACTACAGCGTTAGAGAGATTCACAGAAAACAGAGTCAGAGGACGAGATGGTGGACAGGATTCCTGATTGGAGGAAGAGCAGGTAACAGGGCAGGACTGAATGAAAGGAATCATGGCAGGTGTGTTTCAGGTACTTACCTCTTCGATGGCTTTCTTCTCTTCCTCAATTACTGTGTGATCACAAGAGAGACAGACAGAGACAGAGATGAGGTGACCAATCAATAACTGAGTCATAAAAGATTCATCAACATTCATCAAAGATTAGTCGTAAACTGTTGTCAGGACAAGAGAACAAACTGACATAGCACTGTGTTTAAAGGTGCTAAACACAAAATCAAGAGCATTTCTATTGCCTCTCAATGGCTCTCAACATGGCGACGGCTGAGCCAGGGGGCTCGCAGCTAACAGTGCTAACAGTGCAAAAAACGGCAACAGTGCTGACAGAGCTAACAGTGTTTACCTGAGGGGGAACAGGAGGGTGGGCGCTACGCTTCTGCAACGACGCGGGGGGGGTGGGGGGGGGCCTGTGAAAATGGCCATGCCCGTTTTTCCCTCGTCAAAATTTTTTCTAACTTTGGAGCATTACTTAGCCTGCTTCCTTACAAGCTAACATGATGGTACCAATGGATTCCTTAGGTTTTCAAGTTTCATATGATACCAGTACCTTCTAGCTTTAAGACTGAGCCAGCTACAGACTCTGAAATCCTGCGGGTCTCAGAGGGTTTACAGAGGTACTCCAACAATTTACCACTGCACTTCCACAAAGTTGGGAAACTTGCAAGAGATACATTAAAAAAACGAATTATCAAAAGCAAAGCTACAGAGGCAGACCAGATTATCATAGTTTATAAAAATGCAGCGCAGTGAGGACACAGACATTTCATACACAACACTTCTATAGCCCACTGTATGCTAATCCCATGCAGTTTGGGGCAAAAACCATGCATTTTTTTGAATGCAGTATAACTCTGTTATTTTATCCTATTCCAAAATTGGTGTATTTGAATATTTCTGCATACTGGGGTCCCTAAACAGTCTTGGAATTGCATAAATATCTTCTTTTCTCTTTAACACCTACCATCCGTCGTTGGAAGAGGGTTTTTCTCTTGTGTTTTAGTCCCCTTGAGTGTGCATGTGTCAAAGTTCTCCACACCTTTATTGACTGTGTCTTTCTTACATTGCTAATGTAGAAAAGTAGGAGAGAGAGAGAGAGAGAGAGAGAGAGAGAGAGAGAGAGAGAGAGAGAGAGAGAGCAAAAATGATTATTCAAATCAAAACACAGATTTTGACTATCAACAGTGCATGTGAAAATGTTAAAAGAATACAGGTAAAAACATGAACAAATGATCATCCTTTCATCACTCAAGATGTTGTCTGCAGTACAATCCCATACAGGTATACAAATCAAGCGAACTACAGGGAAGTAAGAGCATAGCTGGAAAATGAAATGCTTCAGTTTTGTGGGAAAAGTGTGTCTGTGTGGGGAAAAAAGCTTGATGAGGACATAATATTTTTGCAGAGAATATAAGACTAAAGCAAGACGACCATGTTTTCTGAACAATTTCTGCTGGTAGCACTACAGCGTTAGAGAGATTCACAGAAAACAGAGTCAGAGGACGAGATGGTGGACAGGATTCCTGGTTGGAGGAAGAGCAGGTAACAGGGCAGGACTGAATGAAAGGAATCATGGCAGGTGTGTTTCAGGTACTTACCTCTTCGATGGCTTTCTTCTCTTCCTCAATTACTGTGTGATCAAAAGAGAGACAGACAGAGACAGAGATGAGGTGACCAATCAATAACTGAGTCATAAAAGATTCATCAACATTCATCAAAGATTAGTCGTAAACTGTTGTCAGGACAAGAGAACAAACTGACATAGCACTGTGTTTAAAGGTGCTAAACACAAAATCAAGAGCATTTCTATTGCCTCTCAATGGCTCTCAACATGGCGACGGCTGAGCCAGGGGGCTCGCAGCTAACAGTGCTAACAGTGCAAAAAACGGCAACAGTGCTGACAGAGCTAACAGTGTTTACCTGAGGGGGAACAGGAGGGTGGGCGCTACGCTTCTGCAACGACGCGGGGGGGGTGGGGGGGGGCCTGTGAAAATGGCCATGCCCGTTTTTCCCTCGTCAAAATTTTTTTCTAACTTTGGAGCATTACTTAGCCTGCTTCCTTACAAGCTAACATGATGGTACCAATGGATTCCTTAGGTTTTCAAGTTTCATATGATACCAGTACCTTCTAGCTTTAAGACTGAGCCAGCTACAGACTCTGAAATCCTGCGGGTCTCAGAGGGTTTACAGAGGTACTCCAACAATTTACCACTGCACTTCCACAAAGTTGGGAAACTTGCAAGAGATACATTAAAAAAACGAATTATCAAAAGCAAAGCTACAGAGGCAGACCAGATTATCATAGTTTATAAAAATGCAGCGCAGTGAGGACACAGACATTTCATACACAACACTTCTATAGCCCACTGTATGCTAATCCCATGCAGTTTGGGGCAAAAACCATGCATTTTTTTGAATGCAGTATAACTCTGTTATTTTATCCTATTCCAAAATTGGTGTATTTGAATATTTCTGCATACTGGGGTCCCTAAACAGTCTAGGAATTGCATAAATATCTTCTTTTCTCTTTAACACCTACCATCCGTCGTTGGAAGAGGGTTTTTCTCTTGTGTTTTAGTCCCCTTGAGTGTGCATGTGTCAAAGTTCTCCACACCTTTATTGACTGTGTCTTTCTTACATTGCTAATGTAGAAAAGTAGGAGAGAGAGAGAGAGAGAGAGAGAGAGAGAGAGAGAGAGAGAGAGAGAGAGAGAGCAAAAATGATTATTCAAATCAAAACACAGATTTTGACTATCAACAGTGCATGTGAAAATGTTAAAAGAATACAGGTAAAAACATGAACAAATGATCATCCTTTCATCACTCAAGATGTTGTCTGCAGTACAATCCCATACAGGTATACAAATAAAGCGAACCACAGGGAAGTAAGAGCATAGCTGGAAAATGAAATGCTTCAGTTTTGCGGGAAAAGTGTGTCTGTGTGGGGAAAAAAGCTTGATGAGGACATAATATTTTTGCAGAGAATATAAGACTAAAGCAAGACGACCATGTTTTCTGCACAGTTTCTGCTGGTAGCACTACAGCGTTAGAGAGATTCACAGAAAACAGAGTCAGAGGACGATATGGTGGACAGGATTCCTGGTTGGAGGAAGAGCAGGTAACAGGGCAGGACTGAATGAAAGGAATCATGTCAGGTGTGTTTCAGGTACTTACCTCTTCGATGGCTTTCTTCTCTTCCTCAATTACTGTGTGATCACAAGAGAGACAGACAGAGACAGAGATGAGGTGACCAATCAATAACTGAGTCATAAAAGATTCATCAACATTCATCAAAGATTAGTCGTAAACTGTTGTCAGGACAAGAAAACAAACTGACATAGCACTGTGTTTAAAGGTGCTAAACACAAAATCAAGAGCATTTCTATTGCCTCTCAATGGCTCTCAACATGACGATGGCTGAGCCGGGGGCTCGCAGCTAACAGTGCAAACAACGGCAACAGTGCTGACAGAGCTAACAGTGTTTACGTGAAGGGGAACAGGAGGGTGGGCGCTACACTTCTGCAGCGACGCCGGGGGGCCTGTGAAAATGGCCATGCCCGTTTTTCCCTCGTCAAAATTTTGCCTAACTTTGGAGCGTTATTTAGCTGGCTTCCTGACAAGCTAACATGATGGTATCAATGGATTCCTTAGGTTTTCTAGTTTCATAAGATACCAGTACCTTCTAGCTTTAAGACTGAGCCAGCTACAGACTCTGAAATCCTGCGGGTCTCAGAGGGTTTACAGAGGTACTCCAACAATTTACCACTGCACTTCCACAAAGTTGGGAAACTTGCAAGAGATACATTAAAAAAACGAATTATCAAAAGAAAAGCTACAGAGGCAGACCAGATTATCATAGTTTATAAAAATGAGGACACAGACATTTCATACACAACACTTCTATAGCCCACTGTATGCTAATCCCATGCAGTTTGGGGCAAAAACCATGCATTTTTTGGAATGCAGTATAACTCTGTTATTTTAGCCTATTCCAAAATTGGTGTATTTGAATATTTCTGCATACTGGGGTCCCTAAACAGTCTTGGAATTGCATAAATATCTTCTTTTCTCTTTAACACCTACCATCCGTCGTTGGAAGAGGGTTTTTCTCTTGTGTTTTAGTCCTCTTGAGTTTGCATGTGTCAAAGTTCTCCACACCTTTATTGACTGTCTCTTTCTTACATTGCTAATGTAGAAAAGTAGGAGAGAGAGAGAGAGATAGAGAGAGAGAGAGAAAAAATGATTATTCAAATCAAAACACAGATTTTGACTATCAACAGTGCATGTGAAAATGTTAAAAGAATACAGGTAAAAGCATGAACAAATGATCGTCCTTTCATCACTCAAGGTGTTGTCTGCAGTACAATCCCATACAGGTATACAAATCAAGCGAACCACAGGGAAGTAAGAAATGGAAAATGGAAATGCTTCAGTTTTGAGGGGAAAGTGTGTCTGTGTGGGAGAAAAAAGCTTGATGAGGACATAAGATTTTTGCAGAGGATATAAGACTAAAGCAAGACGACCATGTTTTCTGCACAGTTTTTGCTGGTAGCACTACAGCGTTAGAGAGATTCACAGAAAACAGAGTGAGAGGAGGAGATGATGGACAGGATTCCTGATTGGAGGAAGAGCAGGTAACAGGGCAGGACTGAATGAAAGGAATAATGGCAGGTGTGTTTCAGGTACTTACGTCTTCATCGGCTTTCTTCTCTTCCTCAATTTCTGTGTGATCACAAGAGAGACAGACAGAGACAGAGATGAGGTGACCAATCAATAACTGAGTCATAAAAGATTCATCAACATTCATCAAAGATTAGTTGTAAACTGTTGTCAAGAGAACAAACTGATATGGCATGGTGTTGAAAAGTTATCATCATATAGTAATCAATTAAAAAAACCCAACCCGGATGTACACAACACAGAACAATTGTAATCTAAAGCATCAGTGTCAAATGTTCTAGATGGTGGATGAGATTTGACTATGCAGCAGCTGGTTCCCCTCATGAGTTTGGCTCTGTTACTAATAAGATGCCAACAGAATGGTCAGGTATTCCCCTTTCTCAGTCTCTCTCTAAATTATCAGGTGTGTGCTCACTGGAGTGTAAATAATTAAAGAGGTACTCTAGCAATTTAGTACTGCACTTCCACAAAGTTGGGAACCTTGGAAGAGAAAACTGTCAAAATCAAAGCTACAAAGGCTGAGATATCTTACATTTTAGTGTCTACTGTGGGGCAAGCTCCATAACACTGGATCCTACATTTCCCTATGACATTATCAGATTAGAGCCACAGAAGACATTATACAATAGTTTTCACAGGCTGTATAGTACCCCTCATGACAAATTAACTTAACTTCATGTGTAAAATCTATGGAGCGCCCCTTTAATGTAACGTCTGACTGTGACTTTGGCAGCAACATACAACATGAAGCCATGAAACTAAATGTAGAATGTGTCATGGCGTGGCACCGGAGTGAAAATCAACTTTGAAAGGAACAAAGATAATTTTCATCAGCAGTGCCACCTGCTTCAGTCAGACAGCAGGAAGCCTCTCAGCCTCTGGAGGGAAAGGATGAGCATTTTGCCACACTTTAACTTAAACTCTCCTCTTCCTACTGCTTCATGACAGGTTGGCATGAAGCAGAACAAGGACGAGCTCTCAGGTAGTTGGGTGTGTATCCGAACAAGGAGCTTAAGAAACCTGGATCAAGGGCGTTTGAGAAAGATTTTTGCTGAGAGACACTTCTTTTCTCTTAAACACCTACCCTTTGCATTTGGACGGCTGTTACATTCCTTCATCTCACTCTCCCTGAGACTGCATGTCTTAACACCCTTCACCCCCTGATTGACTGACTCTTTGGCACATTCCTTAAGGAGAAAAGTGGGAGACAGAGAGAGCAAAAATGATGATTAAAATCAAAACACAGATTTTGAATAGTAACATGGAATGAAAAAATGTTAAAATAATTTACGAGAAAGAATGAACACATGATACCATTATCATTTCATCACTCAAGATGTTGTCTGTGTATACAATTCAAGCCCCGCCTCACTTAATAAAGACAGTACTGGGCTAAGCTCTGGATGTGAGCTAGTCACAAGTAACAACATGTACTGCTGTTGTGTTTCAGGTACTTACCTCTTCCTTGGCTTTCTTCTCTTCCTCAATTTCTGTGTGATCACAAGAGAGACAGACAGAGACAGAGATGAGGTGACCAATCAATAACTGAGCCATAAGAGATTCATCAACATTCATCGAAGATTAGTCCTAAATTGTTGTCAAGAGTACAAACTGATATGGCATGGTGTTGAAACATTATCATCATATAGTAATCACTTAAAAACCCCAACCCTGATGTACACAACACAGAACAATTCTAATCTAAAGCATCAGTGTCAAATGTTCTAGATGATGGGTGAAATTTGACTATGCATTAGCTGGTTTCCCTCATGAGTTTGGCTCTGTTACTAATAAGATGCCAACAGAATGATCAGGTATTCCCCTTTCTCAGTCTCTCTCTAAATTATTAGGTGTGTACTCACTGGAGTGTAAATAATTAAAGAGGTACTCTAGCAATTTAGTACTGCACTTCCACAAAGTTTGGAACCTTGGAAGAGAAAACTGTCAAAATCAAAGCTACAGAGGCTGAGATATCTTAAAGTTACTGTCTAGTGTGGGGCAAGCTCCATAACACTGGATCCTAGATTTCCCTATGACATCATCAGATTAAGACAGCTCCCTTCGGAGCCACAGAAGACATTATACAATTGTTTTCACAGGCTGTATAGTACCCCTCATGACAAATCAACTTAACTTCATGTGTAAAATCTATGGAGCGCCCCTTTAATGTAACGTCTGACTGTGACTTTGGCAGCAACATACAACATGAAACCATGAAACTAAATGTAGAATGTGTCATGGCGTGGCACCGGAGTGAAAATCAACTTTGAAAGGAACAAAGACAATTTTCACCAGCAGTGCCACCTGCTTCAGTCAGACAGCAGGAAGCCTCTCAGCCTCTGGAGGGAAAGGATGAGCATTTTGCAACACTTTAACTTAAACTCTCCTCTTCCTGCTGCTTCATGACAGATTGGCATGAAGCAGAACAAGGACGAGCTCTCAGGTAGTTGGGTGTGTATCCGAACAAGGAGTTGAAGAAACCTGGATCAAGGGCGGATGAGAAAGATTTTTGCTGGGAGACACTACTTTTCTCTTAAACACCTACCCTTTGCAGTTGGAGGGTTGTTACATTCCTTCGTCTCACACTTCTTCAGACTGCATCTCCTAAACCCCTTCACCGCCTGATTGACTGAGTCTTTGGCACATTCCTTAAGGAGAAAAGTGGGAGACAGAGAGAGCAAAAATGATGATTAAAATCAAAACACAGATTTTGAATAGTAACATGGCATGAGAAAATGTTAAAATAATGTACGGGAAAGAATGAACACATGATCCCATTATCATTTCATCACTCAAGATGTTGTGTCTGCGTATACAAATCAAGCCCCTCCTCACTTCATAAAGACAGTACTGGGCTGAACTCTGGATGTGAGCCAGTCACTAGAAACAACATGCACCTACTTTATAACCTACCTGCTCACAATGAACAAACAGCTCTAGTGTGGTGTCATGTTACACTGTACTGTTATTTACAGGTATTCAGTTCCTCAAGTGTGCGTACAGGGATTAGAGTGTTGAACATGAACATTGATCTGCATTCATGCATGGTCAACAGGATTCCTGATTGGAGGAAGAGCAGGTAACAGGGCAGGACTGAATGAAAGGAATCATGGTTGGTGTGTTTCAGGTACTTACCTCTTGGATGGCTTTCTTCTCTTCTTCAATTACTGTGTGATCACAAGAGAGACAGACAGAGACAGAGATGACCAATGTAGGCCTATAACTGAGTCGTAGAAGATTCATCAACATTCATCAAATATTGGCCCTAAATTGTTGTCGGGACAAGAAAACAAACTGATATAACACTGTGCTGTGTTTAAAGGTGGTAAACGTGAAATTGAGAGCATATCTATTGCCTCTCAACGGCTCTCAACACGGCTCGCAGCTAACAGTGCTAAAGGTGCAAACAACAGCAACAGTACTGACAGAGCTAACAGTGTTAACCTGGGGGGAACGGAGGATGGGCGCTACGCTTCCGCGACGATGGTGTGGGTCGGGACGGCGTTATCAGCTATAACCGCCGTATGAGAGCGGTGCAGAGCGGCGGCATGAGCTAGCCAGTGGGGCACGCTCACATGCACTAAAAGGGACGCGCGGCCGGTCCGGATGTGTCAACAAAGCAGATAGAAGCTTTTGAAGCATTTGATCAAACATATGCTTAAAGGCATTTAAACAACGTTTTGTGATGAAGTTTGTGTTTTTCTAAATTTTGATACTAACTTTGAATTTTTACAGCAAATGTATATTGTTTCCAAATATAGGTTAACAGTCTCGTTGATTACTAATAATTGGTATTGGCCCTGAAAAAAAACATATCATTCGACCCCTACTGCTGTACTATACTATTATGTTATACTAAATTATTAGTATTATTACATTGCACCTTATGCTATATCTTATATCCCATACTATACTATACTGTACTATATCATACTATAGAGTTAATATGTTATACTGTCTTACTACATCATATTTCTATTATGTTGCTATATTAATACAGACAACACTCATTACTTAATCACATTCAATATTATTCTGGTATACACTGTTTACTTATATACTAGACTTGCTGACTCGCTGCTATTTACCACACCATTTTCACTTCACCTTGTAACTCTGTCTTTAAATGCTCTTGTATAGTTTCTATTTTTTACTTCTATTTTTATTCTAGTTGTATATACCTCTTATTATTTATTTATTTTATTTCTCTATCTATCTGTACTTTGCTCTGGCTCTATCTATTTGGTGTGGAGAGGAGGTCGTGTTGCTCTGGCTCTATCTATTTGGTGTGGAGAGGAGGTTGTGTTGCTCTGGCTCTATCTATTTGGTGTGGAGAGGAGGTTGTGTTGCTCTGGCTCTGTCTATTTGGCATGGAGAGGAGGTTGTGTTCCTCTGGCTCTGTCTATTTGGCATGGAGAGGAGGTTGTGTTGCTCTGGCTCTATCTATTTGGTGTGGCGAGGAGGTCGTGTTGCTCTGGCTCTGTCTATTTGGCATGGAGAGGAGGTTGTGTTGCTCTGGCTCTATCTATTTGGTGTGGAGAGGAGGACGTGTTGCTCTGGCTCTATCTATTTGGTGTGGAGAGGAGGTTGTGTTGCTCTGGCTCTGTCTATTTGGCATGGAGAGGAGGTTGTGTTGCTCTGGCTCTGTCTATTTGGCATGGAGAGGAGGTTGTGTTGCTCTGGCTCTGTCTATTTGGCGTGGAGAGGAGGTTGTGTTGCTCTGGCTCTATCTGTTTGGCGACGCCGGGAAGCTGCTTGACATGACATTCTCCTGGATCCACCTTCTCACATATGTTCACATTATATGTATTCATTTTTGTCATATGGATTGTTTATGTTGTATTTTCATTATGTTGTTACTCTGTACACACAACATCTATTACACATCTGTCCATCCTGGAAGGGGGATCCCTCCTCTGTTGCTTTTCCTGAGGTTTCTTCCATTTTTTCTTTTTTCCCTGTTAAAAGGGTTTTTTGGGGGGGAGTTTTTCCTTATTCGATGAGAGGGTCTCACTGTAAAGGACAGAAGGTGTTGTATCCTGTACACATTGTAAAGCCCCCTGGGGCAAATTTGTGATTTTGGGCCTTACAAATAAAATTGACCTGTCTTGACTACTTATTTTTGTCTTTATGCCACTGCAACACCTGAATTTCCCCTCTGAGGATCAATGAAGGCTTATCTTATGGTTCATAGTGATAGGCAGAGAGGAGTTGAACTATGCAGAACAAGGAGCTGAGGAAAAAGTGAAACCTGGATCAAAGACGATTGAGCTAGATTTTTGTTGACAGCACACTTCTTTTCTCTGAAACACCTACCATCCGTCGTTGGAAGAGGGTTTTTTTCTTTCGTTTCAGCCTTCTTGAGTTTGCATGTGTCATAGTTCTCCAAATCTTTATTGACTGTGTCTTTCACACATTGCTAATGTAGAAAAATAGGAGAGAGAGATAGAGAGAGAGAGAGAGAGAGAGAGAGCGAGAGAGAGAGAGAGAGAGAGAGAGAGAGAGAGAGAGAGAGAGAGAGAGAGAGAGAGAGAGAGAGCAAAATGATTATTCAAATCAAAACACAGATTTTGACTATCAACAGTGCATGTGAAAATGTTAAAGAATACAGGTGAAAGCATGAACACATGATCATTCTTTCATCACTCAAGATGTTGTCCGCAGTACAATCCCATATGGGTATACAAATCAAGCGAACTACAGGGAAGTAAGAGCATAGCTGGAAAATGAAATGCTTCAGTTTTGAGGGAAAAGTGTGTCTGTGTGGGAAAAAAGCTTGATGAGGACATAATATTTTTGCAGAGAATATAAGACAAAAGCAAGACGACCATGTTTTCTGCACAGTTTCTGCTGGTAGCACTACAGCGTTAGAGAGATTCACAGAAAACAGAGTCAGAGGACGAGATGGTGGACAGGATTCCTGGTTGGAGGAAGAGCAGGTAACAGGGCAGGACTGAATGAAAGGAATCATGGCAGGTGTGTTTCAGGTACTTACCTCTTCGATGGCTTTCTTCTCTTCCTCAATTACTGTGTGATCACAAGAGAGACAGACAGAGACAGAGATGAGGTGACCAATCAATAACTGAGTCATAAAAGATTCATCAACATTCATCAAAGATTAGTCGTAAACTGTTGTCAGGACAAGAAAACAAACTGACATAGCACTGTGTTTAAAGGTGCTAAACACAAAATCAAGAGCATTTCTATTGCCTCTCAATGGCTCTCAACATGGCGATGGCTAAGCCGGGTGCTCGCAGCTAACAGTGCAAACAACGGCAACAGTGCTGACAGAGCTAAAAGTGTTTACCTGAGGGGGAACAGGAGGGTGGGCGCTATTTTTCCCTCGTCAAAATTTTGCCTAACTTTGGAGCGTTATTTAGCCTGCTTCCTGACAAGCTAACATGATGGTACCAATGGATTCCTTAGGTTTTCAAGTTTCATATGATACCAGTACCTTCTAGCTTTAAGACTGAGCCAGCTACAGACTCTGAAATCCTGCGGGTCTCAGAGGGTTTTATGAGGTACTCCAACAATTTAACACTGCACTTCCACAAAGTTGGGAAACTTGCAAGAGATACATTAAAAAAACAACTTATCAAAATCATAGCTAGAGAGGCAGACCAGATTATCATAGTTTATAAAAATGCAGCACAGTGAGGACACAGACATTTCATACACAACACTTCTATAACCCACTGTATGCTAATCCCATGCAGTTTGGGGCAAAAACCATGCATTTTTTTGAATGCAGTATAAATGTGTTATTTTAGCCGATTCCAAAATTGGTGTATTTGAATATTTCTGCATACTGGGGTCCCTAAACAGTCTTGGAATTGCATAAATATCTTCTTTTCTCTTAAACACCTACCCTCCGTCGTTGGAAGAGGGTTTTTCTCTTGTGTTGCAGTCCCCTTGAGTTTGCATGTGTCAAAGTTCTCCACATCTTTATTGACTGTCTCTTTCTTACATTGCTAATGTAGAAAAGTAGGAGAGAGAGAGAGAGAGAGAGAGAGAGAGAGAGAGAGAGAGAGAGAGAGAGAGAGAGAGAGAGAGAGAGAGAGAGAGAGAGAGAGAGAGAGAAAGAGCAAAAATGATTATTCAAATCAAAACACAGAGAGATTCACAGAAAACAGAGTGAGAAGAGGAGATCATGGACAGGATTCCTGATTGGAGGAAGAGCAGGTAACAGGGAAGGACTGAATGAAAGGAATCATGGCAGGTGTGTTTCAGGTACTTACCTCGTCGATGGCTTTCTTCTCTTCCTCAATTACTGTGTGATCACAGGAGAGACAGACAGAGACAGAGATGAGGAGACCAATCAATAACTGAGCCATAAAAGATTCATCAACATTCATCAAAGATTAGTGAAAATGGCCATGCCCGTTTTTCCCTCGTCAAAATTTTGCCTAACTTTGGAGCGTTATTTAGCCTGCTTCCTGACAAGCTAACATGATGGTATCAATGAATTCCTTAGGTTTTCAAGTTTCATATGATACCAGTACCTTCTAGCTTTAAGACTGAGCCAGCTACAGACTCTGAAATCCTGCGGGTCTCAGAGGGTATACAGAGGTACTCCAACAATTTACCACTGCACTTCCACAAAGTTGGGAAACTTGCAAGAGATACATTAAAAAAACAAATTATCAAAATCAAAGCTACAGAGGCAAACCAGATTATCATAGTTTATTAAAATGCAGCATAGTGAGGACACAGACATTTCATACACAACACTTCTATAACCCACTGAATGCTAATCCCATGCAGTTTGGGGCAAAAACCATGCATTTTTTTGAATGCAGTATAAATGTGTTATTTTAGCCTATTCCAAAATTGGTGTATTTGAATATTTCTGCATAGTGGGGTCCATAAACAGTCTTGGAATTGCATAAATATCTTCTTTTCTCTTAAACACCTACCCTCCGTCGTTGGAAGAGGGTTTTTCTCTTGTGTTTCAGTCCCCTTGAGTTTGCATGTGTCAAAGTTCTCCACATCTTTATTGACTGTCTCTTTCTTACAGTGCTAATGTAGAAAAGTAGGAGAGAGAGAGAGAGAGAGAGAGAGCAAAAATGATTATTCAAATCAAAACACAGAGAGATTCACAGAAAACAGAGTGAGAGGAGGAGATGATGGACAGGATTCCTGATTGGAGGAAGAGCAGGTAACAGGGCAGGACTGAATGAAAGGAATCATGGCAGGTGTGTTTCAGGTACTTACCTCGTCGATGGCTTTCTTCTCTTCCTCAATTACTGTGTGATCACAAGAGAGACAGACAGAGACAGAGATGAGGTGACCAATCAATAACTGAGCCATAAAAGATTCATCAACATTCATCAAAGATTAGTTGTAAACTGTTGTCAAGAGAACAAACTGATATGGCACGGTGTTGAAACATTATCATCATATAGTAATCAATTAAAAAACCCAACTCCTAGTACACAACGCAGAACAATTATAATCTAAAGCATCACTGTCAAATGTTCTAGATGATGGGTGAGATTTGACTATGCAGCAGCTGGTTCCCCTCATGAGTTTGGCTCTGTTACTAATGAGATGCCAACACAATGATCAGGTATTCCCCTTTCTCAGTCTCTCTCTAAATTATCAGGTGTGTACTCACTGGAGTGTAAATAATTAAAGAGGTACTCTAGCAATTTAGTACTGCACTTCCACAAAGTTGGGAACCTTGGATGAAAAAAAACATGCATTTTTTTGAATGTAGTATAAATGTGTTATTTTAGCCAATTCCAAAATTGGTGTATTTGAATATTTCTGCACACTGGGGTCCCTAAACAGTCTTGGAATTGCATAAATATCTTCTTTTCTCTTAAACACCTACCCTCCGTCGTTGGAAGAGGGTTTTTCTCTTGTGTTGCAGTCCCCTTGAGTTTGCATGTGTCAAAGTTCTCCACATCTTTATTGACTGTCTCTTTCTTACAATGCTAATGTAGAAAAGTAGGAGAGAGAGAGAGAGAGAGAGAGAGAGAGAGAGCAAAAATGATTATTCAAATCAAAACACAGAGAGATTCACAGAAAACAGAGTGAGAGGAGGAGATGATGGACGGGATTCCTGATTGGAGGAAGAGCAGGTAACAGGGCAGGACTGAATGAAAGGAATCATGGCAGGTGTGTTTCAGGTACTTACCTCGTCGATGGCTTTCTTCTCTTCCTCAATTACTGTGTGATCACAAGAGAGATAGACAGAGAGAGAGATGAGGAGACCAATCAATAACTGAGCCATAAAAGATTCATCAACATTCATCAAAGATTAGTGAAAATGGCCATGCCCGTTTTTCCCTCGTCAAAATTTTGCCTAACTTTGGAGCGTTATTTAGCCTGCTTCCTGACAAGCTATCATGATGGTACCAATGGATTCCTTAGGTTTTCCAGTTTCATATGATACCAGTACCTTCTAGCTTTAAGACTGAGCCAGCTACAGACTCTGAAATCCTGCGGGTCGCAGAGGGTTTACAGAGGTACTCCAACAATTTATCACTGCACTTCCACAAAGTTGGGAAACTTGCAAGAGATACATTAAAAAAAAAATTATCAAAATCAAAGCTACAGAGGCAGACCAGATTATCATAGTTTATAAAAATGCAGCACAGTGAGGACACAGACATTTCATACGGAACACTTCTATAACCCACTGAATGCTAATCCCATGCAGTTTGGGGCAAAAACCATGCATTTTTTTGAATGCAGTATAGATGTGTTATTTTAGCCTATTCCAAAATTGGTGTATTTGAATATTTCTGCATAGTGGGGTCCCTAAACAGTCTTGGAATTGCATAAATATCTTCTTTTCTCTTAAACACCTACCCTCCGTCGTTGGAAGAGGGTTTTTCTCTTGTGTTGCAGTCCCCTTGAGTTTGCATGTGTCAAAGTTCTCCACATCTTTATTGACTGTCTCTTTCTTACAGTGCTAATGTAGAAAAGTAGGAGAGAGAGAGAGAGAGAGAGAGAGAGAGCAAAAATGATTATTCAAATCAAAACACAGAGAGATTCACAGAAAACAGAGTGAGAGGAGGAGATGATGGACAGGATTCCTGATTGGAGGAAGAGCAGGTAACAGGGCAGGACTGAATGAAAGGAATCATGGCAGGTGTGTTTCAGGTACTTACCTCTTCGATGGCTTTCTTCTCTTCCTCAATTACTGTGTGATCACAAGAGAGACAGACAGAGACAGAGATGAGGTGACCAATCAATAACTGAGCCATAAAAGATTCATCAACATTCATCAAAGATTAGTCGTAAACTGTTGTCAAGAGAACAAACTGATATGGCATGGTGTTGAAACATTATCATCATATAGTAATCAATTTAAAAACCCCAACTCCTAGTACACAACGCAGAACAATTATAATCTAAAGCATCACTGTCAAATGTTCTAGATGATGGGTGAGATTTGACTATGCAGCAGCTGGTTCCCCTCATGAGTTTGGCTCTGTTACTAATAAGATGCCAACACAATGGTCAGGTATTCCCCTTTCTCAGTCTCTCTCTAAATTATCAGGTGTGTACTCACTGGAGTGTAAATAATTAAAGAGGTACTCTAGCAATTTAGTACTGCACTTCCACAAAGTTGGGAACCTTGGATGAAAAAAAACCATGCAGTTTTTTGAATGTAGTATAAATGTGTTATTTTAGCCAATTCCAAAATTGGTGTATTTGAATATTTCTGCATAATGGGGTCCCTAAACAGTCTTGGAATTGCATAAATATCTTCTTTTCTCTTAAACACCTACCCTCCGTCGTTGGAAGAGGGTTTTTCTCTTGTGTTGCAGTCCCCTTGAGTTTGCATGTGTCAAAGTTCTCCACATCTTTATTGACTGTCTCTTTCTTACAGTGCTAATGTAGAAAAGTAGGAGAGAGAGAGAGAGAGAGAGAGAGAGAGCAAAAATGATTATTCAAATCAAAACACAGAGAGATTCACAGAAAACAGAGTGAGAGGAGGAGATGATGGACAGGATTCCTGATTGGAGGAAGAGCAGGTAACAGGGCAGGACTGAATGAAAGGAATCATGGCAGGTGTGTTTCAGGTACTTACCTCTTCGATGGCTTTCTTCTCTTCCTCAATTACTGTGTGATCACAAGAGAGACAGACAGAGACAGAGATGAGGTGAACAATCAATAACTGAGCCATAAAAGATTCATCAACATTCATCAAAGATTAGTGAAAATGCCCATGCCCGTTTTTCCCTCGTCAAAATTTTGCCTAACTTTGGAGCGTTATTTAGCCTGCTTCCTGACAAGCTATCATGATGGTACCAATGGATTCCTTAGGTTTTCCAGTTTCATATGATACCAGTACCTTCTAGCTTTAAGACTGAGCCAGCTACAGACTCTGAAATCCTGCGGGTCGCAGAGGGTATACAGAGGTACTCCAACAATTTATCACTGCACTTCCACAAAGTTGGGAAACTTGCAAGAGATACATTAAAAAAAAAATTATCAAAATCAAAGCTACAGAGGCAGACCAGATTATCATAGTTTATAAAAATGCAGCACAGTGAGGACACAGACATTTCATACGGAACACTTCTATAACCCAGTGAATGCTAATCCCATGCAGTTTGGGGCAAAAACCATGCATTTTTTTGAATGCAGTATAAATGTGTTATTTTAGCCTATTCCAAAATTGGTGTATTTGAATATTTCTGCATAGTGGGGTCCATAAACAGTCTTGGAATTGCATAAATATCTTCTTTTCTCTTAAACACCTACCCTCCGTCGTTGGAAGAGGGTTTTTCTCTTGTGTTGCAGTCCCCTTGAGTTTGCATGTGTCAAAGTTCTCCACATCTTTATTGACTGTCTCTTTCTTACAGTGCTAATGTAGAAAAGTAGGAGAGAGAGAGAGAGAGAGAGAGAGCAAAAATGATTATTCAAATCAAAACACAGAGAGATTCACAGAAAACAGAGTGAGAGGAGGAGATGATGGACGGGATTCCTGATTGGAGGAAGAGCAGGTAACAGGGCAGGACTGAATGAAAGGAATCATGGCAGGTGTGTTTCAGGTACTTACCTCTTCGATGGCTTTCTTCTCTTCCTCAATTACTGTGTGATCACAAGAGAGACAGACAGAGACAGAGATGAGGTGACCAATCAATAACTGAGCCATAAAAGATTCATCAACATTCATCAAAGATTAGTTGTAAACTGTTGTCAAGAGAACAAACTGATATGGCATGGTGTTGAAACATTATCATCATATAGTAATCAATTAAAAACCCCAACTCCTAGTACACAACACAGAACAATTATAATCTAAAGCATCACTGTCAAATGTTCTAGATGATGGTTGAGATTTGACTATGCAGCAGCTGGTTCCTCTCATGAGTTTGGCTCTGTTACTAATAAGATGCCAACAGAATGATCAGGTATTCCCCTTTCTCAGTCTCTCTCTAAATTATCAGGTGTGTACTCACTGGAGTGTAAATAATTAAAGAGGTACTCTAGCAATTTAGTACTGCACTTCCACAAAGTTGGGAACCTTGGATGAAAAAAAACATGCATTTTTTTTAATGTAGTATAAATGTGTTATTTTAGCCAATTCCAAAAGTGGTGTATTTGAATATTTCTGCATACTGGGGTCCCTAAACAGTCTTGGAATTGCATAAATATCTTCTTTTCTCTTTAACACCTACCATCGTCGTTGGAAGAGGGTTTTTTTCTTTCGTTGCAGTCCTCTTGAGTTTGCATGTGTCAAAGTTCTCCAAATCTTTATTGACTGTCTCTTTCTTACAGTGCTAATGTAGAAAAGTAGGAGAGAGAGAGAGAGAGAGAGAGAGAGAGAGCAAAAATGATTATTCAAATCAAAACACAGAGAGATTCACAGAAAACAGAGTGAGAGGAGGAGATGATGGACAGGATTCCTGATTGGAGGAAGAGCAGGTAACAGGGCAGGACTGAATGAAAGGAATCATGGCAGGTGTGTTTCAGGTACTTACCTCTTCGATGGCTTTCTTCTCTTCCTCAATTACTGTGTGATCACAAGAGAGAGAGACAGAGACAGAGATGAGGAGACCAATCAATAACTGAGCCATAAAAGATTCATCAACATTCATCAAAGATTAGTGAAAATGGCCATGCCCGTTTTTCCCTCGTCAAAATTTTGCGTAACTTTAGAGCGTTATTTAGCCTGCTTCCTGACAAGCTAACATGATGGTATCAATGAATTCCTTAGGTTTTCAAGTTTCATATGATACCAGTACCTTCTAGCTTTAAGACTGAGCCAGCTACAGACTCTGAAATCCTGCGGGTCTCAGAGGGTTTACAGAGGTACTCCAACAATTTACCACTGCACTTCCACAAAGTTGGGAAACTTGCAAGAGATTTATTAAAAAAAAACAAATTATCAAAATCAAAGCTACAGAGGCAGACCAGATTATCATAGTTTATAAAAATGCAGCACAGTGAGGACACAGACATTTCATACGGAACACTTCTATAACCCACTGAATGCTAATCCCATGCAGTTTGGGGCAAAAACCATGCATTTTTTTGAATGCAGTATAAATGTGTTATTTTAGCCTATTCCAAAATTGGTGTATTTGAATATTTCTGCATAGTGGGGTCCCTAAACAGTCTTGGAATTGCATAAATATCTTCTTTTCTCTTAAACACCTACCCTCCGTCGTTGGAAGAGGGTTTTTCTCTTGTGTTGCAGTCCCCTTGAGTTTGCATGTGTCAAAGTTCTCCACATCTTTATTGACTGTCTCTTTCTTACAGTGCTAATGTAGAAAAGTAGGAGAGAGAGAGAGAGAGAGAGAGAGAGAGAGAGAGAGCAAAAATGATTATTCAAATCAAAACACAGAGAGATTCACAGAAAACAGAGTGAGAGGAGGAGATGATGGACAGGATTCCTGATTGGAGGAAGAGCAGGTAACAGGGCAGGACTGAATGAAAGGAATCATGGCAGGTGTGTTTCAGGTACTTACCTCTTCGATGGCTTTCTTCTCTTCCTCAATTACTGTGTGATCACAGGAGAGACAGACAGAGACAGAGATGAGGTGACCAATCAATAACTGAGCCATAAAAGATTCATCAACATTCATCAAAGATTAGTTGTAAACCTTTGTCAAGAGAACAAACTGATATGGCATGGTGTTGAAACATTATCATCATATAGTAATCAATTAAAAACCCCAACTCCTAGTACACAACGCAGAACAATTATAATCTAAAGCATCACTGTCAAATGTTCTAGATGATGGGTGAGATTTGACTATGCAGCAGCTGGTTCCCCTCATGAGTTTGGCTCTGTTACTAATAAGATGCCAACACAATGGTCAGGTATTCCCCTTTCTCAGTCTCTCTCTAAATTATCAGGTGTGTACTCACTGGAGTGTAAATAATTAAAGAGGTACTCTAGCAATTTAGTACTGCACTTCCACAAAGTTGGGAACCTTGGATGAAAAAAAAACCATGCAGTTTTTTAATGTAGTATAAATGTGTTATTTTAGCGTATTCCAAAATTGGTGTATTTGAATATTTCGGCATAGTGGGGTCCCTAAACAGTCTTGGAATTGCATAAATATCTTCTTTTCTCTTAAACACCTACCCTCCGTCGTTGGAAGAGGGTTTTTCTCTTGTGTTGCAGTCCCCTTGAGTTTGCATGTGTCAAAGTTCTCCACATCTTTATTGACTGTCTCTTTCTTACATTGCTAATGTAGAAAAGTAGGAGAGAGAGAGAGAGAGAGAGAGCAAAAATGATTATTCAAATCAAAACACAGAGAGATTCACAGAAAACAGAGTGAGAGGAGGAGATGATGGACAGGATTCCTGATTGGAGGAAGAGCAGGTAACAGGGCAGGACTGAATGAAAGGAATCATGGCAGGTGTGTTTCAGGTACTTACCTCATCGATGGCTTTCTTCTCTTCCTCAATTACTGTGTGATCACAAGAGAGACAGACAGAGACAGAGATGAGGTGACCAATCAATAACTGAGCCATAAAAGATTCATCAACATTCATCAAAGATTAGTTGTAAACTGTTGTCAAGAGAACAAACTGATATGGCACGGTGTTGAAACATTATCATCATATAGTAATCAATTAAAAACCCCAACTCCTAGTACACAACGCAGAACAATTCTAATCTAAAGCATCACTGTCAAATGTTCTAGATGATGGGTGAGATTTGACTATGCAGCAGCTGGTTCCACTCACGAGTTTGGCTCTGTTACTAATAAGTTGCCAACACAATGATCAGGTATTCCCCTTTCTCAGTCTCTCTCTAAATTATCAGGTGTGTACTCACTGGAGTGTAAATAATTAAAGAGGTACTCTAGCAATTTAATACTGCACTTCCACAAAGTTGGGAACCTTGGATGAAAAAAAACATGCATTTTTTTGAATGTAGTATAAATGTGTTACTTTAGCCAATTCCAAAATTGGTGTATTTGAATATTTCTGCTTACTGGGGTCCCTAAACAGTCTTGGAATTGCATAAATATCTTCTTTTCTCTTTAACACCTACCATCCGTCGTTGGAAGAGGGTTTTTTTCTTTCGTGTCAGCCTTCTTGAGTTTGCATGTGTCATAGTTCTCCAAATCTTTATTGACTGTCTCTTTCTTACAGTGCTAATGTAGAAAAGTAGGAGAGAGAGAGAGAGAGAGAGAGAGCAAAAATGATTATTCAAATCAAAACACAGAGAGATTCACAGAAAACAGAGTGAGAGGAGGAGATGATGGACGGGATTCCTGATTGGAGGAAGAGCAGGTAACAGGGCAGGACTGAATGAAAGGAATCATGGCAGGTGTGTTTCAGGTACTTACCTCTTCGATGGCTTTCTTCTCTTCCTCAATTACTGTGTGATCACAAGAGAGACAGACAGAGACAGAGATGAGATGACCAATCAATAACTGAGCCATAAAAGATTCATCAACATTCATCAAAGATTAGTGAAAATGGCCATGCCCGTTTTTCCCTCGTCAAAATTTTGCCTAACTTTGGAGCGTTATTTAGCCTGCTTCCTGACAAGCTAACATGATGGTATCAATGGATTCCTTAGGTTTTCATGTTTCATATGCTACCAGTACCTTCTAGCTTTAAGACTGAGCCAGCTACAGACTCTGAAATCCTGCGGGTCTCAGAGGGTTTACAGAGGTACTCCAACAATTTACCACTGCACTTCCACAAAGTTGGGAAACTTGCAAGAGATATATTAAAAAAACAAATTATCAAAATCAAAGCTACAGAGGCAGACCAGATTATCATAGTTTATAAAAATGCAGCACAGTGAGGACACAGACATTTCATACAGAACACTTCTATAACCCACTGAATGCTAATCCCATGCAGTTTGGGGCAAAAACCATGCATTTTTTTGAATGCAGTATAAATGTGTTATTTTAGCCAATTCCAAAATTGGTGTATTTGAATATTTCTGCATAGTGGGGTCCATAAACAGTCTTGGAATTGCATAAATATCTTCTTTTCTCTTAAACACCTACCCTCCGTCGTTGGAAGAGGGTTTTTCTCTTGTGTTGCAGTCCCCTTGAGTTTGCATGTGTCAAAGTTCTCCACATCTTTATTGACTGTCTCTTTCTTACAGTGCTAATGTAGAAAAGTAGGAGAGAGAGAGAGAGAGAGAGAGAGAGAGAGAGAGAGAGAGAGAGGAAAAATGATTATTCAAATCAAAACACAGAGAGATTCACAGAAAACAGAGTGAGAGGAGGAGATGATGGACAGGATTCCTGATTGGAGGAAGAGCAGGTAACAGGGCAGGACTGAATGAAAGGAATCACGGCAGGTGTGTTTCAGGTACTTACCTCTTCGATGGCTTTCTTCTCTTCCTCAATTACTGTGTGATCACAAGAGAGACAGACAGAGACAGAGATGAGATGACCAATCAATAACTGAGCCATAAAAGATTCATCAACATTCATCAAAGATTAGTTGTAAACTGTTGTCAAGAGAACAAACTGATATGGCATGGTGTTGAAACATTATCATCATATGGTAATCAATTAAAAACCCCAACTCCTAGTACACAACACAGAACAATTATAATCTAAAGCATCACTGTCAAATGTTCTAGATGATGGTTGAGATTTGACTATGCAGCAGCTGGTTCCCCTCATGAGTTTGGCTCTGTTACTAATAAGATGCCAACACAATGGTCAGATATTCCCCTTTCTCAGTCTCTCTCTAAATTATCAGGTGTGTACTCACTGGAGTGTAAATAATTAAAGAGGTACTCTAGCAATTTAGTACTGCACTTCCACAAAGTTGGGAACCTTGGATGAAAAAAAACATGCATTTTTTTTAATGTAGTATAAATGTGTTATTTTAGCCAATTCCAAAATTGGTGTATTTGAATATTTCTGCATACTGGGGTCCCTAAACAGTCTTGGAATTGCATAAATATCTTCTTTTCTCTTTAACACCTACCATCTGTCGTTGGAAGAGGGTTTTTTTCTTTCGTTTCAGCCTTCTTGAGTTTGCATGTGTCATAGTTCTCCAAATCTTTATTGACTGTCTCTTTCTTACAGTGCTAATGTAGAAAAGTAGGAGAGAGAGAGAGAGAGAGAGAGAGAGAGAGAGAGAGAGCAAAAATAATTATTCAAATCAAAACACAGAGAGATTCATAGAAAACAGAGTGAGAGGAGGAGATGATGGACAGGATTCCTGATTTGAGGAAGAGCAGGTAACAGGGCAGGACTGAATGAAAGGAATCATGGCAGGTGTGTTTCAGGTACTTACCTCTTCGATGGCTTTCTTCTCTTCCTCAATTACTGTGTGATCACAAGAGAGACAGACAGAGACAGAGATGAGATGACCAATCAATAACTGAGCCATAAAAGATTCATCAACATTCATCAAAGATTAGTGAAAATGGCCATGCCCGTTTTTCCCTCGTCAAAATTTTGCTTAACTTTAGAGCGTTATTTAGCCTGCTTCCTGACAAGCTAACATGATGGTATCAATGGATTCCTTAGGTTTTCAAGTTTCATATGATACCAGTACCTTCTAGCTTTAAGACTGAGCCAGCTACAGACTCTGAAATCCTGCGGGTCTCAGAGGGTTTACAGAGGTACTCCAACAATTTACCACTGCACTTCCACAAAGTTGGGAAACTTGCAAGAGATACATTAAAAAAACAAATTATCAAAATCAAAGCTACAGAGGCAGACCAGATTATCATAGTTTATAAAAATGCAGCAGAGTGAGGACACAGACATTTCATACACAACACTTCTATAACCCACTGAATGCTAATCCCATGCAGTTTGGGGCAAAAACCATGCATTTTTTTGAATGCAGTATAAATGTGTTATTTTAGCCAATTCCAAAATTGGTGTATTTGAATATTTCTGCATAGTGGGGTCCATAAACAGTCTTGGAATTGCATAAATATCTTCTTTTCTCTTAAACACCTACCCTCCGTCGTTGGAAGAGGGTTTTTCTCTTGTGTTGCAGTCCCCTTGAGTTTGCATGTGTCAAAGTTCTCCACATCTTTATTGACTGTCTCTTTCTTACAGTGCTAATGTAGAAAAGTAGGAGAGAGAGAGAGAGAGAGAGAGAGAGAGAGCAAAAATGATTATTCAAATCAAAACACAGAGAGATTCACAGAAAACAGAGTGAGAGGAGGAGATGATGGACAGGATTCCTGATTGGAGGAAGAGCAGGTAACAGGGCAGGACTGAATGAAAGGAATCATGGCAGGTGTGTTTCAGGTACTTACCTCTTCGATGGCTTTCTTCTCTTCCTCAATTACTGTGTGATCACAAGAGAGACAGACAGAGACAGAGATGAGGTGACCAATCAATAACTGAGCCATAAAAGATTCATCAACATTCATCAAAGATTAGTTGTAAACTGTTGTCAAGAGAACAAACTGATATGGCACGGTGTTGAAACATTATCATCATATAGTAATCAATTAAAAAACCCCAACTCCTAGTACACAACGCAGAATAATTATAATCTAAAGCATCACTGTCAAATGTTCTAGATGGTGGGTGAGATTTGACTATGCAGCAGCTGGTTCCCCTCATGAGTTTGGCTCTGTTACTAATGAGATGCCAACACAATGGTCAGGTATTCCCCTTTCTCAGTCTCTCTCTAAATTATCAGGTGTGTACTCACTGGAGTGTAAATAATTAAAGAGGTACTCTAGCAATTTAGTACTGCACTTCCACAAAGTTGGGAACCTTGGATGAAAAAAAAACATGCATTTTTTTGAATGTAGTATAAATGTGTTATTTTAGCCAATTCCAAAATTGGTGTATTTGAATATTTCTGCATACTGGGGTCCCTAAACAGTCTTGGAATTGCATTAATATCTTCTTTTCTCTTTAACACCTACCATCTGTCGTTGGAAGAGGGTTTTTTTCTTTCGTTTCAGCCTTCTTGAGTTTGCATGTGTCATAGTTCTCCAAATCTTTATTGACTGTCTCTTTCTTACAGTGCTAATGTAGAAAAGTAGGAGAGAGAGAGAGAGAGAGAGAGAGAGAGAGAGAGAGAGCAAAAATAATTATTCAAATCAAAACACAGAGAGATTCATAGAAAACAGAGTGAGAGGAGGAGATGATGGACAGGATTCCTGATTTGAGGAAGAGCAGGTAACAGGGCAGGACTGAATGAAAGGAATCATGGCAGGTGTGTTTCAGGTACTTACCTCATCGATGGCTTTCTTCTCTTCCTCAATTACTGTGTGATCACAAGAGAGACAGACAGAGACAGAGATGAGGTGACCAATCAATAACTGAGCCATAAAAGATTCATCAACATTCATCAAAGATTAGTTGTAAACTGTTGTCAAGAGAACAAACTGATATGGCACGGTGTTGAAACATTATCATCATATAGTAATCAATTAAAAACCCCAACTCTGATGTACTTAACACAGAACAATTATAATCTAAAGCATCACTGTCAAATGTTCTAGATGGTGGGTGAGATTTGACTATGCAGCAGCTGGTTCCCCTCATGAGTTTGGCTCTGTTACTAATAAGATGCCAACACAATGGTCAGGTATTCCCCTTTCTCAGTCTCTCTCTAAATTATCAGGTGTGTACTCACTGGAGTGTAAATAATTAAAGAGGTACTCTAGCAATTTAGTACTGCACTCCCACAAAGTTGGGACCTCGGAAGAGAAAACTGTCAAAATCAAAGCTACAGAGGCTGATATATCTTAAATTTTAGTGTCTCGTGTGGGGCAAGCTCAATAACACTGGATCCTACATTTCCCTATGACATCATCAGATTAGAGCCACAGAAGACATTATACAATAGTTTTCACAGGCTGTATAGTACCCCTCATGACAATTAACTTTACTTCATGTGTAAAATCTATGGAGCGCCCCTTTAATGTAAAGTCTGACTGTGACTTTGGCAGCAACATACAACTTGAAGCCATGAAACTAAATGTAGAATGTGTCATGGCGTGGCACCGGAGTGAAAATCCACTTTGAAAGGAACAAAGATCATTTTCACCAGCAGAGCCACCTGCTTCCGTCAGACAGCAGGAAGCCTCTCAGCCTCTGGAGGGAAAGGATGAGCATTTTGCCACACTTTAACTTAAGCTCTCCTCTTCCTGCTGCTTCATGACAGATTGGCATGAAGCAGAACATGGACGAGCTCTCAGGTAGTTGGTGTGTATCCGAACAAGGAGCTGAAGAAATCTGGATCAAGGGCGGATGAGAAAGATTTTTGCTGGGAGACACTTCTTTTCTCTTAAACACCTACCTGTTGCAGTTGGAGGGTTGTTACATTCCTTCGTCTCACACTTCTTCAGACTGCATCTCCTAAACTCCTTCACCCCCTGATTGACTGACTCTTTGGCACATTCCTTAAGGAGAAAAGTGGGAGACAGAGAGAGCAAAAATGATGATTAAAATCAAAACACAGATTTTGAATAGTAACATGGCATGAGAAAATGTCAAATAATGTACGAGAAAGAATGAACGCATGATACCATTATCATTTCATCCCTCAAGATGTTGTCTGCGTATACAAATCAAGCCCCACCTCACTTCATAAAGACAGTACTGGGCTGAACTCTGGATTTGAGCCAGTCACAAGAAACAACATGCACCTACTTTATAACCTACCTGCTCACAATGAACAAACAGCTCTAGTGTGGTGTCATGTTACACTGTACTGTTATTTACAGGTATTCAGTTCCTCAAGTGTGCGTACAGGGATTAGAGTGTTGTACATGAACATTGATCTGCATTCATGCATGGTCAACAGGATTCCTGATTGGAGGAAGAGCAGGTAACAGGGCAGGACTGAATGAAAGGAATCATGGCAGGTGAGTTTCAGGTACTTACCTCGTCGATGGCTTTCTTCTCTTCCTCAATTACTGTGTGATCACAAGAGAGACAGACAGAGACAGAAATGAGGTGACCAATCAATAACTGAGTCATAAAAGATTCATCAACATTCATTAAAGATTAGTCGTAAACTGTTGTCAGGACAAGAAAACAAACTGACATAGCACTGTGTTTAAAGGTGCTAAACACAAAATCAAGAGCATTTCTATTGCCTCTCAATGGCTCTCAACATGGCGACGGCTGAGCCGGGGGCTCGCAGCTAACAGTGCTAACAGTGCAAACAACGGCAACAGTGCTGACAGAGCTACATTATCATCATATAGTAATCAATTAAAAAACAACAACCCTGATGTTCACAACACAGAACAATTCTAATCTAAAGCATCAGTGTCAAATGTTCTAGATGGTGGATGAGATTTGACTATGCAGCAGCTGGTTGCCCTCATGAGTTTGGCTCTGTTACTAATAAGATGCCAACAGAATGGTCAGGTATTCCCCTTTCTCAGTCTCTCTCTAAATTATCAGGTGTGTACTCACTGGAGTGTAAATAATTAAAGAGGTACTCTAGCAATTTAGTACTGCACTTCCACAAAGTTGGGAAGAAATCTGGATCAAGGGCGGATGAGAAAGATTTTTGCTGAGAGACACTTCTTTTCTCTTAAACACCTACCCTTTGCAGTTGGACGGCTGTTACATTCCTTCGTCTCACACTCCTTGAGACTGCATCTCCTAAACTCCTTCACCTCCTTATTGACTGACTCTTTGGCACATTCCTTAAGGAGAAAAGTGGGAGATAGAGACAGCAAAAATGATGATTAAAATCAAAACACAGATTTTGAACGGTAACATGGCATGAACATTTTTTTAAATAATGTACGGGAAAGAATGAACACATAATACCATTATCATTTCATCACTCAAGATGTTGTCTGCGTATACAAATCAAGCCCCTCCTCACTTCATAAAGACAGTACTGGGCTGAGCTCTGGATTTGAGCCAGTCACAAGAAACAACATTTACTGCTGGTGTGTTTCAGGTACTTACCTCTTCCTTGGCTTTCTTTTCTTCCTTAATTACTGTGTGATCACAAGAGAGACAGACAGAGACAGAGATGAGCAATGTAGGCCTATAACTGAGTCATAGAAGATTCATCAACATTCATCAAATATTGGCCCTAAATTGTTGTCAGGACAAGAAAACAAACTGATATAACACTGTGTTTAAAGGTGCTAAACGTGAAATTGAGAGCATATCTATTGCCTCTCAACTGCTCTCAACATGGCGGCTGGCTCACAGCTAACGGTGCTAACAGTGCTAACGGTGCAAACAACAGCAACAGTGTTGACAGAGCTAACAGTGTTAACCTGGGGGGGAACGGAGGGTGGGCGCTACGCTTCTGCAACGACGGTGTGGGTCGGGACGGTGTTATCAGTTATAAACGCCGTATGAGAGCAGTGCAGAGCGGCGGCATGAGCTAGCCAGTGGGGCACGCTCGCATGCACTAAAAGGGATGCGCGGCCGGCCCGGATGTGTCAACAAAGCAGAAAGAAGCTTTTGCAGCAACCTGGGGGGGAACGGAGGGTGGGCGCTACGCTTCTGCGACGACGGTGTGGGTCGTGTTGCTCTGGCTCTCTCTATTTGGTGTGGAGAGGAGGTTGTGTTGCAAAGTTGCGAACCCTTGGAAGAGATAACTGTCAAAATCAAAGGTACAGAGGCAGAGACATCTTAAATTTAGTGTCTAGTGTGGGGCAAGCTCCATAACACTGGATCCTACATTTCCCTATGACATCATCAGATTAGAGCAACAGAAGACATTACACAATAGTTTTCACAGGCTGTATAGTACCCCTCATGACAAATCAACTTAACTTCATGTGTCAAATCTATGGAGCGCCCCTTTAATGTAACGTCTGACTATGACTTCGGCAGGAACGTAAAATAATTACAATTTACTGATCACATCACTTAGTTAAAACAAGCCTATGTAACTTTTTGCTGAATAGTGGCATTTACAGGATAAGGGTAAATGCTAAAACATAACAGTAGCTCAAGTAGTGAAGAGTCATGAAGTCAGTGAATTGACTCAGAAATGTCTGTTTTAAAGCAATATCTATTTAAAGTTACATACTCTCACTTTAATGCTTAAAATTCAGGTAAAACTGGACAAAAGACCCACATTGTGATTAAGTAATGTTCAACACAGGTTCCTCCTTTCACTGCAACATATCATAGCTCTCCTGAGAAAGATAAGAATGAAGATAAGGACTCATGCTGATACTGAGGTTGACTGTAGTCAGATTGAGAAAGAGCAGGAGTCAGACAGCAGGAAGCCTCTAGTAGGAAAAGACGAGCACTTTGCAACACTTTAACTTAAACTCTCCTCTTCCTGCTGCTTCATGTCACACCTGATCTGAAGTGAGGCTTTTCTACTGTACAGTACATCTGGGCCTCGAATTCATTGCTCTAAGTGACTTCAATTTGCTTTTTCACCACATAGCCTGAACAGATAGAAATCTTATAACAAACAGATGGCAGTGATCCAGGGGTTTTCCTCTGAACAGGTTGGCATTAAAGGTAAAGCGTGTACATTTGGCGGCATCTAGTGGTGTGGTTACAGATTGCAACCAAATGAGTACCCCCTCCACTCACTCCGCCCTTTCCAAGACTTTCCACTCCCTATGAAGGGCTAACGAAAACCAGAACAACAATTCTTAGTTTCATGTTAATGAAAACATAGTTATGAATATTATATTCCATTTCTGCTAATAGATCCCCCGAAATGTTACACCGTGTCCCTTTAAGCAGAATGAGCTCTCTGGTAGTGGGTGTGTACCGGCAGTTAATCAGTAAAGCAATGTTTGCCTTTCACAATAATAGGCAGGGAGGAGTTGAACCATGACGAGCAAGGAACTGAGGAAAAGGTTAAACAAGGGCGTGCGAGAAAGAGTTTTCATTGAGAGCACACTTCTTTTCTCTACCTACCCTCCTTTGTGACTTTGCTCTTACGTTTGCTGCTCATTTTGGAAGATTTCTAGTGGAGAAAAGAAAGAGCGCAAAAAATTAGGATTCAAATCAAAACACAGATTTCAACTATTAAAGCATGAACACATGATCCCATAATCATTTCATCACTCAAAATGTTCTCTATACAGTCCCATAGAGGTAAACAAATAAAGCCCCGCCTCAGTTAAAAAAAGAGAGAGCCCTGTGCTGAACCCTGGAGTTATGTAAGCCAGTCACAACCACAACATGTACTTTACCTGCTCACAATATGGTGAATACAGCTTGCGTGCAGAGGAAGATAGGTAGACCACACCCCACAGTGTGATAGCGTAATTAACACAAACAGTAACCAGAGCCTACCGCAAAATGTTGAATAAAACCCACAACACCTACTTTGAAACATAAAAAAACAATGACTTAACATTAAGGATGATGTTTGCACTGCACTACAATGGTGTCTTCTTTTGAATGTTGACAAACAGAGACAATTCGTAATAAGAACTTTACCTGGTGCAGAGGTGCGCAGTGTCCTTTACAGGTAAAATGCGCCTGTGTAATTTGTTCAGCGGTTTAAGTAGAGACAACACGCCCTACTGCACGCCAACACGGAGGGCACAGCTCTGGCTCTCATTGGCTCGCACAGCCCAGGGGAGGATTCTGATTGGCCCTGCTCGGTGCCTGGTTATACCAGGTAGCTGCCCGTTCTTGTCATGGAATGTGTTATCAGGTGTTCCTCCCCGTACCTGCGTACTGGAATGCACGGCCATTGTGCTACCAACCAGCACAATGAGTGATTATAGAGGATCAAGTTTCTGTTTTTAACACACACACGCCATCTACTGGACTAAGTATGACATAACACGGTTTGACAAAAAATTAGAAACCACTTAAATGCATGACCGATAAGATGCATTTATTAACCCTCTGAGACCCACAATAGACCCTTTTTTGTCTTTTTTTTTTTTAAAGGGGGGTACAGGGGGTCTTTAGTGTGTGTGTGTTGCATAGAAGTGGTGTACATCATCTGAAAGCTGGGAACTTGAAGATTAATTAATTAATTTGAGATGCAGCTCACCACTGTGTGTCATGTTGTTCTAGTCATAGATCAGATAAACATGAATTAGTTATTTAAAATAAATCGTAAAAGTGTATAATGGTTTAGAACATTATGATAGAAGTACATGATGGCCATTCCCACTCTATTATGTCTCATAAAGAAAAAAAGAGAAAAGACAAAAATTGTTCCTATTTTTATATTTCCTTCTATTTAAATTGTTCATATTTTGTTTCACTTTTGTTTTGCTTTTTGCACTGTGTTGTATCTTGCTTTTTCGTTTTTACTGATGATTCTCGTTTTTTTGCACTATCCCCTTTGCTGCTGTACACTGCAATTTTCCCACTGTGGGACTAATAAAGGAGTATCTTATCTTATCTTATCTTATCTTATAAGTTGTTGCAGCAATTTTTGGGGTTGATACTATTTGGTACTAAATTTAACCATTGTTTACCACCATAGAAAAAAATCATGCTGTGATTCGGTTTCAGAAACTTTTGTGATTTCTGTAAGAATTGCATTTTTTGGTGATTGGATGGCGAGCACTTCTGTTCTGGAAACTGCTCAGAAACCCCCTTATTGTCATCATTTTATACAGTGAGGTCAAGTTTTAAAAAATGGTCTCACTACAATGAAATTTCTACTATGGGGCGTAACATCATCACACGTGAATACAGTTGGGCTCATTGGATCCACAAGAGTCTCAGCTTTATTCAAACACATCATTTTTAGATAGGCGAAAATAACACATTTATACTGCATTCAAAAAACTGCATGTGATTATCATAAAGTGGGCATGTCTGTAAAGGGGAGACTCGTGGGTACCCATAGAACCCATTTACATTCACATATCTTGAGGTCAGGGGTCAAAATCAAAATGGCCATGCCAGTTTTTCCTCGCCAAAATTTAGCCCAACTTTGGAGCATTATTTAGCCTCTTTCCCAACAAGCTAGCATGACATGGTTGGTACCAATGGCTTCCCTAGGTCTTATAGTTTCATATGATATACTGTATGTATCTTCTAGCTCTAAAACCTGCTAGAGCCTCTGAAAGACAGTGAAGTCGGTCGGGATCTCAGAGGGTTGATGCAGTTTGAGGAAAAAAAAGTTTGTATTCTGCAATAATTATGACTATAATGCTATTCTGTGTTCATTTCCCAAGTATAGGTCAAAGATAGACATTTTTCTTTCACAGTCAAACAGATACAATTTTATTTTATGGGCTACATTGTGAATAACACACATATTTATTCCATCCATTGGTTTACTCTTGAGTGCAGGGGGCACCCAGGATGGGTCGACAGTGTATTCCAGCGCTACATAGCAACTTAGTTTCCAATTGACGTAAGTGGCATGTCTGTGGACACCCACGCAGACATGGGAAGAGCATGCAAACTCCACACAGAAAAGGCCCCAGCTGGCAGACAGATTCTTGCCCTGGACCTTCTTGCTGTGAGGCAACAGTTATGGCTGCCGAGTCCAATCTTATTTGCTCCAGGCATTTGATTATATCGTAGAGAAAATGTAATAATGTCTTGACAATACACCATAAACATGCACAGATGGTCAAAATCAAGGCAGCAGAGGCTGATATCCTGACCTTTAGTCCCTTACATGGGTTCAGACCAAAGGATTATAGATCCATTTTTCCATGCATAAACTAATTTTGTTCGATCCGACCGAGCTGGTAAATAACCATCTTTTACAAAATCCACGCCCCAGTTTGTGATGCAGGATTTCTGCTATAAATTGTCGTGTCCAAGCCGAGATAACCCGAACAATGATCAGAGTTTCGATCACTCCACGGGCATCCTGGTGGCCGAGGGATCTAAGTTGATCACGTTACCCAACTTCCCTGGTTCGAGTCAAGCTGGTGACCTTTGTTGGATGTCATTCATTTCTTCTTTCTTTCTCCAAATGACCTTCACTACTCTTACAACAGCTCTACATAGGACCATTCGCGTTTTCACATCGCATTTTCTACACACTTGGCACCTGCAATCTGCAACGTCACCGCTAGATGCCGCCAGATGTTACGCACTAGTCCTTTAATAAAAGCAAAAAGAAACAAAAAGCAAATAAGCAAAGTTCCACCAGGGCCACAGAGGACATTATACAACTGTTTTCATAGCCTGAGTGAGTAGTATTTCCCATGATGAGGAAACTGACTTTGATGAGTTAAAATGGTAACATTCCCCTTTAAGACTGTAAAAATGCAAGGCACCTGAGATTCACCAGCACCATATTTATATTATTATTATTATTATTATATGTAACTATATAATATGTAACACTTAGCAGTGATAAGGAATACAAAACAAAAAAATACTATTTTCAGAATGTAAATTAAAAAAAAAATCTTTGTAAAGTAGGTATAAACAATACAAACAGTAAAACCAACTATTTCCAACGTTGTCTCTTCAGCTTGAACGTTTCTGCTGCCTGTCATAGATAGCAGTGGCGATTCCCCACGTAATGCATGATCTCAAAATAACCAGAGAACCTCCTCTGTACAGCAGAGCCACACTCCGCTGCCGAGATTCCCACAGCATCCTCCAACAAGCCGTGACCCCTGTCACCTCCCCTCCCACCTTTGCCTGCATGTTTGCCACCAGCACAGACAGCGGGTAGAGAGTCAAGCTGATTGCCATGGAGGTCAGCGTCCCTGAGATGAAGGAGGAAACCCCCTGAGAGAGCCCCTGTCCCTTCACGACAGCACACACCGGCCCCTTCAGGCCAAAGTAGAGGGAGCTGCCGAGAGCGTTGCGGGCCGTGATGGGCAGCAAGGCTCTGTAGAACCCGAAGGCCGACCTCTGCGACCTCAGACTGACGAGAACACTCTTCAGGGTGGGCAGATGGCGGTCGTTTTGGCCGTTTTGCAACACGTTCTGGACACGCTCAAAGGGGGTGAAAACCACAGCTTCTACCATGCCTGCACCAAACCCAGCCAGAGCGTGCAGGGCAGGGGCGGGGACGACATTTTGCGATGACGGGGAGAGCTGGCGGAAGAGGGTGTCCTGGAGGCCAAAGAGCAGCGTGCCATTCAGGGTCCTCATCAGTAACGGTGGGGCCACGCCCCTGTAGAGCTTCACAGGGCCCTCTTTGTAGAGCTGCCCCACTGCCCGGTGAAGCGGGCTGTTGTGGATTTGTTGACGGAATACGGTTTTGTAGACGGGGAAGACGATGAGGGTGGGGAGGGTGGACAGGAAGCTGGAGATCCCTCCGTGCACGTAGTTGTGGAAACGAACCATTGGGTCCCCGAGGCCCTCTTCATCTCGTTTATGGTCAGAACCAACTGCCATCCTCGAGCTGAGTAAAAAATGAAACCACAAATCATTTCAGTGTCACCTTACTACAGCACAGTCGTAGTGAAAGCCTCCTCACAACCAAGATATGAAACTTAAACCACAGGGTAGAAAACCACAGCAAACGGAAATGACACTTAAATAACATATTAATATTTAGAATATATGAACATTAATTAAACTCAGTGATCAGAAACATTAAAGACAAATCAGAGATGAAATTTACTTACCCAGTCAGCTGTCAGTAGACAGCAAAAAAATAAATAAAAATAAAATATATATAAAGCGTAGTTTCACTTTAATTTTCCTCCGTTCATTGTTGGAGGTTGAAGGCAGCACATGCGTCTATTTGTCCTCCTAGACTGCACGTGGAGAGAGCTTATTTATGGTTATTGGTCCGGTAACGATGGCAACACGTTTTCTACCTCTTTTCTACCCGAATACGGACAGATAAACAGTCAAACCTCGCCCTGACATCTTGTAACCATAGACATTCATACGTCTGTAACAGTATCAGGACGACAGGGCGCACTGAGCAAAGCCGGTGTCCGTGATTGGCCCGCCTCTTCTAGAATAACTATTGGTCAAGAGGAGTCACGTCATGCGGTCCGCGATTGGCTACTTTGCCTATCAATCAAAGTGTTTTCTTTCTTCGAGACAAGGGTGTGTTCCAAGTGGAAAGACATACCACTTACAGTAAGTAGGCTATATATACATATACTACTGCAATGATTTATTTTTACTTAATCTACCTTTACAGAAATACTGACACCAGGAGTCTAATAACAAAAAATATATTTGGATATTTTTTTATATTTTAAAATATAAACTATTCAATGACATCGATCTATATTTAATGATATTTGTGTAATTGCTGTCTCAAAGCATTCTCCACCAGGATTTGAATATTGGTGGGGAAATACTGAATGTGGAATAAGTCTATAAAATATAGACCAAGGGCTTTTAACTGTAAAATGTAAACTATCTCAGGAAAAAACTGTAATAAATATATTGTGCACCGACCCTTATAAATAAATAATATAATTGTCCTCTATGATCCTGGTTGTATGAAACTTTATGATATTGAGCTTATGGGAAATTAAAAATGGTTATATGTCTACAGGTATAATGCATTAATACCAGAAACAAAACAAGTGGCAGGTTTAAGATTTTACGCATATTTATTTTTTATTAAGAACGCATCCTCAGATAACTGACGCATTCACCCTACTGAAAAAGTAAACACAAATGAACATCAATAACAAATCCTTCCTCCAGACATACAAAAGGACCAAAATAGCAGGTGAACATATCTGAAGGAAGCTCCTGCCTGCAGAGAACCCAAACTAAAAACCCAACAGCTTCTCTATATAGAAAGACCTTCAACGCAGAACCTCAAAGGGTAAACCCTGGACACTGGGCAAACCCCACTCAATGGAGGGGACCTCAAGAGTTGAAAGAAACATGCCAGAACATCTTTTACAGTCTGATAACACACGTGATAGTTCTTCATCCAGTGAGAAAATAAACACAGCTAAATAGGAGGGGGGGGGGAGGAGAAGACTGGAGGAAAAAAGTCATTCTGTTTCAGACTGTTGAGGCACTCTTGGGGTTGAGTGGAGCTTCAGTGGCACTGTAAACTAGTTCAATACACATTCACTTCATGAATTATAATCTCTCGAACAGCAGAGAACACAGGAGCGACATGAAAAAACGACATTCGCTCATTGTAACAAAAAGCACTGTAACAGCTTTAAATGGCAGATGCTTCTCCTGACCACTGGGAACTGCCAGGGATAATTATATAAGCTCTTTGACGACATATTGAAATAACTCCTGAGGGCTGTACTACGAAGCCAGATTAGTGGGTTAGCGAGGTATGTTGAGCCTAAAGCTCGGATCGATAAGGTAATATAACACAAATACGAAGAAGCTAGAGTCATAATCCAGGCTAAAAGCAACACAGTTTAAACTGACAAATGCAGAAAGGACAGCTGGCAAAAAACAAATAAATAAAATAAAATAAAAACAATTTAACTGATTGTGTGAATGTGTAAATTAATAGGCTTATGATATCACTGCCCCATCTAGAGCACAATCTGACTATAATTAGGCTACGTGTGTGTATTCCGTAACATTTGCTCAGATGTATTCTTATGGCGTGTATATTTTTGCCTTATTCTTTCAGCTGCAACCCCAGCAGCGTGAAACTGACTTGGGATTAAATAAAAAAATAAATATAAAAACATGAATTCAAAGCGATAAGTAGGCTTACTTCTGTGGCGGTCATACACGCAACAATTTCCCCGAGGGGATGAATAAAGTATCTTCTATTTCGTTCTATAAGAATACATTTGAGCAACACATAAACTTAACGAAATACACAAATGTAATTATAGTCAGATCTACTCGTTTTCTAGATGGGACAGTGATATTATAATAATGAGTTAATTTACACATTCACAAAGCGACTTTTTTGCAAGCTGCAACTGTGTTGCTTTTAGCCTGGATTATGTGTTTATTTGTCTAATTTTATAGTTTGTAAAAACACGCCGTTCTGCTGACAATAGACGTGTCCATGTCTGTGATTGGTCATATGCTGGAAACGCCGCCCCTTTATGTGAACGTGCTCATAGCCAGGTTGATAACCTCCGTCGTAGGTCCGCTTAGCGTGATCGCGAGTTCGTTAAGCCAGATAACGAAAAGAAACACTGGTTACGTTGAACTCGCTTTGTAATACAGGCCTCTGGTTTGAACCAGTTTTTCAGAGCTTTGGTTTGAAATTGGAAAAAAAAAAAAAAGGCCTTTTAATAATCAACTCTTTTGGAAATAGCGTCACTCTGTCGTGAATAGTCAATCTACGGGCGATGCAGATTCTCGGCCGAGGGAATACTCGCTTCGTGGTACAGCCCTCTGCAGAGGTGACATGGTCAGGAGAAACTCTGTACCTAAATGTTATGAAAGGGGGGACAAAGTTCACAGCGGATAAACACTTATTTATCGAAGTACAATAAATATGCTGGCCTAAATTGGTAGCTTGCGATTGCTTTGGTGCCCAGACATGAAGGGACACTGCTCAAGGGGGGAAGGGACTCGAGTGAGGAGGAGGGGGGGGGAAATCAGTATTAGTACTAACATGACATTCGTTTTTTTTTCAAGGTTAGTTAGCAGAACATCGTTGCTAATGGTAGTGTTTGGGTTGGGGGAATTCCCTCTTCTCATATTTGGTGTAACAGCACACAGTAGATGGGAGACAGCATTTGTTACAAGGGGACGTGGCTGAACAGGTACGACACAGACTCGCCGTTGTGAGTTCTACGGATGGCCTCTGCAAGGATCATGGAGATGTCGATAACCTGGAGGGAGAGAGGACGGGATGTTGTGAATAGACACTAGACTGGGTGATTTGTTTATTGACAGAAAATGAATGACTTTGTAAGTAATTTATCAAGTAAAAATACCAACTTCAAAAAAAAAAAATCTAGCTTCTCAAACCATTTCATATTACTTTAAATGCAGCTACTTGTTATAAAATTATGTGTTTCGTTACTCACTTTGGGCTCTGGGGAAAAAATTAGTGATAATCAAAATTATAAATACTGTATCCTCACCTGTATTTTGGGACAATGCTTCATCTTCTCCTCCTGAGGGATTGTATTGGTGACCACCACAGCTTCGAAGCAGGCGTTGTTGATGCGCGAGATGGCCGGGCCAGAGAAGATGCCATGTGTCAGGATGGCATACACCTTGGTGGCACCGGCGGAAATTAATCTAAGGGAGGGAAACAGTATAACGCTCCACATGACTGGACAGATCATGAACAGAATTCAGAAATGATCTCTTTCCAAGTTAGTTTGACATCAGGATCATAGTAGTTGCCGGTCGTCAAGTCCTTTTGTTGTGCTGTAAAGTTCCAAATTTATTTACCACAAAAAGGGGCTTACTTGTCAGCAGCGTGACAGATCGTACCACACGTGTCAGCCATGTCATCCACTAGAATGGCGACCCGATCTGTCACATCTCCGACGAGAACCATGCGGTCCACCTCGTTCGCCTTTTTCCTCTCCTTGTGAATCAGGGCAAAGTCCACATTCAGCCTGTCTGCTATAGAGGTGACCCTGCAAAGGGGAAAGCATAATGGTCACGAGTTAGAGCTAGTGTGCACGCCAAAGTGTACAACGCTGTACAATGCACACGTCAAATTAGAGCCTCGTCGGAGATAAGGAAAGTCAACAAAAGTTTAATCTTAAGTAAACTCCCGGAGGGGACGCTCAAGGGTAGAACACCTAAAACAGTGAGGAGAGCGCTTCTGGCCTACCTCTTTGCTCCTCCTGCGTCAGGTGAGACGACGGTACAGTTTTTCCATTCAGGGATGTTCTCTTTGATCCATTTCAGCACAGCTGGCTCTGCGTACAGGTTATCAACGGGAATATCAAAGAATCCCTGTAAAAAAAGAAAAGATAACAGAGGTGTATGGACTGGGGTCACAGGAGCTAAACATGAACTACCTGCTGAAAGGAGCACTAGAAGGCTCATATCTCCCTTTGTCGACATTTATATAAACTAGGGCTGTTGAAGTTAAAGTCATACTAGCTTGTTGGGAAGAAGGTTAAATAACCCTCCAAACTTGCGCTAAATTTTGGCGAGGAAAAACCGTCATGGCCATTTTCAAAGGGGTCCTTTACCTCTGACCTCAAGATATGTGAATGAAAAAGGGTTCTATGGGAACCCACGAGTCTCCCCTTTACAGACATGCCCACTTTATGATTTTTGAATCACATACAGTTTGGGGCAAGTCATAGTCAAGTCAGCACACTGACACTGACAGCTGTTGTTGCCTGTTGGGCTTGCGTTTGCCATGTTATGATTTGAGCATATTTTTTTGTTAAATGCAGTACCTGTGAGGGCTTCTGGACAATGTTTGTCATTGTTTTGTGTTGTTAATTTATTTCCAATAATAAATATATACATACATTTGCATAGAGCAAGCATATTTGCCCACTCCTATGTTGATAAGAGTACTAAATACTTGCAAATCTCCCTTTAAGGTACATTTTGAGCATTTAAAAAATGTGTGATTAATCGCGATTAAATATTTTAATAGATGGACAGCCCTAATATATACATAAGGCTACAGAAGTCAGGTTTCTAATGCAGGTAAAAATATTACCCAAAGGACAGATTCATGGCAGGACACTGAACAAGATCCACTTCTGTTTAGGTCTGCTCACCTGAATCTGTGAGGCATGCAAGTCCATAGTGATGATATGGTCAGCGCCTGACACGGATAACATGTTGGCGACCAACTTGGCAGAGATAGGAGCACGGCTCTGCAATGAAAATAGATCGCATCAGTCACATGGAATAAGTGAACTGGCAAGCATGGCTTGTATCTAAAAATAACACTCAACTGAGTGCTTAGCCGTTCAGTAAGCAGTCATATATTACAATCTTTTAGTCTCTAGACCTCAAAATTGGTAGTATAAAAATATTTTGACAATTTATGCTTTCAATATTTACAATATAATACAATGGGTGATATGCAAAAATCAGCAGTATGTACATAGGATGGCTAAACACAGAGGCATTCTGTTTTCATTTCACTCAGCGACAACAGTCAGAACAAGTGCAATATGGCTTTTGATATGGGAAAAATACACTTAATCTTATATAAAACACTTATAACAAAATCCATCATCATCATATATCACAATAATTAATATACATTTAGTTAAAAGCGTGAAGCATGCCATTCATGCAATATCATTCAAATGTTGGAATGAGGGTTAATAGCTATGAGTTAAAGCTGCAGTATGCGATATTGGCGCATATATGATTTAAAAAAGTTATTTTTAGAAAACGGCCGCTATATCGTGACAGTAGTACATGAAACAGGTAACCTGAAAAAAAACACGTTCCTCTGTGTCCTACTGTGTCCTCCGGTGCTCCTAACGGCATCTGAAGGATTTCACTTACCGGAGGAAAACAAGGTCCGCTGTCCAGCTGCAGTCTATGAGAGCCGGCTGTCAATCACTCGCGAATTCCGACCAAACGGTCAAACTAGGCAGCGCTGACCAAATATGAATCAATATTCTGTTACTGTAATATCTATTTCTCACCTCAAATTTTTTCAGAATCATCTTGTAGTTACTGTTTAGCTGTAAAATGAGAAAGTTTGTGACCCAGCTGCCATTGTAAAATCTGTTGAAGGAAACCAAGTTCTGGTCACATGACCGGAGCACAGCCAATAGGATCGCTCTCTCTCTCTGAAATGACCTGTGATTAGTCAAAATCTGCCGTCAAGGGCTAGATTTTTCTAAAGCCTGAAAAAAGAGCCATGATGAGGAGCAGAAGTCTAGTTATCTCTCAGATCACTTGAATTACAATATGCTGAAAGGTTATTATGGAATTTTTGCCAAATTATGCCAAAAAAATTGTTGCATACTGCCACTTTAAGAACAAAAGAGGTGGGAAATGCAGTTGTGCAAAACACACAGGACAAGGAAAAGGAAAACAAACAAACAAAAAAAGAAAGCAAATATGCTTAGCCAGCTGGTTGCGGATGAACATGGCTGCAGGCTTCTTGTCATGATGCTGGATGGCAAATGGCACGACAGAAGTAATTAGACAGATATCCCTCACCCCCACCTTGTCCTTCTTGTCTTGCCGTGCATAGGGGAAGCAAGGGATAACAGCAGTGACCCTGGAGGCAGAGGCAATCTTGCAGGCGTTGATCATGATCAGCAGCTCCATCAGATTGTCATTGATCTCGCCACAACCACTCTGCACGATGTAGACGTCTTCCCCACGTACGCTCTCCCCGATCTCCACGCTGCCAGGAGAGAAGAGGTGACAAGACAAACAGCACTTAGTGGTGTCATGGAGTTAACACACCATGGCAGGCAGCAGATGATGGGACAGAGTAAACAATGGCGCGTGATCCGAACATGAGCTAAACTGGGGGAAAGAGCAGAATCTCGGGTCAGAAAATAACAGTCTCAATATGATATGTGATACGGCATTATAATAATTAGGGCTGTCAAAGTTAACGCAAGAATAACGCGTTAACGCAAATTCGTTTTAACGCAACTAATTTCTTTAAAGCATTAATGCATTCGTAGGTTGTAGTGGGCTCAGTTTTAAAGCTAGAGTGGAGATACTGGCAGCATATGAAACTAGACAATCTAAGGAACCATGTCACACTAGCTTGTCGCATAATAATCACGCTCCAAACTTGCGCTAATAATTTTGGAGAGGAAAAACTGGCATGGCCATTTTTAAAGGGGTCTCTTGACCTCTGACCTGAAGATATGTGATTGAAAATGGGTTCTCTGGGTACCCACGAGTCTCCCCTTACAGACATGCCCACTTTATGATAATCACATGCAGTTTGGGGCAAGTCATAGTGAAGTCAGCACACTGACACACTGACAGCTGTTGTTGCCTGTTGGGCTTCAGGTTGCCATGTTATGATTTGAATATATTTTTTTATGCTGAATGCAGTACCTGTGAGGGTTTCTGGACACTATTTGTCATTGTTTTGTGTTGTTAATTGATTTCCAATAATAAATATATACACACATTTGCATAAAGCAGCACATTTGCCCACTCCCATGTTGATAAGAGTATTAACGTTAAATAACTGACAAATCTCCCTTTAAGGTACATTTTGAACAGATACAAAAATGTGCGATTAATCGCGCCTAAATATTTTAATCGACTGACAGCCCTGATTATAATTTCCGTTTATTGAGGCAACTAATATGGCTTTATTGCTCAGAATTACCAGACAGATAGTTGGTTAGCATGAGTTCTCAGCCAGGCATGGACTACAAGTTCCAGACAACAACACTGCGCAGCAGTTTCACCATGACACCACGTTTCTGATTAAATAACGTTCCATGGCGCTAGGCAACACCATTTCACCCCCTGATTACAAACGTCTTTATAGTAGTCACAACAGTAAAAACAACTCACCATGTTTCTTGGTTGCTAAATTTCTTGGTAACGACCTTCCCCAGCTCCAGACCCAGGCGGTCTGCTATTTTCTGAGACAGGTCCGGATGCGAGCTACCGCTGAATATTTTGATATTCGGCATTTTTTTGTGGCGGTCCGGTGAGTCGTCCAGTCCGAGCGGGAAGAAGCTGTCGAGTCGGCGGGAATTCGACGGTGTCCAAGACAACGACTTGGAATTGGCCAACGGCTGATGAGCAACTCGTCTCGAGCTGTAGAGCGTTCCCTAACGTTCCACCATTATGTCCCACACGTCACGCGTGCAGCTCGTTCCCTCCCACGGCGGCGCGCGGACGCTTTCACTTACGTTCTGACGTGATGACGTCATTCCGTGCAGAGGCGCCAAGAACGCCAAGAGCGTTACATGCATGGACAGTGTACTGTGAGTTAACCTACACATGCTAAATGCAAACTATAAGCGCAAAGTGAGTTAACTCTAATAACTACACAGTTGTACAGATAAACCGAGTTGTAACTGCCACTTGTCCTGGAGTTGTACTCGTTATTGCATCAATTAAGTAGTATATATTTTCTGAATTGCTTCATAAAAACACACGGATATTGGCGGTTTAAGGTAACGTTAGTGTTTGTAAACCGTGGACTGTGTGGACATTTTGACATGTCACCGCGGGAAAAGCACAAGTGTGTTTAAAAGCATTTGGCTGCATTCCACTTAGGGGACATTCTGGTATTGTGCATGCTGGCTTACTGGGACACTTACAGTGGCAGTATGCAACATTTTTTTGGCATAATTTGGCAAAAATTCCATAATAACCTTTCAGCATATTGTAATTCAAGTGGTCTGAGAGAAAACTAGACTTCTGCTCCTCATCATGGATCTGTTTCCAGGCTTTAGAAAAATCTAGACCGTGACAGCAGATTTTGACTAATCACAGGTCATTTCAGAGAGAGAGAGCGTTCCTATTGGCTGTGCTCCGGTCATTTGACCAGAACTTGGCTTCCTTCAACAGATTTTACAATGGCGGCTGGGTGACACTGTCACGATATAGCGGCCGTTTTCTAAAAATAACTTTTTGAAATCCTATTTGCGCCAATATCGCATACTGCAGCTTTAATGGAACTGATTCATTGTTAATGTTAGCAATTTCACCTGTGCTTTTCCTGCTATGACATGTCAAAATGTCTGCCATGAAAAAGGTGGGTCTGTTGGAAATGTGGACTCCTAGAGTATTCACCACCTTTGAGGGCACTGCAGTGAATATGTAGGTCAAGACACAGTCCATATTAGCTCTATCTAAGATCTTTGGTGTTGGATATGATTTATACATAAAGTAGTATTTAGCCTGTTCATACTCTAGATTCAGAGCTAACACAACTGCACATTCCCCTTGTGTTGTCATTAAAGCTAAATCTAACTTTGTCATATTGGCAGAGACCCCTGGCATGTGCCTGGCACTCCCTTCAGGACCTCAGAGACAACATGGCGAACTTTGGGACTGTGACAAATGTGCTTCACTAAAATGCAGAAGTGGTAAGTAGCCTATACACCTTTTCACAGCAGACATTTTGACTTGTCATAGTGGGAAAAGCACAGGTGCTACGAATAATATTAATGTATGTGATCTATTCAGTAGGCCTAAGCCGAGACAGTCTAGCAGTGAGCCAGCATGCACAATACCAAGACCCTCATTAATTTGATTATTTACACCTGTGTTTTTCCTTTTGTGACATGTCATAATGTCTACTGTCAATACAGCCTATTAACTATTACAGTGCTATATTACAGTATGTTTAGGTTTTACTGGTGTGTAAAATTATGAGTGTGAGATCTCTAACATCCACAGACAGTTGTATTTTCAGTGGATTATTTCCAGCTTTCTAAATGATCAAAACTTTACTGCAATTTTTTTTGGCAAAGAGGCTCCCCTGTGTGGTGGTTGGCTTAGCTTTAATCTGCTATTCAAATGCTTAGCAATAATATGAAGAACACAGAAAAAAAAAACATGTTATGTAAACCTAAATCTAAAATCAACACAAAACCATCTTACATCTTAGTGGTTGGTGTTTTGTCAAGGTGTGCACTGTTGAGTCAACATCATTTTTTGCCAGAAGCAAATGAATGACGCAACCACAGCAGTAAGCAGACAGAGAGAGAACTTTCCAGACAATTTATCTTTTCACATGACGTCATTCTAATGGACACTCTGCCACTACGGCAAGTTTACTGCATGCAATGTCATTTCCAAATCCTCTGAAAGAGTTTATATAATATACTTTATTGCTCGTAAAACATGAGTTAACTTTGTACACAGACAGAAGACCACAGTGACGACAAGATCATTGACAGTAAATAAAGACAGGAATGATTAGGTGCACATAAAGAAACAATGGATTAAGCCACGGCGGGCTCATCGTGTGAATGAAATACGGACGAACCCACACAGTTAAGCAAAGCAACTGAACAATGACAACCACAGAAAATGTTCATCAGAATGTCAAAATGTTCAAGTGCTGATGAGAGAACATTGTCTGATATTTTTGTTTATAAAAATAAACATGTCCCATGCTTTATACTCGTTTATATACTCATTAAAATATATGTTTTGCTATTAGTCTCTATGTTACATTACTACTATAAATAATTACCTTACAGACATGTTTTATCTTTTCCTTTTTACAAAAGAGTGAAGAGGTTTGGATAAATCTTAATGTTACAGGTAATGTTTTAAAAGTGTTTCATATTCTCTCAAATGTGTTATCTTACTTTTTACATTTACAGTGTAGGATAATACATTTCCATACTGAATATCATTTGCAAAACATTAACATATTGCCACCATGGCCTTTCATTTTTGCCTGTTTTTTCCACTTTAGAGCTGGAAAATTATCTGTACAAACAGCATCACCTTCAATTGTCAAAGTATCTGCCCCTGAAAGTCTTAAAAGGAAAACATGCAGTACAATGAAAGAGAAAACACTGTATATGATTATGGAAAATGCCACATCAACAGCGAAGGACAAACCGCTAAAAGAGAGTGCTTGTAAACACTACAAATGTGTTCTGAAACCAAGAAAAGAAGTACAACAAAGCTGATATTGAAGTCAGACTCTCAGTGTAAAATGAAAAGCGTGTTACAGCGTGGGGGGGCTAGATTACTACATTGATGAATAATCACATTGTCACACACAGACACATTAATAAATAATCATCAAAGCTGAAAAATGTTAACAAAAAGATGTAAGTGGCTCAAATTTACAGCAGTACTAAGCCATGATTTGGCTAGAAAATATCTGTTGCATTTAAAAGACCCCCCCACCCCCACCCCTCTTCATGGATTTATAGTGTTTGTCAAATATGGAACATTTGCAAGTATGCACTGTATGGCACTAAGTATCCTAAAATGAGTTTCTTACCACCAAAAAGTTAAATACCTTGAAGCTGGATGTTAACATCATATACAGTATTTTATAAACCTTTGAGTTTCAGTTTGAGGTGTATTGGACAACCACGTTATACCCCAAAGGACTGACCAATACATTTTGTGCAAAAAAAACAGCAATATCGTGTTTCTTATCTTTAGTATTGTGGCAGGCCAGTTGTCACTATTAATTTGGTTTCACAGCACTTTCTTTTAACAGTATGTCCGGTATACATATTAGGCCAGTACATCTATAAAGCCTCTCTGATGAATTTCCAGGAATAACAAGAGGATGAGACACAAAGAAGATTTCAGACAGGAAACAGATGTGTTAGTTTTATTAAAATACATAGAAAACTACTTTGTGTGTTTCTTATATATTTGCTAGATTGCACAATGTATAACAGCACATAGAAAGCAAATTCGTTTATACTTCATCTGAAAACCTGAATTAAAAACAAAGGATCCTTTGAAACGGGTAAGCTTTAGCTTTGAGGTGATGAATTATGCAAAACTGGTGGTGTGGACTCAAGTGAGGTTTTCAGCAGCAGAGTGAATAAAAAACACTTAAACATTAAAAGATACATTTCAACTTCAGAGCTAATTTCAGAGGTTGTGCAAAATTCTAGTGATAAGCTTACCCACTTGCAAGTGGATGGCTATATTTAAAACTATGATTCAGGACAAGTGAGATGCAAGTGAGCGACGAATCAGTGATGGTGTAAAATACACTGTGCGTATAAGTACAGTGTGGGTATTCCTTCTCTACAGCTGAGTGAGGTAACGATACTCATTACTGTACAGTGGATAAGACTGTGACTTGGGTCTCTGCTACATTGTCTGCCCAGAGCAGGTGTGTTTCATACCTGCGCTGTTATAGTGAGAGAACGGGCCTCTGTCAGTCAATATAGTTTAAAATGTCATAGTCGTCTTTCAGCGGTTTTTCATTTTCCAACACTGTCACTTACATTTTTGACTCTTGTATCACTACGCCGGACATTGTCAACATAGCCAACAGAGATCTCCATTTTGCATCACAACAGTTAGAAAGTTCAACAAACACACACATCACCATCTAACCAACCAACGCTTTGGACTACGCAATTTACAGAAGTCGCTACTTGACGAGATCTCTGAAGTATTTTTGTCCAGAGCACACATTTATTTCTGATGATTTATTAGAATCTGTATAGTTCTCTTAAATCAATACATTTCAAATATATTCTTCACTTTTTTCTGCACAAAACTTTATATTATTTGCTAAGTAGACACAACCCAAATATACATTACATATAAAATATTACACTATAATGACGTATGTATATTGTGAATCTTGATGTGAGGTGATTAGCCCTGTATCACCCAGTCTGTTATAGGGTTCATATTCCATTGTGCATTAGTTTGGTGTATCTTTATATTTCAAAACAAGATCCACGAGGCTACCTCAGGGCCTGTAAACATGGGATGGAACAGCTGCATTGCAATTTTTACTGAGGATGAGTCATTGCATGTCTTGTAAAAAATGTAAACAATAAACTAATAATGAATTTGGAGTAGAGTAGCCACCCACATTCTGGACTGTTTCGATCACATCCCTGCCAGATGTATTCTTACTGGGCAGGCAGAGTTTTGATGGGTCGAGTGAGTGAGCTCATGTTATTGGTGTTGGAGGAAACTTGAGGGCTCACTGTCTTTGTCGGCAAGCTGCTTGAGTGTCCCATTGATTCTTCTGCCGCACGCAGAAGTAAAGTGTAGTTGATAGCTACTTCCTCAACTTTCCTCAACAGCTGCAGCCTTTGGGTTTCTGAACGAACCCCTCTGACCAATTTGATGAAGGTCTGAGTCAGTTCACACAACACTTGAAAGCTGGCTGTGACAACAGCAAGCATACGCGTCGGGCTTTTTTCAACACTTGCCACGCGTCGACAAGATGCTCTGAATTCTTTAAAACGCACCGCCAGCTCCTGTTTGTACTCAGCAATCTGTGAGGGCTGAAGACGAGCCTCGCCCTCAGCTTGTGGGCTGTTAGCACACTGACGCAGAATAGCTAGCAACTCATTAGCATCCAACTGGGCATTTAGGAAACCATCAGGCAAGCTGAAACTTTTCGACTGTAGAGCCTGTACCCGTGCCAGGCTCGCCTCCAGTGTACCACAGCCTCTCAGGTCAATCTCCTGTGTCTGTGGCTCCTCCTCTTCCTCCTCCTCTTCCTCCCCACTGCAGTCCTCTGCATTAAGAACCTGGAGCGTTTTGCTCACTACAGGAAAGGTATGCGAGTCCAGCTCCATTCCTGGAAGGACCTGAAGGGGTATGGAGTATGAGAGCTCATCCTTCTCACTGCTTTCATCTGCTGCCTCACACTTCCTGTAGCAGAAACAGAATGAGCAGCATTTATCCTTGTCATCACTGTCTTCACTGGGCATGGTCAGCAGCACCTCGCTAGTCCCTTCTTTACTTTCACGCAGTAGCTCTTCTCCCTGAATGAAAAACACACCCTTTTTCCCCTTCCCCTCTGCCTGGTGAGACTGAGTGTGGACTGGCTCTACTGGAGTGGGGAGCCTCAGCCCAGTGGCCCTCACTCTCTCCATCTCCTTCTCTAGACTCTTGGCTTTGGGCCTCACTTCAGCATACACAGGTGTGCTAGGGCTGTTATCCAGCTCTCCAATGCTGTATCGCCTCTGCAGCTTCTTGTATTGTGGAGCTCCCATGCAATCTGTTTGAGAAGTACAGGTGGGCAAGCAGGAACCCTGCTCTCCCCTTGGCTCTCTTGACTCCAGGCTGGTGGAGCGTATTCGTGTGGTCTTGATCTCTAAGGTCTGTGGTCTCCTTGAAGCACCTTGGGTGTGAGGTGCTTTGGAGACTGCTGGAGGGGTTTTCGAGATAGGTCTCTCTCTGCCTCTGTGTTGCGTCTCTGTTGTGGATCCAACTGGTGTGTCAGGTAGTCGCATGCCCCTACACATTCGCTTACAGTCACAGCTGCGTCGCTGCTCCCTAGAGATACCTGGTGCCTTTAGGACAGGGCTGGTGCGGAGCTGGCAGGCACAAGGAGTGCCGGAGGGCACAGGTGAGGATCCCTGGGGCAAAAACTCTCCCTGGGATGACTTGGGTTTCAGCAGCTCCTCTAAGAACTCTAGTTCATACTGGCGGACTTTCTGCAACTGAGCCCTTCGCTCATCTGTTTCTCTTCGCATTCTTGCTGGGAACGTAGCTGAAAGAAGGTTTCTAAAGCTCAAGAAAGGGACACTGCGCTGGGACTTCCCCTTACCACTGCCTTGCTTCTTTGAGTCTCTGTTTGGAAGAGTGGAGACCTTATCTACAGAGGGGCTGGGCGTTGTTAGATCATCTAAAATAGGTAAGGATTTTATGGGGCATTTCTGTGACTCAGGGTGGGATTTGCCCTGGGTACCCTCGGTCTTGCTTTCAACTGCCTCTTTTCTCTCTGCTTTTACAGGCAAACGAGGGGAGTACTTGGTTTGTATTTGAGGGCTGGGTTTTGCCAAACTAGGATCTGCTCCTACCCTCACTGCATTCTCTTTGCTGTTAGCAAGCTGGAGGCCTTTGGCCCGAAGACGCTCATCATCTGTGGGGGAGGAGGATTGAAACACCACTATCTTTTGAACCTGTGGGTCTTTTAGTCTTAGTTGAGGCCCAGGCTCATGTTGCACTGGGCATGTGCAGAAAAGGTCGTCAACTGGCAAAAGTTCTGTAGAGCGTGAAGGCTTCATGGTCTCAATTGAGGCAGTCTTGGCATCTTGGCACATATTAGTGGGAGAAATCTTGGCAGAGGCAGTTCTGTCCACAGGTAGGAGAATAGGGATAGGTAAGGCTTTGTTGCTAGGGTCTGTATTAAGAGGTGCTGTTGTCTTCCGCTTTATACCCCCAGAAAGATTTGGGCTCAGTCTCTCCCCAGAAGAATTCGATAACTTCTGATCTTTACTGACTTGAGCTGTCAGTAAAGCACGGGATGCCTTAAGTTCTTCAGGTAACTTAGAAGGGCGATCAGAGGTGTTTGCTTTGGTGGACTCAGAGTTTGCTTTCATTTCTGCTTTCTGTTCCGTCTGAGTCTCTTGATTGCCCCCCTGCTCCATTACAACACTGAGTACTCCAGAGTCTTGACTTGGACTGACTTTAAAGGGAACCGTCTTGCTGAGGATTACTTGCTTAGATGGACAGCCAGCACGAATCTGACCCACAGAGAAGGCCCCAGTTCCTATGGTCTTTGCAGTGCAACCAGGGATAGCCAGGGGAAAGTCACGGCGGCAGAGGATACGTTCTTTGCTGATATGGTGAGCCAGCAGGTAGGCCTGGTTCTGGTTCTGCTTCATAGCCGACACCATCTCAGAAACATCTGTCAATTCAGAGGAGTTGGTCTCGTGGCCTGAGTCCAATGACGACTCAGGTGTAATGGCAGCTAAGACAATCAGCCCTGAGGAGGAAGGCAACACAGCAAACTGTTAGGATAATCAAGAAACAACAGATATTAATTACAAAGAAATTTTAAAATGTTATGTTAGTGTTTTACTGAAGTCAGTTATCAAACCATTTTCAGTTGAGTGGATTCATCTTGATCACAAGTCACCAAAATCATTGTGGTTTTAATTTGTTCCCAAAATCAGTTCTTCGGGGTCAGATTTATAACCCCCTTCCAGGCTGATCTATCAGTGGGCTTGCCTAACCCAACCTGAAAGAACTGCAGCTTTTCCATGCAGATGCATGTGTGTGCTTGAGAAATATGCAAAGACTAGCAAATTTTCTACCCTATGTTCATGAAATCTAAAAAAATTAAGTTGGCAATTCATCATTTACAAAAAGGTTTATTTTTGATAACAGGGGCTTGTCTTGTTTTTAAGACACACATCATTGCGTAATTATCAGCTATTGTTGTTGCTTCCCTGGTCCATAACATTTTCAGCTTGACTTATTCTAGTTTGGGTTATAGTTCAGTTTTTTTCAGCATCATCTTGAACCTTCTACCTTAATTCTGTGTTGTATTTGCAGTTATTATACATACATTGCTACCACAAAATGAAGAGATTATCTTGCCATTTCACAAGATAATAAAAAGATGATGTACTGCAAATGGACAGTGTAATATTAATTGATAAAAAAGTAACACTTTGGAGCACTATTGAATCAGTATTACTTTTAATTCTGTGTGTGAGATGTGGGCCGTGGCATGACTGAGGCTGTTGACCTGCAGTCTGTGTTGGCTGTTGAGGGTGATGGGGGTAGTCCTCGGAGGCTGCCAAAGCCTCTAGTGCCTGTAAGGTGGACACTAGAGCATCATCAAGCTCCTGGGCATGATCTCGGACTGTTCTCGTGGCCACATTATCAATTAGTGTCACAGGGACATCTTCCTTGGCTTGAGCCAGCTTCCCAGAAGCGACCCCTAGGCTGGCACTGGCTCGAGCCTTCCTCCCTCTCTTTGGGTCATCCTCATCTGAACTGTTGTCCCTGAAGCCAGGTGGTGGGGCAGCAATAGCAGGTGGTGGTGGTTGCAGTTTTTCTCCACCACCATCTGCCTCGTCCTCCTCTTCATTCCCTGGGGGCGGTAGAGCCATGAGGTCAACAGCGCCTCCATCTCGGGAGGCACAAGCACTGGAGCAGTGTTTCCCCGAGCTCCCACTACTGTTCAATGCTGTTGACAGACCCTCTGCCCTATGTCTGGCTTTGCAGGAGTCACAGAAGTATCGTGAGGTTTTCTGGGATTGACCCATTGTTTGGGCTCGGATTCTGAATCCTGCGATCTCCACTGCTGGGCTCTCTAAAACCCCAGCTATTTCCTCTGTACTCTGCTGGGTGGGGTCTGACTTAGTGCGTGGCCGCCCAGGGGGCTCATGGGAAATAAAGTTTTCATTGATGTCAAGTTCAGCTTCGGCATGTGTTTGGAGCTCTTGAAATTGTTGTTGTTCTCGAAGGTGGACATGACACAGGCCCAGATGCTGAGGCTCTGCCGGAACTAGGGCCCTTGAAGACCCTGACTCCCTGTGTGAGCTTTCCCTCTCGTCCCCTCGCCGCCCTCCACTTGGCAAGCTGGTTGCCCCAGAGCGTGGGTGAGTATGGTGGGAGCTTCTGTAATCTGAGGATAGAATTGTCAGAGCAGTGGAAAGTTTGAGGCGTTAAAAACTAGTGGGGATAGAGAAGATCCAGATGGGAAAGCAGAGGCGACAGCTGGTGGTCACATGGGGATTATTTGTTATTTCAGAGATGGATGTTGAGAGTTGAAGTTTGTTTGAGGTTGGAGGGTTAGATTCGGGTGGAATGTGATGGTATGATGATCCTTCTTTTATGTGGACTACAGGTTGAGACAGCAGATGGCAGAGGATCTGTTCATGTTTGAACAGTAATATATTCATGATTGTAAATAAAAAAAAAAAACTATTTGTAAAATTCCATAATGTTAATCTATCTAGGGAAAAAGAAATATGGAGTATCCCATTCCAATGAGTCAAGATTGGGATGAGAAGAGAGACAGCAGAGGGCGCCATGGGATGGTAGTCCCAGGATAACCTGGTTACTACAGGTAATGATTTCAGCCAATGAAAAAGCAGATCAATGTCCATGTAGACTGAACATACATGAAGATTACCAAATATCAGACATGCAATGTCTAATATGATGCTGAAAGAAAGACACTTATACAACGCTAAATGGGTGATATGAATGTTTCATCTTAAGCTTTTAAGTAAACAATAGTGTTTTCTGTAAATTCTTTCACATTTGATGTATATTGCCTAATCAGAGCACATGTTCAACATGAACCCCTACAAGTCAAAAAGCTTTCTAACATACCTGCCTTGGTCAGCTGAGACTGACCAGGGGTCCGGAAGTAGATGGTCCGTTTAGGGTCTACAAACAGCTTGTAGTAGCCAGAGATGAGGCATGCAAAGTTACTGGCATCGGGCCACTCCATGAGTAGGACCAGGGGCTGCAGGGGGTGGTAGGGAGGGGAATTAGGAGACTATTTAGGGGACAGGCAATGAGCATTGCCTGCACATTTTGTAATGACCTGATGAAATAAAATGTATAAAACGGTTGAGTGGTTTTGTACTCAATAATTGCATCATTTTTAAAGTAAACATGGAAACTGCATCTCCAAAGAGATGGCATGCAAAATATTTTCCCTGCTGCATAATGGTGTGCCCTCCCATTATCAGATGTAATTATAGTGTGCATATTAGAGACTGCGTTGTAATACCTTGGCCTCATGGATTGTCACCTCCACACGAGCCACTCCCTGGCTCTCTCGGTAGAGCTGGATCTTGGCAACCCTGCTGAACTCGGTCAGAACTGTTGTGAGGTTGTTTTTCAGGTCAATCACATGACTAATGCCATGTCGAGGACCCACCAGTAGTGTCGTAGCTGATTGTTTCTCATCCTATAGAAGAACACAAGAGGTTTACAATTATTTGCCTTTACATACTGCAGTATATTGGAACATCACATAATACCTTTCAAAAATCCACGTTCCTTGAGCGAGTACATGTATAGCTTCAAAGACACATAAGGGAAATGAATGGAGCAAAGCATTAAGTAAAAGAAATGCATGTGTATTCCTTTACACAAAGATTCAAACATGTATTACCAGTCCAACAGTGTGGAACAGTATTCCACCAAAAGGCGGGAGGTCGTTGAGAACACGCATGTACTGCAGTTTTCCTTGGAGAGGAGGGACCTATCAACAGAATGATAAAGAACAAACGCTCATGTTTGAAGGAGAAATCCTCCTCCATCAGCACTTCCCACATCCTCCTGGGGGCACTGTTGAGCCACAAATGTGGATCATGAAGTCTTATGCAACAGTTACATCTACAGAGATGAAGGATTTGTCCTAATAAAAAGGACTAGTTATCAAGCATACATAATTATAAAATACTATAAATTAAAACCGCCTCTAAAGATGCAACAAAGTGTTGAGATTTAAATGTTAATAGTAATCAAGAGTATGGAGATGTTGTAAGAGGTCTCTTTGTATTTGCAATGCTTAGAAATGTGTTTTAATGGCAAAACCTCCACAGAGAATTGCCTAGATATTTCAGTCATGGAAATGGTTGGTGTTGAAATGTTTTAGATGGAGAAACCTTGTTGCCCGATGGTGGTGGATGCTGGTAGGTCTTCAGCAACTGAGACAGGCTCTTGCACACATTCTTCTCCTTGACTGTTGGAAGCAAAGTGAGGGGAAGGAAAGGCTCGAGTCCCCACTCTTTTCTGTGATCAAGAGCAAGGGGAAAGATGGAAGAGTATACACACAAGAGAGAAACAACAGCGGAGTGGTTAATCAGAGTCCGGGGAAGATGTCGCAACTGAGAAGACAAAGGTTATTTTTTTTTCGTCCCACGAGAAGACACACAGTGAGCCAAGCTTACATCCTCTTCGACTCCTAGCTCGACATGGCCACCCTAAGTCTATTACAGTGGATCTGTTCTGCTTCTGTGGTTGTGATGGCAAAAGCTAATTACTTGCTAGGTTGAGGTTTTGAAGAATAAATGAGCAAATTGAGGGAGAGATGTAATTTCACAAAGCAATGGATTTCTTTGTCTCATAACGACCTAGGGAAAATGATCCTTGAGTAATTTGAGTTTTTAATACTATTGGGATTAATTATTACTCATTTAGACATTATTGAATGAACAAACTTCACCGCGGGACTCACTGATATGGTACACAGAATTATTAATGGGGTAAAAAAATGCAATACATCACTTTTTGTCTGTAATTTCTCATAAATTCATTGGAAAGCTAATTTAGTTTGTGGACTTACTCGACATGCTTGAGAGAGATCTTCTGATTGGGCCGCGCGGAGGACACAGTGATGTAGATATGGAGCGCAGCCAGTCGTAACGTGATGTCAGATTTCCAGTCCATGCCAAAGCGTTCCTTGATGACGTCATTGCGACTCTAAGACATGTTGAAATGGTGTTTTTTACACAGCTGATTGCAAACAACACTGTTACAGACTTCTGTAAGTCGTATCATTAGTTAAACTGTCAGGGACAGCTTCCAAGTAAGGCTGTTGGATATCTGAAGTTAATGTGAAAGCATTTTTTGCAGAGCTTGCAACAGGGCCATTGTGTCTAAAGCCTGACTCTGGCGTATGCAACCTTTCTAGTCGTAAAATCAGTCAAAGAAGGCAAAGTCCTCGCTCTTCGAGGAGACAGCTCTTCAACAGTGTCATAAGATTGAATGACATCCTTGTAAATCCCCCCCTTTAATCCAGTGCTTTACCTGTATATAGAGGTACTCAAATGCAGCGGGGTCCCTTCTCAGCAGGTCTGCAGGGTCCTTGGGGAAGAAGCAAATGCGGAACAGACACTTCATCCCTTGGAAATAGGTTCTGTGCACCACCTGAGGGAATACGACAATATCAGATAGATAACCAACTACATCTTTGGCATTAGTCACACACATCACAGTATAATTTTCCTTAGGTGAACAGGGTAGACTGCATTCTGAATATCAAAATAGAAATACAACCTAAGACGGAGCTGCGAAATGTGATTTGCTTCCATAATCACAGTTTCAGTGATCAAAGGAATCATCTGACTTCTCATGGAAATAATTTTAATTTCAATTTTTAAGTAGTGGTATTGATTGGATGCCCACAGTATCAGAGCTCTCTGTTTAGTACCAGTTTATCTGACCAATGGAGAGGCAGTAGTGCCACATCTTGGGGTTGCTGTTAGTGCTTTCATACTGTTGATCCTGTTAACACATCCATCAATTGAAACTGTGTTTTACACACATCTTATTCTCATTTTCCCTTTTTTTTTTGTTTCTTACATGTGTCAGAGGCTGGTTCTCCTGCAGCAGATGCAACCTCTGATTCTGGTCCAGACCGCCTGCCTCCAGCACCAGGGCAAAGTGCTCAATGTAGCGCAGTGAGAGGCGGTCCTGCAGGGAGGAGATCACATCCTGGAAGAAGAGACATGGAAACCGATAAGAGGTGCATCTCCACAGTAAGAACACATTCTACTGCAACATAAACTATATATTTGATGTATGGAGCCTATTTTCACCCCGAATTATCTCCATGTTTGTATAGGGTAATTTGTCAAATTGATATCCTTGTGGGTGTGCAGGGCAAACGTCTGCTCTTGTGCCGATCAGTATCTATGAATGATGTAGAGCTTTTCTCATCTCTTTCTAAAATGTACACTGTCTGAGGGGAAATTCACGGTTTATCACATCTTACCGTGGGCTACGCCTGAGGATAAGGTTTCATTATTTCTTTGCCCTCATAATACATTAGAGGCACGGACATTAAAAGGGATTCTGGTGTAGTGATAGGTAGCTGTGGTTTTGTAAGTCTCAGTGTGATGCTCATTAAGAGCTGTCAAATATGTACACTAATGGTTCGCTCTCCATAAGCAATTTAATTCACATTCGTTGTGGATGTAACCTAAGCCACAGCTGTGTCTGCAGTTTTAACAGTATTGACCTGTGTGTTTTGCATTAAATGATGCCTGGGTAGACCTCAGAATGCTATAGATTGTAGCCTAAAATAGTGCAGGAAAGCTTCTGTAGTTGACAGACAGTCTAATGGGCATACAGCTGGGCATCCTATTGTGCCATTGATTTAATCTGTGGCATTGTTTTATTGATCTTGGCCTTCTTATTATGCTGAAATTCCATTTAATTAGGCTGACAGGAGTAGCCTCCTCCATCTCTCCTTTTAAGTGCTGCTGTGTTTCTCCGTCCCCCCCCCCCTCTCACTCTCCCTCCATGAGCAGGGGAGAGATTTGTGAAATCTAATAGAGTCTGTTTAATGAGTCTGCCCGGAGATGTCAGACTCATCTTACAGGCTGACATAGAGACAGAAATGACCTCTGTCTGACTGAATTCATTTGTTGATTTATGGCCTTAATCACATCACTGAGATTCTATATTCCAAAAACTGATACGGTCAAGTTTCACAAAATGAAAGCTGATTTTTCTATCTATTTCCTCAAAACAATTACTTATTAGACGTAAACTTGAAAGTGAGGACACTTGACTTGATTTATGGTTAGTGTTAATGTGTACAGACCATAGTATACTCATGTTTCGTGTATTTACAATACTGAAGTGCTCGTTCAAAACATGTCTCTTCAGAACGGCTGATTGCTTGGCCCGTGTCACCGGTTTGACCGTGAGTAAGCCACATCTTGGGTGTGTTGTTCCCCCGTGAGTAAGCCTGTATTTCCCCAGTGTCAGTCTTGATACTAACTTATAACACTAATAACGTTACCTCCAGTGAAATACCTCCACTAATTAAATCCATGCTCTACTTTATAACCGCCTATTTGGAAATAACCTCCACTAAGTGTATTTCACCGATGTTTCTGACCGTGAGTAACCACAACCTGTGTGTTTTTCAGGGGCGGATTTAGTGATTTGGGGGCCCCAAGCAAACATTGTCTTGCTTTACTGTTCACCCTCTCTACAGTTGCATTCACACAAGATCAGGCGGTGCGGCGAAAAGGTTTTTCCATTCATTTTGAATGGGGGTAGTGCGTTAGGGATGCGACTAAGGCGGACGTAGGGGGTAGTAGGGGCAGCCTGTGGTGGAAAGTAGAAACAGAATCGACTTTTGGAGAAATGCAGCCAGACGTCAAGCTGCAGTGGCCAATCACGTAACCGGCAATCCAGAGCTGTACAACCCAGCCATGAGGGAACAAAAGATGTTAGTCGTCGGCCATTAAAGTGGCCTCCGCACAACCCTGCGGAGAATCGCAGCAACGCCTGATCTCATGTGAATGCAATCTAACTGGGAATGTTGTTATTGACAGAGTAGGCCTACTCAAAACTTTTTTTTTTCTGAAGTAAAGCTATTAACTATTAATAGTAAAACTATTAATACCGCACAGTAAAAGTCTTGCTTTCAAATTTTTATTTCAAGTGAAGAGTGAAGGTGAGGCATTATCAGCACAATATACTTAAATTTACTTATCGTCTGTTCATGGTGGAGCTTTCAATTCTAATATGATGCTGGATAGTTTACTGAATAATAATGCATCATATTTTAATTGTTGCATTTTGTGAGTAAAATCTGAATGTGCAATGTAACCAGTAACAATTCTCTGTCAAGTAAATGTAGTATTACAGTGATTTCCTCTGAAGTAGAAGTACACAATAAGTAGTATACAATTGATCTGCATATTTTTTAAGTGCTTTGAGGGCATTTTGTACGTTATTTTGGAGTTCAATGAGTTAGAATAGTAACATCAATACTTTTCATATTTTAACATCATAATAAATCTATAGCTGTTTGGGGCCCTTTTAGTTGGATGCCTTAGTTGCGGTAAAGTCTTTCCCCTGACCGGTGAAATACACTCTGGCTCGATTCTGTTTCCAGTTCGCTATCTGCTCGTGGTGACTCCAGGGAAGTGAAGCAGAGTCCAATTGTAATGTTAGTATATTTAGCATCCGGCAGCAAAAGTGAACGGCCCGCTGCAGGCGACATACTCGTGTCTGCAGAGCCCTGAAGCCCCGCCCCCCGCTGCTGAACGGAGCGGCGTTCGCTTGTTTATTCAAAGTTTATTAACATTGAACGTGTCGCATTTCCAAATTGCACCAAGTTTGACGAAGCACTCCCTTGGGTCCCCATCAATACACCCGCCAAGTGGACCCGACGGACATACCCACATAGAGACAGACAGAGATTCCTTGCTTTATAGTTAGATTAGACTACACGTTAAAACTCCAGTAGGCCTAATTGATGTTTTTTTTGGCCAACTTGGGGCAGCGCATCAAGCTGTAAACACAACCTTGACATATTATCACCTTATTAAGTTGTGTGTTAGCAAACATCACACACTATCAGTCATTTGGAGTCACTCTCTATCTAGCTCTGTTTTGGTCTTTACCAGATACGGAGACTACGTCCACTATCTTCACAAGCTAGTCGCAAACTTAGTCTGTCTACCAGTTGGTGCCGGGCAGGTGCTGTAGTTATTCTTTAGAGGTTTGCTGAAAAATGCCACTGATGAGAGCTGTGAGAGTGAACAAAAACAGTAAAGTTGGCACTAAAACCCTCCATATAACTGACAGGAACTGCAGAGTCAGGTGATAATTAGCTCTTGTTTCATCACTACGGGCCACCATTACATATTAAAATCATTGATTCATTGGTAATATGAAAATGGATTATAGCTGCTTTATGTAAAAATCTGAATAATGTTGAAATTCAGCTGCTGCATTGAATACATACCCTAACAGTGGTACGGCTATCAAATGTAAAGGACTTAATCTGTCCATTCTCCAAGAACACCTTCAACACATTTGGTATGAGTAGCAAGGAGTCGTCCTTGAGCATCGTCTGAAAGAGACAGAGGGAGAGAAAACAGCTTTGGTTTAGTGAATTATTTGTACAATACAAACACAATCAGCTGTAATTGTAGGTCTGTGCTTTGAGGCAAAAACAAGTAGTGAAAAAGGAGGAGGTCCTGTAGGAGGAATGTTAGGAAACAAAGATGCCTTATGTGAACAATAGGGAGATACTTGAAGGTGCAAAACTCTGCCTTAGGATGCCCACCCCGTGCATTGTATCAGGATCAAAGAAGGGCTTATTCAATTTCTCCAGTCTATCCATTCAATATGTATGCCATGCAAAGTAAATTGGACGGTGGGATTGAAAGCTTTTCCGACAGAGTTTTTGAGAGTGGAGGTATAAGAGGGGAGAGGCCCGATTCAAGGTTACTCAAAGCATTCGTTACGATATGCAGTTCAGTTCATTCTCGCTGGAATGCGATGTGACGGGCACTCTCTCACTCGCTGAGGGCTTTTTTAAGAAAATGACTCCGTTGCCATTATGTGGTTTCAAAGAACCACAGTTCTGATCAGAGGGAAGGGAGGTGTCTTAATGTGATAAGATAGACCAAAGGGTTTTAATGTGATATGTAGCAAGGATGCATTCCAGATGAAATCCTCCATACTTCTGGGCCAAAACCAAACCAAACCAATTGGCGTGGAGGTCAAGTGTGTGGGTGAGATCACAAAAAAGGTGCATAACAGATTCGCGTACCATGGCCAAACACATGAACCGTTTGTCGTAGACTCTTGTGGGAGGCATCATCGCGCTCAGCAAAAAGTTCCTGTTTCATTTTACCATGGAGGTCAAGTGTTTGTGAGGTTGTGTGTGTGTGTGATGCAGGCACGTACGTGGTAGCAGCTGATGCGAATTTGCGCTTGCTTATCTGATAGTGGGATTTGTCAGAACAGTAGGCAGACATTACTCATGACAGTAAAGGGATGTGGATTTACTGCAACAATATATCTCAGCATTTAGCTGAAATGGAGAGCTGTGTCCACAGCAGATGCCCGGCAGTCTGTTTTTGGAGAACTTAAGTATTCAGAAGGCCCCACAAGCTGTTCCTCTGTGCAGATTGGAAGCGACTAAAGCCTGAGTTAGGAGCGAACAGATCTTTCTCCGTGCTGCAGCATTAAAGCGAGGGTGAACCAGTGAAGAGACGCCACAAACAGGTCTATCACTTCCCATTACAAACCCGCTACCTTTGCTCTTGTTAGTGAGGGGGAGCTGGAGCCGATTTGTCACATGCAGGGAAAGCGTTGCGAGTGGAGGATCGCAGCTCGACGCCACGGCCTCGTCTCTTAACCCCCTTTCTTTTTTTTCCAATAAACACCAGGCTAGGTGGCCAACACTGATATGTCTTCAGATGATCAATAGCAGCCCGTGGCTCCTGATTAGAAAAGTCTTGCCATGCGTTGGGGGATGGTTGCTGAAACATCTGATCTTTGCCAATCGTAGCAGCTCCCTCCTATCTCTGCATCAACAGTGCCACGTGTTGTGTTTCTTGAGCTATGATCAATTGGATTTATAATTCTAAGAGAAAAACAGGGAGGGAGATTAGTTGAGCAACAGAAAAAAGACCCAGCTCTCCCACAGTATTGCTGTAGCCATTAATGGAGCTGATGGCCTTTGCTGGTTTGTGGGAATACCTCTCACTTGAGCTAAAGTCTTAATTTAGGTCTAATAAAGGAAATCTCTGGGTTTTTATGATGTCGACTACCGGTGCGGCCAGGCTAGAGTGGATGGTAAAATCGGCTGTAATGAAAAACGCTCTGGGTTGGCTTTATCCAAAGGTTATCAGAGACCTGGTGGGCCATGTGATGAGCAATCCTGTTCTCTACCTTCCTCAGGTAAATAGAAAATAGAATGATGAAATACCCTGCCCTCCAACTTCTGATTCATTATTGATTGCCCGTTACTTGCCAGCTTCGCGCTCCCACTTTATTTACAGTGTAACCCCCTCCCCGCCCCCCCCAATAGATCCTTGATTGACCACCAGGAATTAGGGACTGTACGAAAATGAATGTGTTTATAAAATAGCAAGGCCCAGTGTAATTAATGTTTTCTCTGGACCCTCTCCTTCACTGAGGGAAAAGAAACAACATAACAATCTCCCCCCAATGTCTCGGAATTAAATATTTATGGCAAACATAACGCAATTTTACAGCTTTTCTCTAATTTTAAATAAAGAGCTGCTAAATTGACTTTTATTTTAGACACCAAATGAGTGAACCGGGAACAGGTGATAGCTCTGTGCTGAAGGGCTTGTGCGCCGCAGTATTTTCATCCCACCCCATATCCTCTGCATATGGCAAAACGCACCTCCAACGCACCTCCTTTTTGAGGTAACTATTTGATCTCTTTTTTAAAAAAATATAATTAAAAAAAAGAAAGAAATGATGCTCGATACATTTTGGTCCGAGATCTTCAACACACTTAACTTAGCATATAATACTGCTATTATCCGCGGCCCTCTCTTGGTTTTGTTCGGAGTGCCCCTTCAGCCTAATATTTCTCAAGTCATGCAACATGTTCTCGCCTTTACCACCTTGTTGGCAAGGCGACTTATTCTTTTTAAATGGAAACATGTTCTACCTCCGACTCACAATAGGTGGGTGAAAGATACGTTACTGTCCATTGGTTTGGAGAAAGTTGGATTTTCCCTTAAGGGTTCCCTCAATTCTTTTGAAAAGACTTGGAAACCTCTTCTAAACCATACTGAATCTCTGACCTCCTTGCCTGGTTGTGACAACTGAGCCTCCTTATTTATTTTGTTGGATTGGTGTTGTTGTTTTTTAATTTCAAATTTTTAATTTATTTATTTTAATTTATTTATTTTTTTATTTTGTGTGTATATGTGTATATTGTATGTGTTCTATTATTTCATGTGCGTAGTGTTTCACTAACTTTGGTGTCACTGCTGCTTTATATTCGTTATTTCCTTTTTCTTACTGTTGGGGGTGGGAGGGAAACTGGATGAAAAAACCGAAGACTACTCATTTTCTCTGTGATTTATATGCCTTGCAATGTTCTTCCGATTTAAAAAAAAAAAATAAAAGAAAAAAATAAATATGGGGTAAGAAAAAGATAAACGAGCATCCTTTTCGCAAAAATTTAAATTACAATAGCTTCTCCTTTCTCTGACCTCCCTCGCCCCCTAGTAATTAATTTGTGTACGGTCTCTTACCTCATACATATGCCACGGAGCAGGTCTTAATTGAACAATGTGAAATAGTGTAACCCAAAACCACTTAAGAGATACAGTATCTGTAGCGGGTCGATGTTAATTAGCCGGGTAAGAAAATTGGGAACATGATAGCTCTGCCATGTGGAACCAGATGAGGTCAAACAACCACAAACATTTCAACATTTCTCAGAGACATTGTAGCTGTTTTCAAAATGTGTGAATGCCTTTGAAAAGAGGTTCAGGTTGCTCCTGGGAGAATTCAAATCAGTCAGGAAAGCAATTTATTCAAGGCCTAACCTCTGAACCAAAGGCTCACACACACACACAGTAGAGAAGCTCAGCCTGAAATAAGAGGACGGAGAGAGGAGGATACTTGAGGCTTTTGCGATTGCTGATCAAACAAAAGAAATGCACAGCGGGGAGAGAGAGAGAGAGAGAGAGAGAGAGAGAGGGGCAGGGTAACAGCATGTGTTTGCACGCACATGTCACAGAGAGACACGACTAGTTGAACTTACTGAGTCTGGGTCGCTGATGGACACTTGCTCTGAAAAGCGCACTTTAGGCGGGTTGGTTCGCAGGCGGGCCTTTTTGGCTGCACTTATGAAGGCAGACTTGGGTGACTGAGGATGAGAAGAGCGAGAGAGAGGGAGAGGAAAAACTCTCGAATCAGCTTGAACGAAGAGACGTAAATGAAAGAAAAGCCCCTGTGACTGCCAGTGCTAAAGAGACGTGTGTTGGAGAGCCGGCTAATGCTGCTGCAATGCGACAGCTGCAAACCTGCTTTCAACGTGAAACTCGCCCGCTAAAAGTTTCTCAAATTGTCGTGCTTGTCGGTCTGAGCACTATAAAGATGTTCGAGCCGACACATAACAAACAAACCTATCCCTGCAGAGGTGCTGCATAACTGATATGAATATAGGACTCCTAAATTATGAAAGTGGAAAAAAAAATCTATTTGCATTTTCATATATTTCATCTTCTAAAAATATCCAACTCAGTTAGTCGGCTGAATAAATGCTGTGTCTCTGTTTTCCTCTATATATGGATGGATGCACACACAATTTTTATTTAATAAGGTCTCGTGTATGTGTTTATGTGCCTGCACGGAGCTCTTTTTAAAGGGGTTACTCTACGTGCAGTCATGGCCATGAATAGTAATGTATGTCTGCGCTGCATTAGTGTGCACTGTTACCGTACAGTGTTTTCTGTATGATTCAGAGTGACAGGGAAAGTGTTAAGACTGATGAAGAGCGAGAAAAATCCTGAGGGAGAGAAACATGAAAGAGAGTGAGTGTCCCATTATACTACCTGATGGGGCTGCAGCACTGTGAGAACTATAGTGTCTTTGCAGCGTCTATGGAAAGACAACAGAGAGTGGAGTGGGTTAGATAACAAACGCCACGGACGGCACCAGCGCTTGGAGAGCTCCTCCGGTTTATATCCGACATATCCTCGCTGCCCTTTAGCTGCAAAAGGACCGTCTCATCCACAGGTTTGTGTTGATGTAACACATCACCAGCAGTAAGAAACAGTTTGTTCCTTTTGATACCGCCCTCTTCACCCATGTCCTCTTTACTTCCACTCGCCCGCGTTGCAGGTCCCCTGGCCCGTACCCTCCCCCTGCCCCTCCCCCTCCCCCTACCCCTCCCTCCCTCCCGGGACAGTAAAGGATGTTACCTTACAAGGTCTATGACTCTCTCTCGGGGCGCGTCGCTCACCGTCTCCTCGTTAATGGCCAAGATCTGGTCTCCAGGTAGAAGCTTGCCAAAGGAGGGGCCGTCTGCAGATGAGATGGGGACACACAGCCAGCACACAAAGTCATACACATACAGGAAAATTGAAGGTTTTAATTCGAGTCATCATAGGATCTCTTTCTCACATACACACACGCACACACACACACACGCACACTAACCGGCAGAGACGGAGCGTACAATGACAGGCCTCTGGCTGCCTGCAATGAAGCCGAAGCCTTGAGTCGGGTGGCGCTGGATGGTGACCTGTCGAGCTGAGGCAGGACTTAGGGTACCACTGTCCATACCATCTTGGCTCTCCTCTAACATTGCAGAGCTGCAGAGTACACACACACACACACACACACACACACACACACACATTCATAAATAAAAAGACAAATAAATATAAACGTGCATTTTTAAAACGAGGAATAAGATAAAAGTAGGGCTGTCAATCGATTAAAATATTTAATTGCGATTAATCGCGAATTAATCACACATTTTTTATCTGTTCAAGATGTACCTTAAAGGGAGATTTGTCAAGTATTTAATACTCTGGTCAACATGGGAGTGGGCAAATATGCTTGCTTTATGCAAATGTATGTATAGATTTATTATTGGAAATCAATGAACAACACAAAACAATGACAGATATTGACCAGAAACCCTCACAGGTACTGCATTTAGCATAAAAAAATATGCTCAAATCATAACATGGCAAACTGCAGCCCAACAGGCAACAACAGCTAACAGTGTGTCAGTGTGCTGACTTGACTATGACTTGCCCCAAACTGCATGTGATTATCATAAAGTGGGCATGTCTGTAAAGGGAAGACTCGTGGGTACCCATAGAACCCACTTCATTCACATATCTTGAGGTCAGAGGTCAATGGGCCCCTTTGAGAATGGCCATGACAGTTTTTCCTTGCCAAATTTAGCGCATGTTTGGAGCGTTATTTAGCCTCCTTCCTGACAAGCTAGTAGGACATGGGTGGTACCAACGGATTCCTTAGGTTTTCTAGTTCCATATGATACCAGAATCTTCACTCTAGCTGAGCCCGCTACAGCCTCCGAAAGATCAATTGTGTTAGTAAGTTAAAGAAATTAGTGGCGTTAAAACAAATTTGCGTTAACACGCTATTATCGTGTAAACTTTAACAGCCCTTGATAAAAGATAAAAACTTTATTTTATCCCGAGGGAAATTGCTGTTAAAGTGTCAAGGTCACGTGTAGCACAGTGTACCTGTCACATGCATTCGTGTGTCCATCCTGGACCTTGGCCATCCCCTGAGAGGAGGGAGCAACATGGGACGGGGTCGCACTGCAAAGGCCGCTCTCTGTTTCGCAATCATTCACCTGCACAACAGGAAGGAGGAGACAAGGGGAAGCAATCACAGAAATAAGATACCCCGCTTTCCCCACCGTATGCCAAAATACTCTTTTGTTGCATTTTCTGTGTCGAAACCACAGCTTGTCTAACCGCATCTTGGAACGCCGCCGCACAGAAAAATAAAACGATTGATGTGAAGGTGAAAAAACGTAATATTCAAGATTACAATCTATGACGTCTTCCAATGTCAACAAGTGGCATTTGGCTCCTCGCAGGGTTTCCACATTGTAGTGAAAAATGCACAAGAAGGAAGTAAAAATGCAGGTATTTGCGTCGCTAAAAGCATCTGACATTTGAGGCCTGCTTTTAGAAAAAACTGCAATTATCAAGGACCCGTAACATAATGCACACAGAGTATGTAAGACGTTAAGGTCTTTGAATGTGCCAGCCTCTCCCAGTGTGGACCAAGCTACTGCTGTGAACCACACATGCTCTTTTACAGATGCCTGTGTGGGAGGCAGTGAAAGCAAGATTACTAAAAAGACTGTGTGTGTGAGTGAGTTAGTGCATGTGGCACGTGGGTTTCTGTTTGTGGCAAAAAAAAATGGATGGAAATGACTGTGTGAGGGGAAAGAAAGCCTGATATTTATGCTCATATCTGGGATCTGGGACTCCGATGATTGCTGACTAAAGACGAGACGCCGATTGTGTGACGTTAATGGTGCGGATGGGCTAAAGCAGAAAGAGACGCGGATAAAGAGCAAGACGGCTCTCTTGATTATTATGCAGGGATCCACTGTGGAGAGCAAATACCTTTCTGAGAGCCACAGGCAGAGAACAAACTGCCAGGAACAGGAGGCTGAGTCACATTAGTCAGGAGTTCAGATTCATATTCTTGTCACTTGTTGTTTCTGATAACAGTGGCTTATAAGGGGGAGCATGGCTCATTTACAGTTCCAGTAATGCATTGCTGATCTCTCTACCTTGTATCATGGTATCAGATGAGGGTTGATGCATCACAGATAGGCTTCACTTTGAGCTCGGTCCATGACTAAAAATCCATTACCTTACGTGTGCTTTGAATTTCAATAATGCATAATCGTTTAAAAAGATTAGATTTGAATAAAAATCAGCCGACTTACAAAGGATCATCTGCCTGTATCAAAGGTGCACGGCGGTGACAAACGACGCCGGTTCTCCCTCTAAAAGGGATTAGATGTTTTTGATTGAGATTGATTATTTTCCCCTTTGATTCTCCCGATGGATTCTGACAGTGCACCTCTCTCCCCATCTATTCTCCTCCTTTCTGTCCCTCTAATGTCTTCGTCTTTCTGCCATCTGTCTCCCTCTCCAGTTGCTGGAAGGACACCCATTCTGCTGGATCTTCAAGGAGGTGCCAGTGACTAGCCGTTCATCAGGTGAGTGTGTCATTATGAATGTCAGTAACTCCTCAGCGCCTCTTCTCGAGTGCAGAGGAGTCAATATTTGACCTCAATATAAATATCCTTGTTGTGAATAACCTGCACTTACACCGTGCCCATTACTCATAGAGCCTCCGTTGTATTCTGATCCCTGAGTCTTTTTGTGCACGTCGAGATATAATGGGAAAATACAGCTGAAAATTGTGCAGTATCTTTATACAAGCATACTTAACTGAAACAGAAGAATATGCTCTCCTCTGTCTGTGTTTGTCCTGTGGCTTTGTGAGGATTTACAGCTCTAAATTCTTCACTTAATTTAGAGATGAGTTTTGGCATTCAAAATAAGTGGTGAAGAAGAACTGAGCAGAAGGGAGAGCGATGAAGGTAGCCGGGGGGACGCTGAAGCTTACATGTCTGCAAAGATAAACAACCATTCAGCAGAGGGGCAGACCTTTTACTGAGAGAGGACACCGAGGAATTCTGTCAAGAAATGATCCCCAAGGGCATCGACAGGCCTGCCCGTTGCTATGACTACCGCTCTCGGTAGCTCGTCGAAGCTCGGGTGGACGGAGGGATAGTGGGTGGATGAGAATAGTGATGTGGCCGCTACGAGGGAGAGAGAGAGAGAGAGAGAGGACTAACCAGACGCTCTTCGATCACCCCGCAGCCACTGTGGCCAGATGCCAACGTTTCCTCGGGCACCAGAGGTCAGGGGATCAAATACCTGCTCTGCTCTAGCGTCCCAGTCTGCAAGCAGCCCACCAGGCCTCAGGGTCTGGGAAGAATGACCTTTTACATTATTATCCTCCCAGGCCGGCGCCGGCGTTCTAACAGGGCTGTTATTGGCTTGGAGGGACGCTGCATTTCATACAGCAGCGTTGCTGAATAGTTTGAGTTCCTGTGTGATCAGGTGCTCAGAAGTGACAGATGCAGGTTGATCCATCGTTAAATCACTCAACCACTCTATGGTCATGCTGTAGACTGCAGTTTGTGTTTATACAGTGTTTCTAATATTTAAAAAAAACACAGAGAAATAAGTATGATAAGCTTCATAAAGAGTTTTGGCGTATTTATCGGTTTTCACCAAATGTAGCTAAAATGTAAACCTAAAACATAACCTCCTTCCTAGGCCTTCGGCCTTGGCGGAGGTAATAATTTAAATATCCTCAACTAAACATGTACCAAATTTAAGTTGAGCCCATGACACATGTTGAATGAGAGTCCCCTGATTTGCATAACGGGGCCGAAATGCATAAAGAAATGTAAAAAGAAAAGAATACAGAAAAAATAAGTTTGGAGAAATAAATAGGGGAGAAATTGCAAAGGGAAAATAATGCATAAATAAATAAATAAATGAATTTAATAATTAAAAAAATAAATAAATGCTTAAATAAATAAATAAATAAATAAATAGATAAATAAATGAATAAATAAATAAATAAAAGGGGAAATTCAATAGAAGAGTTGATAAATAGGGGAATTAATACAAAGGTAAATAAATAAAGAAGACATTTAATTTCACATTTTATCAATTAAGTAATGCCTACAATTATGTTTAATATTATATGTGGTACATTTAATGGCATATTAATTTATTTATCGAATGATTTATTCATTTATTTCTTTATTTTTGATTTTGGAAGGTTCTGTCCTCCAGTGCCTGTGCTACAGCCAGGAAACAGCTATCAGATGACCTGGTACATATCAGACATGCACTTGGGGTCAGAAATATTTCATGTTTTATAAGCCAATACAAAATATATTTCGTTACAATAGGATGGGCAGATTGTCACATTCAATTGAGAATTAAGTCTGAAATGACACCCAGATTCCTCATTGCTAAAAATTGAAAAAAAATAATTAATGTTCTTTGTTACATATAATTACACAAGTGAAGCCCATTCAAAAATGTGTTAAATGTTTCTGTGGGATTGAATTGCATTTTTGTGAAGAGCGTAACAGCCCATAGCTGCTGTACAGCTAGTGTGGAAACTGGATGGACTCCCCAGGAAATTTGCCGTGAAAGACTGCAAATGAGTGTAGTCTGAGAGCAAAGATGAAGGACATCTTAGCCATTGTGAATACAAATAGTAAAGCCTGAAAGCTGCAGTGCTGTTCAGGAAAATTAGACATACCGCTGAGAACCCTCGAGCAGAAGGTAAATAAGTTGCCTTTCCTGTAGCTGTCCTACGTTTTACTGTCCCTGCTGCCAGCCAACGCATTTCGCTCAGTTTACTCAGCTGTTTTTTTTTTTGTACTTTTAGTTTAGCTTAATCTCCATTTCAGTTTATTATCTGAACTGCACTTAAATTGTTCTGTGGGATTTTCTACTCCTTGTTGAAATAATTAGCGTGATCCTTGGCTAATAGAGGTTGCAGTGGGTGCTAAAGAGCGCTTTATTTCATTGTGCATCTGTCTCAGAACATATCAATCACAGAAAATATGATCTATTCAAAATCATATAAATCCTTTTATACAAAAAATCATGCTGAGACCTCGAAGATGCATTCCTAAAGAGGGTAGAGCTGGTTAACATTGTTGGTCCTTAATTATGTCTCACTTTTCACAACACAGACATACAAAAAAACTAAATGTCTTGCTTGGTGAATTAACCATTATAAATTCTATTTAAATGCATTTAATTGGGAATATTGTAGGAACATATGAAGAATAGTATATATAGCCTATTTAATGGAGCAGCTAACTTGTCAACAGGCATATTCATATGGAGGGCCTTGATTTATGCGTTTAGGGTAAATTAATGCACATTATTTCTACTTGTGCAACATTATTCAGACTTAATTAGTTTAGCCTATTCCCACATGCAGGAGTTGTGGCTTAGCCTTTTGGATGCTGCGTCTCAAATGTAGATTCTTAATTATGGTTTAATAGGAATTAAAGAGTCCATTCCAGTGACAATTAGCATAGCACTTCCACGTGGCACTCTGAATTATCTGGCTACTTACCGTGTTGATGCTTGAGGAATTTTCACTTATTTTACTGTTGCACTAATTGTTAATCACTCCGATTAACTGCGTCTGGTAAATGCCTGAATTGTAAATTGTAATTTTAATCAGAGATGGAATCAACTGCAGAAACTTGGGAGTTGTGCAGCACTAATTGGAAACTGAGGATAGTCATAAGTGACTGTATGTTATTGGATCATTGCCTTGAGAAGCCGGACAATAGGTGAGTACTATCTAAGAGGTTATTTATGACGGACAGACAGATGAACAGGCCGAGCTTATGTCCTCTAGCTGGCTAAATAATTCATGAACGTAAGAATGCATCAGCATCAGCGCTGGCATTTTGTCAATTCTTTCTAATATTGGTTTCCCTGGTGAGGAGTTTGTGCTACCTTAGTTGTATACTGCTCTGTTGCTCAGTTTGTGGTAGTACCATATTAAAAAACTAACTTTTGATCATGTAAGCTGAAGCTATGTATGCCAGTAGTCTTTGTAGGCCGGTTATGGTCAAAAGGTACTCAGATAGCCTACAAGGTTACAAGGGCTCTTTGGATGGTAATGTAAGTCTGTCGGTCGATCCACCACAGAAATCTCTCGTCAATTGGATGAACTGTTGTTTAGACATTCATGGTCCCCAGACAATGAATTCTAATGACGTTGGTGATCCCCTGACTTTACCTCTGGCACCATCATCTGTCAAATTTTTATTTTTCCAATACTTTTATTTATGACCAAATGCCTTCAATTCCTATGAGTCTCAGATACCCTCTATGTGTATTGCTAATCAGCAAATGTTAGCATGCTAACACACTAAAACATGATGGTAAACACAGTTGCAAACAGTGGGCACGAGAAGTGAAGCCAATGTGGAAGTGCCTCAAATTTGCATTCTTTCTAATAGCCAGCAGGGGGCGACTCCTCTGGTTGCAAAAAGAAGTCTGATTGTATAGAAGTCTATGAGAAAATGACCCTACTTCTCACTTGGTTTATTACCTCAGTAAACATTGTAAACATGAGTTTATGGTCTCAATCGCTAGTTTCAAGTCTTCTCCAATACAGCATGATGTTCATTTAGTAAATTATGGTCCCATTTACAGTCAAATAGACCATAAAGCAGGCTATGCTTTGGGGCGTGGCTACCTTGTGATTGACAGGTCGCTACCACGGCGTTGTCCGGTCTGGGAGTTGTCCGTGTTTTCGTCTTAGAACATTAACCTTTTCACAGTGTGTTTTCAGTTCATTAATGTAAATTATAACCTTTTTGGTCGCCTAAAATGTCTTATTCAGCATTCGATTGTACTTCACCCTCTCATGTCACTTCTTGTTGCAAAGAACCAAGATAGCGATGGCTAAAAATCAAATGGTGACGGCCAAAATACCGAACTCGGGACTTCAAAACGGCAGTCCACAAACCAATGGGTGACGTCACGGTGACTACGTCCGCTTCTTATATACAGTCTATGCATGCAAAACATCAGCATGTTCGCATGCTAAAGTTAGCATTTAGTTTAAAGCACTGCTTTCCCATGTACAGCCTCACAGAGCTGCTAGCATGGCTGTAGACTCTTAAGACTTGTCTAAGGAAATCCATTTTTTTTAAAGTGTAATAAGGAACTCCAATCAATGAGAGCAATGATACCTATTTGATGCTTGTGCAGGGTCAAGGGTTCAGTGATGAATTACCTAGTCTGGAGGATAGCCAGACAGTAAAAGAGGACAGTAGGCATATTGTTTATCTATATATACATTATATATATGTATAAATTCTTAGTATCTCAATGCACAGACACCACAATTGTCCATAACCAACAATACTTTTTTTTCCCCATAGACTACACGCCACATATACTGTAGTATTCAGACAAATGAGACGAATACACAAAAGAAGATGATCAAGCTAACAGCAGTGTTGAATAGCTGATGTGTATCAGTCAGTGGTCGCATGTGTTCAAGACAGATTTACTTTCGGCTGAGGGGGAGGAGGTTGTGGGAGAAAACTGCAATGTAAGCAACTTCTTAATGCTTTAAGCTGCTCCGTGACAAGATGCATCTAAATCAAACCTGAAGATATTTTGGGCCATAAACACTAGAGAAGATAATGCAGCATAGAGATGGTAGATCTTTCAGTTTCAATTACCGCTATATCTAATTTTACATACATATGTATATAAGTCATGTTGCACACTCATACTTCCCATTCAATCACTGAGAAATCCTCTGTCAGCCTGGAGCACAGGCTGCCAACATTTCGTATCAAACGTAGCAAATCCTTGAATCTGCAAAAAATCCTGTTAGGATTATGAAAGCGGCGACACAATAATCTCCCCAGTGTACTGTGAAATGAGCCTTCCTGGACAAAGATACTCTGCCTGTCACATGTCTGGCCTCTAGGAAGCTGCCACTGTCTTCAATCTGTTTTCAATTGCTGGCTGTGGTAAAACCTAAATATTTGTGTTGTTTTTTAAAAGGATTTGTTGTTTGTGACTCGTGGTGACAGACAGGCTCTCGCACTGAGAGAGCCAATCAAACGAAGCCATCGGCACTGAGCCTAATCCTCTCTGTCACTGCAGGCTGCCCCGGCCGCTCCCGCAGGAATCCTGCAGGACAACACAACCAGTTCATTCTGTGGGGAAAGTGAAGGCTGACATGTGAAGGTCAGTCCTGTACTTCCTCACTGATAAACTTCTCATCGCGGGTATGTTATCTACAGGATTGGATCGTTTAAAAAATTAGGCCTTTATAGTCCTAAAATTGGAAGTAGCTCACATTGGTTTTTTTTTCGTCTTTTTTTTTGCAAATCCTTCCTCTTCCGTCCTTCACCATTATTATGCAGTTTTATTCAGTCTGAACCCTGTGACACCCATGCATACACACATAAATCACACTGACAATCACTCTTTTCTCACATCTAATTTGCTTTCCCCAATTTTTCTCACTCTTGCAGGTAGATTCTCCAGCCAACCCATCTCATCCCTTCTACCAGGTAAACAATAAAAACTCCATCTCTGTAAGCCTCACTTGACATGCCGGCTGCCTGCTCGCGCCGCACAATTGCCATTTCTGTCCTAGGAAATACAGATACAGACAAAAAGACCCATCCCTCTGTCTGTCTCTGGCTGTGTTCGCCCGCTGGCCTGCCTGCCAGCATGGCTGCATCCTTTCCTCTCTTTACACAAATGACCTCCCTGGTAGGGCCAGATGGCATTCATTTAGCGAGCGCTGCAGTGCTGACTGGTTTCTCACTTTCACTTTCTGAGTTTGTTGCCCACCTATACTGTTTCTCTATTTTCTCTCTGTTAATCTCCCCTGTCCCCCCCCCTCTCTCTATCACTGTCTGCCTGGCCTTCTGTCACCACCTAGTCTCTCTCCTCTAACAGCCAAAGCTGACTGCCTATTTGAAAATGGATTGTGGCTGTGGGTAAAAACAACAGCTTGAGTGGTGATTGATGCAACAAGGACAGAGATGGAGAGCACTGGCTCTTCGGGCGGTAATTTGTGTGGAAAATTTCCACCGAATGTTTACAGACAGTTGACGGTTGGGTTGTTGAACTCTTTACCTTTCTTGCCTCGTCAAACAATTAGCAACTTTCTTTATTTGCACTGTCCAATGTTTTGGCCAGCAAGCCTAAAGGGTTGGGTTATGACTCAGTGGAGAAAGGTTGTTGTGTCAGATGTTGTCCCTGATGTTGTTTATTCTCACAAAAATGTGTTTATTCCCTCGTAGTTGTGTGTGCATGGCCATGCCTTCTTACAGTGTGTGCTGGATAGTTGCACAGTGAATATCTGAGTGTATCTGAGCAGATGAATGAGTGTTCTATAGCAATAGTTCAGCTTATGGAAAATGGAGGAAAATTAACACCGAAATTGGTGTAGCGGTGATCTCATTGTATCTAGTGTAACAATATGTTGATTGTCACAATGTCGGTAAATATTGGGGTAATTTGGCAGTAATTCCAAAGAAATTTCAAATAGGTTACTTGCTAATTATCAACTAATTACCATGAAATTTGCGGACCTGTAAAATGAAGTGTTACCGAATAGTGTTTAAGCATTTTTAAATCAACATATTTGAACATGACAGATGGTGTTGATAAAGGGATATTTGAGCTCATCTGACAGGACAGTGAAGGTACATCAGACAAAAAAGTTTGGGAGCCAGTGCTCTATAGGATCTGAGAGGTTTGATATTATAAACTGGCAACAAGACACTGCTGCCTTCCTCAGAACTCCCTCTCAACTACTAATTATCAAGTGTTGAAATGACCAAAGCAGACTATACACGCCCGTCTGGGCTGAAACCTCAATCAAGACTCCCTGAAAGCAAGTAAGCAAGCAAAAGATGATGAACATCTTGAGAAAAGTTTTGGATGAGAGCAAACTTAGGAAAGAGAAAATGCAATCACAAAAGTGTGATACGGGCTCGTCCCCACATGTGCTTTGTTATTGTCTTGGAGGTGGAGACGGTGAAAGGTTAAGAGGGATCTGAAAAAGTGAATGGGGTTTTGGAGTGGATGTGACTTCTTCACGATGGAGTTCGCAACCTTGAGGAGGATACAGCCTGTAATTTCGCTTTCCTCTCCAAATTCCATTAAGCAACAAATGCAAACTTTGAAAATAAACCTTTCTCCAGAAATGGATTTCAGTGGAAGCTGTGGCTTTGTTAACACACTAAACTGAACTCCCTCCGCATCTCTCTCTCTCCTCCTCTCTGTTTTTGTTAGCACCTCGACCAAGACAAATTAAGATGAATGATGGCTGACAGCCTATAAACAGATGTATCTACGAGTGTTCCACATCAGAGATTTATTCATGTACCAACAGAGAGTGCTTGAATCAATCTATATTCCTTTATTGTGACAAAGGCTATTTCTATTGTCTTATTTTTTATTTTCCATCCAAAGGGGCACATGTTTGAATGCTTTATCTGTCTGAGTAGAGTTAGATCTACAAGAACTGGAAAAACATGATCAGACCCACCCAGTTATTCTCACTGGGGGGGAAATGGGATCCATCAGGCACATCCTGATGTGATGTAAAAGCAACATCTGCTTGGCCACATGTCTGAAGACTTCCTTGGTTCCACTTTGACCAAACTTGGCTGACCTGTTGGTCTTGAGCTTAGCTGCTCCTCTTGACTAACTTCTACATTATTTATGTGATCATCACACCACCTGACCTTCACCACAGCATGGAAATTAAGACTGCATACCGGCTTAACCCCTCAACCTCTCTGCTAAAGAGTAGCCATGTGCTGGTGCCAGGCCAGGCCAAAGGTTAGAGCGCCACCACCACCCTGCTTTGTATGTCAGTCTCCTGTCTGAGTCTCTTGCCTTTTACCTGCTGTGTGCCTACACTTGTTCTGAAGTGGCATACTTTGTTTTGTTGTTGGTCACGTAGGGCTGAAACTAGTAGTCGATTAATCAATGTAAATTAATTGGTAACTATTTTAATATACCAAATATGCTTGCTTTATGCAAATGTATGTATATATTTATTATTGGAAATCAATTAACAACACAAAACTATGACAAATACCAGAAACCCTCACAGGTACTGCATTTAGCATAAAAATATGCTCAAATCATAACATGGCAAACTCAAGCCCAACAGGCAACAACAGCTGTCAGTGTGTTAGTGTGCTGACTTGACTATGATTTGCCCCAAACTGCATGTGATAATCATAAAGTGGGCATGTCTGTAAAGGGGAGACTCGTGGGTACCCATGGAACCGATTTTCATTCATATATCTTGAGGTCAGAGGTCAAGGGACCCCTTTGAAAATGGCCATGACACTTTTTCCTCGTCAAAATGTAGCCTAACTTTGGAGCGTTATTTAACTTCCTTCTCGTCAAGCTAGCATGACCTGGTTGGTACCAACGGATTCCTTAGGTTTTCTAGTTTCATATAATGCCAGTCACATAGTAAAGTAATAGTCTTCACTTAGCTTTGAAGCTGAGCATGCTATAGCCTCCGAAAGATTTATTGCGTTAATGTATTAAAAAATTAGTGGCGTTTAAACGAATTTGCGTTCACGCGTTATCGCGTTAACTTTGACAGCCCTAATTTGTGTTTTTTGGACTGATGTTTGACTAAAACAAGTAATTAGTAAATGTCACCTGGGCTTTGGGAACTTTTTTACACCATTTTCTGACATTTAGGAGGTAAAATATGCAGGTTTCTGATTGTTCTATAATCACCAAGCATAAAGCAGTCTCTGGAATTTACAGTATGTCTTCTTTCAGGTGAAGGTAAATATTGTCAATATAGCTAAACGATTAGTTGGTTGACAGAAAATTAATGAGCAACAATTTTGATAATCCATTAATGGTTTAAAGGACCAGTGTGTAACATTTAGGGGGATCTACTGGCAAAAATTTAATATAATATTAACTATGTTTTCTTTAGTGTATTATCACCTGAAAATACGAATTGTTGTGTTTTTGTTGTCTTGGAATGAGCCATTTATATCTACATAGGGAGCGGGTCCTCTTCACGGTGCGCCATGTTTCTACAGTAGCCCGGAACGGACAAACCAAACACGGGCTCTAGATAGGAACTTTCATGTTTTCACATCTGCCACCCTAGTTCTCCTACATGCTTGGTACACAGGATCATTTTCAGTTGTTTGCAATCTACAACCTCACCGCTAGATGCCGCCAGATCCTACACACTGCACCAAGTCATTTTGTAAGCATAACACCAAACAAATCATTTGTTCCAGCTTCTCAAATTTGAATATTCGCGGTTATATTCTGTTTTATTGTAAAATGAATATCTTTGGGGTTTTGGACTGATGGTAGGACAAAAAACAACAACATTTAAATAGATCTCTCAGAGCTCTGGGGAACTGTGATGGGCACTTTTCACTATATTCATGACCAAATGATTAATCAGTTACTCAAGAAGCTAACTGGCTGATTAATTAATAATGAAAATAATTGCAGCCTTGTAAACTGTTGACTCCCACAGGCACTCAGGGACACTATCAGTCCCTTTGGTAAAACAATGCCAGTAAAGCAGCTGTTGTTGATCATAGGCACAGTCCCTGAGCATAGTTATTGGGAGCGTGCAGTCCTGCGTCAGCCCCAGTGATGTGCTTTACATTCAGTTTACATTCAGAACATAATTCAGTTCTACCGAGCTGCACCATTAACATTGACAGTGGGCCCCCACAGCTCAGCACAGACCTTGTCGCACTGTGACAAAACTATGTCTGACAGCGGCTCTCTCCTTCGGCCAGAGTCAGTTAAAACGTAGCTTTGCTGTAAAGACCTTGAGCCTGCTTCATTGAGTTGAGATCAATAGCTCCGGCCTTCTCTTCGGCATACGGCCGAACAGACAGACACGTATGTAGAGGAGGGACGGCGAGCTGTGACGGATCAGCACGGTGTCGCCGAGGAAAGACGGGTGGAGGAGGTTAACCAAACAGATGTTCGGCTCTGACGGTCTCTGCAGGTCACCGGGCAGGATCTTGGTTGATAAAAGGCTGAGGAGGAGGTGAAGAAATGCAGCTCATCCATGTAATGGCTTGTTACGACTTTCCCTCACATCCCCCAGGCCATAAAGAAAATATTTATAGAGGGCAAGGGGCAGACTTTAATGCTGTCCAGAGACAGCGGCACCCCTGTAGAGGTCATAAATATTAAGGCAAACATGACGGCGCTGTCTGATGAAAGCCAATCGGGGGTGTCTTGTTTTTATTCCTCTGCATTGCCCTCATAACTATACAATAGTCCGAGTCACCTTCCCAGCTCCCGAATACAACGCCACTATAAAATGATCTGATGCTGTGAAATAGAGACTTTGCACTCTTGCAGGTTTTTCCCCACAATTTGGCATGAAATCGAGAATGTTTTGATTACCTGTGGTGCATTACATAATGCCGTAATCCCTGGCCGCTGTGAGCTGCATCTAAATTCCAGCAGGGAGAATACTGTGGGCTTTTAAACTTAAGGGAGGAGGAAGCAGCCAAGTGCAGAGCTATACATCTCCATAGCACTGGGGTTTGGCGAATACCACAGGGGTAATCTTCTTAACCGTCCATTTGGGTCCACTTTACTCATCCATGAGACTCATTGGTCTGCTGAATTGAAAATATACATACAGTATAAATGTGAGGCAGACACGGAGAACCATTTCCCTGTGGGATATGCTGAGTCGGATGTTTACTTGTTAGCCCAATGACTATGAATTAAAATGAAATGAAAAAAAAACAACAACTGTCAAGTAATGCTGAATTATTGAATAAAAAGTAATTAAATAATATGCTTACTCGTATTAGCCTTTTATCTGTTATATATCTTAACACCCTCACTTCTGTGTGTGTGTGTGTGTGTGTGTGTGCATATAGTTGAATGTGTTTTGCTTTACTTTTAAATTATAGCGCGGTGGTGTTGAAAAAAAGCCCAGCAGCAATAGAGAATTAGTTTAAGCCACAGGGCAGCAAAACACAAATATATAAAATGAAATATGGGGCAGAGAAATAAGCGATGAGGAATATGAAATAGCAGAGCGGGAAAAAAAAAGAAGAAATCAGCTGTCATAGTTGAATAATCCTCCTCAGATGGCAAGGAGATGCAGTTTCCCTGGCTGGTTATTTTGAATCTATGTTCAGAGCTGGGGAGGTTCCACTTGACTACGTTTGATTCATCAGTCAGGAGCTGAAAGGAGGGAGTCGGGGCCTGCGTAGCGTTATTCTCTCCCCAAAGTCTCCCAACCAGCCTGTACAGACCGTGTGCCTGTACTTCAACTTTCATTCCCAATCTATTTTTCTCGTTATTTACCTGACCTGACCTTTCAAGTTGTATAAGCACTGTAAATAAGACAGAAGTTTTAAGTGTTGGCAGTGTGGCCAAGCTACCACCAGAGGCTAATGCATCTGACCTTTGCTAAATTAATCCCAGCCTCCTCCATAGTTTTTGTGCAAAGGGTTGTGTAAATGAGACCATTAGCTAGAACAGTTGGCCAAAGCTTTCACTAGTGAAAATGACATGATTAGCCGCCGAGGTCCAGCAGCCGGTTGCAGCAGCCAGCTGCCCACAGCTGAAAGCTGAGAGTGTCCGTGACAGCAGCAGTGCGGCTCTGTCTCTCCGCTGTCACCCTTCAGTGGAGCACACAGCTCTCAGCAGCTCGCCTGACAGCGCAGCGACACAGAGTGACACTCATTCTCTACCAAATACAGCATGGCTGCCTCCACCCTCCCCCACCCTCCTCCCTCCTATTGCTGCCACCCCATGAGATATCACCCGCACGCCCCTCCCAACTCCGCCCTTTTGTGACTACCAATAAAGTGCTCTCGGCCCACAGTGTGCAGCTCATTTCACAACACCCTCTCCGCTTTCTATATTTGTGCCTCTGACTAAAATTCAGCTGTGCACTTCACACAGTGTAAACAAATATTCTGACTCAGACATATTTCCACAAACTCCCTCTCTGTAATATTAATTCAGGCATTGTGCACAGAAAGTGGTGTTCCCGGGTCTATTTTCCTCCTTTTGTATATTTCACAGCAACATAAGGAGCTAAAGAGAGAACATTAATAAGCTTTGCTAAACAGATTTCTGGCCAGGAGAGTGCTTGTGTTTATTGACATGAGGTGATTTCCACTCATTGTGAAGATCATACGTCGCAGTAAAATGTAAGATAGCGTGTTGATTTTGTCCGTGAGAACGGCTCAGGTCCAGACCGAGCGGTTGATTTGTAAGCCAGCTTCCCTGCCGTCTGGGAGCTCCTGTACTGTAGCAGCTCTCCCTCCCTTTTCTTTCCCTCCGTCTCACTCTCTTACCGCTGACTTATCCAGTGCTGGTATGTTTTAGTGGGTGTGCAGAGAATACCAAGTGGCCGCTCCATCACGGTGTGTAATTATCTGGCCTGCTGAGCTGCCATGCCCCTGTTGCCTGCCTGCTCGGGTTCAGCCAGGCCACTCTCTTCCCCTGCCTCAGCTTGGATCCAAAGTCCACCACTGTGCAGCAACTGTGTAGCTTTTGTTCTCTTTGGGGTTGTTGATACGGTCTGTTAAAAACGACATCTTTCTTAAACAAAGTGACAAATTCAAATGTCAATGTTTATTCCCCCGCGCCGGCGACAGGACCGGAGCCATCACGTTTTCGGGTTGTCCGTCCCGTTCTCGCGAACGCGATATCTCGGGAACACCTGGAGGGAATTTCTTCAAATTTGGCACAGACGTCCACTAGGACTCAAGGATGAACCGATAAGATTTTGGAGGTCAAATGTAGAGCTGTGCAATTTATCGAATTTCAGTTTCAATTACGATCTTAGCTTCCAACTATTATGAAAACAAGATAATCGTCATAAACGTGTTATAAATCCAGTGCTCAATCGCTGGTTTCAAGTCTTCTTCAACACAGCATGATGTTCATTTAGTAAATTATGGTCCCATTTAGAGTCAAATAGACCATAAAGCAGGGTATGCTTTAGGGCGTGGCTACCTTGTGATTTACAGCTTTAACCCTTTCACAGTGTGTTTTCAATTCATTAAAGTTAATTGTAACATTAAAAATGTCTTATTCAGCGTTCGGTTGTACTTAGCTCCAGCCTCTCGTGTCACTTCTGTTGGCAAAAAAACAAGATGGCGACGACCAAAATGCCGAACTCGAGTCTTCAAAACGGCAGTCCACTTCTTATATACAGTCTATGGTTACAATACCTGTATAGAGATGCTCAGTTTTGCAAATTTAATGGGATCAACTGTGCGGAAAAATACTCAGCCGACATACTGTATACACAACGTAGGCCTACAAAAGCTGTCTTTCGAAACATAATCAAGTTTATTGGCCATTATATTTGAATACATTGTTGCTCGTATCTTTTCCCCCTGAGTGTGGTATCTCCTGATTACGCTGGGCAAAAAGCAAACAAACAGTGCTGCATGGAAGCTGCTTAATGAAGAAGATTGTATCTTCTCTGAAGATTTTAATCTTCCGTCTTTGATCTGGCGAGATGGTCCAGGGACTTTGTGACGCTCCATAATATGCTGTCTGCCGCTCTCACTCTCAGTGTGGAGGAAATGAATATATGCTTGGCTGCTCTCAGTGCTTTTAATCCATTTAATGCACCCTGGGCAAAGGAGAGGAGAGAGGAATATGTAGCCTGCCGTGGTGCACATATCTAAAAGAGCTCGACTGCCACATTGAAGCAGAACCGCTGACTGCATGCAACTCTGGTTGCGGGCCGTCATTGTCGGGTGTAAATTCGTTCGGGGTGTTCAATATCGGAAAGAAGCGGTTCCTTGATATCTTACAAAAGAGTAAATAAGTATGCTCAATGAATTTCTCTTAGCGCTAAGCCACTGCTTTCAATCAGTGACACTGTCCCTCCTCAGCCGTGATATATCGACCATTTCACCACCGAACGTTTGTTTGTTTGTTCCAGCTTGGGATGCAAAATGGTACAGCACACCGAGCCCAGTGAGATTTCGCTTTTTTGTTATTAATCCTACAGGCGTCCAACCAGCACAATTAATAGAGCGAGTATACAGATTTTCAGATAGATAGCATCTCATATCATTTCCTCTTTTACTTTTTTTGTTTTTATTTTTGACCAAACCTGTATACCCCCTGTCACACTTCAAGTGTAGGTGTCCCACTGAGTGATTGCTCCTCCTATGAGTTGTGATGAATCAGGCTGCAACTGTGCGCTTTTTATCCCCGTTAATGGGCTGCGATCGATAACGTAGCTCCGTATCAGCAACCGCAGAGTGATAACTGAGTATGAAGGGGGGGGAGGGAACCACATGATAATCAATGTGAATGTGGAGATAATCGACAAGATTGCAGGTGACGCTCCGGGTGGCCTCTCACATTGAACCTTTTGCCATTCGAATGGGTTCAATTGGGGAAATCGTATGAAGTTGAGTCACAGATAATAAGCATTGGTCTCTTTTGTGTTAGCTTGTCACTGTTCTTTGACTCAGGAATATTATTTTTCCTTTTCTACCTCTTCGGTGACACACTAAACTGTATCCAACCTGTTTCATATTTAAGTGCAAAGACTGTCATAGAATGATGGAAGACGCCGCTTATGACTCATCTAACGTTTAATCTTTAATTTCACGTCTTAGTAATGGTTCTCTTATAGTAAAGGACGCGCAGAGGACTTGAGAATGTCCTTGAGGTGTTGAGTGGCTTAGAGGTGTTCCCTGGCTGCTCCTCGCCTCTCTCCTTGAGGGCCCCGGCTCTGTCGCAGCTCGTCTCCTATACTCCTCTTCAGCGCCGTGCGATAGCGTGGGCTCTCATCCTCGTGTGTGTGTGTGAAGTTTGAGAAGGCGAAGTTGATTGCAAAGTGGTGGTGTTGGTTCTGACGGGGGCACTGAGAGGTTATACAGCGTTATGTGTTTGGATGTGGTGGGGGGAAGAAGAAAGGAAGGAGCGGCAGGGAAGTCAGGGATCGGGCGGGTAAATTAGATTACCGTGGTTTGTGTAGGGGGGAAAACATGCATGGAATACAGTTTACAATTAATGAAATTAGACACCGTGGTTGGTGTTCGTGGTGGCATTGGTAGCGACGTCGTGAGCGAGAGATGCCTGCAGGCATGCAAGCGTATGCTCAGGCCTTTTACGCCGAACCAAGGACAAACAAATGTCTGATTGCATTAAGATAATTAACAGCTGTGCCTTGTGATACTGTGCACTAAATGGCATTTGCAGCCCTCTCTCTGCTGCTCCACTGAGCTGCAGTCACAAACCAAACGGAGCACAAACGGCGGCTAGAAAGACGGATTATGTGCTTAAGGTAATAAGGTCAGGTGCTGCAGAAAAGACACAAGATATTTACCGTGTCCCAATAAAAGGAGCTGTACGTACTGGGAACTTGGCAGGGCCGTTACGGTACACAGGTAAAACAAGCCGAAAGGAACATAGAAGCTAACCTGTCAGCAAAGTTGCAGCTTTTTGTTACACAGTGACAAAATGCACTGAGGTGCTTGCAGGGTTCAGACAAAATTGTTTGTTTTTGAGGCTAGGGGGGGCTGCTTCGTCTTCAAAGCCACAACTTTCCTCAGGATTGATCACACGTCGAAGTCACAACAACGAATGATGAAAATTCTATTTCAAATTTGTTTGATGGTTAATTTCCACGGCACGCAGGGAGAAAATGCACTCATTGGCAAAACCAAGAGCCTTAAAGTCTGCACACTCTCACTCTATTTCGTCATTATAGTTTTGGGTATTTTTTTTTTTGCTGAGACAATGAGAGGGGGCTCCACATGCAACCCGCTTGTGCAGTCAGTCAGTCAGTCAGGAGGAAGGCAGGAAGGAAGGCAGGTGCTGAACACCGATATGTTTCTTATCATCGAGCTGCCTCCTCTCGGCTCATCACAGTCCAGAGCACATCACGCACGTGCACACAAACACACACACATCACTAACAACAACATCACACATCCATGGGTGTGATTTAGAGGCAGACGGAGTAGAGGGGGGGGAGAAAAGAGAATCTATTTACCTGAAACTCTTGGAACATGTTCAGTGTTTTGACAGTTGATACACTGCATGAGCTTTTTTTTTTTTCACTCTGACATTACGAACAAAATTGCATTCTCGAGTTTATCTTCGGGTTTGCAAAATAATGAATGACCCGCTGTAGCTACAGAGCCCTTCACCTGGAGTATCTTATTAAGAGTGTGGCCAAGTGCTGCATCACTCAGAGTGCACCAGCATTTTACTTAAGAGCCGCAACCGAGAGGAAGGACCGGAACGGTAGCCAGAAGCTCTGAGGTGACATTTACGATTTTAAGATGAGACTTGCGTGTACTTAATTAAGAAATAGCGAGGGGACATCAGCCCCTGTCTTCTTCACTGTTCCCTAGGAAAGCTTATTTCATGCTCCAGAAAGTCTTCACATCTAACACGTGCACAAGCATGTGTGGGTGTGTGTCTATGTGTGAGAAGCACACAGACAAACAGAACAACAACGGAAAGTCTTTAAGCAAGTAGATGCAAGCCCAAAAATGTTTTTCTGTGCTACACGTGAACAGTAGCGTGTGCAGATACATTAAATCCCGTTATGCTGTTGGGGTGCTCAGGATGTTGCAGACAAATTATAAATTCTTCATTACTTTTAACCCAATTATTGTTCTTGTAGAAACACACACACACACAAAAAAAAGTAAAAAGTCTCTGGTTTCAGCTTCTTAAATGTGAATATTTTCTGGTTTCTTTACTCCTCTATGACAGTAAAGTGAATATCTTTTGAGTTGTGGACAAAACAAGACATTTGAGAGCGTCATCTTGGGCTTTGGGAAACGCTGATCGTCATTTTTCACCATTTTATAGACCAAGCAACTGATCGATTAATCAAGAAAATAATCAACAGATTCATCGACAATGAAAATAGTCATTAGTTGCAGCCCTAGTTCGGGCTGCACAATTGATTAAAATTTTATCAAAATCGCAATATGTCCTACTGTAATTTTCAAATCACAGGGGGAGCAATATTTGTTAAAGGCGAAAAGTGTGTCATTCATTTTAGATAAAAAAATATTGTGGTGCTACAGAGATATCCTGGCCTACACATCATATTCTACAGATTTAAAAGAACATCTTTGTTTGGTACAGATCCCTGCATAAATCACACCATAATCATTTTAATGTGTTTTTCAATGAAAATGAGAATAATGATGTAAAAATGATCATTCCCTCTAATATCGCAAATCATAATAGTTGCAAAATGATCGCACTGAGATATTTTTTCAAAATTGTTCAGCACTAATTACTATAAAAATAGGAAATATTAACATTTGGAAAAAGCTGCAAACAGTGATTTTTTTTTTTTTAGGTTTTTGCTTTAAAAAATTACAATAATTTATCAAAATTGCTACAGATACATTTTCTGTTAAGCGATTAATCGACTAAACTCTACCAGCGACGTAAAAAAACTAACCTTTTCCTCATCACTTTTGATGGCACAAACTATACACACATTGGTTACACACTGATGTTTCTATCGGGGAGTTTATCTGATTCATTCCATCAGTATTTCACACAACATAATAAAATACCTGTGGACTCGGTAGGTTATGATTTACATATATTTCTCAGGTCAGTGATCACCATAGCAACCTGTGGAGCAAGGAGCAAAGTAGCGTCTCTACGGTGTAGCAGCTGTAAGCCTGAGGGCTGAGGAGCGAAGAGAGGTTATGAGTAAGACGATGCACTGTATGAACCCCCGAGACTACATCTACATGTAGCTCTACACAGCTCTTGCTGGTCTGTAACAAAGCCCCTCTCTCTCTCTCTCTCTCTCTCTCTCTCTCTCTCTCTCTCTCTCTCTCTCTCTCTCTCTCTCCCCGCCGCTCATCCTTTACCTTTTGCAAAAATGAACAGCATCAAGATATGTCTCTCTAACTGCACATACCGTACTGTTAAACATAGAAATGCTAATGTCATTTTTACAAAGCCTGGTTTATTTATTCAGCTGTTCTCAGCACACGTATACGAACATACTTATGTGCACATGTATGCACAGTGATGTATAATACGTCATGATGCAGCTAGCGTGTGTAAGGCTATAGCTCTACTTGTCTTATCAAAGTACATGTCACATGGTATCACTCAAGAAATAATAGGATTGATTTAGAAGAAAGGAAGTATCAGTGTGGGTTTGTGTTTCAGTCAGTTTGGCATCTCAGCATGCATGCAGCTCCATCCGTAATCCTGATCATCTTTGTATTTTACTACAAACGTCTGTCTGGGATTCATTTTTTGTTAGTTTCTCCTCTCCACTTTCTCTCTGTCTCTCTCTCTCTCTCTCTTGCCGTCTCTGTGTTAATGTGCACGAACATGCATATGCATGTGTTTATGTTTGTGTGGGCGTCCCTGCCTGCTGTCAAGCTGCTGATTTCAGAAAAAAAGATAGCCGCAAATAGCATTTGGCAGGTCCGAGCGCCGTGGGAACTGTGGATCAACTCAGTGGTGTAGTGTTTTATATTGCCCGAGTGATGCTGCATTTTGATTTGTACAACACTGCCTAAGATATTGAATTAAGACAAGTGTTACACAGGAGTTATAGAAGAGTATTTGATTATAGCAAAGTGGGATTTACATCGAACAATACTGGAAATATGCTGAGGGAGGATTACAAAATGCCCTGTCGTGTCAAGTATTTTTGCCGCGACGCTGGCGACAGCCGTTGCCGGAATTTCTTCAAATTTGACACAAACGTCCGCTTGGTCTCAAGAATGAACTGATAAGATTTTGGTGGTTAAAGGTTAAAGGTTAAAGGTCAAGGTCACTGTGACCTCATGTCTGTCCCATTCTTGTAAATGCGATGTCTCAGGAACGCTTTGAGGGAATTTCTTCAAATTTGGCACAAATGTCCACTTAGACTCAAGGATGAACTGATTAGAATTTGGTGGTCAAAGGTCAAAGTCACTGTGACACTGTGACTGTGATGAAATGATGACATTTCGGACAGATGTGGATGTAAACTGCAACTTGACTGGTTGGCGGAGGCAAACAACCACAAGGCGGTATTTCTAGTTTGAAGATTGAACTTTGCTTCCACAAGTTCAGGCTCATTTTGTTTCGCCCACGGCAGCTAAACGATTAGGAGTGCCAACAGTCTTTTAATAACTTTAAGTCTTTGAGTTTCCAAAGAGGCTACATGCCAAATTCAGAGATTATTGGATCAACGGTCTTAGAGAAGTTTGTAAAAACAGAACTGCATTTCATTTTATAGTGTTCATGCATTAGTCTGTGCTCTGCATTAGAGTATCTTCTGTTCATTTAAGTCTTGGAAACCGGCATCCAATTGGACCAACTTAAGAAGTCCCTGCATTGGGAATACAGTATTTTTAGATCAGAAACATCAGACGGAAAACAAACAAACAAAAATCTCTGATTATTATCAGACAACAGAGATCATTTATAGCGATTAAATATAATTGTATTACTGGTCTTCAGCAGGGAATACTGTATATTTCTCCATTTTGTATACACAGATCTTTCTGTTGCTTCTTAATCTCAGTACCACTGTATAATATGCATTCAGTTCCTCATATAATATATCATCAAATTATATGTAATCACTCCTTTAAGGATCATTAAAGTCCAGTCCAATCTCTAATTAAATCAGTGATTAAAGCTGCAGTGGGTAGAATTGGAGCAAATATGATTAAAAAAAGTAATTTTTTATAAAACGCTATAACACTATATCCTGACAGTAGTGCATGAAACAGTTAATCTGAAAAAAATCATGTGCCTCTGTGTCCTCCGGTGTCCTCCAGTTCTCCTAACGGCACCTGCAAGATTTCACAGACTGGAGGAAAACAACCATATATAATAATTTATAAAACTAACTTTTTTTAATCATATTTGCTCCAGTCTCGCCGACTTCAGCTTTAATATCTGACGATATTGTATGCGTAGAGTTTCACGAGTTGCATAATTGATGTGAACAGACTATTGAAACTACTGACTATCTGATGTGGATATATATTGCATCAGTAGTCTGAGGAGCAGAGAAAGAAGAAAGTTGGATACAAATCCAACTCTTCTGACCTAGTTTACTCCAGCACTTCTTGGACCCATTAAAATAAAAGGCAAGAAAATCTTAATTGACATTTTAGAGGTGAGACTAAAAATTAACAAGCAAAAGGAGTGGAATTAAACACTTGCAGAGATGGGGCAATACTTTGCATCAGCCACGTCCCGTTCAGAGCTATATTTCACTTGTCAAACTCCTTTTTTGCTAATCCATTACCACGATGCCTTTGAGCCTTCTCCGTGTATTTCTGTATCAGTCATTTCTTTAGTGGGAAAAAGTGGTTGTCAAGATGAAACTCTCAGAATACATAATGACTTCATTAGTGGTCCTTCTCTGTGATTAATTGGAGTGCTGTGTCACCCAGTGTGACAGAACCGCTCATCGCCAGACAGTGTTGTGACAGGAGAGGAGCGCCATGTTGATGAGTCTGGAGATGATCACACACACTGATGTACACTTGTAAAACACACACACACACACACACACACACACACACACACACACACACACACACACACACACACACACACACACACACACACACACACACACACACACACACACACACACACACACACACACACACACACACACACATTAGTAAGCAGCATCACCAAGCACGGAGAGCCCAGAAAGAGATTCAGAATTAGACCTGGCCTAAAATCAGTCAGCATTTCTAAAAAAAAAAAAAAAAAAAGGGACAATCTACCTTTGAATGACTGCTTTGCCAGTGGTGATTAGCAACAGCTTCAATATTTACCACAGTTCTTGATATCAACATGTTGGCACAAGCCCAGCTGTGTTAGCACACCCCCAAACAAGCTGGCATGTCTCTATCTGAACAGGCGAAGAAAGACCTCGGAGCCTCTCTGCTCAAGGGGCCAGAGATAAGAAAATCCGGCACGTTTGATGGCTGCTGTGAGCGCACCATCACAGAGCATTTAACTACAAGGAGCAGTAAGAAGAAAAGAACTTGCATCCACTGTGTACAGAAAACTGAGGGAGGGAGAGGTAGAGGTGGAGTAGTTGAAGAAAGGCTTGAGTAAATGTCGAGTGTGGGAGATTGCACAGAGAGGTCAGGGATGAAGCGAGACAAGGGTCACGGTGTCTAGATAAGAGGAATCTATCAGAGGTTGAGGATCAATCCGCTGGTTTTTAACTGATAAATGCTCCCCACTAGGATATCCAGCCTGGCCTTCGATGGGTTTGTCTGACTGATGTCGGCTTTGAACAGGGTGTCTGTATTGGCTGCACCAGGGAATCATCGTGGTCCTGAAGCAGAGCTCTGCTCGTCTGATGGAGAGATCTCCCCGGTATAAAGTCGAACGGCAGACTATTATTTAATCAATTTGATCAATACAACCATTGAATCGGGTCAGCTCCCACATCAGTAACGGAGCAAAAGAGTAAAAGAAACCTCTTAGCCATAAGGGGATTGCAGTTTGAGATGGTGACTCAATGTTAAACGGCAGCTTCACTGTATCAAATTACATCTATCTTTGATGAAAACTATTTGAACCTGCATCTGGCTGGTTCAATGGGGTCCTGGTTAGTGGCTGTTAGCTGCTCATGTTGCTCATCAAGTCTTTTTTGCAGGTAAATCCCACATTTATCCCAGAATCAGTATCAGCTTAGGCATTATTTAGGAAGAAAGATGAAAGTGTAATGTAAGAGTCCAGCTTAGCCACATTTGCATTATTAAGTGTCCGTGAAGTGTCTCTGATGATGTGACAGTAGCTCTGTATGATCCGTAAGTCTGAGCTATTCAACATGCATTGACATGCATTCAGAGATCATTAAAGTCCGGGCAACAGATCACATAGGAATCTTCCAGCAAAAGCACCGTATGCCTACCACACACACAGAGGCGCGGGTGAAAAACAAACGCCCCTCTCCCTGCCTGCGACAGCAACACCTTCCACATGCTTGAGTAGCTGTTTATATTCCCCTTGACAGATCACAGAGGTTTATTTTTCTTGTTGCATCTATGCTGTCGATCCTCGGTACACCATGTCCTTTGTGGCCTCCTCCACTCAGCACAGTTTGCTCAGATCTCTGTGAAATGGTGAAGAGCGCTGCCCTCTCTCCTCCAGCGGCACTGAGATATTTAGGAGTGGCCCTTTCTTTGTGGGATGCAACAATATACAGCTGTGGAGCTAGAGGAAAAAGTCTATTGTGTTTGATTGTCTTAAACTTTTTAGCCATGCTACAGTAGCGGCATGGTCAGCTGGTCAGTCAGTCTGTCGGTCAGTCAGTCCACCAATTTGGTCCGGATCACAACTCATTTTAAGACCAACACATGGACGCACAGATGGGTGCAAGTACATTTAAGATAAGATAAAATGAACCTTTATTAATCCCCTTGGGGAAATTCAGGTGTCAAAGCAGCAAAGCAAAAAACAGGTACAGGTGTACCTACGTACTAGGGCTGTCAATCGATTCAAATATTTTTTCGCGATTGATCACATGATTGTCCATAGTTAATCACGATTAATTGCAAATTAACCGCAAATTAATTGCAAATTAATCGCACATTTTTAATCTGTTCAAAACATACTAAAAGGAGATTGGTCAAGTATTTAATACTTATCAACATGGGAGTGGGCAAATATGCTTGCTTTATGCAAATGTATGTATATATTTATTATTGGAAATCAATTAACAACACAGAACAATGACAAATATTGTCCAGAAACCCTCACAGGTATTGCATTTAGCATAAAAATTATACTGAAATCATAACATGGCAAACTCAAGCCCAACAGGCAACAACAGCTGTCAGTGTGTCAGTGTGCTGACTTGACTATGACTTGCCCTAAAAAGCATGTGATTATCATAAAGTGGGCATGTCTGTAAAGGGGAGACTTGTGGGTACCCATAGAACCCATTTTCATTCACATATCTTGAGGTCAGAGGTCGAGGGACCCCTTTGAAAATGACTGTGCCAGTTTTTCCTCGCCAAAATGTTGTGTAAGTTTGGAGTGTTATTTGGCCTCCTTCCTGAATTTGCGTTATCGCGTTATTATCGTGTTAACTTTGACAGCTCTACTACGTACACAACATGGGCGTGAAAAGGACAACTGCGTCGGTCTGAAACTAGCAATTACAGTTGCGTTGTGCGCTGAGCGCCGCATTGCCTGCTTTGTGCCGGGCCCTTAGTCTTGTTGTGAGATAATTGCAAACGTTAGCTTGCTGTGCTAGCTCCACATGATATATAGAGCATGCTTTTGAAAACTACTACTATGTGGGGAGTATAAATTATTCTGCTGCAGAGATAAAATGACATTTTTACACATATATCCAGCCATGTTACACTGGGAGTGTGAATGTTATTTATTTTTTTTGACAGGTCCTGATGGGAAGTTTGCAATCTTAACATCTCCCCAAAAATGTTGTTGCTCAGCATGCTACCCACTCTCAGCTGAAATAGAAGATGCACAGCAGGCTGTTTCATTTCAGTTTTCCCTGATACTGACACACATTAATTTGTTTAAAAGCAAGGTGATGAAATACACGGCAGTGATTCAGCATAGAGGGGGTCCTAACAAGTATAAGTGGCCACCTCTCTGAGACAATAAGTGCCCCTGTGATTGATTATAATCCCGAAGTGCTTTGGGGATAAACAACATGTTTTTGATGTTTGTGATCATTGTCTTTCATATGCTAGTTAAGGAAAGCTTCCAAATGTCGACGAGTATATTTCCTTTTCGCAAAATACAGCGTTTAGTACACTGTGCTGCATTAATAATAATAATGAAGAAACAAACGTATCTAATTCTAAAATTGAAAAACCTGGCTGTGATAATTATGATAGCATATCTATTGTACATAAAAGTACATTTCCACACAATTGCTCATGACTGCAGCACATTTGATCAGTGTATTGACTGCAGTCATTTACTCTGCTGCATTATTAAACTCCCTCACACACATCCTGTAATGGCCGTAGCCATTGGCTGATGTACCTGGCTATAAGAGAACCCACAACTCTGCATCAGCTTTCTGCTCACTGGCATCGAACCAATGCAGAATTGCAGATGTGAGCAAAAGCTGCAGAGGACACACACACACACACACACACAAACCGCCACTGTGTGTGTGATCACACCTTCACTGCAATATCATGACAACAGAGGCTTCCCACCAAGACAGAGTTCCTAACCTCTAACAGGATATAACTTATGTTTCTTGAGAAAGACAGAGAGGGTAAGAGGGTAAAGCACGGGGAATAATTATGCGTGACTTATTTTTAATGGTCTATTAAAACAGAATGATCAGTCGGCGAGAAAGAAAGGAGGCTGTGCATTTAAGCACAATTTAACTCTATAGCTTTTGCCTATAGGCTCACATCGATAAAGGATTTAGCATTTAATCCTTTGCAAGATTACATTTGATTTCCTTTTGTTAGATTAGACTGAAACGGAAGGAGTTTTGAAATCTTTCTGCATGATTCATGTTCTGTCTACAATAGTCATTTTAGCTTTGAATTGGTTTTCTACCATATAAATGATCTCACAGTGTGATATTAACACAGGGATCCTTCAGGAACCGCAGCTTTGGCTCGTAAAAACCTCGGAGAAAATGGAAGGTGAAATGTGTACTTACGATCTCCGAACGCTGACTGGTGGACAGGAGAGCCTTTTCTTAAGCACGGGTTGAGAGCCCTGTTGAGAGACACAGAAGCACAAAAGATTTGAATGCTTGTCACAGTATAGAAGCCGAATAACCCACTGATGCTCATCCTCAGTGTTGGTACATAAAATGGCCTGGGTGACAGATAACAAATGTAATAACAAATGAATAATAGATTTTTACAAGTTAATACCATAAGACATATTTAAATACTGTCAACAATAGTATTGTGTGGGTGAGTGAAATTGGCACACAGGTGTTATTTGGCTCAGATATTCATTAATTCATAAGACAATTTTTTTTTATCCGTCAGCTACAGAAGTTCAGTGTTTTCAGAGGTATCATTATTCATTGCATCCATGTACTGTAGAGCTGAACATGATTCTGTTATTGTTTCTGTTTTGTACTGTTTTGTTTTGTTTATGTATAGCCCAAACTAAGTCGTAAATGAGTTGCATAATATGCTACTGTAAGTAAAAAGGGTAGGTATAATAAGCTTAAGCTTCAGCCTACACTTTTTCGGTCAAATCTTTTTTTTCTTTTTTTCCCCCCTATTTTATTTAATGCCTTATTGTTACTTGTTCTTTATTATGTGCATTCCTTACGGATAATTCTTAATAAGTACAGAAATAAATGACTACTACATGTGTTACTCTGTACAGCAGCACCACAGTGCTCTGCTGCCGACGTAGAAATAGTTTAAATTGAGATTCACAGGTTGATGTTCGTGCTGCTTCTGTTCATACTGCGGCGCCCTTTATAATGTAATCTCAGCATTTTAAATACCACCTTGTTTCACACTCTTTTAATTTGATTGCTAATAACACAAACACCCAGTGCTGTAGTTTATAGTTTATTTAAACTAGAGTGTAAATGAGTAGACATGAAGTCTGTTTTGCATGGTGTGATAATAAACTAATAAACAAATTATATATGTGCACTGTGAGCAGTCAAAACTTCAGATTTCACGTGGATAAATGCTGAGTTTTCTCTTTGGTGCTGTCGTCTGTAATGACGGCTCTACCCTCTCTGATAATGACTGTGTTTTTTAACATACAAGATTGCTCCAATTAAAAATGAGTGCAAAGTAATTTTCTCAAACACTCTTTTACGTTATTACAGCAGGACATGGAAAAAACAGAACATTGGGTGCTTGACCCCTTAAATGTTCACAAAGATTTTTACACTCCGGTCACAGATTGGTGTCAGGACATCAATGCATAACATTATCGATTTTCCATTCACTGTTGCACAGAGGGATCTGTCCACGATAACATTTTTAATACAACTGAAACTACGCTCTTTAACCTCGTCTACTGAAGCATACCACCTTTCTTTAAAAGTCTTTCACCTATTTTCACTGTTGCACAGATGATTTTGACTCAACAGAATATACCCAGTCAACTGAATTAACAACCTCAATAACCAGACTTGAAGGCAGCCTATTAAAAGCCAAACACTGGACCGACTTGTATCTGCTGTCAAGCATTGTGCATTCATTCCAGCAATCCAATGTTAACGCACACATTTGTTGCATTGACACTTGATCACTGTATTGTCCGGGAGTGACGCACTTTTCCACGTACAGGTGGCAAGCACATCAACAATTGGTGGTGAAATGCACAGTAAAAGGTAGCAAAACGCTAGGGTTAAAACATTTACAATTATTTGGACAACCTTAAAGGTGCCCTGACGAGTTTTCTTGTAAACAAAAAGTTTCTTTTTACATTCAGATTACTCACTAGGGGTGGGAATCACTAGAGGACCCACGATACGATCTTATCGCGATTTTAAACATGTTGCGATAAGATATATTGCGATTTATTCCCTTTTTTCAACAACATCTGTTTTATCTAATAAGTTACAGTTTTCACTCTGTTCATCTCACAGTTTTCATTCACATATCTTGAGGTCAGAGGTCAAGGGACCCCTTTGAAAAAGGAGGGTATCAATGGATTCCTCAGGTTTTCTAGTTTCATATGATACCAGTATCTTCACTCTAGCTTTAGGACTGAGCCCGCTACAACATCCGAAAGACAGAATAGTGGATTGTTAAGAGGTTGATAGTTTATATAATAAAAGATCGATACTTGACGTCCATGTATCGATACAATTTTGCCACGCAAAATATTGCGACGCTATGCTGTATATACTATTGTGTGTATCCTTAACAAATATGTGGAATTCATTTCCTTCCTCAAAAAACATTTGCAAAGCTGATTTTGAGAGTATTTTGGATCTTGCATTGCTTGCATGTTTTCTAACTCTTCTACTTCTCTGCCTTTTTTGGCACGTTACCGCCACCTGTGGACAAGTGGAATAAAAGCACTGGCAGGGATGTGTGTCGTGTCAACTGTGCGCTTCTGACCTGTGCGCGCACAAGAGCAACATAGCCGCAGCCCACTCATAAAAACATTGCTGCACACTGCTACTAGCCTTCCTTTAAGCTTTGTTCAGTTACTGGAAGAGACTCATTCTCTTCATATAGTAATGTTTAACTCCTGTGTTATGATTACTTCACAGGCTCAGGTTCTTGCCAATGCAATTTTAGTTTCGGTATCCTGTTTTCGTGGTCTGTGTGACCCTGTTCATTCATGTTGCTGCATGTCTGTTTGTGCGAGTAGGAGTAAGCTAATAAGTTAGTCTGCAGTGTGTGGGCCTTCTTCCGATCTCTTCTCAGGTTGTTGCTGCAGCTGGGCAGTAACAGAGGTTGAAACTTGTTGTTTTTTTATGCCTAAGATGAAAGCCCGGCGTCCACAGTGACTGAAACATTATGTCCCTGCACTGGTGGTAATTCCTGCTATGACAGTAATGATGAACATGCTGGAGACAACTGATAAATATCTGTCCAGATTCAGATATTTCGTTGCGTATATGTCTGTATTTTCCCTCTCTATGATGCCTTTTATTATTCGTATTAGTTCAAACTCAATGAACTGATATAAAGTGTAGGTCTCGTTATATGATATTGAGCTAACTAATGACACTCTAATCATTGAAACATGCCCTCATTTAATATCTCATCACACTTTCTAAACACAGACAGACTGAAATACTCCGCTCTTGTTGAGCACAATGTTCCAGTTATAATGGGCTCGAAACCATCCACATTCATTTTATAATTGCACAAATGGTACGTTTCAAACAGAGACTGCCCGCAGCTTTGATTGCAGGAGGCAAAAACGAGATGGAGACTCGCTCTAACCTGGAGAACACGTACGTAACCGTCTCCCACTGCTTCTTACAACTGACCCAGGAGGATTTGTTTTACACGTCGAACGTGGAATCCAAGATAAGAATTTGATCTGACTTAAAAGTAGGAGGATATTAATTAGCACCAACGAGGCCTGGTGGTGCTTCTTGTAATAGTAGGGGTAAATGTTTCATTAGCTTGCACATAGCAGGGACCATAGTAATAAATTAGGCTCTGTAAACGCTACGCACACTAAAGCGGATCTGTTTTTCCAGAGACACTGAGGCTTTTTTTTAGCTGCAAGTGTCAAAAGAGCACTTACACAACACAGAGCTGGTCAAAAGAAAGAATGTGTGGACATGCTGTAGACAAGGGGGGGAACAATTTACTGATTTGTGGAAATTGTTCATGTATTTCCACGGAGTCACATAATCCACAGATATTGATTCAAGCAGAGAACAGCAGATAGAGAAATAGTAAAAGTATATTTATTACTATGTAATAATATGAAACAATCATTTCAAAGTAAGATTTGCATTTTAGAATAGTTTTAAAGGCTTAAAAGGTATGGGATAGGTAAAGAAGGTTGCATTTTTATTTATTTATTTTTATGGCACCATAATTGGAAAGGAAAAAATCAGAAATTCTGATACACTGAACATTTCTGACTACTGAAGTATAACTTTCAAAGCTGCAACACTGAGCTGGAGCTTGATTGCATCATATGGAAATTCTGACATTTTAAATTTCAGTACGGATGACTGCCCATTTTTTTTTCTTTTCTTTTTTGTTAGTTTCTTTTTGTTAGTTTGTCAGTCCTCATTATAATATCATTGTCGTGTTTTTTTTACCTCCTGTCTCACGCTCATGAGTCATTCCAGTTGCATCATGAAAACATTGCTGTTGTTGTCTAGAAAAGTCTATAAAACTGTACTCGCCGGAGGCTATTGTTGAATAGAACATATGTTCATTATTGAAAAACATGCTACCCCTCCATCGCTCAAGCATACAGCTACCGACTTTTATTGACAAGTAATTACTAAAAGAATCCCTTTTGCTGTGGGTTGCGGCAGATGTGCGAATATACACGTCAACAAGATGTTTAATCATAACAGTAGAAATGGTTTTGGGCTTGTTTGGGTAACTTATACGTTTCGGGTAAAGATCTGGAACGGATGTCTGTCTCTGCTGACAGCTACAGTGTGATTCATGATAACACATGCTGTATCTATCTGACTGGAGTGAAGTCTGTGCATAGATTGTATTAGTCCAATAAAATGTCTTAGTAAGAAACTCTTTTCCTACCAGGTCTCAGTGAGGATTAGGAAGTTGATCTCCTGCACAGACAGTCATGACTTTTCGACCAAATGCGTTTGTTTGTACTTGGAAGAAATCAATTTTTTTTTAAAGCAAATGCAAAGCCAGACGTGAGAAAAGCTATGAAGGAAGTGGCACCGTTTGACTGTATCACATTGTAAGAATTCAGCTTGAAGAAGCTTATATTATTAGCATGTTTGCATACTCCACATGATCTCCAAAGCCACAGATGTTTCAACTTCTATTGTTTGGTCCTGGCAGATCTCTTAGTTGATGTGATGTTTTGTCTTCTGAGAAGTCACCTGCTTTGGTCAAGTGAACCGCAATTAGTTTCAGGTTCAGCCAACTGATCGTTGAACGTCTTGCCAGGTTAGCTAGCTGGTGAATTCTGGAAATGTCAGATAGTCAGACCCTTTGCTTGCCTGGTTCCATGAATTAATCAATATCCTAATGTTTAGAAGGCTCCACACCTTTCTGCCCCTTCATCTCATCCCCCTCTTCCTCTCAAATAAATGATGCTTATTTTCCCTCCTTTATTTTAACTCACTCATCTCCCCTTACTTTAAACCTCATCTCCCTCTGCCATCCACCCACCATTCTGACTTGTATATTCAGTAAACAGAGCCCGACCCTTTGTCCATTTCATCCAGACTATTCTCTTGCAGCACCCTCTCTGCATTCTTTACCCACTCAGCTCCCCCCTCTCCTTGGACACACAATGAAACGCTTCTTATTTGTTCTGTGCAAACAGTGTCTGTCTGCACCTTCTTCTCTCTGCCTCCTTCCCCTTCACACCTCTCCACTGAGGTTATTTCTGTGCTCAAAGCAAACGCACCCTGTTCTCTGTTCTCTCTTAGAAGTCTGATCATATCATACACACCTGATGCTTACCTTATCTACAAAAATATACCGCCGTTCATTTTAACCTTTACACTCAAACAAGGTCAACCAGGGTGTGGGCAAAATGGAAAAAAAACCCTGATATACTACTGTACTGTTGCTGTTGAACATTTGCAGCTTTGTCATTGTCATTTGTCATAATTAATGGGTAGCATATTGTACACAACATCCATATATCAACACTACACCCACAAGGCTGGTACCCGCTGTGTTACTATGGTAACATCATGAGATGTCTCATGGCAGATAGAATTAGCCGTCATCAGTAATTAGAGCTCATTAGCCCATGGGCCTGAACCTCAATTTTTCACCAAAAAGAGAAAAATAAAGAAAAAACATTGTGCTGAGATGGATTGTCAGGACCAGACCAGAATGTTTAGTCATTGGATGTCATTAGACAGACACAGTGGATGCAGTTGAGGCGCATACAAACGAAACCCAACACGTCACTGTCAGACGATGCACATTATTACAGCCGCACCAAAGGCAGTGAGAAGCTGGACATCGTAGACAGCAGTCCCTAGTTTATCATTTCAGGATATTGGATCCTTGAGATGTTTCCGCACCATGAACTTGCTAGTATCAATCTCTCAAGGTCAAACACAAAAATATACTCAATAAGGTGGTGAATGTCTGCAGCCAAATAGCCAGCACTGCACAGAAAACTCTCCAGGACCCTTTCAGTTATATAAGAAAGCACAATCCATTCTGTCTGATTGTTCCCATCCTGTACATCAACCGTTTCAGTTTCTGCCATCTGGAATTTTCCTCAGACTTCCACCAGCTAAAAGCAATAAATTCAAACACTCCTCTATACCCTCTGCCATCTCCCTCCTAAACTCTAGGAGGAAAAGGTAGTTTTCTTTTTTTATCAATCTTTATAGTTGATGAGTATTTTTTACTGTGTATTTATTGCTTTTGGCCTTAGTGTTGTATTCATGTGCCCTGTGCTTTATGTGGACTAAATGTATGCATCCCACTGCTGCACAACCAATTGCCCCACTGGGGAGACTGTTGATTCAGCACCATGGACAGCAAACTGCCTGGTTCAGATGTTTCAGCACCATGGACTGCAAACTGTCTGGTTCAGATGTTTCAGCACCATGGACAGCAAACTGTCTGGTTCAGATGTTTCAGCACCATGGACAGCAAACTGTCTTGTTCAGATGTTTCAGCACCATGGACAGCAAACTGTCTGGTTCAGATGTTTCAGCACCATGGACAGCAAACTGTCTGGTTCAGATGTTTCAGCACCATGGACAGCAGCTGTCATGGGCATGTCTGAACCATGTCTGCACCTCACCACTGAGTATATTTCAATGGAAGCCATCCAGAGAGTTATACTACACATTTATCTCTAAGACATCCCAGAACGGTGTGCACCGTGCTACAGGAACAAGCCCTCTACATGCAAGCTTCAAAATATGGGAACATTTCTGAATTTGTATATATTTCAGTGTGGACTACTCCTTAAGTTGCACTTACTTACACAGACGGACAATTTGAGTGCAACTTAAGGATGCACGATCACACATAAGGGGCAGTATGAGAAGAAAAACAAGCACACCTAAACAAAGGCAAAAATTAAATATATCAATTGAGTTTTTAAAAAAAAAAAAAAAATGTATTAAGACATGCAGCGCATAAGTAGTCAACCAGTATAATCTGCTGCTGAAACTAGCCCCTCTGGAAGTTGCCATGATGTACTCTACATGCACAGGAGTTTTTTTTTTCTGACGCAAAGGGATCAATCAATGAATAACCACAACTCTAATCTTTATTATTGAATTCTTTTCACACATATGTTATGTTGGAAAGAGAGTCCACTTTGTTCTTAGTAATTGTCATATACAGGAAATAATTTCGAACCACCATCCTCCCTGCTTTCCTCCAGAAGTTAGTGCATTACATATTCCTCCTCCTCTGCATCCCCCAATGTCCTTTCTTCAATTGCCATTCACTGCATCCACTCACTAATGGAAGCTTTAAAAGGACTATCAAGGAGGAAAATTATGGTTAAACAATTCAGATATATTTAACAAACCTTTTAGCCATTTCATTTTCTACATTAGCAGTGATGATTCAATGGGGAGGAAGGCTGCGGTAAGGTGTCAGCTAAAAGCTCATAATGAAGCGGACTGTTTGTCAGGCAGGGAGATAAGGCCTGTAATTGCCCAGGGTCCTGTATTGTCAATATGCATCCTAATGCCTTCAAATGCTCTGTGCTTATAAGAGCAGGTGCTTTTTTTTTATTTATTTAGATAACACATGGCTCTAGCCGATGGAACTGTTGGATGCATGTGAACGGAAAAAAGTAAAAGCTATTTGAATTTGGATATCCATAATAAACCTGCTGAAGTGTCCAGACACAGTGATATCTCAGTGGTCCAGCTGCTTTTCAAGCGTAAATGGTTTCAATTTAATACTAGGCTGTGAGTTTGTGCTGTGCGGACACACATTTGTACAGGATGTGTGTGTGTGTGCTTATGCATGTACAGTACACATTGATTTGTGTGTAATGTCTTTGATCGCCCCGCTGTTAGATGTTCCTGCTAGCTCCTAACCTGCTTAAGCTTTTTAATGGAAAGCTGCGGGTTGGCCTTTTCTCACTGTGCCCTCTGCTGTGGCATGCTTCACTTTGGAAAAAGGAATACTTGCTAATTAAGATAGTTAGTCCCCAGGGGTTGCTCTCTGCAGCCAGTTTTTGCTCACTGTGGGAATGAGAGGTTGACAGGTCTGCAGGCACCACAAGTGTCTATGGAAATTGAAGGATGAGAGAGAGAGAGTGGACTTCGTTTGTGAATATGCGTGCAGCACTCCACAGAGGAGCCAGTGGAAACTACTGTGTTGGGAGCGTGAAATATGCTGTAAAATAATGAGGAGAACATAAAGCAGTTCATATCACCGAAATTTATTTAGTTATTTTAACGTGACGGTGTAGTTGCTGCTCCTGAGAAAATACAGCACTCTGTTATTAGAGTCTGCACTGCATTGCATAAAAAAGATTAGTTGTTTCAATTTTTTTTATATTGTAAAGCATCTTTATATCAGTGCCAATTACATTTGCTAATTACCATCAAGCACATTTTAACAAAGACATGGTCGTGCATACAAAACTTTCAAACAAATTAGAACTCAAGGAGTGCATACTTCAATCCTACAATCCTCTAAATCTCTTATTTTAGTAATACATAATATTTTTAAAGGTTTAATCTGCTTCTTGATTCAAATTTTCATCACATTAGGCAGTGTGCTAGACAAATATGCTGATTTGTACATGGTGGACATGAGTTTTGAAAGAATATCAAAGTTTCTTTTCCAAAGAATTTTAGGGATTTGTACATTTACAAATTGTATAAAACTTACAGCTTCACTAAACCATTTATTTTTATATTATCAACTGCAGAGAATTATTATGTGACTTTGCAATCCCTCTCAGTTTTACAGAGCATTTCAGCATCTTTAAGCTCATTGTTTGGGTTTTATGTCTCGCAACTTAACTGGTTTAGTTCACTCTCATCAAATCATTTCCAGCAGCAAGAAGCTTTTTTTATTTCCAGCAAACATGCTCTGATAAACCCACTCTACACTACCTGCCCAGCACTAAACCACAAACAGACAAAGTTAACGACCAGCTGCTGAACACAGTGAAGCATCTGACTGGCTACAAATGAATGTTGCTCTGTATGTGCTGGATGTGTAAATAAGCAACTGTTTGCTGAAAAAAATACTGCTTTAACGAGACTGACTCATGACCAGTGGGGGCAACCTCTGGTTCTGGAAAGTGAAGCCAATTCGAAAGTGCCTTAAACTTGCATTCTTTCTAATAGCCAGCAGGGGGCGACTCCTCTGGTTGCAAAAAGAAGTCAGATTGTATAGAAGTCTATGAGAAAATGACCCTACTTCTCACTTGGTTTATTACCTCAGTAAACATTGTAAGCATGAGTTTATGGTCTCAATCGCTAGTTTCAAGTCTTCTTCAATACAGCATGATGTTCATTTAGTAAATTATGGTCCCATTTAGAGTCAAATAGACCATAAAGCAGGGTATGCTTTAGGGCGTGGCTACCTTGTGATTGACAGGTTGCTGCTACGATGTTGTCCAGTCTGGGAGTTGTCCGTGTTTTCGTCTTACAACTTTAACCCTTTCACAGTGTGTTTTCAGTTCATGAAAGTTAATTGTAACATTTTGGTCGGCTAAAAATTTCTTATTCAGCATTCGATTTTTATTTAGCTCCACCCTCTCGTGTCACTTCTGGTTGCAAAAAAACAAGATGGCGACGACCAAAATGCCGAACTCGAGGCTTCAAAACGGCAGTAAACAAACCAATGGGTGACGTCAAGCTGACTATGTCCACTTCTTATATACAGTCTATGCTCATTACCCGAGTGGTCATGGCAGTTCAAATGTATCATTTTGCACCACCTATAGGAAGAAAGTTGACATGTGTATATGTCATCTAAATTTGGTTGCAGTCGCCCAGCCTGTTTATGTATTTATGTAAAACAGGCCACACATACAAGCATTTGGCAACTACTTGTAGAAAATGGTATGCCGTATCAAAAAACAAATGAATACTTTTTTTTCCCCCAGTCTCATCTAAATTATTAACCCAATTTAATTTAAATTCAACAATATTTGTAGTAAGCTTGGCCATCAAACTTTTTTGCAAAAATATCTCTATATTAGTGACTCTGGAAATATTGATAGATTTGTCCAATCCAGGATTCTATGGTTACACTTCAGAAGTTATGAGCAAAAACAAAGAGGTTTATAAATGGACAAATGGTGGCGCTGTTGCTATAGTTATGCACATGTTCCTTCATTGCATATGTTAAAGTAGTTTTTGGATATCCTGCTCACTAACAGACAAACAAGATAAGGTGGAAAACATGATGTCTTTGGCGTCCTCCTCCCTCCCGCGGCTACATGCGGTGCTTATGTTACTCCTTGGGGATCACCGGTGCTCTACACACAAGCCTCACAATGTCAAAACAACGTCAGAAACGTTTTAAGAGACGCCCACTTTCTCTGGACGTAAATCCTATTTACTGGTGGAAAGGAAATGTCAGAAAACCCCTCAGCTGCCAAAGTTGGTATGACAGTATTTTGTGTACTTTTTTTCCTCCACCAGCACAAATCAGATGATGCTCACAGCAGCCTCTTTTATAAGCTGACAATTACAGCAACATGAGTATTATCTCCTCATACCATGTGCTCCATTAACCTTTTAAATACCTCATACTTAAGAATAACTTAAATAACGTTCACCGGTAACCTAGAGAAGCTATACGGATTATTTTCCCCCGAGGGCCAGCTGTTGCACCGACCTTACTCGACTCATTATGGTGATTTACTTGCAGCTTGATGTTTACACCTCAGGACAATCATACATGATTACCTAATGAATACAGAGAGAAAAGAGGGCCTAAAGGAGGACAATGAATACGAAGGTGTGCAACTAATTAATGTAGTCTTTTCTCAGAATAAGGATCCAGTCTTGTCTGTGAGAGAGAGTCTGTGCTGGTGCTGATGGGGGGTTGTTGGATGATTACCAATTTCTAATTCCTTGCACATCTCAGAGATAAGGTAAAATTGGCTGCAGTCTCGGGACACCTGATCTTTGCTTGTCTTTGGAATCATCCAAATTACCGAGATAATTTTTAGCTCGGGCTGAGCCGTCAGTGTACCTACCTTCATAATGTTATTATGAAGTCAGTTGTTGTCAAGCTAACAACGTATGGGGATCCAAATAAACCCTTTTGCACAGGAAAATGTGCTATAAATCTGCTTGTTGTTCTACTGGCTAATCAGCAGGATGTTCTCCGTACACATAAAATCGAACGGCCAACAGCAGCTTGTTTACTTGACTTTTAAGAATTACAAGTAAGGCTTGAGTAAGGATCTGAGGATGAATTAATAATTTATTTTGGCGATGTCCCCTGCAGGCCTTGGGATTCAGAGCTTTTCTTGTGCTTGCTTGTGTCTAAACACAAAACAGCAAAAACAAGCTTAAGGTTTGAGCTCTGGATATTCACATTGTAGAACTGGAAGAAAATATCAGATCCACTTTTAGTATCCTGGGAGATATTTTAAATTGCAAACAAAACAAGTGTGTGAGACTGCAGTCTTAATCCATTTCAACCTCTTTGGATTTTAATGCAAAACAAAAAAACAGTGTGCCAACATACAGCACAGTACATTTATTCCAGTACTGTACTTAAATACATATTTTATACTGTAGTACTTTGAGTATTTTCATTTATCTGACAGATACAGCTACTTGTTACTTTACAAATTAAGATTTTACGTGCAAAAAATAAGAACAGCGTCTGAAATATGATACATTATAGATTAAACTACCCAGTGGTATATAAAGTAGTTGAAATTGGCTCCACCTCGACTACAACAATAAAATGCTGCTTATACACTGATGCATCAATAATAATCCATTGATATAATATGTAGTAGTATTACAGCAAAACAGTTACTTAAAGGTGCAGTGTGTAGGATCTGTAGTATCTAGTGGTGTGGTTGCAGATTGCAACCAACTGAAGCCTCGCGACGCAAAACGCGAATGGCCCTATCTAGAGCCAGTTATTGTAAGAGTCGAGTGCTTTGAGTGTGGTGTATGTTGGAAGTTAGTGGTGAAGCAAGAGAGAGAGAGAGCGGCGGCAACGGCAGCGAGTAACTTTAACGACTCCGGCCCAAGCAGGAAAAGTTAACAGTGTTTGGTTTGTCCGTTCTGGCGGTGCAACATGGCGGACTCTGTGGAGAGGACCCGCTCCCTATGTAGATATAAACGGCTCATTCTAAGGTAACGAAAAAAACGACTCTTATTTTCAGGTGACACTACAGGTATACACTAAAGAAAACATACTTATTAATATTATATTATATTTCTGCCAATAGATCCCCCTAAATGTTACACACTGTTCCTTAAATAGGTGTTAAGGTTCTGAATACTTCTTCCACCACTGCATATACAGTACACAGGGGCATAATCCATCTGAAATAAATGTTAAACCATTTATACCTTATGTTTGTTATATCATTTATACCATATCAGGACTATATATGATACAAGAGTACTTTCTTTCTACCACTGTGAACGATCACAAACTATTTAGACCACGATGCTAAGTTGTGAGGAGGCCAGAACAGAAGAGTTCAGCTTAGCATCATGAGGAGTACTACTCAGCCTGTAGTTGTGTAATGCCTTTTGTGGCTCCGGAGGAGCTTTCTAAAGTCTGAAAAAACAACCCTGATGATGTCTTTAGGGTTATCCCAGCTCAGGCTTGAGACTTGAGCATTGTAGGATCAAGTGTATTTGGAGCTTGACCCATACCAGGCACTAAAAGTCAGGATATCTCGGCCTCAGCTACTTCGATTGTGACCATTCTTTTTTTTTATCTGTCTCTTGTGAGTCCTCCACACTTTTATTGAAGGGATATACTAGTTTGCTTGAGTAGCGCTTTAAATCTTGAGAAAGAAAGACTCTGCATGCTAAGGTCCATGCATTTATTTGATGAGAAAGCCAAGCTTTTGGTCCTTAAACCTTCATCGGGGAAAATACTTGACAAAATGGAAATCTCTAAGCTTATAACGACATCAAATAGAGCACACTAAAGTTGCCATTTTACAAGATGATCCAACAAAGAAACCATTAAACCAATAAATCAGACACATATTACAGTAAACTACGACAATGCTACCCACTCTCCCTTGACAAAGCAAAACTGTGAACAAATGAATCCGTTTCTAAAACATTATAGCTTGCAGAATGTTAATATACACACTGTGTGCTGTATTGTTTTCATTACTTCTTCACAGTGAGAGAGTGTTATACCTAATTGTTCAGTGCACTTAGGAAAGGCAACATTATCAAATAGTTTTATTTTTAGAGTAGTGTATTATCAATCATGGTCCAATAAAAACAACTGTTAGGGTATTGCTTTTATTGATTTTTAGAAACAAGAGACTCTGGCTTTGCTTTGGTCTTTATGTCCAGCTGGCAGAGTTCTGTTACATTAATCTGTAATGATGTTTCACACAGAGAGCATACTTCAATAGTATAAATGAGAGAGAGCGAGTCATTCTCCATGTTTATGAACACCAATGAAAAGTTCAAAGGCACTCTCTATGAAATATTCAATCGAAACATAACTGGTAATGTTTTGTAAGTGCATACATCATAGTATCTTTTACAGCCCACTCATCTCAGCTCTGGAATCTGTCCGTTATTACGTGAACGTACCCCGTGACCAGCATGAGGAGTTCACGTCAGCAGCCAGAACACCTGTGACTAATCATGTCTTTCACTGCACTCTCCCCTTTTTCTCTTATAATGTCAAACAGTGCCCAAAATACTCCCCCGCACCACCACCACCACCACCACCACATGGATACTCTGTGCTGACAAAATGACTATTATTCATGCTGTACTTTGCTGTGGTCTACAACAAAGCACCGCAGTATAGAAGACAGAAACGGCTGCTGCCGATTTGCAATCATAATTTGGAGTGATGAAAAAAACTCTTTTGATTACAAATAATCGGCTTAACCTTTGCATGATTTTCACTCATTTGCTTCCATTGAGTGTTGCCAACAACAAAGTTTAGTTTGACAAATATTGAGCTGCAGACTATTCGCACAGTCCACATATCCATTATCACAAAACTTCAAAATCCTCAGTAACTGGTACATAGATTTAACAAGAGATGTTAGAAATAACATCTTTTTCTTAAATTAACCTCATCAGTACATTTCATGAAAAGAGGACATTTTGCTTGTTAATGTTCCAGCAGCCCCTGAAATGTCTCTGCAGTACAATATGTAATACATGTAAAACATAGTGGAAACATGATGAGTCCTGCATCCACAACAGGTTGGCTGAATAAGCAAGAGCGCATCGTGATTTTGGTATGCTTCACTTTTCACCCACACATATCCAATCAAGTATTTAAGTCAATTGCAAAATAGGCCAGCAACATAAAAACTAGAGTTGTTCCGATACCAGCATCGGAAATGCGTCCGATAATGCCCAAAATTCGTTATTCGGCGAGTACGCCAGTCTATGCACCGATCCGATACCATAATTTATTAACCCAGACAAAAAATCAGCTTGTTTAACCGGAAATCAATTCTTCTACCTTCGCCGCTCCAAAACAGTAGCCTTCACTGTGATGTCACCTTGGATGTATCATGGCTGCCACTGGCAACTACTGTTTTAGAGCAGCGAAGAAGAACTGATTGCAGGTAGTTTGTCACTTGACGATAGCAAACACCAACAGTGCGGTGCTAGTGGGGAGTGTAATGGTAACGGTAGTCAGAGCGAGGAAAATATCAGCCATTTGACAATATTTCACAGTGGAAAATCCAACAAGTTAAACGGCGATATGTCCAGTATGTAAGGCTTCCGTTTGTAGGGGTGGCAGCACCCAAGTAGGTTGTGTGAATATTTCACCCTGCAGGACAAATTAGCACACTGGCTGTCCACTGAGGAGACGGCTAATAGAATACATAATTGCTATTTTTTCCTGGCCTAACTAAATAATAAAAGAAAGTTCTATTGCATTCATTCTCTGTATGAATTTGTTCCTGTTTTACTAATGGTTTAACCTGAGCCAGGCCACAAAACAAAGATAGTAATCATATCATATCCATACATGGTCAGTAGTAAACGGCTGTTAAATAATAATAATATCACGCTGGTATCGGATCGGTACTCGATATCAGCCGATACCACAAGTTCAGGTATCAGAATCAGTATTGGGATGGAAAAAATGGTATCAGAACATCTCCAATAAAAACAGGAGTGAGAGCTTATATACCTGTGTCTTATTCTTATTCTTCTCTGTCATGGATCAGCAGATCAGGCTGTTCATTGTCCTTCTGAACTCTCCTTTGATGGTTAATCAACCTATGCAAGTCTAACCATCTACTGTACCTGAATGCACTCCCGTCTATTTATAAATTATGCATTTGAAATCTAGAAACCTTCAGGTGGCCCTCGGCACACTGGGGGAACATGAGTCCACTGACATACTGTACGGCACTACAGTGTAAACTTGAGCAGTTCTGTAACATAAACTAGAACTTAATACTTTATACTTCAAAGGGCACTGCCGTGAACTCTTTAAAAGTCAAGTCTCAAGGGAAAGTGGTAAAAGCATTGCATCATAACAGGTTTGGCCCACTGAAGAGCTCGAGGCCATCTAGCCTACTAGTCATCCAGAGAAAGCTATTACGCAGAGAGGGTCACAGAAACACAGTCTGATGACCTTTTTAAATGGTGAGCGCACTGAAAAACTACAGAAAGGAAGGGATTCTGGTTGAACAGAGTTTATATTATCAACCAAGGAGCAACATTTAGAAACGGTGCTGAACCTGTTCGGGTTCCAGTTCAGTAGAACTGCAGAGTTGCAGCGATTAATCGATTTGTTGTCAACTATTATTTTGATTATCAATTAATCGGTTTGAATATTTTTTTTAAGAAAAAGTCAAAATTCTCTGATTCCAGCTTCTTAAATGTGAATATTTTCTGGTTTCTTGACGGTAAACTGAATATCTTTGAGTTGTGGACAAAACAAGACATTTGAGGACATCATCTCGGGCTTTGGGGAACACTGATCAACATCTTTTCACCATTTTCTGACATTTTATGTAGCAAACAGACTATTTGGTAAACCGAGAAAACAGATTAATCGACAATGAAAATAATCATTAGTTGCAGCCCTAGTTCTGAGTTTGTAACAACAGGGTATTATTAAGAGACATGTTTTTTTTATTGAGCCTATCAAGTGAAATCTCAGACACTCTATGTGTGCTGCTGTCTGCATATATAGTGTTTACAGGGGAGCAAATACTTGGTCAATCTACAGGGATGCTTTCTAACATGATTTACTGAGGCACTGTGTAAGAGTGCATTGTTTTTGAGGGTCCTCAGTCATTGTCATAAGGGACTGTACAAAATTTATTCGGGGGGGGGGGGGAGGGGGATTTGTATGTTTTCTTTGTGCCAAATGGAGGTTAGCAGTGGAGGGTCTTTTATTTTTTTCTCGCCGCAGAGTTTAATGTTGTGTTGGTTTTAATGGCTTTGGTTTGGCAGTGGGTCATAAAGTTGTGCTTTGCCATATGCAGAGGATATATGAAATACAAGATGCAGCCACGTTCTCAACCCCAATACGTTCGATACAGTCCCTAATGCCCCCAGAATCAGCTAACCTTTTTGTTCTTTTACCTTTTAACCAAACGTTATCACAAAATATATTTTCATCTATTAAAATATGATCTCTTTATGGTCGCTTATTTTTATCTTATTTTCTGCGGAAAATAAAGGCAGTTTTTGCCTTCATATTTTTCTTTCCTAACGCAGATAATATGCCACAAAACAGCCTCAAGCTTCGATAAGCAGTCTTGGAAGCAAAGTGGGAGTAAAAAAAATCCCTGCAAAAAAGTAACATGGCAGTGTCACCGTCTCTCTATAACACTGACAAATCCCTGGTCATCTTTATTTTGATGCAAATAAAATGAAATGGAGTACAGTAAGTAGACGTAGAGAGTTATGATAGAAGGACCGTCACAACACTGTAATGAGAATGAGAAGCCTTCGCTTTCCATTTCAGGAAATTGTTCTCAATTCAACGAGATGATGTATCCTCGCTGATAACTCTGAAGAGATCTTCACATGCTGACGCACTGAGAGGACTTAATGACTCAAAGAGTGCTGCTCTTCATCTGAAATGAAACGGTCTGCACTGAGAGAGCCTCACAATTAGGATGAGCGAAGAAAGAAGCACCTCGCTAAAGCTATAGGATAACTTTTAATCCTCGCTTTGCCGTGGCTATCTTTGTCTTCGGCGGTGGCGGCGGCGTAGGTTAAGAGTCAGGCAATGTAACGGCGGTTTAATTAGAAGTTTAGACTCTGTTTGTTTGTGTTTAATGACACACAAGTTTTTCCTCATCAGGTGATGATGCACAGTGTCTGTATGCCCTTGAATACAGAAAATATTAAGTTGAAAAGCTGGATTTGGTATTCATAAGTGAACATCAGATCAGTGGAGGGACAATTTAATACTGGTACAACATGGTCAAAAATATATTTGGCTCAGGTTTTGTAATATTGAGGAACCCCAGATTTAATCCTTGATAATATGTAAAGTTTAATTTGAAATCTATTCACCCTTCTTTGTTAGTTTCCCGATAAAATAAAGCCTGGATCTGCTCTGCCTTCTCTTGTTTTTACCTGTATAGTTCATCCAGTTTCAAACCATTGAACACATCTATGATCTATGGCGCTGTCCCCAGGGGTTGATGGGTAATATGCAAAACAGCTCAGCCTGCATTCAGCAGAAACCATAAATTTTGCAGTGAGGAACTGGGAGGAGCTCGTAAGGGTTGTGATTAGGGGAGGAGGTGGCTGTGCACCATATCCTTTCGCCTCCTCAGCATTCTTGTCACACATCTCGAACGTCATGCTTTACGTTGCACCATAAAACCAAGATCATTAAAAAGCCCCTGCATTGGACCACTAAAGCTCACCTCTCGTTTGAACAGAGGAGAGCACAGTCACAAATTTCCAACGGCGAGAGTGGAAAAGCAGTCGGATTGCACTGGCACACAAGGGATTCCTCTCTGCAGGAAATGTTGAAGGTTGAGGTGAACATTGATTAGTGACAGCAGAGCAGGTCATGCCCCCACTCTGCATCAAAACGTCAAAGTTGCCCTCTGTACAATCCCAGTTGTAAAATCTCTGGCTGTCAAAGCTGTATGATGTCCTGACTTTATATATATGGGAGCACTGGCTAAAATATAGGCACCATCAAGTCTCCTGAGGTACATGCCTTTCATGTATGGGAAAAATAGATTGTGTGATGTGTCACATAATTATGTGATGTTGCATCATCACATGTGAGGTATTAGTATATACAGTATTGCAAGTGTATGTTTCGGTATGTTACTTTGAAACATACACAACAGGAATACTAAAATCAGACATGAAATAATGTGTTGTCCTATGTGGTCATAAAATAGAGGATATTATGAGATCAAATCAGTGGTGGAAGAAGTACTCAGATCCTTTACTTAACAAGACTCGGTCAAAACCGAGTATATGGCTGGACCGTATGGTCAAGTCTGTGAATTTGTAGCTAAATTCTTACACAAATAGTCAGTGGTCATATCTATAATGTTTTGTGAACAGTTTTTTTTTCACTTATATCTTAATGTTTGATTGAAAGCCAACTTATAATGAAGCAAATGGCTTTCAGTAATGTAAATGGTAACATTTACTACTCAGTATATTATACATTTTATACAAGGTGAAAAGGTATTAGCAGGGCATACAGCATGCAAGGTTAAAAGTATTTCAGTATTTTATGAAAGCATGTGTATCAAAAGCATTCATCATATAAGTGGTGTTCAATATACGTTGCGAAAGTTTATCAGCGTTGAGATATTCCAGCTGTCATCACTGACGTTGTTGCTGCCGTATTTATTCCTAGATGGAGTGTTAATGGAGCAGCTGCAATGTTAACATAGCCTGCCACTGATCGATCCGAACTCCATTCAGAAAACAAGCATTTTAAAAGTTGTTTGCTTGTTGTGTTGCGGACAGACTTGACAAAGAATGGATTCAGACTTTTTACAAATTGATATATTTATGTTGTTATTTCGGCATCATTTTGATCTGTTTATTGCAATTAAATCACAGCACAGTCTGTTTATATTAGGGTTCATACCGCAGTAGCGACGTGTGGCTGCTAGATAGTCAGTTCATGGCGGAAATGGAGGAAAGCGAGGCGAAAATTTGCGAACATAACGTAACTTAAACGAACATAAACAATAGCACATGCACAACAACAGCGCTATGTAATGTTACATTGAACCGTTGACACGCTCCCCAGAAAAGTTAAACAAAGAACTGTTCTCCGCCTTTTCATTTTGAAAGAGCAACAGCCAATGAGGAAGCTCCAGCAGTCAGCCGACCAATCCTGTAACTTCATCACTCACTCACTCACTCACTCACTCACTCACTCACTCACTCACTCACTCACTCACTCAGTGACAGATTTTTGCGTCTGTAGGGCTGGCCCTCTGCGGTCCAGCCAAAAACTTAAAACTCCTTTACTCCTAAAAGTATCAATACCACAATATCAAAATATAAAGGAACAGTGTGTAATATTTTGGAGGATCTATTAGCAAAAATGTGGTATAATATTCATAGCTACGTATGTTTTCATTAGTGTATAATCACCTGAAACTAAGAATCGTTGTGTTTTCGTTAGCTTAGAATGAACCCTTCATATCTACATAGGGAGCGGGTCCTCATCACGGAGTCCGCCATGTTTCTCCGCCATGTTTCTACAGTAGCCCAGAATGAACAAACCAAACACTGGCTCTAGAGAGAGACTTTCATGTTTTTACGTTACCTGAAGGCCACCGTAGTTCTCCGACACGTGAAACTGCGGTAACTTGAGTGCAAAACCGCGGTACCGCCAGCCGCCGTCTGACTTCCGTTGCTCCTAAAGTAGTGTTATTATGGTAAGGATGGCGTCTGAGGGAGGCGAATGGCATTACCCCGTTTTTTTACTCGGCGGGTCACGTTACCGCAGTCTTGGAGAGGGAGGAGTGAGCGGAGGGGTACTCAGTCACTGTATCCTTACAGTAGTGTATGAGACAGGTAATCTGAAAAAAATCATGTGCCTCTCTGTCTTCTGGTGCTCCTTACATTTCTACATTCCGCATTTATAGATGTGAGTATTGCCTTGTAAACTAATCTCCCTTTTTAATTTGTCTTTAGATATTAACATTTCCATTTCTTTTTCTTTTTTTTTTAAATCTTGCCCAGCATTACTGTATGACATCGAGCACTGGATTGTACAGTGTATTTTCTTTGGGGGAATGGCTTAGTTTTGGGGAATACAGTACATTCTCAGGTAATTAGGTTTCGCCCCACAATGAGATTTTCCATTCTCTCTGCATTTCCATCACAGTTTAGCCTCGCGGTCCTCCTCCGAGAGCCAAATCCTTGGGCGCTCAGTCACATTAAGGCCAACTCCTCCATTCATCACCGTGTTCATGGCAGCCGGCTCGTCAGCTGAAGCCTGAGCAAAATGTTGAAGCCTCACCTTTTCGCCCTCAAGTTATCAGAAAAGGAGCTCTCACTCACAGAAGCCCTGAAGCTGTCAGTCAATGAGAGCTGGATGCTGTGTGTGTGTGTGTGTGTGTGACTGTGTTTACTCTTTTGAAGCTGGTGTCATTTCAGGTAGATTTCAGGACAACTGGGCCTCGTCTCTTCAGTGGGATGCAGTCACGTCCTTGCCCTAGCCTTTTGGTAATCACCTACTCAGGTCCTCCTCTCCCAGCTGCTCGGGATGATTTAGGTAAGAAGGTGGCTCTGAAGTTTCTGCTTTTCAAAAACAGCCTTTACTCTGCCAGCTGCCATATCCCCCGCTCTCTTATCTCGGCGGGCTTTGGAACTCACAGCAGCAAAAACAAGGCAAATAAGTTGGTTAGTCGGCTCGGATTTTTCTTTTTTCTCTCACCGACTTCAAACAGCCACTGTGGTAGATATAAAAATAGAAACTGTCATAAATGCATTAATCATTTATCTCTGTGTGACTCCAATCAGCTGGGTCCCGACTGAAAGTATTCCCCAGGTTCGGGCTGTAGAGAGAGAGCATAATCACAGGAGACGGCTTTGTTCTCGCAGGCATGTTCTGTGCTGAGATCGATATCTGAAGAGGAACATCTGTCTGTCTGAAGCCGTATGCTTTTGTCATGCCAGGCTCCTGCATCCGGCTCAGAAAGCACTTAACACACACACACACGGCAGAAACACAAGGAATGTATGTCAGTTTCTCCCTGATGCTCTGACAAAAGACTACCAGAGGAGCTGCATTCAAAGTAATCACGCAGCCTTTTCAGAAAAGCTCAAAGCGTTCCCTCTGGATGGAAGGTGCGCTTGTTATCTGCTCCTGCATCATAAATGATCAAAATGACGTTTTGGACTTTTTGCAAGCTGCAGTGAAAAAAAAAAAAGAAGAAGTATTTTTCAGAATATACCCAAGTCTTCATGCGCATACTTGTGTTCACAAAGCAAGCTAATCTGCGACACAGGGGCGAGCCTGCAGGAAGGTATCGGGTGTAAAGTGCTGTCTGTGACGTGCAGCTCAGCTCCAGGGCTCCTGCAGGGGCTCGGGCTGATTTACTGTCTGTCTGCCAGACTGATGAGCCTGAGAGGCAGGCAGTTATTGGCCTCGGCCGCACCAGCCAGGTGCGAGAGAGATTACAGCCCTTAGCTGGGAGCAGCACCTTTGCCCAGTGAGACGTTTGGCAAAAAAGGGAGACCGGCCACATGTTCTGTTGGAGCCTCAAATTGCCATGAAGATGTATGAAGTCATCAGCCGCCGCCAGCCAGTCTGGATAGAGAGGCGTGTTTTTACACTGGAGTATTCTGAAAGCATAATGTGAATCCATGTAGTGAACGATAGAAATGCAGCATAATGGCTGGCGTTCGGTAGATTGCATACAAAAACTGCCAACATAATACAATTATGCCGCATCCACATGTTGGAGATTGCAGAAATGAATACATTCTGTCACGCTTCATCATTATCAGCTTGTTTCACATGTTCACTTGTTTCATGACTGCTTCTGAACTGAGACAGGAAATGTGCCTGTTTAAGTCCTAGCTATTTTAAATAGCTATGCATATTATCACAACAGCAGATGGGCAATCAGAGCTATATTTAGCCCGTTGCCATTTACAGAGCTGCCCTCTCACCATTACACCAAGTTTTGAGAGAACTGTGAGGATGTTTTTCTCTAAATTAGAAATTATGTTTCCGATTCAAATTCTCCCCGAACACCACTGACCAACCAGTGCAGGCTGTTATGATACACCATTCGTAGCTATACCTACAAAAAGTAATGCACTGTAATTCATATATATCAAACGAAATCAATTCATATGTAAGGCACGTAATTGTGAACAAGGAAGAATAAAGAGCAAAAAACGCCGCATATAGGGAGGAGGTCGGGGTGGATGGGTGGGTCAAAAAACACCGAACTTTCACCCAGGAGACCGGTGTTCATACCTCGTGTGAAACCAGAAGTCAACATTGATTTATTCGTCACATAACTTCCGTACTTAAGTTACGCCACTTCCGGTGTTATTTGATCCCAAACCACCATCTTTTCCTAAACCTAACTAAGTAGTTTTGTTGCCTAAACCTAACCAAGTTGTTTCCTGTGAAGACAGAAGTTTATTTTGGAAAGACCGGAGCAGAAATAGATGTTTCTGGACATTCGTAGGAAAACACACGGAAAATGATGAGTAACTTTTCGTAAGATATCATACGAACTGTTGTATGAGGATACGTTGAACCGTGTATCATCTTCAACTTTAACCTTATTGTCCCTAAGTGGAATTTATCATGTAGCATGTAGTAGAAATAACATACACAGGCTTGAACATAAAACTAGGGATGCACCGATACCAATACTGGATTGGATATCGGGCTGATACTGGATCGAGTATCGTGACAATGGGTCCGATCTATTCAATTCAATTCTATGTTTATATACTATATACATTATATACTGGAATTTGAATTCCTGTTTCAGTTTTGACCAATTTGTTACTAAAAAGGTTTACACTTAAATTGTAATTCCTGTTAATTTTGACGATATTTTACCAAGTTTCTGGTGTACGATTTATTATTTTAATAATAAATAATTCAGTAAATCTATATCTATGTATTTATTTGTTACATTTTGTTCTACAAAGTTAGAAAAGCAATGTTTAAGTCAAGCCTGATGTTGTCTTACACATAAAAGAAGGATCCCAGTCACTCCCACACAGTGAGGCGTACAGCATATTAATTAAACACTGGTATTGGATCGGTACTCGGTATCGGCCGATACCCAAAGCCCAGGTATCGCTATTGGGACTGAAAAAGTCGGTGCATCCCTACATAAAACATAATTACATAAAACTATGTAAAACATATCCTGAGACCCACCACATACACTCACATTAAACAATGCACATCAGCTACAGCAAAACCTGGAGTACGTCCAGCATCATCATCCAGCTAAGTCATCAATGGTTAAAACATCTCACTTAACATATTCTCCTTCCAAGTTAGCTGGTGGAGGCAATTAACACATAGAAACAATATAATCAGATGTTGACTGAACTGTGACAAAGATGACAAACTAAAGCTAACACTTTATATGTCAGGAAGCTTAACTATATCAGACTGCAGCATGTTCAGCGTGTATAAGCTTACAGTTACGAAGGCCTTTTTTCACCTTCAGTAGTCTGGATTGCAGGCGCACTCATGAATAATTTCCATTTGTTATCCTTTAAAAAAGGGCTCTATAGCAACACAGTATGCTACTGACGCTCACATAAGACTTTTTTTGGCTTCATTCCCTGGCATAATTCATAATTAATCCCATTGTGTTTCCTGGAAAACAGACAAAAACCTGCAGATCAGCAGCTGTGATAGCACACCACTGCTGGATGAAACCGCTTTAGCCAAAATTAGACGGATGCTCCGTGTTGCTGCAGCAAACTCTGAAAACTGATTACAGTTTACTCATTCAAATCAAGGCCTCATATGCACATATCCCAACAGGCTTTTTGCATGAATATTGTCTTGTTTTGACTTTTCCCTTTCATTAGTAAGTGCATTATTCATGTGCTATATTTGTTGTGCTGTGTGTTGTCAGCATATTTGTGTCTGAAATATAATTTATAGAGCCAGTGTTTACTGTGTTCCCAAGAGGAATGACAGGCCATTAACAAAGGATTTGTCTGAATCCAGACTTTTCACCTCAGAGACAGTCGCTGAATGAGAATATGCTGGGCAAAGCACAATTTATCACTGTTGCTCCTCACAGAAAGATACTTCATCATCAACACCCAGATCGTGAGCGAACATTTCTGCCGTTTCTTCTGTTTGCGCCCCGTTTGAATACAGATTCAGACCTGTTGGGTTCACAGCAGCACATTTGTGATGCGGTCCGCTTTCAGTCGGAGGAAACTCACGGTGACTTTTAATCATGGCTGCGGTCTCCTGGCAGGTGGTCTGAGTGCCCTTCATTACGGGCCGATCCTTCTCCAGAGGATGTGCTCCACTGCTGCTGGAGACCGGGTCGCCCACATTACCTGCAGACCATTAATTAACCAGACAAGAGCTCCGTCTCAGCAGTGGCCCTCGGCTCTGCAAACCGCGATCAGTTAGAGGCCGTAAAAATTCTGGACAAGATCAATGGTGGTCCTGTTTTTATATATCGACCTAAAAGATATCCAGCTAGGCAGTTACCATCAGCTAATGTCAGGAGGGAGAAGATATCAAAGGAAGATGGCCCTAATTCCTGCATGACTCATTCTGTGTGTCTCAGTGTGTGTGTGTGTGTGTGTGTGTGTGTGTGAGTGTTGCAGGTCCATTTAGTATATGAGGCCAAAGCTACAAAGTGAGGATAATTTTGTTAAACACCTATACTTATTTGTGGGTTATTTCTTGGCTTGTGTTTAGGTCTAGGGCTGGGATTACAGATGGGGTTACACATTACCATAAATTATGTCTAGTATTAACATTAGGTGACATTAGAACATTAGGTAACATTAGATTAAAAGTATTTGACCACTAGTAGCGCTTTGGAGCAGTGCGCCAGAAAGGGTAAGAGTCTCTTAATAAGTTTCTTTAGTGTATAATCACCTGAAAATAAGAATCATTGTGTTTTTGTTACCTTAGAATGAGCCGTTTATATCTACATAGGGAGCGGGTCCTCTTCACTCAGCCGACCGCCATGTTTCTACTGTAGCCCAGAACTGACAAAACCAAACCAAAAGAGATCCTTTCCTAATGTCTTTCCAATATAAGTGATGGGGAACAAAATCCACAGTCCTCATGCTGTGCAAGCATATATACCAAAGTTGATCTGTTAGAGAGCAATTTATCACCCTGCTTATTTTTGGAAGCATGTTAGGAAGGATAAGCTCATATTCTATCAAGAAAAACTGTTTCAACATTCATATAGGCACCTGACTGTTGTTGTAAGACTTGACGGAATATGAACTTATCCTTTAACAATGTAGGTGTTAGGGAAACTGTGTTTGAAATACATTTTTCAGTCCTCATAAATATAGAAGAACAAAAAGGGCAACAATTGGTTTTTCAGTAAAATACTCCATATTGGCCTATGTGAAATTAGATTTTGGGGAACTGCATTGGTTGTTCGTTCATGCAGTATGCTCACATATTGGAGATGTTTTTTTTCACCTTCCTAAAGTATTACATTTCAAATTGAACAAAAACAGTGATTTTCATTGTTAATCGAGTTGTTCCACATACACAGTAAATCCCTGTGACTCTCTATAGATAATACTCTTGACATTAAGCTTCTCCCGCCAGGTTATATATCACTCTGCATTAATGTGTCATCGCACACAAAAATGAGATTGTTGAATTTGTTCTGTTGGTTCTGATTGATTCATATTGATTTTTCTACAGCTTCCCACCTGAAATGTAGTAATCCCTATAATCAAACACATAAGTGAGCAGTGCTTAATCTGTTTAGAGGAATCTAACTGTATCATATTGTTTTGTATAAAGTACCTGAGGGAACCTACAGCGATCAATGGCGTATCCCTTTACAAGTAGCAATTTTGTGTGATACATTAATAGGAGTCAAAATGTTCACAAAATCGTTAGATGACAATCAAACCAAAGTCTTTTCTGCACGCATCAAATGAGTATTATTATTTTATAGATGCACACACTTGTGTTATATTATACTGTATGCAGTGCATCCTGGCATGAATCTGCTACTGTAAATGATGCCGTGCTCAAAGTTTTGAGGGAAGAAATGAAGAGAACACTGGGGTTTAAATCTAAATCAGTCATTCATGCATGGCAGAGTGCTATTTACGTGAGGACATGTTCTGCATAATACCACATTTAGCGTGTGTCCAATTATATTAAATGTTCATATTGGGCTGCATCCTTCCCCTTAGGGTTTGAAACTTAGAGGTGGGAGGGGTGGAGGGTTATAAGCACTCAGTGAAGCCACTTCTCTATTTTCCTCAAAGAGTCTGAATCCATTAAAAATTTAAATTAGGCTTCTCCGAGGAGAATGAACGTACCGTCACACAATCAATTTGTGCGGAGGTCTGCATGTGTACGTGTATGTATCTGTCTTACAGTAATAACTCCTCGTGGGCTGCTCTAGCTGTGCGTACTCATGCATGAGTGCACACACACGCACAGCATGTAGCGTGCATGCTAACAGACCCGTGGGCTGAAAGCTACAACCCCCCCGAACCAGCCTGTGGATGGATATAAACCCCGTCTGTGTGGTTTTCAAAACAATTCAGTTAGACAAGCAATCAGTCTGATTCCAACAGAATGTGAGTCGTTGCGTTCAGCTGCAAATCTGAGCTTTTTGTTGAAGTCTTAGCTGGTGTTTGTACATAGATATGTTGTGTTGACAGCAGAATCTAGCAGGGTTTTATGAAAGAAAGCACCTTCATCTGCAGGGGAATCACACCGTCTGTCTTGACTATTGAATCCACATTCTCATCAGTTAACCTACTACTGTATATGAATGGACAGCGCCGGATGCATGTGGCAAAGTAGTCAGATAATAATATTTTGAAGCGAATTGCATTTTGCATTCCTTATTCAACAGCTGACAGACACAAATAAAAAAATATGGAGAGAGCTGACAATGACGTGATGAAATTACCTGACGGAGTCAAATAGGGGACTTTGCAATAACGTGATATCCGTCTTTAAGACTGCTGGGCTCACAGGATACACTATAGTCTGTTAAGTGACTGTATATGCTGTGCATTACTTGCCAGTTCTGAAAATATATTCACAATAGAATAACAAGCCCAAATAAGCCCAAATACAGAAATCTATCCTGTGAAATAACCAAAACTGTTCAGGGCCTTTAAACTGAAAACCCTCAGTACCTCAGTTTTTCTGCAGATCTAATTCTCCTCCTCAGTAAGAGATGTTGGTTGGTCATCAACGACTAGTGTTAATATGTGTTCTTTTGGGCTGTAAGCTATAACGTGCACTGTTTTATCTAAAGCTATCTCCCAACGAGTACAGCCAGGCTGTATCCACAAGGATATGGATTAATGGAGGAAAAGTAGCCAGATAGGGGGGTCCGGGGGCATGCACCCCCAGAGAGAAATGTTGGTCTTTAAAGCCCAAATTTGGTTCCTCTGGCACTTTCTAATGCCGCTATTCCATCATATGCACTTATCTTAAAGGGGAACACCACCTAAATACAGAATTCCAATATGTTATTTCCATGGCCTAGTAAAGTTCAATCAATATTAGTGAACATGAGCTGCTCTCTCTCAAAGCCAGAAACCAGAGAAGTAAGTCTCAAACTCGTGATGTCATAGGGTATAAAGTCTAGGGCTGCTCCATAGACAATGGATGGGAGACTGATTTTATGGACCCACAGAGTTTGTTTTCTTTTTTGTACCCGAATGAGCTTTATTCTATTGTAGTGTTGTCAGTTGTGAAAGAGAAAATGTTCCCATATACTCAGATCATTCCCCAGGGTGCTCTCAGTGTCACCTAGAACATCTCTCCCCATTCATTGTCTATGGAGCAGCTCCACACTTTATACCATATGACATCACAAGTTCGAGTTTTAGCGTTTAGCGTTGTTTATGTTTACTAATATTTTTTCGACTGTCTTAGACCACAGGAGTAACATGTATGAATTATGAAAATGGGCATAGTTCCCCTTTAATTATTGCATATTTTAATGAGTTTCCTGCCTGACTGTAAACATGTAGTGAATTATTGTAAAGGAGAATTAGGCTTATTGTGTGTTTTAGCCCAGATAGTTTGTAAATAGCTTTTCATATTTAAAACCAGGCCTATTCCCGACATTGTGTATTATTTATTTATTGACACCTTCACTCCCTTTTCTTCTATATTGATATACTCCATACCTATTGGCAGTGGGCAGGTATGAGTTAAGAATGAACATTTTGTTACACACAAAGCGGGAGAAACTGATTCAATGATAGGATGACAAAAAATGTAAACCATGGATAAAATCTATGATGTGGAAAAACATATATACTTGATCAGCAATATATATTACTGCAGAAAATGTTTAAAACATGATTTGGGGCATCTGATTTTAGTTTGCATAATTGGTCAATGGCAAAAAATCTAAAGTGTTCTGGGATATTTTAAACTGTAAAATGACAGTGTGAGGCTGAGGCATAGCCTACTTAATTTTCTTCATATGACATAGGTCTGTTACCTTGACAACATTGCCTGTTTTAGTGTCTTTGCAATGCGTCTCAGAGTTGGCTCTGCTGTAAAATGCACAATGTAAATAAAGATAATTGATTCATTTGTTCATTCATTAAGCCCATAAACGTCTGTGTGGCGTAAATGGAAAATGAAGCGCTTTCAGCTGACTTACAGCTTACTGTGCAGTCGTCAAGCTGCTGCCACCGGTGTTTTCCGAAGTAGCCCGTCACCTGCCTCTGCAATCAATGCAATTCTTAATGTGTTTTATCATCAATTATTTGCTAATATATGTAACACTGAAGACGGCTCTCCGTTCTCTACTCGGCAGGACACACAACCTCTCAGCTGAGCACAAACACAATCATATAGAGCATGTGGGGGCGGGACTGATACAGACAGATAGACACGTTTCTCTATCATCCTGCTCGTATTATTTTGAAGAGGAGGCTAGTGGTTGTAAAATGTTGGCCTACACGCATAGTGAATTGCAACTTGTTAATCAAAACTATTTCATTAGAATCAAAATACAATACAATAAAGTAGCCAGCTGGACTTAAATGAGTGGTCTGCTGTTTGGCCGGCAGCCGGCGCTTATGGAAAGCTGATCAGAAAAGTGGCACCACTCTCTCGCTGCATCTCCATGTTTTTTAGGGCCAAACCAATCAATCAGTATGCACGGGTAAACATATTACTTCGATGTGGCATTTTTATGATTGGTTGAATCGATGAGGACAAAATAAAATACTTTGGTAACACTTCATATTACAGGTCTGCAAATTTCATGGTAATTAGGTGATAATTAGCAAGTAACCTATTTTAAATTTCTTTGGAATCACTGCCAAATTACCCCAATATTTACCTCAAAATGTATCGAAAATTACTTCATTATAAACATTATTTAATAATTATATTCCGCAATTTCCCAATAGATGGTAATTTATTTAAAACATTTCCAGGAAACGAATACAAAGTTAATTGATAAGCTTTATTTCCATGTCTGCTGATAAAAAGATAATAATTAACAAATAACTTATTTGAAATTTCTTTAAAAACTCCCTGAATCATTACATTAGCTACCAGGTTACATTTGTGTATACAATAAGTCACACAATGGTGAGAGTTGTGCCTTATCAGAAGTGTTTTCTATTAGTTTGGGTTTTCCACCTCAGCTTCTCGAGCCTAAGGGCCCTATTTTAAGGATTATATGCTATTTTAGCATATAATGATGGTGCACGTTGGTGGTGCAGGTGGAGCATAGCTTTTCCCATAAAAATATGATTTTTGCATAGCACACATACGGACATATATGACTTTTAGCATAAACACACGTGTGTGCATATGTGTAAATTAGCTTTTTATGACCTAACAGAGTTGGACACATGAATGTTTCAAGTCACATAGGACAGCAAAGTTTGTTATATTGCACTTTTTAAAACTGTAAATGATGTATAATATTAGGTGGTAATGGGGATCATCTGTACAGTGAACTTTATATACTTTTTTGCTCTTACATGTCCATTGGCTTTGTGATGCTGTAATAGCTTTACGACCAGAACTTTGCCAATGCTCTGGTGCTTTAGTTAAGACAGAACCTCACACCGTTTGAAGCTTTACCCCAATCTGTGTGTTGTTTTCTTAAGTAACATTTTTAAATAACTGTGTTAAAGGCAAAGTCAATTTACACACATTTTTTGGGCAATAATGTTCCAAACACATACGCCTGTAAACACTGACAAAATGTCAAAGTGTTTGATTCTTCTTGCACCTTTGAAGTGAAGCCCTGCCTTATAAAGGAAGGTTTTATCTTTGGTTTGCACCGCTTCAGGGAGGGAGCAGCACGAACATCAAAGAACATCAGATCCCTTCCCAAATCTCCACAGAAAGACAAACGATTGAGATGAATCCTCAGACTTATTTATTCCAACAAATCACATGTACCAGGAGAGATTTCCTCAGTTTTCCCTCTCATTAGCTGCTTTCTTTTGAGAAAACAATGTTCTCTCTCAGTAGCAGACAGAATTTTTCAGAGTACTGCTCAGGTTACTCAGATCATTTTTGGTTTTATGATTTATTTATTCAAGTTTAGGATTAATATTTAGTCGGTAATGCACTAAAAATACTGTAGGCACACATTTAAATAGGTTCTTGCTCATTTCATCGTATGGCTCTTACATTGAGTATGATTGTTTCGTCAGTTAACACAAATGTAGACAGAACACAACACAGTGAGCCAGGTGTTGAATTAATCCGATTTTAATTATTTCACTCTGAAACTTATTAGAGAGATAGTAAAGTAAATCTAATTATTGTAGATGCTGTTGCAATTTGTTTGTATTTTCGATGACATTTTATTGAAGTGGCAATGTCAAAGTGGGGACAGTTGAGTGAAACATTTCAGCGTGTAATGTTAAATCCAGGCTTACTGTAATGCACCCCATAATGTTGCTTATCAGTTCATTTCTGTACAACGAACAGGCAGAGAAACCTAGTCGAGTTTATGTAATTAGAGCACACTGGAGGTGTTGTTGGGATCAAACATACCAAGTGGTTTTCAGTGTAAAACAATGCATCCGATTTGACTGTTATCAGGCCATTGAATAGGAGTTATCGGTCACTACAAGCACCATAGATGTGGGTCAATAGGGGCCTACTACGTTGTCAAAGTGAAAGCAAAACTTAAAAGCAAGACATTCTAACACGTAAAACTGAATGAAATGTTACATTTTGAACACAAACAAAACATCTTCTTTAGGTTAAAGCAACAAAACTACAACTTCTTTGGGTTAAGGAAACATGACTACAACTTCTTTAGGTTTAGGCAACAAAAACACTTAGTTCGGTTTAGGGAAAAAAACATCATGTTTTGGCTTAAAAAAAGTGAAAGTGAAACTTAATGCTTGTGAACACAAGCCTGACAACAATCTAATTGGCTGAACAGTTACTGTAAAAAACATACACAATTGAAAACAATTCATCTTAAATCATGAAATGTGAAGGTCTGGCTGCAGTGTTGTTGAATAATAATCATACTTAGAACAGTAATGCAGTCCGCTTAAGCTCCCATTAATCAAGTGTGGTTTTGCAATATAATGCAAAATCATGTCCTAATTTCCGTTTAAGCTATTTAGAAAATTGATTTCTGCTCATTTAATTCATCTTTTTTTTTTTTTTCATTCCCCCCTGTGGGCACCTGAATACTGAACGCATGAGTGGGAAGGTTTTGTTTTCTTCTCTTGCTTTTCTTTCTGCTTCGTGACTTGACTGATTGCCACACATTTGAATGGTAGTCATGATGGAAAAATGTGCATCACTGTGTAAAAGATATGGCTTTAATCATTTCTTCATGGTAGAGGAAACTGTGAGCAGTGCAGGTCCTCTGTTCACAAGTCTACATATTTACTGTGTCCTCCATTTTGTGATACCACATTTATATTGAGCTTGTTATTGGTTATAGTTTGGAGAATAGCAGGGCGTGATACAATGGTTCTGCACTAAAATCAATGAAATGTTATAATACGATGAAAAATTGTGTGAAAAATAAGATTGAGCCGTTGTTGTCGGCTTGTATACAATATCAGGTCTTTCTCTACATAAATGGTTCAATTTAGTGTATAAGCAATGGGTTGTCTTCTTAAATTTAGAAAACTATCTGATGAAACTCGTCTGCTCGTCTTCCTGCTTGTTGCTGTTTATATAACAGACGCTGTATCTGTTTGATCGTCTGAGCTGCACATATCTCTGTCTTAAGAAACACGCGCAGTCTTGAGCAACAGAACCAGACGGAAAATCGTTTGTTTTATTCCAGACTTTATAAAAATGTATTAAAAGTGATGCGTAGTGAGACAACCGGGCGGCCACTGAAAGGCTGTGATGTAGAGAAAGCTGAAAGAGCTGCACTCTGCTGCTGCTGATGTGGTGGTTCCACTTCACGGAGCTATATCTGGTTTAAGAGCGAAGCAATTCAGCTTCTGACAGCTTGTTAGCAAATGCCCCACATTCACTGCTGATCATTATTAGCGATTGTGTCCTCGGAGCTGCCACCTGTGCGAGATGATTAAAATATCATCAGAAGACGCTTCTTAAATCTTGAGCCATGTGAGGCAAGATTGCTGTTGTCTGTGTGTCTTATGCACGACAGTGAAAAGCTATTCATGCATTCATATTATTTTTTAAAACCCCATCTCTAAATAGTTGAAATACTGCTGTCAAAATCTACTTTCTAACACTTCTAGGGGATTGTTTTCTCTTCTGCAGAGGGAAAAAATAAAGAGCATCAATCATCTTCAGCTCCAGATCCTTATGTGCATCTCTTTTCTTGTCTCCGTCTGCTACTTGCATCAGACTCGATGAATATATTGCTTCCTTTTTTATCTTGATCAGACTCTTTTTCATTTTCTGCATATTATCTGAGGACAGATGGTTTCGCTTCTCTGTCCAAATTGGTACTGGATATGTAATGGACATTGGATAATGGAGAAGATGTTGAAGGTAACAAAGATTGAAGTGGGAAAAGATTACAGTTTTTGTAGTTAATCTTAAGGCTTAGATAAGATCTCGGCTGTGCTGTTGCTTTTTGGGTAAAAACCTTGTGTGTCCAAAATGTACATGAACTAAGCGGGATTTATAAATGTATATGTTTATACATTTTATGGGTCAAAGAGCCGTGACATTATTCTCAATTAAACAAAATTTAAAATAAAAAAATCACCAACGTGACAACACTGACTACGTTTACATGCACCTCCAGTTTTTGCCCTCATTCCGAAAAAGACAATAATCCTACTAAGCTGTTTACAGGGCTAATGAACATGAATATTCCACTAATATTCCCATTTACATGCAGCCATGCGTACTCCGATTAGCATAAAACGTCCCCATGACGTATGTTATGCTGACCTACAAACAACTCATTTAGCCAAACAAGTCAGCTGGTTGTCTTTTTCCCTGTTCTTACCATCATCATCATCATCTGGTCCATTTGAGGAGCTCAAGGCATCCTCATCACCGGGGCCGGTGAATCCCACGTCAACGCCATTCTCGGCTGTGTTTGACAGGGGTCGATGCCCTAACATGTCGTTTGTCACATTAAAATATAGAAAAGAGAAACGACAGGAGCTGCTTGTGCCATTTTGCTTCTTTGCGCCAAAAATATGTTGTTTTTTTTCAATGTTTTCCACCGGTGGCGGACTTGTTGGACCGTGCAAACACAGCCTCCCTCTTTCATTCCTTCAACCACATTTTTGAAAAGGTCGGCGTTGCAGTATTTGCACATATCCAAAAATCCTGTTGATATCCAAGTCTTTCATAATGTTTAAAAGTAGGCGTGTTTCTCCTTCTTTAAAACCCCAGTTGAGACGTATATATATATCCCACGTGACTTAATCGGAAAATGCTCCATTCGGAATAAGGCCTAATTCAGAATATCCAAACGGAATATGCTCTTTACATGACCCTTATCAAATTCCGAATATTGTCATATTCAGAATAATAGTGGAATATGAACATAGTCAGTGATATAAACAAACAAACATTTTACAGTGAAAGCCCAACACTTGCCTTTTGTAGATTAGCTCCATTTAATACAAAATTAAAACAGTGTAACCATTTAAGCTGCTAAGATTAATATTGCTGTGCCGTGAGCTATATTTATATTTCAACATTGTATGAACGTGATGTGAACCAGATTTCAAGAGGACAACTCAACAGGACCAGAGATGGAGAGAGCTGGGGGATCGTGGGTGATGGAGAGTGAAAGAGAAAGAGAGTAAGAGAAATCCATTAAATTCTTTTGAAATATTAAGTAAAGTAAATATATCTATCTGTTTTCAAATACCCTTCCCCTGGTGAAAGACCTACTGTACTGAAAGATTTAATCCATTCTGGATTTCCACACGTGTGGACTACGAGAGAGACTCCTGATGGCTCTTCAGTTTAGTCTACCTCACTGATCTCCTGCAGTAGCACCATCTCTGCCCACCACTCCTCCCTCTGTGTACAGCTTCCCCCCCCTGGCTATTTTTCTAAAACCGTCCTCACCTGCAAAATGGAGTTTTTGGTACGACACACAAATCTATAGCACATTTAAAATCCTTGTGTTTTTTTGCTGTTGACAAATGAAAAGTACTGAAAAGCAAACCTAATAGGATAATATTCTCAGAAGAAAGAGGGTTGGGGTGCTGGCTGAACCTGCAGAAAGCACTGCAGTCATCTGTTTTCTACTTGGCTGCAGGAGGACTTGTACAGACACACACACACTCGCAGGTGGACTAGGTGGGAGTTTCGTGATGCCCAACCATGAAATGCTATATTTTGAAGCAGCTTTTGTAGTGTTACTGTGACAGAAAAGGGAACATGGAACCACAGTTAACAATGTAATTAGCTTCATGGCCCCTGGCTTTGTTTGTACCGTGTGAAACAACAAGAAAGTCACCAACATGAACCTAGCAGTAATGATTGTGCTTTTACTTTGAGCATGTGTGTGTAAAGCATGCATATTTATATGCAAATGCGCAAAATTATAATTATGTGTGAGAGTATGCAAATATTCTCCCCAAAAACTGCACACATCTCCCAAATGCTGCACGACCTCGAGCATTTTCAACCATGGACATGAAGTCTCCATTTTTTGGCCTGAGAGCTTTTAAAGTCGCAGAGAGATTTTGTTCCATGGGTCTCTATGTTAATTAATTCAACCATTTCCCTCTCCATGAGTTAAAGTAGAATGCTACACTATGTATAGCTCAAAAGGAACACAACATCAGGGAAAGGTACACGGTGCGGAACAAGATTTAGGCCGTGTTCAGTTCAACTTTAGGCTTTGGTGAAGAACCAAAGCTCCCTCATTCATTTTGAGCAGGCAGCAACCTCCTGTTCTGAAAAGTGAAGCCATTGAGGAAGTGCCTTAAACTTGCATTCTTTCTAACAGCCAGCAGGGGGCGACTCCTCTGGTTGCAAAAGGAAGTCTGATTGTATAGAAGTCTATGAGGAGTCTGCAGCCATGCTAGAAGCTGTGTGACTTAGGCACAGCATTGCTTGGAGCTAAATGCTAATATCAGTATGCTAACATGCTCACAATGACAATACTAGCATACTAATATTTAGAAGGTATCATGTTTAAGCTACCATGTTCGCCATCTTAATTTAGCGTGTCAGCAATGCTAACATTAGCTAATTAGCACTTAACACAAAGTAAAGCTGAGGCTCATTATCGTTTGCAGGTATTTGGTCATAAACCAAAGTATTGGACTAAATAAACATTTTGAACACATGATGACGCTACAGTGGTTCCCAAACTCTTTCACGTCAAGGACCCCTCAACTGACGCAAATTAGACCACGGACCTCCATCTGTCATTGTGTTACTTATGGATGGAATTATAGTGAAAATACATTATTCTCCTTTTTGCTGGGGACCCCCTGGAACCCACTCAAGGACCCCAGGGGGTCCCTGGTCCCCACTTTGAAAACCGCTTTGCTAGATGATCAAGTTATTACAGTTCATCCTTAGGAGGACATGAATGTGTTTACCAGATGTTCATGGCAATCTGTCCATAAGTTGTTGGACTGACCTACAGACTCTCTCTCTCTCTCTCATTAAGGCAGAAAGCTGGTCCTAGCACACACATTGGCCTATCTTACAATCCAGTCTTCAAAGCGTGGTTATATTTTTGCATTTGCTGCAAGTGTTTTTTTTCCTCCCCAGTTGATAGTTTGGGATCCTGGCCAAGTTAAGTAATGACTTCACACTGCATTGCTCCTCTGCGGAGCACTAGCGTGATTCTCAGATAGGCACTGGCACAAAAGACCAATTAATATGCATGTTGTTACTCAGATATTTATCGCCCCGGTAACACTGCCAGTTTATTTCTGTGGTTTGTTTTTTGTTTGTCTGAGGCCAGGCCTCCAGCTTGGCCTGATTGGTTCTCGGCTACAGCAGCAGAAAACAGCTGGTTGTCAGGGGTGACCACAAGAGTGAGCGAGCGAGCGAGCAAGTTAAATAGAAAGAGAGATTTGTTGAGTGGCTACTCTTTTTGCTCATGGTATGTGCAGGCCTCTCTATCTATATAACTAATGACTGCTTTTCTTTTGTCCTTTCTTTAGAAATACAAATGGTTTCCATGGTAACTAAATTGTTGAATCCGTTTTAGGATTCAGTCCTTGGTTGTCAGAGTTGACAAAAAGTGGTCCTCTCTGTTATCACATTTCAGCAACATATTTTGAAAATGATTCCTTCAGATCATTTTCAGTCCTGTACAACATTTTAAAAATATTACACGACCAGGGTTTTACTAGAGGTGCCCACACTGGTTTAGTACAGTACGACCAGAGATATTAAAAGGATAACTACAACATTATGGAACATACAGTTTACAAAATTCTCTCAAGGTTTACACATTTTACATATATACTCATTGTACAGTACATATTGATTTAGAAAGAAGCATCATAAAGGGATAACTTGTGTTATTTTGTCTTTTCGTATCATCAACAAATACCCGGAAGAGACAAAACCGATACATTTACTAAGAAGTAAATTCTACTAACAGGTATTGTCTGTGTAGCCACAGCCTGTAGCTGCAAGCCACTGACCTCCATCAAAAACACATAAAAGATACTAGCATTGATTGACACATTCCTTCATTAGGATGAACATAGCCAGTGCAGTTTATCCTGACATGACTCCACGGCTGCATTTTGTTTTTATCTCTGAAGCACCGCTCTCTGGGCAGACGTCATTTAGCATGCACAGGGATGTTGGTCCATTTTACACTGCTGAAAGGAATAAACAACACTGCCTATGTGCTCATAGACGTGTGTCACCCCAATGCAACAATGGAGGTCAATGGTAAAGAGGCATTAGCTACATCAGTGGTTGCACCAGACTGTATATAAAGATGGACGACATGACAGCTCCCCTAAAAGTGAAGCCAAAACATCCCGATCGCCCCCCCCGGTGGCTGGCTGCAGTATAGGTCATAAATCCCGCCCCCTCCATGTTAGCGGATGGGACATGGGCCAAACTAAAAAGTTAAAGTACACGTCAAAATTTTTTTTCCCAAATGAATTCTTATCACGCTGTATGTTCAAGTGTTCATTTTTTGATAAGTTCGGTTTTAATTAGTTTTTTAATGCCATAAAAAGGGGATGAGACGTCATGACTGACAGCTGTGATGGACAACTAGTCTGAGTGAAGTAGTCGTGGAGCCGGAGGCTCGGGGATTGTACGAGAGAGGAGATGTCATTTTTAACTTTCCGTAACCGTCAGGAGTCTGTGCAATAGAACATGTGTCAATAGTTATAGAAATATTATGGTTAGTTGTTGTGTCTTTATAGCCAAACAGCAACTGTGGTGCTAACGTAGCAGCTAGGTGGCTAATGCTAGCAAGCTGCAGCTGTGCTCGACTAACGATTGGCTCGGGCGGGTGTGTAGGCGGGACCTTGATACCGCGGCTCCAGCCTCCCGTTCACTACTGAGCAGACTTCGGTCTTTTCATGAGATTTGTTGATAATAATTCAAATAGAAAACCTGAAAAAGAAGCTCATACTTAAACTCCACTCCACATCAAATGTTTTAGATCCCGCAGAGCTTTAAAAGCTGGACAGACATTATTTAGCCAAACGAGACTGAAGATGGAGAGCAGTGCTTAGATTTAAAATCAACTCCAGCAGGGGAAAGCTGTTGGTGTTAGTGTGTGCATTCATGCATCCCTGAGAGCGTTCACGTGTCTTGCAACAGAGCCATCCACTCGTACTTAACTACCAGCCTAAAGTGTTTGCGAGACTGAAATAATGCGTGTTGTTTCCACTCATTTAATTGCCCTCCACTGTAGTCCGTGGGATCTGTAGGTTTTATCGAGTGCCATGTCTGTTTTCATAATGTGCTTTTATGTGCCTCTGCAGAGCTGCCAGCCTGCATGTGCCAACTGCCTCTCCTAACATGTGCATCAGACCTCACTACTTGGATGCTGATTGGATTCTGAAAGCATGTCCAGCCTTGGTATTTCTCTGTGGTATAGTCCTGTTATTCAGGATGTCTCAATGAGCCATATTACGAGAGTTTGCTGCCTGTTTGTGCACTTGGGCAAAGGCTGCACCACGAGTTGTATTCATTTGTTCTACCCATGCAACCTTGGGGCTGTTCTGCTCTCTCTAATGACTAAGCAGAAGTTGACAGAGAAGATAAAATAGCAGCTGCGTGTGAGAGTACAATGTACAGCGAGATCACAGAAATGATTTCAGGGCTGTGATTATGCTTTTGATCATGTTTTATACATTTAGAAAACTCTGAATATCAATAATTAAATGTAATTACTGAAGCAAAAGTTATTTGATAACTTTTCCTCTGTAGTCCAATGGTGCCTGTGTGTATATTTACTCCCACAATCGACCTCCAACTTGCATTTTCTGCAAAAGAACACCCAATCAACCTCAGACGTCCACTCCATCAGTCGCCGGCCTAGCCAGCGTCGGGCTGAGTGGCGTCTAGATAGATGTCACAGAATGGCTTTTAAAATCAACCTCTAAATCAGCCACCATCCACTCTGAAACACACCGTGTAATGGAAAATATTGATATTTTTTGGCATATGCTGAATGTACCGCCTCTAGAATTAATCATGGCATTGAAGAGAGTGCTCTCTCTTCGTCTGACCGCCGGCCTGCCTCGGCGCTCCGCCTGTCTCGTTCCCTCCATTTGCCCCCGTCCAGCGTCTCCGTAACTTGCCCAGTCACATGATGAGATCAGAGAAGCCTGGTCATCTAAGTAATGGCTTTCCTTCTGTTTATTCCTCCTGGGTCCGCGGCCCCTGCGTCCAGTGATGTATGCTCCATGCAACGCCACTGGACAGCTCATCTCTCTCGGCCACAGGCACCTCTGAATAAGCACATCCACCCTGGGCCAATCTCTGAAATGCACTTTGGGGCTGCTGCTGCCCCCGTCATTGACATCCGCAGAAGAGGAAAAGCTCTATAACCATTTTAGAGTCATATAATGAGGCTTGATGGTATTAGTGGAGGGTTGAGGGGAGAAATCTCCTGTTGGAAGACGTCGTGAACTGACCTTTTCCCTTTCCTGCAGGGGCAGCCACACGGGAAAGTCTCAAGGCTGCAACAGCAACATTGATTAATATGATTCTCAATGTTCATTTTCATGAACCTCTAGTAGCTCCAACATGTGTTTTCTCAGCGTGCAGCTAATTATGCAGCAAAAGCACAGTTTCCTTCTCTGTCCCCAGGCTTCTACCCCAACTTCCACCCTGCTTGGTGTTAACACCAGACTCACAGTCATGGGGTCTCCGTGCTCTGTGACTACAGTAAGCACCCTTTCTTCAACGTGAGCGCCCTCAGCTACACTGACACACCGAGAATTACAGCCTTAAGACTTTAATTGAAAAACTGTCAAAATGTGGAGTGTGAGATGAATATATGAATCACAACTGAGGAAAAGCAAAGCCAAATGGTCACCCCCAAAACAGCAGAAGCCCACAGGATATGGCACTCACATAAATTATCTGAAATGCCATGGACTTTCACCTCTCTCTCTCTCTCTCTCTCTGTCTGTCTCAATTTTTCTTATTTCCTCTCTCCTGCCACCTCCCTGTTGTACCCTCTTCATTCCCGCTGACATTCCCCAGACGTCTGATGGATATCGGACCATGTCCTCCAGGAGACATATTCCATTATCATGCTGCCACAGCGCCTCCTCTCACAGACCCATCTCTCTTCTAATCAATGACCATGCAGCACAGCAGGCATGAGCAAACAAGACACACGGGGCAAAACCTTCGAGAATAGTCAAACCAATGCAATCAGAGGAGAGAAGTAATCTACATCTCAGACGACACATAGCCGATCCCCTCACATCTGCGCAGATCAATACAGATGGAAATCCGTCAGAAAAAGCCCCAGCTGTGCTGCCTCTTACCTGCGTGTCTCTGTGGTGGTCGTCCTCTCTGTGGCTGTGCTTGATGAAGACCCTCGGTCTACACAGCCATGCCCTCCTATATGGGCATGCATCTGCGGGGCAGATCAGAAGGTCTGCCTTGTTATCTGTCAACCCGGTGAAGAGGAGGGATCAAGGATCAGAGAGTCCTCCCGGCCGGCAGCCCTGTCTAGCGCATCTCCTTGTGTCTCCCGCTCTCCCGGGTCATTCCAGCCAGCCCCTCAGCAACCGCAGAGCCAGGGAGCGAGCGTTCGGGGGGTGGTGGGAGGGGGGTGCGGGGGGGTGATGGGAGGTGCTTAGAGGACTGAATCGGACATGGAACGGCGAGCAGAGCACCTCCTCCTCCTCCTCCTACATGTCTGACTGCAGCCAGTGGACATGCTACAGCTGGAGCTTCGATCCACCTCCCGTTTGTGCATGTGTGTGTGTGTGTGTGAGAGTGTGTGTGTGTGTGTGTGCGTTTGCTGGCTCCGCTCTGTGTGTGAAAACAGAGTCTCTTCCCCTAACTGTTAATGCTGCCGGTGGCTCCGAGATGCTGAGGCAGTGTGAGAGAGGAAGAGAGGGACAGGGAGAGAGAGAGAGAGAGAGAGAGAGAGAGAGAGAGAGAGAGAGAGAGAGAGAGAGAGAGAGAGAGAGAGAGAGAGAGAGAGAGAGAGAGAGAGAGAGAGAGAGAGAGAGGTGTGTGGGAGCGGGGGAGGAAGAATGGCAAGGGAAAGGTTGTTTTCCCTCCTGCTCCATCTATCGGTATCAATTCAATAAGGGATGCTTTGCCATGTCTGAGTTAATGAGTCATCCATACCTATACGCATTTCTCTATGTGTGTGACATGCAAAAAGAGAGCGGCAAAGATGTACATGAGCAGAGTGTGCATGTTACCTATTTGTGCTTTGCATAGCTTGCACGTGTACTGTGTGCAAATACAGTCTTGTAAGTCATTTGAATGCTAATGAGCATGATTTTAAAATGCTAGCTGAGAAATTTATAGCCTGCTGTGCACACACACATCATGTGCACACAGCTTAAATGCACACACAGCCAAACACACAGAAGAGAGGAACACCTCGGATGTCCTCAGGCTATCAGTATATCAACAGCCTTGAGCACCTATACAGCCGGAACAGGATACCTGCCTCCCTCAATGCCCAGGGGAACGATATATCACACCTCGACACTGCAGAGGAGAGGAGAGGAGAGGAGAGGAGAGGAGAGGAGAGGAGAGGAGAGGAGAGGAGAGGAGAGGAGAGGAGAGGAGAGGAGAGGAGAGGAGAGGAGAGACATCCCTCCAAAAGGAACCCAAAAGGCAGGTGGGCAATTTGATTAGAGGCAGAAACAGGAAGAGGAAGGAAAGAAAATGAGAAAGACAAGAGGTGAAATGTGGAGGCTCAGTTTCACTGACAGTGCGCTGTGTTTTGTTCTCCGAGCATGCTGTCTGTTCTTCTTTGACTGCCTCGAGAATTAAAGAGACAGGGTAGAAAGGGACAGATTGGAGAAGAATGGAGATCTGAAGATAGGAAGAAAGGCTTTGAAATTGACAGAGGAAGAAATACACAGAGAGAGAGAGATAGAAATGCATGCAATAAGACATTTTTGAATCTGATAAAAGACCAGGGACATTTACAAAGCACAAGAGGAGCATACTAAACAACCGCTTCATCATCTTTTCTTTTTTTCCTTCCTTCAGATAAGTCTTTCCTTGTCTTTGCATCCACTTTAGTTAAGTCTTTGTCTTCAGAAGAATCCGTTGAGCTCGAAACCAGGATTCATGTTGAAACAGCAGCGGTTGCCCCTGTCAACCTGACGGAGACGGCTATCGACAATCTCTCAGCATATCTGCAAACGTCTAGACCGACAGACATACTCGTTTTAAGCAGCCAACAGACTCTTTCCTTGCAGGATGTTCATGTCTGCAGACATTCATGCCTGCAGCTGACAGGACAGTCAGGAGAGTTTTTTTTCATTCTGCTACATAGCACCAACTTTCGGGCCATGCTTTCCTGATAACCAACAGCCTCCTGTGTTACAGAAACACTGATTCTCCCAGATATGAGCATGACCAATCACATCCAAAAAGACTGACTTTTTTACCTGCTATAGCAAATCCAAATTATGGAAAGGACCTAAAAACATGAAAAGGAAGTCATGGATGTGAAACAACTGATTAGCACCAGTTTAAAATTCCGTCACAATGTGCCCATTATAATTCATCCCACAGCGGAGCTCAGAGTAGCCTTACTGAGACCTGATCCTTCTGGGGGAAACAGCTCTGCGCTGACCTGGGGTCTGCTTTTGAAAGCAATTCCTGACGCTCGGCCGTGTTAATCTAACTCTGTAATCTGCTGCTAAATCAGGCTTTAGGAGTGAGCCGAGGCAGCGACTGAGGCAATCTCGTGGAGTGTGTGTGGGGGTAATTATGCATGAGGAAGACGGTTAGTGCTGCCTTGGATGTTGGCAGAGGACTAGCAGATGGTAATTCCCTCTCGCTCCTGCACTTCTGGCAGACCTCTGGATTACAAATATACTGGTACCTACATTCACAAACGCATATCTCCTGCTCTCACACATACAGATGTGCCACAGCAGTCAGAAGTCCAGTTGTACGGTAATGCTTATTTTGCGCTAATGCTACACTGCTGCTCCAACTGGAAAGAGAACTGGAAAATCCAGCAAGGAGGGTCACGCCAGATAGAGACTCTTTTAAGCTCTCAAAATTGCCCTTTTTAAAATTGTATAATAAGACCATTTACTAACGCTTTGGATATAAGTTGGCCATTTTAATTAGGGCAACTTAAATGGCCAATTCATTAATAAGGTTTGTGAGAAATCCCCATTGGATTCTCACTTTCTAAAAGCCATCAAGTTTGCAGTTAAAAATGTCATTTATATAACGGTAATGTGTCTAACTTTCTTATAAGGCATCAGTTCTGCAGTTACCAATGTTCATAAAGTTATGAACATTTCATTAAGTGACTAAACTAGCTAAATAATTCTCTTAAATGAGGCACAGCTGATCGCAAAGGTACTTTGCCGTTGGCGTCTCCAAGAACATTGAAATAACAGCTGTAGACTACTAAATCTAACACACCTTATTTTTAACAAGCTACTTGATCCAAGTACAGGAGGTCCTGGTTGATAACTATTAAGTTTATTAGCTTGAATTATTGATACGTTATGAATTAATGTTCTACTGGGAGAACATGACCCCTAAAATTGATGTGGCGCGTTCCACTAGAGAGAATACGCATCACTCTGTTGGAGTTGTTTAAAAACCACTCGCGACTGTACGGTGGTGTTACACAATGTGGGTTCTCCATTTGTTAACCCAACTACAGACAAGTTTAATTTTGAAAAGTTTAACCATTAGACGCATGGGAAAGAGTACAGATATTTCAATATTTGGTAATTGATGGAAACAAGGAATACTTATAAAAGGGTGAGTTTTATAGCTCTGCACACTATTAATTGACATTTCCCTCTGATCAATAACAGATAAATACTTTAGATTGAATTACACCTACAGTATGTTACAGGTCTGACAAAGCTCCACCTCACTTTAAAGGCTCAATAGCTGCCGCACGATCTTAGAACATGGGGAACTTTGATTAATTTCACTGAGGCGTCCGCAATCGGCCTTGGGTCGGCATATATTTGATGCGAGAATTAAAGATCTGTATATCGGCTGCCATCCATTCAAGCGTACCGTAAAAGTTCTGTCAGGCCTAAAGAGCACCTAAACGGACACCATCCCTTTATTTCTAGCGCCATCCTGCTGTAACCTCCAATATCGCAGCTCCAGTTACATGTGTCCACGTATGTGTCCCATAGCTCCCAGAGGTGGTCGGGGACCGTGTCTCAGCCTCATTTAACAGCCTTTAGACAAACCAGGAAACAGAGTGAGTTATTTTTCCTCACTAAAGAGAGACACACAGACACAAAAAAAAGATTCACCTTCACACCAAACTCACAACGTTCTCAGAGTGACAGGAGAGAAAAAACGAAGAACACGACTACTTCAACCTGCTGACCTACCGCACACTGAAAGTGAAGTCCATTGCAGTGATTTTCGAAGAAGAGGGAGTGGTGCCATGATTGACTGTACTTTTTGTCTGCGGTGCTTTCAGCTTCACACAGAGAGAAAATGGCTTCCCTGTCAGAGGAGAATCTCTGCTGTCCTGTCTGCTGTGAAATCGTTGAGTGTCCTGCTCTTCTGTCATGTAGCCACAGCTTCTGTTAAGACTGTCCGGAGAGCTGGTGGAGGGAGAAATAACATGTGACGCGAGTGTCCACTTTGTAAGAGAAGATTTTCAAAGGAAGAACCACCTTTAAACTTGGCATTAAAGAATCCGTGTGAGGCCTTCTTACCGGACAGCGATCATTCTTCTGTCTGGACCGTCAGCAGCTAGTGTGTCACATCTGCAGAGATTCAAAAAACACATAACCGACCGATTGATGAAACTGCACTGGATCACAGAGAGGAGCTCCAGAGATCCCTTAAGCTCTTACAGAACAAACTGGAGCTTGTTAATAAAGTTGATTGATGTTCGATCAAACGGCAGAACACATTAATGTCCAGGCCTGACAAACGGAGAAGCAGGCTATAAGGCTGCGGTGGAAAGAGTCCAGCAGCGCCTCCTGCGGGACGATCAGGAGCCACTCTCTGGGACAAGATGAAGGAGATGGCCTCCTGTGATTCTGGATCCAAACACCACCTGCCGTCTGCCGTCTACATCTCATCATGTCTGAACATCTGAGCAGTGTGATATGTGGGGAGAGATGGCAGCTTCCTGAAAACCCGGAGAGGATTAAAGATTACTTCTGTGTCTTCGTCTCTGAGGGCTTTCACTCAGGGACTCACAGCTGGGATGTAGAGGTTGGAGACATGCTGGGCACTGGATGTGTTAGCAGAGTCCATCCACAGGAAGGGACTCATGCAGTCTGGATTATGGAGAATACGGTTTTATAAAGGTGAATACTCAGCATGGTCACTACCTGCTCGACCCACTGTGAAGGAGAAACTCGAGAAAATCAGATTGGAACAAAGTAAAGCTGTCATTCTCTGATCCTGATAACACACGTACACACCTTCACACACACTTTGACTGACAGGCTGTTTCCATTCATTAACATTAGAGAGACTGCCAGTGCAGGTCTCTGTAACAGTGAACAGGCTGTTCTCACACACCGTTCGTAGCTATACCTACGAAAAGTAATGCTCTGTAATTCGTATATATATCCCACAAAATCAATTCGTATGTAATATACGTAATCGTGAACCAGGAAGTATAAATAGCGACAAACGGCATGTATGGAGGAGATCGGGGTGGATGGGTGGGACAAAAAACAACAAACTTTCGTCCAGGAGACCGGTGTCCGTACCCCGTGTGAAACCAAAAGTCAATGTTGATTTATTGGTAACATAACTTCCATATTTAAGTAACGCCACTCCCGTAAGTTATTTTAACCCAAATCACAATCTTTTCATAAACCTAACCAAGTTGTTTCCTGTGAAGTTTATTTTAAAAAGACTGTATGCATGTAATTAGCAGAAATTGACACATGTTGCTGGACATTCGTAGGAAAACGCACAAAAAAATGAGGAATATCTTTTTGGAAGGTATCATACAAATGTTGTGTGATGATACGTTGAAGTGGAACAAAGCAGATAGATGTGGGTTCTCAACCTTTTGGGGGATGGAGACTAGCAGTGGGTGGGGGGTCATACAGCAACAGCATGCCAGCCATTTGACAAACCTATGTTTTCAGTACTTTTTGTCAGTAACTGCCTTTATTATGTGGTGAGAAATGTTAAAATATTTCAAGCAAAGATACAGTTGTTTAAATGTGTGTTGGCACGGAGGAAATATCAGTAGTAGGGGTGAAGGTCTAATCAGAATTGAGATAAAGGCTATTTTGTAATAAATTTGGGGTGTGAGGACAGATAGTTTGAGTTCAGAGTATAAAACTGTATACGTTTGGGAAATAGAGTGGGGCTTCGTCTTATTTGTCATTATATATCGTCAGGAGTATTTTGTACAGTTAAGGGTCTTTGTGCAGGTGTGAAATCACCTGTTATGGCGCGCATTCTTTCAACGTTTTTTTGTTGCTTTTTTTTAAATTTTTTACCTCCTGTCAAATCTATCCTTTATTTCTGTCACAGTTTCTCTCTGTAATGACAAGGTGTTGGCAGCTGTAGTAATATTTCCAGGTCCACTAATACCACTACTGGGTACTGACACTGCTCAATGTGTTCTGTTTTCATCTGCAGATTTCCAACAGCAGGACAAGGTCCCCACTGTGAAGTTATTCTTTTTACTCTCGAGTGTTCTTCATTTTTGTAAATGAAACTGGCTCACAAATGGAGCACAACGGGCGTCCGTATATAGCAATTTGAGGGCTTGATCATGCTAATAATCGAATGCCACACAAACACACACTGCACATGTACAGGTGGTATTCATCAAGTTGAAATAAGGTTGTGCAGTTAAGTGTGTTGGACCAGTCATACAAGCAAACCTGATGGAAAAAAGGGAGATTTAGGAGCTGTGACAGCCTGCAAAGTCCAGCATCATTTTAAATTCATATGTGCCATAAAAAAAAACGTACTGAGACACATTTGCTGGTACAATGGAAGGAGACAAGAGGCAAGAGTTTAAGGAATAAGGGGATAACAACTTGGTGTTTAATAGGCACATTAAAATAAATTACACTGTAGGCTTTTTAATAAACGCAGGGTAGGGTAATATTTTTACTAGGTAGACAGGAAAATGGGGGAATTATGTTAACAGTATTGATATTGCAATAACATTACTTATGGTGTCATTTTTTTTATGATATTAAAATGTCTGGTAAATGACAGTGTAAAACGTTTTTAATTATGGTGTAGTATTAAATGTTCATAACAGTAGTGCACATTGTTATTGTTGCAGGGGAACAAAACACTAGACTAAGCCTGGGAGAAAGGTGCACCTTTATAGCTATAAAATAGTATGGTTTTAAAATTATAATGAAATACTTGGGAACATGAATGTAGTTTTGTGGTACAAGATCCATCGGACGATCAACATTGATGTTAGAGAAGAACAAAGGAGCTTATATGTCCTGTCTCGTCATTAGATCAAAAGGGAAAATTTATTGGATGGACCAGCTCGGGGTCTGTTTTGATTCCCAAAACCAAACAGACTCCGAGCTGGAAAAAATCCTATTGGACAGGTAAGCTAACGTAACTGCCAAGCATGTGAAATATATAGCCATATGGTTTTAGCTGTCAATCACGGTCAATCTTGTGTGTGTCGCCTCGTTGTTTTGACCGACGCTTGCTCGCATCTACGTAGTGCGAGCACAAGCGCGAGCAACAGGATGCTGACTGTTGTTGACTTAACAGCCACAAGAGTCACTGTTAACAAGCAATTTTTGATTCTTACATATAGCCCCTTTAATATATACGCAAGTACTTGCAGTGCAATTCCTTTCTAGGTCCTTCACAAACATGTTTACTGCTTATTTACTGTATTCCTTCCCTTGTATCTACCACGTTTCCCAACAGTAATAGTACTAGTATTTCATTCATACAGCAGATAGCACAGTGTATTTACACTGTAATGTGTGGGCTGTAATCTACAGCATCGCCGTGCCTTATTACAGAGCAGCAGCACATAAGCAAGCACGGAAATGATGAACACAAAGATTTTGAATGTTTAATTTTCATCCAATAAATCAAACTGAAATTTGCACAAGGCTTCACCATGACAACTGAGGATTCATTGCATCACACTCGAGAGATGTTTCTGTTTCACACACACACTAACTCTGATCTGAGACATCCACACAGATGCACACAAGAAATCCTCACAAATCCAAAGTTGTGCCAGCGGTGACCTTGACAGAGAGGATCTAGCCGCGGCTTGCATGGAGAAGGTGCTGATTGTGATCGTAAGACTTGCAAATGTTTGATCTCTACAGCACGGAGGCTTAACAGTCAATTAACCCTTTGATCTCCTCTGATCCCACAACGCTGTATAGCCTCCGTATACAGCCTACAGTACATACTGCACACACACACACAGACGCCCCACTGAAAGATAATGGCTCCATCATCTCTTTCATTGGTCAAATTTGCGCTGCTGATTTATGTTCACACATGTCGATCTCCCTCGTCCTCCTCCTCATTTTCAGGGGTCAGGTGTTACGCAGCCTGGCGACGGCGGTTCAGTGCATCCATTGGATTTAATGAGTGGCTGAGCAATGAAAACATAATTGAGAAAGTAGACAGTTAATATCCACATTGACCCTTGGCTGAACTGACATGACACCCGGCTGTACTGCCTAATAGCATATTGACTGACTGTTATGATTATGCGAAGACAAAGCCTGAAGTGAAAACCTACCACAAAGGAAAGACAAAGAAAAAACAACACATTCATCTCTTTTTCCACTCTACATGTAGAGGACGGCATCTGCGAAAGAAATACTAAGCATGAAGGGCTTGCTGATTTTCAGCTCTTTTCATATAATGTGATTCCGCGCTTCAAAAAGCTCATTTATTTTCCTCTCATTTCCGAAGGAAATTTTGCACTTACATTATTAAATGGCAAACTGGAGCTCTCGTTCTCCAGGTCTTTTATGTTGCTAAATATGTGATGGGCACAGGCATCAGGAGTTGTTAGCACCTGTAATAACCGCCCTGTTCATTATTAATTACTGTGATGTTGGCATTTTCGCTGCTAAAGGTCCAATACATAAAAGTGGCATATTCAATTTGATTTTGATTAATTGATCAATTTATTTCTCTCTTGTCCTTAAAGTGATAGTTTGTGTGTTTTGAAGTAGGGTTGTATGAGGTACTTATCCATAGTAGGTGTATTACCTACAGTAGATGACGGTCGAGAAACAGACAGTAGTACCGACACCGAAGCAGAGCAAAACAGTGCTTTGGACGGAGACGGCAGAAAAACGTATTTTAGCCACCTAAAAGAAAGGTTCACTTAAAAATTGAATCCGTTTAAGTGTACATTATATTCAGAATATTTTCTGACAGCGAACTGAACTGAAAGTGAAACGTATTTAAACTGTTTTTGTCATCTGAGCCTGCTGGCTTTGGAGAGAGAATAGATCAGTTTCACTTTCAGTTCAGCTCCCCGTCGAAAAAGGCTGTCTGACTGCAAGTTAAAGCGGTGAAAATATTCTAAATATAGGGTACACTTAAACAGATATCAATATTTTTTTTAGGTGGGCCTTTCTTTTATTTAGATAAAATATTTTTTTCTGTCGTCCCCGTACACAGCACTGTATTGCTTTGCTCCGGTGTCGGTACTCCTGTCTGTTTCCCGATGATGGGGGCACGCCGACCGTCATCTACTGTAGGTAATACACCTACTATGGGTAAGAACCTCATACAACCCCACTTAAAAACACCCAAACTATCACTTTAATGCTAAAAAAGACAGCAACTCAATAACCAGGTGGTCATGATGACAAAATATCCAGGTTTTGATGCATGTATGAGTGTTTTATATAGATGTCTGACTGACGTGTGTGCACATTATTTCTCTATGTATATAGTTCTCCTCTCATTAACCATGGTCATGTGTTTCTATTTCATTTTCTGACAATAGTCCTGCCTCATTTGTTGTCTTTTTTTTGTTCCAGAGCAGCTGTGTTCAAATCAATTCAGAATTTAATTAAGTCAATCAAATGAAATTCAAATTAGTCAGGTTCAAATCACTCCTGTTCAGTTAAATTCAAATTAGCTCATTATTCTGTAAGAGTGAAATTTGGTTTGCGGGCAGAATTCACAATAACATCAACAACATACATTAAAATGATAACAAAACACGCAACACTAGTCTTTACCACAACATACAGCCGGCCATTCGGACATATGTTATTTGGACCGTTTAATTCAACAGCCGCAGGGGACAAGCTGGAAGGCTGTAAATGTTATTGGCCATTGTCACCACATGCATCTGTGAGATTTCATCTGTGCCACACCTGTAATCTGACAGGGTATTTCTACCAGGCTCCCCAGGCAGCCTCTGTTGTTTATAGTGAGGGTACGAAGAAAAAAAAAATCATAATTTGTGTTGTGCTGAAACATTGTGTTTCCTGCTGGGTTTCGTCCGCGCCTTCTCTGTTCTCCACCAAATCCCAGCAAGTCAGAAAGAACAATCATGCAGTGTTGTGTGTGTGTGTGTGTGTGTGTGTGTGTGTGTGTGTGTGTGTGTGTGTGTGTGTGTGCTCTAGGTTAAACCAATCGTGCTGCACTAAAGCGATAAAAGCATATGGCTGAGGGCTCTGTCCTTTGGAAAAAAAAGAGTCAATCCATGCTGTCCACATTAACAGACAATAAAAGATATCTCTTCCCATAAGTCTTCTCTGCCCAGACATATCAAGGACTTGGCTGTCATTATCATGGGAATGAGTCTAAAAATAGCCGTTGGGACTCCAACCAGTCAAAGAGCTGCACATTAGACAGACAGACACAAAGCAGGCATGTTAGTACAGAACCCTGGGCTCCTGGGCTCCTGGGCTCCTGTGTCCCGGATCAATTTTGGGGTCTTTTTGAACCTCCACTAAACAATCTTGCACCCACTCCCTTTTGTGAGAACAACAGGAGGTCTGGTTATTACTGATTACAATTGGCAGTCTTGCAGAGCCGAATTCACGCTCGGCACTCTGCAGCCTGACAAATGCTGGCTAAACTTCCTGTCAGAAGATGAATCAGCTTTAGGAGTCTCAAATCCCTACAGAGGCCCGTGTAACAGCACAGTCTGAGATACCACATAGGGAGTAGCCCATAAACTGACAGGTTGAGGATGTGCAATACCTTCTAATATTTTGTATGTTTTCTATACTTCTCTTTGAGCTCAAAGCAGCCATAGGTTGCTCACCTTTTTTTTTTTTATGTCTCCGCGCCGGCGACCGCTGTCCCATTCTCGTGAACGTGATATCTCAGGAACGCCTGGAAGGAATTTCTTCAAGATTGGCACAAAAGTTCACTTGGACTCAAAAATTAATTGATTGGATTTTGATGGTCAAAGGTCAAGGTCACTGTGACCTCACGTCTGTCCTATTCTCGTGATCGCGATATCTCAGGAAAGCCTGGATGGAATTTTGTCAAATTTCGCACAAGCGTCCACTTGGACTCAAGGATGACCTGATTAGAATTTGGTGGTCAAAGGTCAAGGTCACTGTGACCTCACATGACTAATTTTTGCCATAACTCTAATAATTCACATGCTAATTATGACAATTTCACTCAAATGTCTGATAGGATAAAATTATTAAATGATGACATTTTGGACAGACATGGATGTGAACTGCAACTTGACTTACCATCAAAATTTGATCTTGTTATACAAGAGTTATTGTAAAACTTTATTTTTTCGTCATCACAATTTAGGTATCTCATTACGAGGAGATAATAAATTGGTTTTCTCCAAACTGTGGCTTAACTTACAGTATGTAAATAATCTTTGGTGAGATCACAAATTGTGAAGTTGATTGTTAAATTCACAGTTAGCTGAGAGTCGAGTCTCGTTTCAGCCAAATATCTGTGACCTCAGCAGTCCTGTGCGCCGCTATTGTTCCACGTGCTTTTTAACTCCTCTAATCTCAAGATCCTGACTTAATTATCTTGTTATCTCAAGATAGAAAATTAATGGTATTCCAAGGTCACAACTTCAGTCTAATTTGCCGTTACCTTCATGAAAGGCAATTGCAGCAGACCTGATAGTGGAGTCACACTATAGACAGATTAAAGTGGAACAGAGAGATCACGACTGATCGCCACATTAGATTTTACATTAATCAACATTTGACACTGATATTGCAACCGCAATTAGTTCCCAGTTAAGTCATGATCTCAAGAAAGACATTTAAGTACATTGTTAAGGTAACAAGGTTATCCAGTTGTGACTACCAGAATACACATTTGATCTCTCAAAATATTGAAAGATCACTTGTGGAGTTTTTGACCACTATTGTTGTTGCAGAGCAATGTTCTGCTCCATAAACTCGCAAGTAATGTGATACAATTTCTAATTGACTGCAGAGGGTAACAATGCATATATACTTTTAATGGCCATTAAAAGAGGAGAATAAGAATACCACAAGCCGAGGAAAACAGTGTGCATGTTTCCAAACATTTTAAATAGCAGCTGAGATAGGAAATATATTCAACACCTTTGTCTGGTCTCAAGCCAAGGATACACACAATGTAGTTTCCAATTATGAGAAACAAATGGAAACTCCACAGGGTGCCTTTAAGTTGTGATGTCAAGATAACAGGGGTAAAATAAACAAAGACTAGCATTCGGCGTCCTTCTGTCTAACAGAATATTATAAGAGGTGCACAGAGAGTTTTATGGTTTGTTGAATCATTGATTTGTTTGTGAGTAATACTTTTCTTAGTGCACAGCCGACTTTATCTCAAAAGACTGCAATTTTCTAAAACTATCATTAGTTCACTGCATGCTATTGTAACTAATGATCTGATCAATGCTTATTTTTTCTGTTGTAAGTAATGCGCTGATCAGTGTTTATCTACTCTGTAATTAGATATTATGTGAAGGGCCAAGGGCAAATTCCCAAATAATCAGCGCACAAAGCAAAGAGTGGGAGACATTGAGTCAACTAGCAGTCCGCCAAGCTCTGTTTCCTTTGAGCCTATTGCCTGCTGAATACTTTTAGTGCTTGAAAACGCATTCTTTTCATGTTGTTTACACTTCTCTGAGAGATTTCTCCTGTGCCACCATGTCCACTGTTATCTCTGGCACTGTGGTCCCATTGTTCCTATTACCACAGTTTGAACTAAATTCCATATGTTCATGTTTGTTGGCGGTATTCAAGTTAGAATAATGACCTAAACTGTCGTGGTAAAACACCAACAGGCAGACTCGCGGCCCTGTTGCAGTCTGTCCGCCTCCAACACCCTCAGTCGATCTAAACCCCTCTGACTGGAGCCATCTGTCTGTGCCAGCTACTGGGACCATCGCTGTTTACCTCAGGGCTCTGCTCTTTGTTCCTCTCACATCAAGACAGTGATGTCACTCGACCTTTATTACTCTGTTTCAATCCTTGAATTAGTTAGTGCTCTTGTGGAATTTCCCCTCAGGCCAATGTTGCACTAGCTATGACAACATAAATCGGAGGTCATTGAACCGTCCCGGAGGTATGAACCTAGTCATCTAGAATAAATTGCTGTGACAAGACTAAGGGCAGCCTGACAAACAATAGTTAGAAACAAGTTAATGTTAAAGTAGCATAGAAGTGCTATGAAATGACTGAGAAGTGTGGGGATTTGCTACAACTGAGACTTAAAGTAGGGATGGTAATCTTCTTCAAAAACATTTTTGTTATCTTTGTTTAAATTCTCAATATATCCTGACAGCAATAAAAAAATATAATGCTCTGAGAAAAAAAGACAAAAGACTTCTGGTATCCGTGGCTGTCGCAGGACTGTAATAAACTCGTCCAGTCATTTCATTCGGGCCGAATGTAATGATTGGACGGTCTACCTGTCTGTCTACCTGTGCACACTCTGCCTGTGCACTCGTTGTGCTTCACCGGAGTCTTCCACCAGCTGCTAGCTTGACAGCTGTGAGTACTAACAATAGCCATGTTTACGTTCATTATGATATATTTATGTTGATTATGATAATTTTGGCGGTATGGCTTTGGAGGGAGGCCAGAACGGACGGGCTGTCAGTGTTGCAGACTTGGCAACTTTCTCGCTAAATTATGGCTAATAATGGCTGCGTTCCAAATCACATACTTTTTCTTTTTACTTTTAGTACATACTGCAGCTGCCCTTACAAAGTACGTACTGTTGCATGCAGTATGCATACAATTTGGACATACTACTTCGTCATAACATTGCGCCTTGAGCTTTGACCCTCTAGCTCATATATGTTGTGCAGAGGATTGTGGGTCAGAATAGCCAGGAAAGCATGCTGGCTTGCATACTGCAGAATGCGATCAGATGAAGTAGGACATCCTGGTATATTTGGCATACTGCATTTGACATACTATGTACTACGACATACTAAATGCACAGTTAGTGACTTTTGGAGCTAGCGCTGCTAGCTACTTTCATTGGAAAAGAGATGGCAACACTGGGCTGGGTTTCTCAGTTGGAAAATTCTAGCGTACTCTTGCTGGTTTCTCAAGATTACCAACCCTAGCTTTAATGTTCCTTAACTTAAAGCACTTAACATGTACTTTTTTCAAATGGTAGATGTGACAGTGTTTTGGATTCTTTTTTACCACCCAAAAGAAAATATCAAAATCAGTAGAAAAGACCAATTCATTCACCCAGTGAATAACATCAGCATGAACTTCCATCCATCCTACAGTAATCAAAGTGTCTCTCAGTAGTGGATGAATGCAAAGAAGCTGAAGTTATTCATATTATTTACAGAGAGGACAAGAGTTCTTGTGTGCACAGTTAAGAACTACCATCACTGTCAATTGAGGTAGCCAGATATAAAGATGTTCCATAAATAGCAGTGTTATGTGTTTTTGCTGTCTTGTTGTTGAGGAACCATTTCATTTTATATCTTTTTGCCCCTGTGCAGCAACCTAGGGAGTCTGGTATCTGTTATAGTCTCCTAATTTGTTTTGGTTGTCTGAAGGTGTAATGTTGAGGTAGCTTTTTAATGAGAATAGTTTTGCTTTGACAGTAAAGAGCATGGTCGCTTCTTCTATCCTTTATAACAGGACGTTTGTGTCATGTAAATTGGATTTTTATTTATTTATTTTTTTAATCTGTACATCATGATTTGTTACGTTGTTGAAGCATATTTTAGGCCTTTTTCACAGCAGACGTTTTGACTTTGACTAGGAAAATGACTGGTGTTTTGGGTACTTCCAATAGGCAGTGGACAGCTTGTACAGCAAAGAAGGGAACAGTGGGCTCATGTTCGTAGTTCTGTTTCTGTAAAGCTGGGCACCGTTTGTGGAAATACTGGATTTAAACATTGGTTTTGCCCCAGGCAAAGATCTTCTGGTCAAATGAACAATGCAACAACAGATTGTTGGGTTGCATGATCAATGCTTTGCTCATCATATAAGTCAATAGCAGATGTATGGTGCGTGATTGACTGGGATCAATATAGCAAGTTGCTCCTTTGATGTTCCCCCTGCAGGCTTATTTCATTTTATTGATCATATCCTGTAGTGAAACATACAGGTGCTTATGAGCGAAGCTTTGTTTTTTATATATATGTGAGGCAGCATTCTAACGTTACCATATTATTTTTGTTAGCAGCTAATAAAAAGAAATGAAAGAACTAGACCTCACAGTATGGGTGGGATATAAACACATGATATATGTAATTTGATATCATGGTATTAATATTCAATTCATATATATGGTGATTTAGTAAATATACTGTAAAATCATTGTAGAAAGTGTTTATTTATGAAATAATCAGACTGTTTTTCGTAATCTGGTGAATTGAACACATGATCGATCAAAATACTCCATCACATTAATGGGAAAATGATAAAACAATCAAATATTGCCATAAAACACTCCTGATCATTGATTTGTAACAGTGCCCACAATGGTCTAATACACTCAGTAATATTAAAGTAATAGCTGCCATGGTATAAACAGTATAGAGAGGTGAAGTCCTTCCGGGGGACCACCATGGGACCTTATTTCGGAAAAAAATATGAATGGTAGTCAACGGCGAGAGACAAATCATTTTTGGGCCCATTTGAATTGCGCCATGAATCACACATATGATGTTAGTCAATTTAAAACATAATGTTGCAAGTCAAGAAAGTCGCAGACTGTGAAAATACGTAATTAGAAGGACTACACATCCAAAAGTCGCGTAAGTGATGTCTCTCTCGCTAAAGCTACGATGCCTGTGTGTTTCGTACTGGGATGTACTCACACGAGCAACGGGTCTCGCTCGTTCTTTCGCTTCCCGGCTGATAAAAAGACCAGGAGTCGCTGGATAAAACACATCAGGTAAGATAACGTCTCATTTGTGCGTTGAACATGGCTAAGTTAGCTAGCTAGTGTTGGTGACATATATTTTGTGAGACGAGAGATGTAGTTCAATGAGCGGTTCAAGTGATACTACGACAAACCTACGACAAACTGTGACTTTCTTGACTTGCAAAATTATGTTTTAAATTGACAAACATTATATGTGTAATTCGTGGCGCAATTCAAACGGGATCAAAAAAAAGATTTGTCTCTAGCCGTTGACTACCGTTCATATTTTTTCCGAAATAAGGTCCCATGGGATCCACAGGAAGGGGAGGGACTTCACTTCTCTATGACAAAATCTTTGACTGTTTACACACTTATAACGTCACACGTTATATATCATCTATCGCCCACTACACCTGGACCACAATCTATATACTGTCTAAAACATCCATCTGGTTTGGAACCCAAAAACCAGGAACTAAATAATGCCAGTTAATTTGTATAATAACACTAGCACAACTGATGGACGAACAGTTATGCCTAAAATGTGAATGAAAATGAAGCAATGCAGAAAAGTTTGTTGGAGAAGACCACAAATGGCAAATGACCCTGCTGTAACGCTGTAGAAAATTTGGGTTTTCCACCGAGAGAGCAGCTTAAAGGGATTGTCGAGACCGCGGAGGTCTTGGCTTATAAAGCAATGTCATTTGCAATGGATCACTTTGCCCTTCAGTGCGTGTGTGTATATATATATGCCAGTGCATATTTGAGTGTTTGTTTGTGTGTGAGTGTCCTTGATTTTTGAACGGTCTCATTCTCCCATCATGATCATCATCAGCTGCAGCTCTCAGCAGTATAATGCAAGTCTCAGTGGAGGGTGAGACAAATGTGCACGTTGTCTGCTGTGCCATTACTTTGTGATATTTTTTGGAGGGGGGGTTGAGGTAGGAGGGAGGAAGTGTATGTCATCTGATCCAATCCAGCAGACATACCCTTCTTTTACTTCCCTGCCTTTTGTTTCTCAAAGTATTTTCACTCCACTCAGGCAATTATCCTCAAGCCTCCTCGCATCCTGTTCCCACTTCTTCTCTCATTAGCTGAGGAGACAGCCTTAGTTTAGGATAACAAGTTGACCATTTTGTGTGTACGTGCTCATATTTGTGTGCGTGTGTGTGTGTGTGTGTGTGTGTATGCCTGTTTACATGTTTGTGTGTTAGTCCCTCGAGCCTCAGCTTGTTGGCCAGTTGCAGGGTTGTGTCTTTAAAAGCAGCTCATTAGTGTTTCCACTTGGACTCCAGACAGCTCTTTCTTCTTCTACAGCTGGTTCTGGGCACATTAGGCCAATGATGCTCTCTCCCTCTAATGGAGCAGAACGAGAGGGCCAGCACTGAGCTGCTCCTGTTTGCTCTCCTATTAATTATCCTTCCCTCGACCAACTTAAACTCCTACTGTTCCGCACGCATGCGGAAGCTTTGTGAGGCTTTCTTTTAACATTCACATTAGTCGCAACGCACCCCTCTGATCATCAGAATACGCTGACTGACTTTTTTTTTATGATGTGCTCTCTTTAACTAGGGCTCTGTGTCTGCAAAATGTGGTGCTTTCTTCCTCAGTCTGCATTGTGAGGGTCCTTGAGGTGAACAGAATATCTGTTGACTGTTGAATGTGGCAGGGACTCATGGAACTCATGCTGTAGTTTGATTTCTTGCTGATAGCAAATTGAAGGGCCAGTTGTTTGCAAAGGTATTCTTTTTTCATGTTCCCTGCAGAGCTTTTGCATTGGAAGAGGAACTGTGGTCTCACTGCTGTCTCATATTGGCACTCCAACATTTTTAGTAAACTTTTTAGAGATGAGACCACCAGAATACTAATACAGAACTATCCAAGTCCTCCATCCATCCATCCATCCATCCATTCATTTATTCTCTTCCATTTATCCGGGGCCAGGTCGTGGGGTCACCAGGCTAGAGTATTCCAGACGTCCCTCTCCCCAGCAACGTTCTCCAGCTCTTCCTGGGGGACCCCGAGGCGTTCCCAGGCCAGACGAGATATATAATCTCTCCAGTGTGTTCTGGGTCTACCCCGGGGCCTCTTACCAGTTGGACGTGCCCAGAACGCTACTCCGAGATCCCTCCGGATGTCTGAGCTCCTCACCCTATCTCTAAGGCTGAGCCCAGCCACCCGAAGGAAGCTCATTTCGTCCGCTTGTATCCGCAATCTCATTCTTTCGGTCACTACCCAAAGCTCATGACCATAGGTGAGGGTTGGAAAGTAGATGGACCGATAAACTGAGAGCTTTTCCTTCTGACTCAGCTCCCTCTTCACCACAACGGTCCGGTACGACGCCGGCATCACTGCCGACACCGCACCAAACCGCCTGTCTGTCTCACTCTCCATTTTACCCTCACTAGTGAACAAGAGCCCCAGATACTTGAACTCCCTCGCTTAGGGCAGTGACTCACTCCCAACCCAGAGGGCGCAATCCATCGTTTTCCGGCACAGAACCATGTCCTTACACTTGGTACTGGTTCTGACTCTGATCTCAACCCCTTCATACTTGGCTGCAAACGGCCAAAGGTCATGATCTGATGGAGCCAACAGGACCACATCATCTGCAAAGAACTGAGATGCAATTCTGAGGTCCCCAAAAGGGACACTCTCCTTCCCCCGGCTGCGTCTTGAGATCCTGTCCATGGAAATCACAAACATAATCGGCGACAAAGAACAACCCTGGCGGAGGCCAACACTCACCGGAAACGTGTTTGACTTTGTGCCGAGTATACGGACACAGCTCTCACTTTGGTTATACAAGGACTGGATGGCTCATAGCAATGACCCCTGTACCCCATATTCCCTCAGTATACCCATAAGACTCCCCGGGGGACACGGTGCAAGTCCTTCACAACTATAAACAGCATTTATTAACCTCTCCTTTTTCCAAAATAGTTGCAAGATTTATAGTTATGTTACAGAAACCGACGTTTAGGGGACAGCCCTACAGTTGACGTGCCTGATATTTGAAGATTTCTTCCATGATCACAGTACGTGCTTTTTTTTAGAAAAGTCAAATTCTTTTCTGTACAACAATATAACTTCTGATTACTTACAGTTAATATGAACGTTCATGTACAGCAAGCCTCTGTTCAGTTAAATCATCTGTACATTTTACAGGATTTATGGCTTTACTACACTTAACTTTACTCTTTGTAAATAGGCAATGCACAAGGTACATTCTACTTAAATTTGCACAGCAGAGATACTGTATATCTTTAATTCTATTTTATTGTAATTATTTAATTCTTTTATCTAGTTTAAAGTAGTTGGTATGTACATTTATATAGAGATTTGTAAATACAGTGTTTTTGTACCTACTTCATGTCTTATCTATCTATCTATCTATCTATCTATCTATCTATCTATCTATCTATCTAATCATGTTAAACATATAGCCAAAAGTGCAAGTTACCATCATCATGTTGCTATAATTCAATCTCTGTATTAACAGTGACAGTGAGAACATTAGTACATGCATTTGCACTGCTGAAACATAATTGTAAGGTTCACTGCTTTACCTAATAACAAGTAATCCTGCGCTTACAAATCGCTGCAGATAAAATCTTCTAGTTCCCGCCAGATGGGACTTAAAGATGCTTTGCCCTAATGCAACATTACATCCTATTCATCACCTCCCTCTGATTGCAAGAGTCTAACTATTTACACAACCCAGCAATTAAAAATTGAAACCACTAGAAGCAGAAGTTTTTCTTTAAACACTTATTTCCTTTGGAGCGAACTCCCTGTTGTGTTTAGAGGGGAAAACATTTTTTTGGCTCTTTCTAGACAGGAATTTAGTTTGTGTTGAGTTCTCCCAGTTTATGTTTCTTTCATAATTCTGCAGGTCTGTTTGTTTTGAGTGGGAGCAACCGCTAAGGTTGCTTATCCGACTTCTTTTATATTTCATAGCATCATCATCCTGCGTGGCTTTCACTCTTCCTCTCTTCTTGCCTCTGGTGAAACAGCAGCTGTTTATGTGTTTTTATGTTGTCATATTTTGCTTACCCTCGCTTTGATTTTCATGACTGACCTCCTAACTGACTGAAACCAAGCAACAGTTTAAGACTGTTGGGACTACGTGGTAAAAAGATATCATTGATTTAGCAGAAAGCTGGTTACTTTGCTTAGAAAAAGAGGCACATACTGTACCAACAAGGAATATTGTCTCAATCTGATCCAATACAGCTATTGTGAGATGAAGAATATACACAAAACAAACTGCAGCTGTCAGTCTACAACTTAGACAATTTTTGTCTTTTTTTCCCAACAAGATTTTCGTGGGAACATCTCCTTGTTCTTATTGATGGATCTCTGCGTGTCAAACTGCGATTAAGCCCTCAGAAACATGACTTTGATGATGATAATGCTTTTTCCCATGCAGGCTAACCGTCTTTATTTTATGGAAATCACCCAAGTGGAACACATGATGCCTGTGTATGTAGCGTCTAGCAGGAGCATATTAAGTAAAAAAAAAAAAGGTCTTGGAACTTTAGAATACATAATTATCATTTTAATGAAATACGTTTGAGGTTTGCCGAAAACGTAGTTCAATGACCTGCTCTCACTTTGAAAGAGAAATTAAAGAAGACGGTAATTTTGACGGTTGGGTGTAATATGTATGTTCTTTGATCACACAACAGACCTGCACTCAATGTTATTCTTAGAGAGGGTGAAGGAGACGGGGATTCATTTTTCATGGAGATATTTGATTTGCACATTTGGCTTTCAAGGATTCTCAGTGGCATGTGAAAACCCAGAGTATATTTCAGCGACTGAAAGCTCAGCATGAATAAGTCAAAAGTGTCAAAGTGTTGTATTTATTCATTTATGAATCTCTCCTCACTGATGCTCCTCAGCAGCATCCCTCGGTGGCACTGCAACAAATGCTTTCGTCTGAGTGCATGCAAATTATAAAGCATGCATTGCTCTATACATTTGTGTTTTTTGATCCCATATTATATATTTTAATTTTTCTTCTTCGAACCAGACATCTCTCTTACCTTATCACTCCCCATTTCTTACCTTGAACTAACATTTTCTAGAAAAGCCATCTCTTTTATATCATACCAATGTGCTTTAAACAATGCAAATAAGAGTCTCATTGTGCTGGATAACTCACAGTTGGTTGATGTTCCTTTTTTGGCCGGTGTTTCACTTTAATATTTCACTAGCTGTTGTTAATCCAATTTTTCCGTTGGAGTGATTCATACTCTCACTGCCGCCCGAGCAGTTTGGCTCTCAGGAAGTAAAAGGAAAAAAATGCTTATAATAGGAAATAACTGGTGTGTTGAATGGAGGATAAAGGGTATTAGATTATGCCGGGCGTGTGTGGTGGCGGCAATATACTTTAGTTTGCAAAGTCAGCACTGTTGTAAAGCAATATACTCGATTCAGACAAAGAATTGTAATCCAGCAAATACCTATATACTCAGCCCTGGCAGCCTGCAGAGGTGCCAGCTGACAGCTCACTTATGTGAATGGAGCAGAGAAAAAACAAAATGATGATGAATTGGTTCATCTGTGAAAATAGTCATCTGCCTATCCTTGTTTAAATGGCTTCTGTCAAGTTAGAGAAACATTTTCTGGCTGCCAAGAAGCATTTTTATGCCAACAATGCAATTTTAGAGTTCATCAGTTTTTAAAGAAACAAGCCAAGCTGCTCATTTCCTGCCCACCTGTAATAAGGATTTAAACCGTCTACCTTTCAGTTTCAATTTCCTTTCCTCTAGACGAGTTTGGTGCCCACTATCCAAAGAATGTCTTATGGCTGTGGGTACTTTTAGTTTGAATTAAACACACTTCAATACTTGTTAGTAGCTTGGGTATGTTTGAACATTATTGACATTAATGAATGACATAACAGTAAGATTGAAAAAAAAACCCAAAAAACAGGTCTGCTATATCTAAGCGCCTCACCCAACCCTTGAGCTGTGGGGGAAATGGTGTTCAGACCACTCAGACACTCCTGAAAAGCAGAACAATTCGCCATATTAACAGATTCACACTTGCTGAACATTTTTATTCTCTGCTTAAAAACCTGAACCATTATTAAATAGAATCCATTTGTCCATGCAAAATATATGTGATATGTGATCGATCTATGTAATACTGAAAGGATATTTGGAAATCAGTAGAGCTTTAACAATTAGTCGATTGATCCATCAGTTAATTGTTTCAGTCAGTTTTTAAGCAAAAGTACCAAACCTTCTCTGGTTTCAGCTTCTTCAGTGTGAGGATTTGCTGTTTTTCTAAATATATATAAGGTTTAGACCAAACATATAATCAAGATAGTAATCGTCAGAGTATCATTATTGAAAATAAACGTTGCAGCCCTAGAATTTTTGTTTTAAAAGGACGCTGATGATGGAAAACAAGACTCAGTCAAAACCGAGTATATGTTTTTTTTTACTCTGTTATTCCGTCCAAACCATCCACCAAAATCTACTTTGGAAAACATTTTAATCGAGAAACAGGCCATGCTACTGCTGAATCTCGTTTCATTTTATAACTAGATCGCCTAGTTTGACAGCTTGGTCCAAGTTTCGTGAGCCGGACGCATCACGCTGGACGGGGTCATTTGCATAAAGGACTGTTTCCTACCTTTTCATTTTGAGAGAGCAACAGCCAATGAGGAAACTCCAACACTCAGCCGACCACTCGTGTAACTTCATCACTCAGTGACTCAGTCACTCAGTCAGTCACTCAGTCACTCAGTGACAGACTTTTGCCTTTGTAGGGCTGGCCCTCTGCGGTCCAGCCAAAAAGGATTCTAATGATGATGTTGGCACACTTTCACGCAAACTCTGTTGGGTGTGAATATAATCGGATCAACTCTGACTTAAACCTCAGTGTGTGATTTTTTTAATATGAGTATTGAATTAAATACTGTCAGTTATGTGTGAGGGTAACTCTGATCCAACTGAGATTTTCAGCTTGTTGTTTTGGTCCATCACTTCATATGACTGCTTTCACAGACCTCACATTATAAAACTATAGGCAGCTCACTCATATATCTTACTGTATTATGAAGAAATTGGAAAGCAACTGCATTGCAGTAGGCAGGCTGTTCTCATACACCGTTTGTAGCTATACCTACCAAATGTAAATGCACTGTGATTCATATATATCCCACGAAATTAATTTGTATGTAATCCACGCAATTGTGAACCAGGAAGCATAAAGAGCGACAAACAGTGCATAGGGAGGAGGTCGGGTTGGATGGGAGGGTCAAAAAACACCAGTGTCGCCCAGGAGACGGCTATTTTTACCATGTGTGAAACCAAAAGTCAACATTTATGTATTTGTCACATAATTTCCGTACTTAAGTTACGCGACTTCCAGAGTTATTTTAACCCAAAACACGATCTTTTCCTAAACCTAGTAGTTTTGATGACTAAACCTAACCAAGTTGTTTCCTGTGAAGACGGAAGTTTCGTAAGATATCATACGAACCTTTGTATGAGGATACGTTGCAATAGGCGCTCATTAGAGCACATCATCTCCTCTTCTGCTAAAACACAATTGCACCTAAATGCTGGTTTGATTCACATTTCTGAATGTTCAGCAAATAAACACTGGTTTATAAATCACAGAATCAACACAAAAGCAATGATGCAGACTCAAATCTGATGCCTATATGCTTCATTTAGTTTGTTTTGTTTAATGCCGCAGTGCCATTTCCTTGTTTTTCCAACATAATTCTTTTTTTTATGGTAGAAAATCATCAAGTCCGGCGAATTCTGACAACTGAGAACTTAACTGCACATGGCGAATGTGTACAAAATGTATTTTGCTTAGAGATACAGCAGTGTGCACCGACAGTTAACCAAGGGGCAGGTTCAGCACTGTAGCGATACAGTAAAGCTGCTAATTTGTAACAAAGCACACAAACAGCAGGTGTCAAACTCACTAAGATTTAATACAAGGGTAAATAATACAGATTCATGTAGCGTTGCAGTGTTTCTATGCTGTATAGTGTTTGCTTGCTTGTGTGTGTGTGTGTGTGTGTGTGTTGTAGACAGAGAGAGGCTTTGTGAGTGCTGTTTTCTTCCTGCCAACAGAGCTGTTTACATCGCTGCGCCGCTAATTGGATCACACTCTGCTCATTAGCAGCGTATTGCAAATACGTGACATATATCCAACAAATTTCTGCTAGATATATAAAACACAAGCTTATGTGTGGTTTACCATCCCAAGCAGCGGCTGGCATCCAAAAAGCTGCCATATGGTAATGAGTTGACGATATATATACTTTTATGCATTTCTGACACATAGAATTCAGAATAAAAAAGACAGAGAACAAGAGCTATCACCGTGTCTCTGTTCTGTCCTCCCTGCAGGCAGTACCCAATAGCTTTGCTTTCAGCGTCTTGGCAGCTTAATCAAAGACAGAAAAGTCCATAGAGGGTTTAGAAATGCGCAGGCGGGAACAGACAGTGCAGGCAGCTCCTTACCTGTTGTCTCTGACTTGAAGAAAGAAAAATAACACAGAACTTTGTGACTCAAATAAAAAAACAATCTATTTCAATATTTACTCAACTATCAAGGACTTGGTCCATATCAGAAAAAAAACAACTAACTTTAACTCAATGCAAGTTCTACCGGTTGTACCTGGTGTTAATTGCTGTAAAGCAAATGTATGATGTGATGGATCCGACAGATCATCGGTGTAGTTACTAGATGAGTGTTTTGCCTCACTCATTAAATATGTGGCATTTGCTGTGTGATGTAATTCTGCTGCTTGTTTTCCTAAAAATGTCATTATTTGGGGGCTCTTTATTTCAGGCAAGGCGAGGCGCCTCCACTATGGTGAAGGTGAAAGTACTTTTAGTTACTCAGATGAGAAAGTTGTTATCAGGGGTTCAAGTCTTGAAGGGGCACGAAACCCTAATGTTTTGTGCTGATTATTTTTTCTTCAGAAATGTTGCAACAGGATGTTCATGTGCAAATTCCTGTGAGATAGTACATCGTGGACGTAGACATATTTAATTTCCACCAATGATTAGAAGGCGTAATGAGGGCGCTATAATTAAAGGTCCAAATTTTGAACTTTTAAAAGTCATAACTCCCACGCCGCAAGTCCGATTTACAAAAAACTAGCTTCAGACATCCATCTCTGTTCACTTCAAGCCTCTTGGACCACTAAAGGCCGCCATACTAGATTTTCACCCATTTTGAATAAAAAAAACAAAAAAACAAAAACAAATTTGTACCAAATTTTCTGTGGATCATTCTTGGTCTAACTTTAACAAATGTTACCAAAAGCTTGTTGATATGTATTTGTGTTTTGGAGATATTGACCAATGAACTTACAAGGGCGTGGCTCAGCACATCAATAGACCTAACTCCACAACCGTTGGACCAATCATCACAAAACTTGCAGGATATGTCCACGTAAATACCTGGAACATACCGTGAATGTTTGATTCAAATCGACTACTAGTGGGCGCTACAAATGCAACAGATTTGGTTGTAAATTAATGAAACAAAAAAAAACTGTTATCTTTAATGCAGATGTCAGAAAGTGTCAAAGGTCTAGACCCGGTCAGTGTTGGCTTGAACCTCGGAATTGCGGCTACATCTTACCATTTTTTTTGTAATGGTCATTTGCAACAGCACTGACAATTGACATCATCCTGCTGATACGGCACAACCATGCTATTTAGTATCACCGTTTACCATGAGGATATAGTTATTTCTATCTCTTCATCTTTAATTGATTCATACTTTTTTTCCCAAACAGTTTTCAGTCCTCTAAACAAAAGATTAAAATGGGCTTTCTGTCAGATGTTTTGTCTTTTTCTTTAAGACAGCGTAGAACCTATAAAGCATCAGCTAATGGATCACTCTCGGTATTGTTTTAGAGCATTTTGCCTGCAGTGCCAGGACTCTACATTATTTTCAATATTGCTTTCTTTATTTGTATTTACCATTTACGGTGTTATTGAATAGATGGAAAGATACAAGATGTTACTCATTAAAGGTTGCGTCCTTTATTTTAGGCCAGATGCTTCGATAGCAATGATTACAGGTGTTTGTCTCAATTAACCCACAGCTCCGCTGTAGGAAACATGGGAATACTGCTCAACACCAGTCAAATTAAATCTAATGCGCTGGCTAATTACAGAGTTTATTTTCCATTCTTCCACACTCACCTTCAACTTAATCACAGGTTTCTCTTTTATTCTCCACTTGGGATAGAGAGAGTTTCTGGAAAATTCAATTATCTAAGTGGAAAGATACCGTTCTTTAACTACACATGTGCCTGGCCGGGATTCAATTTATTTCTCCCCCCTCTGCACTGAGGTACTTTCCACTGTCTGTGTTCGACAGTTAAATCCTTATATTGTACTATATAAATATCGTTTTACTATTTCAGAATATTATATTTCTCATAGTGTTTGTCTTGTAAATGGGAGTTAAAAAGACGCTCTCTGTTGGGATGGAGCAGGATCCCGTGTTTGGCTGATTGAAAGAGGATTTTGTCCAGGCCCATGTTGGACGAGGGAGAGAGGAAGCTCTAGAGAAAACCATTGAGAGACAAACAGACAGAGACAGAGATTAAAAGAGTCTTCACTGCCACAGGCCTTTAATCACAAAACTCATAAGGAGCAGGAAACAGCATTCCAAGTCCCATGGTTCTCCACCATTCTGTTAGGATCCAAAGCACACATCTACAAACACAGACACATGTTGATGGCATAAAACACCATGCACCCACCCACACACACACACACAGGCGTGTGCAGACTGTGCACAGTGAAACCTGCAAACCAAACCTGACATCACCTGTCAAAGAGAATCCCTGAGGTTTTTCTCTTTTTCATTACAAGGCCCTGTTTGTGTTTGCTGAGTTGTAAGAGGTAAAATCACACAGGAAACAGTCTGGAGAGAAAAAAACAAAACAGGCTGTTCTCAAAAACTGTTCGTAGCTATACCTACGAAAAGTAATGCACTATAATTTGTGTATATCCCACAAAATCAATTAGTATGTAATCCACGTAATCGTGAACCAGGAAATATAAAGAGCGACAAACGGCGCGTAAAGAGTGGAGGTCGGGTTGGATGGGTTGGTCCAAAAATACCAGACTTCACCCAGGAAACCGGTGTTCGTACCCCGTGTGAAACCAGAAGTCAACGTTGATTTATTTGTCAAGTAACTTCTGTACTTAAGTAACGCCACTTCCGTAGTTAATTTAACCCAAACCACAATCTTTTTCTAAACCTAACTAAGTAGTTGTGTGCACTAAACCTAACCAAGTTTTTTCCTGTGAAGACACAAGTTTATTTTGAAAAGAGTAGAGCGGAAATTGACATGTGCGTCACGTGTTGCTGGACATTCGTAGGAAAACGCACAAAAACATGAGGAATAACTTTTCCTAAGATATCATACGAACCGTTGTATGAGGATACGTTGATATAGGAGCTCATTAGAGCACTTTCTCCTCTTCTGCTGAGACACAGTTGCGCCTTGATGCAGCCTTGATTCACATTTCTGAATGTTCTGCACTCAAATCTGATGCCTATATGCTTCATTTAGTTTGTTTTGTTTAATGCCACAGTGCCATTTCCTTGTTTTTCCCAACACAATTCTTTTAAGTTTATTTTAAAAAGACTGTATGCATGTAACAAGCGGAAATTTTGCTGAACGTTCATCTCGTGTTGCTGGACATTCGTAGGAAAACGCACAAAAAATTAGGAATAACTTTTTCGTAAGATATCAGAAACCATTGTATGAGGATACATTGAAAAAAAAGTCCATATGCTGCTACTTGTAAGCCCCATTAATTCTTGAATTGATAATCAATCTATCTATTCCACAATATGCCACATGTAGGCAAAATCTATATTGCGTTTCTTATCTATTGTTTTTCATTGCGAAACATATTTTACAGTATGTGGTTTGCAGGTGATGTCATCAAGTAGCTCACTTTGTCTGACCAACAATCAAAAATCCAAAGATATCCAATTTATTCTCATATAAGACAAAGAAAAGCAGCAAATCTGCACAACTGAAAAGCTGAAATTCGAGCATGTTTTGTATTTTTGCTTGATAGAATGACAGTTATTTGATTATTGAAATAGCTTTCTGTCAATCGACTAATCAACCATTCACTCAGCTCCACACAGAGGCTTTTAGAAATCACCTGGAGTAAAGTATATGAGACACTTAGTATGCAAGACACACCTCTTTAAGCCATCACTCTTCCTCCCTGAGTGAGACACGTTCCTCTGACACAACACAAGCTTCATCAATGGCAAATAAAAGCTGCCAAGCGGCATAATGACATAATAAAGTTTCCTCCCAACACATCCACTAGCTGCTTTGACCTTTGATGTTTTTGACCTTCATCATAACTCAGATAATGGCTTTTGATTGAATAGCCCTGGGAATGTGTAGGTAGGTGTATGTGTGTGTGTGCGCGTGCATTGGGGAGGTGGATGTAAAAAAAAAAGTAAGTTACAGAGTCTGACACCCACTCAATCAGCTCTGTGAATTGTGGAAATGCATCGATCGTTGCGACAACGTTATTGTGTCTTGCTGGGCCCAGCTGGGGAGGAAGATAACAGGGATAACATAGCTCGTTTCTCAGAGCATGCTTCTGTCTGTTTCCCTGCCTCTGCCCTGGGCTGTGCATCTGAACATCTGTGTGTGTGTGTGTGTGTGTGTGTGTGTGTGTGTGTGTGTGTGTGTGTGTGTGTGTGTGTGTGTGTGTGTGTGTGTGTGTGTGTGTGTGTGTGTGTGTGTGTGTGTGTGTGTGTGTGTGTGTGGAGGCGCTCTGTTGATGTTGGTTGGATGTACGGTAATAGGCGGCGTCTCAGAGGCGAAGATGCTAAAGATAACACCGTTTCAGCTGGTGTGTGCGTAAGAGATTTCCTCCGTTAAATGTTTTTTTCCCCCGCTGCAAACAAGCTGATAGCAGAATGAGGCATTACAGTCTGAGGTATGAAGGGTTTAAAATTTTAGGTTATCACACATAACATGTAAACATTCACGCACACACCACGTCCTATCATCTGTCTTCTATTGTGCTGCAGTGTGAGCACGTACTGTAATGGTGCAATATGTTAACAAAGACAGCTCCAAGGTTAAACGTTTGCATTCCCCACCACAGTTACAGTACGCTGATGAGGGGGGAAGATTTCCAACGCTGTTGGCCTTTCTACTGTGCAGTCCTTCGGATGCTGATGAAGTAGCGCTGAACATGTGCAAGCTGCAGGGGAGTAGGAGATTAGAAGAGGTCTTATGTGAACTAATAGACTGCAGAGTGCCTGAAGGTGGAGCTCGGAGCCGGCGATCTGCTTTGAGCGCTGTGCAGCTCTGGCACAAAAGAGGCTGTACAAACCTTTGCACTTTGCTGAAGGTAAATGAGAAAAGCAGATAATGAATGAGCACAGACACATATTTATCTTGAAATACCTGAACCTCTGCTGCCTCTCTCCTCCTGTTCGTCTATTTTCCTCTAAATTGTATCTCTCAAGTTGCTTCTATTTTCCTCACCCTTCCTTTCAAAACCATCTTTCAGTTCTCCTTTCTTCTTCTGCTCTGCCCCGCTCCTCTTTCTTCTTTTGTCCGATGTCCCTCTTCTCGCCTCCCTGCTACTCTTCATCTTCGCCCCTTCCCTCCTGAGCTCTGAATGAGTCTCATTTCTGTGCCGGCTCATTGTCAAAGAAGAAAAATGAGAACATGAGACAGTGAGGGGCACAAAGCAGGGCTTTTGACAGTAATGGGATTATGAGGTGGGGGTCCGGGGGATTGAATATTGTAATAACGGAAGGGAAATGCGAAATGTCAAATGGACATGTGAACAGAAGGCAAGCAGCACTTAATCAGGGCTAGAAGTCTTGCCTGGCACTGTGCGGTGACTGGTGGTGGATGCATGAGAGGTGACAGGGAAAACAATAAATGTGCTCACAGTCTGTTAAGTATTCCATTATGTGCCATCGTGTGCCGCCTGAATAAGGAGTGGAAGAAAAGGGGAAGGTGGTTAGACAGGATACCGGAGAAAGACACCGAGGCCGTGGCTCTCTCGATCATCCAAGGACAGCTCAGCTAATAGAGTTGTTTACATGCGAGCAGCACCTCCCTCGCTCTTTCTTTACAGCATACACGCATACCATTTGCATGCTTCTCCGTCTTGACTGTGATGCAGATTGTCACCAGTGCAACCTCCCCGCACGCCGAAGTGAATCAAAATCAAGCTTTCTGCATGAACATGTACATAAACAGTATGTCAGCCGTGTTGTGCCATGTGTTTGTGTGTGTGTTTAGTCATCTAGGCTTGATCTGGGACAAGCAGGCCTGTTAGTTTAACCTTGTGCCCTGCGTGCACGCCCAGCAGATAATGGGCACTGTTGGCAGGAGCCAGTTAGTATCCTCTGACTTCGCATCTGCCATGTGGTCTGGCCAAGCGTGATGCCAATTTCTGAAGAGGCGGGCTGATGCGCCTTCAGACTTCTGATTTATTTCATCACACTTCCACATCTCTTATTTTAACACGTCGCAAGTCGACATGCATGTGTTCGCTCGATCTGGGTCGCTTTACCTCAGTTTCAGTTTTTTACAGGATCACATTGTACCTTTCAGAGCAGCAGCAGGGTGGCAGCGGGAGCAGCGAGAGGCTGTTGTTTAATCAAAGGGCCCAGACTCAAGCTGCTGTCGGGTCCTTGAGTGAGACGCTGAATCCCTAAACCCTGAGGGGAATGTCTCTGGCAGACTTTTGGGTTTCTCTGGCTGACTAGTTTGAAAATGAGATCCCTGTTGACAAAATCTCCCTTCGAAATGACCACTTCTGCTCTTGTTGTGTGCTGTGGGTTACTTAAAGGGCAGGAACATCTGTCTTGAGAGTGAAATGTCTTGTGCATTAAGGTCTGGTTGAGGGAAGCACAGTAGAAGCATGGGGGGGATTTATATATCATAACGATATAATAAGACTCGCTAATAACTCAATATTAGGATTTCAGTGTGTATTTTATAGTGATTATAGAGTTGCAAAGTAGGCAGAGCTATTTCGGCCCTGTTCATTTGTCCCATAGACAATGTTATGACTCACAGTTAGAGCACTTCTACTGCTTGGATCAGCAAGAAACTCTCCCGGTTAAATCATTAATACAACACATGAAGAACTCTGTTCTGGATAAAGTTAACTACGGCTCCCACATTGCATTTCAGCAAAAAAACATTCAATCGTTGAGCTTGAAATTCTGTGACACGCATCTCCACTAACGGCGGGTGAAAGCTAAGAATTACGGTGTTGACTGACAACACAATCTGTTGGTCAACAACTATGGCGCCGTGTTTTGTTCACAAATTCAACAACGAATCTCTGCTTTGCACCTCTGACTGGCTTGTTCTCCGTAGCAATGCCGGTCGATGCTCATGGGTATTGTAATATTTAGATCTGTCCGCCATGCCAAAATGACAAACAAGGCGTGGTTTCTCAGAAACGAAGTTGAAATTAATAGGGCTGTCCTCGACCAGAGAAATTCTGAATCGACTAACACTCATACGATTTTGTCGACTAATTAATTAGTTGACTTAATCGACAGATCTGTGAAACTGAAGTTTCTCCGCAAAGAATAACACAAAAGCACCACTTTAAATCTTGTGTTTACCAGAGATGTGCTCACAAGTTTCTTGGAAATAAGTCATTCAGCATGAAAAAGCATAAAAAATGACTAATCAACTGAAGAAATCTTTAGTCGACTATTCGACTAAAGGTCTTTGCAGTCGATATTTTTCTATAAATCATCCGATAAAAAACGTTAGGCACAGAAATGTTGCACTCTCATGTCTGATGCGTTTTATCATTATATTCCTTGCAAAATTTGTAGTACAAGATAAAAATGAATTAATTACGTGGGTGCAATGGATAGCGCTTGTCCCAAACGGGGCTATTGAATGAATGACATTCGCAAGAAGCTATCATTAAGCTGCCTGGATGACTCCTGTCTAATATTTCCAACATCCTTTGTTTTCAACCATCCCCGATTCTAAGCTGTTCTGCAATCACCTGCCACAATCTGTCTTTAAATTCTACATCTCAGTCTGTATTCTTTTATGTCTGTATCGTAAAGTGCTTTGTGCTGGGAGACGAAGTGAATGGTTATCATGCCATTATGGATGATGACGTTTGTTGAACGGTGGCTCTGAGTATTCAAACAACCTTCTTTTGCCTTTTGACGGATGTGAAAAAATGCAAAAAAATCAAACCTGTTCTGAAAACTTTAATGACGGACGAAAGTTTCGGAGTAGGTATGTAAACGTGAATGACACAATGTGAGGTCGTATTTATTTTTAAACGTGTGACAATTTTGGACAAAAGTACAGACTTGGTGTGCAAAGGCCATAAGAGGGGGCAGCAAAATTAAAGTGGTGGTCATAATATAAGCCTATATGATCTTTACGTTAAGAGTCCTCCGTTTCTACAGTATGTGAAATAACACTAAAGATAGCGTTCAAGGAAACATTTGAAAATACAGATTGTGAAAAAACAGCAGCAAGTCCCAATTCTTGTTGTTTTACAACATGCAGCTGTCCAAGTTAATCATTTTATGCTAATAAAGTGAGTTATTGAATGTAACAGTGGAACAGAGTTTATTGCATTGAACATCGTTTTGATTGCCAAACTGGCCATCCCTATAATACAATACCTCCATATGGATTCAACAGAAATATGAGCTGGCTGTGCTCTGGTAAACATGGCTTATAGGAAAATATCAGAGAGACTGAGAGCACAACGATTCCCCAGTGAATACCCTGCACAGACATCACACTGTTGAGGTTAAATGTAAGCCAGAAAGCTATCGGATTTTAGGGCCATGTTTACCACAGAGTGTCGGCCTGAGTGAGACAGAGGTGGCACAGGCGACACATGGAGTGAAAGAACCGCCACACAAATCGTCCACTTAGTGAAAAAAGCCAAAGTTACAGTCCACAGTAAGCTTGAACCAGTGTTAAAATACAAAACTTTCTTATATAGTATCGATCTCTCATACAGAACTATGTTCAGACTGTCAGAAGTGCAGTTGTAGTTGCACAAATAAAAATGTGCATTTACTATGATAAAGTCTTTGATAATTCAGTGATGGAGCTCATGACATGATTTTGTATTAAGGCTCATCAACATACACACAAACACACACTCGCTTCAGTTAGCATGTGCCGGAGGCTCACTACAGGGCTCTGTGGTGCGAAATAATAAAAAGACATTTTCAGTGATTAATACGCTTCTCTTCCAGCCTGTGGAAAACTGACGCCTGCACTCAATCATGTCGTGAATCTATTAGAAATTATTGATTTTTCTAGGAAAGACGGAGTAAAAGAGAGAGAAAGACGGAGAGGGAGAGAGAGAAAGGTAAAGAGATATAGAGAGACGGAGGAAGATGAAGAGAAGACGGGAGAGAAACAGACAGCAACTATAAAGTTGTCGTCCCTCATCGGTAATTGGAAAATTTGACGCGAACAAACACGCCAAACTTTTTTCATAATGGTTCTTAAACGCACTGGCAGAAGTTTGAGGAATGCAGTGGAGTTCATGCAGCGAGTCTTGGCCTCGGGAGAGCACCGTCTCTGATGTGACCCTTTATCTTTGATGTCGACTGTCCTGTCTGCTGTGGCAGTGACGGATGTGTGAAGAAGACAAGAGCAGGGGGGAGTCGCTTTCAAGTCAAAGCCATTCAATGAACTCAACAACAGAAGAATGGGTCAGGATTCAGAGTGCTCAAAGATTGACAGGTCTTCTCTTGAATCATAGAAATCGAAGGCAGACCATGTCCACAATCCACTCTGTCAGAGAGAGGAATTTAACCTAAAAAAAGATATTTCCTGCAGGAGTAGCGGGTAGAGGTGTGTGTGTGTGTGTGTGTGTGTGTGTGTGTGTGTGTGTGTGTAGGTTTTGTTTGTGGGTCAACGTTTGAGTATAATTCCTACAGACAAGTATGGCATTTCATGGTGAGCGGATGCCTGATGCAGTTATTCGATGACGGCATTGCTCTGATGCGCCCAGTCTTCTGTTTTAGCCACTGAATGTTGTTACCTCACCGGATACCATCTGCAGATTCATTAGTCAGTGCTGTAGGATAAGTGAGAGTAATCCACAAAAAAAGCTACTGTAAAGGCCCTATGGAGGTCTGGCCCTCCATGCTAGAGGGTGGGGATTTGCGAGTTGTGGTCAAGGACATGAAGCCAGAAATACAGATGATGAAATACAAAACAAGCTCTGGTTACCGTCAAATGTAGGCCAAAGACCAGGCACCACCGATAAACCTCCGCAATCTGTCCGTGGTGCTAACTCTCCTCTCGTTCCACCGCCTACCAATCCCACCTGCCCTGCAGTAACCCTGTTCTTCCCACCATCTCACAAAAGACTTTTTCAAACGTTTGGTGGAAATCATTTCATCAACTCTGCCAAAAAGGTTATGCTTTTACCCCTATTAAATTTTAAAAGGATTTTTATGACATATTGTAGACAGGTAGGCCTCGGGCCAAGGAACAATTGATTAATTTTTGTGGTGATCTGGAACTCAATTTCCAACATAACATGATGTCACGTATCGATTTAAAGCCATAGCTATTAAATACACAGGTATAGAGATGTGATTCCATACCCTAGGGATATAGAGTATATATATAAGAAATTACTTGATTGACATGGAGACTGAAATCTGACTGTAAATTGCAACACAGTCAAGTGTGCTGATGAGATTAAGATGACAGCAATATTTACAAGTTGTATGACCTGACATCACCCACATCAATACCATTCAGGTTGTCTTAATACAGATGTTATCATGTTGTGCATGTTGTTGTTCTATAAACAACAGGAAGTTGGTTATTATAGTTTGCCCCACTGATTTGTAACCTTGCACGGCAGCTGGATTCTCACAATGTCACGAGATCACGCGTGAATCGTGGGATCAAATGTCACACGAAACTCCATCCTGTCAGGCTTCAAGTAATGCGCTTGTGTCCGGCAAGCCAGAACCAATCGGCGTCCTGTGAGGAGCTACTGCAGCTACGGGCGTGGCTTAGGTTTGCGAGATCGTGAGACCATAGTGAGAGGCGACTGTTCGTTCTAAACAACAATGGCGGCTTCTGAAGAGTTTAGTGTAGATGTTGCAATAGCAACAGTTATATTAAAACTGGAGAGTATTTCTTCATTGGAAGAAGGGTACAGAACGGCACTGAAGGCGATGTTTTCGCCTTAAGTTTGTTTTGCTCTGGTTAGTTTGATTGACAGGTTCATCCAATCACCTGCCAAGTATTTTTTGAAAGTGCCCTTTTTCCAAACGGTTTCCAATGACGGCTTCCGGATGGTTCAGATGATTGCCGCAATTTTTAGTAATAGCACTCCTTCTTGGAGTTATAACTCAGTTAACTCTGAACACACATATTTTTAGATTCAGTGTGACTTACACTTTCCGAGGATACCATTCCATCGCAAATAAACATCCATAAAGCTGCTTAGAAATCATAGAAAACACTCTTTATAACTCCAGAACGTGCCTGAGAATCATCACATTTTTAAGTTCTCTTCAGTATCAAAGTAATCCAGTGAAAGTTGTTTGTACATCCATGGGTATATTGTAAACAGGGACTGCTAATTGCTAATTCGGCATACTTTTAAGGGTGCCAAATTATGCGTTACAGAGTAGTGGTGATATTTATCATTCAGTCAAGGACAGCCAGGTGGCAGATGGTCGGAGACTTCCCAACATGTGTATTCAGACTTCTCCTAAATATTAATGAAACTATGAAGACAATGAAACTGTGCAACAGAATAACTGTCACAATTAACTTTCAGCTGTTCCCCATGCTCACCATGAGAGCAACTAATGCGGAAATAATGGTGTAATTTTGGATTCCTTCTTTTTTTCTGTAGTTGATGTATTTTACCCTCAGTGCGGCTATTATGAGTTCCTAACTCAAGGCATTAACACCTTTTGATTAAGAGATGATAGTCATCAACACGGCTGCCACACTCCATCCCCTCCATTGTTGGTTGAATGTCACCTCCGTTAATTAGCCCCCAGGTTGGGAATCAGCCATCTATATTGTGGCCAGACTTGCCTTCTATCCTGCTGTCCAGGAGGGAGACCAGATGTTTTTCACAGTGTGATTAACTCATGAGACTTGACTGGATTGTGAGACTACAGATGGAGTGCCCTCTAAGTTTTCATTGCTATATTTTCTTTTACCAAGATGCCAGAGCTGGCTGCATGTAACTTTGCTAAGATAGCTGGTTGTACTATAACTGAACAGAGACATATAAAAAACAACTAGATTAGTTAGATCACTGCAAACATTTAATTAAGATAAGATTTTCATTTAAATAAATGTCTGTTAAGTCACTGTCTATTGCCAAAGGAGGTAACACAATGGTGATTGAGCCTATGGGCCACTGATAAAAAATATTGCAATATTTATATATTCGCATTATTACGAACTGGGTGTCTGTGGTGACATTCCCGGAAAAATAATGCAGTTGCAACATCCTATTTATTATGCTAAAACAATATGTTAGTTTTTTTTAGTATGTTCGAAAACTCAGTATGAAACCAATAGTACGCAAATTGCATACCACTGTATTTCCGGTAAAATATTAGAGTATGCAACACTGGACACTACGGCGGCATAAATATCCCACAATGCAATGCGATAGTGATGACAACATTCATAACATACGTTGACGGACAGCTCTGTAACGCTCAATAACGCTTCAATTTAAGTTTAAGTATAAGATTTCACTTTGCTTGGCCAACATTAATATATATTTTAAATTAATTCAGACTTTGATTCTCACAAACCGTCTTTTGAGGTTGGCATGGGTTACCGTGGTTACCTGCCTCCAACCGGCAAGGAGGCTCTCAGGAAGTGACAACGTAAATTACTGCTCAGTACGTCTGAAACGATACATAATACTGTTTATTCACACAAAAGTATGTTGAACGATAGCACACATATTGGGGATGTAGTGCATAGTATGAGATTTTGGACGAAGCCACAGTTTTTCTCCATTGTATAAACCAAAAATTAAACTATTCATGTATCAACAAAAAGACTGAGCACAAGTCCATTGTTTTCACACTTAGATAGAAATTCTAAATCAACCAGTACTTAAATCTTAAGGATTGCCACTTTAAAGTCTCATAACTGCACACCCGCCCCGTTGATCGCCTCTTCCACATCCATGCTGGCAGAACAAAGAGTGTTGAGAAGTCATTTGATTATACTAACAGTATAATTGGTCATCAGCCAGTCACACTGGGTGACCATTGATCAGCCAATCACACTGATTGGCCTTTGAGGCAGCAGGCTATCATTGTGGATACAAAGGACCTAACAATCTTGCAAACATAGATTCTTCTTAATTCACCCTTCATGTGTTCTATACTAAAGTAGCCACAAGTAGCTTAATCCTTGAGTACCCTGTGCAGTTTTTGACAGCTATTAGCGCTGTGGAGCTATGTTTTTCTGAATGGGTCCTCAATTTGTTTCTATTGTGCATGAGCATGCACATGTGGGTGATGCGATACACGTTCCTGCCACTGCCAAACGTAGCACTATACACCAACAAAGGCAGTGAGGAAGAAAAAGGCTGTTTGGTAGCAAACTGCTAATACGCACAAAAACTCTGAATGTAAACACAACATTTGTTTGTAAGGTTTGAGTAATTTAAGCCAGACATTAAGATGTTTTCACTGACTGTGTTTAGAAGCATCCCCTCCCACGCTACAAGCTTTTATTCCCTCAAGGACGAAACACACATACAATCTTAATGATATAGTGTGTACAGTACATACTGCACATGCATGCGCTGTGTGTTGTGCAAAGTTAAACATATGCCTATATTATCCCCAAACTTTCAGGCCACAGTCACACACACTCAGACAGACAGAGGCGCACACACACTGACATTTGTTCACTGACATTTAAATAAATTTGGCCTCAGGGTCTCTGGGAATATCTGGATCCATAAAGAAAACCCCAAATGGCAGCTGTCATTTACTTACAAAAGTAAAATTGTCAAACAGCTCTGACAATATAAAGGAGATTCATGTAGCTTATATTTCTGCCACGTTCTACAAAACATAATAAACCATAACAGATGTCCAGTAATTGACATGCCATCTGTGGCAAAGGAAATCTTAGTTATTGAGATGTGCTTGACAGTGACGTGACATCTTTATGAGTGCACAGCGGTTCATGTTGCTGCTCTGTTTAGAGCAGATAGCAAGACTTTTCAGTCTTTCAGATCTATTCCCCCTATGGCCCCGTTGTCTGTTTGTTGGATTTCACAAGTGTCAGAGCCAGATGGTGTGTGTATTTGTGTTTGTGAGAGCATGGTTACATGTTTTAAGCAGAATAGAACAGGTGTGCCTCTCCATACCCTCTGCAATATTCAATAATTACACATTAACATACACATGAAAGCCACATTTTGAAGCAGAACACTGTAGTGCTCTGAAATGCTCTTCTTACTTAACCCCCCCTCCCCCTCCCCTCGCTCTGTTAACAGCTCTCCTGGTGTGTAAATACCAAACTGGTGATTAATGGTAGGATGTAAGTCCTGTTGTGTATCTGTCACATCATCTATCATACAGCCCAGGTTGACCACTAGCAGTGACAAGATGAATGGGCCTGATCAACCGGGTTTGCTGGGCTGTTACTGAGCTAGCTAGCACTGTTGACCTTTTTGTAATTAGTTACGCCTCTCCAGGTGGACGCTGATTACTGCACAACTATTGCTACAAATCAACATGTGACTCCATAACCCAAAGAAGGGGTCCTGTTTTGTTGACCCTGACTCTACTTCCTTCTCACTGTAGCTCAAAAAAATAATTTGTTGTGCTATCCATCAGCCAATTAGACTGTTATCAGGCCATTCAATAGGCGTTATCTGCTGCTATTAGCACCATAGATGTTGGCCATTAGGGGCCTGCTACACCCAATATTAGGTGTTATCATCTATTCACATGTTAGATCACTGAAAGAAGGCGTAAAAGAACTCGACAGCGACCTCTAACGACCAAACACAGGGCTTTCACCCAGTAGGCTGGGGTTCGCTCCCCCCTTCTGAAACCAACAGCATTTAGTTGTCTTTGTGTTCACAAGCGTTCATTTTTACTTTTCAAACAAAACACAATGTTTTTCCCTAAACCTAATTAAGTGTTTTTGTTGCCTAAACCTAAAGAAGTTGTAGTTTTGTTGCCTAAACCCAAAGAAGTTGTAGTTTTGTTGCCTAAACCTAAATAAGCGTTTTTGTTGCCTAAACAAAAGAAGTTGTAGTTTTGTTGCCTAAACCTAAAGAGGTTGTAGTTTTGTTGCCTATCTGTTTCACTTATCAAACAAAACATGATGTTTTTCCCTAAACCGAAGTAAGTGTTTTTGTTGCCAAACCAAAAGAAGTTGTAGTTTTGTTGCCTAAACCTAAATAAGCGTTTTTGTTGCCTAAACAAAAGAAGTTGTAGTTTTGTTGCCTAAACCTAAAGAAATTGTAGTTTTGTTGCCTATCTGTTTCACTTTTCAAACAAAACATGATGTTTTTTCCTAAACCGAAGTAAGTGTTTTTGTTGCCAAACCAAAAGAAGTTGTTGTTTTGTTGCCTAAACCTAAAGAAGCCTTTTTGTTTGTGTTCAAAATGTTACATTTCATGCAGTTTAGAACGTGTTGCTTTTAAGTTTCGCTTTCACTTTTACAACGTAGTAGGCGTAGTAGGCCCCTAAAGACGCACATCTATGGTGCATATAGCGACTGGTAATGCCTATTTAATGGCCTCATAACAGTCAAATCGGGTGCATTCATAGTATATTTTGTCATGTCTTCTTCTAAGAACAAAGAAATGTATGAGCTGAGGTTAAATTCGGTCCATTAATACTGAAAACAACAACAAAAAAAATCCTGTTCGGTTTTCACTCCTTTGCTTGAACGAAGACCAAGTGTCATATTTTCAGGCAGGTGGTTATTTGTTCTGTGCCCAAGTTCAAATGGCATTGTTCTCACCTGTCAACATGAACTAGAGAAATAAATGCTCTACAGTGTGATTGAAGTGCTACAGACGTGGCCGGTGTGAACACGCCCTCAGGGCACTACAAGGAAGCACAGTGTAATCAGAGAGCCAACACATTACATTTGGAGCTGAGTCCATATACCTCAAGGGCATATCCTGCCCTTTCTGAGAGACTGTGCTTTCCTTTTTTTGCCACTACGGGGCACTTGGCTCTCACCTTCAGAGGCCCAGACTGGTCATCACTCGGACTCTTCTCCCCTCTGGTCTCCAGCGGTGAGCTGACCTTCTCGCTAGTTGATAGAGCAGAGTCACACTTTCTTTGATTGTATGGTGAAAAGTCAGAGGTAATACACCCCTAATGCTCACCTCTAACTGATCTCCTGTCTCATTCATGAGTAATGTACCGCATGATGAACCTTACATTTATTTCTCATAAATCACACAGTGGTTATCTGTATAGAAGAGGCCTGTATGTTATATAATGTGTGGAAGAATTCACTGTTCAGAGGTGCATTGATTATCATAGTCATCCCACTGCTTAAATGCCTTCATCTAACCTTTTGCTCTGGGCTAGTATGACCTGGAGTCCCTGTGCGATTTGTGATAATTTATGATCTTAACCTTGTGTGAACCTGCTGAGTTAAAAAACGGCAAAATAAAAAACACAGAGATCATCAAAAAAATGAAGGCTATAGTGAAAATGAGTAATATGAGCTTTGAAAGATTTTCAGTTCCAGATTCAGCATTCACATGATGCCCCCGAGTGATTGTGGTCCAGTGTAAACAAGGCCATAGTCCAGCTATTCAGACCAGCTCTCCTTGGGTTTGAGGTTCAGCTAAGTCCGCTGATGTTCCCTGGGGTCACCTTTGCAGAGCTGTCTGAGCTGGTGGATCCTGGCCGCCATGCTTGACCTCCCGACAGTCTGAAGTAATTGGCAGTCTGAAATCTCACCTCTCATCTACGATAGCATGGGTCTGGGCTCAGCATAAAAATAACATCTCCTCCATTTACACTTCAGAGCACCAGCTCTTGGTGTCATTGAGCTTTGCCAGGCAGAGAAAGAGAGAGTGAGGGGTAGAGGTGTGTTCACTGTCTCATATATTTCTCTACTCATTTGGATTGTTCGAGCGTTAAAAAGATAATCATATTGAGTTTTTCATGGCTCTCACCTCTGGAGATTCATAGCCTTTATGGAAAAAAGAAGAATAAAAAAGTAATCATGAAATGACAATATCTTTCCTTAACAGTCTTGTATTTTGCAAACACTTAGCATGTCCGTTGCATGTTAGCATACAGTGTTAGCATTAATCTTAATGTGCAGCTGAGGTTGACAGGAATTAAGTTTAGAGATTTCCTGGCATGAACTTAAAGGGACTATTTGTAACTTATCACGCGCATAAATCTTAACGGGTCGGTATCCCATGCGCGCTCGCGTGTGGGTACGCGAGCGTGCAGCAGCTCTGCTCCTGCCTGTTTGCACACCGCGCTCATTCTCACTCGTCCGGCTCGCTCCACCTCCACGTGAACGCGCGCACACTACACACTGCAGAAGAGTTAGTTTAGCTCTGAGAATATCTGGTGAATGTGCAGTGGGCGTTTTTGCAGAAATAACTGCTGCAGCTCCTCCAGACCAACAGAGGTTTCCCGTGTCTTGTGAAGTGACGGGGCTCCGCAGAGAGTTACGTTATCGTCTTGACCGGGTGTCGGTGTCCCCCCCCCCCCCGACCGGGTGTCGCTGTCTCCCCGACCGTCTCCCCGACCGTCTCCCCCCCCCCGTTTCCTCCGTGTCGGCGGGCCGAGACAGGAAAAGCCAGCACTAGAATCAGCATTGATTCATGGAGAGACCCTCGTCTGGTCAGCTAACATTACTGCCAAGCAGGGGAAATATAGAGTGATATTGTGGTTTTAGCTGACGTGTGTCGTCTCACTGTTTTGACGGACGCTCGCTCACATTCAGGTAGCGCGTTCACACGGGCGAGCGCGAGCAACAGGACGCTGACTTTCGTTGACATTGCGGCCACAGGTGTCGCTGTGAACAAGCAATTTCTGATTCTTACATATAGCCCCTTTAAGTGTTTGACAAGTGAAAAGTTCTTAGGTAAAAAGTAAGGCGATCAAGACGTCATTAGGATTCATCCTCTGCGTATCATGAGTGTCAGTACCAAATTGAATGGTGATCTATCGTACAGTTATTGAGATATTTCACTCTGGATCGGCGGACTGACCAACTGACGTTACCCTCATTAGAACCATGAGCGTGGCTAAAAGGAAAGCAGCATCAGTGGTTTCAACAAAATAACGACACCTGTTTACATTCATGTGATATAGGTCTCTAGCGGGGGGAAATACTGTGATATATTTGCCACCAACTGCGCAGAAAGAGGAGGTTCGGTACATGAATGGATCAATGAAACGTTTGACTTTGACATGGGGGATGAGGGTCTCTTTTAACCATGATCACCATCATCCCCGTGCCTTAACCAAATATTTATATTTTTACCCAAACAACAATCTTTCCCTAACCCTAGCCAAGTCATTTTTATTCCTTAACGAAACCAAATCATAACCATAGTGATGTAGGATCAGATAACGTTTTTATTTTCCTCTCTTTTTTAAAGCACCTATGAATGATTTTGCTTAACAGTGGGTGTGAACAACAGTGCCCGTTACTGCTACCCCGCTGTACAGTGTAATATATATAAAGTCTTTTTAGAAACACACACAAATTACATTTTACAGGCCCAAATTAGTTACACATCTTATTATGTGACATATTAAAGGAAAAACTCAGCATTTTGTAAATTTTTGTGGTGTATTTGTTTACGTGGTGTGGAGCTGGAGCCGGGAGGCAATTAGCTTAGTTTAGAAAAAGACTGGAATCAGCTTGTCTTGCTCTGTCCAAAGGTTAAAAAAACTTTCCCAAAATCATCTCTAAGGCTCACTAAGTAACACGCTATATCTCTTTTGTTTAATCTGTACACAAACAAATATAAAAATGACTATTTGTGGTTTTAAGGGGAGCTACGTACGTGCTGTAACAACAGTCAGTTTTGACTTGCACTTCCTGTTCTTAAGTTTGTCCCTTATGCAAAATATTTCCCTTAGCTCAGTGGTTCATTTAGGAGCGTTGCATAAAGCCTCTTAGGCTGTGTCCTGTCCAAGTGTTTAGACTAAGGCTTTCACGGTAGTTACTGTCATAATACAGTACATGTGCACTTCAGTTACAGGACAATAGAGACAATACAAAAAGAAAAAGAAAGCCAAACTGGACAGAAGTTGAGAATGTTGTTCACCTCAAAGATTACCATATGTATAATATTTAATATAACAAGTTGCGCATCGCTCATAGTGTCCAGTGGGAAAATACATCTTGGCATCTCCTCCAACTCTTCAATCATTATAAATTTAGTCATTGTCTTATGTTCCACAATGATTTCACTTTTAAGAGACTGGAATGGCTCCCTTAAAAAATTCTGAGGAAACTGGTTACAAAGGACTTTCTAGCAACACATAAGGGAATACTTAATAAGGGCAAACACTGACAGATCAAAGGGTCTCCCTTACAACATCCTAAGCTAATCCTTATGGTGATTTTATGCAAATCAGATTGTTTTCCAAGGCATCCTTAGATGGAAATGTAAGGGCAACCTCAGCGTAAGCGGTTTTATGCAACCGGGCACTGGAGCCTTGTCATCACAGTGAGGTTGCCAGGCAACCATTAGTGATGCTGTGAGCACCACAAACAAAATTCCACATATGTCAAAACTTGGACAAATAAATCTACATGTCCACAAATCGACATTCAACAATTACTGTGTATGAAAAAACACTTTTAAAGAACATTAAAAAGTGAGGAACCATATAACATATGTGAATAGAAACATTTATGGCTCATGAGCCATATGTTCCTGATCTTTGCTGCATGTGTGCTCACCTACAGTACCTGTTATGAACATAGACAGCCTGTCTACAAACACCTGTACATATGACTGAACAGCGCAGCTCTCCTTGCTATTTATTTATACAGTTAAGTCGTGTCTCTCTCAGAGTGACCTTGTTGCTTTCACATCTGTCTCATTTCATGATGATCACACCTTTCGCATTTGCACACAAAAGGACTTTTTTCCAACCTCCAACACACACACACACTGAGAGAGAGAGAGTAGAACCTCATTCCCATTGACACTGCTTGAAGTATGCATGACCAACCTTGCCATTATCTCAAACTCAGGAATAATTTGAGTGTCAGATGTTTCGTCAGGGAGCAGAGATTATTCACCCTGTCACAGACTGTGGAGCGCAGATGGGTGTTGCGATCCGAGTGTTAAATTTAGTCCTTGTATTAAAATTACAGCGGTGATGGGTGGGGAGATCTGACCAGGAAAATGAGGCCTGTGACTTATGGTTGTACAGATCCGCTTTTTAAAATGTGATGTGTTATCCCAGTTTTAAGATCGTTACAGCAAAGTCCTATTATCTCTGCTAATGACCTCATCATTCAAAGCGAGCAAGCTTTATTCACTCCCCTCCAGATTCACAGAACAAAAGGCCAGACTGGGGGGGTGGGGAGGGGGCCGAGCGTGTTTTTTACGACGACCCACAGGAAATCATCGACCACTCGCTGCTATTTCTCGAGTGCTATTGAGTGGGGGAGTTGAAGAAGTTCACTACGCAGTTATACAATCTGTTTCTTTTCAGCTTGCCTCAGCTGGAATGATGGAGTAGAAAAGATGTTTAAGGAAATTTAAGAAAATGACCACTTTGAGAAAAACTCCCTCCAGACAAAAAAAAGTCTTGATGGGAAACATCAAACTGGGCAATTAGGACTTAGGTGCAAGCCTCCATTTGTGGCACTTGCAACGAATGACATCCTGACTGACTGCAGACAGTTCCCTGGATGGTTTACCGGACAGACGGCACTTTTGAGGCAATTGGTTTCCGTGAACCAATGGCCCGATCAATCACATGATAGAGTGGATTCTAACCTTCGTTGTGGTATCCAGGGAACTGTGAAGTGCTGGGAAATATGACAAATATCTCTCTAGACACAGGTTAAAGGCTGATGAATTTCAACAGAATAAACTAGACAGCTTGACTTTCACTTGAGCACACCTACAGGCTGTGTGACTGGCAAGTGCATTAAACCCTCAGCAATCAAACAACAGGCTCCATCAGCTGTTGGCTCAGCGGGATGGAGAACAAAATAGGCCGCGGTATCTGATTAGACTGACTGACAGCGCAACACAGGTTAGCCGGCACACAAGGGACAGCCTGTTTACAAAGCAGCAGTGTAACCTGACTATAGCAACACTACAGTCAGCCAAAACAATGGTCTGAGACAGCATTGTGGGCATCAATATTTAACCAAGCAGGCGGGCAGACAAAGCAGCGTGTCCTGGTTTATCTCTCCCAAGGGTGGTCAGGCACTCTGGCAGACTAACTGCATTACATTACGATGCAGAGGTGTAATTTACACCATATTCCTTTGACAGCACTCATGGAGGAAATAGTGCATGTGCCCAGACGTGCCTTTTGAATCATCAGGGGCAACAAAGTGAACTCTCCACTTACTGTAGCTCAGGCCAAACTCCCAGCACAATATTGTAAAAACAAACCTCACATAGTTGAAGCACTGTGGATTAATATTGTATGTTCACAGCTGGTGATAGTTGTAGCAAAACTGTACTGCTGCTTTTTTTAAAAAATTGTTTTGCAACATTGTGCTGTGTTAAAAGACCTTGAAATCAGGAGACAGACATATTGAAATATGCACGAATTGCTTCTGTAATATTTTATGATCAATAGCCTCGGGGTGTCTTGTCTAAATGAAATATTTACTTTACAAATGGAATTTGAAATGCAGAGTAATTCATTATGCAAACATGCTGACTCTTGGTATTTGGTACGCCTAGATAAACTCCCTAAAAGTGGATCTCTTGTAAAATGTCAGCGAGGAAGCTTTGCAGAATACGGGCGCCGTCACAGCGGTGCGTGTTTTGTGTTTGCAGCATAGAGGAGCTTAGATCGCAGTGCACTGCGCATGTGCGCATGTGACGTTGTATATTGTGCATATGGAGTGGATTACCTCCGGGGTCTGAGAAGTGAAGCCAATAGCGAAGTGCCTTAAACTTGCATTCTTTCTAATAGCCAGCAGGGGGCGACTCCTCTGGTTGCAAAAAAAAAGTCTGATTGTATAGAAGTCCATGAGAAAAAATGACCCTACTTCTAACTTGATTTATTACCTCAGTAAACATTGTAAACATGAGTTTATGGTCTCAATCGCTAGTTTCAAGTCTTCTGCAACACAGCATTGATGTTCATTTAGTAAGTCATGGCCCCATTTAGAGTCAAATAGACCATAAAGCAGGGTATGCTTTAGGGCGTGGCTGGGAGTTGTCCTTGTTTACGTCTAACTTTAACCTTTTCACAGTGTGTTTTCAGTTCATGAAAGTTAATTGTAATAATTTGGTCGCCTAAAAATGTCTTATTCAGCGTTCAGTTGTACTTAACTCCACCCTCTCGGGTCACTTCTGGTTGCATAAAAACAACATGGCGACCAAGCCCCCAGGAAGAGCGCCGGTCGTTGATGCCAATTTTCGTAGTGGTTAAACGGTGGTACTACAACTTCTGTGTCGGTCACGTAATGCCATTGGGCCCAAAAAGACTTTTTCCCCAAGCATTACAATTGGGAAAGTCTGTAAGTCAGCGGATAATTCTTTTTGAGGTAAATCAGCTTTTCAGTATGAACACTTGAACAGCCCTTTTTTAAATCATTAAGTCCTAAAAGTTGTGAAATGCACTAACCGAATCCAGAGTTATTTTCCTTCCTCCGTTCATGTAAATGAGACCCAGACCGCGACTGGAGCGAGGGCTGGGAGGCGGAGGCGGAGTTAAAGGAAACGCTACTGCGCCTGCTCTATGGGCCCAATGGATGCGGAAGATCGCCGGATGATCAGGGTACTTTATCTCTCGGCAGTCGAGCCATTTTGGCACCATGCGGCACTTAGCAACTTTCATAGAAATGAACGGGAGCCCGCCTACAACGCTGTATCCGGTTCTCTTTATACATCCATGATGGCGCGGCCAAATACCAAGACGGCAAAAATGCCAAACTCAAGGCTTCAAAATGGTAGTCAACAAACCAATGGGTGATGTCACGATGACTAAATCCACTTCATATACAGTCTGCATATACTGTGCATATGCTGTAACCTTATGTGTACTTCTCTATGATTGGATTTCCTTTGGCGTCTAAATGGAAGAACTATGTGTAAACGTGTGTGAGGCATGTTCAGTGTTCAGAATCACCCTGGCAGATTCAAGTGTGCTGATGGATTTAAAGTCCTGCTTAATTGGATGGAGAGAATTGATGGTTTTCTCTCTCAGCTAGTGAGTGGGCAGTGCTAAACAATCTCTCTCTCTCTCGCTGACATTTTAATGCAATTCGTTTTCATTCCAAATGTTGGACATTTCTCCCAGAAGCTTTAATAGTGCACTTCAACCTGCCCCCTGTCTTTCCGAGTCAGAAGGAAAATGCCACAGACCACTTGCTGCACGTCAGGTTACAGTGAAAGGAGCTCTGTGGGTGGATAAACATTTTGCATATTTATTTCTCGGCAGGAAATTGTCGGTTGTCTTTTGAAGAAGACAGTTTCTGTATCCATCAGGAATATTTCCTTTGTTCTCCAGTTAAATTTTTTGCATGTAAGCCCGAAGTCTACACATGATATGCCTATTAAATGGAGCTTATTTAAGCAGTTTCCTCCAGTGATACAGAATGTGGAGCAAAAAAAGAGGAGACTGACACTGAGTGCAGAGCGCCAGTACTGAGAGTGAAATCACATGAAATACAATGTTTTATTACAGCTGGAGTTGGCAGAGAATGAGGAGGCAGAGGTTCACAGAGCCAGAGGAGAAGGAGTCAGACAGATGACACGGACGCACAGAGAGAAAGAGACGATAAATCAATAAGACAAACTGTGACCAAAAACCATGCTCTCTTGTGTTCCACCTCATTCTGAATGCAGACATGGATCCCAGCTGTCCGTGTTTATATGCAGGAGCCGTATGCGTGGAGGGGCAGGGAGGAAGCAGATTTCAGATTGGGCAGAACCAATCTCAGATGGATGTAAACAGGCCAAGTGGGGCCACAGAGATGTACCTGCTTGAGCTGATTGAGTCAGGAACACGCCGAGGCATGTGGTGTGTTCCCACTTAACCAGGACCTTAATAGTCTGGTCATGCCTTATGCAATGGAGTATGGTGATTGACAACCCTGCAGCCATGACATCAGGGCCACTGCATTTAATTAAACACAGGACGAATATACAATCCTCACAGATGAACAAGGCCCCAGAGGAATTAGCCTTATTATTGGTAAGGAAGGACGGAAGGACGGAAAAATGGCTGATAGAGTTGATTGATAGAGGAAAGAGGAAACCAGAAGCTCTCTAGCTCTATGCAACCGACTAAAAATGCACCATGGGTTCCATGGATTGGGTCAGGATTTGTTATGATCAAATCAATAATTTAGAAGTGATGCTGAGGACCGGCAGGTCAGGCTGTCAAGACCCACACAAGCATAAAAACATCAAGCACACTGTTCAACCAATGATAATAATGCATTTACTCCAAAGTCTTACCTAGCTGTGACTTTAGTTCACCTACCTTTGGGCTGTGTTCACAACGAAAATAGCATTGTGTCAAAAAAACAAATACAAGGGGCTGCATTGGTGTTAGCGTCTTGCTACTACTATCAGAAAGAAAATGAAATACGATCCAGGAGGTCCAGTTTGGATCATACATCCATGAGTTTACAGGCTTATCTGATGCTAAAACACTGCACACTAGTTTATACTATGAGACAGGATTGTATAACTCTGCAGAGTAGCAGCTGTTTTATGTACTATTCTAAGTACATCATTTAATTTCCTGATAATCAGACTGAATTGCCAGGTCGGGGGTTATTTTGTTTCGTTTTGCCCTGACCAATCAGTGGCAAGTGACTTATTTTGAGCTGACATGTAAACTGTGTTAGCGGTTAAATCTGTTGTAACTGATTTCTTTTTGTTTCTTCATTTTTTTTTCAGAGCAACATTGTCACTCATTTGGAGTCGTGTTTCTGGCCACCTGGAGAATGTAAGTCCAATATTCCTTCTCTTTTAGCTGTTTATGGTCTACCAACTCCTGAGGGAAATATTTGGCTCTTTAGTTGCTAATGATCCACTATATTGACCAGCTAGTGGTGTCCAGTAGGTTTTTAGAGCTTTTCCACTCAAAACAGCTGCCTGCTGTGGCAAAAGGGGTGCCATGAGAGCGGTGAGAGTGAACCAAAACAGTTGCAGGCCGGACAGCTGAACAATGAGCTGAAACTCCATAATATTCCATAAAGCCGAAGGGAAGTTACTGAATCAGATGATAATTCTCTGTAGGTTTATCACTACAAACAGCCATTTTGTTTTCACATTGTCTTTTGATTCATTGTTATTATGAAAATATTAGGGCTGTCAAAGTTAACGCGATGATAAAGCGTTAATGCAAATTCGTTTTAACTCCAATAATTTCTTTAACTCATTAACACAATCAATCTTCTGGCGGTTGAAGGGTGCTCCAAACCTGCACTAAATTTTGGTGAGGAAAAACTGGCATGGCCATTTTCAAAGGGGTCCCTTGACCTCTGACCTCAAGATATGTGAATGAAAATGGGTTCTATGGGTACCCACGAGTCTCCCCTTTACAGACATGCCCACTTTATGATAATCACATGCAGTTTGGGGCAAGTCATAGTCAAGTCAGCACACTGACACACTGACAGCTGTTGTTGTCTGTTGGGCTGCAGTTTGCCATGTTATGATTTGAGCATATTTTTTATGCTAAATGCAGTACCTGTGAGGGTTTCTGGACAATATTGTCATTGTTTTGTGTTGTTAATTGATTTCCAGTAATAGATATATACACACATTACATACATTACAATACATTTGCATAAAGCAAGCATATTTGCCCACTCCCATGTTAATAAGAGTATTAAATACTTGACAAATCTCCCTTTAAGGTACATTTTGAATAGATAAAAAATGTGTGATGCAATGTGAAGTAACGTTTTTCACATTGATCAAAGAACAGTTGTAAATTATGTAAATTGATTGACAACAACTTGTACAGCTGCGTCAATCTCATCCATGCTGTTTTTGTCACTACTTTTCTTGAATGTATCTATGTAGCTAGCTAGCTATGAAGCAAGATGACGTCCCTATTCTTTATACCACCTACTATGCTCTGATTGGTCAATTGTTTCTCCCAACTTGGGTAAAAGAGCCGTTTCACCAGGCCTGTTTGAATCACTGAATAAATTGAAAATGTGGGTGGTCTGGAACCGGTCTAAATAATCTACCAGAAATGTGAGAGGGAGCTTGTATTTGATATTGATTTGTTTTATATTTGTGCTTTGTCAGATAATGTAGCATCAAGTTGAGCAATGGCAAAAGTTGGCTTCGCTCAACTCTTAATCCCTTGCTGTGCCAATGCAGTGGCCTCATTGAAATGAATGAGGATTTTTTTTTTTGACACAGAGCTGATGTCAGTTTGAACACGGCTTTAGGCTGTTTGTGCTACATGGTGAAGCAGCCAGCTGATGAGTGGAAGTCAAACTGCATTACCATGTAAGAGGAGTACCATTTGAGAATCCACGCAGGAGTACTGCACTTCTGTCACACTTCTGTCTGGTGTCTTTGGTCGGGCAAAGTTTTTCAGACAGCTCCAACACAGGGACCGAGTCTCCCACACGGGTAGCGACTCAGTGACAGAAAAAAGAAGACATTCAAACTCTTGTCTTATTTCAACTCTGGAGACACCCAGAGATAGTCTTCACACCCCCACTCTCAGCATCTGTCATCTTTTTGCCCGGAGCCCGAAGCATCTCCTAGAGGAGAGGGTACAATGTATGCACACACACACACACACACACACACACACGCACACTCGCATTCACCCCTAACTGTACTTTTCAAATTTAATACTGCAACTAGATCCAGTGACAAGTGGCCTCTAAGAAACGGACTATTCGGTAGGTGTGGAAAAAACATACAGCATTATAATGCTGTACAACAAAAATGATAGAAGTCCTGTTGCAGTGATGTGAATGTTCAACCTTGCTTGTTGTTTGTCCAGTATCAGAGCAGCTTAGTGGCTGTTCAGTATCAAAATGATTATTTGTGGGTGTGAACACAACCACTTAGATTTTATATTTTTAAATCAATTATAAAGAAAAAACATATTGAGTTTTAAAGCATTTTTGCAATTGTAAAATTATCGGTATGATGAAAAGTCCATTCATTGTGCTCAGTCTCTGACACAATGACAGGAAAACCTCACAGTATACTCCAATGCAACAACAATAACGGCAGCTTCAGACTCCAAAAATGATATTGTCAGTGTTTAACAGCTCTGTCATCAATCAACTTATCAAGATATCAATATACACGTCAAGATGTCAACCAAAATGAATAACCATATTTTTTATGAAGGTATATATTTTTTTGCAGTAATATAAAGAAGCTCTAGGTTACCTAATGAAGAAACAAAGCACTTTGCATACGTTTGTCACAAAACAACAACATGAGGGAGAGAGTTGAAGTTCAGCCAACATGCTCATTACGGATTGATCATTACTGATCAATCTGTTGTTTATTTTTACAACTACTACTGGTCAATTATTTATAAAAAAATGTAATTTATCATAAAATGTAAAAAAAAAAAGAAAAGAAAACCGTGAAAAATACACAGGATTTCAAATGCCTTGTTTTGTCCAAATAACAGCCCCAAACCAAAAGATATTCAATGTGCAATAATAGGAAATAAAGACAAATAGAAAATCATTACATCTGAGAAGCAGGAAATGGTTAGTTTGGCATTTTTCCTTAAAAAAAAAAAAGTCTAGTCTCTAGGTTATCTGATGAAGAACTTTGCACTTTGCATACGTTTGTCACAAAGCAACATGAGGTAGAGATTTCAAGTTCAGCCAGCATGCTCCTGCACTGTTTCCCCCCCCTCAGCTGCTAATTTAGCCCTAACAGCGCCCGCCAGCACACTTTGACATCACTGTGGAGGACATAACGCACAGTGTTTGTACAGCCGTTTAAGAGAAAGGTCACAAAGAGGAAGGACTTTCCATCACACTTGTTAAAGCACTCGACACTTGCCCCGATGAGATAGTTGCCAAGATGAATGGTCACCTTAGGCCCTCATCACCCCACCTGTGACAAGCTGTGCCGTGGAACGACTCTTCTCAGCCGTCAGTCGTATATAAACTCATCACTCACTCATCAGGCCGTCAGCACAGAGACACAGACGCTGAACACCGTCCATACTTAGTTGACATCGATCCATTGGACTGGAAAGAAATAACGTCAGTATTCTGTAATCATCAAGGAAAGCTGTTTTCATTCTTTATTCCCGTATTGCCCATTATTGTTTATTGGGCTTATTTTTTAATGGAGACTTAATGGGTGCCATCGGATTTTATGACGCTATTTCTGTGACCCTGAAAGGATAGGCGGGTATAAACATGGAAGGATAGATGTTTCTGTGTCTGCCAGGTGTGTGTGTGTGTTTGTGTGTGTTTGTGTGTGTGTGTGTGTGTGTGTGTGTGTGTGTGTGTGTGTGTGTGTGTGTGTGTGTGTGTGTGTGTGGTTATTTTGCAACTGTGCAAGGCTGTTGGGTCCGGTAGGCCCATTGATTTAGTTTTAACTGCTTGTCCTTTTGGTTCTTGCCTATCTTTAATTATGATTTAATGCTGTTGCTTTTGTGTCTTCCAGCAGTGTGCGTGTGTGTGTGTGTGCGTGCTTTACTAATAATGCCCTAATTTTGGCTGAGATAGCCTTCAGAAGCTAATGGACGATAGGGCTGCAACTATGTGTTATTTTCATTACTGATCAATCTGTTGTTTATTTTTACAGCAACTACTAGTAGTCAATTATTTATAAAAAAATATGTAATTTAACATATAAAATGTAAAAAAAAAAAAAAAAAAGTGAAACCACCCATCATAATGTTTCCGCAGCTCAAGTTGATGATTTGAAATGTCTTGTTTTGTCCAAATCAACAGATATTCCATTTACAATAATAGGAAACAAAGACAACTAGAAAATCATTACATCTGAGAGGCAGGAAATGATGAAAGTTCTGCATTTGCCTTAAAAAAAAAACAAGACCAAATAACTGTAACATCCCTGGTTTGATTCCGGAGGAACCCGTCTCTCTCTCAAAATTAATTATTCGATTATTAAAATTGTTGATGGTTAATTTCTGTTGATCAACTACTTGATTCACTGACTAATCATCCAAGCACAAGTTTTGAACAGGCTTAGTTTCTGTGAACCCACCTAACATGACTTTTGGCTGCACTAGTGACCCTCACAACAACATGGTGTTTGATAAACTGTTGGGGTAATTCACTTACAGGCCTGAGGCACAAGTCTGCTCCTTGATTGTCTTGATTTGTGTAATTACATTCTCAATTTATCTGATTCAGACGTAGCAGAACGTATGCTTAACGCCAGCAGCATTTATCATTATTCAGAACATTACTTTCTGATGGCCGCCTTAAAAGTAGCTTTCGCCTCTAACTGCTGCCATAAATCAACGAAAAGATTTTATGTTTCATTATGGGATGGAGGCATTATCTGTCTTTTCACTGAGTTCAGGTTTGTTGTCTGGTCTCTGCACACCTAAAAAAGGAATATTTAAATGGTCTCTATTAAAGCTAGTAATGTTTAAAGTAATTTTATGTTAACTGGGGCTAATGCAAATATTGAACTTTTAAATAATTCCTTCGGGTTTCGACAATATGTTTTCTCGAGTTCAAACATTTATTGCATTTTTGTATGGGGTTCATTTAAGTTCACCCCGCCTGCCTCCAAGCAAACAAGCTGCTACAGTCACTCAGTGAGAACAGAAGACCAATAATTCCCTCTCTGCATATGGTAATAGATCACTGTGTAACAGACATCCCACTGTGTTCACATCTCTTCTAAATCAGGCCTTTAGGGTTTAACTTCTCTCACTAATTGCTTGCTTTAGCCAAAATATAAAACCAGGCCTGTAAAACAGTCCAAAAATAAATGTTCAGTTCATTATAAGAACTTGAACTTTGCTGGAGGTTTTGGTGCCCTCTGACTCTCTGCCAGGGTTCTCATTTCGCTTTGATCTTTATCTCCCCGGGTACAAAACAGTGTCTTCACCATCCAGTTCTTCCAGGGAGAGTTGCCTTTAAAAGTGCCTCTTTTCTCAGATATCTAAGGCAGCGGACCGCACCATCAATCATTTGCTTAAACCCTTAATCATCCAAGCCCACCAGTCCATTAAGGCTAAAATTACTCCTCAACTTCACTGATATTGTAGATCTAACAATCCCTTACAGCATGCTTTAGTTCTGCCTTATAGTTTAGTGAAATGAAGCAAATATTCACTATAGGGCTTTAATTTTACACAAAACAGTATCAGATTATTGGTAGAAAAAGCTATTATAAATCTTATTAATCACTTTTAGGGCTAACGCTTTTGTTTTTCTTTTTTCCGTTTTGTAATTAGCTCTCTGAGCACAAATTAAACTATTCTGGCGGAAAGCTTCAGTCAATTAACTCCCGAATGTAAGAGTGAAAACAATGACCTCTAATCATTACACAATGTGGCATAACTATTTAAAGGTCCTGCGGTTATGTTTGTCATACAGAAAGTCTGTTTTGGTGTATAAGATTGCTGCTTTTGTTTGTGTGGTTTGGTAGAAATCCTGGCATTTTATCAGAGTAGGGTTGTTGTAATTAATTATTTGCCATAAAGAGCAAATTTGAGATGCTGGAGCAAGTCTGCTAACGGTCACAACATCTTCAACAAGTGCAGCTTGAGCATAACATAAGGCATGAAAACATAAATTTTCCATGGTTTTTACACACGGCTGCACTTCTCTTTGGTTTTCCTGTCGTACTCTGATAACACACCACCATAAATCAGCCAACAGTGTTTACAAAATGAGCTTTAAACGTGGCATTTTGACAGGTGATGGTGCTTTTTGTATTCAAGCATATGTCCATATCATCAATTTAGTTTTTTCTCCGGTGACATGCTACAAAACAACTCTGAGGAAACAATGGAGCCTGTCGGGCCCCTCAATCAGATGCTCAATGCTGAAATAGATCTCCGTCATGGCAGCAACAATTACCCACAGTATCACTTCCTCTTTAGCGATATTGCCTACAAAATAAAAGCGCGAGAATGTTCTTCTTTTTTTTCCTTTTTTTTTTACAATTTTATAATACAAATGAAATACAATAACGACAGGCTTAGTTCTCACTTAATGTGAAAACTGGCATCTCCCATCGGTCACAATTTCTTTGGATGTCTGGTGATATGGACGTCACTTTAATCCGCTGGCAGTTCTCAAGGTTTTTTACGGCAGTTGATTCCTCTCATGCATCTTCATCGCATTCATTGATGAGGAGGTCGACACGCATGTATATGAGGAAGCAGGCCTGGAGCATGCACTTCTGCCACTCTAGGTGAAAAACAATTATGCTGCCCCTCTATTTGCAACAGTTACAGAGTGGGACAGAAATTCATCCTGGGAATTTGAGATGGTGAGGCCTTCTATGTGAGCACCTTGAATAGTCTTGGTCAGTAATTTCAAAGTTCCCATATTGTAAAAAGTGAGACTTTCATGTCTTTTATATTATAAAGCTGGTTTAAGTGCTATATAAATACTGCTAAACTATCAAAACGCTCAAAATACGGAGACATACACACAGCCCGTATTCAGAAATTGTGCGTTTGAAACAAGCCGTTAGGATTTCTGTCCATTTCTGAAGTCACTAATATACAATCTATAGATCAACACACGGTTTTAAACATAAACATTCTAAATGTGTCCCAGTTTATTTCCTGTTGCAGTGTATGTAAATAACATCAGCTGACAGGAAGTAAACATGGACCCAAACTGTTGCCTAGCAACGCAATTCCGTTGCAATTCCGTTGAAATGCACAAAAACGGAGCGTTTCAGACAGAGGGTAAATACAGGTATGTTCAGGCAGACCGTATGAGGAAAATAAAGGGTTTTTTGAACATAACAGCATGTAAACATGTTCTAGTAGAAACATAAAATACAAGTATGAACCTGAAATGAGCACGATACGGGACCTTTAACACTAATAGTTTTTGTGGTATAAGGAGAATCTGAAGATGCTGAAGACATTCAAGGCTTTTTAGCGTCGCCACAGCACTGAATCAAACGAGAACGGCCAGGCAAGCTGAGATGAGCTGGAACACTAGTCACAGTTCATCACGTTCACGATGAAAATGACTGAGCCAATCAGAGTTCAACAAAAACAAGGATCAGTTCAAATTGGGAGGGGCCGCTCGTATCTCCCTCAATATTGAAAGTATTAGAGTGTCCCAGTCTGACAGGCAACGTTCTGCTCTGTGCTGTCAGCCTGCACTTACTGCTATTGGTTATTTTTTATTAGGTTATCATTGTTACTTTGCTCATGATGAATAGTTGGCCCACATCGCCTATATGGACACGACAGACTGGGTCGAACGAGCGACTGACTGGGTTGAGTAGTGTAAAGACAGACTGGGTAAAGCATAAAGACCGACTGGGTCAATTTTTATCAAAATATCCATTTACAAACTAACACAACTCGTGCAGTACAATCCGAGTCTCATTTTCCTGTTGTATGCTCACTATTTCCCAAAAACATGTATTTTGTTAAAACCGTACAAACAACCGTTAAAACACCTCAGACTCACCCAGACTCGCATTGACGAGTAGCACACCTGTACAAGTATGAGACAGTTTTTGTGTAAGTGTTTTAAATAGGAAGATTTTAGCGGAAATGCTACTACAACTGAGTAAATGAGACTTGGATTATACGGCACGAGTTGTGTGAGAGTTTGTAAACGGATGTTTTGATATAGTTTTGCTGTAGTTAAACACGGCCCCCATTTACTTAAATCCATCAAGACTTTTCTCTGTTTTTTGATTCTCCGTTCACCTTGAGGCATGCGAGAAAAACAAAGTTTTCCTCAAGAATTCAAGGTAACGGGGTGAGTAATTGATATACTGTACATACAAATGGTCATTTTGTGGGTTAAGTATTCCTTTAAGAAGATATTTTACAACTAGTTTAAAAAAGATATCTTCCAGACTTTGCACAATTGCTTTATTGACCCCAAATTCATCATGAACATGTTAATCTCAGTTTTTTGCAGTATTTTGATCAAACATTGACTCATATACCTTACAGAGTGGTGACTGTATGCAACACATGCCACACTGCTCTCTGTCCTTCCAACCCATATGAATGAGTATTTAATGCTCCTTTAAATGCAGGTGAAGTGTCCGACACTGGGCGCCATTATCAGAGACACCAGTTTCTTTCTTTGGCCAACTAAAAGGAGCACAAAAGAGTGACAGGGTGCCGAGAAAAGATAAGGTGCATTCTCACCATCTCTCCAATTTACAGGCCCTGATAATCAAAGGGAGGCTGTGGCTCTTATATTAAAGGTTTAAAAATGGAGTGGCGTTTTTATTTCCCTTCCCTGGACCTCGTTTTATCTGCTCTGATCCCGACGGTGCAATTGTCTTCAAGTACAAAAGTGTCTCTGCCCTCACTCCACTGCCTTGCTTTTGTCAGTGTGTGTGTGTGTGTGTGTGTGTGTGTGTGTGTGTGTGTGTGTGTGTGTGTGTGCGTGCGTGTGCGTGTGCGTGTGTGTGTGCGTGTCTATGCATCTCTACTCTTTGGTGTGTGTGTGTGTGTGTGTGTGTGTGTGTGTGTGTGTGCGCCTCTATGCATCTCTACTCTTTAGTGTGTGTGCATATGTGTTACTAAGCTGTATGTGTGTTGTTTATAGGGCAGAATAGCCCTTCCTTTGATTTGATAGGGCAGTCATTACTGTAAGAATACAGGGTCAACTGGGAGACTTTCCTCGGCGAAGGCACTGATGTGTAAAGAGTAGAAGGAAGATGAGAACATTGCTTTGAAACCGCTAATACCTCCGGGGGAAAGAAAGTTAAGAGAGTGCGGGTGTGATAAATACAGTACGTCTGGTGGTCGAGCTAGCCCTGTCTTCAGGGTTAGTATGAGAGACCATGCTTCTGGTGATAGGTGACATTTTATTGATCCGCAGCCAAGTTGGAGCTAAGCAGGACATGAGTGAGGTAGCATTACGTGATTGGACACTTAAATTGTGACAGTGATTGAAATTTTCCCACTGGGTCTTCATCTCATCCTCAATGTATCTGTCTGGCTTTCTCTTTCCTGTCTTACTCTTTCACAGTGATTTAAAGAAGAAATGTCTCAAAATCTCAGTTTAAAAGACAAAAGTGAGCCGGGGAACCATTGTGCGCTTTAATGGAGACCTTGGGTACGCTGCATCCCTCCTGCGCCCAAGGGTCCACCATTTGTTTCAGTCAGCACATGCCGCCTTGTGGCACATGCACACACAGGTTCGCACAAACACACAGAAAGAAAAAAAAGAAAAGAAAGGTGTCCTCTTCTGCCTTAGAGGCAGGGACCTTGAGACAGCTGCTCTGAATGGCAGAAAAACAATGAAGCACTTTTCATCCTCCAGTGAAGAGGCGTTGCCAGGCAGCAGGAGCATGACGTTGGTACCCGCCAGCAGTAGTTGGGAGGGGCGGGATGGAGGGAGAAGGTGTGATAGATAGAGAACAGGTCTTTTGGTCTTTGTCAGAGGACTGCAGGAGCTAATGCAGGACCTCGAAACACATATATAAGTCTTTATGTCTCTGCCTGTGCGAGTGTGTGCCTTTATTTCTAAATGTTGAGGCTAAGACGGAGGATCTCTCTGCAAATCTGCCCCAGAGTCTGACATCATTGCTTTTAATGAGCACTTCAATCCCCCCTGCATTCCATTTCTAGAAATGGATATCGATTTCAGGGTGGAGAGAGTAAGTGAGAGAGTAGTGGAGAGACACAGCAGGTAATGCACTACTCTTATTTAAGGACATATTGAATATAAGGTAGGTATTATTTTTTAAATATAGGTAGGTATGGAGATGTAATACTTTTTTAGTAATGAATTAAATGTGTCCGTAGCCAGGGAAGTTTCTCCTATTGAGGACCCTGAGGTCATGTCATCTGTTTTTTTTCTGGGAACTTTGGGATTTTAGAAATGCTTGGCAGGGGCAGATTTCAGATTTAACATATCCAAATATAGAATACACTGTATAATATTTATTTTCTGATTATTCTTGACAGTCTGCAGAAGGCTGTGAAATTAGTATTTATCAGTTTTTAGACCATCATGTAGAAAAATAAAATTTTGAAAATATAATTTAACAGTTGAGGGTGCTCTATACGATATTCAGAGAATTAATATAGTATCAAACAGCTATTAGCTATGTAAAGATATAGAGGAGTAATGTCTACCTGAGCAGAGAATGAAGTCACCCTCCCTCTGTGTGTGTTGTAATCCGAGTTTCTCTGTGCTTTGCTGACATCGCCGGGGTTTGCCGCGCCTGTCTTTTAGTTCATGTTCGTGCATGTGAGCGTGCCCCACTGGTTAGCTCACGGCCGCTGCTCTGCACTGCTCTCATATGGTGTTCACAGCTGATAACGCCGTCCAGACCAACGGTGTTGTTGTGGAAGCGTAGCACCCACCCTCCGGTTCCTCCCCAGGTTAACACTGTTAGCTCTGTCAGCACTGTTGCCATTGTTTGCACTGTTAGCGCCATCAGCAGCCGTCGCCATGTTTAGAGCCATTGAGAGGCAATAGAAATGCCTAAACAAAATCTATATACAGTATATACAAATGTTTATTTATATATATATATATATATATATAAATAAACATTTTTGTGACTTGATTGGTTTATGTATATTTATTTATTTTATTTTAGATATTTTTATTTAATTATTTATTAGTATTTATATTTGACCTCAGTATCTCCTGGCCACTGGGCTGTCAGTTGCCTGAAGTATTTGACAACTGTCGAGCTGGCATTAAATATCTGGTCAGATTTGTGGTCTTGTTTACTTTTACTTTAATCAGTAACTTCTTGTCCAACTGCGTGTGTGCTTGTGTATTAAAACAAGACTAAGAGTGTACACCATGCTTGCAGCTCTGTTAGGCCACTAACATGGCTCAGTGCTTTGAGCACCACATTGTTTATCATGCAGTATTCACCATCTTAGTTTTACTTAGTGTTCACGTACTATCATTTGCTGATTAGCACTAAACACAAAATTGAGCTGAGACTGATAGGAATGTTATTAGTTTTGCAGATAGTTAATTATAAACCAAAGTACTGGACACATTGAAACTTTGTACTGATGATGGCGCTAGAGGAAAAGCTAAGGGATCACCAGAGTTATTACGATTCATCCTGAGGGGGACATGAATGTCTGTACCAAATTAATGGGAATTTATCCAATAGTTGTACAAACATTTCCTTCAAAACCGCTAATGTCAGCCTCACGGTGGTGCTAGAGGACGAGTCAGGGGATCATCATAGTCAGTAGGACTCATTGTCTGGGGACAAATTAATTTTTGTACTAAATTTCATGGCAATTCCCCTGACAGTCGTTGAGTTATTGCAGTCTGGACCAAAGTGTTGGAGCGACCAACCGACTGACCAACATGAACATCCTTAGAGCACGCCACAAGCGTTGTTTAAAGGTATTATTGAAAATGTTAAAGTTATACCCAGCCTAAATATATAGAGACATATTGCAGGATACACATGGCCTCACACGATCCCCCTCTCCTCATCAGTAATCCAATCTTGTTTCAGGTATTCAGTATTTATCAGTGCAATTTATAACTGTATTGGGATTGTCAGTTACTCAATAAGTGCCTGTGACTCACCGCAGAGCAGCAACTTCTCTAATCCCCCAACTCCTCCTTCGCATCCTCTCTCTTTTGTGTATATATATTACATACAGTTTTTTATCTCTCAGATCACTAATGCCATATAGCTGTTATCGGGCTGCGCAGCAAAAACCAATTGAGCGGATTTGGAGTTGTTGCCTTTTTAGCTATACAGTAGTTCACTGTGGAAGCAGACACTCCCAATGACACCGGATTGGAGTAATAAGGAGACTAAATGAGAAACGAGTGAGGCCTCAGACAGACAGACATCATAAAGAATTGAAGAAAGGAAAGGATTATGATAATATGTGCAAATGATGTGTTAATTCTCATTCTGAAGACTAGTTCTCCAGAGTCACAGCATCGACTCAGAGCTGATTTGTGCAGCCATATCTCCCTCGGTCGGTCGTATCTCCTCACCAGTCTCCCACTTCCAAAAATCCCCCTCTTTGATCTGTGTCTCCGCTCACCTGTCTGTCACTTCCTCTGGTATCGCAGAGCCTCGCGTTCAATGCAAACCCAAGAAGGTAGAGTTATTGAATTATGATGCTAGCCTCATTGTGTTGATATAAATATATATGAGGTTGATCGACCCTCACCCTCAGAATCTATATGTTTTCCTGAAATGTTGTTATGATGCAATTTAAGACAAACTTTGAAGTCAAGCAGATTAACCTCTGCAGTATGATGATATCAGTGAGATTATACTCGCGATCAAAATCTGCACAGCGGCAGAAACGTGGAATACTAATTTTATTTACATTAAAGCAAGGTTGTTGAGATTTATGAAAAGTTGTTTTGTTCCCATGAGCTTCACGCACATCTATAAAGGAACCGCTTAGCATTATTTATGATCCACAATTTGGCCATTACATCATCACAAAATCATATCTAGCAGTATGCAAATGCTGCTGAATATAATCATGTGTTCAGTCAGTGCGTTGTTGCATTCATGGTCAGCTCTTTTTCACCTCAAAAAACACAGGTGTCATCTTTTCACAGCATAATTAAAAGACTATGCCAGTGTTTTAAAACATGTAAATGTATATATATTTATATATATTTTACATTCAATTTTATGTAAATTAAATTAAATTTTTGTATATATTATTTTGAAATGGTATACAAGCGCCACCAATGTGATGGTTGGAAAATGTTCAATATCCCAAGAGGCAAACTTCCCTCTCAGCTGAGAGTATAGAATATATCTTAAGTAATCTGCTGTGTCATTAAGCCCCCAAACTGGCTTAATAACATTAAACCAGCCGTAAACACAGCATGTTTATGGCTGGTTTAATGTGAAGTGCAATAGTTTGTCAGGCTTTATGATGAGGGCTTTGCTGATCAATACAAATTCAAGTGTTTGTTGGGCTACTTAAACTTAAATGTCAGTGTGCAATTTGGTGATGGCTCGTATATCAGGTTTGATAGCGGTGATAGACTGGTGGCTTTGCATAGAAAATACATCACCTTATTGTGTTTTTTTTTCCAGAGAGACCATTATCACAAACAGATGTAAGGTAGTTAGTGATTCACACTTGTGCTCAGAGTCTATTTTTGTGTTCCCCTGCAGCTGATTAATAATTTTACATATTAAATCCCGTATTGACACAGTTTCATATGAGTGAAGCTTTGCCTTATACCATAGCAGGAAAGACTTTTTTCATTATGACGTATTGTATCGCATTCATTAAATTAGACACCACATGTCCGTCGTCATACTGTATCTGGTGTTTGGCTGGCAAATGGCAGAAATTCATGTGTGCTACTAATCTGTGCAACCTAGCCTTCGTCTCGGACAATGTGATTTGTTATCAGCGTCACAAAATATATGGATGAATGTCCTTGAAAAATTGTTTTCCAGCAGGTTGTGCTCAGTTTTAAAGCTAGAGAGAAGATACTGGCATCATATGAAACTAGAAAACCTAATGAATCCATTGGTACCAGCCATGTCATACTAGCTTGGGAAGGCGAAATAACGCTCCAAACTTGACCTTTGACCTCAAGATATGTGAATGAAAATGGGTTCTATGGGTACCCACGAGTCTCCCCTTTACAGACATGCCCACTTTATGATAATCACATGCAGTTTGGGGCAAGTCATAGTCAAGTCAGCACACTGACACACTGACAGCTGTTGTTGCCTGTTGGGCTTGAGTTTGCCATGTTATGATTTGAGCATATTTTTTATGCTAAATGCAGTACCTGTGAGGGTTTCTGAACAATATTTGTCATTGTTTTGTGTTGTTAATTGATTTCCAATAATAAATATATACATACATTTGCATAAAGCAAGCATATTTGCCCACTCCCATGTTGATAAGAGAATTAAATAGTTGACAAATCTCCCTTTAAGGTACATTTGAACAGATAAAAAATTCATTTTCGATTTATCGCAATTAACTATGGACAGTCATGCGATGAATCGTGATTAAATATTTGAATTGATTGACAGCCCTACTAAAAGCCATTTGACATTACAGGATTTTATTTGATTCAGTGTTAATAGCAAAAATATTGATCGATATTTATATTTTTGACTGTAACATTGGCACCAGGACACATTATATATATAGACCCCCAAATTGTAATTGATGCCTGTTAGGACATGTTCTCCTCACTTATCTTGAGCTATGGTCAAGTTAAACAGTTTTTTTTTATGTTAATAAGATATTACAGAGGGTACTGAAAGATGCAAACACCAAACATCACAGATAACTCCAACCACCTACACTTTTATTATTACACCTTCTACGTGGAATTTCATTGATCTTGAACAGCAGAATGCTTTTGATATGCAAATATGAATGTTTCATACAGTGGAAAGGCATTCCAGATATTATGCACAAGGCAGAGTTGTATTCAGTCTGTATGTGTCTATGTATGTATATTTGTCTTTAACTGAGAATGATCCGACAGCAATTTAGAGATATTTAACAATTCAGAAGATTAAACATAGCTTTTCTCGACAAACTATGGGAGAAACACACTTTTGAATCTGTTTTCAAAGACAAAAAAAATTTATCAAAACCAAAGGCAAAATTTACTCCGAAATGAAATTGTTTTTAAAGTAGCTTTAAAGCCTTTGCTCATCCCTTTAGAGACTACAAGAACAGAATTTGGAGCCAGATCTGATATTATTTTGGAAAACATTTGATCAGTCACATGAAAGAAATAGATTACAGCTGCACAGATGTCTTCAAAAATATATTGCAAACCATTCGCAGCTGAAGCTCAGACACACTGTATGTAAGTGATCATGCATAAACCTTTGATTTCCTTTCCAAAGTAGTAAAACACAGAATGTCTTCTGCTAAAGGTTATACAGTTTTTGGTGAATAATATTTCCTGCCCGTATACACCTTTTGGACTTTTGAAACATTTCCAGAATATGATGTGATTACAGGCAGGGGTCATCGAGGTGTGACAAACTCAGCAGAGTTTCACTGTGTGATTGGATTTCTGGGAGAAACTTCAGGTTAGAAGGAGAACACACATATACACACACACAGAGAAAATACTGCAATACTACAGTCTGTCCCCAGGAATGTTCACACAGCGCAGTAATGGCAGCTCATAAAAAAGCGTAACCGGCTCACCGACAGTACAAGGTGTCACTCAAAGTGTGATAAGTACAGCTTGTTCACAGTGTAACTGCCAGCTTCTGTTCGAGATGTATCACAAAATACTGTTTTTATTTGTTTAATTTTAAAGAGTTGGAGGGCTGGGCTGGTGATTGATGGGGACTAAAAGGCTGCTTGCATTCACCCATTATTAAAAGAAATCCCCCTGAAGCTTTCATATCTGTAATTACAGGTTTGCACACTGTTTGATAGACTGATATCTTTTGTGCGTGTCCCTTGTGAAACCTTTTGCATGGTGGAAATGTAAAATAGAATGCTACACTATCTGTTTTCAACTGAATTGATTTCAGTTAAAGTCAAAAGATATTTCAGTTTCTGCTTAAGTCTTGTGGGAAAATAGGTCCAAATTCAGTTTCCCATATCAGATTTGGAAGATGACTCATCATGTAATACTGAGATTTGCCTCCCTAACCAGAGAACCCCATTTATAAATCATCTTTTGCCAGATGAAATAAAAGAACATTATTTTCTGAGATCTTTGTCCAGGTGCAGAGGACCATCTCATTATGTCCAGCTTTACAGACACTCTGAAAAAGTAGTAGAGAAAATTGCCCTCTCACTTCTAATGTGTGCTGCTGACTGCCGTGATGTATTAGAAGTATTAGGTGAGCTCTCCACAAGGTTGAAGAAATTTGCTCCAAAGACTTTTGTATTTTTCTTCCCCTGTGTGAGATGTATGACAATGGTAGGCTTAATGCGCTCATGATTAGAGGTAAATTCATCTCAGACCTCCCGGGGATGGCTTTGAGAAACCAATGATTTCTTCAACACAGCTGCAGGATTCTAAACGATCACTAGACCTGGAAGAAATAAAAAACTTAGCAGGAGGTTTCGTTAAATCCACCTTGCAAGGGAAAGCCCCGGCCGAAGAAGAAAATGCTGGCAATGAATCCACTAAATGCCGTCGAGACAGGTTAAGTTAGTGGTGAGACCTGCAGAAAATAAATTACGGGGATGACAATGCCAAATACTCGTATGGTGATAAGTCCTCTTTGGTTTTAGTGTCTTAGGGTTGAGAAACTACAGTGGTCACTGCTGGACAAACAAGATCATACATCACAGTAAGCACAGTATATGATTAAAAGTTCCCTTGCTCTTTGAAGCTTGACTGAGATCAGTTTAGTTGATCTGAGACTTCAACGCTGCAATTTTCAAAGATTACAAAATCCATGGGGACATTTTTTTTTTTAAGAAAGTTGCTGAGGCTTTTTAGTCTTGCTGCTCCACTGATGAAAAAATTAAAGGGAAGCAGAAAAATCTGCCACGACATATTAACAACATGAAAGAGCAACACTATTCCTGTGTGTCACATGGTGAATAGCAACAGACAGGATTGAAATATCAAATAAATTAGTCTGTTTTGTGCTGTGAACTTGACAACTGGTAATGTAAAAGTCTCTCCTGATCAGCCAGTATGAAAGGTCAACTTTAAAGTTCCCCTTCACACATCTCAGACAAGCTATTAAGCTATTAGAACTACATATTAAGTTATTTTGTTGAGTTGCCTCTTGATGCAGTGTATATGTCTGGGCTTTTATTGTGAAAGGTCGGAACGGAAGAAGTGAAACTTATGCGCTGCTGTTGACAATGTGGGAGATATAAAGTGTTTGCCGTTATTTTATTACCTTCATATAGTATAGGTGCAACGTAACCCTCGGCTACACAAGCTGTTGTGAATCACCTCTCTCGGTGTCGGTGTGTGACACACACACACACACACACACACACACACACACACACACGTGTCAGTTGAGTAGGCGGTCCTTCAATGTGGCCCAGGACACATTTGAGTTCATACTGCTAAAAGAATGTGGCCATTTGCGGCCACCTTCAAATGTGGTCTGAGCGATCGGATCTCAATGCGTCATGGGTGCATTCACACCTGTACTTAGAGCTGTCCACTTATGATCGGATCACCCAGGACGCATGTTAATGCCAAGTCTGAACAGAGCCTGAGAAATTCTGGATCTGGCCTCGTCCCGCCCACCTATGCTGCTCGCACTAGGTTGAACAGCTCGCGATCTGCAGCGATAGTTACTGCCTCTTTATTTTCTCCTTTAGAGGAAACACCAGAGAGATTAAGCCATACATGTTTGACTAAAATGAGGAGTCTGTTTAGCGCCAAGATCTGCAACTAACATATCACAATGATAAGAGTAGTTAGCATCTTTTATGTTGTTTATTAGCTTTGTAACTGACACAGCATTAGTGGTTGTGAAACCAATAAAAGTGGGAATTTTTGGTAGATAGTGTTAGGAAGCATCAGGGTACGGTTTACGTACATCATAAGCACAATCTACAATGTTTGCTGTCAAAAGTTTCACAATGCTAATGCAAACTCTCGCTCTCTGTTCTGACAAGTCCACTCTGCGCTGTAGGTTTCATGTCTTTTTGACGGTGTTGTGTCGATATGTGTCGGCATTTGCGTATTTGACAGCGATTTGCTTTCGAATTTGTGACGTACTAAATCTTTTGTTAGATAGTTTGCCCGAGGTACGTTTAAATATCATATTTTAGGGAAGTGCACAGACATCTCCCCCCCTTCAGTAGAGGAATGTGAAAACACTTCTCTAGTGACAAACTTTTCACAGTTCCAAGTCAGTATATTCAGGATCAGACATTTTAGGGGACATAAACATAAGAAAAACACATTTTTGATTTAATATAAATGTAATGTATTATTTCGTATTTCATGTCACCACCAGTGACACAAGCCCTGGCAGAATAAAAGTGTACTTTGCTCCATAGAACGACCAAATTGAATCTAGAATCAATTTCAAGTGCCTCAACATTCAACTCGATTGTAGCGGTGTGATCGTCGTGCAAAGCCCAAAAAAAATCTGAGACACTTTTTGAATGAGGAAACCCTTTTAAAAAGCCTGGTGTTGTGTTCCTTTACCCTGTGACTCTTGAGAAACCTTGACTCAAAGCTGCTCCTCTCTGCTGCACATCACCGACTCCCTCTGGACGCTCCCACCACTCCGCTGTCACCACATGCTCTATTTCCCCTCCAAATGTGAATACTCTCAATCCCTCTGTCTTCTGTACCGCTTAGTGACAAGTATTTGTGTGTGCGTGTGCATACAGTATGTGTATACTGCTCCTGGCTGCATGAATGAATGTGTATGTGTGTAGTCACTGTTTACTCTATTTTCCTCAGCAATTAAATGGACTCCCACAGATTTACATTAGTATCCATTTCAGTGGAGGGTTTTACTGATTCTGACATCTGTCCAAGTACTTGGTGTGTGTGTGTGTGTGTGTACATGGTGAGACTGTGGATCTCTCATGAGGAGCAGAGGGAGCAGTGGGACTGGATGTCGGACATTTTGGATAGCTTCCAATCCGATATAGTGCAATACCTTTGCTTCTTCTTCCCCCTCAGGCTCGGTTGACATTTAATTTCTCTATCCCGGTGACCAATGCATAAAAGAAAAGGTCCTGCTGCAATTAAAGCCAAGGTCAGTGCAGTGGAGTGTGGTGTGCTGTAATGTTAAGATGTTGAATAGAAGCTTTTATGGCATCACTGTTCTGTCACGCATACGCACACACATACACACACAATGCACACAAAAGCGAAAGGCAGTCTTAATTTTATTCAAACAAAGACCTTATTTTCACCCCACAGAAAGAAATATACTGCAGGAGCCAAAACCTTCCGTGAAATTACAAATGTAATGCAGCATTTCTTCTGTGTCAGTCAGGATGCTTGCATACTTAATTTAATCCACTTATAGCTATTTCAGTCAACTGGCATGGAAGCCATGCATGTCATGAATTCAGCCTCCTGCTAATGGTTTTATCATAATGGTTTGGCCTCCCTCTGCCAGCCTGATAAATATGTAGGATTCCATGTTCATTAATAACCTGTCAGTCAAGGAGACGCGGCACTGCAGCAGCCACGGGCCTTTACGCTCATGCATGAACGTGGCCTCACCACACACATGCAAGGGCATGCAAACACCCACGCAGAGACACTCGTACATGTAGATATAAAGGCAAACAAGGGCATCTGTGCATTTGTCATTTGTCCGTCCATCCCTAGCATGGTCATTAGCGTACATCTCGTTGTGCAGATTTCACTCTCTAATCCTGCCAAAGCTTTACGTACCAGCCTAGTTTAACATTTAGCCAACTGAGGCAACAGAGCAACACCTCGTTATAACTTCTCCTTTTTTTTTTTTTAACCCCCACTTACTGCTGCTCTATCCTGCCAACTTTGTTTCTCTCTCCTCTCCAGCTCTTCTTATCCTCTACTCCTCTCCTCTCTCCCTCCCTACTGGATGCTCATTAAGAGCTTACCCTGGACTCATGCCCGGCCAGAGACCCTGCCAGTCAAGCTGTAAGAAATCTTTACCCGTGAGGTGTAGTGGCCGCAAGCTACCACCGGGGGTCGGTAGTGTGCCACAAAGTGTTTGTCTTTCCAAACCTATCAAGCTCAAAGTGTCCACAAAACAAGTTGAACCATCATGTTTCAGCAGCAGATGGACTGACTGAATTAACAAGTGAGGATCGCCTTTTCTGAAAAGCATATTTTCTGCTGTGCTGTCTCGCACATCCTAACAGTTAAGAGGCAGCGGGAGAGGGGTGAAATCAAACTGTACTTGAGGTAGCATGGGAGCGAGGAAGTTAGAAGGATGGAGCAGATGGCAGGCAGATGGAGGCGGGAGGGCAGAGAGGAGAGACGTAGAGAGAGAGAGAGGAGAAAGGGCAGGAGCGAGGGTGAATCCATCAGCGTCTTCCTGGCGTGACAGAGCCCCGGACAGCTAGATGGATGCCTGTAGGTGTGCTCACTGAGGGGCAGAGCAGCTGGCTATTCACTCCTCCGTCTTTTGTTGGATTCACCTGGATGCCCCATTGACACATATGCTGACACAGCACTGGTACCACACACTCACGCATCCACCCACAGCCGGTCACGCACACACAAACATGCTTAAAATTCACAGCAAGTCCTCCAAATAGAAAAAGAAGGCGAGAGCACGGAGCGGTGGGGCAGACAGCCACAGCATTGTTTACAATAGGATTAATATCAATATAATGGCAGGCAATTTCAGGGCTTCACTCGATCAGCTTTCTCAAATGCAAGTTTACGCATCTGTAGCTTCTTCAGAACAGCAATCACTCTGGAGAAAAGCCCAATTGTGAAACTTTGGTGAATAGACAGCTCGTTATCATTCCGAAGGGCGTCAAATACCGATGCTTTGTCACGACCCTCGGCATGTGATACGAACGCACAAGGCACCCTTTAGCGCCTGTATGAGACGCACCGGGCTTTCAAGTAACTACAATGTAAACACATCTGTGCCAATTTCAAAGCTCAGAGGAAGTGGTCGGGGAGTGTGTAGTCGTAGTTTTAAGGGCGAAAAAACACACAGGGTGGGTTGGAGGGGTGGTGGATGGGTCCAACAAACACAAGGATTTCCTCCAGAAGACCGCTGTTTGAGTCCCGTGTGAAACTGACAACGTGTTTGTGTTTGCGTTCACAAAGTTAAGTTTCACTTTCACGCAAATTCCCCGCTGTAGGACCAATAAAGGATTATCTTATCTTTACAAACAGCTGTTTGTGTCCCGTGTTCACAACGTTAAGCTTCACTTTACAAAGGTAGTAATTTGAAGCCAAACCATGATGTTTTTTCCTAAATCTAACTCCGTGGTTTTGCTGCCTAACTCAGTGGTTCTCAATCTTTTTCGTGTCAAAGATCCCTTTATCTCTATAAACAGATTCTGCATTCACATGTAGAATTTGTAGGTAACTGCACAAAATTCTGGTACCGGAAGTGTTCTGGTTTCCGTTTGTAGTCCGAGGAGTATTGACCAGTCACATTTGAGCAGGCTGTAAATGGCTGCTTGTGAAAACAATCCGGTCGTAGATGTCGTCTCTCAACTCCAACTCCAGTCTTGTGTCTTAAGTTGCTAATCGGACTGTAAACAATGAGCAGCGCACGAAAGAGGAAGTCTTGATATCTGCTGGCTACTGGAACCCCAGAAATATCGCCCCTTGCCCCCAGAGGCTTATCTGTCATCATACCGCTAGCTGATGGGCTCCAAGATTGAGGACCCCTAAATTGGTACACATTAGGTCACAGACCCCATTTGATAAGATTTTGCTTCAGGGAGCTCTATCTGAAAAGATTATGGTTGTTAGAAATGATTAAGACCAGAATTCTATAGTTGTCATCTACAGTTGAGGAGATAACCGTGGAGGAAGTGAAACCTATGATCAGAATAGTCACTCTTATGACTCTTACTCACATTGGGCTAGTAATAGTGAAAATAAACTACCTGGAACTCCCTCAAAGACCCCTGAGGCTACCCGGAACCCCTGGTTTGGAAAACACTGGCCTAACCAATGCGTTAGAAAGTGACGCCAAGGGGTTGTGACAAATTAAGCGTCATTATGTGATGAGTTGGTATGAGAACGTGTTGGAATAGATACTGCTAATAATGCTGTGGTCGCCCAGCGGAGTGGATGTAGAGACAGAGGGAGATAAGTTGGTGGAGAAGTCGAATGCTGAGCAGCTCCTGCCTAAGGGCTGTGAGCCAATATCCGTCACCGTGGCATTAATTATATTCTCTATTCATTAGAGCACACCCTGGGGACCGCGGTTATTAGACACAGCCCAATTAGGCCTGCGGTGAGCTAACGATGCCGGGCTGGGGCGAGGGGCAGTGGGACGAATAAGGAAACCTAGAGGGTTGCAGCAGTGCCTTCATCAGCCCCTTTTCTGGGGGTGGAAGGACTTAGAGCAGACGGGAAAGGATGATGTAAAAGGAAATGTAATCTTACAAGCCATATCCTCAAAGAAATCTATTTTTTGCTGTTATTCTCTTTGAGTACATGAGAGTAAAAATTAGTAGGGGTTTATCTCCTATGGAGTATTCATATGAAAAGAAGGCTCATGTCAGAGGATAAGAGAATAAATGACAGAAAACCCATTTCCCACACCGGCACTGCAATCTGCACCAGAAATAAGCCTCTTCAGAGACTATTAGCTCGGTGGCGTATTGTGAAAGCATGATGTTGATATGATGGACATGTGAATGTGTTTGTGGGACAATGGCTTTGTGTAGTTGGATTGTTTCATCTCATCCCGTAAGCCCCCGTGTATCCTCGTACTTTAGAGATTTCAATACTTTTATTGCTCTGAGAAAGCTGCTTGGGAAAAGTTACTGTCCCATGAAAGACAATGACATCTTCTATTGCTCATTTTTAAGGTCCCACAAGGACACAGTGGAAGTGAGACAGAGCCCTAGTGCTGAGGAAATAATACCCCCATTTTTATGATTTGGTGAACAGCTTCCAAATCTAGATGGGCATTAGCAGATGAGGGGAGATTTACTGTCAGCGTCGCTGGCTGTGAAACTTTTTAATGTCACATTTTGTATTAATGTGTATTTCATGATGACAGTGTCAGGACACGATTGGTCTTTGAAATGAGTCCAGATCAATTCTGCGCTGTTCTGATGTTAGAACACGGCAGTGCTTGAAACACCATATTGATCTTCTAGCATCTTCTCTCAGGTTATCTCTCTCTCTCTTTCTCTCTGTCATGACGACTGTATGTGTGCTCGCGGCTGCCCCCGGATCAGGCGGAGCAGATAGGCTGTTATGGCTGGAGGTGAGGTGAATCAATGTATCAGCACTTCTTTGATGCAGAGCCCGTTTCCCTACAGCGCGTCTTTGGTTGATTAAACACATCGACTGGTCTGTCAGCGGGCTGGAGGGATGGCCCACTGCAGCACTCCGTGGCACCGCTCCTCCACCATCCTTGAGCTTTAGCTGCAGACTAAAAGGTGAAGGCAACGCTGGATGATGTCAGCGCGATAAATTTGACAACACAAGAAAGTGTGTCTTCATCTCCTCTGTTTTCCCTCTCCTGGCCTTTGTACAGTTCTACTGACAGGAAACTTTCATCTGTTTTTTTTTTCCCTCCTGCTTCACATCCTGCAGCCTTCTCCAAGCTCCTAGACTAAACAGCCTCGCTATCCGAGGCAGTAACGGCCCCATTTGAATACTAAATAGAAAGTCATATTCTGTAATTGCTTCGGCCTGCTCGCTGTCCATTACTGAATTAATCATTTCTCTCTTTCTCTCTCTTATTGCCCCTGCCTCTAACTGTCTCTCTAACTATCTCCGTCTCTCTGAGGGTGATGCAAGGGTATTGATGGCTCCCTGACTACAGTGCATCCACGGGCTGATTATGCACTTTTCCCTCCAATCTAATCCAGCTAATGATCCAGGGATTTCATATTTATTAGGCAGCACACCATCATTTATCATTTGCCAGCGCCCGCACATAAATAGTCATATTGGCTTTGAGTAAATGAGAAGCAGGCAAAGGCAGAAACTTGGTGTCTGGAACCTGTCTGCATAATGCCCTCATATACTATAACAGGCCCAAAGCAGGTATTTGTCTCACAGACTCATTATCTGATTCTGTGGATGCAATAGGACCCACAGTGACTATACACTAAACAGCTGTTTCCACATTTCCCTGCACACACGACTGGCTGGAAGGTGTCGCATCAACACATCTGGTCCCTCTGGAAAGGTTAAGTGCAGGCAGACCTGAAGGTTTCATTTAAAGGGGCACTCCACAGGGGGCACTTTACAAAAGCAAAGTTAATTTAATCGTCACAGGGAGCGCTGCTCAACCTGTGAAAACAGTTGTATAGTATCTTCGAGAGGAGCTTCGTCATGTCTGAGAAAATAACCCCTTATGCGTTTACCGTGCGTGACAGCATTTAATCCTCCTGTTGTTTTCATTTCAAGTTTATTCATTTTGTGTTTCTTGTCCAAAATTGCCGCCCCATTATAGCCATGGATGTATATAAAGAGAGCTGGATACAGCGTTGGAGGCGGGCTCCAGTTCTTTCCTATGAGAGTTGCTCAGTGGCGCATGAAGCCAAAATGGCTCCACTGCCGGGTGATAAAGTAGAGTATCGTCCAGCAATCTTTCGCATCCATTGGGCCCATAGAGCAGGAGCAGGAGCAGTAGCGTTTCCTTCAACTTCGCCTCCCAGCCCTCGCTCTAGCTGCGGTCTGGGTCTCATTCTCATGAACAGAGGAAGGAAAATAACGCTGGATTCAGCTATTAGTGCATTTAACAACTTTTAGGACCTAATGATTTAAATAAAGGCTATTCAAGTGTTCATACTGGGGAGTTGATTTACTTAAAAAAAAAAAAATATCCGCTGAGGTACAGACGTCTCTTTCCCAATGTAAGTCTTTGGGAAAAAGTGTTTTTGGGCCCAATGGAATCACGTGACGGACACAGAAGTTGTAGTACCAACATTTGGCCACTACAAAAATTTGCTTCAAAGCCCGGCGCTCTTCCTGAGGACTTGATTATAGTTGATTATAAATCCATAACAATACATACAGTATATTATCACCTAATGTTGTGTTAGATCTCTTTATCAACTTAATTTCTTGTAAACATTACAAGTTTTGAACTTGTATTTGCTATTTATTATTAGGGATTACGGATTATTTTGACTATAACAATACTGAGATGAAACATATTGTAATATTTATTGTGGACTACGTTATGTTAAAATTTAATAAGGACATCTGTTTTGAAACCATTTCAAATTTTTAAATAGTGGTACAAAAAAGGCATGGAATCTTATAACAATCAGATTAAATGAACTACATTTTTCATAGAGAAGACCGGAACACAACAGGAGGGTTAAGGAAGTCTAGGATTCAGGGTTTTTGGAGCTTCACCCACACTCGGGACTAAAAGGGGATTTATACTTACGCATTAAGGGGGTTAGGAGCCTACATACATAGCCAGCCGCCTTAGCTACGCCATAGCTAACATGCACCTCCTCAAAAATGTACAAGGCTACGGCAGCTACGTAGACAGAGACTGCAAAAACTGATTGCTCAGCTTTTGTTTTCTCCTACAAGTTGAGGAAAGGCTCAGTAACCTTCTCCTTTTCAGTAAAACACATCTCGCAAATATATTACCACTGCAAACCTTAAATATAATTTAATCTCCTTTTTAGTAACAAGACAAGGCTACCTTTCCAATCGTCGCTCTATATCACGTAGTGAATGAAAAAAAATGTCAACACAGTTACTGTGAGGAATGTGATTAAAGCGTGATGCGGCATGATCATGTACAATACACCCGTCTGGTGTCCATGGTACTATAACTGGGTGATATCCAATACTGACAATCAAAACCTACACCGACAGGACTGACGTTAACCTCTAGTGTCAAGTATAAATCCAATCTTTAAATCTGTCAATCATAAGTCCCAACCATTTAGAAGTACAACACTAAATGGGTGGAGTAGCCCTTTAACACCAACCCAGTGAAACTAGGTTCCCTCAGTGCCCTCTGGATCGTTCATCATTGTTATCTTACAGGAAGTGTGATTGTTGGCTTGTTTGTTGTTTTCTCTGCCAACTGGATTTTAATTGAGCACAAAAAGGATGGGTATCTTTTCTTGTCTATCGTTTCGCTGAATAATCTTAACTCTATATGTTTTTAAGAATTTGCCATTTAGTTCTTTCTTTTTTCTTTCTTTTTCACATTTCATCAGCTCAGACTGGTCTTCTGCCAGTGAGGGGAAATCTTTTTCCACTTTCTCTTTCACTGCATATTGTATGCTGATCTTGGAAGTATTCACATGCGCCCGTAGAAACACAGACACACACACACACACACACACACACACACACACACACACACACACACATACACACACACACACACATACTGAAGAAACACACAGTGGATTACAGATGGATTTGATATAGTGTTTGCTTTCAGTCGAGCCCTATGTTAATTGATCACATTGATTCTGTCAGGCTGATCCAGAGCCTGCAGGCTCACTGAGCTACCCCGCCTCCTTCAGCTCAAATCCCTGCACACCTCATATTCTTTTAGCCAACACACACACACACACACACACACACACACACACACACACACACACACACACACACACACACACACACACACACACACACACACACACACAGCCTTGTGCGGCAAAGCAATGTGCGGCATACAAATACATATTTCACAGGCCATGGAATTCCTATTTATTTTATTCCTGCCCCATAATGGCCACACACTGTTCAGAAATGATTGTAATGGGAATTTCTGTTGTCTCAGCAAGTATGTGCTGCTCTATGCGTTCATTCATATGGCTGAGCAAATGTAATCCAATAAGGGGCTGGCCAGGAAATATGACATGTCACATTATAACCTCACACCACTGCTGGACATATTATTAGCTCTGCGGAGAAGCAGCAGAACAGAGTTATGGCCGGCGTGAAGTCTGCAGGTGAGGATCAATACTTGGCCCGGTTGCTCATGAGGTCACAGCAGAGATCAGCACGTGAATGACACTGATTTACTGTCTCATGGCTGATTAACACCTGGTGTCAGGCTCTCTGTGTCCAGTACGAACTTCACAGAGGATGTACACACTAAAGGCTAACATGGAGTCATGTACGAATGATTGTGTGGGGACGTCAGATTTTGCGAATAGCGATTGATCCACATTTTGCAGCCATTCCAGTACAATGTTGAAGAGTGAAACGGGTAAAATGTACCCCGTGTTGCTGAAATCTACGTCGCCAAAAGTCTATTTTTGTGCGATTGTTTGCTCTTGACATCTTTCCAGGCCCTCTGATGCTTTTGCATGTTTCCATACAACCCGTCCCTCTCTCCCTCTATTCGACTCTCCAGCTCTAAGCCGGCGCAGAGATTAGGGTGCAGGGAGATGTTGAAAATGAAATCTTTTGGATGCAGCATGCCGTGATATTGCAAGCTCCTGCTGCCCTTACACCTACACACACCCTTTTACCTGTACAATATTTATTCCACACACACACACTGGACAGATTTGTGTGTTGATGGATGTTTTTGTGACTGGGGGCCCCCTTCCTCTCACTCTGTAAGTCAGTGTGATAGGCAGAGAAATTCTAGCTCAGCTAGACATAAATGAAAAAGATCCAGGCAGCATTTTACTCTAGTTCTCCCATTGCACTGTGATTGTGATTCACAGTTTAAGTAGCAGATGAACACAGTGCTGCTCCATCATTTTGACCCCTGTTATAATTTCTACAGCAGATAAATAGGGGTCATAACAATCCGGCAGAGGTTCAGGCCAGATATGCAAAGTGTTTGGCTCTCGTCTCTTTGTCATGCTGGAGAAATAAAGGAGAAAAATCAGAAGGAAGTACGAAAGGAGGCAAGTAAAGAAGCACAGAAAGACATGAGGAAAAGCAAGAGCAAGGAAAACGGACATCTAGATGGAACTTAAAATGGAGGTCGAGATTACACAAGGAGATAATGATGGACCTGGCTGGACAGATCAGATTTATTCCCCAACAATATAATCCAGACAGTGAAGTGGGACTTTGATGTATCGTGTCATGGCCTGGCAGAGAGGAGCCATGTTGAGAGATTTTCCCTAATGAGCTCACACCATGTTGAAGTGCAAAGTAGGGTGACATTAATTCTTAATGGGAGCATTAAAAGCTTAGGAGAATTGGAGAATAGTGAGCATTTGTGATTAACTGGCCAAATTAATAGAAAGTGTCACATTAAAACTGAACTCGGTCTGCCCTCCTTCCTGCAACGCAGGGCTTTTCAGATGCAATCAGAGGTAGAGTTGGAAATTCCTCCATAGAAAACAAAAGCACAACTCAAAGGTCAAAGGATGGGGCTGACGTTATTCAATGTTTATGTCATTGTCAAAAAATCTATAAGCCAGTGCAACGGTGTGGCACATCGATCTGTTTTCAACAACAATGGAGCTTTTTGCCAAAGAGGAATAAGATACATCATTTTGGTCTTTTTATGGGATTTGCTGACCATCAGAAAAAATATATATAAAATATCCCCATCTTTATCTTTTAAAAGAGTACTTCACCAATTTAGCATTGCACTCCTGTAACAGTCACGATGGACCAAAAAGATAAAAATCGATGCAGCAGAGCCAGAGATATCATCTTTTTTTATTCCATGTATTCCTCTCCCTGGTCGAAACCTGTGACCCACAATGCATTAAAATGAACCCTAGCCTCAAGCGGAGATGAGGAGCAGGCTACAGAGTTCTAATAAGCTCACTTCTTTCTAACTCCACACCAAACTTAGTCTTCATCCCCAATTGACGCTGACTCAAGTGATATCACTTGAAGTAATTTATCAGATTATGCGCAGGATTCACAAAAGGCTTTTTTACAACTTTTTTTTTAACATATGCAAAAGTCCTCCCCACTTTCTGTGAACAGACATTGATGTGTGACATCGATTGGCGTTCCCCTTTAACGCTCTTATGTTCCTAACGTTTCTGTTGTTTATTGTCATACAACTGAAGGGGCTCGATCAGTGAAAGAGCTCTGAAGTTATCAGATGTATTTGTTCTGACTAGTTCAACACAATAGCTGATCCCTCTCGAACCTGCCTGTCGACACTTCAAGCTTTATCCTGAACAACAACAACACATTTTAGTCTCTTTTGTCTCTGACTTTGCAGCAATCCTTTTCACGTCTGTAAATCTACAAAGGTCTGTGTGATACATGTTGATGTGGGGTAATACCTTTAGATGTGTTACAGTGCATCATTACATGTGATCAATATCAATTTAGCAGCGCTGTACAACTATCTTCTATTTTCCAATGACACTGCCCACTTACACTAATAGATTCCCTGTTTGTTTTCCAGAGCAGAACATTTCTGATGAAATGCAACAAGCATATGAGATACCCTGACCTTACTCCGTTTCAAAGCTGGAAACAGCGTGAATTTGCTTCGTGCTTTTAAACAACAGCTCCTTTTCCATTCCTAAGCTTTTCTTTTCATGCTAATATTACCTGCAGGGGAAGGCCATGTTCCATCAGACGCTTAATTAAAGAGCCTTTTATATTATTGACAGCTTCTGCATTTAAAACGGCCTTCAGTTGCTTTGTCTAAATGCTAGCACATTCATCTTCTTTGGAGGACGCAGATGTTTTATGCTTCATCTCACGCTCTCTCTCTCTCTCTTTGCTTCTTGCATTCTTATGTGATGCACACAAATCAACATTTTATATGTTCAAAATATGATTAATGTGACAGCGTTCCATGCGTAGGAAATAACTTTGTGCATCTATATGGAATTCGCTCCCAGTCTTGACTTGCTAGTCAGTTTGATATAAGCAATTCTGCTGCACTGGTCCCAAGAGTTGTAGGGCACTAATTCAGTGTGTTTGTGTGTATGCATGTGGGTGTGAGCGAATGCAAGCTTGCATGTACAGTATGTTGCCCTGTGAGTCACGTCCCTTCGTGGTAAAACACGAGGGGACAGCTTAATGCATTGTTACGTTTTGACAGAAATTCTCCAGAGCCTCCGCTTCCACTCTCACACTCCCCCACAGTCATGCAACTCAGACACATACGCACACCAGGGCTCATTTATTTTGATAGATCTTAGCTGAGACACACAGAGATGCACTCAGACAGTCACTGAACCAGGAGCAGTCGGTCAAATTGAATCATTGACCCTGGTTGAGTCGGTCAAACTATCGCAGCTGGAGACTAAACAGGTGAAGCAACAGTTACGGTTAGAGAGGCTCTGCAGAGAGACCCAAGTGCTGAAGAGACCAATTTGGTCCAATCCAGTTCAAAAACCCAGACTTTCTCCTTTTAGCAGCTGATGAGGAACTTCGCTCAGCTAACCCAGGAGAACTATCCACCTCTCAGTCGTCCTCACTCCATGGGACACTCTCTATTCCTTTCCACGATCTCCTGTTAGACTAAAAATCAATCCCCCAGTAGAGCGGCATCCCATTTGTCCTTGGTTTTGACAGAGGCTTGGGTCAATAAAGGCACTGCATCGCTACTCCCTCGTTGGGCCTCCCAGCAAAGCCTCTGCTTGGCACAGCAATATTATGACTGCCGTCCATGATAGATGGCACAGGCATGTGAGTGGAATCGCGGGAGCAAGTCGGAGCTACTGGGCAGCACTGACACATTTTGTTGCCTCTCCCACTTTTATCTCGTGGTGGTGCATCAGATGATAAAATGACAGCAGCTTTGACTCTGGCCTCTGGATACCACAGTACATAACAACACTATAAATCCTGGTTTATTTTACTTTTTCCACCAGTGTAAACGCTGTTGTTGTCTGAATTGAGGTACCAGGGTCAGTAATTTAATGGAATTAATTTGTTTATGACTACTATCTTTTTCACTGTGAATCAAAGTACCATATATGTACTGTAGTTAGTTAGTTGTCACCATGTCATAGTAGCTCATCACGAAAGAGGCTAAATAACGCTCCAAACTTGCGCTAACTGGCATGGTTCTATGGGTACCCACGAGTCTCCCCTTTACAGACATGCCCACTTTATGATAATCACATGCAGTTTGGGGCAAGTCATAGTCAAGTCAGCACACTGACACACTGACAGCTGTTGTTGCCTGTTGGGCTTCAGTTTGCCACGTTATGATTTGAGCATATTTTTTATGCTAAATGCAGTACCTGTGAGGGTTTCTGGACAATTTTTGTCATTGTTTTATGTTTTTAATTGATTTCCAATAAGATATATATACATACATTTGCATAAAGCAGCATATTTGTCCACTCTCATGTTGATAAGAGTATTAAATACTTGACAAATCTCCCTTTAAAGCTGCAGTGCGCGATATTGGGGCGAATATGATTTAAAAAAGTTATTTTTAGAAAACGGCCGCTATATCGTGACAGTAGTACATGAAACAGGTAACCTGAAAAAAATCATGTTCCTCTGTATCCTACTGTGTCCTCCGGTGCTCCTAACGGCATCTGAAGGATTTCACTTACCGGAGGAAAACAAGGTCCGCTGTCCAGCTGCAGTCTATGAGAGCCGGCTGTCAATCACTCACGATCTCCGACCAAACGGTCAAACTAGGCAACGCTGATCAGATATGAATCAATATTCTGTTACTGTAATGCCTATTTCTCACCTCAAGTGTTTTCAGAATCATCTTGTAGTTACTGTTTAGCTGTAAAATGAGAAAGTTTGTGATGCAGCCGCCATTGTAAAATCTGTTGAAGGAAGCCAAGTTCTGGTCACATGACCGGAGCACAGCCAATAGGAACCGCTCTCTCTCTCTGAAATGACCTGTGATTAGTCGAAATCTGCCGTCACGGGCTAGATTTTTCTAAAGCCTGAAAACAGAGACATGATGAGGAGCAGTAGTCTAGTTTTCTTTCAGACCACTTGAATTACAATATGCTAAAAGGTTATTATGGAATTTTTGCCAAATTATGCCAAAAAATGGTTGCCTACTGCCACTTTAAGGTACATTTTGAACAGATAAAGAATGTGTGATTAATCTTGATTAACTATGGACAATCATGTGATTAATCATGATTAAATATTTTAATTGACTGACAGCCCTATAGTTAGTATGCTAATGTGCTAAACTAAGATAGTGAAAGTGGTAAACATTATACCCGCTAAACATCAGGATGTTTGCATTGTCGCTCAGACCATGATTGTGTTTGAAATCACATACTGACATACTGCATATTTTACATACTCGATCAGTATATACTGCATACTGCCTACTAAATGCACAATTAAGTGTGTCATTACCAGCAGATTGTTCAAACTGAAGTAAACTCAAGCAATATGTCTTCTCTGCATCACATGACCGTATCAATCATGACGTTACCGGTCCAAGCCACCACTGAATGAAAGTTGTTTATCACAAATGTAAATCAGTATCCAACGGTTAATTATTTTAACCATCTGCCTCGTCGTCCGCCATTGGACAGTCTGAAGAGCTGCAATGCGTTGTGGGGCGGTTGAGTATGTCCAGTAAGCTCATGTCTCATGCTCATACTCTGGTAATCTAGTATACATATGGGCATACTATGCAGTTGGAACACACTACATACTTAATTTTATGTCATACTTAGTAGGAATAGTAGTATGCGATTTCAAACAGACCCCATGTTAGCATGTTGACGTTAGCATTTAGCTCAAAGCACTGCTGTGTGTAAGTACAACCTTACAGGACTGCTAGCATGGCTGTAAGTCTGGTCACCCCAAACATTTTGCTAGACACCATTTTAAATCAAACATCCAAAATGTAACAAGACTTCTTCCAGTAACACACTGTATATAAAAAAAAACAGTAAAGAATAACACCTATTTTAACCTAAAATTTATCCTGAGAAAGGGCTTTTTCTCATCTCCTGTGCATTCTCCAAGTAACTGGCTAATTTAAATGTTTTGTACGTAAATAACCGACTCGGTTTTGTGCATCAACTATGTTTTAAAAAATCTGTTTTTATCTTACGTCACAGAATATTGCCCGGTTCCTAGCAAAAAGGACACACAGCCTGGCCGTTCTCAAACCACGAAACGGCATTGTCAATTGCGTTTCGAGGTAAGCATATTTTCTATAGGATTACGTTGGTTTTCTAATCATAGTCTTCGGAAATCCGCAAAAGGTGGAGGTCAGAGTAGCTGGCTGGGTCAACACAGGACTTTGGCCCAGGAGACTTCTGTTCGTGAAACCAAAAATCAACGATGACTTATTTTAATTTATGTCTGTTACTTAAATAATAGAGCCAACGTACTCGCCCTATTCAAGCCAAACTATGGTGTTTTTACTAAACCTAATCAAGTAGTTTTTTTTCGTTTTTGTTTCAATTTACAACGTTAATCGCATGTTTAGAACTGCGACCATAACCCGGGAGAAGATACATTTCCCTCGAAACGTAATTGAAAATGCAGTTTAGTTGTCTGGGAATATCATGTTGTAGGAGACAGGGTTGCACTGTAGTGACGCTGAAAAGAGTCACTGATAAAGGAAACAGGAGATTTGTTTCTATTAACCTTTGAATTCTCATCCTGAACTGAGAGCTCTTCATCAGCTGTAGAGCTATTTAATAGAGATTATTTACATCTGAGCCACTGAACTGCATCTCCTCCTCCATATCAGGCAAATTCTTTACCACAAGTGGCCTTGAATCCCTTGGACTCAGTAGTTGGAGGAGAATGCATAGCAAACGAGGTTGGTAAATTAATTTCCCTAGTGTTAATAAAAGACAGCTTAGCCTGACTAAGAGGAACATAATTACAAAAATCCTTTAATTTACTTGATTGCCCCTTGGATGAACATTTGATTTTCTAATTAACCTGCTGCAGCCCACTTCCCTCAATCCCAGTAATGAGCAGACTGGTGAATGCAATCAGCCTGACCCTATTATTATTTGTCATGAATAAATGTATGTGTTACCATTATTATCAATTACATCTTCTGCAATTATGCATATCTATTCAGCTCCCCTGCTATTAGTTCTTTCCTGAAATTGCTCATTTAAAAACATAAGACAGCAACTATGCTAACATGCAGCAACTCCCAACACACACAGACACACATACACACACACACACACACACACACACACACACACACACACACGCACACACACACACACACACACACACACACACACAAACACACACACACACACTTCCTGCACTGAGTGGAGTTTCCCAGATTCTCCAAATGAAAAACAAAACAACACTGTGTAAACATTTTGAATAATTTACGATCAGAGTACAGTAAGTCTGATCCATTTAAACACCGCAATGGGACAGGCCCTCTTTAACTGAGACGGTTGTCAGAGTCACTTCCTATTCTCATAACTTTGCATCATGTGGCTCTTGGTCTCGGCTACTTCCTCTTTTGCTACGTATCAATACCGACGACACTGTTTACTTTCCACTACATCCACAGCAGAAAAACGTCGCCCCGTGTGTAGAGCAGCGTTTTTAAACTCCTTTCAGATTTTATGAAGATTTGATCAGTCATGGACGGAGGTGTGCTGTCTTTGTCGTCTTCCTCATCATTATTATCATCCTCAGCAGCCGCGGCAGAAACACAGAAAGTTACTTCACCAAAGAGCGACAGCGGCCTCTCTCAGAGCCAACAGGATCACAAATCAACTGAAGAATTATGGTATGTATGTTTCACATTTGTGCATGCAGGGTTGGACACAAAAAAGGGAACATATGATAGGTTAATATATAACAATTTAATGTAACAACTCCACCAACTACAGCCTTGAATAATACCGTAAAGTTCAATCAACACGTTTATGACTGTCAACAAATGACAATAATCATTAATAAGGTAGTATTTATTGTAGGGATATTGTATTATATTCTAGAGGGATTCCTGTATTTGTGTCCACCCCATAAGCTTCCTTAAATATACAGTTTGAGACTAATCAAGCTTATATGATAGATTGGGATATACTGAAGATAGTCTGGCCATCATCTGTAATGTATTAAGTTCTAGAAACTGTTTGAAACCCACATTATGGATGAATTATATTTCTTATTACGCTTTCAGAGAGGCTCCGATAGTTAAAAAAAAGTTCAATGAGAGGAGGAATAAAGAGTGACTGCGGAGTTTCCAGTGAGGTCATAAAGATGTAGGCTTCAGTTCATTATTTCACAACACTGATACTCCATCATGTTGTAAAAAATGCTACTAAAATGATATCCATTATATAATGTCAAGCCATCAACCTGAAATAACCTAAGTATGCTATGGTCACTTATTATATATTTAATGACTAATACGGTTCTTAATGTGGGCACACTTGGTAAATGTCGTGACCGCGCTACCTACACAGATGATTAGTCTGCCTTAAAATGGCCATGTTGAAATAGTGAAACTGCACACTTCTCTCCTCTGTAAGGGGATCAGACTGCGGCCGCCGACCGGTTACACACAGAGACAGATCTACAGTGATATTTCTCTGGGTTGCCACCAGCAAGAAGGAGAGATATTATCTCTCTCTTTATCATATGCCATGACATTGAATTACCATATTGCTGCTGGAAGCTGTGGCATTTTGGTGTCCTTCCAAGACGGCATACGATTGAAAACTTAGTGAAACTGGGTCAGACAGTGTGTATCGGCTGTCAGAGAAGCCCAAAGAGAAAAGGGCTCTGGATCAGAGTGACATGGTGTGGTCCCAATAGGATGGCTGAATACACAGTGCTGACTTGCCAAGGCAGGGTATTGGGCACGGGTATGTTAGCATTTTGTCTCATACTGGCCACTAAAATTAGGCTCCATTTCATTTGTTTCATTTCAACTTCTGACTTACTCTTCCCAAACTGTGTGTGGGTAATTCAATCATTAGTGACCATAAACAGCCTTCACTAAAGCTCTTTCCGGCTTTGTTGAACTTGATGACAGATGGTACAGAGTGCAGATTTGGACAAATATTTTGACTCTGGGTAAACTTTCCTTTTACTGTATGTAATACACTTTTTTGATTATCTGATGAGGCTATGTAGGCTTCACACAAACTGCAATGTAGCTTTTGAAAATAGCAATTTATTTTGTGGAGAACATAACCTTGCTGCAGGATACTATCTTTTCTGAAGAAGTGAGGAAGTAGCTGAGCTTTACAACAACACATTTTCAACGTTACCCAAGGGCTTTTAGAAGTTTCCTAAAGAAATAGTTCAACATTTTGGGAAATATGCTAATGAAGCGACAGCCAGCAGCCCGTTAGCTTAGCTTAGCTTAGCATAGAGACTGGAATCTGGGGGAAACGGCTATCCTCAGCACCTCTAAAGGTCACTAATAAACACATATCATGTTTGTTTTAATCAACAAGTTGCAATTTCACGGGTCGTCACTGTAAAGTTTCCAGGCAGCGAAAACTCCAGAAAATCACAGCTCCCAGCCAAGAAATTGTCCCACATAACCCCCCGTAAAACCACAACTTGTTGAGTTATTTAGTTGTTGTTTTGTTTAGTTTTTGTTATCTTTGGAGAGAGCAAGTTCAGCTATTTCCCCCTATTTCCTGTCTTTATGTTAAGCTAAGCTGGTATCAATCTTCTCCATTTAACGCTCAGCAAAAAAAGTATATGCCTATTTTGCAAAATTGAGCTACTCATTTAAGCTTGAGAGGACAAAGAATGTCTAATCTCATATTTCCATCATCCCACAGTCGTGCTCCACACAGGACTGTTTTCTTTTTCCCGCTTCCGCTGGATTTTTGACCATCATCCTGAAAGGGGTTTATTTCACAACAATGACCCGCTAGCTGTACATTATCCCGCTTATTACACTGCTACTTATTTAAGAAATCAAAATTGACACAAAAACGGTCCTCCAGAGTCCGACATCAGAACTGCGTCCATAGCAACTGTCTGTTATACATAGCAACTGTCTGTTATACATAGCAACGGTCTGTTATACATAGCAACGGTCTGCTATAAAGAAATAACAGACCGTAGAACGCCGTGATTGACCATCAGAATCGGGTATTCAACAAAGCCGTGTAATAAACAGTATATAAACTGTACCTGTACTTTTACCTCAAATTTGCCATATTCAGCGGCTACATTAACAACGTGTTGAACTATGTCAACAAAGCCTTTCCCGGCAACGAAGTCATACGGCCGACACACACATTTCTCGATATTATCTTGTTTAATATGTGCAAGAATAGGTGCTTTCTTACTTTGACCGGGCAGAACGGAGCAAATAGACCTATGTCGCCTCAACCCAGAGGTGCCAGATTTGTGCCCATTGTATGTCAATATTTTTGCACATTTGTCGCCACTGACAAAGTCCAGCTCAGAGAAATTTTCTCCAAATGTCAGACTTGCCTTGCTTTGCTTTTGTATTATAATTACCTGCTTCAATTTTCTTTTCAACTTTATTTGTTGACTCCAACCTTCTGGTTAGTGCTAGCTAAATCCTGGGACCCGCAGTTTGTTTTTCGACCGTCCACTCCCACCCGCAACAAAGTTTAAACCACCCACTTCTGTGTGAATTTGCAGGATACCAATACATTCCTCTGTCCCCCAGTGGCCTATGTGTATTGAAAAACTGTTAAACCTGAAGATACAAAGTTTTCATAGAACATCTTATCAGGAATATACTGTATATCTTGAAAAAAATTAACTCCTTATAAGTCATATTGTTAATAGACCTGCATCTTCCCATTTGTACTGCCTTGAATACAACTCTCTAAAATTGTGTAACACCGGTTTTCACATAGTAGGACACTGTGCGTAAGTGGATGAGTGTGTGTTTGCGAGGGAGTTTAGCCTTAAGGGGGATGAGAGGTGATCGCAGATTGTGATTCTTTGTAGTACTTCGCTCTCTGAGGTTACATCAGTCCTGCAGTATGTGTGAAGAAGCCCTGGGGGCTACATGCACAGTTGTATGTTCTTCAATGAGCATTCAGTTTTCCCCGGGGCTTCAGATCTCCGCTGCCTCCCTGTCAGCTATGCCGTTTAGACGAGACCTCACAACAGGGCTGATGGAAAGGAAACTAGTTTGACTAATTAATCTTTGCAAATATTTTCTCCATGTGGTTCAGTTTCAATTAACATTTTCCAGGGATCATCACCCATATTGTTTCCAGAGGCTATCGGCATGCAAAAACATCTGATAGTAAACAGAGCTTCTGATTGGCTGGGATGCAGAGAAATGCACCACTCTGTGTGTGTGTGTGCGAGTCTGAGTGTCTTGAGTGCATAATGTGACTGTGCATGCATGTGTGTGCGTGGGTGTGCATAATAGCTCCGATTCGATTCTCTGTAAGTGCACTCTGTGCGAGTGGGTGTTCAAAAGTACTCTGACGTTCTTTTGTGCGCACATGTGTTTGCTTATTAATGGAAATCCTCTGCTAATGTTCTTCATCATGACTTTATTTATGGCCCATATTCTCTCTGACTGTATCTGTGTGTGTGTGCAGGACAGAGGATGCGAGTCCCGTGGGTGGCAGCAGGCTGCTGTCCACCGAGGATCAGGTCACTCTGATCACTGAGAGTATGACTGTCACCTCCACTGACCAGGAGAAACTGCTGCTGCTCAACAAGAACACAGAGCTCCGCAGAGTCAACAAAGAGGTACAACATCACCTCAAACCGGTGCAGACTCTCCACAGGTCCACGTTTGTGTCGCTGAGGTTGGCAATTACATTTACTTCTCTCTGACAACCAGAGGAGGACTGTGGGCGTTGTGTGAAAAACTGCTACTAAGCTGTGAAGAATCATCGTTAAAGTTATACAACCTTTGCTTCTTGATTTTAATTAGATGCTGCTTAATAAAAAAAAGGGAAAGAGAGGAGGGAAAATGATTCTCTCAACTAAACTATAATGTATTTAGAGAGCGTAGCGTCGTGTCTCACCTCACTGACCCAAATCTACTTCCTGATGTTGTGAGGACAGACTGAGAATGACAACAGCAATGATGGAAGGAATGATGCTGCAGCGGAGGCTATTATGGTGATTATGGGATGACGATGATGATGATGTGTTACAGCTGATGAAGCTGAACGAGGACTGGGACCAGGTGTACCGCAGTGCCACGCTGGGTCTCCAGCACCGACTGGAGGCGTTGGAGCTGGAGAACTCGGCCATCAAACAGCTCAACAGCAGACTGTTGCTCAAAGTCGAACACCAGCAGGTAAACACACAACGCTTCAAGTTGTGTACAGCGTACGGGGGGGAATTCCTAAACGGTGGGTTATGGTGTAGGAGGTATAGATGTGGTTTATATGTTTGAGGTTCACTGCTGTGTTTGTGTTTGCAGAGTGCAAAGGAGTACTATGAGCAGGCGTTGATGCAGGAGCTGAAGAAGAACCAGGAGCTGCATGAATACATCAGACTGGTGGAAAGCAGGATGCACCACCCAGACAGAGACTGCACACCTGCCACACAGGTATTATACCTGTCAGTGGGATGTTCTCTGATCTATGATTTGAGCATGGTTACTTAATTTGTCTTATATCTTTACTAAAGGGCAGCTTCAGCGCTGTGATGCGCGGCCCCGTGTCAGGCCCCGCCACTAATACTCCAGTAGGTCCCGACCTGTCACCCAGTCACGTCTCCGGATACAACCCCTCATCCTCCTTTTTCCCAGCTTCTTCCGAGCGGCAAGGAAAAAGCCAGAGAAGTAGCGCCCCACTGAGAGCACTGGGAGACTCCCAGCAAGAAGTGCAGGATCTAAAAAAGGAGCTGGAGGCACTGCAATGTCAGGTGGGACACTGTCTTCAGCACGGCATCAATTTTTTTTTTTCCCATTTCTGATGTGATGGGAGCAGAACTGATGTCAACTCACTGTTGCCAGGGAAAGATTTGCTTAATGCTTACACTAGAATTAGACGGTGAGCTGCACCACCAAGTGGTGGCTCTCTGTGCTGTTTCTCACAGCGTAGTAAGAAGTATCTGCAGATCACAAGATATGGCTTTGTTGGCTCTCTGCCATATTGATGTCTTGTGTCAGCAGACCCAGATTTATGAAGCAGAATATCAGACGGAGCACAACGACCACAAACACACGCTGCAGGAGAACCGGAGGCTGAGGAAGAAGAGGGAGGAGACGCGCCAACAGGTGGCATTACTGCAGGAGCAGGTAGTGTTTGGATTGTCTATACAGTACATCCACTTTGAGATGATTCCTGAATTTCTTTAAGATGTGTTTGTTACTGGAATCTCATGTTTTTTATTTTCTGATTTTACTGTCTGTGGTTCTGACGTCGCTACAGCTCAAGGTTTATGAGGATGACTTCCGACGGGAGCGGTCTGACAAACAGATGCTGCAGCGGCTGTTGTTGAAGAAAACGTCTCCAAACAAGGACCCTGTTCTTATCCACCGCTGCAATAATGAGCAGCAGCCTCCAGGGGGAGACAAGAGAACACAAAGTGGAGAGAAGAGAAAGCAGCACCACCCACTCTGCCCCAAGCACCCAAACAGGGACAAAGAGTCAGACTGAGTGTCGGAGAGGAAAACTAACAAACATCATCATACATAGTAAATTAAGTTTTAAATTTACCAGTTTAAACTGGGTAAAGTTTTAGCACTCCATTTGTAGTTGTCCTTCACACTCAATGACGAGACAAATTAATGTTAATGTTTATGGAAATAACCCAGCGTGAACAAATCTAGGGTCAAATGAATTGTTTGCTCTTTTAGGGTTCCGCTTGCTAACCTTCATAATAAAGAAAGGTTATAGTTAATTGTAGATTATAATCTTTAGTGTTTTTCTGCATAATAATTACCATAACAGAAACAGTTGCCAAGTTTGGTGCCTATATATAATTAATGTGTCAAATATATGTTCTTCTAATATATCTCTTTCCAATATACGGTACCTCTTTCTCTAAAGTTAATGTTTTTTTTTTACTCTGACTTTGTTTACTATCAAAGCCATTAAAAAAAATATATATAGTCAAAATAATAATAAAAAAAAAATAATAATAACTTGCAGTTTGATACCTGCTTCAGAGTCTCTGCGTCAGAGGAGGCTACCCAGCTTATTTCTAATTCCAATTGTTTAATTATTTCTTCTTTATGTGGAGCATTACTTTGAAGTCTGTAAAATATTTCCCTCTAAAATATGTTGGCTCATTAAAAAACAGCCACAACCACCATAAAAGTCAATGACATCAGAATGTCAGACAAGGAAGCAGCATGTGGGTGGGTTTCCCCCAGAACAGCTGCTGAGGAGCAGACGGTTGCCTCTGGAGTGTGCTGCTGAGTTAATGTTGGCTCCGACACTGAAGGAAGCTGAACGCTTTCCTGCTCACTGATCCACATCCGAACTGAAACTATTGACACATATCATCATAATCAGGATAATCAGGGGTTTCGTCCTCTGTTAATTATTTTCTCAGCATCCTCGGAAAGTTCCTCCAAGAGACTGTAAATGATTCCTTAAGCTGCCTTTTGTATTAAACCACAAAGTGCATTTTGTGAAAGTCTATAATAAGTAATCTAATAATTTGTTTTCATTTCTGTTAATTTAGTCATTTATTTATTGATTGATCAAATGCACACACACATATTCATATCATTATTCACATGAGGACACCAGGAAGCAGCATCACATGTTTCTAGTCACAGTGGAGGAAGTTATAATGTGGACGCTGCTGTTTCTTGACCACACTCAGACAAAGAGGTGCGTCATCAAACACGGTGCTCACACTCAGTTATCAGAAAAGGAAGTTGACAACTTGTCTGTACGTTGCTAATTATCTTCCTCCTTCCCTGTTTATAAATCAAAATATAAGCACCTAGTAATAAGTAAGTAAGGGACTGTATGAAAAGTCCTCAAACATATACATACTTATCACACACACATGCAAACGAGATAATGATGATATAAGGGGTTCCTTAAAATGTCTGGATGCTGGGTGATTTTGCAGCTCGACTCAATCTACAGAGCTTTGTAAATTTAGCTCTATATTCTGTGAAATTAATTCTTCCGACATTGTCCTTTCAATACTCAAGTAATATTTCACTAATGTTTTCCATTTTTTAAGTGTAGGTGCTTCCTCCCTTTTCCAGTTTTGCAACGAAAAAAGAAAAGAATTTGCCATCCAGTTGGGTGTCTTATTTTAATTCTAAAATTTTGAAAGAGACAAATTGTTGGTGAAAAATTCTACTTTACAGTTGCAAGTTCTCGAAATCCATATTTAAATGTTCTCCCAAGTCTTTCTAACTTTAGCACAATATCTAAAGGCATGTATGAGGGAGTCACTCTGACTGCCACATTTTAAACATTTATCTCAGGAGCTGATGCCAAACTTATGAATTTTGTACTATAGTATATCCTTGTCATTAATGTATACTGCATACTGCATCATTTGTGGAAATTACATATGTGAGATGTAAACATCTCTTCCATTTTTTTTGCATCTACCGTACCAAGATATTTATTCCATTTGTTATGTATGTTTTGTAGCAGTTCTTCATTGCTCTCGGCTTTGGTAAGAATATTGAACGCAACTCTTGCTAATCGTTTCTATTTATCTTTTTTTTATAAGTATGTATTTTTAACATAATTTATTTTCCTTCGCTACTCTGCAATAGCATTGATGCCTGGACCCGGCTCACTCATACGTCAGCAATTTAACAGTTTAGCAGCTCTTTATTAAAACCTAGAGAGTATCTGTATTTCCACTATTTTGTTATACATAGATATAGATATATAATTATCAGATATTAGGTTGAGGGTATTTCAGTCTTTTAGGGAGAGGCTCCAAAGAAAAAAAAAAATAATAATGCAGTGGAGGGCCTTCATTTTTTTTACTAGATAAAATGTAAGATTCAGCCCCCCTTCCTACCCCATTTTTTTGTGACATTTTCTCAGATATTTACAACATTCACGCAGAATGATATTCAAACTGATATTCTTATATATTCTCATACATAAATGGAAAATTAGATGAAAAACTGAATTGAAATAATACTAACAATGATGTTATAATATCCAGAACAACTAAACAAAGAGGAAGCTGGCTAAAATATTATGTTATTCATTCTTTACCCAACCTTGTCCAAACACGCCCAAGGCAAACTCATAACATCCATCACAGATAATATGAAATATGTCTTTGTACTGTGGTCAGTCATCCTTCCTTCGCTTCCTGACAAGGAAGAGAAAAGTTTAATATAAGGTGGTGATGATTGGGAAAGTTAGTCTGACTCACATAATGAGTTACTGTGAAATGAAGCTGTGTCGTTCATATCAGTCTGGACCATTTTCAAAGTGAAAAATAGCTCCAAAAATAGCCTCCATTTCTATAAATCCCAGAGTATCTATTTCCTTACGGTAAAGCTTGACGTCGTTTAGATGAAGATAACATAGGCCGGCACGTAACTTCCAAGGAAAGGTTTCATGTTACTTTAGTCTTTGAATGGCCCACCACACCTGGATTAAGGTTGTGTGCGTCACAGAGTCATGGGTGTTCCCCTTCATTTTAGGAGATGGATAAATTGTAAGATGCTGTCAAAGGAAGTGGAGTTTCCAGAAGGTGCTCTGTGTGGTATAAAATAGTTGCCACAGAGGAGCTTGGTAGTATCCAGAGCTCAGACTCACAGAGAGAGGAAGAGGAGACTGAACAGCACACAGGTATGGAGACAATATAATACTTAAGTTAGTAACAAGATGTAACGCCACCTGTCGACTGTCTATATTGGTTGGAAGAACAAGGTGGTGCTCAGTGTGACCCAACCAAATGTGGTTAAATGTTTTTTTGTTTTTTTCCATCAGTCCAGGTGGGCACGGCATGCTTTCTTTTTATGTCTGCAAATTAAACTTGTCTCTGAAACTAGATGGAAAACACAATGTTAAACTGACTATATTTAAACTGAACTTTTTCTATTCGTTCTTCCCCCTCACCTCCACCTCCACCTCCACCTCCACCTCCACCTCCACCACAAACAGTCTGTACCTTATAAATATTGGAAGCAGAAGCCCCGAAGGCGTCAGCAGTGAAACTGTCCAACAGAGATGTCTACATCCACGGCTAAACTGCAGGAGATCTACAACCAGCGGGGCTTCCTCTCCGCGCTGCCTGTGTTGAAGGAGACTGAGCTGAGGGAGGCCAAGCAGGCCTTTTCTGAGCTGGAGGAGGAATTTGGTGAGTAGCACTGGAAGATGAAGGAGGGAAGGGATGAAAAAGGACATGAGTTAAAAGAGATGATGCAGAAATAAGTAATAAGACAAAATTTTGATATCTGGAATGTGGTTTTGGGCAAAGACTGAGTCTAATTTGTCTGTTTATTTTTGTAATCCTCAAAATTGACAAGCTTTTTTTTTTTTTTCAAAGTGTGGCCATCTTGTTTTTTGTTCCACACAAAACTAAATAATAATATATGGTGCTGCACTATTTGTCAGTGAATGGGTGTATTCTGTGTGTTTCCAGGTGAAGAGTACACCCAGTACAGCCTCCACAATGTTCACCTTCAGTATCCGTGGGTGGGGGGCCTGACCAAACACCCTCAGATCATACAAGTGGTCAAAGCCATCCTGGGCCCTGATGTCATCCTGCTGGACTCCCGCTTCATCTGTAAATACCCAACACTCAAACCTGAAATTCAGGAAAATGAAGACGCAGAGAACAAACCTGGACTCCCGTATGTGGCCTGGCATCAGGATATGAGGTAGATTCACACACTGAATAAAACAAACACGAGAGGTTTTGTTTTGTTTTGTTTTGTCTAACTGTAATTGTTTCGTTCACAGGTATTGGGGTATTGCTGGTGGCCCTGTTCTCTCTGTGTGGCTCGCTTTAGATGACTCACTGCAAGAGAACGGCGCCCTTCAGGTCATCCCAGGTATATCAGCTACTCGTTTCTGTTTCTGGGGCAAGTTTATGCCTTTAGCCATTGACCTGGTTTAATCTTTACATAGTCCTGTTAGCTGGAATTAGTCAAAGATATACATATTTCACTCAAATATATTTAGCTCTGTCAAAAAAACAGTTCAATAGTTCAATAGACCTGGTTCAGTGCATTAAACAAATTAGTAGCTGGATGTTCCACTTTTTTTTCCAGCTAAATGAGGTCATAACTGAAGTCATTGTTTTTGAGGCCAATGATGAAAGACTTAAAGGTCTGTTCTTACTTTAATAGTCTGTCCTTGGAGAGTACAAATCAAGCTAGAAACCTCCCTAAATTTCAGTAGTCACATTAAATCAATAACAAAGATTAATAAAGTAATAAAAACATCTGCTGCCAGGGTTGTAACCAGGACCATAAAGGCTCAGTTTATAACTCCAGTTCTTAGATCTCTACATTGGCTACCGGTTTCTCACAGAATCAACTTCAAAATTGTACTGCTTGTCCATAAATCACTCAACAGTTTAGGTCCAGGATACTTATAAGATCTCCTGACCCAGTACGAACCTTGCAGACCTCTCAGGTCGGCTGGCTCTGGATTACTGGCTGTTCCCAGAGTTAAACTGGCTGTTCCCAGAGTTAAAACTAAACACGGTGAAGCTGCTTTCAGCGTCTATGCTGCTCAAATGTGGAACAAATTGCCAGAAGAGCTAAGACTTGAGACCATGTTGACTACTTTCAAATCCAAGCTAAATACCTATCAGTTTACCATGCTTATTAATTATTATTCAAAAATTATTTTTGTTTTATTGTTTTACTCTGTGTGCTTTTGCTTGCTTGCTTTTATTGTTTTTATCATTTATTTTTTGTGCTATTACCTGCACTTTGGGTTGCCTTTGGGTTTGAAATGGGCTGTATAAATAAATGTGCCTTGCCTTGGTTGCACCTTAACTAAACAAAAGCAGCTTAAAAGCTTTTCTTGACTTCCACCAAACACTATAAAAAAGGTTTTTGATTTAAATTAGTGTTGAATAAAATGAACAACCTGCGTCACAGAGTGTAACATTTTGTCTTTGTGCCCTGCAGGTAGCCACTGCGCTGGCATGTTGCCCCATCGCCAAGCCATCCGGCCTGGAAACATGCTGTCAGTCAATCAGGAGATCCCAGAGGAGCTGGTTCAGGCTGATGAAGCTGTGTTTTGCCCTCTGTTAGCTGGGCAGATGTCTGTGAGTTTATTTCTTGTTTGCTAAAGATGACAGGGTTGAGTACAAGATGGTGATTAAAGCTAGGGTTGGTAATCTTTTTTCAAAAAATGTTTTTGTTTTATTTGATGAAATTCTCTTTACATCCCGACAGCAATCAATAAATCAAATGCTCTGACAAAAAAAATAAAGAAATCTGGTATCTGTGGCTGTCACAGGCCAGTCCAATCATTTCATTCGGCCTGTGCACTCATTGCGCGTCACCATAGTCTTCCACAAGCTGCTAGCTTGACAGCTGTGAGTACTAACAATCGCCATGTTCGTTGTTTACGTTCATAATGATAATTTTGGGGGAGTGGCTTTGGATGGAGGCCTGAACAGACGGTGACTGTCAGTGTTGCCGATTTGGCAACTTTCTCGCCAGATTTAGGGACTTTTTGAGCTAGTGCTGCTAGCTACTTTCATTAGAAAAGAGTTGGCAACACTGGGCTGAGTTTTTGGTTGGATTATTTTTTAAATGTACTCTTGCTAGTTTCTAAATATTACCAACCCTAGCTTTAATAAGGATTTGTTTTAATAGATTCATGATGGACTCCTCGTCCATGCCAGTGATGCCAACACATCCCAGAAGAGGCGCTGTGGGTTTGTGATCCGTTATGTTTCCACCTGTGCATATCCCATACAGGTGAGACAAACACAAATATAGATTTATTGCTATATTCCATGCAGATTATAATTTCACAGACTGACATGGACTGTGTATTGATCCTGATTGTTTTTGTTGCCGGTAGGATCCAGATCGTCCCAGGAAGTTTGCTGCGACAGTGTTGGCCTGTGGAATGGATCAGTTCAATCATTTCTCCAACAAAACCACATGAATAATTCTTTGATTCTTCCTACTGGCAAGAACAGTCACTTCTACGCTTTACTGTAATATTTCATACTTAGAACAAATGTCTGTGAATAATATGATTAATGAAATAAAAGTAATAGTATAATAGTAGTTTGTACTAAATTGCAGAGTACTGAAATGTCTCAACTGTGAATAGATTATTAATTATATAAAATGATGTTTTAATGTAAAGAATGTGTGGACATTGTCTTGTTCCATTTATACATTTAACTGGACTGTTTTAAACTGCTTTAAAATAAACCTCAAAACACCCAAACACTGGTCAGTCACTGAATCTCAGTTCAACCCAGTTCAACCCAATTCACTTAAGTTCTGCAAAACAATAAAGACATCTTTGCTAAAGGTAAATCGAGTATTGAAATATGATCCAAAAGGGAAGGAATGTCCTTCAAAATCCTCCACAAAACACTTCATTTAGTCACAGCTTGTTTTAGTGTGAAATCTGTAAAATATCTACCTATAAAATCTATTTAGTGATTCAAGACTTTATATTTTAGTGAGGTGTATTACTGTAGATCCCCGATTCACTAGATTGTCATAAATTCAGTCTGAGCTCAATAAATGTGTTATTTCTTACCCAAAGCACTGTTCCACTTCAAGTTTGTCTTTTTGCATATTTGATGCACAAAAGTTATCAAAATGTTGCACAATGACAGTCAGAATCAACTTAAAGACAAAGTTTTCCTGTTCTGGACAACAGTAATTTATTGATTATTGTGGATTCTACTTCATACAAGAAGATTTTTACAAATAATGAATAAAATATGGAAGCAAATAAGAGACATAAGGATAGGAATTTTAACAGCCACCGTATACATAATATTGAAATTTAAACACCACTGAATTCATAGCATTGAAAAATTTTACTTTGAAAACCATTCATCTGAATGCATTTGTTCTGAATCCAACTCTTTGAAATTAAAATATGAAATTTCTTGCAATTTCAAAAGGTGAATATGAATATATTTTTTTCAGTGTTCACAAATTCAGACTCAAAAATTAAAATTTCATAACTTCAAAAAAAAATATTTATGTTGCTCGAATTCAACTGGTCAAATTCAGATTCAAAAATTCAAGTCCAAGTCCACTTCTGACATCAGAGCCATGGATGATGTATTATAAGATCATCCATGATCATAGCACAGTCGCGTCTATCGTTTTTTCAAACCCACTTTAGATGAGACCACGGCAAACTGAGCCCAACATCGGGCTGGTTGCCAGAAGCAACAACTGTGTTACTGTATATACTTGAACCTACCTACCATTTCAAAGATTGTGGGTTGTTGGTACAGTATAGCCACGAGGATCTCTGCCTGGACAAGGTCTTGGTGGGCTTAAAAATCTGCACTGTGTAATAAACCACTCAGGTCCACGTCCATGTTAGGTACAAACACAATATACAGTAAAGGAAATGTGGCCTACTTTGTCCTCCTTGACTTCCAAATCTTGGATGTGCTGCCTCTTCAAATTTTTTTGGAATATGCTCGTTTGATTTTGGGTTTAGCACTCCACTGTTAATCCCATTATTGAAGCGCAACATTTTTCTAATACAATATACAGTATATATGAGTTTATGAGATTATTATCCTAAAGTATTTACGATTTTCATTGTTTTATTTTAATAAATAAAAATGCAAATTTATAATTTGTAGAATCACTTTTATTGAACATCTCAAAACAACTCGATACATCAGACAAATGCTCAGAGATAACTTGATATTAGACACAGAGCTTGTGTAGAAACATTTCACAGTTCAACCAATCACAAATGGTTTTAAATAGATACAAACATCCAGTATATAATCAGAGACTTTTTAAGCCAGTTTCAGTGTCTCTTTGACAAGGACTCCTATTCCGTCAAAAACGGTATGAATGGGAGCTTTGCACATGAATGCAGAGGTGGTGACCAGCTTATTTTTGACATCAACGTGTGCTTTGCCCACATCCGTGTTGACGTGTTTGCAGCCCATCTCCTTCATAGCGACTGCTGTCTGAGCGTACGGCCACCTAAAGATGAAAAGAGAAACAAAGTTAGAACTATAGAGTGATTTTTTTTATAAATATACTGTATATCCATAGACGACTGATGATGACACAATATTTCACACACTTTTCACTCTCTTTGTCCTGTCCCACAGTGACCTCGCAGCCGGGCAGGACTTTGGCAGCGAGGATGGGGGTGATGCAGCACATGCCCAGCGGCTTTCCGGCTTTGTGGAAAGCCTTGACGATCTTCTCTACATCAGGTTTGACGGTGCAGTCCTTATTCTTCACTCCCCAGTCACTCAGGTTCTTCGCCACACCAAAGCCCCCTGAATGAGAACACACAGGATTTGTTTAGAATATCGCAAAAATGGAAGTGAAAAAACAGAAATAATATGGAAAATATTTGACTCCACGGTCGAACCTGGGATGATGACGGCATCAAATGCTGAAACATCTAATTTGGCCAGATCAGTCACTTCACCCCTGGCGATGCGAGCACTTTCCTGCAGGATGTTTCTTTTCTCCTCTGTAGGTTTCCCCTCACAGTGATTGACAACATGCATCTGATCTGCATTCGGTGCAAACATCTGCACCTGAAATGAAGCATGTAAAGCTTAGCCTCTGTAGCTAAGGACTGGGGGGCCTTTTAAGAGATGTCATTAAGACCAACTATATCTTGCTCTTGTATTGCTAAATGATAGACCGAAACATAGACGTGAAAGCTGCAAAGTCCCTCTAAATTGGACTGGATCCAGAAGTTTGACATAAAATAACTGTAGTAAGTGAATTTACTTCTCATCTTTAATTGCCCTTACTTTTGCTCCAGCCCGACTCAGATGGACGAGGATAGCGGAGGCCTCGTGGATCTCTGTGCCGTCATAGACTCCACAGCCTGAGAGAATAACTGCAACACGCTTTGCCATGGTTCCTATAAAACACACACATAAAGCCCACACATTTATCTAGTGTTTATGTACCTTATTTGTTTCCCTATCAGACATAAAGAGCACCGCTCCTGAGCCACCTGTTGCTCTTGTTTACATTAATAAATTACAGAGTCATGGTGACAGAGGAGTCACAGGAAATGCTGCTGCTGCTGCTTGCTAACACTGTTGACACCAAGGTTGGAGTCTGCTGTAGTACTGTAAAAGGAATATGTATCAGACACTTTTTAAGCATTTCACCATTTCCCTCATGCAATTTGCGATGCTACTACTGCATTTAATCATAACATTATCGTCTAAAATCAACCTTTCGTTTGTTCCTAAAATATTAGGAGAAAGCATTGGTTAAGTTTAGATAGTAGAAGTGAAGACAGTGCTGATAGATCTCACCTTGTATAGGTACAGTAGGACAGATGGCCTGGCTGTGTGTGATGGAGCTGTTGAGCAGCAGAGGTGTGCTGGCTGATCTCTGAAGCAGACTCTTTATAGTCCTGCCTGCCTCTCTGTCTCCTCCCACAACCTGCTCTCTCCTAAAGGCTGACATCATGCAGGGCAAAGGTACCCAGAAACACTGCTGCATTGTCATGGTCAGCTTTGGGGGTAAACTGCTGAGTCATTCAACTCAGTTTTCAATGAACAATAAAAGTGATGTAATGAGGAAACATTTAAATTACATGATTTATTTATTTTACTATTCAGTCCTATGTGTTTGAGAATTATTTGATAATTATCCCTTATAGAATATTTTGATAGATAACGATACATTAATTAATTTAGGACTAGGCTAAATAAATAGGCTTCTGAAAAAAATAACAGGTGCTTTAAATAGAATATGAATGCCAGTCTTGCATTTTATGAGGCACAGTTGGAGGTCTAAAATCATAATACATAAATCAACTGGTCTGTAATTTTACTGGTCAAAAATTATATATGAAATTATCTTATTTGTCTAATAATCAACAAGGGAAGAGTGTTGATATTTAAGTTGCGATTAAATACCATTAATGTGCAGGTGTATTTACTTACAATCAGACTACATGATATCTCTGCGTATAAATAATGCATCGTAAAGATGAAAACTTTTTAGACGCACTACTTGCGGGATCATTTCTGGAGGAGCCTATTTTTCCTCTACTGTGACGTATCTGACGTTTTTCCCCGGTGAGGTGCAGCTCATGTTTTTCCTGCATGCTGGTGACGTCACACTCAGCTGTTGGCTATAAAGTTCAGCCTCACGTCTTCAGCATCTACTCCTGCGATGGCTCAACACTCACTGCATGTGTCCGTCGGCATACTGGGCATCTCTGGCGGTGAGCTTTAATTTACACAAGACAGTTTTTTTGTTGTTGTTGTTTTTTGCATTTGCAGTCATAAGCTTACTTTCTGCTATTATATTTAAACTTATTTATATTTATTTATTTATATTGTTATATTTTGATATCGAAATTCAAAGGTATGTTGTGTAAGTTTTGAAACCTAAAAAAATAGTAGCCAACCACTAATATCAGAAACCAATTTTATTAATAATTAAATGTAATGGTGATATGCTAAAAAAATAAAGTGACATAGTTCAGAATCAGTTTTTATAACGCATGTTGTTTACGTTTCAAGGTGTAGAAACTTAAAGAAGAGCCTACTGCTAATATCAGAAAACATCACTCATCTTAAAACCAATCATATGCAGATATTTTTATTATATTGATAATTAGCTACATAGAATATGTTATCATGTGAGGAAATTAAAACAGGTTCTTAGTTAGCCAGACTTCTAGGCAGACGCTTGCTGTTGTTATTGGAGGGTGCAAAATCACATATTTGTTTCATCAATATTTAAAAAAGTAATATAATATTATAATAATGTTAATGTTATTTTTTCTGACTTATAGGTTCTCTCCTGCTTTTGGTGAACAACTATGCCAGCTCACCTGAAAAAGACTTCATCCCCCATACTGCACTGGGGATTCTGCTCCTTATCATTGCAGCCCTCTTAGCTTATGCAGGTTGGTTTTGATGAATGTTTATCGCAAGTTTTAATTCATTCATCTATAGTATTGGTTGATTTGTATGTGTAAAACTCGTAATCCTCTCCTCTGTTTATATCTTAGGTATCTGTCACAGTCTGTCCCACGCCCAGCTGTTTTCCTGTCTGTGTTTGACCGTCTCGGCCCTGTGGTGTGGTTCAGGTCTGGTGTACATCCTGGTGGGGCAGGGGGTGCTGCGGCCCACAGAGCTGAGATCCACTCTGGTCCCGGGCCTGGCGGCATTCACCTTAGCCCTGCTCGTCATAGGCGGCGTAGCAGTCGTCGTAAAGAAAGCAGTTCTGTGTCTCATAGCTGTCGGCATTGGCTTAGCATGTGCTCATCAAATCGCAGGTTTGTCAGCTGCAGGTTTTGGTCAGTCTGCCACAGCTGCTAACTACTTTCTGGTCTGTCTGGTTGGTGTTTACTTTGGGTTTGGACGTCTGCTGTCCACCATCACTCGTGGTAAAGTGGAGCCTCCAGGAACGGGCCTGAAGAGGAAAGCAGAGCTGAAAACAGAGAGTTGTAGTGATGCAGTGTCAGTAGGTCTGGTGATGAACTTGCTGTCCGCCTCTGTGTTAGCCTGTCCTCTGTTAGGCGTGGTCCCCCAGCTCTCCATCGGTCACGTCCCCTGGCTGTGGACAGCTGGAGTCTTCCAGCTCGGCATGTGTGTCCTCTTCTACCGAGCCATGGACACACTAGCTGCCACTTTTTACGGCTTCACTGCTCTGCTGAGATTCACAGAGGGCTACAGCGCTCTCCTATCCTCCTCGATCCAGCCTTTCTCCCCTGTTCCCTTCCCCGTTGTCTTCTCTGTGCTCTTCTCCATCCTGGCTCTGTTCAGCTGTCAGAAGAGCCTGCTGGAGGGGCTCTACCAGTTATGCTTTGCAGCTTATTGTATTGCCATCGCAGCCCAGCCTCAAGGCTTCTTCCAAGGAGGCACGCAGGGTGTACAGGGAGCCATATTTGTATTCTCTGCCGGCATGCTTTTAATTACCACATTCAATATGGTCTCCACCACAATGATTCCTACAGGGCGGGGCTATTTCAAGGCTTTAGTAACCAGGATGCAGGGTCTCACTCTCAGAGCCCATGATAAAGAGCTACATACGCCTCACCTGGGCTACTCCAAGTATGCAGATGCAGAGGTGTTAGGCCACGCCTGCAGTGTTCTGGCTGCTTTCGCCATCACAGCCACAGTCGGCGGCAGAGATCCTCTGTCTGTGCTGGTTCTGCCCTGGGTGGTGGCGGCCGGAGGGGTGCTCCAGCTGCTCTGCGGTTCAGTAGCTTTTGCTCGAGGTAAAACCTTTGAGAGCACAGTTTTTATTCTGTACGGCGTGATGTGGGCGGTGTGGGGGTTGACACGATACGGCGGCCTGTACGGGGAAACCAGAAGCTTTAATGTGGCTGTTGGTATCATTAGCTTCTTGCTGTTTAACTGTCTAGTGACAGCTGCAGCGCTGTTTCTAAATGTCGCCTGGTTTGCTTACGCCTTCACCTTCCAGCTCATCCTTATAAGCTTCCTGCTGGATGCAATAGGTGCACTGCCTTATGGTTATGACATAGGGGTCACCATCATCTTCGGTCTGGTCAGTTTTTATTGTTTCCTGGCGCACCTTTTCAACAGCACCTTCCAGTCCCCCCAGATCCCCTTAGGAAAACCTTTAGTCAAGCTGAGTGGGGTCGGGGCAGGCGCAGATATTTGTCCGCATGTACCAGCCCGCAAGGCCACGTCCGTCGAGCAGATTGCAGGTGAGAATCTGTTAGAAATCAAAAATAAATAAAAAATACACAGTTGTTTACATACTTGATGTTATTTTTTCTTGCTTCTGCAGAAATCATGAAAAATGGAGGCATATGTGGAATGCCCACTGACACCGTCTATGTGCTGGTGGCAGCTTGTAACAGGCCCGACGCAGTCGTCAAAGCTTACAAGTGAGTTTCCATTATCATGAGCGTGCCCTTATCTGCATTCATTTATTGATTCAGTCTCATTACTCTCTAATTGCTGTGTTTGACTCCAGGGTGAAGAAGCAGGCGCAGGACCGACCCATGTCCCTGTGGATATCCTCCATCAAGCAGCTGGAGCCGGTGCGACACCTGCTGAGCCCTCTGCTCCTGGACTTCATGGAGGCTGCGTGGCCCTCCTCCATCAGCATGGTTATACCCAGGGGTAGGTGTGCGTTTATGGATGCACATTTGCACGAGTAACATTGTGTGTGGGTGCCTCATGTTGCATGATGGGGGTTTTATGAGCATCGTATTCGTCTCTTGGCTCACACAGGCCCGTGGATGGACACGTTTGGTTTAGGAGATGCTGCCAAACACATAGGGACGCCACAAAGCATTGCAATCAGAAACCCAGACTGCTCTGTGGCCACACACCTCATTAATCTGGTAAAGGATGTGGGAATTAATTACTACAGATTGTAACATGGGTGAAACTAGAGCAGACCCTTTATGAAATACCTTTAATAACCTTTTTTCTTGCAGGTGGGGCCCATCGCCGTAACCTCAGCCAACCCTACAGGCGAGGCCGACACAACTCACCACAACCAAGTTTACGCCAAGCTGGGCAAAAAGGTGAGGACAATAATTCAGAGTTAATAAATACCAGAGCCACTGGTTTATTTTTTGCAGTACACGTGCATTTTGCTTGGTTAGGTGGATGGAGTGTTGTGTGACGGACCCTCCCCAGAGAACATTGCATCTACTGTGGTGGACTGCACTAAGATTGAAACAGGGCATATTGGTTTCTTCAGAGTGGGTCTCATTCCTAAATCTAAGGTAAAATAAACATCCCTTCTTGTTCTATTCATTCTAAATTCACAATTTCACAATTTCAATTTAGTGTATGCTTACGCTAATGCCTATTGCTTTTGTTTTTGTGCTTTGAAGGTTCTTCAAATCTTCGAGGAGGTTCAGAAGCGGCGCAGACATGGGCAGACGAATCCTGCTTTTGAACATGAACTGCATCTGTCAGATACACAAAGGGACAAAAGTTCAGGAGAGGACGAGGCAGCAGAGTCAGGAAGAGGAAGTGGAAACTCAACACCATCCATAGTTTCACCTGAACAAAGTCCAGTCCTCAGAAATGGGCCATAGTATCAATGCACTGCTTACAAATGCTGCAAAAATGTTATGTAAATTCAGATATACACACATACCTACTGTTAAATGAAAAATCCACGCACGGATGGAAATGTAATAGTAGCCACTCTGTTGTTTGAGGAGACCTTGTGTACCACCAAGTACAGGGACACCCCACACATTTCTATAATGCATACTGTATATTATATGCACACAGACTGTAATGTACTGTAATATGATGAGCTGGATCAATTTAATTTGTGTTTTGTACCGTTTGTATTATATTACATTTTTAATTCTTTTTTTCCCCCTGGAAATTGTATTTTGAATACATGAATGTACTGTATATACTTTTTCATGATAAAATATGCATTAAATTATTTCCAAAAGCAGCTATTTATACAATACTGTTTTAATATATTATTGACTGTGTTTTACTCTACTCCATGAAACATACTCATAATAACATTTACAGATCACTGCCCGATGAAAGTTACCTGATGCACGATAACTGCGCATTACAGGCAATATTATTTAAAAATGGAAAGCAGTATTTGCATAAGGAAACATAGCCACATAAGTATACAAGTATATATTACTTAATTAAACTGTCAATTACAATGAGCGTCATTCCAAAATGAGACAAAGCCCATTCAAAAAAGACAAACTTTTTCATATTGGCTACTCTCTTCAATTTTAAGCACGTGTGTTAGCAGTGTATCATAATCAAGAGACATCCAAAGACAAAATAAATGTGATAAAATGATTAATAAATATGAAAACAAAAATCAGTGTTGCATGAAAGAATCACGTATGTTTATCAAATAATGTTTCATGATGGCTGATTCAAGTGGAAAATGTCTCATTGTGAATAAATAGCATTGTGGAATAATACCCATTTGCAAAGCATCTTTCTCAACAAAATAAAAAAAAAAAATCATATATATTTTAAAGCACCAACACACTCCAAGTCCACGTACACAGTTAGTCCTCTCATTAGACCTCTTCTCTTGTACAGACTGTGCTTTATTGAAAACTCAGTCATTCTTTTGTTAGCTTTGTTGCACGTTTTACGGCAGGGCAATTACACTGTTATTGACATTAGTTTATAGAGTTTGGTGACATCACGTACAATAGTTTCCAGCATATCTCCACCCAACTCCAACCTGACTACAGGTCTATATAACCAGAGTATCTGAAAACACCCGTTAGGGTGTGCAAGGCTTTAATATAGAAACCCTGAAATCACATTCAACATTTAATTTCATGAAACCAAAAAGGGTATCAACCAGTTTGGGGCAAGATTTCAGTTACAAAAATGTTATCTAAATATATTTATAAATAAAAATGAGATCACTATAAAGGTAAAATCTCAGCTGACCCATCACTTGTCGTCATGATGGGCAGGACTTGAGAAAAACATACAAATCCTATTATATAACAGTTTTTCTGCCAGTAAAGGCAAAATGCTCACTTCTCTTTTCCCGAAAGATTTGTGTTTTTCGGGTTAAATTACGTACTTTGCTAGTCCTCTTTTGTTTGTCTAAACGTGTACATTTCCATGGAGGTAGGTAGCCCCTGGTTTTTCCTTACATGCTGTTTTATGAAGATACAGCAACAATGATGAGACGTCACGTGGAAAAGAATAAGGACAAGGAAATATAAGGAAAAATCTTGAGCATTTCACTGGTAAAAGAAAGTCAATTCTTTGGAGAATAGGCCCTTTTCACAGCAGCCATTTTGACATGTCATTGCAGGGTGAACACAGGTGTAATTAATAACATTAATTAAGGCCCTGTTCCATTTAGGTGTCCCAGGGCTCTGGTATTGTGCATGCTGGCTCACTGGGAAGGCTATGGCACACTAAATAGAACAGGACCATAATTAATTTTATCAATCACACCTGTGTTTACCCTGATATGACATGTCAAAATGGCTGCTGTGAAAGGGGGCCTCAATTCAGTTTATACTTATTATTTCAACACATGCTGACAAGTCCTTCTCTTGTTGGACACGGTAAAATATGATTTTTTTTCTCATCTTTACAAAGTAAAACACAAGTAAGATCACTCACACTATTCTGTGATGGTCGCAGGAAAATGACCATTAAGTTTCAGTTGAGCTCACAGTAATGGGGATTGTAGATTCATATTTATCATGTGGATTAGGATTAAGGTTGATACTTGGTCAACCTAAGATTTCATAGCACCCTCTTTCATAATGTCTATGAAGCAAGCCTTAGTACAACTGTGGAGATTTCCTAAATTTAAAGGATAGGTTCGTAACTTTTCAAGTCTGTCTTAAAACAAGTCAGGTACTCATATCGACACTGAAACAGGTTTTTCTTGCTGTAATCATTCCTCCTGTTCATACTGAACATTAAGAGATCCCGATGGGCCTTCTGTGTTGTGATGGGAAGAGAATCCACAGTAGTCTTTCTATGCAAAAATGAACCTTATTATGAGTCTTCTGCAGGTGGAGTTAGATAATATAAGTAGGTATCTTCCAAAGTTACAGCCTTTTTAATGCAAAATTCCCTATGTGTTTTCCTGCATAGCTGCAGTGGAGGGATAGCAGCACAAATAGGGAATTTTGTACGAAAAAGACTTTGGATGATAACCACTGTGTTTGTCTAATTTGGATATCTGAAGCATCATAAGAGCTGCAGATAAACTTTTGAGTACATTTTTTCTCAAATAAAGGACTGTGTATTTTGTCCCATATCAATTACATTGAAATCACATTAGGAAGGGATCTCTTAATGGGCTCTGTGTCAATGTTGATACAGGCACCTGACTATTGTTTTAAGACAGTCCTGAACTTGTGAACCGATCCTTTAAGCTTGGGAATCTAAATTTAGGTAATCCGTTTTTTTGGCCGTTGATTTCATTTTCGAAACTGTGTTCAGGTGAGATTGAAAGTAAACTAGTTGAGCCCTGTCTGTAATGTTAAAAAAAATGGCTTTAATGTGGTGGGAAAGATTAGGGAGATTTGAATGGAAATTCAATCGTGTAGTTATTACGGTTAAAAATGGAGTCAGTCTGCAGACGTGCGAAAAAAACACATGGGTTTTGTCACATGATAAGTGATAACCAACGTTAATCTGATTGAGAAATTTTTATCAGAAGAAACACCCGAAACTTCTTATCTTCCGATGCAAAAATCAATAAGCAAATACTGCTGTTTCCTGATGTCAGTAAACGCTCTGTATGAATCTGTTTTTCTGAAAATACTTCCTGACTCTTACTGTACTAGATGATTAATCTAAAATATGCACTCTTTCACCAATTACAATTCATAAACTATTACCAGGAACCATAGTGAGGAACTAAGACCCATGTAGGTCAGTGGAGGGTTCCGGAAACTTGTTATTTCCTTCTTTCATTGAGTAAACAGGCTGCCTGGACTGAAGTCTGCAGTGTTTCCTTTGCACAATTTCACTGAAGATTACTCACTCTGCACCACAGTGACTAACAACCTGTGGTGCAGAGTGAGAGGACATCTGTACACAGGGCTTCAGACTATAACATCTCACAACATTGATTCTGTTAGACAGGGTTTGTGTATTTATGTGGACATGTGTCAGCGCTCATAATGCACGTGTAAATATGTGTGTGTGTGTGTGTGTTGTCTGTCCAAGCAGCTCTTACTTTTTCAGACTGTGTGCTGATGTGTTTCACTGCCACCAGAGCATCTTGTTCTCGGCATGACTACACTCTAAACGTTACGCTTATGTGCCTGTATGGTCCTTTATGAGGAAATGCATGAATGCATTATTCTTTCTAAGAGATTTATCTATCTTTCAAAGCTTAATTGGCCCATGGAAGGGGTTAATGATTCACTGTATCAATATTTGTTTTCCAATGTTTCCTGGTAATAAGTTACAAAGTAAGAGCAGCAGTTTCTTTGTTTCATTATGAGCCTATAATAATCTTTACACAGGGAGAATCCCAAGGATATGTTATTTCAGTGCAGGCTTGAGATACTTTTATGGTGACGTAAGTGGGGAAAAAAACAAACAATGGAAAATCCAAAGACGTTTCCTTACGGTTACAGATATCTTTGAGGGCCTTTTAAGAGGATGTCAGGAAAATAATTTATTTCAATGAAAACAAGGGTTTGGAAAGAGAGATAACTGGTTGCTCTGTGTATTCAACCGTGAGGCAAAATGTGTCGGGTGCTCTTGCAACACAGAAAAAATCAGGAAAGACAGGAAGGCAATCCAGGCACTCCAAAATACTAAAACAGGTGGCAACGAGGAAGAAAATATATTAAAAAGCCTTTATTGTAGTGGCTAAATCATTAAAAAAGCCAACATATTTCGACCACTGTAGGTCTAACGTCGACCCTGTAAGAAACAAGGGTTTATTCATTAATATTTATTATATTTTAAAGAGGAAAACTTCAAGAATATTTCCATATCATTACATAATATGTAATGATATGGAAATATTCTTACACTGTAATGTAACTTGAAGGATATATTATATCCTTCAAGTTACATTACAGTGATGTAAGGAAAAAATACATTTATTCCTAATAGAATGATTTTTTGATTAAATTTAGAAATGGTATGACTGACGATTTCTATTATATGATGCAGTGAATATTCTGTTGAGAACACATAGTAATTAGACATTTTGTCATATTTTGTTCTCTCATTAAATTAAAAATAATACATTTTGCTGGGAAACATGTTGAGAAGTAATCTAAACTGTCCAAAGTCAATTCTTCCTTGGAGCAAACTTTGTGTTTTTCCGTGTGACGTCTCGTAACATTTGCTTTATCTTCTTAAAACAGTATGTAAGTCAACTCCAGTGGGTGAAGTTGCTGAGCTTTGTTTGCAAACCAGCCATCATGGAAATTTACACAATTAGACAAACAAAAGAGAACAAAAAATGTACATACCTGAAACCACAAATCTTCTGGGAAATGGCTGAAAATGTAGCTTGTTGTACAATAGACTTACAATGAATAGGATTTCCGCACATACGTAATGACACCACTTACGATCAAGGCATCCGAAGCACCTTAAAAGATGAGACACACCTCTCTTTCAGGATTGCAGCACCATGAATGAAAATTGATTTGAAAATTGTCAGCTCTCTTCAGGGTGTTAATATAATAGGACCTATTCCACTCCTTGCGGACACCGGCGTCCTCAGCTGACTTTACCGTCTTTCAGTAGCTGTAGCTAAAGGAAAGATACTGGTATCATATGAAACTAGAAAACTTGAGGAAGTTATTGGTATCATGTCATGTTATAGCTTGCCGTGAAGGAGGCTAAATAATGCTCCGAAGTTAGGCTAAATTTTGTTGAGGAAAAACTGGCATGGCCATATTCAAAGGGGTCCCTTGACCTCTGACCTCAAGATATGTGAATGAAAATGGGATCTATGGGTACCCACGAGTCTCCTCTTTACAGCATATTGTATGCTAATCCCATGCAATTTGTGGTAAAAAACATGCATGTCTTTTTTGTATTCAGTATGTGTTATAAAATGTGTTATTTTCGCCTATTCTATTGTAAATTGGTGTATTTGAATAATTTTGCATACTTGGATCCCTAAACAGTCTTGGAATTACATACATTCGGCAGGACTGGAAAGTCCCCATAGTAGCCATCTCATTGTAGTGAGAAAATGTTTTGAAATTTGACCGCACTGTATAAAATGACCTGTGGTAACCTCTAGGATAATCACAGCTTCATGAAACTTTACAGCAATTCTTGCAGAAATCTCCCAATGCCAAAAGTTTTTGACACCAAATCACAGCATGGCTTTTTCTGTGGTGTTGCCCAAAGTCTTGGTGTCGTAATGTTGTATTTTGAAGGGATTATTGATCAATTCTCACGTGGGAGAAAATGTTTAAATTTAGCACCAAATCTGTGTAAAAAATGGTATCAACCCAGAAATTGCTGCAACAACTTATGAGACATAATAGAGCATGGGAACCATCACATACTTCTATCATAATGTTCTAAACCCTTATACACTTTTACAATTAAGTTTTCTGATTCATGACTTGAACATCTTGACACACAGTGCTGAGCTGCATCTCAAATTAATCTTCAGGTTCCCAGCTTTCAGATGATGTACACCACTTATGTGACATACTGTTGACCTGCTATCTCTCCCTAAAGACCCCCTGTACCCCGCTAAACAAGACAAAAATGGGTCGATGGTACAGAGGGGTGGAGTGGAAGAGTAAAGTTTGTGAAAACACATAACTTGTGCATTTTTTTGCTAAGTTTTTGTCAGTTGAAGAAATATGAGACGCTGTGCATGGTTACTTTCTCCAGGGAGATTTGCTGGTGAGGACAATTTTGTTGGTGAAGCGATTTTCCAGATGGTTTTGCCGATAAAGCTTTTGTGACTCTGTTACTGTCACGCTGAGAACAATCTATCTTGATATGTTTAACAAAGGTCTTGTCCCATCATTTGGATAGTGTTTCCTGTGTAACCTTTCCATTTCTGTGCCTGTTTGCTATGTAGTGTGTGCACCATGTCATTAGGTTTCTCTTTTCTTGTCTTATATGCAATTAGTACAACCAAGATTTTATTGGTGGGACCCATTAATTATTGTGCTGGTGGGAACAATGCAGCTGGTTGCGGGAATACAACCAGCAATAATGGACTGCTATTGCAGCCTGGACTGTATATTTTCATTTTGGACACTGATTTTAGTTTTAAAGACTCTGGGGTGAATTAACAAAAGGATTGCATGGCTTTTTGCGGCCACTAAACCTGCACATATATATAAAAAAACAACAACAACTGTGTAATCCTCAAAGCACCCGCAAAGGATGAAATGCACCAGTTTAAATTTTCGTCAATTTTCATGAAAAGTCATACTATAGTATGACTTTTTCATGAAAATGTCGAAATTTTAAACTGAGTTTTTTTTCCACCAAATGAATCGACAGACTATACTATGCCTTTTTTCATTACAATTTTCGACATTCTATACTATGGCATTTTTTTGCGAATATTTTCGACATGACTTTTTTCATGAAAAATTTCGAAAATATTCGTAAAAAAATGCCATAGTATAGAATGTCGAAAATTGTAATGAAAACAGGCATAGTATAGTCTGTCGATTCATTTGGTGGAAAAAAAACTCAGTTTAAATTTTCGTCAATTTTCATGAAAAGTCATACTATAGTATGACTTTTTCATGAAAATGTCGAAATTTTAAACTGACTTTTTTTTCCACCAAATGAATCGACAGACTATACTATGCCTTTTTTCATTAAAATGTTCGACATTCTATACTATGGCATTTTTTTACGAATATTTTCGACATGACTTTTTTCATGAAAATTTTCGAAAATATTCGTAAAAAAATGCCATAGTATAGAATGTCGAAAATTTTAATGAAAACAGGAATAGTATAGTCTGTCGATTCATTTTGGTGGAAAAAAAACAGTTTAAATTTTCGTCAATTTTCATGAAAAGTCATACTATAGTATGACTTTTTCATGAAAATGTCGAAATTTTAAACTGAGTTTTTTTTCCACCAAATGAATCGACAGACTATACTATGCCTTTTTTCATTACAATTTTCGACTTTCTATACTATGGCATTTTTTTACCAATATTTTCTACATGACTTTTTTCATGAAAATGTTCGAAAATATTGGTAAAAAAATGCCATAGTATAGAATGTCGAAAATTTTAATGAAAACAAGCATAGTATAGTCTGTCGATTCATTTGGTGGAAAAAAAACTCAGTTTAAATTTTCGTCAATTTTCATGAAAAGTCATACTATAGTATGACTTTTTCATGAAAATGTCGAAATTTTAAACTGAGTTTTTTTTCCACCAAATGAATCGACAGACTATACTATGCCTTTTTTCATTAAAATGTTCGACATTCTATACTATGGCATTTTTTTACGAATATTTTCGACATGACTTTTTTCATGAAAATTTTCGAAAATATTCGTAAAAAAATGCCAGAGTATAGAATGTCGAAAATTTTAATGAAAACAGGCATAGTATAGTCTGTCGATTCATTTGGTGGAAAAAAAACTCAGTTTAAATTTTCGTCAATTTTCATGAAAAGTCATACTATAGTATGACTTTTTTATGAAAATGTCGAAATTTTAAACTGAGTTTTTTTTCCACAAAATGACTTTTTTCATGAAAATTTTCGAAAATATTCGTAAAAAAATGCCATAGTATAGAATGTCGAAAATTTTAATGAAAACAGGCATAGTATAGTCTGTCGATTCATTTTGGTGGAAAAAAAACAGTTTAAATTTCGTCAATTTTCATGAAAAGTCATACTATAGTATGACTTTTTCATGAAAATGTCGAAATTTTAAACTGAGTTTTTTTTCCACCAAATGACTTTTTTCATGAAAATTTTCGAAAATATTCGTAAAAAAATGCCATAGTATAGAATGTCGAAAATTTTAATGAAAACAGGCATAGTATAGTCTGTCGATTCATTTGGTGGAAAAAAAACTCAGTTTAAATTTTCGTCAATTTTCATGAAAAGTCATACTATAGTATAACTTTTTCATGAAAATGTCGAAATTTTAAACTGAGTTTTTTTTACACCAAATGAATCGACAGACTATACTATGCCTTTTTTCATTAAAATGTTCGACATTCTATACTATGGCATTTTTTTACGAATATTTTCGACATGACTTTTTTCATGAAAATTTTCGAAAATATTCGTAAAGAAATGCCATAGTATAGAATGTCGAAAATTTTAATGAAAACAGGCATAGTATAGTCTGTCGATTCATTTTGGTGGAAAAAAAACAGTTTAAATTTTCGTCAATTTTCATGAAAAGTCATACTATAGTATGACTTTTTTCATGAAAATGTCGAAATTTTAATCTGAGTTTTTTTTCCACCAAATGAATCGACAGACTATACTATGCCTTTTTTCATTACAATTTTCGACTTTCTATACTATGGCATTTTTTTACCAATATTTTCTACATGACTTTTTTCATGAAAATGTTCGAAAATATTCGTAAAAAAATGCCATAGTATAGAATGTCGAAAATTTTAATGAAAACAGGCATAGTATAGTCTGTCGATTCATTTTGGTGGAAAAAAAACAGTTTAAATTTTCGTCAATTTTCATGAAAAGTCATACTATAGTATGACTTTTTCATGAAAATGTCGAAATTTTAAACTGAGTTTTTTTTCCACCAAATGACTTTTTTCATGAAAATTTTCGAAAATATTCGTAAAAAAATGCCATAGTATAGAATGTCGAAAATTTTAATGAAAACAGGCATAGTATAGTCTGTCGATTCATTTGGTGGAAAAAAAACTCAGTTTAAATTTTCGTCAATTTTCATGAAAAGTCATATGACTTTTTTCATGAAAATGTCATGACTTTTTTCATGAAAATGTTCGAAAATATTCGTAAAAAAATGCCATAGTATAGAATGTCGAAAATTTTAATGAAAACAGGCACAGTATAGTCTGTCAATTCATTTGGTGGAAAAAAAACTCAGTTTAAATTTTTGTCAATTTTCAGTAAAAGTCATACTATAGTATGACTTTTTCATGAAAATGTCGAAATTTTAAACTGAGTTTTTTTTCCACCAAATGAATCGACAGACTATACTATGCCTTTTTTCATTAAAATGTTCGACATTCTATACTATGGCATTTTTTTACGAATATTTTCGACATGACTTTTTCATGAAAATTTTCGAAAATATTCGTAAAAAAATGCCATAGTATAGAATGTCGAAAATTTTAATGAAAACAGGCATAGTATAGTCTGTCGATTCATTTTGGTGGAAAAAAAACAGTTTAAATTTTCGTCAATTTTCATGAAAAGTCATACTATAGTATGACTTTTTCATGAAAATTTTCGAAATTTTAATCTGAGTTTTTTTTCCACCAAATGATGTCGATATACTTTTTCATTTATTTTCGACATTGATACATGGATATTTATGCCATTTTTCTACAATTTTTTCTGAAAATGTTGCATTTTTTCAAATAATGCCATAGATAATTTCGAAAATTTTTGAAAATAGATATATGCTTATTATTTGGGAATAAAATATTTAAATTTGTATTTTCATGAAAATGTAATAAAACTTTTATGAATTCGAATTTTAAACTGATTTTTTTTCACAAATGAATCGAATATCTTTATTAGTTCATTTTCACATTAATCGCATTATTATGCATTTTTTACATATTTTTTCATAACATCAAATTTTTAAAATAATCGACATAATTTTTGAAAATTTTTGAAAAATCTAATATAGCTTGATTATTTGTGAAAAAAAATAATAAATTTTATTTATGAAAATTATAAAAACTTTTATAAAATGTCGAATTTTAAAGATTTTTTTTCCCCAAATTGTATGAAATATACTATGCTTTTATTTAAAATGTTCGAATTTATAATGCATTTTTAATATTTTCAAATGACTTTTTATAAATTTTTCAAAATATTCGAAAAAATGCCAGATTATAAATGCAAAATTTTAATAAAATAGGAAATAGCTATGAATTTGTAATAAAAAATCAGTTATTTGTCAATTTTCATTATAAACAATAGTTTTTTGAAAATTTCAATTTAAAACTAGTTTATTTTGCACAATGATTTTTCGAAAATTTTCAAAATTTTTCAAAATGACTATTTATGAAAATATTTAATGAAAACAGCATAGTATAGTTGTCGATTATTTTAAAAAAAAGTAAATTTTCGTAATTTTGTGAAAATCAAAAAGATTTTATAATGTCGAAATTTTAAAAGTATATTTTAACAATTATCGAAAATAATTTAATATTTTTATTTCCATTTAATCATAGATATATTTCCATTTTTCATACAATTTTTCATTATACTGTGCATTTTTTACCAATATTTTCGACAACTTTTTTCTGAAAATTTTCAAAATATTCGAAAAAAATCATAGTATAATTTCGAAAATTATGAAAACAGGCATAGTATAGTCTGTCGATTCATTTGGGTGGAAAAAAAACTCAGTTTAAATTTTCGTCAATTTTCATGAAAAGTCATACTATAGTATGACTTTTTATGAAAATGTCGAAATTTTAAACTGAGTTTTTTTTCCACCAAATGACTTTTTTCATGAAATTTTCGAAAATATTCGTAAAAAAATGCCATAGTATAGAAGTCGAAAATTTTAATGAAAACAGGCATAGTATAGTCTGTCGATTCATTTGGTGGAAAAAAAACAGTTTAAATTTCGTCAATTTTCATGAAAAGTCATACTATAGTATGACTTTTTCATGAAAATGTCGAAATTTTAAACAATTTTTCCAAAATGATTGATGAAAATTTTAATATGTAAAAAATGCTAGTATTATTTTGAAAATTTAAATAAAATTTTAATTTTCATAAATTTGAAAAACTTTTTAAAATTGTCAATTTTTAAGATTTTTTACAAACTTTTTTCTGAAATTCAATTTTAAATGATTTTTTTTACACAAATAATCGAAGTAACTATGTTTTTTATTAAAATTTAATTCATAATGGTTTTTTTACAATATTTAACATGATTTTTTATGAAAATTTAAATATATTTTAAAAAATGCATATATAATGAATTTTAATTGAAAAAGCAAAATTTGTATATTTTGAAAAAAATTTAAATTTTAATTATGAAAATTTTATAAATTTTTCATGAAAATTCAATTTAATTTTTTTTCAAAAATGATTAACTAAATTTTCATTTTATTAAAATGCATATATAGTATGATTTTTAAAAATTTTGAATTTTTTCATAAAATTTTGAAAATATTCAAAAATTCAGTATAAATGTAAAAATATTAATGAAAAGTAATAGTCTGATTCATTTGGTGGAAAAAAAACTATTTAAATTATTTTTTTAAAATTTTCGAAATACTTAATATTTTTTGAAAATGTCGAAATTTTAAATGAGTTTTTTCACAATGTATTTTATGAAAATTTAATATTGTGAAAAATTCTAATAAATGCGAAATTTTATGAAAAGTTAGTAAATTTATTATTTGGTAAAAAAAAATTAAATTTTGTAATTTTATAAAATTCATAAATGACTTTTTCTGAAAATTCGAAATTTTAAATTTTTTTTTCCCCAAATGAATCGAACTAAATTTTTTCATAAAATTCGCATTATACATGCATTTTTTTTACAAATTTTACGCATTTTTCATGAAAATTTTCGAAATTTTAAAAAAATGCATAGTTAAATGTAATTTTATGAAAAAGATAAATTATATTTGTGAAAAAAAACATTTAAATTTGTCAATTTTATGAAAATCATTATAATACTTTTTTCAAAAATGTCGAATTTAATAGTTTTTCCACAAATGATTTTTATGAAAATTTTAAAATATTTAAAAACTAGTATATTCGAAATTTTAAAAAAAGATAGTAATTTGTCAATTTCATTTGGAAAAAAAACTAGTTTAAATTTTCGTCAATTTTATGAAAAGTCATACTATAGTACTTTTTTCATAAAATGTCGAAATTTTAAACTGAGTTTTTTTTCACCAAATGTTCGACAGCTATATATGCTTTTCATAAAATTGAAATTTTAAAATGCATTTTTTTAAATATTTTAATGACTTTTTTCATGAAAATGTTCGAAATTTGATAAAAATGCAATATAAATTTTAATTTTAATGAAAAGCATATATAGCTTGTATTTGTGAAAAAATCATTTAAATTTGAATTTTTGAAAAGTAATCAAGATTACTTTTTCATAAAATTTGAAATTTTAAACTGATTTTTTTCCAAATGATCGAATTACTATGCTTTTTTCATAAATTTTCGAATTTTGTGAAAATATTTTTTAAATTTTCGAAATTTTATGAAAACATATTGATATTTCGAAAAAAATGCGAGATTAAATTGAAATTTTTGAAAATGGAATAGTATACTTGTTATTTGTCGAAAAAAATTCATTTAAATTGTCTATTTTTTTAAATTAATTTTATTTTAATTGAAAATTCGAAATTTAAAATGCCATTTTTCCAATTGAAAATTTTAATAACAGGCTATTATGCATTATTTGGTGAAAAGCATTTTTTTACAATATTTTCGATGATTTTTTCTAAAATTTTAAAATTTTTAAAAAATGCAAAGTATAAATAGTATTTTTTAATGAAAAAGTCAAGTATATTGTCATTTTTGTGAAAAAAATCATTTAAATTTTTCATTTTCATAAATTACATATATTTCTTTTATGAAAATTCGAAATTTTAAACTATTTTTTTTCACCAAATTTTTTCATGAAAATTTAAAATATTCGTAAAAATTGCATGTATAAAATGTCGAAAATTTTATAAAAAGGATAGATATTTCGATTCATTTGGTGGAAAAAAAAACAGTTTAAATTTTCGTCAATTTTCATGAAAAGTCATACTATAGTATGACTTTTTCATGAAAATGTCGAAATTTTAAACTGAGTTTTTTTTCCACCAAATGACTTTTTTCATGAAAATTTTCGAAAATATTCGTAAAAAAATGCCATAGTATAGAATGTCGAAAATTTTAATGAAAACAGGCATAGTATAGTCTGTCGATTCATTTGGTGGAAAAAAAACTCAGTTTAAATTTTCGTCAATTTTCATGAAAAGTCATGCTATAGTATGACTTTTTCATGAAAATGTCGAAATTTTAAACTGAGTTTTTTTTACACCAAATGAATCGACAGACTATACTATGCCTTTTTTCATTAAAATTTTCGACATTCTATACTATGGCATTTTTTTACGTATATTTTCGACATGACTTTTTTCATGAAAATTTTCGAAAATATTCGTAAAAAAATGCCATAGTATAGAATGTCGAAAATTTTAATGAAAACAGGCATAGTATAGTCTGTCGATTCATTTGGTGGAAAAAAAACTCAGTTTAAATTTTCGTCAATTTTCATGAAAAGTCATACTATAGTATGACTTTTTCATGAAAATGTCGAAATTTTAAACTGAGTTTTTTTTCCACCAAATGAATCGACAGACTATACTATGCCTTTTTTCATTAAAATGTTCGACATTCTATATACTATGGCATTTTTTTACGAATATTTTCGACATGACTTTTTTCATGAAAATTTTCGAAAATATTCGTAAAAAAAATGCCATAGTATAGAATGTCGAAAATTTTAACTGAAAACAGGCATAGTATAGTCTGTCGATCTCATTTGGGGGGAAAAAAAATCAGTTAAATTTTCGTCAATTTTCATGAAAAGTCATACTATAGTATAACTTTTTCATGAAAATGTCGAAATTTTAACAGAGTTTTTTTTCCACCAATGAATCGACAGACTATACTATGCCTTTTTTCATTAAAATGTTCGACATTCTATACTATGGCATTTTTTTACGAATATTTTCGACATGACTTTTTTCATGAAAATTTTCGAAAATATTCGTAAAAAAATGCCATAGTATAGAATGTCGAAAATTTTAATGAAAACAGGCATAGTATAGTCTGTCGATTCATTTGGTGGAAAAAAAACTCAGTTTAAATTTTCGTCAATTTTCATGAAAAGTCATACTATAGTATGACTTTTTCATGAAAATGTCGAAATTTTAAACTGAGTTTTTTTTCCACCAAATGAATCGACAGACTATACTATGCCTTTTTTCATTAAAATGTTCGACATTCTATACTATGGCATTTTTTTACGAATATTTTCGACATGACTTTTTTCATGAAAATTTTCGAAAATATTCGTAAAAAAATGCCATAGTATAGAATGTCGAAAATTTTAATGAAAACAGGCATAGTATAGTCTGTCGATTCATTTGGTGGAAAAAAAACTCAGTTTAAATTTTCGTCAATTTTCATGAAAAGTCATACTATAGTATGACTTTTTCATGAAAATGTCGAAATTTTAAACTGAGTTTTTTTTCCACCAAATGAATCGACAGACTATACTATGCCTTTTTTCATTAAAATGTTCGACATTCTATACTATGACATTTTTTTACGAATATTTTCGACATGACTTTTTTCATGAAAATTTTCGAAAATATTCGTAAAAAAATGCCATAGTATAGAATGTCGAAAATTTTAATGAAAACAGGCATAGTATAGTCTGTCGATTCATTTGGTGGAAAAAAAACTCAGTTTAAATTTTCGTCAATTTTCATGAAAAGTCATACTATAGTATGACTTTTTCATGAAAATGTCGAAATTTTAAACTGAGTTTTTTTTCCACCAAATGAATCGACAGACTATACTATGCCTTTTTTCATTAAAATGTTCGACATTCTATACTATGGCATTTTTTTACGAATATTTTCGACATGACTTTTTTCATGAAAATTTTCGAAAATATTCGTAAAAAAATGCCATAGTATAGAATGTCGAAAATTTTAATGAAAACAGGCATAGTATAGTCTGTCGATTCATTTGGTGGAAAAAAAACTCAGTTTAAATTTTCGTCAATTTTCATGAAAAGTCATACTATAGTATGACTTTTTCATGAAAATGTCGAAATTTTAAACTGAGTTTTTTTTCCACCAAATGAATCGACAGACTATACTATGCCTTTTTTCATTACAATTTTCGACATTCTATACTATGGCATTTTTTTACGAATATTTTCGACATGACTTTTTTCATGAAAATTTTCGAAAATATTCGTAAAAAAATGCCATAGTATAGAATGTCGAAAATTTTAATGAAAACAGGCATAGTATAGTCTGTCGATTCATTTGGTGGAAAAAAAACTCAGTTTAAATTTTCGTCAATTTTCATGAAAAGTCATACTATAGTATGACTTTTTCATGAAAATGTCGAAATTTTAAACTGAGTTTTTTTTCCACCAAATGAATCGACAGACTATACTATGCCTTTTTTCATTAAAATGTTCGACATTCTATACTATGGCATTTTTTTACGAATATTTTCGACATAACTTTTTTCATGAAAATTTTCGAAAATATTCGTAAAAAAATGCCATAGTATAGAATGTCGAAAATTTTAATGAAAACAGGCATAGTATAGTCTGTCGATTCATTTGGTGGAAAAAAAACTCAGTTTAAATTTTCGTCAATTTTCATGAAAAGTCATACTATAGTATGACTTTTTTCATGAAAATGTCGAAATTTTAAACTGAGTTTTTTTTCCACCAAATGAATCGACAGACTATACTATGCCTTTTTTCATTACAATGTTCGACATTCTGTACTATGGCATTTTTTTACCAATATTTTCGACATGACTTTTTCATGAAAATTTTCGAAAATATTCGTAAAAAAATGCCATAGTATAGAATGTCGAAAATTTGAATGAAAACAGGCATAGTATAGTCTGTTGATTCATTTGGTGGAAAAAAAACTCAGTTTAAATTTTCGTCAATTTTCATGAAAAGTCATACTATAGTATGACTTTTTCATGAAAATGTCGAAATTTTAAACTGAGTTTTTTTTCCACCAAATGAATCGACAGACTATACTATGCCTTTTTTCATTAAAATGTTCGACATTCTATACTATGGCATTTTTTTACGAATATTTTCGACATGACTTTTTTCATGAAAATTTTCGAAAATATTCGTAAAAAAATGCCATAGTATAGAATGTCGAAAATTTTAATGAAAACAGGCATAGTATAGTCTGTCGATTCATTTGGTGGAAAAAAAACTCAGTTTAAATTTTCGTCAATTTTCATGAAAAGTCATACTATAGTATGACTTTTTCATGAAAATGTCGAAATTTTAAACTGAGTTTTTTTTCCACCAAATGAATCGACAGACTATACTATGCCTTTTTTCATTAAAATGTTCGACATTCTATACTATGACATTTTTTTACGAATATTTTCGACATGACTTTTTTCATGAAAATTTCGAAAATATTCGTAAAAAAATGCCATAGTATAGAATGTCGAAAATTTTAATGAAAACAGGCATAGTATAGTCTGTCGATTCATTTGGTGGAAAAAAAACTCAGTTTAAATTTTCGTCAATTTTCATGAAAAGTCATACTATAGTATGACTTTTTCATGAAAATGTCGAAATTTTAAACTGAGTTTTTTTTCCACCAAATGAATCGACAGACTATACTATGCCTTTTTTCATTAAAATGTTCGACATTCTATACTATGACATTTTTTTACGAATATTTTCGACATGACTTTTTTCATGAAAATTTTCGAAAATATTCGTAAAAAAATGCCATAGTATAGAATGTCGAAAATTTTAATGAAAACAGGCATAGTATAGTCTGTCGATTCATTTGGTGGAAAAAAAACTCAGTTTAAATTTTCGTCAATTTTCATGAAAAGTCATACTATAGTATGACTTTTTCATGAAAATGTCGAAATTTTAAACTGAGTTTTTTTTCCACCAAATGAATCGACAGACTATACTATGCCTTTTTTCATTAAAATGTTCGACATTCTATACTATGACATTTTTTTACGAATATTTTCGACATGACTTTTTTCATGAAAATTTTCGAAAATATTCGTAAAAAAATGCCATAGTATAGAATGTCGAAAATTTTAATGAAAACAGGCATAGTATAGTCTGTCGATTCATTTGGTGGAAAAAAAACTCAGTTTAAATTTTCGTCAATTTTCATGAAAAGTCATACTATAGTATGACTTTTTCATGAAAATGTCGAAATTTTAAACTGAGTTTTTTTTCCACCAAATGAATCGACAGACTATACTATGCCTTTTTTCATTAAAATGTTCGACATTCTATACTATGGCATTTTTTTACGAATATTTTCGACATGACTTTTTTCATGAAAATTTTCGAAAATATTCGTAAAAAAATGCCATAGTATAGAATGTCGAAAATTTTAATGAAAACAGGCATAGTATAGTCTGTCGATTCATTTGGTGGAAAAAAAACTCAGTTTAAATTTTCGTCAATTTTCATGAAAAGTCATACTATAGTATGACTTTTTCATGAAAATGTCGAAATTTTAAACTGAGTTTTTTTTCCACCAAATGAATCGACAGACTATACTATGCCTTTTTTCATTAAAATGTTCGACATTCTATACTATGGCATTTTTTTACGAATATTTTCGACATGACTTTTTTCATGAAAATTTTCGAAAATATTCGTAAAAAAATGCCATAGTATAGAATGTCGAAAATTTTAATGAAAACAGGCATAGTATAGTCTGTCGATTCATTTGGTGGAAAAAAAACTCAGTTTAAATTTTCGTCAATTTTCATGAAAAGTCATACTATAGTATGACTTTTTCATGAAAATGTCGAAATTTTAAACTGAGTTTTTTTTCCACCAAATGAATCGACAGACTATACTATGCCTTTTTTCATTAAAATTTTCGACATTCTATACTATGGCATTTTTTTACGAATATTTTCGACATGACTTTTTTCATGAAAATTTTCGAAAATATTCGTAAAAAAATGCCATAGTATAGAATGTCGAAAATTTTAATGAAAACAGGCATAGTATAGTCTGTCGATTCATTTGGTGGAAAAAAAACTCAGTTTAAATTTTCGTCAATTTTCATGAAAAGTCATACTATAGTATGACTTTTTCATGAAAATGTCGAAATTTTAAACTGAGTTTTTTTTCCACCAAATGAATCGATATACTATGCCTTTTTTCATTAAAATTTTCGACATTCTATACTATGACATTTTTTTACGAATATTTTCGACATGACTTTTTTCATGAAAATTTTCGAAAATATTCGTAAAAAAATGCCATAGTATAGAATGTCGAAAATTTTAATGAAAACAGGCATAGTATAGTCTGTCGATTCATTTGGTGGAAAAAAAACTCAGTTTAAATTTTCGTCAATTTTCATGAAAAGTCATACTATAGTATGACTTTTTCATGAAAATGTCGAAATTTTAAACTGAGTTTTTTTTCCACCAAATGAATCGACAGACTATACTATGCCTTTTTTCATTAAAATGTTCGACATTCTATACTATGGCATTTTTTTACGAATATTTTCGACATGACTTTTTTCATGAAAATTTTCGAAAATATTCGTAAAAAAATGCCATAGTATAGAATGTCGAAAATTTTAATGAAAACAGGCATAGTATAGTCTGTCGATTCATTTGGTGGAAAAAAAACTCAGTTTAAATTTTCGTCAATTTTCATGAAAAGTCATACTATAGTATGACTTTTTCATGAAAATGTCGAAATTTTAAACTGAGTTTTTTTTCCACCAAATGAATCGACAGACTATACTATGCCTTTTTTCATTAAAATGTTCGACATTCTATACTATGACATTTTTTTACGAATATTTTTGACATGACTTTTTTCATGAAAATTTTCGAAAATATTCGTAAAAAAATGTCATAGTATAGAATGTCGAAAATTTTAATGAAAACAGGCATAGTATAGTCTGTCGATTCATTTGGTGGAAAAAAAACTCAGTTTAAATTTTCGTCAATTTTCATGAAAAGTCATACTATAGTATGACTTTTTCATGAAAATTGACGAAATTTTAAACTGAGTTTTTTTTCCACCAAATGAATCGACAGACTATACTATGCCTTTTTTCATTAAAATGTTCGACATTCTATACTATGACATTTTTTTACGAATATTTTCGACATGACTTTTTCATGAAAATTTTCGAAAATATTCGTAAAAAAATGTCATAGTATAGAATGTCGAAAATTTTAATGAAAACAGGCATAGTATAGTCTGTCGATTCATTTGGTGGAAAAAAAACTCAGTTTAAATTTTCGTCAATTTTCATGAAAAGTCATGCTATAGTATGACTTTTTTGAAAATTGACGAAATTTTAAACTGAGTTTTTTTTCTACCAAATGAATCGACAGACTATACTATGCCTTTTTTCATTACAATTTTCGACATTCTATACTATGACATTTTTTTACGAATATTTTCGACATGACTTTTTCATGAAAAATTTTCGAAAATATTCGTAAAAAAATGCCATAGTATAGAATGTCGAAAATTTTAATGAAAACAGGCATAGTATAGTCTGTCGATTCATTTGGTGGAAAAAAAACTCAGTTTAAATTTTCGTCATTTTCATGAAAAGTCATACTATAGTATGACTTTTTCATGAAAATGTCGAAATTTTAAACTGAGTTTTTTTTCCACCAAATGAATCGACAGACTATACTATGCCTGTTTTCATTAAAATTTTCGACATTCTATACTATGGCATTTTTTTACGAATATTTTCGACATGACTTTTTAAATGTCGAAAATATTGTAAAAAAATGCTAGTTAAATTCATATTTTAATGAAAAGTTATATAGTCTGATTTTGTGAAAAATATTTAAATTTTGAATTTTCATTAAAAATATGTATACTTTATGACTTTTCAATTTAAATGTTTTTTCATCCAAATGATTCGACATATACTATGCTTTTTTATAAAATTTCCATTTTACTATGAATTTTTTTAGAATATTTTCGAAAATTTTATTGAAAAAGTGAAAATATTCGAACATGCTGATAGAATTCGATTATTTTAGAAAAAGCATGTTAAAGTCTTCGATATTTGTGATAAAATCATAATTTATATTTTATGAAAAGAATTATACTATTTTTTTCATAAAATGTCGAATTTTACTATTTTTTTTCACAAATATCGAAATATCATGCCTTTTTTCATAATTTTCGACATTTTTATAAATTTTGAATATTTAAGCAATTTTTATGAAAATTTGAAATATATCGTAAATCATGTGATAGTATAAATTCATTTATAATGAAAACTTTCATGAATAGTCTCATTTATGATTTTAATAAAGTTGAAATTTTCATCAATTTTCTAAAAAATAATGTTATTTTTATGAAATTTTTGATATATTATACGAGTTTTTATTCATGAAATTATTTTACAACTATCGCATGCCTTTTTTCATAAAATTTTCGACTTTATATTAAAATTTTTTTAATATTTAGAAATCGATTTTTAATGAAAATTTTAATATATTCGTAAAATGATAGTATAAATTCATTTTGTAATAAAACAGGTTTATATAGTCTCATTTTCATTAGAGTATAAAAACATTAAATTTTTCAATGTTTTTTAAACAAATTATGTCAACTTATAAACCTTTATTTTAAATTGTTTTTTATACATGGAATTTTCTACGATATACTGCATTTTTTTTAAGAAAATTTTCGAAATACTTGATTTTGAATATTTTGAATTCGAAAATTTTATGAAAAGTAAATATTCAAGATGCTATAGTGGATAAATTAGTTTAATTTAATCAGTTTTAGATAGTCATTTTATATGTTTACATAAATGTTAAATTTTAACAATTTTATTTTAAACATATTAATTACGAATTTACTAATTTCAATTTAAATGCTTTTTTTCTCAAATTTTCTACGATATTTGCATTTTTTTTAGAATATGTTCGAAATTTTTGAAAATTTTCCAAATTTCGAAAAATTTTTATGAAAATGTCAAAATTTTTAAAAAAAATTGGCATGAAGAATATCAATTTAAATTCAATTTTATAAAAGTCATATAATTCACTTTTTCATGAAAATGTCGAAATTTTAAACTGAGTTTTTTTCCACCAAATGAATCGACAGACTATACTATGCCTTTTTTCATTAAAATTTTCGACATTCTATACTATGGCATTTTTTTACGAATATTTTCGACATGACTTTTTTCATGAAAATTTTCGAAAATATTCGTAAAAAAATGCCATAGTATAGAATGTCGAAAATTTTAATGAAAACAGGCATAGTATAGTCTGTCGATTCATTTGGTGGAAAAAAAACTCAGTTTAAATTTTCGTCAATTTTCATGAAAAGTCATACTATAGTATGACTTTTTCATGAAAATGTCGAAATTTTAAACTGAGTTTTTTTTCCACCAAATGAATCGACAGACTATACTATGCCTTTTTTCATTAAAATGTTCGACATTCTATACTATGGCATTTTTTTACCAATATTTTCGACATGACTTTTTTCATGAAAATGTTCGAAAATATTCGTAAAAAAATGCCATAGTATAGAATGTCGAAAATTTTAATGAAAACAGGCATAGTATAGTCTGTCGATTCATTTGGTGGAAAAAAAACTCAGTTTAAATTTTCGTCAATTTTCATGAAAAGTCATACTATAGTATAACTTTTTCATGAAAATGTCGAAATTTTAAACTGAGTTTTTTTTCCAACCAAATGAATCGACAGACTATACTATGCCTTTTATCATTAAAATGTTCGACATTCTGTACTATGGCATTTTTTTACGAATATTTTCGACATGACTTTTTTCATGAAAATTTTCGAAAATATTCGTAAAAAAATGCCATAGTATAGAATGTCGAAAATTTTAATGAAAACAGGCATAGTATAGTCTGTCGATTCATTTGGTGGAAAAAAAACTCAGTTTAAATTTTCGTCAATTTTCATGAAAAGTCATACTATAGTATGACTTTTTCATGAAAATGTCGAAATTTTAAACTGAGTTTTTTTTCCACCAAATGAATCGACAGACTATACTATGCCTTTTTTCATTAAAATGTTCGACATTCTATACTATGGCATTTTTTTACGAATATTTTCGACATGACTTTTTTCATGAAAATTTTCGAAAATATTCGTAAAAAAATGCCATAGTATAGAATGTCGAAAATTTTAATGAAAACAGGCATAGTATAGTCTGTCGATTCATTTGGTGGAAAAAAAACTCAGTTTAAATTTTCGTCAATTTTCATGAAAAGTCATACTATAGTATGACTTTTTCATGAAAATGTCGAAATTTTAAACTGAGTTTTTTTTCCACCAAATGAATCGACAGACTATACTATGCCTTTTTTCATTAAAATGTTCGACATTCTATACTATGGCATTTTTTTACGAATATTTTCGACATGACTTTTTTCATGAAAATTTTCGAAAATATTCGTAAAAAAATGTCATAGTATAGAATGTCGAAAATTTTAATGAAAACAGGCATAGTATAGTCTGTCGATTCATTTGGTGGAAAAAAAACTCAGTTTAAATTTTCGTCAATTTTCATGAAAAGTCATACTATAGTATGACTTTTTCATGAAAATGTCGAAATTTTAAACTGAGTTTTTTTTCCACCAAATGAATCGACAGACTATACTATGCCTTTTTTCATTAAAATGTTCGACATTCTATACTATGGCATTTTTTTACGAATATTTTCGACATGACTTTTTTCATGAAAATTTTCGAAAATATTCGTAAAAAAATGTCATAGTATAGAATGTCGAAAATTTTAATGAAAACAGGCATAGTATAGTCTGTCGATTCATTTGGTGGAAAAAAAACTCAGTTTAAATTTTCGTCAATTTTCATGAAAAGTCATACTATAGTATGACTTTTTCATGAAAATGTCGAAATTTTAAACTGAGTTTTTTTTCCACCAAATGAATCGACAGACTATACTATGCCTTTTTTCATTAAAATGTTCGACATTCTATACTATGACATTTTTTTACGAATATTTTCGAAAATTTTCATGAAAAAAGTCATGTCGAAAATATTCGTAAAAAAATGTCATAGTATAGAATGTCGAAAATTTTGAAAACAGGCATAGTATAGTCTGTCGATTCATTTGGTGGAAAAAAAACTCAGTTTAAATTTTCGTCAATTTTCATGAAAAGTCATACTATAGTATGACTTTTTCATGAAAATGTCGAAATTTTAAACTGAGTTTTTTTTCCACCAAATGAATCGACAGACTATACTATGCCTTTTTTCATTAAAATGTTCGACATTCTATACTATGACATTTTTTTACGAATATTTTCGACATGACTTTTTTCATGAAAATTTTCGAAAATATTCGTAAAAAAATGTCATAGTATAGAATGTCGAAAATTTTAATGAAAACAGGCATAGTATAGTCTGTCGATTCATTTGGTGGAAAAAAAACTCAGTTTAAATTTTCGTCAATTTTCATGAAAAGTCATACTATAGTATGACTTTTTCATGAAAATGTCGAAATTTTAAACTGAGTTTTTTTTCCACCAAATGAATCGACAGACTATACTATGCCTGTTTTCATTAAAATGTTCGACATTCTATACTATGACATTTTTTTACGAATATTTTCGACATGACTTTTTTCATGAAAATTTTCGAAAATATTCGTAAAAAAATGCCATAGTATAGAATGTCGAAAATTTTCATGAAAACAGGCATAGTATAGTCTGTCGATTCATTTGGTGGAAAAAAAACTCAGTTTAAATTTTCGTCAATTTTCATGAAAAGTCATACTATAGTATGACTTTTTCATGAAAATGTCGAAATTTTAAACTGAGTTTTTTTTCCACCAAATGAATCGACAGACTATACTATGCCTTTTTTCATTAAAATGTTCGACATTCTATACTATGACATTTTTTTACGAATATTTTCGACATGACTTTTTTCATGAAAATTTTCGAAAATATTCGTAAAAAAATGTCATAGTATAGAATGTCGAAAATTTTAATGAAAACAGGCATAGTATAGTCTGTCGATTCATTTGGTGGAAAAAAAACTCAGTTTAAATTTCGTCAATTTTCATGAAAAGTCATACTATAGTATGACTTTTTCATGAAAATGTCGAAATTTTAAACTGAGTTTTTTTTCCACCAAATGAATCGACAGACTATACTATGCCTTTTTTCATTAAAATTTTCGACATTCTATACTATGGCATTTTTTTACGAATATTTTCGACATGACTTTTTTCATGAAAATTTTCGAAAATATTCGTAAAAAAATGCCATAGTATAGAATGTCGAAAATTTTAATGAAAACAGGCATAGTATAGTCTGTCGATTCATTTGGTGGAAAAAAAACTCAGTTTAAATTTTCGTCAATTTTCATGAAAAGTCATACTATAGTATGACTTTTTCATGAAAATGTCGAAATTTTAAACTGAGTTTTTTTTCCACCAAATGAATCGACAGACTATACTATGCCTTTTTTCATTAAAATTTTCGACATTCTATACTATGGCATTTTTTTACGAATATTTTCGACATGACTTTTTTCATGAAAATTTTCGAAAATATTCGTAAAAAAATGCCATAGTATAGAATGTCGAAAATTTTAATGAAAACAGGCATAGTATAGTCTGTCGATTCATTTGGTGGAAAAAAAACTCAGTTTAAATTTTCGTCAATTTTCATGAAAAGTCATACTATAGTATGACTTTTTCATGAAAATGTCGAAATTTTAAACTGAGTTTTTTTTCCACCAAATGAATCGACAGACTATACTATGCCTTTTTTCATTAAAATTTTCGACATTCTATACTATGGCATTTTTTTACGAATATTTTCGACATGACTTTTTTCATGAAAATTTTCGAAAATATTCGTAAAAAAATGCCATAGTATAGAATGTCGAAAATTTTAATGAAAACAGGCATAGTATAGTCTGTCGATTCATTTGGTGGAAAAAAAACTCAGTTTAAATTTTCGTCAATTTTCATGAAAAGTCATACTATAGTATGACTTTTTCATGAAAATGTCGAAATTTTAAACTGAGTTTTTTTTCCACCAAATGAATCGACAGACTATACTATGCCTTTTTTCATTACAATTTTCGACATTCTATACTATGGCATTTTTTTACGAATATTTTCGACATGACTTTTTTCATGAAAATTTTCGAAAATATTCGTAAAAAAATGCCATAGTATAGAATGTCGAAAATTTTAATGAAAACAGGCATAGTATAGTCTGTCGATTCATTTGGTGGAAAAAAAACTCAGTTTAAATTTTCGTCAATTTTCATGAAAAGTCATACTATAGTATAACTTTTTCATGAAAATGTCGAAATTTTAAACTGAGTTTTTTTTCCACCAAATGAATCGACAGACTATACTATGCCTTTTTTCATTACAATTTTCGACATTCTATACTATGGCATTTTTTTACGAATATTTTCGACATGACTTTTTTCATGAAAATTTTCGAAAATATTCGTAAAAAAATGCCATAGTATAGAATGTCGAAAATTTTAATGAAAACAGGCATAGTATAGTCTGTCGATTCATTTGGTGGAAAAAAAACTCAGTTTAAATTTTCGTCAATTTTCATGAAAAGTCATACTATAGTATACTTTTTCACAAAAATGTCGAAATTTTAAACTGAGTTTTTTTTCCACCAAATGAATCGACAGACTATACTATGCCTTTTTTCATTACAATTTTCGACATTCTATACTATGGCATTTTTTTACGAATATTTTCGACATGACTTTTTTCATGAAAATTTTCGAAAATATTCGTAAAAAAATGCCATAGTATAGAATGTCGAAAATTTTAATGAAAACAGGCATAGTATAGTCTGTCGATTCATTTGGTGTAAAAAAAACTCAGTTTAAATTTTCGTCAATTTTCATGAAAAGTCATACTATAGTATAACTTTTTCATGAAAATGTCGAAATTTTAAACTGAGTTTTTTTTCCACCAAATGAATCGACAGACTATACTATGCCTTTTTTCATTACAATTTTCGACATTCTATACTATGGCATTTTTTTACGAATATTTTCGACATGACTTTTTTCATGAAAATTTTCGAAAATATTCGTAAAAAAATGTCATAGTATAGAATGTCGAAAATTTTCATGAAAACAGGCATAGTATAGTCTGTCGATTCATTTGGTGGAAAAAAAACTCAGTTTAAATTTTCGTCAATTTTCATGAAAAGTCATACTATAGTATGACTTTTTCATGAAAATGTCGAAATTTTAAACTGAGTTTTTTTTCCACCAAATGAATCGACAGACTATACTATGCCTTTTTTCATTACAATTTTCGACATTCTATACTATGGCATTTTTTTACGAATATTTTCGACATGACTTTTTTCATGAAAATTTTCGAAAATATTCGTAAAAAAATGCCATAGTATAGAATGTCGAAAATTTTAATGAAAACAGGCATAGTATAGTCTGTCGATTCATTTGGTGGAAAAAAAACTCAGTTTAAATTTTCGTCAATTTTCATGAAAAGTCATACTATAGTATGACTTTTTCATGAAAATGTCGAAATTTTAAACTGAGTTTTTTTTCCACCAAATGAATCGACAGACTATACTATGCCTTTTTTCATTACAATTTTCGACATTCTATAATATGGCATTTTTTTGCGAATATTTTCGACATGACTTTTTTCATGAAAATTTTCGAAAATATTCGTAAAAAAATGCCATAGTATAGAATGTCGAAAATTTTAATGAAAACAGGCATAGTATAGTCTGTCGATTCATTTGGTGGAAAAAAAACTCAGTTTAAATTTTCGTCAATTTTCATGAAAAGTCATACTATAGTATAACTTTTTCATGAAAATGTCGAAATTTTAAACTGAGTTTTTTTTCCACCAAATGAATCGACAGACTATACTATGCCTTTTTTCATTAAAATTTTCGACATTCTATACTATGCATTTTTTTACGAATATTTTCGACATGACTTTTTTCATGAAAATTTTCGAAAATATTCGTAAAAAAATGCCATAGTATAGAATGTCGAAAATTTTAATGAAAACAGGCATAGTATAGTCTATCGATTCATTTTGGTGGAAAAAAAACAGTTTAAATTTTCGTCAATTTTCATGAAAAGTCATACTATAGTATGACTTTTTTCATGAAAATGTCGAAATTTTAAACTGAGTTTTTTTTCCACCAAATGAATCGTCAGACTATACTATGCCTTTTTTCATTACAATTTTCGACATTCTATACTATGGCATTTTTTTACCAATATTTTCGACATGACTTTTTTCATGAAAAATTTCGAAAATATTCGTAAAAAAATGCCATAGTATAGAATGTCGAAAATTTTAATGAAAACAGGCATAGTATAGTCTGTCGATTCATTTGGTGGAAAAAAAACTCAGTTTAAATTTTCGTCAATTTTCATGAAAAGTCATACTATAGTATAACTTTTTCATGAAAATGTCGAAATATTAAACTGAGTTTTTTTTCCACCAAATGAATCGACAGACTATACTATGCCTTTTTTCATTACAATTTTCGACATTCTATACTATGGCATTTTTTTACGAATATTTTCGACATGACTTTTTTCATGAAAATGTTCGAAAATTTTCGTAAAAAAATGCCATAGTATAGAATGTCGAAAATTTTAATGAAAACAGGCATATTATAGTCTGTCGATTCATTTGGTGGAAAAAAACTCAGTTTAAATTTTCGTCAATTTTCATGAAAAGTCATACTATAGTATGACTTTTTCATGAAAATGTCGAAATTTTAAACTGAGTTTTTTTTCCACCAAATGAATCGACAGACTATACTATGCCTTTTTTCATTACAATTTTCGACATTCTATACTATGGCATTTTTTTACCGAATATTTTCGACATGACTTTTTTCATGAAAATGTTCGAAAATATTCGTAAAAAAATGCCATAGTATAGAATGTCGAAAATTTTAATGAAAACAGGCATAGTATAGTCTGTCGATTCATTTGGTGGAAAAAAAAACAGTTTAAATTTTCGTCAATTTTCATGAAAAGTCATGCTATAGTATGACTTTTTCATGAAAATGTCGAAATTTTAAACTGAGTTTTTTTTCCACCAAATGAATCGACAGACTATACTATGCCTTTTTTCATTACAATTTTCGACATTCTATACTATGGCATTTTTTTACGAATATTTTCGACATGACTTTTTTCATGAAAATTTTCGAAAATATTCGTAAAAAAATGCCATAGTATAGAATGTCGAAAATTTTAATGAAAACAGGCATAGTATAGTCTGTCGATTCATTTGGTGGAAAAAAAACTCAGTTTAAATTTTCGTCAATTTTCATGAAAAGTCATACTATAGTATAACTTTTTCATGAAAATGTCGAAATTTTAAACTGAGTTTTTTTTCCACCAAATGAATCGACAGACTATACCATGCTTTTTTTCATTAAAATGTTCGACATTCTATACTATGGCATTTTTTTGCGAATATTTTCGACATGACTTTTTTCATGAAAAATTTCGAAAATATTCGTAAAAAAATGCCATAGTATAGAATGTCGAAAATTTTAATGAAAACAGGCATAGTATAGTCTGTCGATTCATTTTGGTGGAAAAAAAACAGTTTAAATTTTCGTCAATTTTCATGAAAAGTCATACTATAGTATGACTTTTTCATGAAAATGTCGAAATTTTAAACTGAGTTTTTTTTCCACCAAATGAATCGACAGACTATACTATGCCTTTTTTCATTACAATTTTCGACATTCTATACTATGGCATTTTTTTACGAATATTTTCGACATGACTTTTTTCATGAACATTTTCGAAAATATTCGTAAAAAAATGCCATAGTATAGAATGTCGAAAATTTTAATGAAAACAGGCATAGTATAGTCTGTCGATTCATTTGGTGGAAAAAAAACTCAGTTTAAATTTTCGTCAATTTTCATGAAAAGTCATACTATAGTATAACTTTTTCATGAAAATGTCGAAATTTTAAACTGAGTTTTTTTTCCACCAAATGAATCGACAGACTATACTATGCCTTTTTTCATTACAATTTTCGACATTCTATACTATGGCATTTTTTTGCGAATATTTTCGACATGACTTTTTTCATGAAAAATTTCGAAAATATTCGTAAAAAAATGCCATAGTATAGAATGTCGAAAATTTTAATGAAAACAGGCATATTATAGTCTGTCGATTCATTTGGTGGAAAAAAAACTCAGTTTAAATTTTCGTCAATTTTCATGAAAAGTCATACTATAGTATGACTTTTTCATGAAAATGTCGAAATTTTAAACTGAGTTTTTTTTCCACCAAATGAATCGACAGACTATACTATGCCTTTTTTCATTACAATTTTCGACATTCTATACTATGGCATTTTTTTACGAATATTTTCGAACATTTTCATGAAAAAAGTCATGTCGAAAATATTCGTAAAAAAATGCCATAGTATAGAATGTCGAACATTTTAATGAAAAAAGGCATAGTATAGTCTGTCGATTCATTTGGTGGAAAAAAAACTCAGTTTAAATTTTCGACATTTTCATGAAAAAAGTCATACTCTAGTATGACTTTTTTTTTCATAAAATATTCGACATACGATACTATGACCTTTTTCTCATACAATTTCCGACATACTATAGCATGACTTTTTTTTCATAACATTTTCGACGTACTATACTGTGAAGTTTTTTTTCATAAAATTTTCGACATACTATAGTATGACTTTTTTCATGATAAACTTTTCGACATACTATAGTATGACTTTTTTTTTCATAAAATTTTCGACATACTATACTATGACTTTTTTTTCATAATATTTTCGACATACTATAGTATGACTTTTTTTTCATAAAATTTGCGACATACTATACTATGACTTTTTTTCATAAAATTAACGACATACTTTACTATGATGTTTTTTTTCATTAAATTTTCGACATACTATAATATGATTTTTTTTTCATAAAATTTTCGACATACTATAATATGATTTTTATTTTTCATAAAATTTTCGATATGCTATAGTATGACTTTTTTTCAAAAAATTTTCGACATACTATACTATGATGTTTTTTTTCATAACATTTTCGATATACTATAGTATGACCTTTTTTTCATAAAATTTGCGACATACTATACTATGACTTTTTTTCATAAAATTTTCGACATACTATACTATGACTTTTTTTCATAAAATTTGCGACATATTATACTATGATTTTTTTTTTTCATAAAATTTTCGACATACTATAGTATGACTTCTTTTTCATAAACTTTTCGACATACTATACTATGACTTTTTTTTCACAAAATTTTCGACATGCTATACTATGACTTTTTTTTCATAAAATCTTCAACATACTATACTATGACTTTTTTTTCATAAAAATTTCGACATGCTATACTATGACTTTTTTTTCATGAAATTTTCGACATAAAATAGTATGACTTTTTTTCGACATATAGCATGACTTTTTTTTCATAACATTTTCGACATACTATACTATGACTTTTTTTTTCATAAAATTTTCGACATACTATAGTATGACTTTTTTTTTATAAAATTTTCGACATACTATAGCATGACTTTTTTTTCATTAAATTTTCGCCATACTATACTACGATGTTTTTTTCATAAAAATTTCAACATACTATACTATGATGTTTTTTTCATAAAATTTTCGACATACTATACTATGACTTTTTTCTCATAAAATTTCCGACATACTATAGCATGAATTTTTTTTCATAAAATTTTCGACATACTATACTATGATGTTTTTTTTCATTAAATTTTCGACATACTATAGTATGACTTTTTTCATTATAAAGTTTTCGACATACTATAGTATGACTTTTTTTTCATTCAATTTTTGACATACTATACTATGATGTTTTTTTTCATTCAATTTTCGAGGTACTATAGTATGACTTTTTTTCATAAAATTAGCGACATACTATACTATGATGTTTTTTTTCATAAAATTTTCAATATACTATAGTATGACCTTTTTTTCATAAAATTTGCGACATACTATACTATGACTTTTTTTCATAAAATTTTCGACATACTATACTATGACTTTTTTTTCATAAAATTTGAGACATATTATACTATGATTTTTTTTTTCATAAAATTTTCGACATACTATAGTATGACTTCTTTTTCATAAACTTTTCGACATACTATACTATGACTTTTTTTTCACAAAATTTTCGACATACTATACTATGACTTTTTTTTCATAAAATCTTCGACATACTATACTATGATGTTTTTTTTCATAAAATTTTCGATATACTATAGTATGACCTTTTTTTCATAAAATTTGCGACATACTATACTATGACTTTTTTTCATAAAATTTTCGACATACTATACTATGACTTTTTTTTCATAAAATTTGCGACATATTATACTATGATTTTTTTTTTCATAAAATTTTCGACATACTATAGTATGACTTCTTTTTCATAAACTTTTCGACATACTATACTATGACTTTTTTTTCACAAAATTTTCGACATACTATACTATGACTTTTTTCTCATAAAATTTCCGACATACTATAGCATGAATTTTTTTTCATAAAATTTTCGACATACTATACTATGATGTTTTTTTTCATTAAATTTTCGACATAATATAGTATGACTTTTTTCATTATAAAGTTCTCGACATACTATACTATGACTTTTTTTTCACAAAATTTTCGACATGCTATACTATGACTTTTTTTTCATAAAATCTTCAACATACTATACTATGACTTTTTTTTCATAAAAATTTCGACATGCTATACTATGACTTTTTTTTCATGAAATTTTCGACATAAAATAGTATGACTTTTTTTCGACATATAGCTTGACTTTTTTTTCATAAAATTTTCGACATACTATACTATGACTTTTTTTTTCATAAAATTTTCGACATACTATAGTATGACTTTTTTTTCATAAAATTTTCGACATGCTATACTATGACTTTTTTTTCATAAAATCTTCAACATACTATACTATGACTTTTTTTTCATAAAAATTTCGACATGCTATACTATGACTTTTTTTTCATGAAATTTTCGACATAAAATAGTATGACTTTTTTTCGACATATAGCATGACTTTTTTTTCATAAAATTTTCGACATACTATACTATGACTTTTTTTTTCATAAAATTTTCGACATACTATAGTATGACTTTTTTTTCATAAAATTTTCGACATACTATAGTATGACTTTTTTTTCATTAAATTTTCGCCATACTATACTACGATGTTTTTTTCATAAAAATTTCAACATACTATACTATGACTTTTTTTTCATAAAATTTTCGACATACTATACTATGACTTTTTTCTCATAAAATTTCCGACATACTATAGCATGAATTTTTTTTCATAAAATTTTCGACATACTATACTATGATGTTTTTTTTCATTAAATTTTCGACATACTATAGTATGACTTTTTTCATTATAAAGTTTTCGACATACTATAGTATGACTTTTTTTTTCATTCAATTTTTGACATACTATACTATGATGTTTTTTTTCATTCAATTTTCGAGGTACTATAGTATGACTTTTTTTCATAAAATTAGCGACATACTATACTATGATGTTTTTTTTCATAAAATTTTCGATATACTATAGTATGACCTTTTTTTCATAAAATTTGCGACATACTATACTATGACTTTTTTTCATAAAATTTTCGACATACTATACTATGACTTTTTTTTCATAAAATTTGCGACATATTAAACTATGATTTTTTTTTTCATAAAATTTTCGACATACTATAGTATGACTTCTTTTTCATAAACTTTTCGACATACTATACTATGACTTTTTTTTCACAAAATTTTCGACATACTATAGCATGAATTTTTTTTCATAAAATTTTCGACATACTATACTAAGATGTTTTTTTTCATTAAATTTTCGACATAATATAGTATGACTTTTTTCATTATAAAGTTCTCGACATACTATAGTATGACTTTTTTTTCATTCAATTTTTGACATACTATACTATGATGTTTTTTTTCATTCAATTTTCGAGGTACTATAGTATGACTTTTTTTCATAAAATTAGCGACATACTATACTATGACTTTTTTTTCATGAAATTTTCGACATAAAATAGTATGACTTTTTTTCGACATATAGCATGACTTTTTTTTCATAAAATTTTCGACATACTATAGTATGACTTTTTTTCATAAAATTTACGACATACTATGTTGTGGAATTTCTGAATACTCAGGTTAACTCAGTCAATAGGAAGGAAGAGGCCCCGAAGCTGCTGATATCTTACAAAGAAGGTTTATTGAAGCTTGATCAAGGAGCAATTGTCAGGTCTCCACCATTGATGTGCTCTCTGCGTGAAGGTCTCACAACTCTGCCCTTTCCCCCTGGTGCTCAGTGTCTTACCCCCTTATCATGTTTTGACTTACTTGGTTCCTCTGGCATCTCTGACCCTGGATGCCACAAAGACTGGCTCCATGGTCCCTACTACAGACACAGCTGTACAGATAATGGTGGAGCTCCTAGATAGGACTCCACCCCAATAACGTCAACAGAGGGACACCCTGACCTCTCTAACAAGGAGAGAGGAATAGTAGAAAATTCCATCACAACCCCTCCTTTTTGATCGACAGATCAACACTAATTACCCCCCCAGTGTGTCCTATTAATTTGACAATTGAGCACCAGAGCATTGTCACGGTTGATCCACTTCACGCAGTAATGCCTAATTTTACAGTCAAAATCCAAAACAGTAACATAACATGATATTTATGCTAAATGTCAGATGGAACAAGTGGAATACCATACAAACATATGATGAATTTAATTCAAATCGAAAACCCTTCCCTTTAGGCATTTGTTAAGTATTATTTTAGTTGCATATAATGAAGATAATAAAACATGAATCATACATAATTATCAAAAGGTTCACCCTTAACCTCTAGCAATGACCTATGAGTTCCATCCTCAAGCCCATTAAGGCCTACCCAGGAAAATTACCTGTAGACCTCCAAAACCCTGTAAAGGTTTATAGAGCTTTGACAGAGGTCGCAGGTCACATGCCTCTACTGACAAAAGGCCAAAAACTCTGCCTCCGTTTTACAGGAGATAGAGCAAAAAGACGAGATGCGCTAACTGCTCTATCTGGACAGGACAAAGGTAAAACCTCAGATGACAAAAGAGGGAAAACCCACATTGTCCCATCCGTCAACCCGATTATCTTCAGGGTGATGTAGGGTGATTTACCTGATTAAGTTTCAAATATAATCCAACACACTTGATTAAATGACATCACACACTAAATTTTAAACTTAATATAAAGTCAATCTTCATTCTTAAACAAGATAGATAATAGAACAAGAAATAAATGGAACAAAATTTAAGTAAAGAAGTAAATCATAAATCATAAATCATAAATCATTTCATTTTTTTCTTTGAGATGGGGATGTCCTTACCCACAGAGGTACCCGGAAGCAGGATGCAATTTCACCCTCCTTTCGGACACCATCAATGCAGCCCGGATACCCTCTCCCCAAATCCTTCAGTTCTCTAAATCACTCATGTAGGATCCAAGTTCATCTTAAAGAGTAAACACTTTTACTATTAATCCTTACAACCTTTGATATCAGGAACAGATCCAACTCATTCTCCGTGTTTACTGTCATCCATGTGATGAGTGTAATGTGTATGCAGTGTCTTTATAGAAAGTGTTGTGAGTGTGTACTGAGATGTGTGAGTTAATGTGACATGTATGTTTTAGTACTGCAAGATAAGTACTGTATGTGTGTGTGTTTCATGACATAATAATATGTTGTAATATTGCTTTGATTTAAAAACACAGAATCATAGGAATCAATACCACTTGTCAAATAATGAATAAGGTTGATTATATTAGATTAACACACATTTTTTTTTTTTTTAAATGATTATTTCTAACTGATTAAGTCTTCTTCTTCAGCTCAGGTGCTTTACGCACCACAGAGCCATCACTGTGGAGAGGTCTCAAGACATACGATGCACAGTGACGTGGGTGTCTTCCTTGCTGGCAAAATCAAGTATCAATTTAAACACAATCATGAAAAATAAAAACAGACGGCAGCTTATTTGACTGCCTGATCACAGTTGGAGAAATGTGAGATTACAGATCCTCTGTTTCCCCCTCCTCTTCTCCCTCCTCCTCCAGACTAAGGTCTTCTAACCCCAACCGCTGAACCCAATCTTCAAACTCCTCCTCATTATCATAATGCACGGTCTCTACATGATGGAGAGCTTGGCCTCCCACACTTATACGGACCTGGGGGGCTTGTACCACGGTTCTAGCAGTTTTCTGGACAACAACTCTGATTATTGCCCCTAAACATGTGAAGAGGAGGAGGAGAAGGATAATGGTCGCCACCAGAGTAGCTAGGAATCTGACCGGCCCTGAACCCCAGGAACCAAACAGCCCTGAAAAATCTCCAATATTAAAACCGTGTTCAAGATGTAATTCTTTGATACCTAAGGCGGTGTCATGTGCCATATTCATTACATCGGTGGTGGCGTCAGAAATGTAGGAACAACACTCGGTGCCTATGAGCTTACATGTTCCACCTTGAGCTGCTAGTAGCATATCAAGTGCCATGCGGTTCTGTAAAGCCACCGTCTTGACCTCTTGTAGTTCTTTGTGTTCGGCCAACATTGCCCTACTGGAAGCGTTGAGGTGACTCTCTAAGACTTTTGACAAGGAGGCAAGCTCCTGTTGGCTGACATAAATACCATACCAGGGTAGGAAGATGCTGGCTATTTTCTGACCGGTGGAAATTCCTCGTTTATGCCTATGTAATGGGGTGTACAAAGAAGCTATTTCCTTGGACTCTACTTCTCGAATTAGGGGAATCAAATATGCTAAGTAGCAGACTCCATGGGGGCCCTCTTCTGGTACGCAGCGGTAGGCTCTGTCACCACACACTAGAAACACTCTCTCAGGTAGCGCGGATTGTTTTAGAGTGACGTTCACCACATTATGACAACTACTGTCTCCTAGCTCATCGTGACCTGTTCCTACTCCTCGGAAGTAAAGAGAAACATTCTGTAACTCATGAATGGCCACTGGGGGCAGATATGTTGAACAATCTCGTAGGGGTGTTTGTTGTTCCTGTAACGGTGTGTTGCACTCGCGTGTTCTTATCTTAATTGATCCTACGTTTCTCGTGCCAAACCATGGTTGTATGTACACTGATGCTTCGACTAAAGCACTGGCGGTGTGTGGCTGAGGTACACACACCTGACCTCCTGGAGGGTTTGAACAATTAGTTTGGACAAGAATAATTTGGACTCTGTACTCAAAGCTGACTTTTATGTACGCCTCAATGTGTGCAATATGGAACAGAACCCATTAATTAAATCCAATTGGTAGATATTTTTCATTTACTAGGTTGGTGACATAATCAGCGAGATTTTTGTTGAGTGGTGACTGAGCGGGCTCCATTGGATAAGTTGGAGTGTAACAGGAGTCTGCTTCTTTTTTCCATCCTGGATGCTAAATCATTCCAATTAAGCACCTTATAACCAGCTTTTGTAAATGGGATTGGATTAAACATTGGAGCATGCATGGAAGCAGGCATATTCTGACACAACCAGCAGTTACTAAGATTTCTCTCTCTTGCGTAATCAATCATTAAGCTAATGGCCGTGTTTGTTTCCTGTTGGAGTGGTCTCTGGTCTCTAAGTGACGTTTTTCCTGTAATTAGTTCTTCTTGTTCACCTATGTTGTTAGTGGATTCAAAACCTGTTGGTTGGAAGAGATAGTCTCGTATATCTTCTCTCAGAACAGTGAGGTAACAGCCCTCTACTTGACCTTTGACCTCTTGATAGCTCGCGTCCCAGTCATAACAAACTGGGTGGAGCTTGAGCTGTTTTGTAAAACACCACAATTCAAGAGGCCTGGACCCAGGGGAGAGAGAGGTGGACTTTACTCGTGACCGTCCTGGGCTCCCCCTCTCTGTCTCCACCTGTCGCCCATCCTCCGTCGCCCACCACCATTTACCTCCTGTATAACTCTGGGGGTGGGCCAAAAAACAGTTACCTGGTTCACATCTGTCGCTTGGACAGTCAAAGGTGATCGAGGCTCTGTTTCTTTTCTGTCGGGGAAGAGCAATGAGTTTGTGTTTATTCAGTTTCTCTGTATCGCTCCCCTCCTTTTCGTCCACCACTCTGGTGTGTAACAAAATGTTGGGTGGTGGCTCAGCCATACTCACAACGGTTGCAAGCACTGGACTGCTTGTTGTTCTACCGAGCTCAAAGCTCCGCTCGGCGCCTGGAACATGGGGTCCCCCATGCTCCGATGTCCTCAGACTAGGTTGCTCGGTCCCCTGACCGAGCCCACTCAGCAGTAAGAGGAGAAGGAGTGACCGTCTTGTCACGTGCCATCTCCCTGCATTACCTCTGCAGCAGCCGGAGGTGCTGCTCTGCACCTTGTAGCATGCACCCATTCCGCTCTGCCTTCGACCTTTACTGCTGTTCTGGTCACCAACAGTACCTGGTATGGGCCTTTCCACCTGGGAGACAAAGACATTCTGTGCAAAGATTTGATTAGTACTTTATCACCCGCTTGAAAAGGGTGAATTGGCTCCTCTGAGGGTTTTGGGAGCCGTTCTGCCACTTGTAAGTGGTACCTTCTCAAAACTTTGGTCAGTGCTTTAACATAATCAACCAGGGATTCCTCAGTCCAAAGTAGCGAAGTTTTATGTGGTGTCAACGGGGGACTTGACCCTGTTGACATTGCTCTTCCTATGAGCACCTCGTGTGGGCTTAGCCCGGTCGTAGCACTTGGTGTACTGCGAATGGAGTACAACACAATTGGCAGTGCCTCAGGCCATTTCAGACCTGTTGTCATCATTGTTTTGGTCAACCTCTCCTTTATTGTGGAGTTCATTCTCTCAACTTGACCTGAGCTCTGCGCGTGGTAGGGAACATGTAACTGCCACGTGAACCCTAAGGCTTCTGCGAGGCCCTGTGTTACTTTTGACACAAAACATGGACCCCGGTCGCTATTTATTCCCATTGGCACCCCAAATCTTGGGATGACATCTTTTAGAAGACACTTTACAACTGTTCTTGCGTCCTCTTTCCTTGTTGCGAACGCCTCAGTCCATTTTGAGAACTGATCGGTGATTACCAACAAGTATTTGAACCCTTGTGAATTTGGCATATGTACAAAATCAATCTGCATATTTACAAAAGGGCCCGATGGTGGCGGTAGATGGTCATGTTTTATCGAACTGTTCTTTCTCCTGGTTTGTTGGCATATCATACACCTGTCTACAAGTGTTTGTGTGACCTGTGTGATGCCTGGTGCAAACCACTGTGAACGAATTACCTCATCTATCCCCCCCCTTCCTACATGTGCAGGGCCATGTGCCACATGTGCTAGCACATGTAGGAGAGACCGAGGACAGACCGGTCGACCATCGGGGTGGAGCCACAAGCCTGACTCCTGATCAGGTGCACAACCTTTACTCGTCCAAAGGTTACTTTCCCTAGCATCAGCGCGATTTTGTAGAACCACGACATCATTGAAGGAAGGTATTGGAATTGGATTAGTAAGTTGTGTTGAAGTACATTGGAGTACCATGAAGGAAGAGGAAAGCGCTGCTTGTTTGGCTGCAATGTCAGCCCGTGCGTTTCCTCTGGAGACAGGATCATCACCGTTAGTGTGCGCATCACATTTAACGATTGCAAGTTGTTTTGGGAGTAGTATCGCATCTAAGAGATCATTTACCAACGCATGATGCTGGAGCGGCTTGCCGGAAGATGAGACGAAACCACGTAGTTTCCAAAGCTGTCCGAAATCGTGTGCAGCGCCAAAGGCGTAGGCCGAATCAGTGTATATCGTTGCAACTTTACCGTCAGCGAGCTTACAAGCTCTGAGCAACGCATAAATTTCAGCCGCCTGAGACGACATGTTTGGCGCTAGAGCTCGGGCTTCAACCACTTCCCAGTCATTCACTATGGCATAGCCAACTAACCGTGTAACATCTGATGGTCTGCTAGCGGAACCATCAGTGTAAAAAATTTCATCTGAATTTGGGATTGGTGTCTGCTGGAGGTCTGGCCTTGGAGAGGAACATGTTGCAATAACGGTATCGCAATCATGATCATCATCAGTTTCGATCAGTGGAAGGAGAGTGGCTGGATTTAGCGGTGCTGAGCGTTTTAGTGTAATGTGTGGGCTGGACAAAATGATAGCCTCATAACCTGAGCGACGCGCTGCTGTCATGTGTTGTGTTGATGCGGTGTTCAAAATGTGTAAAACTGCATGTGGAACGTGGACTACACAGTCATGAGCCAGTACTATGGGGGCTGATTTGTCAATCATCATAGCTACAGAGGCCACAGCTCTCAAACAACCTGGCATGCCTAACACCACGGGTCCCAATCGAGCCGAATAGTACGCAACAGGACGGTAATGCGAACCATGTTTCTGTACCAGGATACCGGTAGTAAAACCCTCCTTTTCATGCACGTGTAGATGGAACGGCAAGTTGTAGTCCGGCAGGCCCAATGCTGGGGCCTGTAACAACGCGTGTTTCAGATCCTGGAACGCTTTTAACATAGCTTCAGTCCATTCCACAATGGGTGGAGCCGTTTGCAATGTAGCGGCTCGCAAAACAGAGTCCAATGCTGCATACTCAAAAACCCAGTGCCTGCAATAATTAGCCATCCCAATGAATGAATGCATTTCTTTCTTAGTCCTCGGAGGAGGCATGTCCACCAACAGTCTCACTCTTTCTGGCGATAACAGCCGCTGGCCATTCTTCAACACATGTCCCAGATACGTGACCTCAGGCAGGCAGAACTGCAGTTTGGTGAGTGACGCCCTGTGGCCACACTCCGCCAGTCTTTTGAGCAACAAGATGGAGTCGGAGCGACACGCGCCTAATGATGGGGATGCCACCAAAAGGTCATCTGCATATTGAAGGAGGCTTGATCCTCCTGGCAGATCGAGATCTTCCAGATCGCGTCTCACCGCTGCTGCGTACACGCTCGGGGATTGGGAGTACCCCTGGACTAGTCTTCGCCAGGTCAGCTGTCGACCTTTAAAAGTAAACGCAAACAGATACTGGCTGTCTGGATGCAGTGGAATGGAAAAGAAAGCTGAACATAGATCAATGACTGTGTAGTGCGTTGAGTTGGCTGGTAATGAAGCTAAGATGGAGTTGGTGTCAGGGACTAATGGAGTCATTGGAACCACAATGTTGTTAATTGCTTGCAAATCTTGCACGAAGCGCCATTCGTCTGGTCTACCAGGCTTAGGAATTGGCAAAATGGGTGTGTTACATGGGCTGTTTGTGTAAACAAGCACGCCCTGATCCAACAGAGACTGGATCACTCCTTCAATTCCTGCAATTGCTTTAGGGGGGAGGCTGTACTGCCGAATCATAGGTAGCTTAGCATTAGCCTTAAGCGTCACTAGGTGAGGCGGAGCCGAATTTACAAAACCCACATGATTTTTATGTCTAGCCCATAAAATAGCTGGAACCTCAGCGAGTTCTGACGGAGGTCCATATTCTGCCGCCAGGGGAGGCTGCTGCGCGATAAAGGTGCTGTCCGGTAACTCAATGCGTGCTGGCATGTTGATCATATACAAATCATAACCTAATGTAGTTACCATTTGGGATGGAGAGCCCTCATTACTGGCTCTCAATGTCTGGCACCGAGCCACCATTTTCCCAAGTTCCCTAGCCTCATGTTCAGGTGTGACTGCCACTGCAATGAGAGGACAAGAATCGTTATCATCAAATAATTCACTTTGTCTCTCTGTCAACAGCATTGGAAGAGCGCTCCCCTCTGGGCCTACAAACAAAATTTGATCGCATTCTAATTTTTCTTTTTTGTCTAAATGGGTACCAGCCAATTGAATTAATTCTTGTGAAGGGTTAAAGGCAGCTGTGCATTCACAACGTAAGAGAGGCCTCATAGCAGACATCAATGTAGTGCAGATTGGTGATATCTTTGCGATTTTCTGAATCTTAGACACAGTGAATGTGTCCCTCATCTGAAAATTTGGCAATGTCCAGCAGTACAATTGATCAACTGTTGATTGTAAAAACTGCATTGCCTGCACAGCCTTGTCCTATGGAATAGTTACATATAACCCGTCCGGAGTGCAATGAATAGATGCATGAAGTTTACAAAGCAAATCTCTCCCCATCTCTCCACATTTTTCAGAGATCAAAAATTAGTGCAATTCATCTGAGCCTTCAACAGTGTTACCATTTACTTAAATGGTAACGTGGGATCTTCTGACAAATCTAGCCAATCTCTAAATTGTTTTAAAAACTTGTTGTAGCCTGTATCAAGTTAAGGTTATATAAATCAACACTTAGCTACATGTATTATTAAGTAGGCCTATGATTTAACATCAGGTTATGGTAAAAAAATAAATAAAATCAACAGGGAGTTGCACAATTGTTATAATTCATAGATATACAAAACATACAATTAATATGCTCTCCTCAAAGCCACCAGACTATTGAAAGAAACAGTATTTTTACCCACTGATCATTATAAACGCACTTTTTCAAACTGACAGAAAACATATAAAAAATTCATCAAAACTGTCTTGGTCAGTCTTGCAACAATTACCATCTCTGGTTGCTTTCTACAGAATCTTTGCATTCGTAATTTGAAGTATGTATTATAAGCTGCTTAGAGCTACTGTTAAACAGCCCTCTCTATTATCTATTTTATATCGCTGTGAACACATCTCATTCAAACAACTGGATTTATTCAAGTCTCTTCACCAAAACTACATTCTACAAGATTACATTTGAACACATCATGATAACGTTATAATTCACCTTCGTATAATAACCCATTGGCCCAACAAAATTAGTAAATGAGTTAGCTGAATTAGCCATCCTTCGGCCTCTCCCCCTTACTCTGGACACAAACCCTGCAGCCTGTAGCTGTGTGTGTCTGTGTCAGTGTCTTGGTGTGTTTCTTGGCCCCGCCCCTCTGGGTGGATCATCAATGAATTCTGAGCCAGATGCTCTGCTAACTCCTTGCAGGGCGGCCACTTCTGCTCCTCTCCGTGTCTCTCCCTTTCAACTGCAGCAGTGATCGAAATACATCAACTCTTCTGTCTGCTTTCTTACTAACTCTGCCTCTGAAGCTTCTGCCTTATTGTTATCTTGGGGTAAAGTGAAACAGTGAATTTGTTAAATTCAATTCAATTGCTCTTAAAGTGGGATTTTAGCTTCCGTCAACAGACAACAAACACTGAGGGGACGGAGTTTTACCATGGCGTTTAATCCTATCATACCCATCGCCTTTGCACATTTTTTTCACTGTCTGATTCTCACTATCTCAGCTGCTTTGGTTTGCAGTGTGACCTCTAACATAGGCATGTGACATGTTGCAATAAATGGTACACATTCATCCACCATTTTCGTGAATGCATCCGAACCCCATTCATAGCCATTCTCACTCACTTTCCCACCATGGCTCTGCAGATCAGCGACTTTCTTCCACACCATCACACACTTTCTCATGTATGAAAAATCCCATTCTGGATTTCCAATGTCGCCATGGCCATTTATCTCAGCCAGCTGCAGTTTCTCTGCCTCAAGTGAGCCTCCATGCGGCCATGCACCATCCGTCCAATCACACATCAATGCCGTGAACGGAGCTACATACTTCCATCCGGCCTGTCTGCCCACTATCCCAGCGGGTCCAGAGGGCATATACATCTTTTCAAAAAATGTGGTTGGATTTTCTGGCGTTATGTGAGATTTGGTGTTAGTATGGTGTTTATCAAAGACATGTTGTCTTCTTTCTACTGCTTTTTTACTCTCTCGGTCATTTGACTGGTTTGACCTCTCAACCCTTTGCTGTTTTAAAGTCGGTCTTATGTGTAAATTTTCTGGTTCCTTTGCTGCTTTGGACGTTTGGTCACCCATTTTATTCAGCACTTGATCTAATACAGTTATTCAGCAAAATTCAGCAGCATAAGCCAGCAAAGCAGTTGCACCTCAGTAAACAAGTAGCAGCAAATATTCAACAGCATTGACATACAAAAAGGGCGCATGCACATCAATAACACTTATCAGCATCAACAGCTTCTCCTCCTTTTATCCCTTCCCTTCCCTTCCAGCAGCGGTGTTGGTTCGGAACTCTTTTAAGACGGGGCTCCGCAAGCCCTACGCCTCGTGTACACAAACAATAACGGCACCTAGGCTCCCGGGGTCTCCCCCGGAGCTTCACTGTTTCCCCCAGGACACAGAAGGAGATAGTCGCCAATCTTGGTCTGGCCGAGGTAGTTCTAGTAATACTACCCCGGAAACGTCTTTCCCCCTGAACCAGACCTCATGGGAGTCTCACCCCTGGTTGAGTCTTGCCCGAAGCTTGACCCGGAAACTCAACCACCCCTGTGGTGGTACTGTGGTAGTCCCAATTGACCGAAACGCACAGATTTTTATCTTCGAACCCACCCACCCTGCTGGAAGTGTAATATTACCTTCTTAATATTACCATTTTACCATAAACACAGTGGTAAACCTTATTTTCATTCCCCGGTTATTCATTAACAATTTTCCTGTTTGTTCCAAAATGTTCCAAATTTCAGAAATTACTCAACCTTGTTATTATTTTACTCCCTTAAGAATGGAGCGTTATTTTGAAGCTAAATTTTCAAATTTGCAGATTCTTTTTGATCTCGTCAAACACAGACATGGTAAGGCAAAACTGATAATTTGCACTTACCATTTCTGTTGTTGTTTTGAGATCCTGTTCGTGACGCCACTTTGTTTTGGAATTTCTGAATACTCAGGTTAACTCAGTCAATAGGAAGGAAGAGGCCCCGAAGCTGCTGATGTCTTACAAAGAAGGTTTATTGAAGCTTGATCAAGGAGCAATTGTCAGGTCTCCACCATTGATGTGCTCTCTGCGTGAAGGTCTCACAACTCTGCCCTTTCCCCCTGGTGCTCAGTGTCTTACCCCCTTATCATGTTTTGACTTACTTGGTTCCTCTGGCATCTCTGACCCTGGATGCCACAAAGACTGGCTCCATGGTCCCTACTACAGACACAGCTGTACAGATAATGGTGGAGCTCCTAGATAGGACTCCACCCCAATAACGTCAACAGAGGGACACCCTGACCTCTCTAACAAGGAGAGAGGAATAGTAGAAAATTCCATCACATACTATACTATGATGTTTTTTTCATAAAATTTTCGACGTAATATAGTATGACTTTTTTTCATAAAATTTTGGAAACACTATAGTATGACTTTTTTTTCATAAAATTTTCGACATACTTTACTATGACCTTTTTCTCATAAAATTTCAGACATACTATAGCATGAATTTTTTTTCATAACATTTTCGACATACTATACTATGATGTTTTTTTTCATTAAATTTTCGACATACTATAGTATGACTTTTTTCATGATAAAGTTTTCGACATACTATAGTATGACTTTTTTTTTCATTCAATTTTTGACATACTATACTATGATGTTTTTTTTCATTCAATTTTCGAGGTACTATAGTATGACTTTTTTTCATAAAATTAGCGACATACTATACTATGATGTTTTTTTTCATAAAATTTTCGATATACTATAGTATGACCTTTTTTTCATAAAATTTGCGACATACTATACTATGACTTTTTTTCATAAAATTAGCGACATACTATATTATGATGTTTTTTTTCATAAAATTTTCGATATACTATACTATGATGTTTTTTTCATAAAATTTTCGAAATACTATAGTATAACTTTTTTTTCATAAAATTTGCGACATACTATAGCATGACTTTTTTTTCATAAAATTTTCGACATACTATACTATGACTTTTTTTTCATAAAATTTTCGACATACTATACTATGATGTTCTTTTTTCATAAACTTTTCGATATACAATAGTATGACTTTTTTTTCATAAAATTTTCGACATACTATAGTATGACTATTTTTCAAAAAATTAGCGACATACTATACTATGATGTTTTTTCTCATAAAATTTTCGACATACTAAACTGATTTTTTTTCATAACATTTTCAACATACTATAGCATGACTTTTTTTTCATAAAATTTTCGACATACTATACTATGATGTTTTTTTTCATAAAATTTTCGACGTCATATAGTATGACTTTTTTTTTCATAAAATTTTCGATATACTATAGTATGACTTTTTTCTTCATAAAATTTTCGACTTACTATAGTATTACTTTTTTTTTCATAAAATTTTCGACATACTATAGTATGACTTTTTTCTTCATAAAATTTTCGACATACTATAGTATGACTTTTTTTTTCATAAAATATTCGACATACTGTACTATGACCTTTTTCTCATAAAATTTCCGACATACTATAGCATGACTTTTTTTCATAACATTTTCGACATACTATACTATGAAGTTTTTTTTCATAAAAATTTCGACATACTATAGTATGACTTTTTTCATGATAAAGTTTTCGACATACTATAGTATGACTTTTTTTTCATTAAATTTTCGACATACTATACTATGATGTTTTTTTTCATAAAATTTTCGACGTACTGTAGTATGACTTTTTTTTCATAAAATTTTCGACATACTTTACTATGACTTTTTTCTCATGAAATTTCCGACATACTATAGCATGCCTTTTTTTTCATAACATTTTCGACATACTATACTATGATGTTTTTTTTCATAACATTTTCGACATACGATAGTATGACTTTTTTCATTATAAAATTTTCGACATACTATACTATGATGTTTTTTTTCATAAAATTTTCGACATACTATAGTATGACTTTTTTCATTATAAAGTTTTCGACATACTATAGTATGACTTTTTTTTTCATTCAATTTTTGACATACTATACTATGATGGTTTTTTTCATAATATTTTCGACATACTATAGTATGACTTTTTTTTCATTAAATTTTCGACATACTATACTATGATGTTTTTTTTCATAAAATTTTCGACATACTATAGTATGACTTTTTTCATTATAAAGTTTTCGACATACTATAGTATGACTTTTTTTTTCATTCAATTTTTGACATACTATACTATGATGTTTTTTTTCATTCAATTTTCGAGGTACTGTAGTATGACTTTTTTTCATAAAATTAGCGACATACTATACTATGATGTTTTTTTTCATAAAATTTTCGATATACTATAGTATGACCTTTTTTTCATAAAATTTGCGACATACTATACTATGACTTTTTTTCATAAAATTTTCGACATACTATACTATGACTTTTTTTTCATTCAATTTTCGACATACTAAACTATGATTTTTTTTCATACAATTTTTCAACATACTATAGCATGACTTTTTTTCATTAAATTTTTGACATACTATACTATGATGTTTTTTTTTCATAAAATTCTCGACGTAATATAGTATGACTTTTTTTCATAAAATTTTCGACATACTATAGTATGACTTTTTTCTTCATAAAATTTTCGACGTACTATAGTATTACTTTTTTTTCATAACATTTTCGACATACTATAGTATGACTTTTTTCTTCATAAAATGTTCGACATACTATAGTATGACTTTTTTTTCATAAAATTTTCGACATACTATACTATGACCTTTTTCTCATAAAATTTCCGACATACTATAGCATGACTTTTTTTCATAACATTTTCGACATACTATACTATGAAGTTTTTTTCATAAAATTTTCGACATACTATAGTATGATTTTTTTCATAATATTTTCGGCATACTATAGTATGACTTCTTTTTCATAAACTTTTCGACATACTATACTATGACTTTTTTTTCACAAAATTTTCGACATACTATACTATGACTTTTTTTTCATAAAATCTTCGACATACTATACTATGATGTTTTTTTTCATAAAATTTTCGACATACTATACTATGACTTTTTTTCATAAAATTTGCGACATACTATACTATGACTTTTTTTCATAAAATTAGCGACATACTATACTATGATGTTTTTTTTCATAAAATTTTCGATATACTATACTATGATGTTTTTTTCATAAAATTTTCGAAATACTATAGTATAACTTTTTTTTCATAAAATTTGCGACATACTATAGCATGACTTTTTTTTCATAAAATTTTCAACATACTATACTATGACTTTTTTTTCATGTCATTTTCGACATACTATACTATGATGTTCTTTTTTCATAAACTTTTCGATATACAATAGTATGACTTTTTTTTCATAAAATTTTCGACATACTATAGTATGACTATTTTTCAAAAAATTAGCGACATACTATACTATGATGTTTTTTCTCATAAAATTTTCGACATACTAAACTGATTTTTTTTCATAACATTTTCAACATACTATAGCATGACTTTTTTTTCATAAAATTTTCGACATACTATACTATGATGTTTTTTTTCATCAAATTTTCGACGTCATATAGTATGAATTTTTTTTCATAAAATTTTCGATATACTATAGTATGACTTTTTTCTTCATAAAATTTTCGACTTACTATAGTATTACTTTTTTTTTCATAAAATTTTCGACATACTATAGTATGACTTTTTTCTTCATAAAATTTTCGACATACTATAGTATGACTTTTTTTTTCATAAAATATTCGACATACTGTACTATGACCTTTTTCTCATAAAATTTCCGACATACTATAGCATGACTTTTTTTCATAACATTTTCGACATACTATACTATGAAGTTTTTTTTCATAAAAATTTCGACATACTATAGTATGACTTTTTTCATGATAAAGTTTTCGACATACTATAGTATGACTTTTTTTTCATTAAATTTTCGACATACTATACTATGATGTTTTTTTTCATAAAATTTTCGACGTACTGTAGTATGACTTTTTTTCATAAAATTTTCGACATACTATACTATGACTTTTTTTTCATTCAATTTTCGACATACTAAACTATGATTTTTTTTCATACAATTTTTCAACATACTATAGCATGACTTTTTTTCATTAAATTTTTGACATACTATACTATGATGTTTTTTTTCATAAAATTTTCGATATACTATACTATGATGTTTTTTTCATAAAATTTTCGAAATACTATAGTATAACTTTTTTTTCATAAAATTTGCGACATACTATAGCATGACTTTTTTTTCATAAAATTTTCAACATACTATACTATGACTTTTTTTTCATGTCATTTTCGACATACTATACTATGATGTTCTTTTTTCATAAACTTTTCGATATACAATAGTATGACTTTTTTTTCATAAAATTTTCGACATACTATAGTATGACTATTTTTCAAAAAATTAGCGACATACTATACTATGATGTTTTTTCTCATAAAATTTTCGACATACTAAACTGATTTTTTTTCATAACATTTTCAACATACTATAGCATGACTTTTTTTTCATAAAATTTTCGACATACTATACTATGATGTTTTTTTTCATCAAATTTTCGACGTCATATAGTATGAATTTTTTTTCATAAAATTTTCGATATACTATAGTATGACTTTTTTCTTCATAAAATTTTCGACTTACTATAGTATTACTTTTTTTTTCATAAAATTTTCGACATACTATAGTATGACTTTTTTCTTCATAAAATTTTCGACATACTATAGTATGACTTTTTTTTTCATAAAATATTCGACATACTGTACTATGACCTTTTTCTCATAAAATTTCCGACATACTATAGCATGACTTTTTTTCATAACATTTTCGACATACTATACTATGAAGTTTTTTTTCATAAAAATTTCGACATACTATAGTATGACTTTTTTCATGATAAAGTTTTCGACATACTATAGTATGACTTTTTTTTCATTAAATTTTCGACATACTATACTATGATGTTTTTTTTCATAAAATTTTCGACGTACTGTAGTATGACTTTTTTTTCATAAAATTTTCGACATACTTTACTATGACTTTTTTCTCATGAAATTTCCGACATACTATAGCATGCCTTTTTTTTCATAACATTTTCGACATACTATACTATGATGTTTTTTTTCATAACATTTTCGACATACGATAGTATGACTTTTTTCATTATAAAATTTTCGACATACTATACTATGATGTTTTTTTTCATAAAATTTTCGACATACTATAGTATGACTTTTTTCATTATAAAGTTTTCGACATACTATAGTATGACTTTTTTTTTCATTCAATTTTTGACATACTATACTATGATGGTTTTTTTCATAATATTTTCGACATACTATAGTATGACTTTTTTTTCATTAAATTTTCGACATACTATACTATGATGTTTTTTTTCATAAAATTTTCGACATACTATAGTATGACTTTTTTCATTATAAAGTTTTCGACATACTATAGTATGACTTTTTTTTTCATTCAATTTTTGACATACTATACTATGATGTTTTTTTTCATTCAATTTTCGAGGTACTGTAGTATGACTTTTTTTCATAAAATTAGCGACATACTATACTATGATGTTTTTTTTCATAAAATTTTCGATATACTATAGTATGACCTTTTTTTCATAAAATTTGCGACATACTATACTATGACTTTTTTTCATAAAATTTTCGACATACTATACTATGACTTTTTTTTCATTCAATTTTCGACATACTAAACTATGATTTTTTTTCATACAATTTTTCAACATACTATAGCATGACTTTTTTTCATTAAATTTTTGACATACTATACTATGATGTTTTTTTTTCATAAAATTCTCGACGTAATATAGTATGACTTTTTTTCATAAAATTTTCGACATACTATAGTATGACTTTTTTCTTCATAAAATTTTCGACGTACTATAGTATTACTTTTTTTTCATAACATTTTCGACATACTATAGTATGACTTTTTTCTTCATAAAATGTTCGACATACTATAGTATGACTTTTTTTTCATAAAATTTTCGACATACTATACTATGACCTTTTTCTCATAAAATTTCCGACATACTATAGCATGACTTTTTTTCATAACATTTTCGACATACTATACTATGAAGTTTTTTTCATAAAATTTTCGACATACTATAGTATGATTTTTTTCATAATATTTTCGGCATACTATAGTATGACTTCTTTTTCATAAACTTTTCGACATACTATACTATGACTTTTTTTTCACAAAATTTTCGACATACTATACTATGACTTTTTTTTCATAAAATCTTCGACATACTATACTATGATGTTTTTTTTCATAAAATTTTCGATATACTATAGTATGACCTTTTTTTCATAAAATTTGCGACATACTATACTATGACTTTTTTTCATAAAATTAGCGACATACTATACTATGATGTTTTTTTTCATAAAATTTTCGATATACTATACTATGATGTTTTTTTCATAAAATTTTCGAAATACTATAGTATAACTTTTTTTTCATAAAATTTGCGACATACTATAGCATGACTTTTTTTTCATAAAATTTTCAACATACTATACTATGACTTTTTTTTCATGTCATTTTCGACATACTATACTATGATGTTCTTTTTTCATAAACTTTTCGATATACAATAGTATGACTTTTTTTTCATAAAATTTTCGACATACTATAGTATGACTATTTTTCAAAAAATTAGCGACATACTATACTATGATGTTTTTTCTCATAAAATTTTCGACATACTAAACTGATTTTTTTTCATAACATTTTCAACATACTATAGCATGACTTTTTTTTCATAAAATTTTCGACATACTATACTATGATGTTTTTTTTCATCAAATTTTCGACGTCATATAGTATGAATTTTTTTTCATAAAATTTTCGATATACTATAGTATGACTTTTTTCTTCATAAAATTTTCGACTTACTATAGTATTACTTTTTTTTTCATAAAATTTTCGACATACTATAGTATGACTTTTTTCTTCATAAAATTTTCGACATACTATAGTATGACTTTTTTTTTCATAAAATATTCGACATACTGTACTATGACCTTTTTCTCATAAAATTTCCGACATACTATAGCATGACTTTTTTTTCATAACATTTTCGACATACTATACTATGAAGTTTTTTTTCATAAAAATTTCGACATACTATAGTATGACTTTTTTCATGATAAAGTTTTCGACATACTATAGTATGACTTTTTTTTCATTAAATTTTCGACATACTATACTATGATGTTTTTTTTCATAAAATTTTCGACGTACTGTAGTATGACTTTTTTTCATAAAATTTTCGACATACTATAGTATGACTTTTTTTTCATTCAATTTTCGACATACTAAACTATGATTTTTTTTCATACAATTTTTCAACATACTATAGCATGACTTTTTTTCATTAAATTTTTGACATACTATACTATGATGTTTTTTTTTCATAAAATTCTCGACGTAATATAGTATGACTTTTTTTCATAAAATTTTCGACATACTATAGTATGACTTTTTTCTTCATAAAATTTTCGACGTACTATAGTATTACTTTTTTTTCATAACATTTTCGACATACTATAGTATGACTTTTTTCTTCATAAAATGTTCGACATACTATAGTATGACTTTTTTTTCATAAAATTTTCGACATACTATACTATGACCTTTTTCTCATAAAATTTCCGACATACTATAGCATGACTTTTTTTCATAACATTTTCGACATACTATACTATGAAGTTTTTTTCATAAAATTTTCGACATACTATAGTATGATTTTTTTCATAATATTTTCGGCATACTATAGTATGACTTCTTTTTCATAAACTTTTCGACATACTATACTATGACTTTTTTTTCACAAAATTTTCGACATACTATACTATGACTTTTTTTTCATAAAATCTTCGACATACTATACTATGATGTTTTTTTTCATAAAATTTTCGATATACTATAGTATGACCTTTTTTTCATAAAATTTGCGACATACTATACTATGACTTTTTTTCATAAAATTAGCGACATACTATACTATGATGTTTTTTTTCATAAAATTTTCGATATACTATACTATGATGTTTTTTTCATAAAATTTTCGAAATACTATAGTATAACTTTTTTTTCATAAAATTTGCGACATACTATAGCATGACTTTTTTTTCATAAAATTTTCAACATACTATACTATGACTTTTTTTTCATGTCATTTTCGACATACTATACTATGATGTTCTTTTTTCATAAACTTTTCGATATACAATAGTATGACTTTTTTTTCATAAAATTTTCGACATACTATAGTATGACTATTTTTCAAAAAATTAGCGACATACTATACTATGATGTTTTTTCTCATAAAATTTTCGACATACTAAACTGATTTTTTTTCATAACATTTTCAACATACTATAGCATGACTTTTTTTTCATAAAATTTTCGACATACTATACTATGATGTTTTTTTTCATCAAATTTTCGACGTCATATAGTATGAATTTTTTTTCATAAAATTTTCGATATACTATAGTATGACTTTTTTCTTCATAAAATTTTCGACTTACTATAGTATTACTTTTTTTTTCATAAAATTTTCGACATACTATAGTATGACTTTTTTCTTCATAAAATTTTCGACATACTATAGTATGACTTTTTTTTTCATAAAATATTCGACATACTGTACTATGACCTTTTTCTCATAAAATTTCCGACATACTATAGCATGACTTTTTTTCATAACATTTTCGACATACTATACTATGAAGTTTTTTTTCATAAAAATTTCGACATACTATAGTATGACTTTTTTCATGATAAAGTTTTCGACATACTATAGTATGACTTTTTTTTCATTAAATTTTCGACATACTATACTATGATGTTTTTTTTCATAAAATTTTCGACGTACTGTAGTATGACTTTTTTTTCATAAAATTTTCGACATACTTTACTATGACTTTTTTCTCATGAAATTTCCGACATACTATAGCATGCCTTTTTTTTCATAACATTTTCGACATACTATACTATGATGTTTTTTTTCATAACATTTTCGACATACGATAGTATGACTTTTTTCATTATAAAATTTTCGACATACTATACTATGATGTTTTTTTTCATAAAATTTTCGACATACTATAGTATGACTTTTTTCATTATAAAGTTTTCGACATACTATTGTATGACTTTTTTTTTCATTCAATTTTTGACATACTATACTATGATGGTTTTTTTCATAATATTTTCGACATACTATAGTATGACTTTTTTTTCATTAAATTTTCGACACACTATACTATGATGTTTTTTTTCATAAAATTTTCGACATACTATAGTATGACTTTTTTCATTATAAAGTTTTCGACATACTATAGTATGACTTTTTTTTTCATTCAATTTTTGACATACTATACTATGATGTTTTTTTTCATTCAATTTTCGAGGTACTGTAGTATGACTTTTTTTCATAAAATTAGCGACATACTATACTATGATGTTTTTTTTCATAAAATTTTCGATATACTATAGTATGACCTTTTTTTCATAAAATTTGCGACATACTATACTATGACTTTTTTTCATAAAATTTTCGACATACTATACTATGACTTTTTTTTCATTCAATTTTCGACATACTAAACTATGATTTTTTTTCATACAATTTTTCAACATACTATAGCATGACTTTTTTTCATTAAATTTTTGACATACTATACTATGATGTTTTTTTTTCATAAAATTTTCGACGTAATATAGTATGACTTTTTTTCATAAAATTTTCGACATACTATAGTATGACTTTTTTCTTCATAAAATTTTCGACGTACTATAGTATTACTTTTTTTTCATAACATTTTCGACATACTATAGTATGACTTTTTTCTTCATAAAATGTTCGACATACTATAGTATGACTTTTTTTTCATAAAATTTTCGACATACTATACTATGACCTTTTTCTCATAAAATTTCCGACATACTATAGCATGACTTTTTTTCATAACATTTTCGACATACTATACTATGAAGTTTTTTTCATAAAATTTTCGACATACTATAGTATGATTTTTTTCATAATATTTTCGGCATACTATAGTATGACTTCTTTTTCATAAACTTTTCGACATACTATACTATAAATTTTTTTTCACAAAATTTTCGACATACTATACTATGACTTTTTTTTCATAAAATCTTCGACATACTATACTATGATGTTTTTTTTCATAAAATTTTCGATATACTATAGTATGACCTTTTTTTCATAAAATTTGCGACATACTATACTATGACTTTTTTTCATAAAATTAGCGACATACTATACTATGATGTTTTTTTTCATAAAATTTTCGATATACTATACTATGATGTTTTTTTCATAAAATTTTCGAAATACTATAGTATAACTTTTTTTTCATAAAATTTGCGACATACTATACTATGACTTTTTTTCATAAAATTTTCGACATACTATACTATGACTTTTTTTTCATTCAATTTTCGACATACTAAACTATGATTTTTTTTCATACAATTTTTCAACATACTATAGCATGACTTTTTTTCATTAAATTTTTGACATACTATACTATGATGTTTTTTTTTCATAAAATTTTCGACGTAATATAGTATGACTTTTTTTCATAAAATTTTCGACATACTATAGTATGACTTTTTTCTTCATAAAATTTTCGACGTACTATAGTATTACTTTTTTTTCATAACATTTTCGACATACTATAGTATGACTTTTTTCTTCATAAAATGTTCGACATACTATAGTATGACTTTTTTTTCATAAAATTTTCGACATACTATACTATGACCTTTTTCTCATAAAATTTCCGACATACTATAGCATGACTTTTTTTCATAACATTTTCGACATACTATACTATGAAGTTTTTTTCATAAAATTTTCGACATACTATAGTATGATTTTTTTCATAATATTTTCGGCATACTATAGTATGACTTCTTTTTCATAAACTTTTCGACATACTATACTATAAATTTTTTTTCACAAAATTTTCGACATACTATACTATGACTTTTTTTTCATAAAATCTTCGACATACTATACTATGATGTTTTTTTTCATAAAATTTTCGATATACTATAGTATGACCTTTTTTTCATAAAATTTGCGACATACTATACTATGACTTTTTTTCATAAAATTAGCGACATACTATACTATGATGTTTTTTTTCATAAAATTTTCGATATACTATACTATGATGTTTTTTTCATAAAATTTTCGAAATACTATAGTATAACTTTTTTTTCATAAAATTTGCGACATACTATAGCATGACTTTTTTTTCATAAAATTTTCAACATACTATACTATGACTTTTTTTTCATGTCATTTTCGACATACTATACTATGATGTTCTTTTTTCATAAACTTTTCGATATACAATATTATGACTTTTTTTTCATAAAATTTTCGACATACTATAGTATGACTATTTTTCAAAAAATTAGCGACATACTATACTATGATGTTTTTTCTCATAAAATTTTCGACATACTAAACTGATTTTTTTTCATAACATTTTCAACATACTATAGCATGACTTTTTTTTCATAAAATTTTCGACATACTATACTATGATGTTTTTTTTCATCAAATTTTCGACGTCATATAGTATGAATTTTTTTTCATAAAATTTTCGATATACTATAGTATGACTTTTTTCTTCATAAAATTTTCGACTTACTATAGTATTACTTTTTTTTTCATAAAATTTTCGACATACTATAGTATGACTTTTTTCTTCATAAAATTTTCGACATACTATAGTATGACTTTTTTTTTCATAAAATATTCGACATACTGTACTATGACCTTTTTCTCATAAAATTTCCGACATACTATAGCATGACTTTTTTTCATAACATTTTCGACATACTATACTATGAAGTTTTTTTTCATAAAAATTTCGACATACTATAGTATGACTTTTTTCATGATAAAGTTTTCGACATACTATAGTATGACTTTTTTTTCATTAAATTTTCGACATACTATACTATGATGTTTTTTTTCATAAAATTTTCGACGTACTGTAGTATGACTTTTTTTTCATAAAATTTTCGACATACTTTACTATGACTTTTTTCTCATGAAATTTCCGACATACTATAGCATGCCTTTTTTTTCATAACATTTTCGACATACTATACTATGATGTTTTTTTTCATAACATTTTCGACATACGATAGTATGACTTTTTTCATTATAAAATTTTCGACATACTATACTATGATGTTTTTTTTCATAAAATTTTCGACATACTATAGTATGACTTTTTTCATTATAAAGTTTTCGACATACTATAGTATGACTTTTTTTTTCATTCAATTTTTGACATACTATACTATGAGGGTTTTTTTCATAATATTTTCGACATACTATAGTATGACTTTTTTTTCATTAAATTTTCGACATACTATACTATGATGTTTTTTTTCATAAAATTTTCGACATACTATAGTATGACTTTTTTCATTATAAAGTTTTCGACATACTATAGTATGACTTTTTTTTTCATTCAATTTTTGACATACTATACTATGATGTTTTTTTTCATTCAATTTTCGAGGTACTGTAGTATGACTTTTTTTCATAAAATTAGCGACATACTATACTATGATGTTTTTTTTCATAAAATTTTCGATATACTATAGTATGACCTTTTTTTCATAAAATTTGCGACATACTATACTATGACTTTTTTTCATAAAATTTTCGACATACTATACTATGACTTTTTTTTCATTCAATTTTCGACATACTAAACTATGATTTTTTTTCATACAATTTTTCAACATACTATAGCATGACTTTTTTTCATTAAATTTTTGACATACTATACTATGATGTTTTTTTTTCATAAAATTTTCGACGTAATATAGTATGACTTTTTTTCATAAAATTTTCGACATACTATAGTATGACTTTTTTCTTCATAAAATTTTCGACGTACTATAGTATTACTTTTTTTTCATAACATTTTCGACATACTATAGTATGACTTTTTTCTTCATAAAATGTTCGACATACTATAGTATGACTTTTTTTTTCATTCAATTTTTGACATACTATACTATGATGTTTTTTTTCATTCAATTTTCGAGGTACTGTAGTATGACTTTTTTTCATAACATTTTCGACATACTATACTATGAAGTTTTTTTTCATAAAAATTTCGACATACTATAGTATGACTTTTTTCATGATAAAGTTTTCGACATACTATAGTATGACTTTTTTTTCATTAAATTTTCGACATACTATACTATGATGTTTTTTTTCATAAAATTTTCGACGTCCTGTAGTATGACTTTTTTTTCATAAAATTTTCGACATACTTTACTATGACTTTTTTCTCATGAAATTTCCGACATACTATAGCATGCCTTTTTTTTCATAACATTTTCGACATACTATACTATGATGTTTTTTTTCATAACATTTTCGACATACGATAGTATGACTTTTTTCATTATAAAATTTTCGACATACTATACTATGATGTTTTTTTTCATAAAATTTTCGACATACTATAGTATGACTTTTTTCATTATAAAGTTTTCGACATACTATAGTATGACTTTTTTTTTCATTCAATTTTTGACATACTATACTATGATGGTTTTTTTCATAATATTTTCGACATACTATAGTATGACTTTTTTTTCATTAAATTTTCGACACACTATACTATGATGTTTTTTTTCATAAAATTTTCGACATACTATAGTATGACTTTTTTCATTATAAAGTTTTCGACATACTATAGTATGACTTTTTTTTTCATTCAATTTTTGACATACTATACTATGATGTTTTTTTTCATTCAATTTTCGAGGTACTGTAGTATGACTTTTTTTCATAAAATTAGCGACATACTATACTATGATGTTTTTTTTCATAAAATTTTCGATATACTATAGTATGACCTTTTTTTCATAAAATTTGCGACATACTATACTATGACTTTTTTTCATAAAATTTTCGACATACTATACTATGACTTTTTTTTCATTCAATTTTCGACATACTAAACTATGATTTTTTTTCATACAATTTTTCAACATACTATAGCATGACTTTTTTTCATTAAATTTTTGACATACTATACTATGATGTTTTTTTTTCATAAAATTTTCGACGTAATATAGTATGACTTTTTTTCATAAAATTTTCGACATACTATAGTATGACTTTTTTCTTCATAAAATTTTCGACGTACTATAGTATTACTTTTTTTTCATAACATTTTCGACATACTATAGTATGACTTTTTTCTTCATAAAATGTTCGACATACTATAGTATGACTTTTTTTTCATAAAATTTTCGACATACTATACTATGACCTTTTTCTCATAAAATTTCCGACATACTATAGCATGACTTTTTTTCATAACATTTTCGACATACTATACTATGAAGTTTTTTTCATAAAATTTTCGACATACTATAGTATGATTTTTTTCATAATATTTTCGGCATACTATAGTATGACTTCTTTTTCATAAACTTTTCGACATACTATACTATAAATTTTTTTTCACAAAATTTTCGACATACTATACTATGACTTTTTTTTCATAACATTTTCGACATACTGTACTATGATGTTTTTTTTCATAAAATTTTCGACATGCTATAGTATGACTTTTTTCATAAAATTTTCGACATACTATACTATGACTTTTTTTCATAAAATTTTCGACATACTATACTATGATGTTTTTTTTCATAAAATTTTCGATATACTATACTATGATGTTTTTTTCATAAAATTTTCGAAATACTATAGTATAACTTTTTTTTCATAAAATTTGCGACATACTATAGCATGACTTTTTTTTCATAAAATTTTCAACATACTATACTATGACTTTTTTTTCATGTCATTTTCGACATACTATACTATGATGTTCTTTTTTCATAAACTTTTCGATATACAATATTATGACTTTTTTTTCATAAAATTTTCGACATACTATAGTATGACTATTTTTCAAAAAATTAGCGACATACTATACTATGATGTTTTTTCTCATAAAATTTTCGACATACTAAACTGATTTTTTTTCATAACATTTTCAACATACTATAGCATGACTTTTTTTTCATAAAATTTTCGACATACTATACTATGATGTTTTTTTTCATCAAATTTTCGACGTCATATAGTATGAATTTTTTTTCATAAAATTTTCGATATACTATAGTATGACTTTTTTCTTCATAAAATTTTCGACTTACTATAGTATTACTTTTTTTTTCATAAAATTTTCGACATACTATAGTATGACTTTTTTCTTCATAAAATTTTCGACATACTATAGTATGACTTTTTTCATTATAAAGTTTTCGACATACTATAGTATGACTTTTTTTTTCATTCAATTTTTGACATACTATACTATGATGTTTTTTTTCATTCAATTTTCGAGGTACTGTAGTATGACTTTTTTTCATAAAATTAGCGACATACTATACTATGATGTTTTTTTTCATAAAATTTTCGATATACTATAGTATGACCTTTTTTTCATAAAATTTGCGACATACTATACTATGACTTTTTTTCATAAAATTTTCGACATACTATACTATGACTTTTTTTTCATTCAATTTTCGACATACTAAACTATGATTTTTTTTCATACAATTTTTCAACATACTATAGCATGACTTTTTTTCATTAAATTTTTGACATACTATACTATGATGTTTTTTTTTCATAAAATTTTCGACGTAATATAGTATGACTTTTTTTCATAAAATTTTCGACATACTATAGTATGACTTTTTTCTTCATAAAATTTTCGACGTACTATAGTATTACTTTTTTTTCATAACATTTTCGACATACTATAGTATGACTTTTTTCTTCATAAAATGTTCGACATACTATAGTATGACTTTTTTTTCATAAAATTTTCGACATACTATACTATGACCTTTTTCTCATAAAATTTCCGACATACTATAGCATGACTTTTTTTCATAACATTTTCGACATACTATACTATGAAGTTTTTTTCATAAAATTTTCGACATACTATAGTATGATTTTTTTCATAATATTTTCGGCATACTATAGTATGACTTCTTTTTCATAAACTTTTCGACATACTATACTATAAATTTTTTTTCACAAAATTTTCGACATACTATACTATGACTTTTTTTTCATAAAATCTTCGACATACTATACTATGATGTTTTTTTTCATAAAATTTTCGATATACTATAGTATGACCTTTTTTTCATAAAATTTGCGACATACTATACTATGACTTTTTTTCATAAAATTAGCGACATACTATACTATGATGTTTTTTTTCATAAAATTTTCGATATACTATACTATGATGTTTTTTTCATAAAATTTTCGAAATACTATAGTATAACTTTTTTTTCATAAAATTTGCGACATACTATAGCATGACTTTTTTTTCATAAAATTTTCAACATACTATACTATGACTTTTTTTTCATGTCATTTTCGACATACTATACTATGATGTTCTTTTTTCATAAACTTTTCGATATACAATATTATGACTTTTTTTTCATAAAATTTTCGACATACTATAGTATGACTATTTTTCAAAAAATTAGCGACATACTATACTATGATGTTTTTTCTCATAAAATTTTCGACATACTAAACTGATTTTTTTTCATAACATTTTCAACATACTATAGCATGACTTTTTTTTCATAAAATTTTCGACATACTATACTATGATGTTTTTTTTCATCAAATTTTCGACGTCATATAGTATGAATTTTTTTTCATAAAATTTTCGATATACTATAGTATGACTTTTTTCTTCATAAAATTTTCGACTTACTATAGTATTACTTTTTTTTTCATAAAATTTTCGACATACTATAGTATGACTTTTTTCTTCATAAAATTTTCGACATACTATAGTATGACTTTTTTTTTCATAAAATATTCGACATACTGTACTATGACCTTTTTCTCATAAAATTTCCGACATACTATAGCATGACTTTTTTTCATAACATTTTCGACATACTATACTATGAAGTTTTTTTTCATAAAAATTTCGACATACTATAGTATGACTTTTTTCATGATAAAGTTTTCGACATACTATAGTATGACTTTTTTTTCATTAAATTTTCGACATACTATACTATGATGTTTTTTTTCATAAAATTTTCGACGTACTGTAGTATGACTTTTTTTTCATAAAATTTTCGACATACTTTACTATGACTTTTTTCTCATGAAATTTCCGACATACTATAGCATGCCTTTTTTTTCATAACATTTTCGACATACTATACTATGATGTTTTTTTTCATAACATTTTCGACATACGATAGTATGACTTTTTTCATTATAAAATTTTCGACATACTATACTATGATTTTTTTTTCATAAAATTTTCGACATACTATAGTATGACTTTTTTCATTATAAAGTTTTCGACATACTATAGTATGACTTTTTTTTTCATTCAATTTTTGACATACTATACTATGAGGGTTTTTTTCATAATATTTTCGACATACTATAGTATGACTTTTTTTTCATTAAATTTTCGACATACTATACTATGATGTTTTTTTTCATAAAATTTTCGACATACTATAGTATGACTTTTTTCATTATAAAGTTTTCGACATACTATAGTATGACTTTTTTTTTCATTCAATTTTTGACATACTATACTATGATGTTTTTTTTCATTCAATTTTCGAGGTACTGTAGTATGACTTTTTTTCATAAAATTAGCGACATACTATACTATGATGTTTTTTTTCATAAAATTTTCGATATACTATAGTATGACCTTTTTTTCATAAAATTTGCGACATACTATACTATGACTTTTTTTCATAAAATTTTCGACATACTATACTATGACTTTTTTTTCATTCAATTTTCGACATACTAAACTATGATTTTTTTTCATACAATTTTTCAACATACTATAGCATGACTTTTTTTCATTAAATTTTTGACATACTATACTATGATGTTTTTTTTTCATAAAATTTTCGACGTAATATAGTATGACTTTTTTTCATAAAATTTTCGACATACTATAGTATGACTTTTTTCTTCATAAAATTTTCGACGTACTATACTATGACTTTTTTTTCATAACATTTTCGACATACTATAGTATGACTTTTTTTTATAAAATGTTCGACATACTATAGTATGACTTTTTTTTTCATTAAATTTTTGACATACTATACTATGATTTTTTTTTCATAAATTTTCGACTACTATAGTATGACTTTTTTTCATAACATTTTCGACATACTATATATGAATTTTTTTTTTCATTTGACATTTAACATACTATATATGACTTTTTTCATGATAGTTTTCGACATACTATAGTATGACTTTTTTTCATTAAATTTTCGACATACTATACTATGATGTTTTTTTTCATAAAATTTTTCTATATAGTTTGACTTTTTTTATAAATTTTTCGACATACTTTACTATGACTTTTTTTCATGAAATTTTCGACATACTATATGACTTTATACTTTTTTTCATAAAATTTTCGACATACTTTACTATGATTTTTTTCATAAATTTGACATAGTATAGCACTTTTTTTTCATAAATTAGCGACATACTATACTATGATGTTTTTTTTCATAAAATTTTCGATATACTATAGTATGACCTTTTTTTCATAAAATTTGCGACATACTATACTATGACTTTTTTTCATAAAATTTTCGACATACTATACTATGACTTTATTTTCATTCAATTTTCGACATACTAAACTATGATTTTTTTTCATACAATTTTTCAACATACTATAGCATGACTTTTTTTCATTAAATTTTTGACATACTATACTATGATGTTTTTTTTTCATAAAATTTTCGACGTAATATAGTATGACTTTTTTTCATAAAATTTTCGACATACTATAGTATGACTTTTTTCTTCATAAAATTTTCGACGTACTATAGTATTACTTTTTTTTCATAACATTTTCGACATACTATAGTATGACTTTTTTCTTCATAAAATGTTCGACATACTATAGTATGACTTTTTTTTCATAAAATTTTCGACATACTATACTATGACCTTTTTCTCATAAAATTTCCGACATACTATAGCATGACTTTTTTTCATAACATTTTCGACATACTATACTATGAAGTTTTTTTCATAAAATTTTCGACATACTATAGTATGATTTTTTTCATAATATTTTCGGCATACTATAGTATGACTTTTTTTCCATTAAATTTTCGAGGTACTATAGTATGACTTTTTTTCATAAAATAAGCGACATACTATACTATGATGTTTTTTCTCATAAAATTTTCGACATACTAAACTATGATTTTTTTTCATAAAATGTTCAACATACTATAGCATGACTTTTTTTTCATAAAATTTTCGACATACTATACTATGATGTTTTTTTTCATAAAATTTTCGACGTACTATAGTATGACTTTTTTCATAAAATTTTCGACATACTATACTATGACTTTTTTCTTCATAAAATTTTCGACATACTATAGTATGAGTTTTTTTTTCATAAAATTTTCGACATACTATACTATGACCTTTTTCTCATAAAATTTCCGACATACTATAGCATGAATTTTTTTTCATAACATTTTCGACATACTATACTATGAAGTTTTTTTTCATAAAATTTTCGACATACTATAGTATGACTTTTTTCATGATAAAGTTTTCGACATACTATAGTATGACTTTTTTTTTCATAAAATTTTCGACATACTATACTATGAAGTTTTTTTTCATAAAATTTTCGACATACTATAGTATGACTTTTTTCATGATAAAGTTTTCGACATACTATAGTATGACTTTTTTTTTCATAAAATTTTCGACATACTATACTATGATGTTTTTTTTCATAATATTTTCGACATACTATAGTATGACTTTTTTTTCATTAAATTTTCGACATACTATAGTATGACTTTTTTCATAAAATTAACAACATACTTTACTATGATGTTTTTTTTCATAAAATTTTCGACATACTATAATATGGTTTTTTTTTCATAAAATTTCCGACATACTATAGCATGACTTTTTTTTCATAAAATTTGCGACATACTATACTAAGATGTTTTTTTTCATAAAATTTTCGAAATACTATAGTATGACTTTTTTTCATAAAATTTACGACATACTATACTATGATTTTTTTTTCATAAAATTTTCGACATACTATACTATGACTGCTTTTTTCATAAAATTTGCGACATACTATACTATGATGTTTTTTTTCATAAAATTTTCGATATACTATAGTATGACTTTTTTTTCGTGAATTTGCGACATACTATACTATGACTTTTTTTCATAAAATTTTCGACATACTATAGTATGACTGTTTTTTTCATAAAATTTGCGACATATTATACTATGATTTTTTTTTTTCATAAAATTTTCGACATACTATAGTATGACTTTTTTTTCATAAAATTTTCGACATACTATACTATGACTTTTTTTTCCTAAAATGTTCGACATACTATACTATGACTTTTTTTTCATAAAAATTTCGACATGCTATACTATGACTTTTTTTTCATAAAATTTTCGCCATACTATACTATGATGTTTTTTTCATCAAATTTTCGACATACTATACTATGATGTTTTTTTTCATAAAATTTTCGACATACTATAATATGATTTTTTTTTCATAAAATTTTCGACATACCATAGCATGGCTTTTTTTTCATAAAATTTGCGACATACTATACTATGATGTTTTTTTTCAATAAGTTTTCGACGTACTATAGTATGACTTTTTTTTTCATCAAATTTTCGACATACTATAGTATGACTTTTTTCTTCATAAAGTTTTCGACAAACTATAGTATGACTTTTTTTTCATAAAATTTTCGACATACTATAGTATCACTTTTTTCTTCATAAAGTTTTCGACAAACTATAGTATGACTTTTTTTTCATAACATTTTCGACATACTATACTATGACTTTTTTCTCATAAAATTTCCTACATAATATAGCATGACTTTTTTTTCATAAAATTTTCGACATACTATACTATGATGTTTTTTTTTCATAAAATTTTCGACATACTATACTATGAAGTTTTTTTTCATAAAATTTTCGACATACTATAGTATGACTTTTTTCATGATAAAGTTTTCGACATACTATAGTATGACTTTTTTTTCATAAAATTTGCGACATACTATACTATGACTTTTTTTCATAAAATTTTCGACATACTATACTATGACTGTTTTTTTCATAAAATTTGCGACATATTATACTATGATGTTTTTTTTCATTAAATTTCCGAAGTACTATAGTATGACTTTTTTTTCATAAAATTTTCGACATACTATACTATGACTTTTTTCTCATAAAATTTCCGACATAATATAGCATGACTTTTTTTTCATAACATTTTCGACATACTATACTATGATGTTTTTTTTCATAATATTTTCGGCATACTATAGTATGACTTTTTTTCCATTAAATTTTCGACATACTATAGTATGACTTTTTTTCATAAAATTAGCGACATACTATACTATGATGTTTTTTCTCATAAAATTTTTGACATACTAAACTATGATTTTTTTTCATAAAATGTTCAACATACTATAGCATGACTTTTTTTTCATAAAATTTTCGACATACTATACTATGATGTTTTTTTTCATAAAATTTTCGACGTACTATTGTATGACTTTTTTTCATAAAATTTTCGACATACTATACTATGACTTTTTTCTTCATAAAATTTTCGACATACTATAGTATGACCTTTTTCTCATAAAATTTCCGACATACTATAGCATGACTTTTTTTTCATAACATTTTCGACATACTATACTATGAAGTTTTTTTTCATAAAATTTTCGACATACTATAGTATGACTTTTTTCATGATAAAGTTTTCGACATACTATAGTATGACTTTTTTTTTCATAAAATTTTCGACATACTATACTATGATTTTTTTTTTCATAATATTTTCGACATACTATAGTATGACTTTTTTTTCATAAAATTTGCGACATATTATACTATGATGTTTTTTTTCATAAAATTTTCCATATACTATAGTATGACTTTTTTTTCGTAAATTTGCGACATACTATACTATGACTTTTTTTCATAAAATTTTCGACATACTATACTATGACTTTTTTTTCATGAAATTTTCGACATAAAATAGTATGAATTTTTTTTTCATAAAAATTTCGACATGCTATACTATGACTTTTTTTTCATGAAATTTTCGACATAAAATAGTATGACTTATTTTTCATAAAATTTTCGCCATACTATACTATGATGTTTTTTTCATAAAATTTTCGACATACTATACTATGATTTTTTTTTTCATAAACTTTTCGATATACAATAGTATGACTTTTTTTCATAAAATTAGCGACATACTATACTATGATGTTTTTTTTCATAAAATTTTCGACATACTAAACTGATTTTTTTTCATAAAATTTTCGACATAATATAGCATGACTTTTTTTCATAAAATTTTCGACATACTATACTATGATGTTTTTTTTCATAAAATTTTCGACGTAATATAGTATGTCTTTTTTTTTCATAAAATTTTCGACATACTATAGTATGACTTTTTTCATAAAATTAACGACATACTTTACTATGATGTTTTTTTTCATAAAATTTTCGACATACTATAATATGATTTTTTTTTCATAAAATTTTCGACATACTATAGCATGGCTTTTTTTTCATAAAATTTGCGACATACTATACTATGATGTTTTTTTTCATAAAGTTTTCGACAAACTATAGTATGACTTTTTTCTTCATCAAATTTTCGACATACTATAGTATGACTTTTTTTTTCATCAAATTTTCGACATACTATACTATGACTTTTTTCTTCATAAAGTTTTCGACAAACTATAGTATGACTTTTTTTTCATAAAATTTTCGACATACTATAGTATGACTTTTTTCTTCATAAAGTTTTCGACAAACTATAGTATGACTTTTTTTTCATAAAATTTTCGACATACTATACTATGACTTTTTTCTCATAAAATTTCCGACATAATATAGCATGACTTTTTTTTCATAAAATTTTCGACATACTATACTATGATGTTTTTTTTTCATAAAATTTTCGACATACTATAGTATGACTTTTTTCATCATAAAGTATTTGACATACTATAGTATGACTTTTTTTTTCATTAAATTTGACATACTATACTATGATGTTTTTTTTCATAATATTTTCGACATACTATAGTATGACTTTTTTTTCATAAAAATTTCGACGTACTATAGTATGACTTTTTTCTTCATAAAGTTTTCAAAGACTATACTATGACTTTTTTTTCATAAAATTTTCAACAGACTATACTATGACTTTTTTCATAAAAATTTCGACATACAATAGTATGACTTTTTTTCATAACATTTTCGACATACTATAGCATGACTTTTTTTTCATAACATTTTCGACATACTATACTAGGACTTTTTTTTAATAAAATTTTCGACATACTATACTATGTTGTTTTTGTCATAACATTTTCGACATACTATACTATGACTTTTTTTTTTCATAAAATTTGCGACATACTATACTATGATGTTTTTTTTCATAAAATTTTCGACGTACTATACTATGATGTTTTTTTTCATAAAATTTTCGATATACTATAGTATGACTTTTTTTTCGTAAATTTGCGACATACTATACTATGACTTTTTTCATAAAATTTTCGACATACTATACTATGACTGTTTTTTTCATAAAATTTGCGACATATTATACTATGATTTTTTTTTTTCATAAAATTTTCGACATACTATAGTATGACTTTTTTTCATAAAATTTATGACATACTATACTATGACTTTTTTTTCATAAAATTTTCGACATACTATACTATGACTTTTTTTTCATAAAATGTTCGACATACTATACTATGACTTTTTTTTCATAAAAATTTCGACATGCTATACTATGACTTTTTTTTCATGAAATTTTCGACATAAAATAGTATGACTGTTTTTTCGACATATAGCATGACTTTTTTTTCATCAAATTTTCGCCATACTATACTATGATGTTTTTTTCATCAAATTTTCGACATACTATACTATGATTTTTTTTTTCATAAACTTTTCGATATACAATAGTATGACTTTTTTTCATAAAATTAGCGACATACTATACTATGATGTTTTTTTTCATAAAATTTGCGACATACTATACTATGATGTTTTTTTTCATAAAATTTTCGACGTACTATAGTATGACTTTTTTTTTCATCAAATTTTCGACATACTATACTATGACTTTTTTCTTCATAAAGTTTTCGACAAACTATAGTATGACTTTTTTTTCATAAAATTTTCGACATACTATAGTATGACTTTTTTCTTCATAAAGTTTTCGACAAACTATAGTATGACTTCTTTTTCATAAAATTTTCGACATACTATACTATGACTTTTTTCTCATAAAATTTCCGACATAATATAGCATGACTTTTTTTTCATAAAATTTTCGACATACTATACTATGATGTTTTTTTTTCATAAAATTTTCGACATACTATAGTATGACTTTTTTCATCATAAAGTATTTGACATACTATAGTATGACTTTTTTTTTCATTAAATTTTTGACATACTATACTATGATGTTTTTTTTCATAATATTTTCGACATACTATAGTATGACTTTTTTTTCATAAAAATTTCGACGTACTATAGTATGACTTTTTTCTTCATAAAGTTTTCAAAGACTATACTATGACTTTTTTTTCATAAAATTTTCGACAGACTATACTATGACTTTTTTTTCATAAAAATTTCGACATACAATAGTATGACTTTTTTTCATAACATTTTCGACATACTATAGCATGACTTTTTTTTCATAACATTTTCGACATACTATACTAGGACTTTTTTTTAATAAAATTTTCGACATACTATACTATGTTGTTTTTGTCATAACATTTTCGACATACTATACTATGACTTTTTTTTTTCATAAAATTTGCTACATACTATACTATGATGTTTTTTTTCATAAAATTTTCGACGTACTATACTATGATGTTTTTTTTCATAAAATTTTCGATATACTATAGTATGACTTTTTTTTCGTAAATTTGCGACATACTATACTATGACTTTTTTTCATAAAATTTTCGACATACTATACTATGACTGTTTTTTTCATAAAATTTGCGACATACTAAATTGATTTTTTTTCATAAAATTTTCGACATACTATAGCATGACTTTTTTTCATAAAATTTTCGACATACTATACTATGATGTTTTTTTTCATAAAATTTTCGACGTAATATAGTATGACTTTTTTTTTCATAAAATTTTCGACATACTATAGTATGACTTTTTTCATAAAATTAACGACATACTTTACTATGATGTTTTTTTTCATAAAATTTTGGACATACTATAATATGATTTTTTTTTCATAAAATTTTCGACATACTATAGCATGGCTTTTTTTCATAAAATTTATGACATACTATACTATGACTTTTTTTTCATAAAATTTTCGCCATACTATACTATGATGTTTTTTTCATCAAATTTTCGACATACTATACTATGATTTTTTTTTTCATAAACTTTTCGATATACAATAGTATGACTTTTTTTCATAAAATTAGCGACATACTATACTATGATGTTTTTTTTCATAAAATTTTCGACATACTAAATTGATTTTTTTTCATAAAATTTTCGACATACTATAGCATGACTTTTTTTCATAAAATTTTCGACATACTATACTATGATGTTTTTTTTCATAAAATTTTCGACGTAATATAGTATGACTTTTTTTTTCATAAAATTTTCGACATACTATAGTATGACTTTTTTCATAAAATTAACGACATACTTTACTATGATGTTTTTTTTCATAAAATTTTGGACATACTATAATATGATTTTTTTTTCATAAAATTTTCGACATACTATAGCATGGCTTTTTTTCATAAAATTTATGACATACTATACTATGACTTTTTTTTCATAAAATTTTCGCCATACTATACTATGATGTTTTTTTCATCAAATTTTCGACATACTATACTATGATTTTTTTTTTCATAAACTTTTCGATATACAATAGTATGACTTTTTTTCATAAAATTAGCGACATACTATACTATGATGTTTTTTTTCATAACATTTTCGACATACTAAACTGATTTTTTTTCATAAAATTTTCGACATACTATAGCATGACTTTTTTTCATAAAATTTTCGACATACTATACTATGATGTTTTTTTTCATAAAATTTTCGACGTAATTTAGTATGACTTTTTTTTTCATAAAATTTTCGACATACTATAGTATGACTTTTTTCATAAAATTAACGACATACTTTACTATGATGTTTTTTTTCATAAAATTTTGGACATACTATAATATGATTTTTTTTTCATAAAATTTTCGACATACTATAGCATGGCTTTTTTTTCATAAAATTTGCGACATACTATACTATGATGTTTTTTTTCATAAAATTTTCGACGTACTATAGTATGACTTTTTTTTTCATCAAATTTTCGACATACTATAGTATGACTTTTTTCTTCATAAAGTTTTCGACAAACTATAGTATGACTTTTTTTTTTCATAAAATTTTCGACATACTATAGTATGACTTTTTTCTTCATAAAGTTTTCGACAAACTATAGTATGACTTTTTTCTTCATAAAATTTTCGACATACTATAGTATGACTTTTTTCTTCATAAAATTTTCGACATACTATACTATGACTTTTTTCTCATAAAATTTCCGACATAATATAGCATGACTTTTTTTTCATAAAATTTTCGACATACTATACTATGATGTTTTTTTTTCATAAAATTTTCGACATACTATAGTATGACTTTTTTCATCATAAAGTATTTGACATACTATAGTATGACTTTTTTTTTCATTAAATTTTTGACATACTATACTATGATGTTTTTTTTCATAATATTTTCGACATACTATAGTATGACTTTTTTTTCATTAAAATTTCGACATACTATAGTATGACTTTTTTTTTCATAAAATTTTCGACATACTATACTATGACCTTTTTCTCATAAAATTTCCGACATACTATAGCATGACTTTTTTTTCATAACATTTTCGACATACTATACTATGAAGTTTTTTTTCATAAAAATTTCGACATACTATACTATGACTTTTTTTTAATTACATTTTCGACATACTATACTATGTTGTTTTTGTCATAACATTTTCGACATACTATACTATGACTTTTTTTTTTCATAAAAATTTCGACGTACTATAGTATCACTTATTTCTTCATAAAATTTTCCACATACTATATTATGACTTTTTTTTTATAAAATTTGACATAGTATACTATGACTTTTTTTTCATAAAAATTTCGTCATGCTATACTATGACTTTTTTCATCTTAAAGTTTTCGACATACTATAGTATGACTTTTTTCAATATATTTTCAACATACTATAGCATGACTTTTTTTTCATTACATTTTCGACATACTATACTATGATGTTTTTTTCATAAAATTTTCCTCATACTATAGTAAGCCTTTTCATATTTCGATAGACTTTTTTTTACTTTTTTCGACATACTATAATCTGACTTTTTTCGACATACTATACAAAGACTCTTTTTTCATTTTTTCCGACATACTATACTATGACTTTTTTTTACTTATTTTACTCTTACTTTTTTTTAAACCTTTCCGACACACTATACCATGATTTTTTTTTTACTTTTTCGACATACTTTTCTATGACTTTTTTCGACATACTTTACTGGGACTTTTTTCGACAAACTATACTTTGACTTTTTTTTTTACTTTTTGCGACATACTATACTATGACTTTATTTATACTTTTTCTGACACACTTTACTATGACCTTTTTTCTACATACTCTGCTATGACTTTCTTTTTTTTTTTTTTACTTTTTTTGACATATTATAGTATGACTGTTTTTTTCACTTTTCAACACGTCGAAAAAAGTCATTAAGAAAGTAATAGTATAATATGTCGAAAAAGTTGTAAAAAAAAGTAATTGTATAGCATGTTAAAAAATAGTCATGAAAAATGTTATAGTATTGTCTGTTGAAAAATTCATTAAAATTTTATTGTACAGTGTGTCAAAATTCATTAAAAGTCATCTTATTTTTTTAAAAAAGCCTAGAAAAGTTCACCATATTTTGTAAAAAAAAACTTGTTAAAAAAAATTCACAGTATAGTATGTCGAAAAAAGTATAAAAAAGTCATAGTATAGTATGTTGAAAATAATCATGAAAAAGTAATAGTACAGTAAGTCGAAGACGTCATAAAAAGTAAAAGTATAGTATGTCGAAATAAGTAAAAAAAAAAGTCCTTGTATAGTTTGTTGAAAAAAGTCATAAAATAGTTTTAATATATCCATCCATCCATTATCTGAAACTACTTATCCCATTTGGGGCCGCAGGGGTGCTGGAGCCAATCCTAGCTGACATTGGGCAAAGGTGGGGTACACCCTGCACAGGACGCAAGACTATCACAGGGCTGACATATAGAGAGAGACAACCGTTCACGTTCACATTCACATTCACACTACGGGCAATTTAGAGTCAGCAGTTAACCTAACCTGCATGTCTTTGGACTGTGGGAGGAAGCCGGAGAACCTGGAGAAAACTCACGCTATCACGGGGAGAACATGCAAACTCCACACAGAAGGGCCCAAAGCCGGGTTTGACCCTGCAACCCTCTTGCTGTGAGGTGGCAGTGGTAACCACTGCACCACTGTGCTGTCAACAGTTTTAAAATAGTATGTCGAAAAAAGTCATAGTATAGTATGTCTAAAAAAGTTTTTACTTAAAGCTCACAACGCCACACTATAGTGTGTTATTGATGTTTATACAACATTTTTCCATTACTGAAACTTAGAAATTTTAGAAATTTTCATTTGTTATGATACGTTATCAGAGCAGTTCTCTTTGTGTCTTTATAACTGGCTAAAGTTATGGTAGTTCTAATGTGCTGTCTAACCAAGGAATCAGATTCCTCTTGCAAACACTGTTGTCACTTTGACATGGAGGTGTAAGCATTATAAACGCTGAACTTAAAATGCATTATGTCCATTACTTATAATACTTTATAAATCTTGTTATAAGTTGTCATGCATGATTATAAACATTTACAAAGAATTTTATAAAGCCTTATAAATGCATCATAATGTTTTATGAATGGGCTTATGATGCATTATAGACATGACCTTCATATAAAATGTTACGGCAAATTTCTCGTATGGGAGACAATAAAGGCTAATCTCATGTAATCTAATATAATATAAACGAGATGAGTTGACAGTTAGACCCACAGTAAAGCTGAAGTCAAATCACTGTTTGTTTTAATTTATTCTTTCAGAATGAAACCATCCTCCAAACCTCCCATTTTTCTTAAAATATGTTCATCCTGAATCCGTTTTTTTTTTGTGAATCGGACCTTGAGACGGGGCAGATAGTGGTTGTAAGTGATGCACAATTTATGAAGCTATCAGCGGCTCCATTTCATTCTTTGTGAATTCTCCCGAGTATGTTCTCACTGCTCACTACGTCCCTGGTTCAGTTCCAGCTAGGGACCTATGTTGCATCTCATTTCCCCCCTTTCTTTCTCCACTTGTTTCATGTCACCTCTCAATTGTCAGCTATTGAATACAGGCAGACATGCTATTTTCAAAAAAGTTTCAAAAAAAAGAATCAGTTGAAAGTTATATTATTGGTGACATTATTATTTGTATTATTATATTGGGACACAGACGTTACACAACATCAGTCAAATTCATTGTTGCACAGTGAGCTTAAATATAGGAACATTTTCTACTTCACCCTTAGTATTAACAGAATTGCAAAATTAATGTCCACATACAGTATAATTTAAATGTATAAATATATATTAAAATATTAAAAATTTATAACATTCAGTTCATAAGGATATTTTGATTTTTATTTTTTTCCAGAATGATACAGCTGAGAAACTGTATCTTCACTTTGTTTTGCTACATCAGCTGACGTTCTTCATGTGAAATATTCTTTGCTGAGAATGTTAAGTGTACATCAAGGGCATTGTGAGCTACAAATGGTTATTTTCATTGCCAAGACATCCACAGTTAAACACATACACAACCAGCAATATACACACTTTCACACATTGCTCATAAAATATACCTGAGATTGTTGAATGGAAATGGGGAGCTGAAGAAGTCAATCTTGTGGCTCTCTAAAGGAGAGAAATTAGGTACGAGACAATCACACCATAGTGCTTTTCACTCTGTCAAAGATCTGTCGGACTTTTACTGCAGGGACACAGCCCTCCCTCACAATGGTGATGGTCCCTGTGGAAAGAGTGAGATAGGCTTGAGTTGGAAAGTGCCTGTGAAAACACGTACAAAAAAAGGGAGAACGTAATGGGAATATTTCTGCATTTTACCTTCATCAATCTTCAGGCAGTTGACCACGGTGGAAGCAACAACTTCATTTGAGTCCCCATCGCACAGAACCCCTTGGATCTTGTGTCCCAGTCGACTGTGGCAAAACAGATGGTAGGAGAGGGTGTGTGAGTGAATGTGCATGTAGTTCCCATCCATTAGCAATATACTATGATGACACATGTATCACTCTGCTACACAAGACACACTGAGATTAATCTGCACTATCTAATCTACATTCAAGTTCTGTGAAGACACACTTACTTGATGACCATGGTGTGGTGGGTGCTGTCTGGCTCTCCGCTGGGATTGGCTGACGTAATGGCAAGGGGTCCGGTGATGTCACATAGGTGGCAGGTCACCGTGTGGTCAGGGACGCGGATCATGATGCTGTCCTTTGTGCCAACACGGTCATAAGCTGGTCCCACTCCTACACAGGATAAATTAAAAGGTGAGGTGAATACTGATAATTTATATTAATAAGATGAAACAGTTGTTAACTGAATCCAGTAACGCAGCAGTTTACCTAGTTTGAACAGCCAGTCTCCTTTGCTGACGATGCAGCTGATGCCTCCTGGATACACATTCCTCATAAACTCCCAGAGCAGAGGGCTGAAGGGAGGCTTGGCTGCTACCAGCTGCTCCACATTAGAGATGCAAATGCAGATGGGCTTCTCTGCTGGTCTGTCCTGGATGAGGTCACAGATGACAGGTTGAGGAGTTTCACATCAAAGGCAAAATGTGGAAATTGGATTTAATTATCATATTGTCATATTACACTTCAAAATGATACCAGCATGTTTTTCATTCTTACTTTAATATTGTAGATTTTCTCTATAGCTTGAGGATTTTTGCAGGAGGCAGCCAGGGCATACACAGTGTCTGTGGGAATCCCACACACCCTTCCTTCCTCGAGAAGGCCAGCGATCTTCAAGAGACCACTGGTGAGTCGTGAATAAGTCACGAGACAGGGAAACTCTGGAGCAGACTCCTGCTTAACTTCCTCCTGAGACAGGTCACAGAGGAAGGGACATTTTCATAAAATGAAAGGACAGAATATGACAGACCATTGTAGAATTAACAGAGGAATGCAAAAGGAGTGATTAATTGGTTACCTTTATTATGGGGGGGCCCATAGGTAGCAGTCTTTGTGAGAAGATGCAGTTCACCAGTGACGCCAGAGCTCCATATATACAAATTGTTGAAAGTAGTGCAAGCATGGCCACTGTAAAGAAAATGTTGTCACAATATTTCAATAACAATATTTTTTTACAAGGGCTGTCAAGGTTAATGCGATAATAATGCGTTGACGCAAATTTGTTTTAACGCCACTAATTTCTTTAACGCATTAACGCAGCTTGCAATTTTCAGGTTGTAGCGGGCTCAGTTTTAAGGCTAGAGTAAATATATTGGCATCATATGAAACTAGAAAATATAAGGAATTCATGTCATACTAGCTTGTTGGGAAGGAAACTAAATAACGCTCCAAACTTGCACTAAATTTTGGCGAGGAAAAACTGTCATGGCCATTTTCAAAGGGGTCCCTTGACCTCTGACCTCAAGATATGTGAATGAAAATGGGTTCTATGGGTACCCACGAGTCTCCCCTTACAGACATGATGCCCACTTTATGATAATCACATGCAGTTTGGAGCAAGTCATAGTCAAGTCAGCACACTGACACACTGACAGCTGTTGTGGCCTGTTGGGCTTGAGTTTGCCATGTTATGATTTGAGCATATTTTTTATGCTAAATGCAGTACCTGTGAGGGTTTCTGGACAATATTTGTCATTGTTTTGTGTTGTTAATTGATTTCCAATAATAAATATATACATACATTTGCATAAAGCAAGCATATTTGCCCACTCCAATGTTAATAAGTGTATTGAATACTTGACAAATCTCCCTTTAAGGTACATTTTGAGCAGATTAAAAATGTGATTAATTTGCGATTAATCGCGATTAACTATTTTAATCAATTGACAGCCCTACTTTTTTACAGATATGGTTTTAATTTCAGCCTATTTCTATATTTAAAAACCTAAAACAGATATCCAGAATGAGGCTTTGGGCATACTTACTTTCTAGTTCATATGGCAGTCGCTGCAGAGTAGAAAGCAAGAAACAGACCAGAACAACCTCCATGACTGCTGTTAGAAACAGCAAAACCAGGTTCCTATAGGCAGCTGCCATAGACAATGGAAGAATGAAAACAAGCTCAAAATCAAACAATTTAATTACATTTATTTAAATTCTATAAAGCAAATAATCTTGTAGGCCTTACCAATCAGCATAAGGAAAGCATTAATGACCAGGAGAGCAATGGCTCCTGCTGTAAAACCGTAGGCTGCCTCTGTGGCAAACTGAAGCAGGTTACCTAGAAAAGAAAAACAAGGGATCAGAATTTTGTGTAATTCAGTCACAATAAGTTTCCATTTAAACATATGTTTGTACTGATATACATACCTGCAAATCTAAACCAGGTCCAGGTTGCCCATACTGCTACATAGATGGATGGGATGACTGACCCAAAACGGCCAACTCCTGTGACTTGCAGTCGGCTGACGTAGGCCTGGATGATGGCTCCAGAGATGAGGACCCAAGGGACAGTCAGATGAAGGAAGGCAGGATTCGTACTGGATGAACTTGCATGGAGAGCAGAGAGAGCTGCAACCCCATTTGAAAGGTAGAACAGGGCGTCTGAAGCCTGGTCAGTTTGGGCCAGTGTCTTCTGCTCGGCCCTGCAGCACTTCAATGCCTTCTTCAACTGGTCAGAGGAGATGGGCTGTGGTCCTACAGGGATTAGAGACTTCTCTGCTATGGTGTTGATAAGACGCGAGAAAGTACCATAAAGGGAGGCTGCGCTGAACAGGGAGCAAGCTATACCAAAGAAGATGTAGTATCCCTGGAGAGGAATCTGGGGGATTGTTGAGAGTGTGAGCAGGACAAACAGCATGTTGTGGATCAGCTCCAGGACATCCGTGTTCAGGCTTCCCACGCAGAGCACCAAGCCCGCCATCACAAAGAACCAATTTCCCACCATTGTGTCCCTCCCTGAGACCACTTTACTGTCCTCCACAACCAGGGCAGATACCACAAACTCCTCCCAAGCCTTGATCAGCCAGTATGTGGCATGAAGACCAAACTTAGTGGTGTGGTAGCAGTCTTGGCGCAGATGGGCGTAGTAGCTGGAGAACAGCTGTGCAGCTGTGATGATTGAGACCCATGCGGCGCCTACGCCAAAGGACTTCATGTACCCGAAGCTGTAGAAAGCAAAGATGAAGGGGGCAACAGTGTCACAGAAGAAACCCAGGGCCATGGGTTCTGCGTATTTTGTGTTTTTCTTCTTCTCTTGGCCAATGCTCTGGGCGCTTGCTGAGTTGGTGGTCCCTAGCAGGAGAACATTAAAGAGGGGGGTGCCGAAGCCTTTGAGGACTAGACGTTGAGTCAGACCTTTGACGAGCAGAGCAGCTGAACCGTAGATGGCAAAAATGAGAATGAGCGACTCCAGAACCCCAGAGACCACGAGAGCCCAGGAGCTCGCTACCAGACCCACTGCTTCAAAAACTAAGGTGGCTGTAATGGCCCCAAAAACAAACGGCATGATGTAGTTGACCGTGGCAGAGCAGAAGGCCAGGAGAAAGGACAAAAGGATATAAGGGACCAGACCAGCGATGGCTGACTCTTTCATGGACAGGCTCAAATGGCAAACTGGGATCTCTGTGCCATTCAGAGACATGTTGCTTATCATGTTAGAGGACACATTGTTCATCACCTGATTTGGCATAGATGCTGTTGTAGGAGTTTCATCTAAGGCACCAAAGTAGATTCGGGTGGCACCATAACTGCCCCAAAGAGCAGCATACCCAATGAAGGCAGTGCCACTCAGGTGATCATATTTTCTGAAGGAGAGCAGTCCGGCCACCAGTTGGCATATACCACCAATCAGGATGAGATGAACACCTGTTAAAAAAAACATGGAATTGAAATTACTAAGACAATTTTACTGTATATTACTTTTTATTATATCATTTTCGCAGATTTTCTAAAAGTTTTACCTGCAAGTATGTTCTCCACCCCGACTGGTGCATTGCCAGTGCGTGCTGTATTGAAGTTCTGTAGAAGTACGAGGAATGCACTGATCCCATTGGATAACATGCCTAACACTCCTGGTTCACCATAGAAACTGGCTGGAAATCCTTCTGATGTTGCCATCATGTCTTTGTTGTTGAGCTGCAGTTCCACTGAAATAATGAAACAAATGACATGAATCTATGTACATTTACCATTAAGTAAGTATGTTGTGCAATACCAAATGCAGAAATACAAATTGAGAATACTGTCTTATTCTTGGTTGACTGATTGAAACTATTTAAGTGGAATAGTATCACTGTGTTGCTAAAATATAGATTCAATGCAGCATCCAAGTTATATGCACAGAGAGAGTGGTCACTGTTGTTTGTGGTTGGAAACTTGACTCTCAGAAAAGTTGACCACACGGAGCAAAATTACCTTAATGCCTTCTATTTAGAGCATTGTACAAAAATAAAATAAAAGAATAAGACTTAATCAAATTATGCTTTTGTGCTCTTTCCCCTTTCCTTTAGTATGTTACAGTATTTAGTTTTTTATTCATTTAAAAGGTCTGCAGAGTTACAAACCCCAAAGTCCAAGTCAAAGTTACTCTCCCCCACAGAAACACTGCTCCTGAACTGCCTGAAACGCCTTAATTGATGTCCCGCCTTTTCTTCTGTAACGCAGTGATGTCACCAAGTAACACATTTGCATAATACCTGCCTAGCAGCTAGTTTGGCTCGCCCTCACTCAAACAAAGCTAGTTAGAGCGGAGCTCGAGCGGAGTCCGAAGAGTTTGGCATGGTTGACCAATCACAACTGAGTGGGCCAGCTGACCAATCAGAGCAGACTGGGCTTTTCGGGGGGGCAGAAGCTCAAACAAAGCGTTTCAGACAGAGGGTGAAAAGAGGAGCTGCAGCACAGCCAGATTGAGAAAAATAAAGCGTTTTTTGAACATTAAAGCATGTGAACATGTTCTAGTAGAAACCCATATATATATATATATATATATATATATATATATATAAATATATATATATACTGTAAAGCACAGAGGATAAACTGTTAAGTCCTAGAAACTCAGTTAAGTCAAATTAGAAAGTTCTACACTCTTTTCTGTCTTATCTCCCTAAACACTTACAGAAACCTGAGAGTCTTTGGCCCTGCCCTGACTGTCATTAGGGTGCTGACCCACAGTAACAAGAGACACAGAGGAGTAGCTGTATTCAACTTTCAGTCAGTTGAGCAGCCGGTATCAGCATAAGTAAGCATTTGATCCTAAACTAACAGACTGATATTTACCCAAAAGACAGGTACTGTTACTGTTTATATTTTCAGAGTTGTACTTTTGGTATTCTTTGTTCATTTTATAAATAACTCAATAAGAACTTTGTTCTGCCATTGAGCACATTTCAACTAACTGCAGATATTTACCCCATGTGAAAATCAATCATCACCATCAGTTTATTACGTAGCATTTTAAAGGTTACATGTAATAAAGTGTTTGTGCTAGAAAATAAAGTCTTACCTGTTGAAGACGCTCAGATAAATGGACTGCTGAGTTGTTCTAAGCAGGGATGACAGTCTGTCATAAATAAGGCCTCCCTGCTTGTAGGTGGAGTTCATGAAAATTCCCCCACACAATCAACGAGGTGATGTCACCTGAGAGGTGACATCACTGCTCTTCACCTTAGACAATAAAGCACCACCCCTTCCTCCTCCTCCTCTTCTGAGAAATAAAGATGCTGATGATGATGATGATGATGATGATGATGATGATGATGATGATGATGATGACGATGATGACGATCACCGTGGAACTTCCTCTGTTTAATCTATGGTTATGGATATGCCTGTCCTTCCCTGTTCCTCCCAGGTCAGTGTCAGTAGCCATTGTGAGTCCTGGACTATATAAGGCAGGCACCCTGTCAATCTGAAAAGCATCAGCATCCTTTCAACAAGCTGTTGACTGCAAACTTACTGCATCTAAGAGAAAGAAAAAAGAAGAGCAACAACTGACTGAAGCCATGATCTCCACACTACAGGTAAATATTTAAAGATATTTTACAGGCCAATTTCTGATTAATAGGGATCTATATAACTTTGTTCAGGCTTGAGTAAGACAAATAGATTGCTGGGTAAAACTGTTTAACTTCATCCAGTCCAGTGTAGGATTTAGTAGAAAACTCCAAAATCACAATATTGCGTGAACTGTGCAGGTGTTTTTTTGTGAGAATATGCTGGGGGGAATTTAACAGAGCTTTTGTTAAATGTTGAGCAAATTACACACACTGTACCACACCTGTTACACCAGCACAATAGCTCTTTCAAAAGAGGCACACAAGCTCAGTAATATTCATTATAGTGATGCCAAATTGCCAATATCCACTAAAAGGAGATCTGGAAAAAAAAAACATTTTATAGTAGTACAATAAATGTAACACTTAGTGGTTTACAGGTGTAAGTAAAGATACTCTTTGTCCTGCAGAAAACCATTAGACCAGTGTGGGCTGTCAGAGGACTGCATAAGTCTGTGCTGGAAGGTAAACTTAACTACATCCTCTTTGTTTCTCTGGTTCAGCCATTACAAACAACATTTTTACTTGTAGACAAATAAACTAAACCTTTCTCCTTTACTTACTCCTGACCTTATTTGTGCTCGCTACATTCCTTTCTCTTTCCCTTCCTGTAGTCTCGAAGCACCCGGCCCCTGAAGACACAGTCACAGCCAGCTATGGGAAGTTCCTCAGTGAAGTAAAGCCCCGGCACTTGTCCTCCGTGGTGCTCCACCGCAGCAAAAGGATGGTGCTGGACAGCATTGGAGTCGGTCTGATTGGCAGCACAACAGACGTGTTTGAGCTGGCCCTGCAGCACTGCCAGGTGAGGGGGAGGGGAAAGAAAAAAATGACTTTAAGGTCTTATCTGATATGAGGCAATAAGGCAGATGAAAGCAATTGCTTGACCTTATGCAAACAGTGGTCGTAAGTCAGTGCAACAGCTGTGTGTGGACAGACAAGATGAGTCAAAAAAGGTTATTTTTATACTGAATTTCGTCTTTGAACTGGCAGGGGTTTTTTTTATGTCTGGTTACCTTTTCAACTGAAGAGTGATATGCCAGGGATTTGTATAGTTCACTTTATACATGATGACACAATTTGTGACTGTAAACTGGTGTATTAAAAATGTCCTTGTGACAACTCCCAGTGTTTACCTGTCTCCGTCTTTTCCCCTTTCAGCAAATGTATGCTCCCGATGACATCAGCTCTGTGTACGGACGCAGGGGCACCAGGCTCTCCCCGACACTGGCAGCTTTCGTCAATGGAGTGGCTGTGAGTACAAATAGGTGGAACAGATGGGTCACCATTGTCCCCAGTGCACCTCAGATGCACTAAAGTCATAACCACAACCAGACTACAGCTATTTTATTCTCTGCTATGGTACCGTGTGGGCAGCCAACCGTAAGAGGGGTTGATGAAAATATTGAATTTACCCCACATTACCATTCTGTGGAAATTTCCAACATTATAGCTACGCTTTTTGCATTCGGCAAAATGGATGTAGTAGGACATCCTGGTATTCTTGGCGTACTGCATATTGGGACATACTAAATCTTTTTCTGGCATACTAAATAGTATGGGTATTGGAACGCACTGTCTGCAAACATTGCTTGGCCTCCATTCATAAAAAGCCTTCGGGATGTCAAGCTCATTTCCGCAACATGCATTTGCCTCCAGTGGTTGAAACCTGTTATGGACATTAAAGGGATTATCCAATTAAAATACATTGGCCACAGTGAGCGTTAACCGAGAAAGGAGATGAATTGTATCATTCAAACACAGCGTTCACAGCTAGCTACTGCATTATTTCATTTCAGTAAATCTATGTACTATTATTCATAATAATCTGGTCGTTTGCTGCAGACTCACTCCATGGACTTTGATGATACGTGGCACCCTGCCACTCATCCCTCAGGAGCAGTCCTTCCTGCTGTGTTAGCACTCACTGACATGATGCCTGCTAACAGCAAACCTAGTGGCCTGGACTTCCTGCTGGCGTTCAACGTCGGCATTGAGATCCAGGGCAGATTGATGAGGTTCTCTAATGAGGCCCGGAACATCCCCAAGAGGTGAGTGACCTCAGAGCGTGAGTCAAATTGGACGTATATACTGTAATTTATAATCTAATAGCAACATTGAAGTAGGTTTTATACTTTACTGGGTCATTACAGTGATGATTTAATAGATACAAAGCCAGCTTCGTGTTGGGGAGTTTTGATTTGTACTCTACTACAACGAGTATCCACAGGAGTCTAAAGAGATCCATATTTGACTCTGCTGTGTGGTTCATAAGGAGGCCCGTGCAGTGTAATGTGCTGCCTCTTAGTGGTGTCAATGAGCTGTGAAAGGCGTGTTATTATGTTCATCTCAAGGACAGCAGAGACTCTGTGGGTAGTGTTAGCACAATTAACCATGTGGAGGAGAATATCACGCAGGACTCCATTTGGCAAGTGTTTACACCAAGTCAAATGACCCACCACATTATTTGCTTGTTTATCAAATACTAAAATGACTAAAAAACCTATTTCCTTTAACATCCCTGAAATAAACTGTCTCTGCACACAGGAGCCTCTAACCATAATGATGGAGAGCACCCATTTAAAATGCTCCCAAGAGTAAATAGTTCCAAAACACCTGACCAAAGTCTCTCTCTGTCTTTCTCTTCACCAGGTTTCACCCTCCCAGTGTGGTGGGGACCATGGGAAGTGCAGCCGCCTGTGCTCGCCTGTTGTCTTTGGATCCCTCCCAGTGCAGTCATGCCTTGGCTATAGCTTCTTCTCTATCTGGAGCCCCAATGGCTAATGCTGCCACTCAGTCTAAGCCCCTCCACATCGGTAATGCATCACGCTTGGGGCTGGAGGCTGCTCTGCTGGCCTCCCGAGGCCTAGAGGCAAGTCCCCTGGTCCTGGATGCTGTCGCCGGTGTGGCTGGCTTCAGTGCTTTTTATGAAGACTACGTGCCGCAGCCTTTAGAATCACCCAGTGACGACGGCCATATGTTCCTGCTAGAGGAGCAGGACATGGGCTTCAAGCGCTTCCCCGCCCATCTGGGCATGCACTGGGTGGCAGATGCTGCAGCCTCAGTCCATAAGCTTCTTGTGGGGTTTGGCCCTGGCACCGTCTCCCCGTCTCAAGTCCAAGACATCCTGCTCAGAGTCCCCAAATCGAAGTACATCAACAGGCCTTTCCCCAACTCTGAGCACGAGGCACGCCACTCCTTCCAATTCAACGCTTGCAGCGCTCTCATGGATGGGGAGGTGACTGTGCAGTCCTTCACACCCGCTGCCTTGAGGCGCCCCGACCTGCTCGCTCTGCTGAGCCGTGTTCGCGTGGAGCATCCCCAAGACAACCCAGCTAACTTCAACAGCATGTATGGCGAAGTGCAGGTGGAACTCGTCGGGGGTGACATTCTGAGGGGGCGCTGTGACACCTTCTACGGTCACTGGCGCAACCCGCTGACCAATGAGAGCCTGAGGAAGAAGTTCAGGAACAACGCGGGGGCGGTGCTTCCCTCGGAGAAGGTAGAGAGGCTGATTGATGTGGTGGAGGAGCTGGAAGGACTTGGGGACTGCACGGCCCTTCTCTCACAGCTGCAATGAACACTCACAGACACAATGACAGCAAAACAGAAAATTATTGTACATAAATGCATTAAAAGACAGTTTTTACCAAATATTTACAGTAAAATGTATTTAAAATTACAAAAAATCAATTGCACTTGGTAATGGTGAAAAGCAGCTATAGGCCACCATTATGGTTCCATATGTCTCTTTTACTAGTACTGACAAATACTGAAATATCTGTTGAGCCCAGGTTGAGCCATGTCAGAACATCTAATGTACATTGTGCTGAATTATGTTATTGTATTATTCCATTTTATTTTTATTTTAAGAAATCAATATGAGTTGTAAAATGTGATCTAGTTACATTGCAGAAGGAAAATGAAGGAAGATTTATGTATGTATTTATTAGGTTTATTATGTATTTATACTTTCAGATATTAACATTACACATGTATGAAGTGTTGCAAATTACTGTGCTTATACTTTTTTTGTGCCAAATAATGGATTGTTAAATGTTAATTTATAATAATACAACACAAAAGCTTGGAAACATGCAACAATAAAACAGCATTTCCTCTTTGACATTCCAACATTTCATTACACAAATGTAGCATTTCTGTTTGTGTAGTTTTAATAAAATTACTAAAAAAAAAAAAATGATGTGAGAAAATTGAATGTGTTCCCTTTGGCTAAAAAAATATTCATATCTCTTCCTGTTATTTACACACCACAGTTATTTAAACACATTGAAACTGAAAGCAAGATAGTAAGTTGTAAGAGAAAATTCAACAAACTGTATTTCCCTGAAAGAAAAGATTCTATAGAGAAAATTTGTGACAAATGAGGTCACAAAGTACAGCACATTACTAGGTCAATAGGTTTATCTCTTCCAGTAAATCATTTAAAACCAAGGGGATATCCACAGTCCTCTTTTCACTATAAACATTCCTTTGTCCTTCAATTGAAACAAGCAGGAAATCAGAAAGGTCAACAAGTAACTGCTATGCATACAAACCACATAACCCATAAAGGTGCTTTTCTTTGTGCAAACAAAAAAGAGCAGCCTTGTTTTTTTAAATGCGGAGCAGTGCCGGGAAAAGAGGGCTGTTCTCCTCATTCCAGCCTGTGGGCCATTCCAGTTAATGTGTGGTAATAAGTCTGCACAAGAGTAATTTGTCTTAGAGACAGGTAAGCTCTGTTTCATGCACCTGCCCAGCTCATGTCCAGCATGGTACACAGGGAAACCAACATGTCTTAGCCCTGTCTGGGCAGGCCTGTGTGTGTTGGATGAATCCACAAAGAAGTTACTTGCAAAGTCTTAATAAGGGTTAACCAAGTACTAAAGAAAAAAGGCCACATTAAGTTTATAATCAAAGTGAATAGAAGAACAGTCTAAAAGCAGCCCTACAAGGTTCAGAATACAGCAGAAGAACATGCACCGTTTGACAATCTTGAAAAGAAACTAAGTAATTTACATTTGTAACTTAATTAACTTTGGTCTCATCTTACAGAGAGAGGGCCACCCAACGTTTTGTGCGTTATTTTACACAATTTTCTCTGTAATTCAACCCGATATATTCATTATTCTTTGGAAATATCAGGGAGCTAACGTAACGTAAAAGTTCTGTAACATTTTGAAATGATGGACCCACAATTAGCATCAGCTGGGTAAAAGAGGTTAGGCTGACGAGGTGTCCATTATAAGGAATTAATGAACGACGTGGACGGGTTGCCTCTGCAAAGTCCATTAATTCCTGATTATCAATACCTCGAAGGGCATTATCCCGCTTATACCACGGTCACTTGCCAAAGAAAAAAAATTAAGACCATTAATTTATATCTTCATGCGTTTTGCAATCAAAACCCAAAGTTTTTCATAAGCTATAACTCTGTTTCCCTGGTAACGCCTGGGGGTTTACTAATACCTAGAACAATCATTACCATCCCATAAGGTTCTAATGCAATGGAGACATTATTCACTACTCCAGTAAATAGGACGAACCTTAGATACGACTTGGCAACGGGAGATATTTTTCTAGCCCGCTTGAATAAAATAAGATTGAAATTCAGTTACAGTAGCACAAAGTGTTTGTCTGTATTAATATTGAGATGTATTATAAATATACTATAGAATATGATGCAGAAATTAGAACATAACATAATATAGTATAATATGATACATTTTGATTGCATGGGATATGACATGTAGTAAAAAGTGAAAGGTAGTAAAAGAACATAATATGTAGTACAGCAGTATAAAAATTGTTTGTATGGGTATAATATAGTATAATACAGTAAGTGTAATATAGTGTAGTAGGGTGTGTGTGTGCGTGTGTGGTAGTGGGTGCTGGGCATACCTGGGCCCTGTGTTCCTGCCTTTAAGAGTGAGGTCCTGCTTCTCACTCCTTCTCCCTCTTCTCATGTGAGGATGGCAACGTTACCTCTGTCCCCTTTTTGTTCATGAGATACTGTCTGCAACAATAAATGGCTTAAGAAACCACATTGACAACAATATGAAAACATAATGGCAAAGGATAATATGATCTAAAGAGTTATCTACAGAAAAGCAGAAACAACAGAGCATTGGGTACATGGAAGAACCTTTCAGTTTCTGCTGAAAAAGCAACTGTCCTTATAAGTGTTCAGTTTCTCTTCACAAAGTAAGTACACCAGGTGTTGTATTTTTCACTTTTTATTTCAAATTAAGAGTGCTAAAACAGCCTTTTCTGTGCATAATTAAAATAGTAACCACTGGTCAGGAGAACTACACAGGAACGGAGCCTCTGCACAGCCAACTGAGGTTATCCAGTCTGAAAATAGTGCATGTGTTGTTGAATTACAGTCATTTTGGTCTAAAACTTCATAGCTGAAACTCCAACTGTACAAAGTGGGCCCAGCAGACAGAGTTGGGTGCATTCACAAACAAGGCAAAAGAACTCTCAAGAAGATCCATCTGACGTTGACTCATTATAGTTTGACACTTCAATGAGATTGTGGTCTGGATCTCTGAAGTAAAGAGAGGTGATGGTCCCCACAGCTCCGCTCCGTTCCACTGGACCCTCCTCGATCTCAACCCCACAATCCTGCAGAACCAACAGAAACATGACACTGAGCATTTCAGTGGCATCTTAATCCCAAAATGGTAATGAAATGTGACATGCAAAGATGACTAGATGTCAAGTGGTTTTAAAAGAAACGGGTGAACGACCTTCAGATGTGCAGCTACTGTAGCCAGGGAGGTTTTGGTGATGAGGCACAGATCTGCAGAGCCTGAGGTTGGATGCTTGGCTTTGGGCTCAAACTCCTGACCCAGCTGGTGAAGGTTAAACTTCTGCTGCCCAAAACCCAGGGCCTTACGGTTTCCCTGGAAAATGCAGAGATGGCATGTGTGGGTGTTGAGAAGTGTGTGAAAGCTCAAGGTCTCTCATTTAATGACTGAGTGGAGAGTGGTGCTATCAGCTGAAAAACAGTCAAAGCCTGCCATCTAGTGGATGTGCTCTCAAATCAAAAGCAAAAGAGTATTTTACCTTTTCCTGATCCCTGTGTAAATCATCATTAAACCTTTAAGAAGTTAGCGTGTTCGTTCTGCATTCGTTTTATGGTCTCGAACTCACAACCTCAGACACCACGGGCAAGTCACGATCTTGGTGAGCTTACTGCCCGGGGGAACTACCACTTCACATTATGAATTAATGATATGACGGAGGTAATTGCCAGGGTTGCCAAAAATTCAGTTTTCGAGACAAAATTCGGAGAATTTGCGTACTTCATCTAGACAACACAGAGATTTAAGTAATTTATTTTAATAAAGATTGATTGCTCCATAAGTGACAAACTGAAAATGCTTGATTTCCATTGACTGCAATGGTTCACATGATGATAGAATTCAAAAAATATGTAGTTTTTGAGATCAAATTCTGAAATTAACATCTACCAAAAATTTTGTCATTTATTTTCATGAACATTAAAGCTTTATTTAGCGAGACTTTGCAGTAGCTGTGTACAGTACTGTTTACACTAAAACGTTTCGATGCACTGTTGACTCAATTTTTGATCATTCAGAAATCTGGCTGGATGGTTTGCGGAGGACAGTCTGAAGATGGAGCGAAGCAAATTTGGTGTCAATTGAGCAAAACATGTGGGAAGAGATAAGTTTAACAAGTTTTACAGTTTTTGAGAAAAACAAGAGTGATGGACTTCATAATTCCTGCCAGGTTGAAGCAGATGAACATTTCTGCACACTTGGGCTACATTTGGGTGGAAGTTGCAAAGTTGTTGCAAGTATAGTTGATTTGTTTTGAGTTTTCAAAATTTGAAACTTTAGGCGTTTGCTGTAGCACCACCATCAGAACTATTGGCCCACAAAGCCAGTTGAGCAAGTTTTAGCAAAGAACTGGACCTATGTGCAAATTTTGGTTTATGTTCATGCATGGGAAGGCAGATTTCATAGGAAGAATAATAATAACATCGACAGGCCAGGCCCCTAATTAATACATTTACTGTGCAGCACCTTTGTATACCTTGAAAGTGATGACCTCCATGCCAAGGGCTGAGGTGTAAAAGTTGATGGTGTCTGGCACACTTTTCACTGTCAGAACCAGATGATCCAGACGGCTCACTTCAACTGGACAGGTTCTTTTGAATCTGACGACTCCAGGTGTTTGGATGGAGACAGCCTACAAGAGATAAGACAAATAATAAATTCTAGGGATCAACAAAACTTTAATGTAGACGACATGGACAGGAGGTAATGCAATTTAATTCATCATGCATCAACAGCGCCGCTGCGTGGTGAAATGCTGCTACAGCATCCTGAGAGCAGCTGAAAGGTGGAATCATTAAAGCTATGGTGGAATTCTCGAGTATTTATACCGATTAGCAAAACGACGATGTAGCCTAGCAACGAGTTAGCCTAGCAACGAGTTAGCTATTGCTATGGCTACTACCACGGACATATACGTCTGTGGCCGATACCCGCTGTCCTCGACTGTAAATTTACTAGCCTACAATTTAGCTACCGTAGTTAAGTAAAGTCTTAACTATCTGCCGTTAACGTTACTTCAGTCCGTATAAAGTAAGAAGTGTTTAGGGAGAGTAATGTTAGCGGTTAGCTAGCTGAATTAGCAGATATAGGGATCATTTACCTTGAAACTGTTCCTCTGAAAGTGCAACAAACGACTCCCGACTGTCCGGAGCGCCATCCTCACAACAGTCTGGTACTTCCTTGTTTTTGTCCACCTCTGTGGACTCTGAACTAGCTGCAACACTTATTGTTCATAGCACCGAGTAACCACTAAACAGGGCAACAAAGAAAATTAACACCTTTCCTAAACTACAAGGTTTATCTACCTGCCCGATGTCTGTATCTATCAAAGATCATACTTGTGAACATACAACATATTCCCTTTTTTTAATCTGCAAATTGGGAATGAATGGGGATTTTCACAAATCCTACCAGCAGGGGGGGGGGGGGGTGGTAGTAATAACACTTCTTCTCCAAGTGCAAGTGGCCAAATGCATCATAAATGATTACACATATTTAGTATAATGTGATATATATGGAGCACAATGGGAACACCAACCATCCTCTCTCACTCCATTATTCAAAGTCATTAGGATCAATATTCGAGGAGCATGTGATAAATTAAATTTTTTAAAAAGGCCCAAATATGAACTGGTAAAGGGGAGATGTCAGATCAAAACAAACATGGAAATAAAAGTATTTCTAGAATGTTTAATATATATGGTAATAGTAATAATATCTAATAATGTGTGCACCTGACTGCAGAATAAAATTACCCAACAGCACAGTGAGTGTACAGAATGCATACCTGCAATGCATTTTGTAGCATAACAACTTGTTTAATTCAGCGGTTAGTTTCATTTAACACCCAGTTAACATACTGCACTGGGTGACACAGAACAAGGCCAGAACTAAAGAATGGCCTAAGAGGGAACATACATTTCATTTACATGTTTATGGTATTCAACAATGACAACGTCTTGCATTCAAACTTTTATGTCCCACAAAGGGAAGTAATAATTGTGGCAAAGACATCAAACAGTGGAACAAGAAACATGACAGGATGGCATTAATAGTGATGCCCTTTTCTTACTTTAGTCAGTGTTCCTGTTCATCAACAGTGCTATTAAAACCTACATAACTTCTAAATAAAATAAAATAAAATAAAATAACTTCAACACATTTTAAAAAAGGTAATAAGTCTTCATTTAAGATTTTTGCCATTAACAACAGTTTTTAACAATAGCATACATTTATATCATGGTTTGTATTTCCCTACTTTCACTTTAGCATGTATTGCACACTGATATGGAGCATCTGCTCATGGGGCAGAAGGAGGGCACAGTGGGTGAGCCTCTTGACCTTCTACTGGAGCCTTGCTAAGTCAGAAGGACAATGATGTGAATTGGTAAAGTCTGACACTCGAACCTTTGGATTAATAACTTAAGTTGTCACTTGTACATTGAGGTGGACCTCCAGGTAAAGAGATCTGGCTTGACTTGACATTTCACTGTTGGTCAATTTGTGGGCATTTCAATCTATGCCAATACAGTCTTAGATAACTTAATTCATCAGTCGATAATTAAAGACAATCCAGTATGTTAGTGGAAAAATTAAGAATCAGACCAGGAGCTAATGGGTGACAGGGCAAATGAGTGTGAAATCATTGTTGTACATTAAAAAGTAAACGTCCTTTTACATTTGGGGGAAAAAAAGCAAGTATATTAAGTTTTTTTGACATGTCATGCCTGTTATAGTATTTTTGAGGTGGGAAAATTCACATGCCAACAACTTGAAATCAACCCAATATCTACTACAGATATTGAGACATCCCTAATTTCTGGTATGAATACTACTCAACCATTTTTAATGATCAAGAAAATAAAGATGCTATATGATTCCAAAATAAACTTATACTTTGCTAAGTAGCCTAGTTGGATTCATCTTTCCCTTATGTCTGTACAACATTCTATTTTTTTAAACAATTCATCACACAGAGTTTTCATGGTATATGCCACTCCAAAACAGTAGTTTGTTTCTTTCAGGTGAACAAAAAGGGAGAGTAAAAGTCACTGTCAATGGCAAGCCAATTAATGTCCTACATCCTTTGGACATAAACTCTAAATAATTCTGTTGTGTACACTGATACCACTTATTTGTTTAAATTTAGGGATGCTCTGATATAGAGTAATAGCGGCCAACACGACCCTAATCTTCATGAGATAATTTACAATTCAAAACCAATTCACTAATACAAAGTATGATTCAAAATTATTTTTACAAGCTTATTTACAGCTAATACTTTGAACTGGTGTAACTAAGAACTGTACCAATACCCAACTTCCGGTGTGTAAGGCGCCATTTAGGAGTTAATACAAAAGAGCAGATGTGCCTGAACTACCTGCAGGTGTGCAGCATTTATAACCAGGGGATTCTTTAAGAGATGCCGGTCTGCTTGTTTGCATGGCTAGACGCAATGCAACAAACTGCTTGGTCACTACAGGTCGATTCAAACAGCATGCATTGCTTGTGCCTAACTTTGGACTGCAATAATAAATGTCTTACTAGAGACGGAATATGTCCCAATGTCACCGTATGGAGCACCCCAAATCAAACCTGTGACTGCATTATGATCAAACTCACAAATGGTATGAAGGAAATACATTTCAACAGTGGAGACACATTTCCTCAAAGCCTCTTATGGACTTGGGGTATTAGATTACTTAGGTTGAGACTAAGGGCCTGCAGTCTTTTAGAAGCTACACCACACTCTCTCGGTTGGCCGATACCAAGACAGCCCTGCGGCAGATTGGGCAAGTGGAGTTTTCGGATAGCCAGCGATCAATGCAGTGCACGTGGTACTCATGAGAGCAGGGCAGCTTACGTAGCTTATTACCTTCTGCATATTCTGTTATGCAGACACTGCAAGTCTTCAAGGCATCACTCTCACCAAAGTTGCGCATTGAGAGGTTGTCAATCTGCTCTTTGGTCAGCCCTTGGGGCTGGTCCTCGTCATCATCATTTAGGAGGAAGAAGTGGGCAAGCCGCAGGAAGGGCAGCGAGCTGGGCTCCTCTAGGCTGATAGGTGGTCTAGGTCGGGCCCTACCCCCAGAGGCGGGTGGAGCAGCGGCAAGGCCCTCATCAATATCGGTCTCAGCAGTCCTTGCTCTGACTCCTGCAGCCACTGGTGGTTCATCGACATCAGCGACAGGAGCAGCAGCAGCAGGAGTAGCATCTGGGTTGTTGAGGGCTTCGGCCAGATCCGCAGGTGTGCTGGCTCCACGGTTTGAATCTGAAGACTCAGAGTCTGAATCCATGAGGTAACCGAGTTCACCAAAACCAGTCATAATCTGCCTAATCATAGATTGGAGAGCCATTGAGGTTGCTTCTCCCAAACCTGCATCAGAGATTCTTCGGATAGGGATGCGAATAGTGCTGACGTAGGTCCTCACACCAGCACGCTCAGAGCGTGAGAAAGTCCTACGAAATCCACCACGCTCACTCTCATAAAGAAATGTGTTGTTTGAGTTCTGGGACCGTGAGCGGGTACGGCTAGCAATGCTGTCTCTTTGGCGATATTCGCCTGGACGCACACGACGCACCTGGAGATCAAGCATAATAGTAGGGGGACGGCGCCCTGCTGCGCCCCCTTCCCCACCAGCAGCTTCTCCTTCCTGAGATCCCACATTTTGGGCCTCTGGGGCCGTTTCTGCGCCAGCCCTAGATGGCTGAACATCACTGTCAGCAGTGCTTTGCCTAGAAAGAACATGTTGTCGTGTCCGAGAACTGCCCTCCACTTGAGGCACAGGGGGAGCATTGGTGGCAGAGTTGAGGCCTTGAGAGCTGTGAGCATGACGGGGATTGGGGAGACCATCCAGCTGATCCAGGTTGAGAGGGGAGCGGCTCCTGGCAGTGCGGGCCCTAGTCCTGCGTAGTTCTGGACTGCGGCTCCGAGCTCTTCTTTGTCCTCTGCGTGGAGATGGAGAAAGCGGGGGTTGTACCGGCAGGGCAGCAGGTGAGCTGGGAGGTTCTCCTAAAATATCTTGTGAAACAACTTCTTCTAGTTCAGGCTCTGGTTCTGGCTCAACTATGACAGCCAATTCCTCTACAACTGGTTCTTCCACCACTTCCGTCTCCATGGGCACCTGTGGTTCAACATTGGGCACCTGTGGTTCGGCATTGGGCACCTGTGGTTCGGTATTTGCCACCGGTGGTTCGGCATTTGCCAACGGTGGTTCGGCATTTGCCAACGGTGGTTCGGCATTTGACAGCGGTGGTTCGACATTTGTCACCGGTGGTTCGGCATTTGCCAGCGGTGGTTCGGCATTTGTCACCGGTGGTTCGGCATTTGCCACCGGTGGTTCGGCATTTGCCACCGGTGGTTCGGCATTTGCCACCGGTGGTTCGGCATTTGCCAACAGTGGTTCCACATTTGCCACCAGTGGTTCTGCATTTGCCACCAGTGGTTCTGCATTTGCCACCAGTGGTTCTGCATTTGCAACCACTTCTTGACCCTCTAGAGTCTCCTCTGGGGACTCCTCTTGAGACTCCTCTGGAGTCTCCTGCTCCCCTTCAGCAGCTGCCTGCTGTTCAGCCAGGTTGCGATTCACACTGATTTCCAGGCTGAAGCGAAAATCGCCACTGTTTGGGTTGGTCTGGCTTACAGCCCGCCATGACTGGTTTCCACGATGACCAGTTCTGGTTGTGTTGCCTGTGCGCCTCACCGTGTTCAGCCAGTCTAAGAGACTATCCCCATTGGCAGGATCCTCAGAGTTTTCTGGTGGTTCTGAAAATCAAAACAAGTGACAAATCATATATTGAATTTGAAAGTACATCACAGAGTCAACAAAAAAAGAAAAGAAATGGCAAACTTACCAACTGGATCTTCTCCACCCTCAGTACTGGGAGCACTAGTGCTGTTATTCTGCTGTTCTGGACCATCCTTGATTTGCTGAAGTCTACTAAACAGCTCATCCTCTGTCACCTCGCCTGAAAGATACATTAAAAAACAAAACAGTCTGTTATTAAAAAAGAAAAAAAATTATAATTTTGTTTTCAATCTACGAAGGTTATTAAGTGTTTATTACACTTCCTCTTCTCTAGTCTGACCACCAATGGGAGAAAGACATTGCAGTTGCTGGGAGGAATTGAAAGATTAAGTCGCTACAACAAAGAACAAACAATTTCTTATTTAATTCATAGTATGATAGTAGTTTAATTCATATATAATTCATTTGATATGGGTAAACAGCATATTCCATTTGGATATTCAGAATTAGGCCTCATTTCGAATGGAGCATTTTCTGATTAACATGTGGGTTATGCTGATATTATTCGGGTTTAAGGAGCATTATTTGGACATGTATGTAGTGCATTCGGAATATGCGTCTCACTTGGGGTTTTTAACCGCAGTTTTCGACACACGGCCTCTTCTTGTTTACGGTCAGCTCTGTGTGTCAGTCTGTTCTCATGCATAGCCGTAAAAGAATATTTACACTATTCTTTTACTATTCTTTTATTATTTTTTTTATAAAGGACTGGTTTAGAACTTCGTCACTTGGTGAAACGACAATCACCTGAAGCTCAATATCTGTAAAACCAAGGAGCTTGTTGTGGACAGGACTGGACCCTGTCCTGGTTGTCATCCAGGGAGAGGAAGTATAGAGGGTGGACTCATACAAGTACTTTGGGGTCCAAATCAATACAAAATTGGACTGGACTCAGAACACCAAAGTCCCCTTCAGGAAGGGACAGAGCAGACTGTTCTTCCTGAGGAGACTCAGATTCTTCAGTGTGTGCTCCTGCAGATCTTCTATCAGTCTGTAGCAGCCAGTGCTCTGTTCTTCGTGGTGGTATGCTGGAGTGGTGGCATCAAGGCTCGCAGGTCAGCAATCTCAACAAGCTGTTAAAGGACGGCCAGCTAGGTGATCAGGCTTGAACTGGACAGTGTGGAGGCAGTGGCAGAGAGGACGAGAGACAAAATCAAAGCCATCTTGGATAACCCTTCAACCTCTTTACAAAGAGCTGTGGCAGATTGGCAGCTCGTTGCAGAGAGAAGAATGCAGGACAAAAATCCAAGCCTGGGAGTTGTTCCTCATCCGAGTCGAGTGTCTACGGATAGAGGATGTTGTTTGCAGGACAGATTGTGAAGCCCCTTGAGGTATATTTTCGATTTGTGATATAGTAATAAAATTGATTTGACTTGACTTTGTTAAGCTTTGTTCTGCTGTACGTCTATTAGTTTGTAAGTTCATTGAACGAAACAAAAAACAAATGAAGTTCCTTGTATGTGCTCACTTGCTTGGCCAATAAAGCAGATTCTGATAGAACACAAAGTTGTAGCCGTGGCAGTAGACAATGCCTCAAATATGGAAGTTGCTACAAAGAAGCTACAAATTTTAAAACGTGGATGCTTCATACACATCTTCAACCCGGCAGCACAGAAGATCCGTACCATCAACACAATTTCAAGGTGGGCACCCAAGATTAGTGTCACCAACTCAATATCCAACCAAATGTGAAACATAGTCACAATATCCCCTTCTGTTCCTGAGTTATGGCGTTGAATAACGCAATTTTGAAGAACATTATGATGTCACAGTGAAGTTGACCTTTGACTTTTTGGATATTAAATGTCATCACTTCATCATTTTATCTTATTTTTGACATTTGTGTGAAATTTTGTCATAATTAGTATTTGAATTCTTCGGTTTTTGCAAAAAAAAAAAACTTGACTGTGAGGTCACAGTGACCTTGACCTTTGACCAGACCTGGAATTTCATCATTTAGGGGCAAGGCCACTTGGCCTTTGGTGTTGTCAATTTCTTGAGGGCACAAAGGCCAAATGCCAGTGCAGCAAGGCCATCAAATAAAACAATGATTTTAAGTCCACGCCAATAATGAATCTAACTTAAAGATAGGGTCGCCGATGTTGGAGAGCTAGCATAATTTGAATGTAGCATCGCCTCAGGAGCTCTGTCTAAACCCACCCCCTCCCCCGGGGCACCTTCCAAGGCAACGCCCCCCACACACATGCACGAGCACCGTCGCATCGTAACTACTTCACAGACACAGAGCGGAGAGAGGACCTCAACTCAACAACGCTACCTCATGACAAGTAACCGCGGCAGTGCTACTGCAGGGCTGAGTTTTCTCTTCCATTCTCCAGGAAACGTGCGGCGGCGACGTGGTTTGAGTTCAGGCTGGTGCACACCAAGGGTAGAGTACGGGCAGGGAGGCATCTGATTGGTTCTTTCCAAGCGGACCTCGAGGTGGTGAGTGGTAGACGATTTTACAGGATTACAGCAGCTACAGGTGACAGCTCTTTTCCGGTCCTTTTTCAGAGCTCATCAGTAATGGATCGCTGTCGGGGTGTAAAGACCATTTCAACAAATATAACAAATAGTGTATACTGGATAACATCGTCAACCCTGCCTTTAAGGGTTATGGATGATTTTACTTTTAACACATAACACATAATACATATCAGTGAAATAAATACATTTTAAAAAGCTGTTTATTTCTAAACATAATTTATTGGTATTTATTACAAATTACCAATATTTGTAAGTTGTTTATTGTTTTTATTACCTACTTTGTGGTGCTGTAGCCTACAGACAAAGTTAATACCGTTAAAAGTCCAGTTAAGGACAACTTGGATCAAAGATTTGTGGCTGTGTTTTAGCTGTGAAAAATACATTCATCCTCAATTATTTCATATCAAATACAGTGTGCGCTCTGTGCAACGCGCCACGGCTCTGTCATAAATAGACTAGGTGCGTATTTTTAGCGGAGAGCCACTTCTGAAACGCGCTGGGCACGTCTGGTGGAATCACAAGCATTGTCTCGAGTGGCCACGATCAGCTCTAGCGGCAGCATCGCAGTCGGAACACAGCGCAGCTGCGACCGGTGTTAAACTGTATCATAAATAGCGCGGTTTTCCGGTGGTCCGTACCAGGCTTAAAATCGAGCCCTCCACTGGTTATGTTCGCAGCCTTTCACTTGACGTTGCCCAATAAGAATTCACAATTTCAACAAAAAAATCTGGTGTCTAAAATCTGTATTGACAGGAAAGAAGCAGGAGAAAAAATGGCAAAATCAGCAGAGGCAGTGCAGGCAGGGCATAGAGGCCAGACAGCCGCCGGTGAAATTCCTGCCCTGCCTTTGAACACCAAATTGGAATCAGTTTATCTTTAAGTCCAAGTGGCTGTTTGTGCCAGATCTAATGAAATTCTCTCCAGGCGTTCCTGAGATATCACGTTCATGAGAATGGGACGGACGTGACTTTTAACCATCAAAATGTAATCAGTTTATCCGTGAGTCCAAGTGGACATTTTTTGCAAAATTTGAAAAAATCACGTTCCTGAGATATCATGTTCACGAGAATGGGGCAGACGGACAACCTGAAAACATAATGCCTCTGGCCACAGCTGCCATTTTTAGTAAGCAACAGGGTATTAATCTAGTAATAATAATACTAATAATGTTTTGATTTACATTTGACTAAATCTATCACTTTTTTACCTTTTTGTCAGCCTATAGTTTGAAACTTTGAAAGGGAGGATGGAATTCAATGCAGCTCAGTCAAATCATAGAATAGGAGAGCAGATAAAAGGACAATGGGGATTTAATTTTTGCATGAAAAGTAACAAAAAAAAAGACGAAAACAAAAAAAAAGTAAAACTTAACTCAAAATGACCTACATTACACACATACTTGGTAAGGTCCATTGCTGGAAGTTTCTGAAAGGCAATATGTGTGATCTGACTTCACTTGGTACCCTTTTAATTCACTCTGAATACCTGGAATGAACGGAGTACTGATACCCAGCCCTATCTTTCAGTTGCTTAGTATTATACAAATATCAACATTTCCACAGTCAGAGATTATGGTTACAAGACTTAAGACTAGTGTAATTAGATTAAGAGTTTATTACCTGGGGTTCCTAAAAGATTGTTGTCTCTCATGAGACGATAGTCCTCATCACTGAGATTGTTGACAAACTGGTAGAAGGCCTCTTCCCTGTCCAGGCGGTCCAGCTGTCTTCTGCGCTGTGACTCAGGCTGGTCGCTGCCACTCTGCTCTAAACTGTCAGACCCTTCCATTGATTCAGAAGGGAGGGAGGTCGAGGGATGCTCTCCAATCTTCAGCAAGATCCAGCTGCCTCAGCAAAAAAAAATAAAAAAAGATCAAATCTATATTTTATTGACTCTAATAAGAAATACTCATATTTAGAATAAGATTAAACAACAGGGATTTACCACTAAAAGGCTCATGAAATGTCTTATTTCCACTATGTTAGCTAGGATGAATGTAAGGGCCAAATCAGTGTATTATTACCTCACACTGTCTCTGGTATAACTATCAAGCAGGGAAATTGTAAACAAGGAAAAACTCAAAACGCTCAATATTTGGAAACACCGACCCAGTAGCTAATGTTAGCATGGTTTACGTCCACTGGACTACAAAGCAAAACTGACATGCTAAGTTACTATAATCACAACATCAGCTAACTGAGCAAATGAGTTGATAACTTAACCACAACGTACTGTTTCCCGAACAAAAAATGTGGCTGTTTAATAGCTACAATTAATGAGAACAATGTGATGGTTTTGTGTATTTCTAAGTCATATGCAAAAAGCAGTGTGTTGGTCAAAGTCGAGATAAAAACAAAATGGCATCATCTAGCTTAACTTAGCTAACGTCGGCTAGCTGGCTAGCTTAGCATTGTACACGGCTGCCAACTTCAAACCACAATTAGCTATAAAGAAGGACCCGCTGTGTTTGTGTTATACGTGAAGCAAATAATGACCGACTGGTGCTAGGGTGTGTGTGTGTGATACCATTTGTATCTTCAGCTCAGAAGAAGCTTCTTCGATGATTAAACAACCCCGGTTGTGTTGAGCTAATAGGCTAATGCTAGTTAGCTTCCATGTCTAACATTAGCTAATGCTAACTTAGCCAGGAACTTCGTGATAAGTGTTCCTCAGTTAACGTCACGTTACCTGGACGTAAATACTTGTTTAGGGCTAGTGTTAGGAAACCATGATGTGGACTTCGTATTAGTGCTGTTTAATGTTACTGTGGAAAACACGAGGGTTTCATTAAAAAGACATTGACGCTACTGTTAGCATCACCGCAAGCTAACTCGACGTCAACCAGTGACGTTCACGACCAGGACCTAACAAGCTAAAATTAGCTAATGAAAGTAAAAGGTAATCAGAAGGAATATACAGTCTGTCACCGACTCGGTGTTACGTTACCTGTTCAGTGATGTTAGCAGCAATGTAATCGTACTTCCAAATTATTCTTTTAATCTTCTCTCAGAAACTGCTCGGCTGTTTAGCTAAGTGCGATTTCAGGTTTCCATTTTCTTTCTTTTAGGAAAAGCTACAATGATCTTCCGGAAAATGGGTACCCATGGATGATTTTTCCCCGGGTTTAAACTCCAAGGTGGACACGAGCACTGCAACAACAACACGGGCTTAAATGGTTTGAGTTGACGTCGGCCAATCGCAGCCGCGGATGAGGCGGGTGAGTTGTACGTGGGGATGCCTGAAAGACTGAACTCGGAGCAACAAAACCCCTGTTTCCTCTGAGAGGAGCCTTAGAAAGAGGATGTTTGTGTTGGACAGTGTAGCTCTGCTCAGCTGTAGCGTCGCGATGCGGTTGTAAATGCAAATACTCTTACCTTCCGCAGAATTCAGACTAGAAGACAAAAGATCTGTGGGCACACCAGTGTGCTTAAATGGCATATATAACATTATTTAAAGGAAAACCTTCCTGCCTAAAGCAATCTACAACACCTCACCTCTGTCTAACAGAGAACTCTCAGCTTTATAGTTTCTGTCTCAACCATTCTTTCTGTTCTTGCTCCTGCAATAATCTTGCACATGTGGAATTTTGCACATCTACATTTGCACATTTACTACCTCAATTATTTTTTATTTAAGAACAAACATTGTAACTTGCACACTTTGTTAATGTATATAGTATGTTATTGCACACTTTGCTAATGTATATAATATCTTGCACACTTTACTAATGTCTATAAGTATCTTGCACACTTTGCTAATGTATATAGTTTGTTATTGCACACTTTGATAATGTATATAATATCTTGCACACTTTGCTAATGTCTATACGTATCTTGCACACTTTGCTAATGTATATAGTATCTTGCACACTTTGCTAATGTATATAGTCTAATATCTAGGTTATTCTATGTTTGTAATTTAGATTTATTTTTTTTATGCTAGTTGTAGTAGTCAGGTATATTTATTTATTGGAATATTTATGTATTCCAATATTCTTTATATTGTGTATTCTATGGATATATTTCTCTGGTGTTGATATGTACATCTATCTATCTATCTATCTATCTATCTATCTATCTATCTATTTTTCTATGTTGATAATCATGCATGGCATTTACCAATAGCATCCAATGGCCTATGTCACATCATAAATTGAGGCAACTAATGTATTTTATAGTTACTAAATGTCATTAGATAGTACTATTTAATCCCATTTGGACCATATGTAGTCCACTGTGTTTTAAAATGGTTTCCATTCTCTCTTTGAACAAAGGCAATACAGCCTACAAATGGTCAATGTTACAGACCAAATGCCTGATAGTGATTTTCAAATGGCAAAGAAAAAGTGCAATAACTCAAATCCCGTGTGACTGTTTTGCATCACTAATGCCTTATTTAGTTTTATTAGGCCTATAGTCTCTAGTGTTGCACAACCAATGGTGTTGTGCACTATATACAAAAGTACACAGTATATCATATATATATATATATACATATATATGTATATATTATTGTGTATGTAGCCCACTTATTTTTATGTCACATAAACTCACACAATTTGGCAAAGCACACAAAAAAGAAAAAAAAGGTTGAAAAACACAGTGTGTGTAACCACAAACCAAATATTTTTGACAAAAGTCAGGGAGATTATCTTAAAAAAATGTATAAAAGAAAAGGTTACATATCCATATCTAGCTGTCATAAAATCAAGAAGACAATAACGCTGATTCACTTTAAATGACTTGTTTAGTTTCTTTGCAAATGAGTGTTTTTTCTAAAATATTCTGCCATTGAGGTTTATTTTCTTCTCTGGTTTCAATACTAAAAATATTGCCAGAAAATTGTACATTTGCTAAGCCAATTACTTACTATGTTACTAAATTGATGTCATACCTCCTGTCTGTTTTTGCTCTATATTTTGTCAGTAACTTGTATCAATGATAATTATTTATATATGTATATTTAATATATTATGAATTATTAGTAATCCAATTAAATTCGTTTGAGTGTGTAAGAATATCAACTCTGAAATCTATGGCAGTAAATAACTGTATCTGAAAGAGTGATACATGATGCATGCATTTTAACTAGACTTACATTACGACTGGCCTTATAATACAAGTGAAAACATAAACATGGTCCAATAGCAGAGTCAAAGTCAAGGGCAAATGTATACATTTCTCTTTATCCTTGAAACTATCATATAAAAAAGTAAAAGAACTATATATTTTTTTTAGGGGAAGAAAGACATCAGGCTTACAGCAGGGCTTAGACTGTGTGTGGGTGGAGGTAGGACGGTATTGATACAGCAGAGGAGACCCTGGGGTGACCCTTTGGCAGTAGGTGGCAGCTGGTTACAGGCCATTTGTAAACCAATGTGCAAAAAACAAGCTAGCAAGCACAATTGCAGCTATCATGGACACATACTTGGGAAAACTGTGTTATTCCTCATCTTTATCTAATACCTTCATGCAATAGTAAAGCTGTAGGAGGCTATTGGGCAGTTGTTGAAAGCCTCTGCAATGGCTTAAAGCTATTATTCTAGCACACAAATCATTTCTAATACTTATAATAAACTGCCAGCCAAACAAAAAAATGTGAGTAATTGTGTTGTTTGTAGCTTCTCAATAAGTACACGCCTACATTAGAAATAGACATGCTGATTCTTTCATAATGTTACTCTATAGTCTTCTGGGCAATGATAAAAAAACAACAACAAACAATTGTCCTAATGAGAGAGCCTATGGCTGTCCATGCAGTGTGAGCACGCACTGACAAAACAACTAGGGTCTCATTTAATAACCACAGGTGTACCTGATCCACTGCATCAGACGTTCCGTCTTATAATTTGCCTGCTCCCTTATCGGCTATGGGTGACTAAAGAACAAAAACAATGCTAATACCACCTGACAATTTTGGAGGCATACATCACAGGATCTGTTTATGGTCTGAGACAGTATCTCCAGCTCCAATTAAGCATGCCAGAATGAGTTGCAGTGTGGGCCACAGCAGCCCGGCTCAGAGTTATGGATGAGCAGTCACTCTAGCAATGCCTGACCCTGAGTGCTAATTAGATATGACATTAAAATAACATGAGCCAAAGACAGGCTTGTGCAGAAATTAAAATGCCTTACGTCTAAGAATCTTCCAGAGTAACAAATAAGGACAGACTAACAGGAGCTATTGAGGTTATATTAACATACATTTTGTGTAAAAAGCAAAATTGTAAGACAACAGATTATATTCTTCCCTATTATTATCATTGTAGTATACCATAAAGATGTGGCGGATATTTGCTGAACAGATGTGTCACTTACACTTCACTCCTGACATCTCAATAAGCTGTTTCTAATATTAAGTGTTTTCACAAAACTGAATGCCATAACCTTTTGTAATTATTGTTTGAATGAGTGGAATTTGTTTGCAGAAAAGTTAACAGTGTGGAGATTCTGTTTACCGTTTAGTTACCGGCAAGAGTAACGGGTGGGCGGTAAAAAACACAACCCAACGCTCTTCAGAAAGCAGCATTCAAAATCTTATTTTAATTTGTATATTTACTCCATAAACATTATTACAAAACTCAGCAAGTTACCAATATTACATTATCACCATACAGGCTTGATCACAAATATTTAAAACCTTTGCAACAGTTACAACAAAACAAAAAAAACTAAATAATACTCAAATAATTTACATGAAAATCTATAAAACAGCAAATTGTTCACAAATTATATTTTTTTTTCCAGGTTTTCATGTTTTTTTTCTTTGCTTATTTGTGTTTTGCACAGTAACACAACACTCTCACAACAAGATCATGGTCTTATTACAAAACTCCCAACAAAATGTAAATAGTTCTAGTTTTCTGTTGATATTCATATTTTGGTTTTTAAAACCAGAAACTTGTCATTGTATATCCTTTCCACTGCCCATAGAGGCGCATAAAAGGTTACTCACACACACAAATACTTCACAGCACTTTCTAAGAAAAATATACACTTACAAAATATGTTACAAATTGGCACACAAAAAATATACAAGATTTTGTAGTGTCAAGAGTTCATTAAGATTCCTTCTGGTAACAACTCTAGACAGTATATATAAAGCTCGGTAATCTTTTAATGAAAAGAGCAAAAGTAATTCCAATCAATGTCAAAGAATCATGAAGTGAATACATCAAACATAACATTATAATATACATTCATAAAGAGGGTTAGGTACCTAATCTATTTTGCATTTATTTTTTGTTAACTCTGGGAAAACAAAAAAAATGAAAATGAAAGAAACGAAAAGAAAACAATTGTCAGCTTTCTTAGCACCATTAACATGAGGCAGCTCAACAGTGGCACATTTTAAAAACAAAAAAAGAAGAAACTATGAACTCAGAGAAGTACATTCAATTTGACAATAGGCAGAAATGAGAGAAGGCAGACTAAATGGGCTTGCGGCCCATGTGGAGCTTCCCATCAGCAGCTTGTCTTGGTCCTAACCCTGATACACTGGAGAAAAGAAACAAAGGATCATGGCAGAGAGGAGAGAGAGATAAGAGACAGAGAAAGATTGATTATGATTCTTGCCATATGCAAGCAATCAATTACTATCACCTCAGAATTACCATATCCAGTGTGACAAGGCCTGTTTTTGAATCAAGCTTCAATTTGTCCGCACATCTCCATGCAGTCTCATGTAATTACTGCTAGGTTTAAAAATGATATTCAACATTCAAAAGAAAGAGAAAATATAGGCCTATTGTTTGAGTATATATTTATAAAAGATACCAGTTGAAGGGGCTCTGCATTCCTCCTGAAATATATTTAGTATATAAAATCAAAAGGTTTTATAAACATGATTGTATGGTTCGATTTAAGGTGGAATTATTTCAGTGCAGCGAGGCAGTGAATGAGCCCAACGTAATTAATATAAATGGCCCGGGAATACACTGGATCAGATAGTACCAATACATTTTCTTTTTCAATTTGTGCCTTTATTTGGCCTGGCGACATTATTTTCTGCCAAAATATTGACCCATCAAAACTGAAAGGAGACACCATATAAAAGAACGAAGTTAAATTAAGACATTATGTGATAAATGAACCAAAAATAATCAGAAAATACACCAGTGGTGCAACGTTTAAAGTATGGCAGTGTTAAGAAATAAATTACATGAGAATGTCAAGAAAAATTACTGTTTAAATTACCGTTTCAGGTAAGATAGAAGTAAGATTCCCACGTGGAGCTAATGCAAAGACATGCTTTTCCTTCATTTACAAGATTACTGACTGCTTTCACATTCACATTGAATCTAACTGCAAAAATGTTATGTCCATTCACGGCTGATGCGTGCATCAGAATCTCTATGAGTATTAAACTGCCTTGAATTTCCAGTACAAAACAGCTATTCAGCGAGGCACAGCCCCAACTGACAAATAATTTCCTTGCTTACCCTCAAACATCTGCACTACACTCTCCGTGGTCCAGAGAAAGCTCGTTTGAACAGCTCTTTTTTTCTTCTTCATCGTCTTCCTCTACAGTAGCCTTCAGAGCAGATCTCCCCTTTGCCTCTCTTTTGTTGCTTCTCAGTGCCAGGCGATGTTGAGGTAAATTGAATTTGGCAAACAAAGTGGGGGGAAACGAGGAGAATTCAGAGTCTTTCTGATTTGGTTTAGTGAGTGGTGGTGTACCACTGCCAGCTGTTGGTGCCTTTCATCAGAGAAGAGAGAAAAGTCCCAAATAAAGAATTCCTGTAGTGGCAAGTCTCTGTAAGGAGTCTCCAACCCGAGCAGCCAATACTCCAATGGAATAGAAAAGAGGAACAGCCAATATTCACACATATATAAGAGGTCATTTACACAGCATTGTTACTTTTGGCACATTGATTTTAAGATTATAATCATCTTTTTTTTGCAAATATTGCATGTCCCTGTACAACAACATTGACAAAAATACTCTGAGGGTGGAGCTTTTATGAATTTGCAAGGCGTAAAAATGTAAATTTAGATAACCAGTTCCTCTAAACTCCAGAGGAAAACAAAGAAACGCTTGATAAAAGGAAATGGGGGAGTCATTCCAACTTTGAGGGGGTGAAAAAAAGACAACGTCTGATATGTCATCAATACAAAATGGTCCCATCTTGTGTTTTCAAGATGTCTCGGGCTTAAACAGGGCTCATTAATTGTAGGTTCCCTTCTTGAAATGAGCCAGGCAGTGTATGAAGGACAGCAACAACAGGACATCCATATTCTGCATACAAAAACAGATGAGGAGGAGGGGTGCGTAGATGTCACTCAATGCATTTGTGTATATAGCTACATCTTTAGGGAAAAAGGGGAATAAATACATAATTCAGGGGAGCTAGTTCTGCTGAGAAAAATACAAAAACAAAGTTCCTCAAAAAAGGCGACAGAACTGTTTTCAAGGCTTATTCTTTTTTTTTTTTCAGACAAAAATAAAACAAAAAACGACTAGAAGAAGAACAAACGAAGCAGAAACAACAAAAGCAAGAAAAATGCAGCCATGGTCGTTTCAAATCTCAATCAAGCTTGACACAATCACTCAATAGGTAGTTTGCAAAGTACAAGAAGTTTTTCATGCAGATATTAATTTCCTCTTCGGGCGGGGGTTAAAAGGAAGTGGGAGTAGTCAGGGGGAACGTAGTACTCATGCAGCTCTGGCATAGCGTCAGTGTAGGTATGCTTGGAAGGGGGAGGGGGGGGGGGGAGGGCTGAGCAGGTAGTGGGGGGAAAGTGAGAAGGGGGTGCAACAGCAGCTGATAACAAAATATTACCTCAGTTTCTCAAAAGAGGTCATCAGTGCTATGTCCTTATTTGGGTCTCTCTCAGCTCGCTTCCCCTTCAGTGTCTCAATCCGCGGGAACTTTGCACTGGTCTTGTGGCGGTAGAGCTTTTTGTGCGCAGGCCCAGGGTTAATAAAGTTGGGTTTATCAAACATGTTACAGCCCAGAGCTAGTTGAGGGAATAAGGGATGAGGGGGGTTGAATTTGGCCTGGTTCTTTCCTCCCTTTCCCCCTGCCTTTCTGCCTCTCCCGGCCCCTGTTAGCGTGGCTCCCTTTTTCTTCAGGTCGGCCTCTGTGCCTGCCAAGATTTTGAGGGTCTTTAAGTTGAGGCTATTGGCCTCAGAGGGCATGCAGGCCTCCGACATGGGATTCCACAGAGGCTCAATGGAGGCCATCATGAACCTTTGGACCTCGGCCATGCCAGAGACAATGTTGGACAGAATGTTGGAGGGCTCCTCGAATTCTCTCTGGTCGTCCCCGACCAGGCTGTTGCTCTCTGACCAGCCGGTGCCAGACCAGTCCCCAGTGCTGCTACTGTCAGTCAGGCCTGTGCCGCAACTACCTGCCTGGTTCTTTGCTGCCTTACCCTCCAACATGGCCTTTATCTTTTTGGTGGAGCGCGAGTTCTGTTTGGGGGTCTTGACCTTTTCTGACTTGGGAGCTCTGGGGGCCCGGGCTTTCTTTGGGCTCTGTCCTGCAGCTGTCTGTTTGCAACTGCCTTTCCTCTTTGACTTTATGCTTTTTGCGCCGGCCAACATCCCCCCAGTCTGTTCGTCAAATTCGGAAACTCCCAGCTCCTTTTTATCCAAACGCAACACATCCTGACTGTTGAAGTTGTGCAGCGGGAATTGGCTGTCCTCCACCGTGTATGTGTTTGCTGTGTGCTCTTGTTGCTGCATAACGTCACAGTTCCACTTTACCTCCCTGTTGCAGTCCATAGTCATATCACTCACATCCTGGTAGTCTCCAACATTCCCACCCATCTTCATCTCACGCCCCACCACCTGGGGGGACAGGTTGGGGGTCTCGGGCGGGGAGAGCTCTGACAGTGATGAGTGTCTAAACTTGTCAGGGGTGAAGTTGGAGATGTCCAGCAGGTCTGAGGACTCCCTGAGTGGGGTGAGGGCGTCCACACTCTGCTGAATCACCACTTTAGGACTGCAATGAGCTAAGAAGCTGTCTCGGCCCTCCTCCTCACCCTCTCGCTCACAAGACTTGAGGCTGAGGGAGCTGTAATTGCTGGAGGAGGCTGACAGAGAGCCCACTGAGTCATAGCTGATGAGCCTGCCATTGTCTGTGCACAGGGACCCTCTCTGGTATTGCACCTGGCCCTCCACACAGGCAGACTGACACACTTGCAGATCTGCCCCGGGCTGCAGCCCAGCCTCAGTCAGGTAGCTCTTCTCATAAAGTAGCCTGTCAGCCTCAGGGCTCAGCTGGCTGTAGTTAGACACTGGCAGGCTGTCATTCAGGGGCACAGCAGCTGGGAAGTTGTTGGGTAAGATAGGAGTCTCAGGGGTCTCGGGCCCAAAGCTCTGGCTGTGAGTTGCGCAGAGCTGCGGGTGCCACATCTGGGGGAAGCTGGGGCAGTTCTGGGGAGACTGCTGGAGCTCCGACTCGGAGGGAGGGGAGAGGACGCAGCTCTGGGCGAGCTGCAGAGAAGAAAACTGTTTGTCCTCTAGGGATAGCCCCAGAGGATACTGCTGCCTAGAGGGCTGCTGGGGGAAATAAGAGATAGCTGCTCCACCGGAGGAGTCTGTGGCATCTAACAGGGTCTGCAGGTAGCCCCCCGGGATAACAGGGACACCCTCCTCCACTGCCTCTGAGGGGGGAGCTTTGTCAGGAGAGCAGGTGGACGAAACAAAGGGGAATTTCTCCTCGGATGTGTGAGCGGCGGTGGCATTGTCAGAGAAATGGGGTTTGACTGTAGTTGAGCTGACGCCTGCCTCTTCTAACCCAGCAGTAGGGTCCTCAATCTGTGCCGCAGCGACACAGGCATCCGTTTCATTTGTCACGCTCCTCCCCTCCTCTCCTTCTGCCTCTTTCATTTTCTTGCTCCTCAGCCGGGCTTCGCTTTTGAATTTCCTTATCCTGACTGTTTTATTTCCTCCCAATCTCCTCCCCTCCCTCTCCTCCCTCTCCTGGGAGCGGCTCTTGGCTGTGACTGTGTGCGTGATGGAGTTTGTGTCTAATGTGACTGGGAGGCCCGGGGCTGCTGTTATTCCCCCCGCCGTGGGGGTGGCCTCTTCTTTAGTGACACCTCCCTGGACCCGATCAGAGAGAGGGGAGCACTGTACTGTCGCTGATTGCTCCACAGCGTGAATCCTCTGAACCTTAAGCCTGTTTGCAATCTTGTATTTCCTTTTGGGATGACTCGAATTAAAAGGGCGATGATGGCGTCCGTTTAGATGAAAACCGCGTTGTTGTTTATCTCTGGCAGCCAGCTTAAGCTGCTCCTGTCTCTCTCTTTGCTTCTCCTGCCAGAAATCCTTCAGAGGAGCCAGTGTCTCGTATTTGCTTACTGTGTCGGTGTTTAAGCTCACAGTTGCATCCGCAGGGTCCAACTTGCCCAGTTTCACTGACATGAGTCTCTCTCCTTTAAACCTGTTGATGATGATGTACTTGATGACCACGGGTGGCTCTTTACGACAGGATTTCCGGCGTTTTTTGGGGCACCAGTCCACGTCCTCCTCCTCTTTTTGACCAGAGGGAGCTTTCTCCTTTTTCTCTGCATTCTTCTCGCTCTCAAGCGAGTCAACGTCATATAAGTAATCGTCACTGTATCGAACCTTTCTCTTGGAGCGCAAACCGTAGTTGAGAGGGTTAGAGGGGCTGAGCAATCTCTTTGAGTGTCCCTTCTTAAACTTGCCCTCCTGCAGGGTGTCTGAGGAGGAGCCGGTGCAGGAGCTGTCATCGCTGAACTCGCCCGACTCCTCTGTGGAATTGAAGTCCATTAGGTAGTTGACTTTGGGAGTGGATATGGGCGAGCCTTGGGAACCATCGAGGGGGCTCCTACCGCTGCAGTCCCCAGCCTTTGCTTCCTGTCCTGTCTCCAGGATGAGCTCGTCACTTTTGGGCTGAAGCTCCTCGGCACTCCTCCTCAAGACTCCCGCTCCCTCCTCTTTCTTGGCACAGTTGGCCAGGACGCTGGGGAAGAAGTTGAACTGCGTCTCCTCCTGGAGCACGTTTGTCTTTTCCCTCATGTTGTCCTGGAAAGACTCGTAGCGAATCTTCAGCGAACAGACATCACTGCTTAAAGTCGAATCGTCGTCTTCATCGTCAAACAGATTGTCGACATCTTCCTCGGAGAAGAGGTTGACCGACAGTTCATTCTTAGAACAAAGGTCCAGCAGCTCCATCTTACTCTCACTGATGAAGGATTCAAAGTAGCCCCAGTCCTGGCCGGCGTTAGCCAGCAGAACCTCCTCTCCGCTCACTTTGTCCAGTAACAGTCCCTCGTACAAGTTCTTAGCTGTTGCATCATCCTCTGGGTCATCACAGTCCTCTGTTGTTTTGTTTCCATCAACTCTCTTGCCTTCGTCGGGGACTTTCGGCAGAGGAAAGCTAAGTAGCTGGTCAGAGAGGAGCTGTTCTCCATAGTGACTCACCGCCTCCCCCGCATGGCTCAGGCACTGGATGCTGATATTGTTGATGTCGGAGAAGTCCTCTCTGCTCACGTCCCCTATCCTGACACTAAGCCCGGTCTCTGTGTCAGGGTTGGTGTTAGGGTCATGGGGCGAGTTCTGGATGGAATTAGGGTCAGTGGCATCGCGGGTCTCGATGAAGCAGCCGAGGCAGGTGCGCGTAGGCTGGAGAAGACACTCGTCCGTCAGGGCAGACACAGTGCCAGGCTCCATAATTGTAGCTGACAGAGGGAGGGCAACAGGCAGCAGAAGGGACGTCTTCTGAGTGTCTCCTGCGGGATCCCAGGAGCTCACAGCTGGGGTGGGAAGTGGTGTGGGAGTGGGAGTGCGGTGAAGGTGGGGGACTACAGTCGGAGCGTCATCGGAGGGAGGGCTGGGGGCCGCTGTCAGGCCCAGAGAGGAGTCGGCACCAAGGGGCAGGGAGAGGGTCGGCGATGCAGGCGTGGTCCTCGGGTGTGTTGGGCAGGCCCGCTGTGAAGTCTCTGCGGCGGGAGGAGGCGAGGACGGAGGGAGAGCAGCATCGACGATGCCGCACAGACTCAGATCACCACTCTGCTCACATACCCCTGCAGGGAGGAAAAAAAGAAAAGATTTCAGATCTTTCAACTCTTTGAACTGTAAGTCTGAAGTTAAATTACATTGTTTTTGCTCTGTAGTTACACTGACATTTGTTCTGGGCTGCTGAAATGCAATTAGTGTCAATTAACCCCCTAGAGCTCAAAATGACATTTTTGTGATGCCAGCCTTAAACATTAATATTTCAGTTTTGGTACTAGATTCAATAAGAGGTATTAGCAGTGTCAAGTTGGGACAACTTCTTACCCATTACTGATTGATGTTCAAATGTAAAAGGCGAGAAGAAACCCAGACGTAAAAAAATTCCTGCCAAATTCTCAGAGCACATAAAACACAAGGAAGGTGACTCACAAATGGAGACACCCGCCTCATGTTAAGTCAACATGGTTGAGCTTCTAGAAATGCAGTTTAACAGAACAAAATGAGCAATTTTATGATACGCTTCCAGGAAGCAAGTCCTCAGAAACAAACACTCTCTCTGAGTGTCCTGAAAGTGAGTGTTAGTGATCAATGGAATGACTTCTACAATTATGCATCATGTATTTCATGATATAATAGTTACTAAATGGTTTGAATTTTGTGTTAAATTAAGCTTTCATTCATAGAAAGAGGGTAGGAAAAGCCACCTCAAAATGTGACTGATTTATTTATTGTAGGGCTGTGTAGGGTTACGTTAACGCAAATCAGTTTTAACGCCACTAATTTCTTTAACGCATTAACGCATTAACGCAATCGATCTTACAGAGGTAGTAGCAGGCTCAGTTTTTAAGCTAGAGTGAAGATACTGACATCATATGAAACTAGAAAACCTAAAGAATCCATTTTTACCAACTATGTCATACTAACTTTTCACGAAGGAGGTTAAATAATGCTCCAAGCGTTGGCAAGGAAAAACTGGCATGGCCATTTTCAAAGGGGTCCCTTGACCTCTGACCTCTGACCTCAAGATATGTGAATGAAAATGGGTTCTATGGGTACCCACGAGTCTCCACTTTACAGATATGCCCACTTTATGATATTCACATGCAGTTTTTGGCAAGTCATAGTCAAGTCAGCACACTGACTTCTCCCTTTAAGGTACATGTTGAACAGATAAAAATGTGCGATTATTCTCGATTAATTGTGGACAATCATGCGATTAATTGTGATTAAATATTTAAATCGATTGACAGCCCTAGTTTATTGAAAATAATGTCAGCTGCTTTATGGAAATAATATAAAACAATAATGCTATGGTATTATTTGCCTTCCTTTCCCAACCCAAGAGCAATATATGAGATCAAATTAATGCAGTCATCTTGCATTACCTCCCCCTCCTTTTAGCATTTCGTCTCTATACGCAGATCCAACTTAGCTTAAGGTAACAAGATACCACCAAATTACAGAGACTGGCGGCAACAATAGCAGTAATGACTAAATTGAAAGTAGGTTTTGGTGATTTTCTCCAGGTCGATTGTGACAATGTCTTAATCAGTTGAAGACATCCATCTGATGAGCAACAATCAAAACCCACAGAAGCGGGCTTGTAGCAGCAGGCAGATAGCTTTGTTTGCTCTGCATAATTAGATGACAGCAGCGGAGGCAGGTACGTACACATGGGACACGACAGGCCCATATGTTGGAGACTGTATAACCAATATCATCTCTACACCTGCCTCCCTCTGCAATCCCAAGCTGCTGCCTCACGCATATTCTTTAAAATCATGCCAGAAATATTTAAATTGAAAAACATACCACAGCAATTAATGTGCTCACAGAGGTTAACTAGCGACGTCCCCCATTTTAGAGTGGATGCGCCTCATTATTGAGGTAGTGATAAATGCTTGAGGGGGAAGACTGCTTAACAAACAGTATTCAACATGGCCGTATTGGCAGTGAGTAAATCTTTGAATATGGATATGATTTGAGAGTGATTTAACGAGGTAATGAAATTTCTGAGAGCAGGTCTCTCTGGGTCTGCGGCCTGCAGACACATTGGAGCAACCAGAACGCCTACTAAAAGCACACAACGGCGCTAACTGTCGTCCTTAATGAAGAAAACCTCAGGAGAAATATGCATCTCCTCTCCTCAAAAAACTGTTACGGTAGCAACTTGTGAGAGGCTGCAGAAGCATCGCAGCGAGGCATTCGCCATCAGTTCCCTTCAATCTGTGAGCAAAAAGGACCTCAGAGCAAAAAACATGCTATACTGACACATGTTCTCTGTGGAGGACAGACGTCCTTAACAATTTCACGATCACATTTTGCGCCACGTTCTATTGTATGGCACTTATTGTAAGGAGAGGTGCACAGGAGGACAAGTAATGATATTTTTGTCCAAGCGTGGACACAATTAATTTGGATTTATTTGGAATTAGAAGTAAACAGTGCCAGTGTTTGAAATCTACCAAGTCATTTCCCAGCACTCATAGATAAGTAATCATTTCTTTATATTTGTCTTATCTCTTTCATTAGCCCTACAAAGCAGCGAAGCCACCGAAAGAGGGAAATTACAAAAAAAAGTGGGAGAAATTAACTTCCTTTATCCCCCCCCCACCACCCCCCGTGCTCGTGTGAAACCTAAGCCGCCACCTAATATTGCCAAAAGATTGTTCAAAATTGCTGTGAAACATTAAACTCATATTGAAAAATGTGTTTCCTCAGGGTTTATAATGGATTAACAATCTATCCAATCCAATGCGTGCGTGCATGTGATTTTCTGGTGTGTATGTGAGAGAGCGTGTGCATGCGTGGATGCATGCGTGTGTATATGCATATGTGTGTGTGTGTGTGTGTGTGTGTGTGTGTGTGTGTGTGTGTGTGTGTGTATGAGAGGGAGAGTGATAGAGTGTGAGTATTGGCTTGGGGGTATAGTGTTATCGAGAGGCCATCTGTCTCCAGCTGGACCATTAGCTCTTCAGCTGTTCAGAATGTGCCACAGATCAGTCAGTCAGACAGGTACACACACACACACACACACACACACACACACACACACACACACACACAGGGTCGTACAGCGATGACTGTAAATGACAAATCAAGTTTGACATTAGAGGTCAAAGGGGGATCGGCAGCCACATATTCACTGATACGGTATACAGCGTAATGTTACGACTGCATCTGAGCTGGCAAATGTAAACAAGATAAACATCCAAAATACTCGCTGCTGCCAGAATTCAATATCTAGCTTATAGAGAGAGCAGCTCATATACTAATAAAAAACAAGCTTTACACACTCTGAGTTCATCCTAACACAGTTGCAGTTTTGCAACTGTGTTATCAGCAGAAGTGCTCCTTGAATAGAAACCGAGGCTGGATGCGACACAGCTCACGCAAGCTGGCACGGACGTTCACCGCTGAGCATATGGGAGGACCGCGGCTGCTGGCAGGAGGTGGTGATCTTCTGATCCTCGGCCCTGCCAAGCCCAGCCATGCTAGACAGCCCGACCACCGCCAAACTAGACCAGACCAGACCGGACCAGTTAGCGCGCGGAGCCCTCGGAGTCTGGCCTGTCTTTCTATTCCAGCCATGATATTCAGGGCTTCGTGCACCTGAGGTAAGCCCAGGCTGCTCTGTGCCAGGCGGCTCCGCGGGGAGGCGAGCCCATGCCGATGGACACGGTCATGGACACGAGGAGAGAGAAAAGTTGGCGTCTGTGGCCTCGTCTATTAGTGTGTCAGATGCCACACGTGCACACACATCCATGCTTTTTCAATCCACCTTAAGTCACTTTATAAACAGGATAAAAAACAGAAAATATGAGAATATATGACGACCATATGATGTTAACATGAATCAAACCTCCATCCCATGTGGACAAATGAATTAAATAGTTAAGATATCACAATATGAAGTACAATGCAAATGAAAACAGCTGACATGGCCTTTTCTTCCTTTTAATGGCTTTTTTAAATCATTCCTCACTCCCATCCCCCTTTCCGTCCCCTTCCTCCTCCCTTTTCCGCTCTTCGCTATCTCCTTCCCTCCCAACTTCCCCGCTCCTTATCCCCGCTATATGGAGGCTTTTACATTCGCAAAATGCCGAGCTAGCCGTTCTGCAGCTCAGCCACCCGGGGCGTTCACTCATCCAGCTGGTAGGCCAGCCACAGAAGCCGCTTGCTACCTATTGCTCTATCTTTACTATATGACATTCTGTGAATGGTGGGGGGAAATCAATCCAGCCGGTACAGGATGTTCATAATAAGTGGTGAGTAACTGCAGCATGATTCATGGCCATCCTCCTCTGAGAGCTGCCCTATTCCTGCTCAATGGAGCCGCTCTCACCCTCTCTATACCGCTCTTTTTCCGACTCTCATTCTCCATCCTCTTTTCCTCTCTGAGCCTCTGAAGGAACAGACTAGCGCTGGGGATAATCTGTGTGATTCTCACAGTGGGGACCGGTCAGTCCCCACTGAGCCTGACCAGAGCTGAAACACTGAGATAAACCTCATCTAAGGATCAGTGCTGCTTGGTAGAGGTAAACTTTAGGGGGCAGTAGGTAGTGGCTGAATGAGCACATTGCATCAGTGGAGCTTATAGTTCAGTAAAAGGGAGGGACTACACTGCAGACGTACCTGGATTAACTTTAAATCAAGAGCTTACATCGTGGAAATATCATTCTGATGCATGCACGTTTATGTTATTGAGAATTCACAGAGGCAACAGTTACGACTAAGGCTGCAAGTAACAATTATTTTCATTGTCGATTAATCTGTCGATAATTTTCTTAATTAATTGATTAGTCGTTTGATCTATAAAATGTCAGAAAATGGTGAAAAATGTTGATCAGCGTTTCTCAAATGTCTTGTTTTGTCCACAACTCAAAAATATTCAGTTTACTGTCATAGAGGAGTAAAGAAACCAGAAAATATTCACATTTAAGCAGCTAGAATCAGAGAATTTAGATTTTTTTTTTCTTAAAAAACAATTAATTGATTAGCAAAATAGTTAGCGATTAATTTAATAGTCAACAAGTAATCGATTAATTGTTGCAGCTCTAGGTTACCTAAAACAAAAACTAAATAAATCAGAATAAACTGACTGACTTACACAAACACCCTCTTTTGGCTATGCTAATGACTGTAAATGAGTGTGAAAGAATTAATGGTTGCACCCTCTTTCACATTTGCACCTTTTTATGAGAAAAGGTAGATGTCACATTTGTCAGAATTGTGGAGGCATCGGAAGAGAGGATTATCAATAGCTTAAAAAGCTTCATTTAATGTTTCTTTTCCACTTTTCATTTTAAAAAGACAGGATGTGTTTCACCTTCCCCCTATTGTCAAAGAGATTAAAACGGAGGGTGAAAAGCTAATTCGAGAAAGCTACTTCAACGGTACGTGTGGTAACACTAATTGTCTTTTCTAAGTTTTTAAGCTCTGAGAGAAACTGTTGTCATTAAGCTTTCTTTTATTCTAACGAATGCTTGATTATTCTCGGAAAAAATATAAAAATCCTTCTCTTAGGTTGACAATCTCTATAATCAAAGAAAATTTCGAAAGTCAAAATTAACATTTTTATGCACATTTGTCATTTTAAAAGAGTTGGATGTTATGTTAACGAGCTATAAATGGAAGAAAAAAGTGAATGGTTTTCACCTGTGTTCTCCACTACATTTGCATTCTCCGGTTCTGAAGTCTTCACGATCAATGTGAGACTGCTGTCTGTTAACACATCCATCAATACGGCTCAACGCTTCACCTCCTACGCATCATTTTGACTGTCCCACCTGTTGAAAAGAGAGAGCCAGAGAGACACAGAGGAGAGAAATAGAAAGACATGTGAGTACCAACGGGATCGTTACAGGGTGACTGCCGTGTGTCTCCTGCAGAATAACATTAACAGCAGTACATTAGATTTCATTACAACGAACGCAGACAAACACCAAGTTGCGGTAATTGAAGGAAAAGCTTCAAAACATGATTGAGACATCAAAGAGGCCCCCGGGGCACCAAACAATCACTCATTTCTTCTCTGTATCACAGATTCGTGTCGAAGATTAATCTAAACTTTGCCAACCAAGAACGTACAACAAGAGTCACAGCTGAGATCGCTATGGCAACTGTATGCCATACCATCCTATTTTAAGCTTCATTTAACATTTATAGCAGCGTCGTTAACCTATGCGAACCTTACATAGGCGGCTCTGAGCATATTTGTTTATTGTAATTAGCTGACTCCCTCCCTTCTGTGTGCCGCGGCATCACGGAAACCAACCCGGCTCTGAGAGGACAGATTAAAGAGATGCGACTGTGTGGCAGTACTTTTTACTGTAGCGAGTGCTGAAAGTGGGGGTGGGGATGATTGAGTGTAGCAGGATGCAGTGCACTGGGTACAATGTAATACAACACAATGCGTTAAGGTAGAGAGAGAAGAGAGAGGTTGAAGTTTTGGGTGGCACACAGAGAAGAAAAAGCATATTAACCTTGTGTGATTCCTGAAAGAATAATGATGATACAACAAACTCTGGGCCAGTAAATGATGAACATTTGATGTTGTGGCCTCCTGCCTGTTTATATTGTTTTCTTTTTTTTTTCCAGCTCCCGCGGTCCTTCTCTGGAGGAGTGGTGCTGCAGGATGACAAATGAGCCAGGGGAGGGGATCTAATAACACGATCTCCTTGTGGTGTGAAAACGCTGGCTGGGAGATTAAGACAGACGGCAGACAATAAGACAAAGGTAGTGTTGCGGCCGACTACAAACAACTGCCATCTCTTTCATCCTATTGCTTCTAAATGTCATTAGCTGTTCACTGACCTGAGCGGGGAGAGAGCTACCTGAAGGGAACCTCTGCTTCAGCTTACAGTTGCATAGATACACACCGGCTCAGTGGGTAATTACCTCATGAGCCATCACAGCTGCTCATGTGTGCAGCAGGTACAAGGACCCTGCAGGTAGACCCAGCCAGAACCCGTTCTCCTCTTCACAGAGAGGCACTATTACTCCTAAAGCCGAGGCTTAAGTGCACATGGCATTTACAGAGCTGAGGGATGTTTTTGAGGTCATCTTGTATCACGCTGAGAAATTGAAATTCTACATCCGCCGATAGATACGTCCCCTTCGACAAACCATGAATTAGAAGTGGATATCCCCTCCTGAACTGGCCGACCCAGATGAGCTAAGCCCGGATTTATCAATGCAACAATCCTCAGACTCGGAAAAAGTGAAGTCACAGCAGCAGCACCCTATTAGAAATAGCCAGCGAGCGGCGTGTCTCTGGTGTGACAGTGACACAACACACAGCTGGGGATGCTGGTCAGGCTACAGAGGTCCTGCCAGAGCTCAGCGCCTACAGCTGCTTGTGGATGTGTAGCGGCTTCATTGCATGTGTGTGTGTGTGTGTGTATATGTGTGTGTGTGTGTGTGTGTGTGTGTGTGTGTGTGTATGTGTGTGTGTGTGTTTATGCCCAATTGCATGTGTGTTAGACAAAGCCCCAAGGCTGAGGATCCACAGCATCAGCATCCACTGGCGGAGGCTGCATATACAATCACATAAAGAGTGAGAGAGGGAGAGAGAAAACGAAAGCATTTCACAACACTCCAAACACTGCCAGCCAGCTCCAAATATGTTTATTCTCCACATTATTCATGATTCTCCTGTACGCCCCCCCCCCCCACCCCCCCCCACCCCCCTCCCTTCACCGTCTCCACCACTCTGTCATGACCTGACGAGAGGCCATTTCAATAATGAAGATGGACTAACTGCAATACAGAGTGCACATAAATTGGAGCTACGGCCAACAAGCATGTCCAATTTGCCGAGCGGTTAAGCCTGATGTCCGGGTGCAGCTTTAAGAGAGCGCCGCGGCTGCCGTCAACAGGTTTGCGCCGACCTGATTCATCCATCCACATCATTAATACTTCACAGAGGGCACCAGCGTTTAACTCTGTGGCAGGAAACCGCTCTTTAAACGCCACACATTAGGGCACGTAATCACCGTGCACTCATTTCTGGAGCGTTCAGCAGGTGTAGGAAAATGGCTAGCACTTATGACCCCGCCATTGTTCTTGCGTGTGCGCCGGGGTTCTTTGCACGACGACAAACAGAAATAGAGACAAAGACCAAGAGAGAGAGAGTGGGAAAAGCCAAACAGAATGATTAGGATTTGATTCATCCTTTTATTGCCCTCCTCCACCTCCTCCACACACCATGTGTTAATGTGCAAGCTGGATAACAAGATAAGAACATGTTTACTCGCTCTATATGGAACTTATCTGCACCGCAATCTAATTCCTGCAAGCTCCTTCCCGGATCCCCGTTTCACCGCATTTCTCCTCGATTCGATTGCATTTCTCTCCAGTGAAGCGGCAACAAGAGGCATGGCTGGACTGGGATGGTGTCTAATTGCCAAAAATCTGAAGCAAGGTCCCACAGCAGTAGCATACGTAGGTACAAAGGGCCCATTGTGTCAACAGAGGGAAAGAGTCAGGGGCCAAGGAATAGATCCCCAACAGAGGAGCTCTCAAAGAGGGCATAGCGCCACAGGAAATGCAGACAGCGCTGAAATGGCGACTCCTCTTTTCAGCACAGGTATACAGTTTCAGAGCAGGTTCACCGGCTCGCTGAGTAACCTGCCTCACACACAACTCGTGGTAATACTCTTGAGCTTGTGAGCTCGCAGCAATATACCTGGTAGGAGTATAGAGAACACGCAAATCCAGTACAGACACAGGTACACAGAAATGCATAGACTAAATCACAGAATTATCCGGTATGAATTTGTCTTTCAGTTGGAAGGCCAGATTTTCTAAATTTGGGAAGAAAACCTTCACTCAGAACTACACTATGAATGGCAGTGAGGGCACCTTTCAATAGAAGCAGAGACTCTTTCATGTCCAGTACATGTTTCACCTGGATGGTGAAGAGGGCAAACTTTCTCCAACACCCAGAGACAAGCTTTGCTATCCACTATTACATCCTGCCACCTCATTGGTCTCTCCATCCCTGTCATTCTCTTGTTAACTGATAGGCGGACTGCATAGCTCTCCTCATCGTCCTGCTATTGTCTGTGTCGTGTACAGTATGTCTCCATATGTTCCGTCCATGTTGCAGGAGAAACAGTAACTCTCCGGTTCTCTTCTCTCTCACGAACATGAGCGTTGCTCCGTCGAAGGTCAACAGGCCTCCTCAGCACCGACATGTCAGAGCTCTCCTCTTCTGAAGGCGCCGACACACCGTCGAGCCAACCTCAAAGACGCAGCAGCGCTGTCAATGACCGACAGATCAAACACTTTGCATCACCTCACGTCTGTTATTACTTGTTCACTCGAACATATCGCACAGGCCACCGCCAACTGACCACCAACATATGTTCTGCGCCTGCAATAACAAGTGAGTTGTCAGTGTTTGTAATTAGAGCTGGTCGACTGAATGGCTGAAATCAATAGCACAATATTAATAAGAGTTTTTTCAGTATTGATATACTGTACATCACATCAGAATTACATTAAATAATCAGCCAGATGGTGAACAAGAACTCAAACCTGTATTAACAGTTTTTTAGCCACTTAGGGACACTGCAACAAGCTGCAAGCACAAGACTGACATATTACCACCTTGTAAAATTAATATGGTGAACGTGTTAGCAAACAGTTGCCAATTTACACATCCAGCAGACATGGAGGAACAGCATTCATTGTCCAATATTCACTCTCCTTTTATCTCTATTTTGTTTGGTACTGAGCAGGTAGTGTAAAGTGTGTTTATCAGAGCTTTTTCTGCTGTAAGAGTTGGTAAGAGTGAACCAAAGCAGTGAAGCCGCAGGCCATGAAACCAACACAATGAGTTAAAGGTGCTATAAAGCTTTAGGGTCGGTTAATGATGCTCCGTTGGTTCATCACTGCAAGTGACCCCTTTCAGAATACATGTAGTCGTTTTTATTAAAGGTACAGTGTGTAGGATTTGGCTGCATCTAGTGGTGTGGTTGCAAATTGCAATCAACTGAGTACCCCTCCGCTCACTCCAAGACTGTGGTAATGTGAGCCGCCAGGTGCAAAACCATGGTAACACTTTTCGCCTCGATCAGATGCCATTCTTACCATAATAACACTACTTTAGGAGTAACAGAAGTAAGACGGCAGCTGGCGGTACCACGGTTTTGCACTCTTCGGCTCACGTTACCGCAGTTTCACAAGCGTGTCGGAGAACTACGGTGGCCTTCAGGTAGCGTAAAAACATGGAACGCTCTCTATAGAGCCAGTGTTTGGTTTGTCCGTTCTGGGCGACTGTAAAAACATGGCGGAGCAACATGGCAGACACCGTGAAGAGGACCCGCTCCTTATGGAGATATGAAGGGCTCATTCTAAGCTAACGAAAACTTCTTATTCTTAGTTTCAGGTGATTATATACTAATGAAAACCTAGTTATGAATATTATATTCCCTCACTGCTAATAGATTCCCCAAAATGTTACACACTGTTCCTTTAAATGTTAATATTAAAATATTGATTATAGCTGCTTTAAATAACTAATAATTTCTTATCTTATAATTCCAAATTGCTCATGACAGGGTCATGACAGATCTACAGCATGGAGGTGTTTCCTGAATCGTGGCTATGTTTTTGTTTCTACCACCTCTCCACACAAAGCTTGAAGATTGCTTGTCAGGTAATATTTGTGCTGCAGCAAAAGACATATCTCAATAATTTTGACACATGAAGAGAGAGAGAGAGAAAAAAGTCTTTATCTGTATATCTTAATTCAATGGTGCCTTCTACATGTGCTTCTGCCACTGTGCGTGCGTCTTCCCTGTCAGCTGTTTGGCGCTGTATTTGATCAAACATCCTCACCTAAAATCCCCGACATGGCCACTGCGATGGCAGAGATATGGTATCCGCTTGAGATAATCATCGTCAATCACAGGCTGCTGAAGAGCCCGGGAAGCATCTGATAGGTAGAGATTCACTGTGAATCAGGATTATAAAGCTGGATCTTTATCTGCACAGCAAAACCGACAGAGCCACATCTGGACAATTGTAACCCTCTAAAGCCTAAAGGTGCAGGCCTCTGCTTGTATGTCAGGATCCGGCTTTTTCTCAGGAGACTGTACAGTCATTTAGTATTTTCTTCTTAATGAGATCACAGTTCTGCTAAGATACAGTATATGACTGACAGTTTAATCCTACCTTGGTATGTGGCTTCAGAGATGACTGGATTTCAGCTCTCTCATCTGCATTCATTTATCTTTTAGCTTACAATTGTTGAAATTTTCTCAATTTATTGGAAACATTTCACCAGCGTTTTAAGGGAGTCCAGTGTTTTTGGTTGCTGTCATTAACTGACTGAATAATATTTCCACAGTGAATCATACACATACAAATGTGTTCAGTCATGTGATAACAGTAAAAATTTTGTTTCCCATAATTCTCTTGAGTCATTCTTTCAAAATCCCATATTTAAGTCACGTGATAACAACCAAACCATCTCCATGACAACTGAGCAGCTCCATCCATAGAGGAAGGCCGCGAGATGTGGAAACAAGAAAGCTGGACCTTGTGTTGAGATTATTATTTTTTTTGTCAAGCTGCTATTTCCAAGGTCAACAATGAACCTTCAGCCTCCATGTGGCACTAAGAGCTCCAAGTACCAGCATCCATTGTTTATGAGGCTCTTTTAGACCGTGAACAAACTGAAATCCAGTTCTCGCTGCTTGATACTGTATGTATGTATATTTAGTAAGGGTTTTATGCACAATTTGGATTATTATTCCTGGGTCTTGGTAGGTAGAACTAGGATACATAAAGCAGGAGGGCAACACATGATATGTGGAAGAAAAAAAAAAAAAAAACCTGCTACTGGTGGCCAAATGCACATTAGCTTGTATGTAGCTACCTGCATGTAACTCGAGTTAAAATCCTTCCATATGCAAATTAATCTGACCCGTCAGATGGTTTGTTACACAGAACCATCTGAAAAACCGTCACTGGAAACTGTTTGGAAAAGGGCAGGCGCTTTCAAAAAATAGTGGCAGGTGATTGGATGAACCATCTGTCAATCAAACTCTTGCCGAAGGCAGTCAGGAGAAGAGCGAAAACATCGCCTTCAGTGCCGTACTTTGCTCTTCTTTCAATGAAGAAATAATCTCCAGTTCTGATATATCTGATGCTATTGCAGCATGTATGCTAACCAAGCCCCCAGGAAGAGCGCTGGGCTTTGAAGCTAATTTTCGTAGTGGCCAAACGGTGGTACCGCAATTTCCGTGTCCGTCACGTGAAGCCATTAGGGCCAAAAAATACTTTTTCCCATAAACTTACATTGTAACGAAACGTCTGTAAATCGGCGGATAATTTTTTTTTTAGGTAAATCAACTTCCCACTATGACCACTTGAATAGCCCTTATTTAAATCATTAGGTCCTAAAAGTTGTAAAATGCACTGTTGCCAAATCCAGACTTATTTCCCTTCCTCCGTTCATGTGAATGAGAGGAAATGCTACTTTGGGCCCAATAGATGCGGAAGATCGCCGGATGTTCCGGGTACTTTATCACTCAGCAGTCAAGCCATTTTGGCTTCATGCACCACTGAGTAACTCTCAAGGAATGAATGGGAGCCCGCCTACAACGCTGTATCCAGTTCTTTTTATACATCCATGACGCTAACCTTTTCAGGAGCCGCCATTGTTGTTGAGAACAAGTCACCTCTCCCTGTCGTGTCACACACACCTAAGCCACGCCTGTAGCTGCAGTAGCTCCTCACAGGATGCTGATTGGTCCGTGTTCTGGCTTGCTGGACACAAACGCATTACTTGAAGCCTGACGATAAATTTTCGTGTGACATCGTGACATTGCAAGAATCTGTGCAAAGTTATATGCAAATAGCATATTTTAAGGACTACAACATGTTACCAATAATAAAGTACTTATTGTTTCTTCACAACATTAGCCAGAAGGTCAAATCCAGTCATGGGGTGGACACAAAACATGAACACCTGTAAAATATGATTCAATGCAATATTGATCCCTGGATCAAATACTAGCTTTGCACAATACACAGTATAACCCTTTGACAAAATACAGTAACATTAACACCTTATTGTTAAATTAAAATTGTATTTTATTGTATTGTATTGTATTAAATTGCAAGCTGATTATTACTTTGTTTTCACAACTATTGCATTGGATTTTATTATATTTTCCAAGTGTATTTTTAACACGTTTGTGTTATTGTGTCAGTCATCGTAATTTAATGGAGAAAAGAAATTACAGCTATATCCTCCGATTCAGGCCTGTGTATGTCGGCTATTTAACATTTAACAAATTAAACTTACTGCAATTTCTTTTACATTCTCTTTTTTCTTTTTAAATTGAGACACGGTGTGCTTTAAACATGAGAAAATTAATTTAAAATTATTGAAGTTATTTTTAAAACAGCACATTTATATATTTAATCAGTGCACAGTGAAATGCAGCTCCTGATGATGAAGATGTTCTACAGAGGCGTTTGCGCAGTGATATTTGTTATTAAGTATTTATTATCGTGGAAATATATACGACTGAAGGAGACGGCGGCTGCGTGTATTGTAAGTTAGTTAGTAAAATTTAATGAACAATATTTAATTTAGTTCCTGTGTACAGTGCAGAGACAAACACACGCTGTACAAGATATATAACTTTATATATTAGCTGATAACTGTGTCTGTTTCTCTGTTTATCTTTTACACAACCTGAGCTCTTCGACGGCGAGGAGAAGAGGACAGAGAGAGATAAGGACAGGAGAGAAATAAGCAGAGGGAAGGTCAAGAGTGAGGAGAGAAACAAGCGATTACGATACATCACTGCATGCCACCAGAGACTGCTGCTGCTGCATGTGTTTACAGTGCTGCTTCATTCACACAGATGATCAGTCAAAACAAGGCTGCGGCTGCTGCTGCTGCTGCTGCTGCTTAAAACAAAAAAAAGTGATGGGAGTCTAAATGGGGATGAGGCCCTGCCGGTGAATGGCAGAGAGAAGAATGGCAATGAGGTAGGTAGTAGGCGAGGTGTTAAAAGTTGATTAGGTTGTTAAAGGTCACATAGTCAGGCCTCATCAGCTGTCCCAATGGAGCACAGGAAGCAGCTCAGGGCCTCAGCACTGCTGCTAATGAGACAGAAGCAATGGCATCCGCACTAACATATGGATATATCTTGCTCCCATGTACAGCGATCTTCTGATGGTACATGAGCGTGCCGCCAGTTCCCAGTTAATGTGATGACGATAACAAAAAAAACATCTCGACTAGCCTGAGGTTGCCTGATGTAACAAGCGCTGCACAAGAACACACAGTGCAGAGGAAGACTGGCTGAGGCATGTAAAGCTAAATTATTAGATCACAGAAATTGGGAATGCAGTGTAGGTTTTTTACATGCGTATGTACTACACAACTCTCACACACACACACACACAAAGGTTTACACACCATAAACTTGCACATTACAGATTCATTTGCTCATTTGAGCAAATCTATGTTTGGTCCACCCACTGCTCTTGAAGGGTCAGTCTTATGAAACGATTGCGTATTTAATGAGGCTCTGCATACAAGCAGCTCACACACACACGTTTACACACACACACACACACACACACACACACACACACGCACTCCCATACACACTCATTACGTACACAGTGCTCCCACTCAGTACAGTTAAAAACATGCTGATGTATGAGTAACTGCTGATAAAGACAGAAGATGCATCCACCCCCCAGAAACACAGAGCCAAAACTACCAATCATGACCAACCCTTCGAACTCCTCACTGACACACACACACACACACACACACACACACACACACACACGCACACACACACATACTTGCATTGCATGCATCAACTGATCTTTACTGCAACGCTGAAAAAAAAGGTCAGCCATCAGAGATGCAATTATCATATATCCAACAGGTGCATTTATTAGAGCTACGCTTCGTTTGCTTTGCTGAATCTAATTCGGGCTGGGGGGGATTGGGGGCCATTACAGCGCAGTGATCAGTGCTAATACAGCGACATAATGTCCTGCAGGTTTACATGTTTGCAACGGCACTCTGTCAATGCCTGTTTCTGCCACAACAATGCCTGTCAGACGCATTATGGGTTGAAGTGATCAATATTTTTTATTACCACCACTTTGTTCTACCTCTCGCACATAAGCTCCACAATAATTGACATTTATGCAATTTTCGGGGCCAGTTGCCTTTCTTTTCTACACAAGTGAGCATGTGTGTGTCTGTGCACGTGTCTGTGTGTGTGTTCCTTTCTATAAATGAATATGTGGCAGCATGTGGTTATGTATTTGAGAGATATGATTTGTGTTGTTGCGCTTGTGTTGGATATTGTGTGTATACCGCGTGCGTGTGTGCGTGCGCGTCTGTTCACTTAAGAACTTAAAGTTAGAGTCCCTCATAATGAGAAGCCCATAAAGGTGAGGCTGGATCACAGGGAAAGGGCATCAGAACAAGAAGTGATGATGGTCGCTATGGCGCTGGCCTCCACGGTAGCCAATCACAGCTGAGAAAAAAAAGAAAAGCACAGCACATGTAGTGACACAGAGCTATACTGTACCTATTTTAATTCAGCCTCTGCAAGAACAGATCTGTGCCTACAGCGGAGATGGTGGAAAGAAGCAAAATCACACTCGATATCAGCGTTGGCTACAACTGCCATCAATGGCTAATCAATAGAGCGCTGCACCTATGGGAGACCTGTTCCATTAAGTCTGCGGGTCAATGTGTTTGCCATCAGATAGCACTGGTTTATTTTCCCTGACGCTTGTCCCCCAGTCCGATACCCCGCATGCTTTATTAGCTGCCCTGCTTGGCTCCATTGACGCGTATCAGTGGTCACCCCCGGAGTCCTATCAGTCAGTGACTCTCAGAAGGCAGAGGGTGAGCACATACGACCTCTGACCTCTGACCCGGGATGACCCTCAGATAATTAGGTGTGTGTGTTTACCAAACATCTGCTCCGCTTGCCCCATTACTCTACTGTCTGAAAAATAGAGTCACATTTATAACACAGACACAAATACTATTAGTGAGTTATGACGCAGAAGTGGGCTAAATATTGAGTGAGATTACTAACAGACAGAGAAACTGCAGCCAAATTTCAACTACCCAATATGTTATTGGCTGGTTTAACTAAATTGGGAAAATGTGGGTTTAATTTTTTTACATAATTTGTCCTTTGATATTTCCTTTTTCGTCAGCATCAAGCTCTTTTGTCAGCACGTATATGTCATCACTACACAGGCTGACAAACAGAATATGAGAACATGCACCGAACACAAGCGCTAGTAATTAATGAAATGACCTCTGAATGCTGCACCTACAGCAGCCCCTTCTCATCACAGCTACACACACACACACACACATACTGGAGTAGAATGCCAGTCTGTAGCTGCTGGAACCTGCCAATTATTCTGTACTTTACTGGACCCTCGCTGCATCGGAGGTGTGATTGGAATAACAACCATTCTCCGAGCCACGCAATTCTCCATTCCCTGTAGGGCGGCATTGAACCAGCAGGGATAGACGAGGTGGTAGCGACGACGAGGAAGAGGATGTGTACGAGACGGTGGAAGAGGGAGAGGGAGAGAAAGCAAAGAGCCAAGGATTACATGATGCAGGAGAGGAGAGGGGGGGGGGGGCTGGAGGGGGGATACAGGGGGAGAAGTCAAAGCCGGGGCTCCCTGGCAACATGCAGAGGCAGAGGCAGTGTGAGAGTGAGTGCTGTCTGAGTGACACTCACTCTCATATCCCCCCCTCTGGGGAAATAACCCCCTTAATCCAGCGTGCTCTTTCAGATAGACAAGATCACCCTTCTTCTCCCAGCAAGGATATGAAACGCTCCCCCTTGTGATTCAAATACCAGGGATGAGGGCTGGAACCGAATAGACAACAATGTGACGTGGCGGAGCCAGAGAGAGACATCAATGGCCCCGTCGCCTCCCCTCCGGCAGCTGACTCGCTGCCACCGACGGAGGCACAAAGTCATTGGTTAACGCTGGAGGAAGTGACCTGCCATTGGCTCATTTGTTGGGAGGTGGCATAACATTGGTAGTAAAAGGCACAATTTTAGAGAGAGGCGCCTTTTACTCTAAACTCCTGCTTTTTTTATAGGACAAAGAAATCATATTTTAAGGTAGAACATTTTGTGTATTTATGCTACGATATGGTGTGCAGGTTTTTTTTCATTTTGTCTAAAATAACTGGCCTGAATTCTTGGTTTCTGAAAATCATCTACTATATCCTCCCTGCTGTTTTTAATGCCAAGCCCCTTTTAGTAATATCCTTTTTAATAAGCACACACACAATGTGACAAATACTCGGAGACAGAGTTAATTAACAGCGCACAGCACTGGACGGACCGCGGAATCAATAAAGTAAAGGCGGGCCCGGTCGCAGCAGGCCGAGCGGCAGGACCCGCCAACCACGCAGCCTTTCAGTGTAAACCGAGGGAGGTCTTTTTCTCTCCTTACTGGTAAATCACTCCACAGCCAGGCTGCTTGGCACACAGAGCGAACTGCAGAGCTAGGCCGACACAGTGTGATATTATATTAGCATTACAAAGGCTTTCCCACCATCTGTGACACGCAGTGGAAAAAAAAAAAATCACTTTTCTGTTTCCAAGCCCCGAGTGCTGATGTTTCCATAGGTTCTGTGAGGGGGGCTGATGGGAGTGTGGCTGGGGGATGACAAACGAAACATGCATTTATTACAGCCTCTCTGACACGTGTGATTCACCTCCAGTTCAGTAGGCTACATACGGTAACACGCTCACGGTTATTCAAAGCCTTTTAACTTCAGCACAGGGTTAACAAATACGGTTATTCGCAGCCATTATAAACCTATCAATGTTACAACACCGCACTCTGTGGCATTTCTACTCTGATTCAAAAAGATAGGTTTATGATCATTTCTAGCATAGCGTATGATACGGGAAAAACATAAATCCATAAAGTGCTATGTTCTCCTCAGTGAGAGCAGATAGAGTTCTGTGCTTCACTCAGCGGCCTAGGGGAATGAATAGACTTGGCTCGTCCACACAGCTCTCCTTGCTTTCCACTGTAGCCTGTTGTCACTAGCCCCTGGTCGTACGCCAGTCGCCTACTTGGCAGGGAGAGGTGCTGTACAAAGCAACTGGCAGGTCTGGTAAATAATGCTGATGGAGTGTGATAGAGAGAGAAGCATCTCCTTTATTCCACACAGCTACTCTATCTGTTTCAGCGGGTACAGAGGAGAGACAAATGCCGCCTGCTTTTTTTTTCCTCCAATCTATTCGACTGGAGGAGAAAAAAAAACCTACCTAGCTCCTCTTTGTGTTATCTTTCATGATGTTTGCCAGCTTAAGAAAAACCAATAGCCCTCAGCCAATGGCTTACCAGAATACCCAGCACTGCAGGAGCAGACAACCTGCCAACAGCTGGGATTTACAGTTGAAACTTCATGCATACAATTACACAGATGAAGGAGGGACAAGTGGACAATAGCAATGCAGCGTTGAGGGGAAACACTCATCCAGGCAATCATGCAAAGCCCTCTACTTAGTTAGTAAAACAGGATAGAGGGAGAGCGAAAGGACAGACGTGATTACCATAGTGACTTCATAGTTCAGGCTTCGGCATCAACACAGAAACATGATCACCTTCCTGTGTGAATGCTGTGACTTCTTTAACTCCTGTCAGAACTATATTACCAAAACTAGGTTAGTCGTAGAGTGGTGCAGGGATGACGTATTTTTGAACGCCAAACAGGAAGTTAGCATCGCCCTGGGTTCCCTCGACGAAAACCCAATGGGTCCATTGGGTTTTGGATTATTGCAGAAAATAAGCTCTCTGGCAAACAAACCTTTATGATACTTCCACGTTTTATTCAGCAAGATAATCTTCACAAATGAACACCGCTTTTATGATTTTTGAAGTTTGAATGCAATCGGCAGAATAAAAAAGCTAACGTTAGGCTATAGACAAACTACACCACCGTCGCATTGGACGCGAGTACACACAACGAGGCTGAGTCGGTGTGTTGACGTTCAGTAGTCTCATTTATCAACTTGTTAGCAACCGCCTTTTTTAAGACAAAGCTTCAAAAATCACGAGTGGGATATTTACGGAGAACAAAAATTTTAAAATCTCTTAAGCTTGTGTTAACCACAGACCTTATTTCAGGTATCTAACTAAAAATCTCTAAAACCCGCCCGCCTGGTGTGTGTCTTTTCGCTCTTAAAACTATGTCACCACACCCCCGGCGCACTTTCTCGGATTCTTAACTCTTGCCGTGGATGGGTTTACATTATAGTTAATTGAACACCCAATGCATTTCACACCGGCGCTAAAGGGTGGTACCGAACGCAGATGGCCGTGACAAAGCCTCAGTATTTGACGCCCTGATATATGATAGCAAACTTTACAATGTTGTGATGTGACCAGCGATAGCCATCGTTAGCTAACGCTGGACACTCGCTGAGACAGCTGCTCAACTGGTTCTCACACAACTCAATTTCTCGCCGATCCATTACTTCTCCTAATCCTTGTCTGTTGCTGGTCTTCTGGACACCTAGCAGGCTCATAATTATAAGACTGTTGTCTGTCATATACGTATGAATATACCTCTTCAGTGTCACAATTAACATTGTGATCCTTATTTATTAATATTAAACCGGCCGCTCTCCCTCAGCCCACGTCACTTCCGGTTTGTTTGTTTTTATGCGAAAGTAACAAATGTCTTACAAAACGCCTCCAGATGTCACTGTAGTGCATATTAAGTATATATATATTTTTTTAATCTAGTGTCTACATCATTTCTCTACACATTGATTCACTGGGGGCTCTAACCTGCAAGCTGCTCTTTAAGTTCAGTCATTGTAGCGCAGAGCTCTGCAGGAGATTTCCATTCACTGTTGTAAGTGTTTGTATATGTGGCTTTATGCTGAGGCTTTGGCAGAGCCAAACCAGGACCAGAAATACCGCCATTAACAATGCTCATTATCCCTATTCACTAAGATAAGAACTGCCATCAATGCCTCCTGTGTGGGGACATGAAGGAACTGTGCAGCTTACCAGAGGCTATATCTAACAGGAGAAAGCTCTGCATAGTCTATGTGCACACATCCAGTGGTGGTGGGCAAAGGAAGCATGAACACTTGTCAGTGGAAGGAAAAAAATCCTGTAAATGGTGTAATGTAATCCATATATTTGAATGAATTCTTCACCCATGTGGATCCCTGTCATTTGATGTGGGTATTAACTGGGAGTATTACTGCATAGAAAGAGCATATATGGCTCAGTGGCAGTATATAAAGCCACTTTCATCCATGTGGGAGTGCGATGGGTCAATGAGGTTTCCAGCCCGGTGTAATATTCCTGTCACTGAGCCTCATTCTGAAAACACCTGTAGATGCATCTTCGCTTTCACTAAGAGTAATTCGCATTAGCATATGGCCCAGAATATCCAGCCCGGCGAAGCAGTCAGTAAGACAGCCCGGTGAGAGCGGAGGTAGCGGGGTTAGCTCTCTTGTCAAAACCAATATCCACCTCTTGAAGACTAGACTGGGGGGAGAGGCAGCCAAAATCATCTGCATAAAGGAGAGGCACTAAAAATCACCTCTCATAAAATACGACAGGGGGGGAGCCAGCTCACACTGGTTAAGGCGTGATGAAAGGAATGGAATCCAGCACAGCTCCCTGTCTGTGGATAATCAAACATCCCTGGCGCTAAAAGCATGGCATTCAAATTCAATTGTGAGAGCTGCTGCCGTCTGAGAAAAGAAAAAGACGGGACGCGAGGGGAAAAATACATCGTTGTTTTGAACTTTTGTGGGAGCTTTAAAAGATGTGTTTTATAACGCCTCCCATTACACATGAACCCTAAAAGCAGAAAAATAGTCAACGCTGTAATAAAGAAATGCAAATGCGTCAAATGATGATTGATTGGTAATGCAATGAAAACAATAAGGATTTGCGCTGGCAGAGGTGTGATCTCATGATAGCACACCAAATCCCCAAGGAAACATATTAACCAGCAAGATGATGACAATATATCACATGGATTATCACATGTCAATGCACAAGATATTCCTGTTGCGACAAGCCGATCACCTTGTACAGATGAAGTGTCAGAGAAAAGACAAAGGATTAATAGATATGTAACAAAAAAAAAATGCTTTAAAATGTAACTGGTTATTAATATATCTACGAGGCGAAATAACATCTACGCACATGAAAGAGCTGCACACGTCCACTGGCACAACAACAGCAGGCTTTTAGACTTGTACATGTAGTGGTGCGGCAGAACAGCCGGGGCAACGAAGAGAGGGAGCATGAATGCCTTATTACAGTGTGTGTGAAGAGGAGCTGGGAGCAGGGAGGGAGAGGGGAACGTCTCAGTGACAGAGGCAGAGGAGGCTGATGAAAGCCCTGCACAGAGCGGTCCAAAGCGCCGACACATGACACAGCTCATAACTGCTCACCATCCAGGACAGGATCGCATTCATGTAGCCCTCTCCTTCATGTATATTTAAACACTCGCAGCTCCAGTTCAATTTCAGCTAAAAACATTTGCTTTTACAGCACACACACACACACACACACATATTTATATATATATATATATATATATATATATATATATATGAAGTATCAGGGCGAGCCTCACATAGCAGTGAGCTGAAAAGACGAAGCCACAGATGACCCCAAAATGGCATGTTTTTTTTCTTTACGTCATAGTTTCGTTTTAATTAATAGAAAAATTGAGCAGGCTGTAGTGGCTCTGACACATTAAGACTGTGTGATCTTCACACATGGGTGTATCTTCAAGGCCCTTGGTGTGTTTGTGTATGGGTGTCAATGTGAGAAAGTGCGTGGGTGTATTTGCTTGACTATATCTTTGCATAAGAGAAGAAAAGGGGAATGACGCGGTGATGAGAGCGAGAAAGAGTATAGACATGAGGGCTGAGAGCGAATGAGAGAACATGGTGGTAGAAAGAGAGAGAGAGAGGAGGAGGGGGGTCTCTGTGAGCCCAGGGGGTAGGTAAGATTACAGATGTACACACAATGTTCTGGAGCACAGGCCAAGGGCTGAATAACAGAGTGTTGCTGTTTCTCCAGAGCTGCTTGCTTCAGCTCACTCTGTGCCTTGTTCTGCTCAATGCCCAGGGCAGCCATTCAGAGACTCTCCCCCAGTAACAGCACAGATAGACTCTCATATCCCAAATAGTTCCTCCAACAAAATGGCACTGTTGTTGATGAGCCCTTACAAAAAAAGAAGAAGAAAAAACCCACCCAGGGTAGAGAATTTCAAGGAGAAGGCTCACATTTTTCTTCACTGCGACCTTATTTGTCATTCGCCCTTCTGAGTATGTTTCCAGCCTATTTTTTGTTAGGTTTGGCTTATTCTAATGTTCAAATGTAGGGCAGTAGGTAATTGTTCCTCCTTTGCCTCCTTCCATTATCATTATAACCAGATTAAGGTGATACTACAATTATCTCAAATGTCATGTAAACATCCAGGCTCATGTTAGTCAAATTAAGGTAGAAATAACCCGATTAACCTGGATTACGTGTCAATCTTGTGAATTACTGCGGCGCGTATAGAGCTTAGTCTAACTTTGGTCTATATTCTGAATCTGATCGTAGAGAAGAGTCTCTCTTACAACCAGCAAAAAATCATCAAGACAAAAGCAATAAACATTAACAAGAACACTGACCCTCCTTTTTCCTTCTCTTAATTTGAGGCTACAACAAAACCCTTCCAACACCAAACCTGGTCATCAAAAAATAAAAATCATGTAAACTGAGGAACATTACTGTTAGTACGCTTTAAAGAGGACTTATTGTGCTCATTTTCAGGTGCATACATGTATTTCGGGTTTCTACTGGAGCATGTTTACATGCTTTAATGTTCAAAAAACGCTTTACTTTTCTCACACTGGCTGTGCTGCAGCACCTGTTTTCACCCTCTGTCTGAAACGCTCTGTTTGAGCTCCTGCACCCGCCGAAAAGCCCGGTCTGCTCTGATTGGTCAGCTGGCCCACTCTGTTGTGATTGGTCAACCGAACCAAACTCCTCGGACTCCGCTCTAGCTCCGCTCTATATAGCTTTTCTTTTAGGGCATGCTAAACTAGCCGCTAGGCAGGTATTATGCAAATGTGTTACTTGGTGACATCACCACGTTACGGAAGAAAAGGGCGGGACTGCAAGCAAGGCGTTCCAGGCAGTTCAGGAGCAGTGTTTCTGTGGGGGAGAGTAACTCCCTTTGGCGTGGACTTTGGGCTTTGGAAGACCTTTTACATGCACAAACAACTTCAGTATATAACACACTACGTTATATAACACTCTTCAAGGGAAACTTTACTTTGCAGACCTTTTACATGCACAAAAAAACTATATAACACACTACAGGAAAGGGAAAAAGTACAAAGGCTAATAGGTCCTCTTTAATTGAACACTTACGTTGATCTTGTTCCTCTTTAACAGGGTTATATTGCGCATGTAAATACAGATGGTCTTACTATTATTTGCTTTTTGAATATATTCAGTAAGTACTGGGGGTGGTACCGTGTCAGAAAACAAGGTACAAAAACTTTTGTCACAGGGGGGCTGTCAATCTGACAGTAATGTGCTGCACAGTGACAAAAGGTACAAATTCTGCACACTGCTATCTCAGGGTGGTAGTAACAGCAGAAGAAGTGATATCAAAATGTGTTTTATGCATACCGCACGGGTAGAAACACTGCTGTCGGCAAGTTCTTCTTATGTCAAACACGTTTGACTTTGTTAATCTCCATTTTGTTTACAATTTATCTAACAAAAGATTGAGGGAAACACATATTCTTGTGAGGTGCTGGCTCACATCCACAAAGGAGAATGGAAAAGCTGCAAACTCATTACCCCCGATGCAATTATTATGTACATATATGTACATATACTTATATGTACTTGAAGTTAAATCAGAGATCAACGCTTCTGCAAACAGTTACCTGACTGTAATTTATACTGACTAAATCTATACGGTTTCAAATCAGGGCAATCAACTTGAGAGGCTGAGTCCAAGGAAAGCCTGAAACCAAAATGTCCACATATGAAGAAACAAACAAGCACAAAGTAGAGAAACGCAGGATAAAAGTCAAAAGAAAACATCTCACATTCAACTTAGGGAAGGAATCTACCAAAATGGTCTTAAACATTGAATTGAACCACTAGATGTATAGATAAATATTTGTATTTTTGTAAATACCCTTCCCTAATTTGAAAGCAATGTCTTCTTTCCTAGTTTGTGTTTGTCGTTTCTTGATATGTGGACATTGTATTTCATACTGATGAAGGCTGTTTGCAGAAATGTAAATCTCTATTAATTGAAATAAATAATCACAACAGAGTAATGAGAGTGTGGCTTTATTATTTCATCTAAGGCGTCTTAATTTTGCCACACGTCATTACAATAAAAAATGTCACATTACATTGTGAGTGTAAACTGGGCATGAGTCTGTTAAAACGTGGATGAAGTTGTGTTTAGAAGAGGCGTGTCAGTGAGTAGGCTCGCGTTGAGTAAGTGCCAAAGAAAATCTGACACACAACAAAGCAGAGTCCAATACAAGGATGATCACTAGCGGCTCAGAAAAAAAGAGTATTATCCAGCAGCACCCAAGCTGCCTCACTATTTCCTGACTGATGACATCACAAGTCAGTTCCACTTTCTGCTCTATTAATCTATTATTTTACTAATGTTAACACAAGTCTATTATCATGGCATTCATTGGTGGAGGCGTTCATGCAAACCTCTTCAGAATCCTATGTGTATGTTAAGCCTTCACAGTAAATCTTTAAAGAGGACCTATTATGCAAATTTTCAGGCGCATACTTGTATTTTGGGTTTCTACTTTACTTTTTCTCATGCCGGCTGTACTGCAGCACCTCTTTTCAACCTGTCTGAAACAATCTGTTTTAGCTCCTGCACCCCCTCCGCTGCCGCTAGGCATGTATTATGCAAATGTGTTACTTGGTGACATCACCATGTTACGGGAGAAAAGGCAGGACTTCAAGCAAGGCGTTTCAGGCAGTTCAGAAGCAGTGTTTCTGTGGGGGAGAGTAACTCCCTTTAGCGTAGACTTTGGGCTTTGTAAGACCTTTTACATGCACAAACAACCATATAACACACTATATAACACTCTTCAAGGGAAGAAACACAAAAGCATAATAAGACCCCTTTAATTTAGTAAATGCTTATCAGTATACTATTTTAATGCATTTCTGGCAGAGTCTGGTGTGGTCAGGTCCTTCAAAGAGCTGGCAGGATATATGAGAGCCTTTTCTTTACCTGATGGCAGCAATCAGGTGGCAGCAGGACTGCTGTGTGCATTACACCATCTAGCATTGTGCAACTACACAACACATCCAGGAAAACGAAAACACAAATCAGTGCACTTTTCTGTACACGAGAGCAGAAGATCTCAAATCCCAAAACAACAAACATCATGTAAACTGCTACAGTAAAACAAGGCACTTGCTTTCATACAGGATATGTATTGAGATTATGTTATTTGTTGTGTCACTATGTTTTATATAAATCCCAGGAAGAATAGCTGGTGTGATACAGCATCTAACAGGGATCCAAATACGTCAACAAACAAGCAGAATATAATGATCTGACTCACTGAATGCAGGCTGCTTATTAATCATTTTAGTAATCAGAAACTACAGACAGACAACTGTGCAGGCATCCCTCTCTTTGAAAATAGCTTAGTGTACATCATTACATGGAAAGAAACATCATTTTTCCTTTGATGTATATTTAGGGTGCTCTATATTCCTCAGTTTTCTCATAGGAGAAGCCAACCTGGACTGTCTTCATCAGGAAACTATCGCCTGCTTTTGATCGTCCTGTTGCATCCAGACTGTGCAGCACTGATCACCGATACTGATAATATACTTGGGCCCTTGGGCAACCCTGTCTCCTACAACATTACATTCCCATACACCCAAACTGCATTCTCAGTTACGTTTCGAGGGAAACATATTTTCTCCCAGATTACGGTCGCAGTTTTAAACAGGTGGCTAATGGTGTAAATTGAAACAAAACAAAACAAAAAAACATAACAAAACTACTTGGTTTAGTTTAGTAAAAAAACATCATAGTTTGGCTTAAAATGACTACCCATACCATACTATTTAGTATGCCAGAAAAGGATTTAGAATGTCCCAATACATAGTATGTCAAATGCAGTATGCCAAAAATACCAGGATGTCCTACTACATCTGGTTGCATTTTGCAGTATGCAAGCCAGCATGTTTTTTTGGCTATTCTGACCCACAATCCTCTGCCCAGCGAATATATGAGTAAGAGGGTCAAAGTTCAAGGTACAATGTTATGATGAAGTAGTATGTCCCAATTGTATTTATACTGCATGCAACAGTACGTACTTTGTAAGGGCAGCTGCAGTATGTACTAAAAGTAAAAAGTAAAAGTATGCGATTTGGAACACAGCTTAAATCACGTAACTTTCTTCTTCTTCTTCGTTGGTTTTAGAGGTGGTTTGTATCCAAAAAATTGCATTATCGACTACTACTGGATTAAAAGTAAGACTCAATTCTCATATCTAATCTAACTTAAATAAAAAAAAAAAATTAAATAACAAAAAGAGAAAAAAAAAGATATTTTTCCCCACCCCTCATCCCATTCCCTAATAAACTATCCTTATCAATCTAGGCTCTGAGAGGGCCTGAAAGCCTCTCTCAACAGCCCCTGCACTTCCTCTCCAGTTATTCCCACAATCAGGTAACTTTCATTGGCGGTCGCTCGATATTCTACGTCACCTGCTGCGGCCTTCCACTGACTTTTTGTGATACGTTAAAGACAAACGTAATCCGCGACAAAGTATGTTTCCCTTCGAATGTAATTGAGAATGCAGTTTATTTGTATGGGAACGTAATTCGCCTTGGGGCACACCCATGGGTACCTGGAGTTTGCACTTGTATGTTTCAAGAAAACAGGATTGTTGGGAAGGAAAAACTGGTTTCAGTGATTCATTCTTGCTTGAGCATCCTGTGTAGCCTTTTAAAACATAATTTCTGTACCTGCAATTAACTTATGAATGAAATGAAACAGCCCAAGAAAAATCAGTTTGTACTTTAGAGTAGAATGACTGCATGTCACAGTGCTTGGCATGTAAAAGAGATGATCATGAATATTTATGAGGAAACGAAGAGAGAGAAGACTGACATCCATAATAATATCCCGCAGACCTTGAGTGTGTCTCAATCTGATGCTGCAAAGTCAGAAACCTTGACCCTAATCATCTCAGGTCGAAACACAGATGTTAATGTTAGCATGTCGATTTAAATTCACCTCTGGTCTAAAAACAACATGAGCTTAATAAAACAGCCGTTAAATTATTCATTACTGTATATAGTTGTTTTTAGCACGTATTCAACACACATGCACAACATTCATTGGGTGTATAACCACAGTTTACTGTTGTTGGAGCAGTGCAATACCCCCACAGAACATTCCCATTGACCTCATAGTATAAACCCACATTAACTGTCAGTCCAAACATACATGATGTTGCTCCCAAACTGGGTTCAACACGTAACACTGCTTGGCTTTGGTGGGAAAGGATTAACATGGGTTTCAAGCACATATTGATAATAATTCAGGATCATATCATTACTACAGAATGAATTCTGTCGGTCTTAATAAATAAATCAATGATTTTCTCCACAATCTATAGCAATGCAATTTAAGATTGTTGCATATTAATTTAGTTTGTTTTATTAACTTTTCATTTGTTGATCAAATAAATAATTTCTACTGAGTTTCGCCGCAGTTACAGTAGTACAATGGTAAGGTGCATGGCATGATTATCAGATTAAAGCTGGGGTCTGCGATTTATCCAGTATACACTTTTTGTTATATTGGTTGAAATGGTCTTTACACCCCGACAGCAATCCGTTTCTTATGAGCACTGAAAAAAGACCGGAAAAGATCCGTCATCTGTAGCTGCTGTAATCCTGTAAAAACGTCTACCAGTCAGTAAAAATGGTCCCGGTTGTAAGGAACCAATCAGATGCCTCCCTGCCTCCCTGCTCGTACTCTAGCCTCAGCGTGCACCAGCGTGAACTCAAAGCGCGTGTCCGCTGCACGTTCACTGGAGAGTGGAAGAGAAAACTCAGCTCTTAAAACACCGGACAACGAGAACGAACTCGTACCACTATTACCATATTATCGAAAAATACAACTTTGATTTAGTTGTTTATGTTCTGTTAGTTTACTTTATAAGATACTGCAGGTTTAAACTATTTATTCTAACAGCTCAAAGTGAAGTCAGACAAACAGGATTATCAACGAGGGGAGACGGCGGATAGAAAACATTGCCGAACAAAATTTACGTTACTCAAACTGCTTTTTCCGTTACAGCAACAAACGAGTGGACTGATCTCCCTCCAGATATTAGAGTAATGTTAAAAAGGGTCGTGTTGTCTCAGCAGGTATCTCTCTCTTTCCCTCCCCTCTCTGCTGCTCTGTGGCCGGCTCTCCAGCGAGCTGCTGCCCCCCCCCCCCCCCCCCTCCCCTCTCCGTCAACCAGGAAATAAAAGCCCCTCGTCTACGAGACCGGTCTCTTGAGAGCGCTCCAGCTCATAGCGGGGTCTCTGTGAGTGAATGCCCGGGTGGAGAGGTGGCGATCCCGGCAGGAGCTAGCTAGCTGTGCCGGCAGTTTGTGGAGCTTCTAAACTCCGACAACAGTGGAGAAAATGTTTGATTCACCATCTAACATCGTAAAACTGTCAATATTCTAAATCTACACCGTTGATTTCTCGCCTCAACATTTTTCAGAAGTGAATTTAGTGATGAAATAGCTACGAAAAATGTGAAGTAGTTATGATGCGGCGGTGCTCGTGCATGTGTGTGGGGGGCGTTGCCTTATAAGGAGTTTCGAGGGGAGGGGGGGGTTTAGACGGAGCTCCTGAGGCGATGCGACTTTCAAATTATGGTAGTTTTCCAAGATCGCAGACCCCAGCTTTAAAGATGGGGTCTGCGATTTATCCAGTATACACTTTTTGTTATATTGGTTGAAATGGTCTTTACACCCCGACAGCAATCCGTTTCTTATGAGCACTGAAAAAAGACCGGAAAAGATCCGTCATCTGTAGCTGCTGTAATCCTGTAAAAACGTCTACCAGTCAGTAAAACTGGTCCCGGTTGTAAGGAACCAATCAGATGCCTCCCTGCCTCCCTGCTCGTACTCTAGCCTCAGCGTGCACCAGCGTGAACTCAAAGCGCGTGTCCGCCGCACGTTCACTGGAGAGTGGAAGAGAAAACTCAGCTCTTAAAACACCGGACAACAAGAACGAACTCGTACCACTATTACCATATTATCGAAAAATACAACTTTGATTTAGTTGTTTATGTTCTGTTAGTTTACTTTATAAGATACTGCAGGTTTAAACTATTTATTCTAACAGCTCAAAGTGAAGTCAGACAAACAGGATTATCAACGAGGGGAGACGGCGGATAGAAAACATTGCCGAACAAAATTTACGTTACTCAAACTGCTTTTTCAGTTACAGCAACAAACGAGTGGACTGATATCCCTCCAGATATTAGAGTAATGTTAAAAAGGGTTGTGTTGTCTCAGCAGGTATCTCTCTCTTTCCCTCCCCTCTCTGCTGCTCTGTGGCCGGCTCTCCAGCGAGCTGCTGCCCCCCCCCCCCCTCCCCTCTCCGTCAACAAGGAAATAAAGCCCCTCGTCTACGAGACCGGTCTCTTGAGAGCGCTCCAGCTCATAGCGGGGTCTGTGTGAGTGAATGCCCGGGTGGAGAGGTGGCGATCCCGGCAGGAGCTAGCTAGCTGTGCCGGCAGTTTGTGGAGCTTCTAAACTCCGACAACAGTGGAGAAAATGTTTGATTCGCCATCTAACATCGTAAAACTGTCAATATTCTAAATCTACACCGTTGATTTCTCGCCTCAACATTTTTCAGAAGTGAATTTAGTGATGAAATAGCTACGAAAATGTGAAGTAGTTATGATGCGGCGGTGCTCGTGCATGTGTGTGGGGGGCGTTGCCTTATAAGGAGTTTCGAGGGGAGGGGGTGGTTTAGAGGGAGCTCCTGAGGCGATGCGACTTTCAAATTATGGTAGTTTTCCAAGATCGCAGACCCCAGCTTTAACTGCTGGTATTTATGGGGAAAGTATCCTCATACAATGGTTTATATGATATCATACGAAAGATTATTCCAAATTTTTTGTGCGTTTTTCTACAAATGTCCAGCAACATTTGACACACGTGTCAATTTCCGCTCATTACATGCATACAGTCTTTTCAAAATAAACTTCAATCTTCACAGGAAACAACTTCTTTAGGTTTAGGCAACAAAACTACTTAGTTAGGTTTAGGAAAAAATAGTGGTTTGAGTTAAAATAACTCAGAAAGTGGCGTATAAAATAATAATTTTTTTTCAAATAAATCAGAGTTGACATCTGGTTTCACAGGGGGTACAAACACCTATCTCTTGGGTAAAAGACCAATGTTTTTTGTCCCACCCATCGAGCCCGACCTCCTCCCTATATGCGGCGTTTGTCTCTTTTTATACTTCCTAGTTCACGATTACTTGGATTACATACAAACTGATTTTCTTGGATGTATGCAAATAACAGTGCATTGCTTTTCGTAGGTATAGCCATGAACGGTGTATGAGAACAGCCTGTTATGGAACTGCTGACCTGTGAATAGTGACGACCAGGGATATCAGCAAGCTGAAGAAGTCAATCGCAGGTGGAGCGGGAGTTCATTATCTTGTGACAAACATGGAGTTTCTGTGTAACACCTCTTTGCCTCTTGGTTCTAAACAAGTTCATGGACGAGACTGTAAAATCTACTGTAACAGTCAGATTGATTTGACTCTTCAATAGAATTGCTTATTGACCAAGACCAGTATTAAAATAATTTGTACACATCTGGGGCAGTCACTTGACATGTGGCACTATCTAACTCCTCTCCGACCTCCAGCAAACTGCAGACGAGTGCTGCAACATGACAGAAAACCTGTTTGAGTCAAACTCACTGGTGTTTCTGATGTACACAACACATTCAATACATGATTTTGCAGCTATAAAGTAGCACACAACCTGTGTGTTTCTCCTGCAGCACGTTGATTGAAATTCTTCTCATCCACAAAGTAGCTGATATTAATATTACAGATGATAACGCAAAGGTATTAATGCTATAATCCAAAACAAAGATGATGTGGAGGAATGAAAGAAAAAAAGGATTTATGGGGCTACAACTAACAATTGTTTCTATTATCAATAAATCAGACTATTATTTTCTTGATTAATTGATTAATGAGCTATTTTATAAATTGTCAGAAAATAGTGAAAAATTCAAACAGTCCAAACCCAAAAGGTAATCAATTCATTATCATAGAAAACTACAACACCATGGTGCCCTGATGGAAGAGATTTGGGTGCTGACAATCAACCACAACAAAGCAGAAACCAGTGACATTTTGGCATTTTTGCTTAAAACATTAGAATTAATCGATCATCAAAATGATTGCTGATTAATTTCCTATTGTTTGACTAATCAATTAATTGACTAAAACGTATTCGAATTTCAGGTACTGAAGTACCTGTCAGTCTGAGCGTTAGTTACTACTCTAAATACTTACTGTATCGCATTGAGGTATTCCGATATTTCAGCCAATTAGACTGTTATCAGGCCATTCAATAGGCGTTATCGCTCGCTATAAGCACCATGAATTTGGGTAAATGGGGGCCTACTACACCTACTAGTAGGTTTTATCATCCATTAACATGGTAGATCACCGAAAGAAGGTGTAAAAGAACACGACAGCGAACTCCAGCGACCGTAATTATGACAGGAGCAGAAGCAGAAGTCAGGCGCTGTAGTGTAGACAGCGTGAAACTCCATACGGGCTGGAGGTTGATGTGATGGATGGGCCGGGTTTCGCATCCCATGTGAAACCAACAACATGTAGTTGTCTTTGTGTTCACAAGCGTCAAGATTCCCTCTCACTTTTGAAACATAGTTATTATAAGCCAAAACATGTTTTTCCCTAAACATAACTAAGTGGTTTTGTTGACTAAACATAAAGAAGCCTTTTTGTTTGTGTTCAAAACGTAACGTTTCATTCAGTTTTATGTGTTGCAAACGTTGCTTTTAAGTTTCGCTTCCAGTTTAACAACGTAGTAGGCGTAGTAGGCCCCTAATGACCCACATGTATGGTGCTTATAGCGACCGATAACGTCTATTTAATGGCCTGATAACAGTTGAATCGGGTGCATTTTTTGTATTTTACACAGTCAGTTTTATTATTAAAAATCACATTGCCATTTAAATCAGGATATATAGGCTAATATTGTATAATTTGATACCTATTCTATTCACAGATCTCGATCCTACGTCTTAAACAACACATTATCAACCAACTGATGTGAGAGATGTGAGAATATTATCCCAGTTTTCATTGAAAGTGCATGTGCTGATCCAAATCAAGGCCACGGTGCGGTTTTGTCACTGGAACAGTGCATCAACTTCACAGCGCCTCTCTGACCTTGTTAGATGCCCTTTTCCCCGACAATTACAGCCCAGTATTAGGCTTTTGTCCTGTGCCATGCCTGGTGGCCTTGCTGCCTGTATACAGTTCCTCCTGTGTGAACGACAGCTGATAAAAGCTCTGGGCTTTTGCTGGCGTCACCGCCACTGTGTAATTCCACTGCAGGGGAGTGTGCTGCCACAAGAGCACTAAAGGCACACAGGCACAAACCCTCGCCAAATTGCCCTTAAGCTCCAGAGACATTTCATCTGACATGTTATTGACAGAGACAATTGTCACTATTCTAACCGTGTGTGCTATTTATTGTATTGCATCAGTAGCCCTGCACATACCACCACCGCCAACAATGAAGCACAACAGCAAGAGATAAGGCTGGTATAGCTGCATCAAATACAGCCACCCTAATTATAAGGGGTCCGCATTAAAATTTCATAACAAAAAACAAGATGACAATAAAGCCTCTCAAGTCAATAATGCACCAAGGCGGCACAATACAAAAAATATATATTTTAAACAACCCAGAAACATCAAGTAAAATACTGAACCCAGCTTATTTATGCTTGCAAAAGAGTGTGTGTGTGTGTGTGTGTGTGTGTGTGTGTGTGTGTGTGTGTGTGTGTGTGTGTGTGTGTGTGTGTGTGTGTGTGTGTGTGTGTGTGCATATGAGTGCATGTAAGAGAGAGAAAGGGAGAGAGACCTTGAGTGCAATGGGAGGAGTAGATGCTGCAGCATTCAGGAAGGGAAAGCAAAGCTAACTGTGAGTCAGACTCTCTCTTTCTCTCTCTTTCGGCCCTTACCTCCCTCCTTCCACTTCCACTCTCCCCTTCTCCTCCCTCTCTCAGCACTTAAGCAGCTGCCTCCACTTATGCAGGGCACATTTCAGATGACAGGAGGGAGGGAGGAAAAGGGGGGAGGGACGGAATGATGGGGGGCGTGGGGGGTAGCAGGAGGAGCATTGGGGGAAGGAAACAAAAGGTTGCACTATGATTGCACAACGATTCAAAAGCTGCTGAAGGGGGACATTCCAGCCTAGGTGAGGATGCTTCTCCCCCCTCCTCCTCCTCCTCCTCTTCCTCCTCCTCCTCCCGCTCTAAAAACCCATAGCGCTATACATCAAAGAGGAGAAGGTTAACCGCTAGACACCGTAACCTCTGTAATAGAACTGTTTTCTAATGACCATCAAAGAGTGTTTACTAGCTCTGGGCCTGTGATTAATGGCTGTATGCACGGGCAGCCTCCTATACCTCACATCCCCTCTCCTCCTGCTCAGAGATGGTGAAAGAGATGTGGAGGAAATGACAGCTGGGACTCTGAATGCTCCGGTAGGATCTTTTAGGACATGACCAGCTTGACCTCCTGACCCCTTCTATGACAAATTAGTGTCTAATATCAAAACACATAAAAAGGTCATATATATGATAAGAACGTCACACTGCTTTCGCAGCTTTAATGACTGGATGATGATGCAGCAATGATCCAAAACACTTCAGGTTGCTTTTAAGTAATAGCTTCAATGAAACTAACGATTGATTTTTCACTATTATAGTTAATTTTCCATGCCGCACTTTATTCAAACAAAACAATAAATGCCAAATATTTCAAAAAATTATATTTCTTTTTTTAAAATATCACAACATTCATCCCCAGTATCTTTACTGGTCACATGAAGCTGTTCTAGTAGATGTGAAAACTGTGTTTCTACACGTCAACTTCTCAGAAAAATAGCCTGGTTTTCCATGACAGTGCATTTTTTCAGATAGTCCAATGGGTTTCTAAATGGCTTATAAAACATAAGAGGTAAGAGAATTTTCTCATCCCATAAAGGGACATTTAAAGGTGCAGTGTGTAGGATCTGGCGGTATCTAGCGGTGGGGTGAGGAGATTGCAACCAACTGAAGCCTCTCCCGTGTGCCAAGCGTGTTGGAGAGCTACGGTGGCCGACACAAAAATGCGAATGGCCCTCTCTAGAGCCAGTTGTTGTAAGAGTAGCGTAGGTCATTTGGAGCAGAGCCAGTGCGTAGAGTGCGTGTGTGTACGTGGGAAATGAGTGGTGAAGCAAGAGAGAGAGAGCGGCGGCGACGGGAGCGAGTAACGTTATCTACTCCGGCCCAAGCAGAAAAAGTTAACAGAGTTTGGTTTGTTCGTTCTGGGCTACTGTAGAAACATGGTGGTGCAACATGGCAGACTCCGTAGAGATGGGACCCGCTCCCTATGTACATATAAACGGCTTAATCTAAGGTAACGAAAATGCATCGATTCTTTTTATCAGGTGATTATACACAAGGAAAACATACTTATTAATATTATATTCCATTCCTGCCAATAATTGTTACACACATGGTCCTTTAATGCTAAAAGTCAACGTCACCAAATTTTGAGATACACGGTTTTCACAGGACAGCAACGAAAAGCAGATTTGTGAATAATCTCGCCCCACCACTGCTCCCATCAAATAAAACTGCTTTTCATCATCATAACTGAACAGGAACTACATGAAATTAAGGTGGCAAATTGCTTTAAAACGCTGCTTCTTTGTGACAAATTAAGTATCTCATCTCTGTTGTGTCAAACAAGTCCTCCAAATTAAACATACGTTGTAATAAGTGTTTTCTGATCTTACACCACTAACGGCAGGCCAGCCGTTACAAATCAAGGTTGAGAAATGTATCTGTTTAATGATGTTACAACGATATGAGCGAGGTTTTGTTAAGTTTAGGCACAAACACAACTCGGTTAGGGTTAGGGATAGATCATGGTTTGGGTTAAAAGACATCATTAAGGTTAGTGGACCTTTGTCATCATGGTTACAATAATAAAGACATGGTTAAGGTTGGGGAATGATTGTGGTCATGCTTTAAAAACATGATTTACAGAGAGATCTGTGTGGAACAGGTATGTAGAAAAAATAAACAGCTGAAATCCACGTTGAATTTCTTTACTACTGCAACATGGTGCATGGGCCAGTGTCTGTATCATCGAGTGCTAGACACTAATGCAACTACTGTTCATCATTGATGGCACCAGAATTAAGAAAACCTCACATTTTACACACTACAATGCAGATTTAAACCAAACTGAAGACGTAAACATGCATTGCAGCTGTCTCAATGGATTTAATATCATGTATTAATTGTACTGAAGATATTTCTCAGGCTTGATGTAATTGTCTTGTCTGAAGCTTGTATTTTAAGGCTGTGTAACTTTTGTTTGGTTGTAAACAATGCAGTAAAATGTTTCACTGCAGAATCCGGCGTAATCATTGGTGACAAAAGGACAGTAAAGTTGTTATACTGTACGGTCTGTTTCCCCTGACAACTGTGTTGATGGATGAGAAATAAAGATGACTAACACTGTGACTGGAGCAGCTAACGGAGAGGAAGCTGAGGTCATCCCCCCACACCGCCTCTATCAGCTCTGTGAAAGCCAGTGTCAAGGGGGAAGGAGGCTGCAGGAGAGGAGGAGACGCAGGACAGGCTGCTGCTGCTGCTGCTGCTGCTACAATGATTACAGAGTCTCCCTCCGCTTTGTTAGCTGCACAAATCATCCCAAGTTTGTTTCATTTAGAGGTTCAATAAGTGGGATTTTTACTTTCCTTACATAAAATAACTCTCGATACTATAGCTTATAGTGGGGAGTCATATTGGTTTGGTTAATACCATTAATCACTTCAACATAAATTTTGTTTGCTTTGATTTCATTTTCTGCTTCTCAACATCTCAACATTGAGGATCAGTGTTAAGCGCAAGTGCTGTTTTGTTTTCTAATTAAGATAATGTCACAGATGAATTATCATTATTATGCATATTTTAATAAAACTTTTCATTGTACAATTATCTTGGATATCATGTTCTTAGTTCACAGAAGGAAATAAAACATGCTTTAAAAGAATAGTTTGAAATTTTGGTACATTTTCTTAATCGTTGTCTCTCTGAGAGTTGAAAAGATCGATGCCAGTCTCATGTCTGTGCGTTCGTCTGTCAGCCAGGAGGCGGTTAGCTTAGCTTAGCATAAAAACTGTAGGTAGAGGGAAACAGCTAGCCTGTTCAAATATATGACAACCAACATAATTTAAAGGAACCGCGTTTAACATTTCAGGGGATCTATTAGCAGAAATGGAATACAATATATATATAAATATTCTCTGACACGCTTGTGCCTGTGGTACCGCCAGCCGCCTCTGAGCGAGGCGAACGGTGTTACCACGGTTTTGCACTCAGCGGCTCACATTACCGCAGTCTGGGAAAGGGAGGAGTGAGCGGAGGGGTACTCAGCTGGTTGCAATCTGCAACCACACCACTAGATGCCGCCAAATCCCACACACTGTCCCTTTAAGCTAAAAAGCTCTGATAAAACGGTATGCTTTAGCACCTGCCCGGCACCAGATTTATTCTCAGGGGTTGATGGAGACAAAAGGACCTAAAACAAGACTGAATATCAGACGTACAGGTCAGGGGAACAGCAACTCCAAATGAATGCTAATGTTGTTCCAATGTCTGGATATGAGAACAGGCATTTGTTTGCTAACATGTTAGCAACAACCATTTCAGCTCTTCCTCTGTACTGTGTAAGGCTGTGAGGCGAAGAACAGACCGACTGCTGGTTAAATCACTTTCACTTTCATCAGTCACTGTGTCAGTTGTTCCTCAGTGTACTTCTTTTCTGTCTATTGAAAAACTAGTCAGCCATTATCACTAGAAAGATCAGAAGATGTGCATCAGCCAACAGAAAGCCAACAAGCAATACACTGAAAGGGGTCATTAAATGCATCATGAGTGCACTGCTTCGCTTTCTTGGGAAATAATTGCAAATGTTATTTTTCAAATATTTTTGATGATGATAATGACACACTTTCAGGTTCACTTTAAGAATCTGCAGTACAGAAGAGTCACTGACTGATTTTTCAAGTAATGGAGGCACATTTTTAAAAAGTGGAGACATCTCTATTGTAACGTTTCTTTCTTTTCGTCGAGAGATGGAGCTCGGTTTCTCGAGTTTCTTCATTTCATCTCAAAGAACAAACATTGTCGAAGGCAGAAAAAGACAACATCGGCTATACTGGGAAGAAAGAATAAAATAACTTCAGGAGATAAGGAGCCACAAGAAATCTACACAGTTTGAGACATCTAGTAATAAAACATAATTTGTCGCAGAGACTAACGGATAAGTATTCAGTGGAAAGATCCGCGGCGTCTTTGGCTTCCCAATTCCCTCTTTTCTAGCACAATAAATGTCCCGCTAATACGTCCACAGTCTCTTGAGCCAAGACAAAAGCAGCTCATTGATAACGGCTCAATAAGTGAGCATGGAGGTCTGTCGAGGGCTTTGAGGAATTTCCAGTCAATATGTGACCATAATGGATTGTACATGGCCTTTTTAAAACAGTATTTTAGTCCTGAAATTGCAGTAGGTGCAATTTGCCAACTTCTACAACCCCACCACAAGACAATACCAATGACGAAGACGAAATAGAGTTATAAATAATAAGCAGCTGATGAATAGTTAATGCACACTAGGGGTTTTTTTTCTGTAAAATATATTTCTTTAAATGTAATAATGATGATCCTGAGAGGGGGATACATCTGAGCCATCACATATTACACATTCTTATTATTTTTCCTCTTTAAATCGCGATCTTTCATCAGCATTTTGTTTTTCAAAAAATGAGAGTCGAAAATGAAGACAGTTTTCATCCACATCACAAAAATCCATTCCATTACTCTCACAGTGGAGCTTTCCCTTTGTTCTCGGAGCCACAAATTATTTCCCTGTTGCTTCAGAAGGCGACTCCTTTTGCTTGGCTTCAAAAACCAAAGGACGGGGGGCAGGTGGGGCGGAGGGGAGAGGGGAGAGGGGGGGTGGTGGTAGAGGACAGAAGGAGAAGAAAGGAGATAAACGGAGAAAGAGAGGGAGAAAGAGGGGGATGCGAAAGGGGGCGAAAAGAGAAAGAGTGTGTGCACAATGTGTTTGTATGTGTTGTGGGGGGGGTAATAACGAGGAGGGCATGGGACACAACAGCAGCCTCGCTCTGCCCTTTGGACCGTCTACAAACTCTCAATATTCAGCCGCCATCTCTGGTTGCTAATACGCCGCCTTCCTTTGATATTTGTTTTCCCTTTTAAAGTCATTGATGTTATTAGTTTTTGAAACCCGGCTTAGAGGCTTATTGATAGGCTGTGCAGATGGAAATATAAATGGCCTCAGAATCTGTGATGAGAGAGAACAATAATTCTTGTCTATCGCTCGTGTGAAGCTGCAGCGCATCTACAACACTACACGCCGGGAGGGAGTTTCCTGCGTCGAGAGACACTCTCGCGCGCTGCAGTTTTAGGCCACCGTGTTTCCAGTGGACTTCACCGGTAATAAACAAGAACCCAGCTTTCCTGTGAAACACTTAATCAGGCGGTATGGAATCAGTGAGAGCAGTAAAAGGAGCACACTGTCACGGTTTTAATGTGTGTCTCTCTGTGTTCAGGAGGAGGGGGGGGGGGGGGTTAGCCGCTCTGATGTGCCACAGCTGAAATTGGCAGGCTATCAGTCACAACCCTGTAACACAATGTACAGCATTTCTAAACGGTATAAAGAGATATGACAGCCAAGGAGGCAGAGAGACAGATTGAGCGAGGGGGAGAGAGAGAGAGAGAGAGGACACGGAGACACAGAGTGCAAAGCAGAGAGTGAGAGAAGTGCCATTTTTAGAAGCCCTGATGTGTTAGTCTAAATGTTTTCTTTACAACTGGGTCACATTATTCCAGACTCGGAGAACAAGCGAGCGTTTAAGTCATTTGACACCGACGGATCCGACTCCCGGTGCAGCGGGTCACGTTTCTCATCGGAGTTAACAGACACATCGCAGGCGTGGTCTTTTAAAGCGTATTGTGTCTAAACGAAGGAGAAGAAGTTGGCGAGATGTTTGGAATGGGGGGGGGGGGCGAGCTTTTCTGAGAACAAAGGGCCGCTCAGCCTCCCTGTTGGTAATCAGGCCTATTGATTAGTGGCTGTGTGGGTCTGCGAGGGGCCGCAGAAGCCTGGGAGCCGGTGGCTGTGTGCATATGCACAGGGGTATTAGCGGCGCTTATTCTCCGGGCCGGTGGGACAATGCAGCCTCTGAGCGAGGTGATTAAAAGGCCCGAGCTATTGAGCTCCTCCAATCAATGCCCTCCTGTGCTGCCGGACAGAGCCGGAGGCCACTTCCGAAACACACACACGCTAACATACTATCACTTTCTCCTCTCCCCCCCCCCCCCCCCCCCCCCCGAATCTTAAACCAACTTTGCTAAGTGTCGGGGCCAAAGGGGGCCAAATCCCCATTGCCCTGCTGTATGGCTCGCCTTGACCACACCGCGCTGCAAAGGGGACTTGCCATTTTCCTCATGCCCAACGGCCAATTAAACAAAGTCTAATAGCGGAGAGAAGAAGGGGGATGTGGGATAAAAGTAGGAGCTTTTCATTTAAATGGATAAGGTTAATGAGTTATTTGTATGGTTGACGTATTCGGATGGTTTAAAAGGTTAGGCGCATCTACACAGCTGCCCTTTGGAGTGATCTCCTCCGTTTCACGCTCCCTCAAGCAGTGGTAATGAGAGGTCACCGTGCACCACGAGGGCCCCGGCCAGACAACCACACCGCCACCGTCATATTACTATTTCCTCCAAAATAAACAGGCCTTGAAGAGAGGAACAGGTCGTTTCAGCCCTTTCTCTTAACCTGCCTCTCTCTCTCTCTCTCTTTCTCTCTCTCTCTCTCTCTCTCTTTCAATATCCTGACAAGTGGTCTGCTCTCAGCTCGCCGTGACCGGAGAACACTCCTCTCTCTTGTTTTTTTGGAACATCCACTTTCATATTTTCAATAACTGCAGAATCCTATTTTCGTTTCCTAATGGAGCCGCTCTGTTTTTTTTTTCTTGTCTCTAAATTCCATTTCAGAGAACTGGCCCGTCTTCTTTACATCCACCAACATAATAACAACCTGCTATTTTTTGCCGCCGCATGTCTCATCAACACCTCGGTGGATAAAATGATCACATATTGCTGACATATAATCAGTCATGGAAAATATAACTCAATCACAGCATGATTATGGAATAACAGGGCAAATATATATATAGATCACGGCAATTTCCATACTGGACCCCCCCCATTCTAGGCGTGAACTTGGACTCGTGTTGGTGAGAATCATGCAGAAAAAGTCTCGCTTCGCTTAATTCACAGCTATTGATTTGGTAATTATTTCATAAGCCGGTATGTCCAAATACTCACAGGCACAGAAAAGCACCATATCACAGGCGGCCAGGCGGCCTGGGGTGTGTTGCTGTCAGGTTTGCCAGAGTGAGCGGACAGAGGCGGTGGGCTCTGCTTAAGACAGAGTATTGGACAAACACAAACAAACGAGGCAGCGGCCACTGTGACTCAGTGCTCTAATGAACCAGCGTATTGACTTGCTGGCTTACTCTTTCTCTCTGCTTCCATGTCTCTCTCTCTCCTCTCACACACACTCTCTGCCTCGCTCGCTCTCTCCCTCTGTCTGCTGTGTTTGTATGGATCCCAGCTGCCACTCGGAATACCAATTACTGTAGGCCCAGGAGTGGGGGAAGGAGAGGGAGAGATAGAAGGAAAGGGAGAATGAGAGAAAGAGAGGGGATGGTGGAGTAAGCAATGAGGACGAGGAAGGAGAGAGGGAGGAAGGGGGAAGAAAGAGGGGAAGCCATCCAGGAGGCTTGTCCTCACTTGGTGGCCGAGAGAAGAAGCTCAGAGTCGTGGGTGACGACGAGGAGGGGAGGATGAGGGGGTGGAGGGGGGAGGGTGGGGGGGTCTTCATCCCTGACGCTGCGGCACCTCACAAGGAGGGAAAATCAAAAAGTGTCTCCATGTGAGACACTCACATCCCTGATGCTGTGACACTCTTGCAGCTGACGCACAGGGTGGGAAAATCAAAGAGGACCTTTTTGTGGTCTGCCATTAATAGGTGCACCCCCTGCACAGGCGGGAGGGGAAGAGAAGGGGGGCTGGGGGGGGGGGGGTGTTTCACAGGCAAAAGTACCATTTTCCCGGTGAATTCCTGGGCCGAAGCTGGGCGCCACGTCTCCCCATTACAAGTTATTTGTATTTGATAAAGGGGATTTGGACCGTGGAGAGCGTTTGGTTCCAATGACACTCCTTCTCTCCCTCTCCCTTTCTCTTTCTCCTCTCCAACCACCGCAACAATTCTCATGACAACCATAATGAGCATGCTCACATTCTGCACGATACCACTAATTTGAGAAATTTCCAGCACAAAGACATAATTAGACAAACTAATTAGACGAAGACTTCGCTGCACAGAGATCCTCCGCAGTTCAACTCATCCGCCTACCTGCCGATGACTAAAATAGGAAGCAGCCGTCAAGCCCATCCGTGCGAATTCCCCTCAGTTAGTGCGGTGAGATGTTTGTGAGATGGCGCGCAGGGGGAGAATAACATGATCCCTCCCGAAGGGCTGCAGCCGCTCCTCGGCAGCGGCACAGCAGTGTCTTTGTTGTGGCTTTAGTGTCACATAGGGCTAACAGGTCTTACCCAGCCGCAGATTGTCCTCCTATTTTTATCTGAGGCAGCGACGTTGTCTAGATTGCTGCGAAAAAAGCCGGCTGAGAACAATCCGCGCTGGCCAACAGCTATATGTACTGTAAGACATATTAATAAATCAGAGAGAGGCACTCACATCTGATGAACACTTAAAAAAACACAGAGTTCCGGTTGAGGTGTTCGTAGTGAAGCTATAGGTGAAGTGGTAGGATTTCTAATGAAGAATATCAGGAGAGTACTTAGAGAGAGTTGGAGAGGCGAGGGAGGCAGAAAGGTAATTGATTTTAAAAGTGATGGGAAAACCCACAGGTCTCAGGAGGGAGCAGCAAACCGTCTCGACGGATACAGAAACCCCCAGCTGCCTCCAAGAATAATGGAATTAATTCTTAGCGTGATTTAAATACAATTTATAATGGGAACTTAAATTAACATCTCCTAAAGCCCCCAGAGATGGAGTCAAAGTGTAAATTGTTACAGTTTTTTTTTTTACTTTTCTCTCGACAATGGTGCCTTTGTCCTCTGAATGTGTGTTCCTTGTACTGTACGCACACTCGGTGTTATCCAAATAACTGTGCTCGCTATCATTTTTGTACAGTGTAAGATTAAAAAAACATCCTATCATTATATGAATGCAGACTGACTCGTGCACACAGAAAAAACAACTTCCATGCCCACATTAAAGCTCAGAGGGCCAAATAAGCATGTGCACATGCGTACGTACACATTCATATTTCCAACTGCTTGGCAGGCTGCGTTCGCTGTGGAGTCTCCGTGGTTGGAGGCAGATTTGTACAAGAGTAGAAGAGGGAGAGAGACAGACGGGTGTTTGTTATTGCTAATTTTCAGTCGGTTCACTAAGTCCAGGTAGACTCGCTGCACCTCGGGATTAACAGTCAGCACAGAGGGCTTCTGTAAGCACCGGCCGCCCCTTAAACAGATAATTCACACGCACACACTGCAACACATTGATACCTTACCCCACCTCTCCAGAGGCCTCATCACTGGAGCCAAAACACTGCAGCAGCATACATCTTTGATAGCGAGTTTAAAACCTATTAGATCATATGGCTATAAAGTATGCATGCAGACTGTACACTGGCTCTCCCCTGACAAAGACTTTCTCTCAATGGAATTACCCGCATAAATAAACCATAAGCAAATCCCAAATAGTGCACACAAAAGGCAAAAAGGCGTGCGAGCATATATACACACCTCAGAGACAGATATCAAAGGAGCAGGTTATACGCAGCGTCATTTGAATTTAAAAGGAAAATACCTGCTGTTGTGATGCTCCCAAAGTATTTAGCCCACAGTGACAGAAACGTCGTTGTATCACAACAGTATAATAGAAACAGCAAATGAAGTGAGATTACTGGACACTATGGATGAGGGACGAGGATGTACTTTACATGTTAAACAGTATTTTTTAACCTGAGGTTTGGTACCAATACCAAAGTTTATTTATGATTTTTTTCGCTATTTACTTTGAGGAATATAAAAAGGTATTTCTACAAAATAGTAGAGCTGCAACTATTAATCAATTAGTTGTCAACTATTAAATTAATCGCCAACTATTTTGATGGGTTTGAGTAATTTTTTAAAGAAAAAAAAAGTCTTTATTCTCTGATTCCAGCTTCTTAAATGTGAATATTTTCTGGTTTCTTTACTCCTCTGTGACAGTAAACTGAATATCTTTGAGTTGTGGACAAAACAAGACATTTGAGGACGTCATCTTGTTCTTTGGGAAACACCGATCAGTCATTTTTCACCATTTTCTGACATTTTATAGACCAAACAACTAATCGATTAATCGAGAAAATAATCAACATATTAATCGACAATGAAAATAATCGTTAGTTGCACCCTTACAAAACTGTTTTATCGATGGCAAAAAAGGTCAAATTCTTACAAATCGTCTCAAATTCAACAGGTTTGTCTTGACTAGGACTAAAATGAATGATTATTTTCATTATTGATTAATCTGATGACTATTTCCTCAATTAATCAATTAATCACTTGGTCTATAAAATGTCAGAGAACAGGGATCCATCAAAATTTCATAGAACCCGAGATGACGTCTTCAGATTGTTTTGTCCAACTAACAGTTCAAAACCTTCAGATATTCTGTTTCCCATTAAATAAGGCAAGAAAAAACGTCAGATCCTCGCAATTTAGGTGTTGCAATTTGTTAATATTTGGCAATTTCGTTTGAAAAAAATATATTTTTTCTGTCGATCGACTAAACAATTAATTCAGATTCAGATTACTTTATTGTCCATTAGATTGGCATAAAATGGAAATTTGTCTTTGGCCCTGGCTTTTAAGACAACACACACCATACACAACAAAACCCAACACATACACACAACAATACACAACAATGTGGGTTGTTCTTCCACTGGCATGTAGTCCATTAAAACATCAAAACAGAGCATGATACTCGACAGTATTAACATTAAATAAATAAGTATACATTAAAATGAGTGATGATGTTGGTTGCAGTATGTCCTAAGAAGCAGCCTTGATGACTTGACTGATCGTCTTAACACAAAGGAACCAAACAAGAACTTTACTTCAATGAAATATAGTCTAAAATTAGCTATTAAGTACATATAAGTATTAAGTATGATGATTCTAATCAGGGAATACATGATTAAAAGTTTAGTAAACAACATGAAGGATCTGACAAAGCATTCAGTGCCAGCCTTCAATACTTGACAGCTGAGTCAAAAAAGTCAAAAAGGTCAAAAAGGTTCAAGACCCAGCTCTAACCATAACAGTTGGGATCCCTATAATTTTATAGCATTGTAGAACATTACTTTCCTTTTCCTTTGTCTTTTTTTTGCAGGGCATCAGCAAAACATGCGAACCATTTGAAATGGAAAATATCTGAGAAATTTGTTTTGTAAGTTGAAAAATAAATGTTGTATTTTATTCGAAAAGCCAAATAAACTAACTACCGAAATTGGTGTTACACAGAAAGCCTGGAAATTATTCAGCGCAATCCAGATCTCCTGAAATCCAACAGTATACCAGATATGACAAAGAATCTCTGAGGCTTTGTGTGACTAAATGATGAATTAGCTTTTTTATCAGCGGTGGTTACGCTGGGATGCATATTTGACTCCTTCTGGAGAACGTTTTACCGGCTCAGCTGTGATATATGTGGGCTGTATTCTGACAGTGTCGCTGAATGATGACTTGGGGAAATGGGTTAGAGACGAGCACCGAGAGACGGCGACTTGAAAAATGTCTATTTGCGCATGACGGAGCTTCAGTGCACGTCACTGAGAGTGAACGCGAAGCGGGCGTCCTGGCCCTGCGTGTGTCTTTATTGGCTATTTGTGTGTGTGACAGCGAAGACTGGGTCACTGTCATAATGTACAACATGTGTGAATGTGAGAAATAACAGGAGTCACAAAGCTGCAGAAAAACCCCAGAGCCAGCAGAAATTATTACCCGGAGCTATAACACACACAGGGAAACCAGCGAGTATACACACAGCTGTACATCCTAGAAGTCAAAGAGCCACAGTACACACTTCATACACCCTTCTGCGATGCATCTGAAATGAGAAGTCCTAATTATTATTTCCATTGTGCCCCACTCCTGTGACAAGGACCACTAGCTGTGAATGATTATAATTATTACCCGTAGTAGAATCGCAGTCATGCTGTTGTATCATCAGCAACATCATCCAACAGATCAGGGTCAAATCCAACTAGAAATTCATGTATGCAATTCAATTCACATCCACCGCATTAAGATATTCAAAAACAGTTCTCATTTGACTTCTGCTTAGATGTGTCGCGCATGGATTGTGTTTCGCCTCTGGCGTGCTCTGGTAAATGGAAAGTAAAGCGCTATTCGTCGGCTGACTGTATCTGACAGGAAAGACTGTTGCGACAGGGTTTTGTCATTCTGCTCTCTGCGTCAACCATTGCGGTATGATAAAACAGCTATTCGATTCAATTATCACTAATGTTTGATTAGGGCACAAATGGTGCAGTCTCTCCACAAACAGCAGCACAATTAAAGTGAAATGAATTACAGCGAATCTCCAGACCAGAACACCGGCGACGCCGCGGTCTTGCATTTCAAACGCTCAACTTGTACGCTGTGAAAAAGATTTACAGCAAAATATAGCCCTGTCTCTTATTTGTACATAAATTCACAACATCGTTTAGAGTAGCAAACAAGCCTGTCTTGAATGGCTGGTAATTATGTACAGCAGCAAATAAAGCGTGGTTCCTTTCTGAGGCACTGGTGGCTTGTTAAGTGGTGAACAGACAAAACAGCATTTAGAAAATGAAAGGTGCAGGGAAACATCCAGGGCACAGCGAGCTTCTTTCCCATTAGAGACAACACTGTCTGTCTCACGGCCATTTGTTTGTTCCTACTGGCTGTGCTGGGAGGACGCACCCTGAACCCCCCACCACCAACAGTAACTATGTCTCTCCCTTTTTTCTGTCCCCTCTCCCTCTGTCCGTCCAGCCCTTCCTCTAATCTTCCCACCAGGTCCATCCCCCCTCTCCTCTGCAGCTCCTCTGCTTCCTCCTCTCTCACACAGCACACCCTACCCTATGTTTTGCTCTCTTTCTCATCACCAACCTCTTTTTTCATCTCACCCCCTCCTCCCCCCCCCCCCTTTTCCATCCAACAAATCAAAGATAAGGCTAATGGAGGTGGCTTATTATTCCAGCATTCAGGACCCTGACAGACAGTATACACTTCTAGAGTAACATGGATATGCGGCTCCTCCGGCTCCAACGTGAGGAATTAAAAAAGGAAAAAAAAAAAACATGTTCAAATTAGACAAGGGGCGATGAATCTATTAGTGTTATTATATAACAAAAACCAGGGCTGTTATTGCCACTGTGTGTGCCATTACAAAGGGAACAATACATGGGAGCACGCTGTGTGAAACCAATTAAAATCCAGCCCCGTCATATAGCTTCCTCCCTCCCGAGTCATGTTGTGAATATGTCGCTTTTCACACCATTCATGTCAGTGCACCTGTGTCCACTGCATTAAAATCCCCGCCTCTTTCGGGCTCCTCCTCGAAAAAATTTCCCAGCATCCCATCTCGCTATCTGTTTCAAGGATCCCACGAGTTGAACATACAAGGGGGCCCGGGAGAGCGCGAGCAGAGCAGGGGAAATTTCACATTATCTATCCATCTGCAATATAAGGGCCTGATGTGGAAGCAGGAAATGAGCTATGAACGTCAAGCCTGCGTGCTCATGGTCCCAGTGGCCGCCAGCCTACACATTGAGATCAAGTAGGCAACGCGGAAAGTGGTTTAATAGACCCCCAGTTTAATTGGACTTTTATTTGTTAATGGCAGAAATCCTGATGCATTACTTTAATTATCCTGGCAGAACTAATTCATGAACACGGTGCGAAAACGTGGCTGGACTTGGCATTTAGATTGCATCCAACTGCTTTCCCGTCTCTCTCTCTTTTTTTTTTTAACCTGCTATCCTCAAAGTAGCTTCTGCCTTCCACGGGAATCTCTCTGATAGAACTTGTAAGGCAAGTGATGGTTTAAACCCTCGTGGTGCGTTAACCAGCCAGCTGTCATGAATGAATCCAGGAGAGCGCTGAGGCCATTTTTCCCCTTAAAAGCACTGGGGCCCACCCAGATCCTATATGTGAGCATGTCCATGTTTGCCAGGCCCTCAGAGTGCAGAGCAGCCCTTGTCGGTTTGGCTGCCGCTATGTAGGGAGAGGGGGGGGGGGGGGAGGCACAGCTTCCCCTGCAGAGCGCTGGTCCAAGACAACCACAGGCAGCCTCTGCTCACATTTACTCTCTCAGCCCAATCACACATCAACTGCTCTGTCAATGCCGACCAGCAGCCAATCGAGGGAGAGCTCCTTAATGTCTTTCTGATTGCGCTTGTTCTTAATTCATTACATGACTGCGCTGTAACAGTTTTGCCTCAGCGCCTCCACGCCTCGCACTGACACATATTTTCTAAAACGGGGCATTCTCTAAAGTAGATTAGCGCAGTTTGCCTGTCAGCTACAGATGTAACTTTTGCCTCTCTCAGCCACTATGTGTGTGTGTGTGTGTGTGTTTGTTTACGTGTGTGCATGAGTATGCCAGTAGCATGTGAGCACAAATGTGTGCGTCTTCCTGGAACAGCTCCCGTCTGGGGAGGGGTGGCGGGGAGGGGGGGCAGAGCAGGCAGCAAAGAGCTCAGCAGCGCCTCAGTCCCTCAGGACACGCTGCAGCTCTCTCCTCGCGGCCATGAAAAGCAATCAGAGCCCAGCCTTCTCCCCTGGACTTACCTCTGCCTTTAATTACAGAACTCGGCAGCGGCGGCGGCAGCACAGAGAAAGACTGCCTCCGCTGGGCCGCAGCCAGCATGTCACGGCCCAAACGCAGGGCTGGGGTCGACGCGGCGGCAGGCCTGTGCATACAGTGACTGGCCTGACATAACCACAGTGTGCTTAAACACACAGCCGCTCCTGATGGGCTCGGCGTGCTTCTGCATAGACTGGGACGGTACCAAGGTGCTTCCATACTGTAGCGATAATGTGCAGAGGAAACCGCAGAGCCCCAGACATAAAACACAGCAGGGCTCCATATAGGCAGGGGAAGCCCTCTCTGTATGCTTAACAAGATGTTCTCGCCTGTATTCTGCCTAAAAGTCAGAACTTGAAGGGCAAAATATGAGGTAATAATTAATAAAAGATGATCAATCAGAGAAATAAACATTTGCGATACAGCAGTTAGGGGTGTAAGAAAATATCGAAAATATCGAGTATCGTGATATTATGTTTTTTTTGCGATACTGTATCGATTCCCAAAAACACTATTGATTTTTAATTAATAGTTTACATTCAAAGATGAACTTAGTCAATACTTAAGTTCATTTGCAAAGAGATGTGCCCCTCAGAGTAGTGCTATGATGTTGGATGTTACAGCGACCGTCATGAATGCAAATGCAGATCCAACTGATGTTTGCACACTTGCTATAGTTGTATTTCGGCGTTATTTTATTTATTATTCTCATATTGCTCTATTTTCCTAATGATTCTGCACTTTTTATCGCTGATATTTATTACCAATCTTTTATCTCATTCATGCCTTATTTATTCCTTGTATATATGTGTGTAGTCTTTTTTTTAATACAATGCACCATTAGAGGGCAAAAGCAGTTTCGTTATGCTTGCATAATGACAATAAAGTTCTTGAATCTTGATTGCATAAAAAAAGCAAACTTTTTGCTATGACAGTTTTCCTAAAATTAGATTTAAAAAATCACAATATATCACCTTGCTTACAGTATCGCAATTTATCGCAATAAATTGAATTGTAACCCCTGTATCATGATACGTATCGTATCGCCAGATTCTTGCCAATATCCCTGACCGCAGTGTTGTATCCTTTTCTTTATTGTGCCTTATAGGGATGCTAATTTTGAAAAATTTTCTTAACCGATAACCGACCCTCGTTAACCGATTATTTACCGTTAACCGACAACATTTGTGCCTCGCATGCAGCGGTGTGCCAGCTGCAGTGTATGAGCACAACAGACAACTGAGTCCCCAGTTCACCATCAGGAGAGTTACTGTAGCACCCACGGTGCGGCGTGTAGTGTCGCGGACATGCAGCAACTTTCCTAGTAAAAGTCTCCACTGCACATTTAGTTTAGTTTAGGAGGTTGTCAGCTGTGTGTCTGCCCGGCGTAACTTTAGCGAGTGTCCGACAAACAGTGTGTGTATTTATGCTACGTTAGCAGCTCTAGCATTGCCGGTGGCTTCGTGCTCGCCGCCGCCACACACACACATAGTCTGTCAGCGCGGCGAAACTTTTAACGAGTGTCCGACAGACCGTGTGTGTGTGGCGGCGGTGAGTGTGGGGTTGTTGGTGGCGTTATAGCTGTGAACGTAGCAGTGTGTGTACAGTTTATTTGTCAGTGAAGAAATGCTACAACTTCTCCGCTCCGCACTGCTCGAGACGAGAGACCGGAGCCAACTTCCTGTATCCTGCAACTCCGGCTCCGCCTCTTAAGGTCATGTTAAGGTGGACCAGCTTTTCTCCTTGAAGTGATTAGCCGCTCCTCTGAGCCGCTCAGCTTTTTAATTAATTATTAATATTTCTTTTAACCGTTTAACCGATAGCGTTAATCGGTTAAAATGCTTAATGTCGGTTAACGGTTAAACGGTAAATTATTAACATCCCTATTGCCTTATAAAGAGGCGAGGTCCCGCCCCTCCCGGTGGACCCCATGGGACCCTATTTTGGAAAAAATTTGAACGGTAGTCAACGGCGTGAGACAAATATTTTTTTGATCCTTCTTGAATTGCGCCATGAATCACACATATGATGTCAATTTATAACATAATTATGCAAGTCAAGAAAGTTGCAGTTTGTTGTAAAACTGTTGAAGTAAGACGTGAAAATACGTAATTAGAAAGACTAGGGCTGCACAGTTAATCGAATATTAATTAAATGAAGATGATCAGCTGCGATATTGACGTTTAAAATGCGTGCTCCGCTCATAGAAAACTCTGCTGCATAATCAAATCAAGCGTTTCCTAAACTAAACAACCAGCCACCAGGGAGCGATCGAGATGTTTTGGTTTCACTTTTTGGGAGCTGTCATGCCGCTGTGCGTGCACCCTCCAGCGACAGCCTGTGAAAAACTTTCCTATATGTTGCGGCTAAAGTCTTGAGTAGAAGAGTAATACACTTTATATTACTCGTTTTGCCCGTCTGCTACAAAACAACATGCACTGAATTCAGGTAAAGAAGAACCTTATTTTAAGTCTTATTTTGATGCCAAGGAATGTAGCACAACATGAAAGTGAAAGCAGCGCTCTGTTTATTTAAATGTGAAAGTGCAATAAAAATATTTTGTCCCCAAAATCAATGAATAATGGTAATGAATAATCGTGATCTCAATATTGATCAAAAATAATCCTGATTATCATTTTGGCCATAATCGTGCAGCCCTAAGAGAGACTACACACCCAAAAGTCGCGTAGTGACGTCTCTCTCTCCGACGCTACGATGCCTGTGTGTTTCCTACTGGGATGTACTCACATGAGCAACGGGTCTCGCTCGTTCTTTCACTTCCCGGCTGATAAAAAGACCAGGAGTCGCTGGATAAAACACATCAGGTAAGATAACGTCTCATTTGTGCGTTGAAGATAGCTAAGTAGCTAGCTAGCTAGTGTTGGTGACGTATATTGTGCAAGACGAGAGATGCAGTTCACTGAGCGGTTTCACACAAAACTAAATGATTCTACGACAAACTGATCTTTCTTGACTTGCAAAATTATGTTTTAAATTGACAAACATAATATGTGTCATTCATGCCACATTTCAAATTGGATCAACCTCTCTCACCGTTGACTACCATACACATTTTTTTCCAAAATAAGGTCCCGTGGGGTCCACTGGAAGGGGAGGGACTTTGCCTCTCTATGGGGATTAGAACATGCAAGGTGTAAAATATTAATCAGAAACATGATCCTCATATACGAATAACACCGTCCACTGGTAAGAATAAGGATGATTGATGAGGATCAGTTCATTCTGTATAATTGAGACTCTCCCATTCAACAGAGGCCCAACACATGTGCCTAAGGCTGAAGCAGAGGAGAAGCCACAGAGCACACACGGGCAGGGGAAGATAAGAGACTATGTGTACACAAGCTGCTGGTTTTATTGCTGCAACACAACGCTCAGATAGCATTTTAAACACACTGTCAGAAAACCCTTCCAGCGGCTTCCTCGCTACTGTGGAACAGAGCCACGCCGATTTGAAACTGAACGGAGAGCGGCACTTGAGTGAGAGCGGTGTAGAATGACCAGGAGGAGGTGATGTGACTGGCAGACGAGCCTCCGTGGCGAGCTCGGTGGCTCGTCGCACAATGAAGACACAGTTTGATATGATAGCTCTTGTTAGTTTCCGCATCTATGATCTTCAAACAAGGCCGGGGCGGCCAGAGCGGGGAGGCCCTCACCTCCCCTCCAAACGTCACGTAGCCTCAGGCCCAACGACGGCACACATCATCATGTATGTTAATGACACCCACATCAACGTGTCAACTCAATTTGGCCCTCTTATAGGCTCTCTTTGACTCAATCAATGCATGGCCTTCCATCTGGTTTCCACTGCTGTCTGTCTTCACATTAGAGAAGGAGACGGCAGTGACAGGCCAATGCCCATTACATTAATTAAACAAATCTTCCAACAGGTACCCCCCAAAAAAAAAATGCATGCTGAAAAGTCAAAAACACCCTGTCAAAGAGGCTAATAAAAAGCTCCAAAACATAAATCAAAACCAAGTCACGTCGGGTCAATAACTGTGTGCAGTGCAGATCATTAATTGTGGCAATAAATTCACCAAGTTCTTATTTGAAAATCTTACAAGGCATTCCAATAAACATCAGCCAGGGAAATTTCAAGCTCGTTAAAATTTAATCCAATTAAAAGCCTATTTAAAACAAAGTTAACAACTGATTCTAACACCTCCACAAAGCCACGGCTCACAGAGAGGCTGTTATTATGGGCTGCAGCTCATTATTCTCGAGCATGGCTTGTCTGGCTCGCAGTGTGGCTGACTGGGACATCCAGTAAACATCTGTCATCGGGGGAGCACAGACACAGCACGCTACTGATCTAGTGACCCGACAGTGCAGGCATTCACACACGCCTTGGTGCACCTGTGTGTGCTCTGCCATCACTGGCCAATTTGAAGAATTTGTGCTTATAAACCGTTTATGAATCATTTATTATCACAGTGGAGGGGCCTAGCTGTAAGATGATGTGTTATCCCATTGGGTTTCAATAGCCCATTCATGAATCATGCATTAGTTTGGACTATAGATGATCCCCCCCTTTATTCATTTCTTATTCATTTTGGGGCAGCACTGCTCGGGATGCATAGAGATTCAAAATGACGTCCACAGGCCACTGTTTTGCCTTCAAAACACACAAACAGTGCAGGGAAACTGGCTTCAATATGACCAAAATCACACGTGGCATCTGTATTTGTGTTGAATTCCTGAGCCTAAAGCGAATAGGTCAGTGCATGTGCTTTAAATAAGTGGGGGTATTTTTTTTTTTTCGCAGGGAATGGGCAATCGATGGAGCAGCAGAGACGAATGAATGTAGGCTACGACAGCTGTCCCAAGGAGGCAAGAGCAGCTACTACACCGCATGCTTGGTGTGCGCTCTCTCTCTCTCTCCCTTTCGATAAAAATGTCCGATCACATCAAATCAGGCAAAGCGGGGATATAAATCACAGTGGTGTATAAATCAAGCTGTCAGGTGCATGCCTAATAGGAGCTCGCTCCCCTATTCAAACACACGCTGAATAGCAGCATAATAACGTTTTTCACTGCCTACCTCCAGAGCGTCTGCGCCCAAACTGCGTTTTTTTTCTCTCCCCTCTCCGTCGCAATGGGATCCTTCTCAGCCGCTTTGGACAGTATCAGAGATGCGTCTTTCCCCCGAAATGCAAACACTTCCCCTGCATGTTCCCCCCCCCCCACCACCACCACCACCCTCCCCGCCACCAGCAGCAGCAGCAGCAGCCCGGGCCTCCAGTGATAGCAGGTGGACGCGCCTCTCAATGATGGAGACAGCAGCGCGACTCTCCTCTCCCCCGCCGCTCCATTTTTCAATTACGGAAAGAATTCGTATTCCAGGAAACGCGCTATCGGGGCAGCCGGCGTGTCCGAGCGTCGCGGCTTTTTCTCGGGACAAACCGCGGGGTCGTCGCCTCTCAAACTCCCGATTCGCGGCGCCCCCTCCTCGCCTCCTGTTATCTACCTTTCACGAGATGCTTGATGTTGCCATTGTCACGGCGTATTTTTTCCTTCCTCTCTTTTTTTTTTTTTTTTTTTTTTTTTTTTTTTTTTTTGCAGCTGGACCTCTCCCCCTCCTTGCGGCGCGCAGTCTCGTAGGCGCGCACTTTGCCTGCTCCCCCCCCCTCCGATTCTTCTCGGTCCGACCTATGAGCGCGCACAGCCAGCCGACGCAGGGCCACGCACTGCTCAGACGGACGCGCTGAGCAAATCAGGTAGCCCTCTCCAAATAGGACTGTATCATAACAGGGCAACTGCAATGACATGAATAATGAATAGGCTACTCATGTATGCCTATGCTGGATGATAGGGCCCACTCATAACACTTACCGGACTGGGAAGCAGTATTTGGATAGACTTGGAGTCTCTCTCTCTCTCTCTCTCTCTCTCTCTCTCTCCATCTCTCTCTCTCCATATCTCTCTCTCTCTCTGAGTTGGATCTGCAAACTGTAAAGAAAGAGAGAGAAATCAATAATCGATTACATAGATTCAAATGACTGTAATAAAAAATACAATGGATTATTTATAGCAAAATATCAGTTAAAATGATAGTCAATTGATCTTGTCACATGTCCTACAGTTACAATGCACAGTTATCATGTCATACGAGAGCTCACAGTGCAGGCTACATGATGTATTGTAAAGTCAGAAACACACAAACAGCAGCACTTTCACTCTGGATATTCATTTTGGAAAGCTGTACAAGGTGCACTTTTTACTCAGGAAGTTTTCATTTATATACTGCCCTTTAAAATCAATGATTGAAAGCAATAATCATATACACTTATTTGATTAATCGATTAATCAATGGGCAAAAATTTAATCGACAACGATTTGATAATGGATTAATTGTTTATCTAGCGAAATGCCAAAAATTAGCTGCTTCCACCCTCTAGAGTGTGATGACTTGCTTCTTTCTCTCGGTTTATCACTGTAGGCTACACTGAATATGTTTGGATTGTGCGGGTCGGACAAAACCAGACATCTGAAGATTATGACGGTCATTTTTATTGACTATAAGGTATTAGTTATTCATTATTGATTAATCAGATGATAATTTTCTCCATTAACCGATTCATTGTTTGGTCTAAAACTGTCAGTTAACTTTCTCATCACAAGTCCAAGTTGACATATTTCAACTGCTTGTTCAGCGTGCAATCTATAAAGATATTCAGGTTATTATCATCAGAGGTGGAAGAAGTAGTCATATATTTTACTTAAAGGTACAGTGTGTAGGATTTGGCAGCATCTAGTGGTGTGGTTGCAGATTGCAACCAACTGAGCACCCCTCCGCTCACTCCTCTCTTTCTAAGACTGCGGTAAAGTGAGCCAACAAGTGCAAAACCGTGGTTCCTCTCGCTCAGAGGCCATCCTTACCATAATAACACTACTTTAGGAGCAACAGAAGTCAGACGGCGGCTGGCCGTACCAGCACTCTGCGGCTCAAGTTACCGCAGTTTCACAAGCGTGTTGGAGAACAACGGTGGCCTTCAGATAACGTAAAAACGTGAAAGGCTCTCTCAAGAGCCAGTGTTTGGTTTGTCCGTTCTGGGCTACTGTAGAAACATGGTAGTGCAACATGGCGGTGCAACATGGCGGTGCAACATGGCGGACTCCGTGAAGAGGACCCGCTCCCTATGTAGATATGAAGGACTCATTCTAAGCTAATGAAAACACAACGATTCTTATTTTCAGGTGATTATACACTAATGAAAACATAATTATGAATATTATATTCCATTTCTGCTAATAGATCCCCCTAAATGTTACACACTGTTCCTTTAAGTAAAACCACAGTGTAGAAATACTCTGTCGGACGTAAAAAGCCATGCATTCAAAATATTATTTAAGTAAAAGTATAAACGTATTAGCATCAAAATATACTTCATTATACAGAATGTCCCATTTCAGAATAATATATATTATTGGATTATAGTATATATTGATGCATTAATGTCTTCATCACTTTAATGTTGCAGCAAAGGTGGAGGTCATTTTAATGACTTTATATACTGCTGGGTAGTTTAATCTATAATAATATATCATCATGTGTAGTTGATTTATATTTTGTATTATTAATCTGAATCAAAAAAGGAACAAGTTACTAAAGCTGTCAGATAAAGTAGTGGAGTAAAAAGTACAATATTTACCTCTGAGATAAAAAAAAAAAAAAGTTGCATAAAATGGAAATACTCAAGTACACTAATTGAGTAAATGTACTTAATTACTTTGCACCACTGACTATCACAGAAGTAGAAGAAAATATTCACATTTGAGTAACTGATACCAGTGAATTTTTGGCATTTTTCTTTAAAAAAAAAATGATTGATATATTATCTAAATTGTTGCAGATTAATTCTTCGTTGATCAACTTATTGATTATTGTTTCAGTTGTAGCATTACTGCAGCTCCATTAGCCCTAAAAGTCTATATTTAGATATAAATATTCAGACATCTCGAGGCTCTCCAGTTTCCGTCTTCACTGAAAGTCTGTGTGTAATCTAAATGTGCAGTAATGCCCAATGAAACAGAACCGCTAAACTAAACAATTTATTCAAACTAAACAGTTGATTTCCTGTTGTGCGAATACACGATTGAGCTGTAATGGCCTCCAATAAAACAGAGACAAAATCTGTCCTTCTGCTGCAGCGCGGTCACACACATTATTACTGATATCACACGTGAAGACAGATTGGTATTCATTGTTATTGAACCTGTTCTGTGTGTTCATGCACACATACATATACACATGCACACGGGCATGCATGTGTGCTCTTGATCTGCAGTATCTATCTATAAGTCTCTGAAATGTGCGCACACACACTCACACACACACAGCAAATTACCTTGGAAATAGATGAGTCACTCATTTTATGAGCCATGCTTTCACATTCCACGTAAAAGTCCAAGACTTATGTTAATGATTTCAATAGTGACTCCATAACAGACATTACTTCCACATATCTTAAAATACCTTTTCAATGCAGTCATCATTACAGATGTTTATACAGAGGAGACAAATTGGCTTACAGCTTCTCTTAAGCACAGCAAGTTGATAACAAAACTGGAAGCTGACAAGAGCAGAACATTTTCCTGCTGGTATAATTACAGAGTTTCTTCATGTCTTTGCAGTAAACAGAGGTAATCACTACCGCAGTGCGACGAGCGTAATATGAAATAATAGGCTCGACTACACAAATTAACACTTAAACTTGCATGTTGCATTTAATGAATATTTTTGTTGAAAAGTTTGATTTACGGGTTTAAATGGTTTGCCCATGTGAAGATCCATCCTTCATCTGTATAATGTACTGACCACCAAAGATAATGTAATTATCATAAAGGCCGTCATAACATTTCATATCCAGCTAACTTAATGTATCATCTGTAAACATAAGGAAATGAACATCTCTGTCTACCATTATCCTAAATGTGGCATAATACAGTATTTAAAAGATGTTATCATTATCCTCATGAATTAATATAGCTATAGAGCAAATATTCTCTTTAAAATGAAACTAAAATAAAGATATTTGAATGTAAGAAGCACAGTACAAAAGAATAGCTTAACGCTGCTGTACAAAATATAATTTTAAAGGGCCAATATTAGTATTTTTCATTCAATAAATTAACTTTTTCACCCAGTTTGTGCAACATTATTACAATACATTTTTAACTGATTGGACACAAAATGCATTCAAGGAAATTCATTTCTTATAATAATAACAAAACTAGTGCTGTCAAAGTTAACACGATAATGCTAATTCGTTTAAACGCCACTAATTTCTTTAACGCATTAATAAAATCGATCTTTCATTGTAGTGTTTGTATGCGGAGTGTTTCAAAGCTAGAGTGGAGATACTGGTATCATATGAAACTAGGAATCCATTGGTACCAACCAGGTCATACTAGCTTGTCGCGAAGGAGGTTAAATAACGCTCCAAACTTACACTAAATTTTGTCAAGGAAAAACTGGCATGGCTATTTTCAAAGGGGTCCCTTGACCTCTGACCTCCAGATATGTGAATGAAAATGGGTTCTATGGGTACCCAAGAGTCTCCCCTTTACAGACAAGCCCACTTTATGATAATCACATGCAGTTTGGGGCAAATCATAGTCAAGTCAGCACACTGACACACTGACAGCTGTTGTGGCCTGTTGGGCTTCAGTTTGTCATGTTATGATTTGAGCATATTTTTTTATGCTAAAAACACTGTTAGCTCTGTCAGCACTGTTGCCGTTGTTTGCACTGTTCATGCTGTTAGCACTGTTAGCTGCGAGCCGCTGGCTCAGCCGTCGCCATGTTGAGAGCCGTGTGGAGGCAATCCCTCAATCATAGATATACTCTGAATTTGAAATTTAGCACCTTTAATGTAACGCCTAAACAACTGTCCATCACAGCTGGAAGCTTTACAGGTCAAAATCCTTTTTACACAGATGTGGAGTGAATTCGTCGTATTGTCCATGTTGAGAATTTTGGTGTCGCTCCTATTTGGTTTTGCAGGATTTTTGTTCTGTTTAGTTATTAGTTATATATTGTTCTTCCTTTATTGTTACTCTGTAAAATACAAGCTCCCATGTGATATATCAATGACAAAGTAGATGAATAGATTGCATGTACTTGTTTTGCTGTGTAGGAATTACATGTATACTTTTGGTTAAATATTTCATGATTTTAGGTCCTGTATCAATAACCAAAGATTGAAACAAAGACTCATTGCAGTACAGACAACTGGGTCAGAGTGTACTATTTGACCAAATACTCAACATTATTTACTTAATTTAGGTACTCATTCGGTTGAGTTTTAGTCAAATGTTTTAGATGCAGTAAGACTTCTGAGAAATACTCTGTCCATAAAGATGTTTATTCACAGTTTTAGACTATAACAACACAAGGTAAACAGTTTTCCAGGCCGAGCAGCTGAAAAGCTAACCCTGAATTGAAATTGAAAAATGGGCAGATTCTCCGTAACACAGTTTAAATGGATCTACAGGAGGTGACTCTGGCATTCAAGCTCATGTAAAATTAAAGGCTGTAAGGAGTTGAGGGCAGAATGTAAATGCTGAAATCTCCGGCTTTGACGCTCACCAGGTCTGACAGTCGGTGTGAAATCTCCAATAAGATTATGACAGTTGTAACCTGCGTGCATCCATCTTAGTATTACCATCGCTGTGCCTGGCCAAACAGTCTAAGACGGGGCCATTTGGTCTGATTTGTCAGCTCTGTTTGAGATGTGGTGAGCTTGATTCAAACAGTCCTGAAATGCACATGCAGGTGCACACTCGTTCGTGTGAATCTGTCTAAAAGTCTTAAAGACCGCTGAATGACAGGGCACGACCAGAACAAACACACTTATACTCCTCACCAGGGCCCTCAGGCATTTGATCCAGTTTTATAGTTTTCTCCTCAACAAATTCAGAGGTTAAGTTCTGGGAATTTGTGGCACCATCACCTGGCACACGTAGCTTTAAGAAAGATTTAGGCCAATGATAAATTCAAAATGTACCAATTATCTTAGTGGGATGTAGGGGAGAGCGGGGTCAGTTGGGACAGTTAGCCTTTTTGGCAAGTTAGACAGCAACTATGCCATTCATTATGCTCATACTCATTTACAGTTTTGAAATAAACAACATGTTAGTAAACGTTCGGCTCTTTTGTTATTTTTATTCTACCACACTGTTTTTAGCTATGCCACAAAAACATTTTGTTGGAAAGCTTATTAGCTTATCAGTTGATGCTAGTGTTAGCTGTCTGAAGTTTTGTTGGTAGCCAGCACAGGAGTCTAAAGTGTTTCTGCTCTCCCGGAGACAGTTGGTACAGTGTTGTTTATAGTTCCCACCTTTTTACAAATGAACAAAAACAAAACAAAGGCTTTTCCTAATTGAATAAGACCCACTGTGAAGTCACTGAGTGACTGTTACTCAAGTTGCAGCCAGTCAGAAACTCTTTATTTTTTTCAAAATTACATACCTCAGTAATTTATGAAAATACAATCATTTTACAAATGTTTTCTTTTTCTCAAAGATATGTGTGAACAAGTGACATTGTAAATGTAAGGTGTTTAATTCTCAAAAACAGTTCTAGACATGAACACCTTTCTTTTGGGGATTTTATATCGAACCCTTGAATAGAAAATCTCTCCGAAAGCAGAAGTTATTTCTGTAGTGCTTAGCATACAGGCAGACAGTAGTGATGATGATGTCATCCAGGCACAGACCCCAGAGCGGCTCCGTAGACAGTGAATAATGGAGCAACTCCTGTGGGACTCCTTGACAGCAGCCACAGTCATTATTACTGGGACATTTTCTGATTCACGGCGAGCAGAATAAAAATGTCCACAGATTCAGTCGCAAATTCAGTGTCACTTCACCTGTGACACCTAATGACATCACCAGATCTCCATCTTAGACAAAGAGTTCGTGACTTTGCCGTCCAAAATCAGTGCATGACTAACCTGTAAGGTTCATATTCTTAGGGTGGATTTTCCCTTTTAGTATCTCCTCTATAGAGTCCAACATGTTTCAGTCTCCATCTCTTATAATCCTGCCTGTAGCACCTTACACAAAATACCAAATGTTTTGTAGAAAATAGAATAAATGAGCCAAGGAACAGAGTTCACACCTTTTCCAAATCAGCAGAGTCGTAACGTTTCAAATGTCATTGTATCGTTACCTTCAAAAAGAGAAAGCATTTAACCTTGCATGATCAGAAGTTGAAAAGATTCAGCTGCTTTTGTTGCTCCGAAAAGGAATAAGACCTTTTTGTAGGTTGTTAGTGTAAAAGAAATTTAAATTCATAAGTTTTGTATCTGCAGCAAGCATACATATTACAAATGTGTGGCCCGGCTCATCCAGGCTCTGCTCAGAGGTTGTGTCATCATCATCATCATCATCAGTAGCAGCAGCATACTGTATATGTGCAGAGATGGTAAAACCATATCTGTGTTTATTGACTTTAAAAGGATCAGCCGAGTGTGTGCGAGTGCACGCATGTGTGAATATTCATTCTCATTTTGACCAGGAGCATTGATATAGTACACAGGGATTACGCACATAAATTTACACTCCCACACAAAACGGTGGAAATAACTACATCTTCTCTGAGGCATCGATGCATATTTATCAAGGCGTAGACGCCCTTGGCCACATACTAGTTCCATTGTAGTGGGATGGGAGCGAGCTGACTGTCTGCTGCAGAGGGATGGCCCTGAGTCTCAGCCCGCTCTTCCTGTTATCATGATTTAAAAAAAAAAAAAAGCGTGGCGGACTTCAGCAACAGGCCACAGATTTGACGTGTGTGGCTGAACCCCTTTCATCACCTGTGCACTCTGAACAGCTTTCATGGGACCAACTGTTTTTTTTTAGAAGATCTAGGCCCACATATTAAATCCATCACTGAATCACCATGCAGGATAACATGAAATAGCCATGCAAGGACAGAAATAGTGCGTTTAAAAAGGAGATATCATCCTATCTGCACATCGGCAGCATGTTCTTTGAAAATCTCTCCTTCAGTAGAAGGTCGAGGTTTGCATCAGGCGCTGAATCTCCTGCTGCGGTCCATATTAAGGACGTTATTAAAGGCCTTTGTGTGGCTGTCTTTCTTTTGCGCCTGCAGAATGCTGCATGGTAAACAGGGAGATGGCTTCCTCATTACCTCCCGAGGACATGCAGGCAAACAGCTCACAACAGCACTAATCACATGCACCAAATACAGAACAATTAAGGGTCATTGAACAACAGATTTTGTGACTCCGTTTTCATAACATAAATAGCCAGAAAGCAAACACCCTCCCTGTGTACGTCCATCTCGGATTGCTCAGTAACTTCAATACTTTGAGTGTTACGTCCTTGACCGAATCAGACGCACACACACAAAGCTTTGCCTCAGCAAAGAAGAGGAAAAAGCAAAAAATAATTCTGCTCTGTGTAATATCCAGGGCTCTCTAACAGAATCTGAGCAGATCCTAATGAATTATGTTCACTGAATAATTAGCGAATAACCTGTTAGGGGCAGCTGAACGTTGTTGGGAGTCGCTAATGAATAGTCTCATAATCTCTTCCTAGGTTAGATTAGAAGGACGCCATTAACATCAACTCATCTGCCCGGACATCTGACGCATGAAAGGAGACCCATCCAACCAGTAATCATCCAGTAGCTTTCCTTTTAAGCAGGGCTCTATCAAAGCCTACTTTCATCTATAATGTGTGACTTCCTCCAGAGGTGGTGGAGGCCTCACTACGGCGAGCCAGTCCACCAAATCGGTGCCATTTGCATGTTGTAACTTTACAAAATTAAACTTTATCTTCATCTTTTTTTTTTCAGCACTGTATCTAATAACATAGATGTTTAACTATTCACTGTGTCATGGTCAATCTCAAGCCATTTTATTTTATTTTTTAATAAGGTTTCTAAATGGTTGTTATGAGTAACAGGACTGAGTTTTTAGCACAATATTTGCAAATACATTAAATGTAGCCACATGAACACTTAGCACCTTTCCAAACTATCTTTAAAAACAACAACATAATAACATCGAAGATATAATTTAAGTACCAGGACTGTACGTTGAGATTGATATTCTCAGTCGTACTTACAATATGTAGCCTATCTTTTTTATTTAATTGGATTTTTTTTGATAGCACACAATTCAAACTAATTGCACCAGAGTTAGCTAGCTAGTTAATTTGCATGTGTTGTCTCTGGGCAGGTGGACAAAAAACAACCACATGACAATGAATACTCTACATAAAACAACACAATACATAAAAGTCCATCAGTGTGAGATAATAAACAGATTCAACATGATAAATATGATCGAAAATATAGACAATGGGGTGAGAGAACTTACTTTAGGTCTTCTCATGGCCTCCAGGAGACTCAAATGATGCCACTTCCTGGTTATCATGTGACTTGTGTCCCACATTTTTAGAGGGGGGAATGTGTTAGGGTAACTGAGTGAAAACCTGTATGAGGACACGACTAAAATGTGTACTTTTAACTAGCATATTATGATTTTCAGATGAGAAAATGTATTTCATGTCTAAATTGGAAATAATGTCACACAATAATACAAAAAAGTAAGATTTTTGAAGTGTTCTGATTATGATATTTCATGGTGAAGTGTAGTGTTAGAGAGTAGGGACGGGCTAAAATCCTATTTTTTAAAGGTTTTATGTAGTTCTTTATTAAGGTTTTACATGACGTATCTTCAAATTGCATTTAGGACAAATTGCAGGACACTTTGCTTGATAATATAATGTATTATACAGATAGGCCTACTTTTCATGCATATTAATGCATTTAATGTCCTGGGGACGGAAAAAGCACAGATTCGGCGGAATGGCGGCGCAGCAGGGTTTGGTCTGTCACGTTATGTGAATGTTTTTGTTATTGTCGGTTTCAATTATAATCTTGCCGAAAGGCCTCACAGAAAGTGTCGTCTAATGTATCTGGTCCCAAAGGAGGATCTGAAGGGAGCTACAGGGGTTGTTGAGGGGGATCCACTGTCATTCAGTCCACTAGACATGAACACAAGGAGAGAGTGTTGGATCATGATTGTGATCATATAGATTTAACGCTTGTATTCAAGGGAAGACAGATCAATAATCTGTTTAATACAAAATCTAAAACGATTTCTTTGACTGCTCTCATGGGTTACACAATCAGTTTATACCCAATTTTGCTTTGATTATGAATCAAGGGATACATATTTTGATACCAACTTTTATGTATTGAAATTGTGATGAAAATTGTCCGCATTTGAAAGCAAGATCATTTCTAAACATGAAATAAACTTACACAATTGTGAATTGAAAAAAAAAATCTATCATGGTATATGTCATTGTATATTGCTGTATAAATATGCATTGTATCAAGATATATTACACATTTCTATAGATGCAGTTGAGACAGTTTATAGATAAAATAACCAGACAGAATGTCATAGTGGTAAATCCAGTCAATTAAATACAAGAAAATGAAGATATCTGAATTTTATGCAAAAAATCTCTGAATCCAATATTGCCAATACTTCCCATAATGGTGCAATACACTGTTTCCCAGTGTTTTAGCCTGGCTCTATCCAAACAAAATATGCCTACCAGCACCTTTAAAACTTACTAATTATCACGTTATATCTTGTTTGTTTGATCCATGACCAAAGTGTAAAAACAACAATTTGCTGTTCTACAGAGGTTTATGTGCCAGACTAGTTCTTGGCCGGGATTAGTAACTTTCTGGAGTCTCTGCTGGTTGCCTGTTGCTAAGAAATAGTCCATTATATATATGTAATTTTTATACTTTCCTTTTTGTACAGATTAAACAAACAAGATATAACATGTTGATTACTGAGCTTTAGAGGTGCTGGTAGATGCATTTTGTTACCTATGGACAGAGCCAGGCTAGCTGTTTCCCCATTTCCAGTCTTTATGCTAAGCTAAGCTAAGCTAATCAGCTGCTGCATGTAGCTTCATATTTACCAGACAGATATCAGAGTGGTATCAATCATCTCATTCAACTCTACGCCAGAAAGCGAATAAGTGCATTTCTCAAAATGTAAAGGACAATTCTTCTGCTTATTAATAATCTTGTGACCCCTCAGAGTTATCTACTGACCACTTAGAGGGGTCTCAACCCCCAGTTTTGGAACCAATACAACCCAATACAACCACAAACACTAAAGAGATAGTTTCCTTGGTACAAATGGTATAATAAATGTATGTATATAGCTTGTGCTATATATCATCGTATCACTCAACCCTCATCAGAACAACAGCATGGAGACCTTGTTATTTAGACAAAATCCAACATTTATTATATCTGCAGTGTACTCACAGTAAATATAGCCCAGAATACTATGAAACAGGCTTCACAATTGTGTACAAGGCTAATAATTTTATTTATAGATACAATAACATATCAAGGTTCCTGACAAAATGTGCATATCACAGCCAAAACAGCCCTCAGAAAATGAGGACACGTGTGTACTGTCAGTATTTAAATATTAACATTTACATGTAACCTTCGGGAAGAAGTCTCTGTATTCTGATCATACAATCCAAAAAACTGTCTTAGCACTGTTAAAACTCTCTGAATAACTTTTCATTACAAGAGGCCCGTCAACCAAGGCTAAATGATACGAATGTTCCCAGAGGAGACTTTCAAGTTGTTGCCTCTTCATGTGGCTCCCATCGTGGCGAAATCCATTCATGATTTATTAGAGTTGCTTCTCGTCATTCTCAGAGTGTTATATTTACATGAATGTGACTGTGACATACTGCTAATTCACTGGGGAGCTATTTTGCATGTTCACGAGTCCAAACATCCACATTATGCTGAGTCCAATCAAGAAGACTTGATTATCTGCCAAATTTTGTATTTTTAGAACACGCATTAAAAAAAATGTCACGGGCAATGTGCATTATGACTGAATGCCTAAATGAAATAGTGTTATTCAAACCTACACATACTGCAAAAACAATCCTTGTAACTCAGTACTTCTAATCGCAGAATAAATTGTACTAAGTGCACATCCTTAATGTAAAAAAAAGCGAACTATAGGTTGTTTGATTTGGAAATAATTTAGAAAATTAAATCAACACAAAAATTTTGTGTCAACGTCAAGGCATATGCAAGTCATTACGTGTACTCTCATCTGTTTCCAGTGCAATGGAAGATGTCAATAAACCTGATGTCAAAAATGAGGAGGAGGGGGGGGGCAGCCATGTTGACTAACAGATGTCTTACACACACGTATGTGATATACGAGGTCTCTTATGCTTGGCTTCAGCTGAGACAACTGGCATAGAAGCTCTATCTCTGGACACCAGCCAGCGCTAAACACACTTGCTCCCTGTTCTGCTCCTCCTCCTTCACTTTGGCGAGCGGTGGCCTTTATTCATACGAGGAGGAGGAGGGATAGTCACATGGGTGGGGGCTTGGCTTCAGTGGGTAGTGGGGATGTACCCCTACTCCTCCGCTCCCTCCCAAATACTGCACGGACCAGGGATTCCAGTGTAGGCCGTCTGTGAGGGGATGTAGAGACATGGAGGAGGCCACTTCTCTCAACAGGAGCAGTTCCCACAGCCCTTAACACTGTTGAGGATCTCGTCCTGCAGTTTTTTCCTCTCCTCCTCCTTCTGGGACAGGCGCTCGGTCGGCGGCTGGGGCGAGCTCTTGTTGATGTTGAGGGCTTTACTGTTCTGGGTGTTCCACAGGTCTGCGTACAAGCTGCCGGGGGTGCTGAGGAGGGAGTGGTGGTCGCCTCGCTCTGCCACTTTACCCTGGCAGAGGGGGGAAAAAAGAGCAAGGAAAAAAAACAAAACATATGAGACCTAAACTTGCCAATGCAAGTTGTGCAGCACACATGAAGTGATACTTGCCAACCCTGATTTTCCCGGGAGAGTCACATTTTTCATTGCCCTCTCCCGGTTGCCTCCAGGGGTCACATATTCTCCCGTATTTCTCCCGATTTATGGTGAATTTTTTTTTAAACTATTTGTTATCACAACCTGTTTTTAGCACTGAACAGCGTGTATAAGCCCTACTGTTTCCGACCAGACGACAATACAGCTACACCTAATGTCATTTCCTGGCAGAAGAGAGATGCTCGCGACAACTCGGCGCTCGCCGCTGGGTTCAGCCTTCAGCGCACATCACAGCGTGCCGCACCCAAAGTTGGGCTTTGCCCGAAACAGCAAAAAGCCGCCATGGTGCGGCACAAGCCATTGGAAATAATGGGTTTCGGAGCACAGTGGTGCCGTTGTCGTGTTGTGTCAAGTGCTTTCAGTGAGTGAGAGAGAAATGGAGAGTAGCAGAGAACTAAGAGAAAGAAATACTCAAGCAGGGGCAAAAAATGAATGAATGAAAACTGAATATTAGTTTATGCCAGATATTCACACAAGTTAACGTCAGAGGGGTGAATTATTCTGTATTCTTTCCTGAGAATTAAAAGGTCAAATTAAAAGTATTTAACATAATAATGCTGTTGCAGTTTACTCATTTTGCTATTTTTTTTTCTTTACAAGTCACCAGAATGCAGGAAACAAAGTCTCTGAAACTCAAATATTTCCACCCCCAGACCCCCGGATTTGATTTCTAAATCCTGAATATTTTTGAGGTCTCAGGATGGAGAGTATGCATGCAGTTAAAATGAAGAGGCCATGAGAGCCAGAGTCCTATAGATAGTTAGCATCTCGTCATGACCACACAACACTGACCACACTCTCTGCGGAGAGTCAGCTCCCCCCTAGAATCCCTGCCGCCTCCCCAACAACTGTTGCAATTCCTCGCGCAAGAAAAAAAAAAAGGAAAAACGAACTCGCAGACACACGCAGCAACCGCACGCAACAAACACACACATCCCTCCCACACAGTGAAACACAAACGAAGGCACCCCCTTCCCCCACCTCCCATGAGCATGCAGGGGTGTTGGCATCATCTTTAGTGCACCCAAGATGAGCACGTGACTGCTTCCGCTCGTTATTTTAATGAGCACCCCAGGCAGTCCTCTGCTGGTGACACCACCAGCAAACGGCATGGCGACATCACACGCAAACATGCCTCCTCGCCACGACCCTCTGATCCCTGCCATCTGACTCTGGAAACATGGAACGACACATGCTCACTCGCCGCGGTTCAAAGAAACCTCTCCTCATTTTTATCCTATCTGACTGTAGCACTGGTGCAAAATGTCACTTCATCTGTGTTACATTTCATATTAACTCTTATTTTCCAGATAATAACTGACTTCGCACGGTGTCTTTTGGTGCTTTACGGTGTCTCCAACCCGGTACGTACTGCAGCATTTTGGATATTTCTCTGCTGCACGATACGGGGGCAAAGGACCAAAAAAAGATTCACCGTCTCCACATTTTTAAGACATTCTCTGTGTCTCCACGGCACCTTTAACCTGACTTAAACATCTGACCTCAAACTGAAACCATTTGAATGGCGATCTCCTTTAAAAGACACGTTTAGTCCCGGTTGAAGCCTCATCAGTGTCTGGGAAGCTGGCCCATACATTATTAGTCACCGAGACAAACAAGACACGCCATCTGACCAAAACAGCCAGTCGAGTCTGACTGCTTTAATGAGCCCTTATGGAGAAAATAATACATTCACTTTTACCAACAGTGTCCTGTTGTTGTTGAAGTTAATGAGAAAAGCCAAACAAAGCATGTTTTCATCACGTACATTGTAGAAAGGTAACTCAAAATAAATGAGTAGCTGCTCGCTAAATTCTTGTCGCTGGCAGATCCAGTGCGCTGCAGGTCACGCAGAGTGCAGGTCATCATCCTTCCCTTCAAATGCTAATTGGACTGGCAATTAACACGGCGCATGTTTTTACTCGGAAACTCTGAACCATCGTATTATTTGCTTTTTCATGAACCTGACATTACAACTGGAAATGTTAATCAGCGAAGGAATGAGATCAAGTAAAAAAATAAGTGGATGAGTTCTTACCTCGCTGAGCACTATAATCTCGTCTGCGTCTACGATCGTGGAGAGCCTGTGGGCGATGAACACCGATGTCCTGTCCTTCACCATCTCCTTCATTGAAGTCAGAATGTTCTGGAGGCCCACAAAGATAATAACTTAATCACCCTATTAAGATTTACAAGAGCATCCCCAATGCCAAAAGAATAAATAGGTTTGCAATAATAAAAAAAAAAAAGTGCGTGAATGACAAGACATATATGAAATGTTCTCCCAAACTTTGATTTGAAATAGAAACTAAGTCAACAGAATGTTGCTCAGCAACATCCACCCGAATATGCTTTTCTTTCTTTGTTTACATATGATAATTTTAAAACACCATCGTGATGAGAAGCAGCAGAAAAATTCTCAATTAACAGCCACATCTACTGCCCCACTCTTTCTCCTGAAGTTCAGAGAGGGCGTGCTGAACTTTCTCATTAAATGTAACATTTACAAAGACTGTGGGGTTTAAGCAGAGCTGGAGATTAAGTAGGAGAAAACAGTGGCAGGTGGCAGGGGAGAACATGGGGGTGGTGTGTGTGCATACGTGTGTGTGTGTAGGGTATGTCACAGCGGGTATGTGACGCGGGAGTGAGCAGAATTATTGTGCACCTACAGCAGGTGACTGAGTGGGTGTTTGTTCTGCTAAATGTTGTGTGTGCAGGCACGGCGAGGTGTCGACCTGTACGTGCAGCAGACAACGGGCATTTGTGGGTGTGTTAGGTATGCACGCCCGCGTCTGTCAGCGCGCCCACCTCTTCCGTGATGGAGTCGAGGGAGGATGTCGCCTCGTCATACAGGAGGATGGGCGGATTCTTCAGTATCGCACGGGCGATGGCGACGCGTTGCTTCTCCCCTCCTGAAACAAAACAACAGATGTCATAAGTAAAGGCAAACCGGGCTAAAGCCAAAAGGTTTGAAATATGTCAGGATACAGCAGGTCTCTCTGTGGCCCTTCTCATCAGATAATTACCTCAAACGGAGGGCTGCTAAAGCAGACTTTCATTTAATTGTGAAGAAAAATCAGCGGGACCCAAAGATTTCTCCCACTGTGTCTGACTCGGCCTTTATTACATATGAGCCGAGCGTGGCCTCTTGAAAGCGAGCGGCGTTCAGCAGATATAAATATTGCTGGCGGTGGAGAACAGCAGCGAAGGAAAGTTAGGAGCCTCGCAGCCCAGACTGCCCCCTCCTCCCCCGACAAACTCATTGGCAGCTGTCACGTACAGTGAAATTAATGAGAAGTTAGTCATGTCTTTATTTTGTCCGTTCTCTCACTCACTCAGTCACTCCACATAAAGAAATCTGTGCTGCCAGTAATTGCATCTTGAACGTTGAGTGAAAGTGCTCACACACTGCGTGTGTTAAACACTGTGTGTTAACGTGGGCTAAATGAGTTGCAGAGTGATGCTAGCAGCCAAATACTACACAGTCGTGTGCTATCACCGCAGATCAAATAAGGCAACGAGCCATTAAACAAGTTCACCCACTACACTACGCAGAAGAGGACAACAACACAACAATGGTGCAGCTGCAAATTAAGTCTCTTAACGAATCTCATAAAATGAGGTCAGATTTAATAATTAAATGAAGTTTAATTATCACCTTCTTTTACAAGATCACAGCTCATAATAAAGTCTTAAAAGTAATTTTGAACTGCAACAGTTAGGCAGAAATTTTAATATACTTCTAGAGCTGTGCAAACTTAAATATTCCTCACAGCATTTTCTCTCAGTCACATTTATTTTTTCAAAGCATACAACATGGCAACAGCCATCCTAAAATACTGTATATTTTTGGAAGCAGATGGAGGATAGAGTGCTACAGGAATGAGTCCTTAAACCTGGAAATTAGTTAGTGTTTTAGCACCTCCAGTTCCCTCATCTCAATGGGTTTTTAGTTAGATGTCTAAAATCAGGTCTGTGGTTAACAAGCTTTAACGTTTTGTTCTACGATATAAAATACGTCAGTAAATATCCCACTAATGAATTTTGAAGCGTTTACGTGTCTTTAAAAAGGCGGTTGCTAACAAGTGGCTAAATGAGACTACTAAACGTCATTACGCCGACTCGTCCGCCTTCACAGCCTCGTTGTGTATGCTCACGCTCAGGCGACCGTTGTGTAGTTCGTTTACAGCCTAACGCTAGCTTTTTACTTCTGCCGATTGCATTTACACTTCAAAAATCATAAAAGAAGATTATCTTGCTGAACAAAACGTGTAAGTATCATAAAGGTTTGTTTGCCACAGAGCTTATTTTCTGCAATAATCCAAAAGCCAATTGAAAAATCCCATATTGGCTTTTTAATCGAGGGAACCAGGGCGATGCTAACTTCCTGGTTGGCCTACAAAAATACATCATCCCTGCACCACTATATAAGAATGGCGTGTGGAAGATTTAGGCTCCAGTGCTTTGTTTCATTTCCTCTAATAACTGTATAGAAATGACCATGTTTACAAAGTGTACCTTCAAATGTTGAGCAGTACAAAACTAACACAATAACTAACTAACTCAATACTTAAAAATCAATGATGACACAATATTCTGGATTATTTCTGCTTTCATAAAATATTTGGTGGGTTATCATATAATATGTAATGTAGGTGTAACAGTTAGATAAGGTCAGATTTTAATTTTCTAAAGCACCAGAAAAACTAAATATTCAAACCATACTCTGAATATACTTTACCAAAAATCATACCTCATATCTCAATATCAATATTATATTAGAGCTGAAATTATTAGTTGAATAATCTGCAACAATTTGAATAAAAATGAAACAAACAAACTGCAGAACATTGTCTGGTCCCGCCTTCTCAAATGTGCGGCATTTTCTGCTTTTCTCTTTTGTACATCATTGTAAATTAATCATGTTTTGTTTTGTTTTATAGACTCAGCGACTCATATTAAAAAGAGAATCGACAGATTAATCTGCTCCAGGAGTTTCTTCCCTCAGGCCACCCCGGCTCCTGAACCAGTAACTTTCACCTAATTATAATTCATTCACCTGCCTGCCGTACATTGCATAATGTTACAAGTACCGGCTATATTGTTTCATTTCTCTGAAACCCTTCTGTTATATTGTTTTATTGCCTCTTTGTAAAATATTTTACTTATTTTATTCTGCTCTATTTTTTCTATTTGTTGGTTGCTCTGTAGCGAGGCACAAATGAATTTCACTACAAGTTGTACTGTGTATGACTGTGTAGGTGACAAATAAACGTGATGATGACGCGATCTGAATAATTTCTGGGTTTTATATGTTCTAACTTAGTATACCATCCAGGGAAATACACAAAACACACAGCTCTTTTACTTGTTTCTGCAGAGGAGAGACCATATTTAAACAGAAGTCATAACGGTGCAGCAAACCTGACAGCTTGAGGCCCCGCTCCCCAACCTGGGTGTCATAGCCATGGGGCATCCTGAGGATAGCATCATGGATGCCTGCTAGACGCGCCACTTGGTACACCTCCTCTGGTGTGGCGTTGATGTTCCCGTACTGCATGTTGTAGAAGATGGTGTTGTGGAACAGAACGGCATCCTGACAACAACAACACAGTTAAGAGAAAAAAATGAGGCTTCAGAGAATATTTTTATTGCAGCAGAGACAGAAAGAGAGGACTGCAGATACAAAAGACAAGGGTAGGAGGGAGAAGGAGAACGAACGCAAATGACAAAAATACTGTTCATGTACCATCTGTTCAGATCAGCCTCTGAGCTCACTGCAGTGAAAACCTGACTGAATTCAGCTCATTTCTAATGCTGTTGTTAACTACTAATGTTACTTTGTTCTATGCTGCCCCCTTGTTGTATATAATCAGCAATAATAACTCAAATACGTTACCTTTACTATTGAAAATGTCAAAACACACATTTCATTTTATTCCAAATAGTGAAAAACAATCTACGTGGTGTCCATAAAATGACTTTTTATTGTTTATTTTATTGTGTGGGTGCGCGTCAGACCTGAGGTACGACCCCCAAAGACTTCCTCAGGCTGTCAAGGCTGATGTCTCGGATATTCTGCCCGGCGATGTAGATGTTCCCCCGCTGGGGCTCAAAGAAGCGGAACAACAGCCGCACAATGGTGCTCTTCCTGAAACCAGACGTGGAACCAATCGTCAGCATCATTCCGTCTGTGAGCTGCACCCCCACAGTCTACTGATGATATCTGATAACACTGTCTGCACATACAAATGAGATCACACACACACCTGGCTAAAGGTTTGACACTTCTATGAAAGCTGACCTACCCTGACCCGCTGCCACCAACTATAGCCACCTTCTTCCCAGCAGGCACTTCGAAGGACACTCCGTTTAAGACTTTCTGGCCCTCCAGGTATTCGAAATAGACGTCCTCGAAGCGGATTGTGGCCTCCTGCGGTGTGATGGCTAATGACGGGGCGAGATCCCTCTCCTAGAGAAAACCATCAGAGGGTTGAGACAGGCGAAACGGAGACAGAACAGCCACTGGCACACGGCATGATGCAACGTTACTCCAACACCTTGTAAAGGAGCTCAGAGCCAACATGTGCTGCATAAAGCAGAGACATTCACAGCAAATTCCAGAGGTCGTTTCAACTGAATCTTCAGACGCTGCCCTTCACGGTAACTGGAGGATCAATAGGCGTGAAAAACTTTCGGTACATACTGAGCTGAGCCATAGAGCTGAGATGCAGCCAAGGTCAGCAGTGAATAAAGCGCCGTCCTTGCCCTGAGAGTAAAAGCCTGCTCTGCTCCGTTTTCTATACTATCTAATAACAACATAATCACCCACAATCCACCTCAGCCAGTTAGTACAAATAACGCACAGTCCATTAGTATAAACAAATGATGATTTCACACACCCCCCAACATGGAAAACAGCCAAAATCACTTATTTTTTTATTTATGGAGCAGTTTCAAGTAAGGGGATGTTTTAAATTATTTTACATCTACATAATAGGCCAGTGTGTTCCACAAAAAAGAGAAAGCATTCAGACAGTAATGGCCTGCTGGGCAGTGCCATTCCACAGGGAATCACAATGGAGAGGAGTATTACTGATGAGTGAAAAATAACTGGACAGATTCATTTCTCCCACTATAATTACAGGCTGGAGACGGGAATGGCATTCATATTGTTAGGCAGCAAGCGCACATTTGCACTTAAATGTGCTCTCCTGACGCAAGATGGGCTGTCATGTTGTGTTAAAAAAAAAAAGAAGATAAATGCAATGAAATGTCTCACAAAAACAACGGATGGCTATGACATTGAAGAGGACCAACATGTTTAAAATCGGAACAGTTTTAGCCATTTTTAATGTTAAAGAACAGGATGTAATTTTGAATGTGGCTTTGTATTTCTTTGTGTTTTTAAGGTGAATTCACAAAGTGACAATTCAACACTGATAACACTATGTAGTGTCACAACCCCATATAAAGGGCAGCGCATGTTTCTTGGCACTAGAACTGAAATTATTAGCAACTATTTTGATAATCATTTGTCATTTTTTTTATGAAAAAAAGGCCAAACATTTGTTGGTTTCAGCTTCTCAAATGTAAGGATTTAATGTTTTTCTTTGTCATACATGATAGTATAGTGAATATCTTTGGGTTTTGGACTGTTGTCCGTATAAAACAAGCAATTTGAATGTGTCACCTTGGGCTCTTGGAAATTATGATTTGCATTTTTTCACTATTTTCTATATTATATATACAAAACGATTAATTGATTAATCAGGAAAATAATTGGTAGATTGATCAAAACTGAAATTAATCGTCAGTTGATCGTCAGTGGAAATAGGGACGTTGAAGAGCACAGCACTTTAGGGCAAGACTGCCAAATGGGTGGCTTTAGTTAATGTAACAAAAATATGAAAGAAATGGAGGCAAAAATGAACCACAGGAGGTTCAGACAGGTGTGCATCAATAGGTCCTCTAAACAGTGGGTGAATAAGCACTACAGTATCAATGATTGAGCAGACGATCTGCACAAACAGAGCAACAACAAAACTCATCACATCATCATTTTAAGTCAGTGATCATTTTGTTCAGATCATATCCCTCTGGCACACAAAACAAAACTACACAAATAAAACACGTTTGTGTTCGGTTTCAAAAACGTCCCTGAACTCCACGATTGAGACAAATAAACTGTTAATGTTGGTAAAAAGGGGCCAAAAGCTGCCTTTTTTTACACACTACAAAAACAGTCAAAATTGAGGGTGCCTCAATTAAAAAAGGCTACTGATCACAACTAGTTAATGCTCTGAATAAATCACCAATAAAAAGGTCTGCTGCAATTTGCATTAACATCCCAACCAGCGAGTAATGTCATGCTTTACAAGTGGCAATAGACGGGGAAGCATCTGAGTCACATCAAGCATGTAATTACTATGTTTGACTACAACCTATCATTTTTTACAGCACATGTGGATAGGTGAGGTATGTCATGCGGCCAAGAATAACTCAGTCCTGCGTTAACATCTTTTACCACTTTTTCTTTTTAACACCGTTATGTGCTGCTGTTGGAAAAAAAAAAGTCTCGGCTTAATCGAGCTTTTCAGATTTAATATTGAACTCTGTATTCGCTGCTGTTCTCTCTTGTTATAGGAAGAAATCATTTTAAAAACACACATTTTGCAATTTACGACTGCAACGCGGAGAAGTGCATGTCAGGCCGACAAGTTACCTTGATCTTGGTGTCGATGCTGAGCAGGGTGAAAAGAGTGTTCATGTCTATTAGGGCCTGCCTGGTCTCTCTGTACACTGTGCCCAGGAAGTTGAGGGGGAGGGAGAGCTGGAAGAGCAGGCCGTTCACCATCACCAGGTCTCCCACGGTCATCGTACCTACAACCACGGCAACAGAAGAACTTACAGACATGCACATAATCCAGCTCTATTGTATCATGTATGTATCTTTGGATACAAGATCTGAAAGAAAAAAAATAACACTCAAGCCATTTCTTCTTTCAAGTTGTGAAAGCAGACAAAGCATGTTACAGTCTGAATCTATCTCCACCCGCTGTGATTTCATTTTCTGCATCAAGGCTGTTTTATTTCCTATTCATGCCACTTTTCCATGCTTGCTGTGCTTTGTTCTCATTTAGTTTCTATTATCCAGTTCAGCCTGAGTTTTACTTGTCATTTTCTGTCCATCTGATTTTGTTTTGAGGTGTTTTTTTTAAGCTTTTTTTATTTCCAAAAAGCACATTTCTTTCTATTGTGCTGTGGACACAGATCGTGGGCATAAAGAGATAAAATCAGATCAGGTGATCTATTTTGCACCTTTACACCTGGATGCTATCAATTTTTTTCATGGTTTATAGATCTTGAGAGATTGATTTTCCAAAAATTGGACACACACACACGCTCACCTGCCGCAATGCCCTTGCTGGCCAGCACCATGATGGAAGCGAGGCCGACACTGAAGATGGCACTCTGGCCAAAGTTGAGCATGGCGAGCGTGGTCGTGGTTTTTAAGGAGGATGACTCGTAGATCTTCAGGTATCCGTCATACTTTTCAGCTTCGTACTTCTCATTGTTGAAGTACTGCAGCCCGAGATGAGAAACATGCAGAGAGGGAGCAGAGGAGGGAGCAGAGGGCACGGAGACAGCAAAAAGGATTCACAAAAGGAAAAGTTGAGAGAGAGAGAGAGAGGGAGAGAGAGAGAGAAACAAAATATGGTTAGGGTTAAAGTTTAAGGAAGCATGGAGAGCGGTGTCGAGCAGATAGACACTTTAGAGCAGCCTGCCTCAAGGCTGCATTTGTTCTCGGTGACCGCTCTGGGCGTAGTCTGGGTCTCAGTTGGCCTCTAAAGCACTTTTTCATGTCTCTGTATCATCATCTCCACCCCACTGATCTTAAAGGATGCGGAGGGCGGTAGAACAAAATCCAGAGCCTGCTCAGCGAAGCAGCTTTGGCAGAGGATAGGGATTATGGCAAAATAACAGTTTATAAAATATTAGGCAATTATAATTGCGAGGAAAGCCTAAACATCACTTGCAATTCAAACAAGAATCGCTGCAGAGTATTCATCATTGGCACTTACACAGACACCTACCACCAGAGCACAGATAGCTCTTTAAGTGTTACACCACACAAGCAGCACTAATTTTGATTAAGACATACAGCTATCATTTAGAGGGAAAAAAAAAAGCCTCATGAATCAGCCACTAGCACATCTCTTAAATTCAGCACCATAAAACTACGCCATGATCATAACAGCGACCCTCCTCAACTCTGCTGCCAATTACCTAATATTGCTGTTTGTTTAGTTTGCACTATTGTTCCTCTGCTCTGGTTAAGTGGGCGATTTGCTTCTCTCGCTAACGGCAGTGGTGCTGTGCTGCTACCGACTTGCCACTGATTTGCATATAGGGAAATGCAGGAAATCAGAGAGAGAGAGAGAGAGAGAGAGAGAGAGAAGAAAGTAGCACATGGAGGACAAACAGAAGCAGTGCAAGGCACCGTGTTCAGGTTCCCATCCAGCCCTTTGTGAAAGTGGAACGGATTTCTGAGTGGGCGGAGATCTAATTACATATGCACACTCACAGCTCAGAGTGATGCTAAATCCGGCCGCATTGGCACAGATGACACAAAATAACACAGAACAAAACGTTAAGGAAAAAACAGGACGCAAAATAATACGGCAAAGAAAATAACATGGGTACAAAAATATATATATAGAACGGCCTAACAAAGCACCCGAAACTGGTTGGTGATTATGTTTGTATGTGTCCTATGCAACAATGAGGGTACCTAGAAAGAGGCTTAAAACAGCAAAAGATGACAGGATAACCATGCCACTGAGAAAAGTATAAAGCAATGTTTACATCCGCATCACATCACATCAGTCAGGTGTCTTAGAGCACACTCACCCATACACTACCCTGGCTCTCAGCAGTCATTTCTATTCAAAATACAGCCTCCTGTGGCACACGATTCCAGTGTAAAACTATAACCGTGGACACTATTTGGGTCATTGACTAAACAGAGGAAAGTAGTCCTGAATGTCCAGTGATAAATGTCTCATTGTTTGTAGCAACTAGGCCTTTCGCGATAATAGGGCCGCAACTAACGATTATTTTCATCGTCGATTCATCTGCTGATTATTTTCTTGATTAATCGATTTAGTTGTTTGGTTTACAAAATGTCAGAAAATGGTGAAAAATTATGATCAGTGTTGACGTCCTCAAATGTCTTGTTTTGTCCACAACTCAAAGATATTCAGTTTACTGTCATAGAGGAGTAAAGAAACCAGAAAATATTCACATTTAATAAGCTGGTTCCAGAGACTTTTTTATTAAAACAATTACTCAAACCAATTATTGATTATCAAAATAGTTGGCGATTAATTTGATAGTTGAAAACTAATTGATTAATCGTTGCAGCTCACACAGTAATAAACGTTATCGTCTTATAGTACGACATATAGACAATGACCTCGACCATGTTCACTGACCTCGATATTGCCCGTTGTGTTTGCATGCAGGTTTGTTTACATAACCACCATTTTAGCCAACATGATGCCAGAATAAACAGCAGGGTTTCCCCTTATTATTCCCCTTATTAGACTTGGACATTGCGAAGACATTGCACATTTTTGTTAACAGAGCCCGAGAGTCTATTTTATTTATTGTTTTGGGGTGTGGTTTTATTTATTTAGGATATTTTAATATTTTCACATTCCAATTCCAATGGTTGAATATTCTTAAGAATTAAAAGTTCATTGCTCTTTGAGAGGGAGCACGTGCATTATTATGCTATTATATTATCATTATATCTGTGGCATAAAATGGTCTTAAAATGACAATGATATCGTCCATTGCAATTTTTTTCTGGGACAATATATCGTTCAATAAAAGTAGTTATTGTGACAGGACTAGTAGCTACTTATTATTTAGTTTGTAGGAGAACAATAGTGTGAATGCTGAATCAGCATCTTATTGTAGATTGATCAACTTGTAGATGACAAGAATCATATTACAGCATATGAACATTTGAAATCTCACAACAGGTTCCACGTTGATGCAACACTGCTCTATAATAACTTGAGAGAATGTGATAACCTTCGAGTAAACCTATAGTAGAGATTGGACCTTCCACCCTTTCAGTCCTTTAAAGCCATAAATTCCACTCCTCTCACTCAGAAAGGTAAACTTGACTTTTATCTTGTACTTGTTATGATAAGGAGTTTGTGTGTGAAAGTGGTGGGAGTCTGAGAAAGAGAGACTGAAAGATGGAGAGAGAGTCAGAGAGAGCTTGTCTTTGATTAAAAGGCAAATTCTGACCGTGGCAATCATGCCAGTGAAATACTATTATCACAGACGAGTAAGTATTTGTTCACGTCTGGCTTTAAGTGAATAGAAGAAAAAGACGACCAAGGAGGAGATAAAAGGGAAGGATTGATGAAGGGAGGATGGTGGGGATGAGGAGGAGCTGAAAGAAGAGTGTATGGTAGGTGTGTGAATGGTAGGTGTGTGTATGTGTGTATGCCCATATACGTGTGGTTGAGTGTGTGTGTGTGTGTGTGTGTGTGTGGGGGGGGGTCTTACCTTCACAGTCTCATAGTTAAGGAGTGAATCAATAGCTGCGTTGCCGGCTTCATTGTCTGCTTTGTTCATTTCTATCCGGAACTGAGTCCTGTGCGCAGAGACATGTGCACAATGACATAAGCACTTTCATACGTACATTAAGTACATATTGTCAGCCTATGAGTGAATGTTGTTACCGTCAGCACACAGAGCCACAGAACTATTTACTGAATCTCTTCCGAGCAATAACAAACATTAACAATAAAATAGCGAACTGAACTAGAGTCAGACGCAGGACTAGTACAAAGATCCTCATTGTTACCTCCACTGAGTGATGAGAATGGTGAAGAGGGTGTATGCTGATAAGGTACCCAAGGACACTGCTGCAAACTGTCCTCCGCACTTGTAATACTGCGGAAGAGGAAAAAAGCACAGACAAAAACAGAGCATCCTTTACATGCTGTGACTCGACAGTTTTGTGATAAAAAGTCAAGCGACCACATCAGACCGCCGGACTCAGACGTTGGCATCACAAGGCTTTTGGAGAACGTACTGTTTTTGACCATTCCACTATGAAATTGAGTGTTACAAATGGAGGGGAAACTACGAGAAGTGATCGTGCTAATGCGTTAGCTATTTGGGCAATCGAGTCTGCCCTCATTACAGGCGAGCAGACATTATGGTCCAGAGAGGAATAATAGCACCAAGCTATAGACGAGCCGTTCTTTCAGCGGTGGCCAAGGAGGGGGGGCATCTGTTCAGGGCATACTCCACAGGAGGACATTAAGCTGCTACAAAGCTTTGGGATTCATCATCGACACTAATGGGCTCTGTGTTGACACCAAAAGTTCATGGGGATTCATATTCCATTTAGAATGTAAATGAGACAATATCCCCGAAATTAATTTCCGGACAATCTGCTGTGAAGAGTGTCAAGGTGATGGAAGGTCCTGTGCTAACATTAAGAGCTGAATCAGTAACAGCGACAAGAAATAAAAAAGACAGAAAATTGCAAGCAGTGCTCCTGGTGGCATCTTTCAATAATGTCGAAGCTTATGATTAACACCGTTATCTGCGTGCGTGGATGTCGCCGTGAGACTCACCAAAATGGCACTGACGAGGCCCATCTCGAAGACCGTGGGTCCTAGGTTGAAGACGATCGCGCTGAGGACAAACGAGATGCCCCGCGTGCCCCGGTCGATGGCCTTGGACAGCGCTCCCGTCTGGCGGCTGAGATGGAAACTCAGATCCAGATTGTGCAGGTGGAGGAAGACGTTCTTGGCGATGCGTCGGATGGAGCTCTGGGCCACCTTGCCGAACACGGTGTTCCTCAGCTCGTTGAAGAGGGCCGCGCAAGCCCGGGACGCGCCATCTGGGATAGCGGAGGAGACGGGAGAGTTTAGCACGCCTGCTGTGAAAAAGCTGGGAGGTTCAAACAGAGGGGCTGGGCGCTATCAGCATCATCCTAAACACAGAGGACTGTTACGTAACTCTAAAGTGATACAAGGCAGCAAAACAAGGATGCGACCCCAGCCTTTCCTGTCTTGTAAGGTGTACTGTAATGCAGTATTGAGACAGCTGAGGATAGAGAGGGTAGAGGCTTGTCAACTGCTCTAAAGTGAAGGCTTGTGTAGAGGCGGCCGGGGCAGGTTTTTCCACATCATCTCTGGTCTGCAAAGTACTGCAGGGCTACAGCAGCAGCCGCTGTAATTACAGAGCAGGATGCTGTCTGAAGCCTCACTACCATGGCAGGCCAGCACACTGCAGACTGAGAGGAGGGGGGGTATGTGAGTGTACACAAGTGTGTTCAGTGTGTGTGTGTGTGGCGGGGAGCGGGCTACATGTGTGAGCAGAACACTAGAAGAGGGGGAGGCAGCTTTAATAAGAGTGTCTTAGAAAGATGTGAGTGAGTTGAGTCGATGAACAGGCTTAATTTCACCACTGTCTGAGTCTAGACTTTTGTCTGGCTGATCAGTATGATGCAAGCAACACAGCCTTTCTTTAAAGGAACAGTGTGTAACATTTTCGGGGGATCTATTAGCAGAAATGGAATATAATATTTATAACTATGTTCTCATTAGTATATAATCACCTGAAACTAAGAATCGTTGTGATTTCGTTAGCTTAGAATGAGCCCTTCATATCTACATAGGGAGCGGGTCCTCTTCACGGAGTTCGCCATGTTTCTACAGTGGCACAGAACGGACAAACCAAACACCAACGCTTTGTGAAACTGCGGTAATGCGAGCCGCAGAGTGCAAAACCGTGGTACCGCCAGCCGCCGTCTGACTTCTGTTGCTCCTAAAGTAGTGTTATATGGTAGTGTCCGATGGTAAGGATGACCTCTGAGCGAGGCGAACGGCGTTGCCACGGTTGTGCACTCGGCGGCTCACGTTGAAACAGTCTTGGAAAGGGAGTAGTGAGCGGAGGCATAATCAGTTGGTTGCGATCTGCAACCACACCACTAGATGCAGCCAAGTCCTACACATTATACCTTTAAGGTATTTATTTTTTTATTGTTGCATATTTTAGGATTTTTTTTTTTTAAGGAAGCTACCTGATGTGCAGCAAAAACCAAAGCAGTTCTGTAAGAGTTTCAGTTCAATAAAATCACCAATCTAATTCCAAGGAAGTCAATTATTTGATCCCTTATTCATGAACTGTTATACAAGCAGATGGCTGGCATGACTGTCACGAATTAATAGTGTGTATTTGAATGGCACGTGGCCTTCCTGTGGCGATTTCACCGACTTGTGTGAATACACGACTTGTCCGTTGAGACCAAAGTCAGGGTAATAATCGCTCTGTCTGCCGGTCTTCACAGGGCTGTAATGTGGCGTTAAATAGGAATGCTCCCCTAATGAACGTGTCCACATCTGACAAGGTAGGATGAGCACTGTGCAACCTTTCCAGCCAAATTACACCCGTCACCGCGGGCTCCGAGTACCGGGCCTCGAGTGTCGCAAAGAGGGAACAAAAAAATACAATTCCTTTTTTTTTTTTTTTTAAGAGCATCCCCTTCATTCTTCCTCGTCATCTTAATTCGTCCTGTCTGGAGTCCTGTTCATGTGCTCCAATTATTCGACAGGCAGCATTAGTGTGCAAGACCTAAGTGGGCTCATTAAAATAAGTGGCTACAGGGCTAAGTGTACATTGCATCCAAGCTGATCTCACTCAAGGCCAGAGTGACTTGCAGTGGGTGTCAGGTTCATTATATTTATTTATTTTTGCTCTTCATCAGCAGCTCTGAGAAAAAAAAAATACTCTTAAGCAGGAAGGAACTTCACATTCGTGCTACATTCACCAATCTGACCCCTCTTGTATTCACAGGTGCCATTTGGACAAAGAGAGAAAAAAGTAGTGCTCTCAAGGGATGAAGTAAAAGAAACATCCTTGGCCTTTGCGTTACACAAAAAAACATCCAACCACTTTGTAAAAGACATTAGCAATTTCTGCCCCGCTGCTTTAGAAACATATCCAGCTCTGTTTGCATCGGGAGCACACAGGTATCATGCCGCAAAGTCGTCGGCGCTCATGACTGACAGAAGTGAACTCAAGACGCGGAACGGAGCACGTAATGTAAATAATGTGAGGGGGAGGCGAGGGGGTTGCATTGATATGAATGTGTCGGGAAAGGTCAGCCGGTAGATAATAGGCAGTCCCACAGTCCCCCTCTGATGAGCGCGGCACCTGCCAGCGCAATGCAAGTCTGGGACTCACAGCCAATCAGCATGGCCGTTGCCATGGTAGCCACGGTGCTTGGCGCGTCATTCAGGTGCAGCATGTGTCCCGACATCTGGTTAAGCTCGTCCACTGCATACTTAAACATGAAGGGCACCGTCACATTGGTCATCTGGGAGAGGCGGAGAGGGAGGGAGGAAACATTGAGAGAGGAGGAGAAAAAAAAAAAGAGAGAGAGGGAGGGAAATAGTTTCATATAGCCAATTAGACAAACATATGTTCAATATAGTCCTGTGACATTGTTCTAGTCCTCTGTAGTACCTCTCTGCGTGTATATGTATGCATTTATGTATGTATGTGCTTAGAAAGATGGATTTCCGTTATGGTTACGCAGTAAATCCAACATACAGGTGCATTCACGAATCTATATGTATATATGGCATGCTGTGTGAGTGCGTATTCTTCCTGACTGGTTGCGCTGGTGCTGCTGAGGTAGCTGGTGCTTCCTGCTAATGGAATTGAAATGGTTATTAGGGCTAATTAAAAGCACAGGGACAGCTGTGTGACTCAGGCGAGGCGGTCCGCCGCAGCATTAGGACAGCCAGAGAACACAGCAGAGTATTTTCATTTGAAACCCATTTTATTTGAACCCCTCAACCTCTAACAGGGGGGGAGGGCTTTTTTGTTATACTTTTCCTTTTTGTTCCTTTACTCCTGTCAAATTCTGCATGATATAATTTTGATCAAATAAAAGTAATAGCAATCATATTAAAATAGAGTACAAAGAAAATAAACCCGCGTCGACCCTGCTAATGTAAAAGGATAATGCACCATTTTATACCGCAAAAGCTACATCCCCACGGTTCTCGCTTTATACACTCGGGTATTATACTCAGACAATAGAAGTCCTCTAACCCCCCTCAAGGAAAGACAATATCTTTTGCTACCAAGACAACAGAACATGAAACACATGAAAAATAGCCTGGGCCTATTATCACGAGGCCAAAACGTCCTCAATTTTACCACTAATACATGATCAGGCAGGATGTGCTCTTTTAATCCATTAACGGCCAAATAGAGATTAAATCAATGCCATGTCAATCTGTACCTGGCGATATGTCATCCCATAATAGATATATTGTGTCAAGTAGGGGAGAGAAGAGGCTATCAAGAATTAGCCTAAGCTTAAAGTATGACACACAGGCCGAGAGGGCTTCATTTGGGTCCGGCGGAAACAAGAGCTTCTATATAATCAGTTATTTGAAATGAAAATGTCACTGATATAGTGGAGTGCAGGGGTGTGATGCACTGTAACCACATAATTATTCAGCTGATTTAAAAATTGCCTCCACGCCGCTGGTGGTTTCGGCTCAAACAGACAAACTGCAGAAAACGAGGCTAACTCCAGCCAAGCAGGAAAATAGGAGGAGGAGATTGGATTGCATGTAGAGTGTGTTCTCTCCTCCTTCGCACGCTCACTCAGACCTGCTGAGCGGCAGCGGTACATGCTTATTTAGGAGCTGTGATTTTGTGATTGTTTTCCAGGGTGTAAATTAGAGACCATCAACAAAGGAAGAGGAAATGCATCACGCACTGATTGATGCTGGCAATTAATTATTTAAAAGTTATTTTAAAAGTCCACCATTTTTAGTTTTACACAGGGGGTTTTTTTTACGCAGTGTAACAACCTGTGGTGAGCGCTCAGACCACATGACTGATTTATGTCCTGGTGTGACTAGTGGATACCTCAAATGTACCATCCACTATTCTTTATGTCAATAAAAGACAATGAAATATTCAAAAGTGTGTTATATGTCTTAAACTGTATAACTGCAAAATAGTGAGGCACTAATCTTTTTTTATTTTTATACAAATTCTCATTGTTTGTTTATTTTCCACCATTACTGTAGGTCATGAATGCAATGCTGTGTGATCAGCAAACTCTCAACTGTTGGACTTCAGAGCATCTTACCGGAGTGCAAACAGGGTCTGAGATCGACAGAAGAACATGTCAGGCAGCCACGCCGTGCCACAAAGCTTCGAATAACTTAGAATATTTCTCACCGAAGCTTCGAAGTCCAAAAAAAGGTATTCGGGCCAGCCCTAAAAACCAGGCAATATGTTTGCCTAAGCCGCAGCCTTCTCTTAAAACATGAGTTGGTGTTTGGGAAATTTGTTAAGCCTTAAACTTCTTGGTAGAACACTGGCATTCCTTCTTGATTCCTGACACTCGTTCCAGAGACAGTAGGAACTTAAAGTTACTACGAGGAACTTTTATTTTGTGTCGATTTTGGCGGCTCCTATAAACAAAAGTGGGTAGTGTTTCCGTGAGCAGCTGCCAGACTCCCTTAGAAAACCTCTCTCGTTACTGCAGCAGGGTCAGACAGTCTGCCCCGCTCAGTCCTGTTCTGGTTCTCCCGTGCCTCCTTTCCCTCCAGCGGTAGCCAGCAGTACGGCCGGGGCCTCCAGCAGCGTGGTGTCGGTGTTGGGGTGAGCTCCAGGTCCTGCAGTCTCAGACGGACCCTGCTCACCCGCTGCAGCTTCTCTCTGTCCGCCGACACACGCGGTGGAACTTCCCACCAAAGTCGCCGTCCAGGTCGGCCTGGACCACGTGAAAGATCCTTCACGACCACCACCTTGCATTTGGCCGGTCCCATCTGGAACAGCAGGAACCGGGGGAGCAGCGGGGCGAAGCTACCGGCGGAGCTCCGACTGCAGGTCGAAGGCAGCAGTGAAAACCAGATCTGGGTCTGTCCGCGGCGGGCTGGTCGCTGCCTGAAGGTCCCGCTGGAGTCCGAGCTGAAGGAGTTTCTTGTGAACCTTCATGCCGTAAATCGTTTCGTCTGATGTCCCGTGGAAACGGACCCAACGACAGGCATTAAGAATAACTTCATAGAAAAACCCAATCTTCTCGCTGATGGGTCTCGTTTGCTTTACTTTACTTACTATAAAAGACTGATCTGACGTTTAATAATCGTGTGGGTTTATTTGACGTCAGCAGCGACCTTGAATTGTCACTTCTCTCTTCCACTGTATTTCACTGATTCCCTATGAAAGGGCATGTAATGTAAGGGAACATCTCTGGATCTCTATACCTTTTATCTGAGGAAAAATTACTATTCATCACTATTTTCAATTTCAATTTCTCTATGATGCATCACTTTTGCACTTTCCTGCAAATCAGGGACAAATTAAAATGAGAAGCAGCATGCAAGAAGGACTCTTAAACTGTGGAAATGTATGTTGAGTGAAGGCTGGAGAATGTGGAGAGTACGTTATTCAAGTTACCACAAAGCTAGTGATGGCCAACATGGCATCAACTTAGCTAATGACAGCACTGTCCACATTCATTTCATTCCTCATTTCACAGAGGAGTCCACATCTTTTCTTTTTTACCTGTAACACTGTCACAAGCATCAGGAACATCATCAGTGGCATAGGCACAGTCAGCTGTGAGCAATATTTGTTCCTGATGATGTCTTAAAGGACAATAGCAACATTTTTGGGGGGGTTGTTATTATCTTTATTATCTCTATTTTTTCTTAATCACTTTCTGATCATGTTGTGAGATCCAGTATTTGCTGTTTTTCTCTCGTCTTAGCTGTTTTAAAATGTATATATTCTCTATTAAATGCTATTTAAATATTACGATGTACTTCTAATAAAGAAGAGAGAAGAAAATGTAGGCTGAACCTGTGAAACAACAAGCTTTTAATTGAGTATATCTATGTCTGTCTTTCAGCTTGACCAAGTTTTATCTGAGACAAAACGGGTCCAAATGTAATCAGGAAGAGCATTAGCTATTGTTAGACAGATTTAGGGTGGAAGAAATCAACAATGCTGAAAGCAGAAGTAAGACTCGGTGTCATCAAATATGAAAAAAAGGACTGGAGCCTCTTCCTCAATGTTAAGTGGCTGGATTTTGAATACAAATATCTTCAGTCGTGGGGTATGCAGATCAAATTAGCGTCAAAAATAACAAAGAGAAGTAAATGGGAATGAACCCCTCTTTAGCACCCATGACATGGTCAGTAAACGTACCTTGGCTCCAGCGAGCAGGCCCAGAGAGATGGCAACACGGGCCCGCAGGTCTGGTCTATTCTTTGGCCACACGTACGACAGCATTGCAGACAGGATCTGGGCTGAATTCACCTCGTTTAGCTTCGGAGAAGAAAACATAAGCAAAACCTCTTCTTAGATCACAATACCTTTAGTTTGATAAACAAGTCTGTCCTGTAAGATACAGTCAAATGAGTAAAATAGAATTTACTACACTACCATACTACAATGTTAACTTTCTAACCTACTTTGTGTTTGCCAATATTGGCAACTAACTTGCCTTCTGATTCCAGTGAGACAATCATAATAACCTCAAGATGGCTCTCTGGGCAGACACTTGGAACATCAAATGTCAGTGGGAGTCTGTTGGGAGATCTGGGAGCAGCAACAACAGCAGAGTCTCCAGGTGGACCTGAGGGTCCAGTCTGACACTACAATTCCCAGGAGACACCTGGGCTGTCATCCCAGCTGAGTTCGAGAGCCCACCGGTGCCAACATGGCTGTTTACACACGCTCCACGGCACACCTGCCACAGGGACTCTCTGCAGGCCAAAGAATATGCAGTAATTCCTCTAATCCGCTCAATATGGTGGCACCATGTTACAGCGCTGCTGTATGGCAGAGCCTCCAAGCAAATTACAGTGAAACTGTGCCCAACACCTGCCTTTAATCAAATACAATGAAGATTACATTAACAGTTGAATGCACTACTGAGGTCCCTGTACTATATATATATACACGTGGAGGAGACTAGTTAATGTATAATAAAACTTTATTACAGTTTTTTGTTATATATACACAAATAGTTAAATTCTGACTCAGCTTTCAGAATTTGCAAAATGGAGGACACGAGTAAATACTCTTCATTTATATACTAAGCATATACTGTATACTGTAGAAAACTAGAATTACCAGTCAGTGCATGTCTGTCCAAAATGTCATCACTTCAGCATTTTATCCTATTAGACATTTGTGTGAAATTGTCATAATTAGCATATGAATTCTTGAGTTATGGCCAAAAGACGTGTTTTGTGAATGTCACAGTGACCTTTAACCACCAAAATCTAATCAGTTCATCTTGAGTCCAGGTGGACGTTTGTGCCAAATTTGAAGAAATTCACTCATGGTATTCCCGAGATATCGCGTTCACGAGAATGGGACGGACGTGAGGTCACAGTGACCTTGGCTTTTGACCTTTGACCACCAAGGCGCTCCTGAGATATTGCGTTCTCGAGAATTTTACTTACAAACCACCGTAAAACATCATTCTTCTGGTAACGGCTGGTCTGGAGGCATAATTAAACAAAACTACTACTAATACTACTTCTAATAATAATAATAATAAAAAAGTAATAATAAAAAGTTATGGTACAATCCATGTCTTTTGTGGCATGTAAAAAAAAGTTCCATATGTTGATCATGTGAAGACAAAGAGATTGATGTGCTTAAATAAGTCAATTAATCAATGTTTTTTCAAACGTTTCTGGACCATAACCCAATTTTTAGATTCCAAACTTGACCCCAGCGATTAGACCGTTATCAGTCAGTCATGTGAGTAAGGAATACTTTTGTACAGAATTTGAAAGAGTATAAAGGGAGTCTTAGAAATCTTATACGACTCCATTGGCACAAAAAGCGACCCCACATGGCTGAAAGACACACAATCAAAGACATCCCTTTTAGCTTTGGTAACTTGGGAAAGATATTTGTCGGTATTTTTTTAAATTCAAAACCCAAAGAATCAGTTAATGAAAAAGGTTTTCAGATGACTCAATACTGTCCACTGCATTATTTTCAATTCACATGTGCTCTTTGTTTAGTGTGCATAAGCAAAATTGGTCGTTAAAAATAGCAACACAAAAAGTTTCAATGATCAAAGACTAAAACAAGGTACGGTACTCACCACATTTTTTGGATCTGCATTTAGCTTTCCTCCAGCACTTCCGTGCCAACATGTTCTTTTGTCTGTAATCTGCAAATGCTGTGAAAAAAACATCATGTATTGTTATTCTACATGTCTGTTATTCATAACAGACATGATTCACGATTATTTCAAACATACTTACTTTTACTGCCTCCAACATCCGCCGACTGTCGCTCCTGTTTGTACTCCATGTTGCTGTTCGTAGGTGTGGAGGGGAACTCAGCTGAAACAAGGAGAAACATATGAGTCTTATTTGACTGATTTGTGCCGATTCATTTTTGTGGATGTTTTAATATTCAGAAACACAATAAGGAACAAGAGAACAAATGAAACACAAAAAAGGTAAAATAAACTGCAAACACTTTTAATTCCAATACAAACAAACAGGCACTAAACATTTTCTTCCCTGTGTTTTCACCAAAATGCTCACAGTATAAAGTCACCAAAGTCAGGGTTTAAAAGTTACACAAGAGTTGGAGACATAATTTATGTCCCCAACTAGAGGTCGACTTTTTGACATTTTTTTCCATAATCGGACGATAAAAATTATATTATATATATATAATATATATTATATTAAGCCGATTAGCAAGCAGGCAAATCTGCGGGCAGCCCAGTGTTGTTGTTGCTATGGAACACGTGTGACACCGACCCTTGTGTCAATCAAATTGCCATTCTACCGGCAGACCTCAGTAAAAAAAATCGGCATCATATATCGGCCATCGGCTGCCCTGATTCTGTAAAAAAATCGGCATCGGCCATAAAAAAAACATATCGGTCGACCTCTAGACATAATGAACAAATATAAGATCAGAGAAGTCTATAGCTGTTTTTCACAATAAATATTCGTCACTAATACAATTAATTTAACCAACATGAAATCAACTGAAGCAATACAAGCTCCGAACCTTTCTGAGTTTCAGAATAGTTGAATTTACATCACCTTTTGTGAGCCTGGGAAACTCAATTCAAACCCAGTCACTCAATATTTAAGAGGGAGCTACTAACACGCTTACAGAAGCTGAGTGCTTGATAATGTAAGATAGACGTATTGAGCTTACACTCAGCTGGTGTTGGACCTACATTTATTAGGGATGCACCGATCCGACTTTTTCAGTCTCGATACCGATACCTGGGCTTTGGGTATCAGCCGATACTAAGTACCGATCCGATACCAGTGTTTAATAATAAGCTGCTTGACTTAAACATTGCTTTCCTAATTTGTAAAACAAAATGTAACAAATAAATACATAGATATAATTTTACTGAATTATTTATTATTAAAATAATAAATCGTGCACTAACAATTTGGTAAACAAAAATATTAAAAATAAAAAGTGTAAAACTTTTTAATGCAGCAACAAATTGGTCAAAACTTAAACGGAAATTAAATTTCTAGTATATATTGTGTATAGTATACAAACATAGTATTGAATTAAATAGATCTGACCCATTGTCACCGATACCCGATCCAGCTATTCAAGTCAGTATCGGCCTGATATGCTATCCAGTATCGGTGCATCCCTAACATTTATACAAAGACCTATCTTTATTGGCGATATGAGTATTAGAATACTAGATAAGTATTAGAGAAATATTAGATAAGTTTATCTCCTTGAGGACACTCCTCCTCTTATCTACGATGACCAAGCACATTATATAAACAAATACTGTACTGTTTGTACTTATTAGAGAAAAGCATAATTTGTTACAATAGTAAAGTGATTTCAATACAAAATGAAATCACATAAATAGTTACAACAATGCACCATCAGTTAAGAAAATGCCATAATATAAAAGTGAGTCTTAAGAAGAGATTTAAAGGAAGATACTGAGTTTGCCTGCCTGAGATAATGCACCTATAAAAGTGGTAGCTGACTGGTTGCTGAAAAAGTAATGTTGTGAAACAATCAATAACAGACTGTTATAACACGTGATGAACAGTTACATCAGGGTGACACAAACACACAGTCTTATCTCACATTTACTGACTGTTATGAGAGTGCACATGAACACGTGACTGAGACCACTGACAGGCTACAGCATTAGCTCGGGTAAATAGTGACAGTTTCAAGCAGAACAGTTTCAACTGGTGCTATAAAGCGTTCACTCAGCATACAGTCAGAACTTAAGGGGACAAAGTTCGGACCCCACTGTGACGTTAACCAATCACCATGGTGATCAATAAGGCTCATGTTGACACAGAGAACGCAACCTAGTGAAGTTAGCCAGTAGAGCTAGCTGTCGTTAGCAGCTGGTTCTCGAACGTTACGTTGACATGACAACGACCACTCTTCCAAACAAAATGACCCAAATCATCTAATATAACTTCCCTGAAAGTTACACTTTCCACACTTCTGCCCTTGTGTTGGTGGACTGTCGCACCATATAAAAACACACCACGTCCTTTTCCCTCTCTTCACTCACCGGATATGTGCTCTGACGTTTACGGTCCGTCCCGGTTTCTCCGCGACTTTTACTCCAAACGTGATATGAGCTCGTCTGTCGAAGGAGAAGCGCTAGTGTTCGTCTTTGAAAGTAAAAGCCGCATTTCAGCGGTGCCCAAGTCGGCGCCATGTTTGCCGAAAGCAGGAAGGAGGGTTAGACGACGCGCTGTATACGTCATATCCGGTCTTCTTCCACCGCTGTCAAAGCAAAGCCATGGTCAAAAATTAGCCTAGCATACAAGCAGCTTTTACTTGACACCACACTTTGGACGACCTATCAGCCGACAGTTTGATTATTTAAAACGACGTGTTAGAGTATCTAAAGGTTTGTGAAGGTGGTGTTAATGAGCTTTATCAGCTGCGTGACTCTGAGGATCTCTCTCTAAAAACAGCTGTCGAGGCTGAAGCACGTTGTCTTTGTCAGAACAGCAGAAACTGGGTCGCTCGGTCTCAAGAAAGACTTGTCTTGTTTTTAGCACTGTATTAAGAGGAAACCCATCGCCCTCGCACTCAGGATGCCATGCCACAATCAGCAGCTCAACAATGTCAACAGTGGTCAGGAGCACCCGATGAAGCAAGTGCGATTTGCAAACAACAGCAGTAACAACAGCAACAGCAGCAGCAGCAGTGTGCCTGCAGTGTTGTCCAACTCTGAACCGGCTGATGCCTCCATAGAGACAGACAGCCAAGAAAACCTGGGACCTCAGCTCAAACTGCTCCCTCTGAATGACCAGATCCGTGAATTACAGACCATAATCAGAGACAAGTGAGTCCCCACACTCCTATCCTGGCATACAGTACTATAATATATATTAATCAAAATATTAGATTTAAGCAGCCTTTAATTATAGGAAAAGGGCAACATTCAAGCTGTATCATAACTAGTCTAGTCTCATAACTGTATGAAATACAGTATGTTGATATGTCTCCTGGCCCTAACTTTGAATAATCTGTTGGTTTGTGTAAAGCAGTGTATCTGATGGGTATCAGCACTGATGCTAACCTAATGAAACATTGGTATTGATCATACAGGGTATGTGACTGATCCAATTTAACCTCTTCAATCTGGCCAGCAGGACAGTCAATGCACACTCACGCTGTTCAGCCAAACATCCTTCAAACCCACACAAATCTATTTCAATTTCCACTGGAAGTCCCAAAGTTTACCATACCAAATATGTCAGGATGATGGAATGATGAATATTTCCCTCACAGTGTGAACATTATATAGCTTTAATGATCTGGAACAAGCTGATAAAGGATGTACAGTATATGTGACACTGTCGAGACAGTGTGGAATAATGTGATTTTCCAACCTTAAAGCTACTTAAAGGCAAAATTTCTTGAAGCTGGATGTCAAGAGGTCAAATACTGTTTGAAGAAAGGAGGTTAAACGCGCTTCAACCGTTTCACAAGGAGTAGTAGGCCTGTCCGGTGCTCAAAGAATAGGGCAATCTTGTAACAGGAGAGACTTCAGAGACCAGGTCCAAAGCACACTGGAGCACACGGATTGAAGGCAATCGAATTTATTAGAAGAGTAGCGTTTCGACGCCAACTGCGTCTTCATCAGAGTCAAACCAATCTGAGACTACATAATCTCCCCTAGTTGGGAACTGATTCAGTCGCTGTTATTTATTTACTTCTACTTCTCTCTTTTTATTATTATATGATGTATGACCGTTTACCCCGCCTACATGCAGCTTATTGGTCACTCCCCATTTTTACAGCCTATGCTGAATCAGTTCCCAACTAGGGGAGGTTATTTAAGAGGATGTGAGTCTCAGATCGGTTTGACTCTGATGAAGACGCAGTTGGCGTTGAAACGTTAGTCTTCCAATAAAGTTGATTGCTTTAAATCCGTGTGCTCCAGTGTGCATTGGACCTGGTCTCTGAAGTCTCTCTGTCAAATACTGTGTCTTAGTCACTGTCATAATAAATCATAATTTAATTTACACACTTTAAGAAGACTCTCTAGAACAATATAATTAAAATTTTGCACAAGCATCAAAAGAATAATAGTATCTTAACATCTCCACTTATTGTTAAGAAGTTTCAGCCTCATTTGACCTTTCCTTACACACACTGTAGAGGAATGATCCCAATCAAAGCTTTTAAGTTGAAAGAGATCACTGGAATAGGATCAGCACCAATACCATACATTTATGTATCATAACAGGAGAATTAAAGTGGGTTTGGTGCATCCCTTGTGAGAAGTACATTCTGAACTAACCAAATGTTAATATTCATATTTTCAGGACAACCAGCAGAGGAGACTTTGTGTTCTGTGCTGATCGACTGGTAAGATTGTGACTCAATACTCCATACTGTGCGTGTATGTTGATAAACTACCAGCTGTAAGCTTTTTTATTTCTCCAACGACAGATCAGACTAGTAGTTGAAGAGGGTTTGAATCAACTCCCCTACTCAGAGTGCACTGTGACCACGCCAACAGGTGAGCATCTCGTTCTCTAATAACCAAGTCAACGTTTAGGTGTAAAGGTTGGACACATTTAAGAGCTCACTGCTTATAATAACGAAAATGCTAAACGCAGGACTCCCATCCAGTGTTTTACCTCCGGTATATATGTCTACGGGCTCGTTCGGAGCAGCTACACTAGTGAATGTTCCTACTTCATTTTTCCCCGCAGGGTACAAGTATGAAGGTGTCAAGTTTGAAAGAGGCAACTGTGGAGTCAGCATAATGAGGAGTGGTAAGTTAAACCCGCCGTAGCACACCAGCCAAATTAGAGTCTCCTTTGTAAGGGCATGTATCATGTCTTCCATCCATGCATATGTGATTTGTGCCGACTGTGCACTCATGCTGTACATTCTGTTCTGCACATATTCATCAGGTCGGGCTATTGTGTGCTCTGGATCAGTCGCCTTTTTATCAGCAGTCAGGTCTTTTCTCTCAGTGAGAAGTTATTGATCATTTTAATACTTAATAATACAATAGAATAATGTTACATGGGGCAATTCGCAGTCAGCGACTCTCACTTTCTTTCTCCGTCAGATTTAATGAGACTCTTATCGCTGTCAAATGCAAAAACCTAATGCAGTTATTGCAAACCCTATATTATCCTTTTATGACAGTAATGCCTGGGCAGAAAATGTGAAACTTCGGCCTGTTGGACTCAAATGCTACATCTGAAAGGCAACGCGCATCGGCAGTGTATGGCGCCAGTCAAATCAACTTCTGCGCCTGTTGTTTTCTATCTAATCCACACAACAGTGGCGTCTTGACCCACGTCCTCGTTGGGTTGACACAATCAACCGGCCAGACAACTAATCGATTAATCGAGATAATAATCAGCAGATTAATCGACAATGAAAATAATCGTTAGTTGCAGCCCTAGTGCATTTAACTTCTTTTTACAATGCACTTTTCCAGTTGTCCATTGCACTGTGTAGACCTAAGCACACACGGTTCACTTTGTGCTCAAAGACTACAGAATTTAAGTACTTTGTTGATTTTCATGGGTGGTGTTCATTCTGCTTACTTGACAATCACATTTGCAGAGGTGAAATCCACACCTTATCAGATGAAAACGATTTTAACATAACAGTTTCATCATTAATCAAAGTCAAAGTATTTAATCACAATATTCAGCATGTCACAAACCAATATGGAACTGCAACAAAACTGTACAAGTATTGTGATATTATATAAAAGGCCCTCTGGTGATTGAGAGAATTGAGGAAAAAAAGTACAAATTCTCTGGTTCCAGCTTCTTAAATGTGAATATTTTCTGGTTTCTTTACTCCTCTATGACAGTAAACTAAATATCTTTGAGTTGTGGACAAAACAAGACATTTGAGAAACACTGATCATCATTTTCACCATTTTCTGACATTTTATAAACCGAACAGCTAATCGATTAATCGGGAAAATTATCAACAGATTAATCGACAATGAAGATAATCGTTGGTTGCAGCCATGTTCCTATCCCTAATATAGGCTGCATATGGGCTTCTCTGCGTCTCATTGCAAGGATTCACACACACACATCACATGTTGGTGCAAGGCTATTTGAAATCAGCATTGATGAAAAAAGTAATGCTGGCACACCAGCTCCAAACAACAAACGTATTTAAATAGACAATATTTCGATCCCAGTTGTGTTCTGTGTCTCCCCACAGGCGAGGCCATGGAGCAGGGTCTCCGAGACTGCTGCCGCTCCATTCGCATCGGCAAGATCCTCATCCAGAGCGACGAGGAGACACAGAAAGCCAAGGTCTACTACGCCAAGTTCCCTCCAGATGTGTACAGAAGAAAAGTGCTGCTCATGTACCCCATCCTCAGTAAGTAACGCAGGGCTGAGCACAGTTTATCTTACGGATGACTCCAGTTTACCGCCCTCAGTAGCACGCACATGTCAAGACATGTCCATTTTTGTGCAAATGCAAAAAACGGTTTCATGTATTTTTCATTTTGATAAAACCTCCCTTGAATTGACCTTCACCGCCAAGTCTGCATTTCCACATCATACCGGCCCATTCACACTGTTCTGATAATTATAGCTCTCATGGGGGAAATTATACACTGCCTGGGAGATGGCCACGAAGCTGCTGAATAGCATAATGAGGGCCAACAAAAATAGTATCCTAATAGCCCTGGTTTCCCAATGTCACAACGCGGCGTTTTCTGCTCTCAGTTTTTGAAAAAAATATGACGGGGGACAGAGCCAGGTTGAAGGTACGTTTTATCATGTCAGAGTGATGGAACATATATATGGTTACACTGACGCCTGCTAACTGAGTCAGAAATGAAAGCCTGCCAAGTGCCCAGACTATCGATCAGCACGCAGTTCAGTACCTTTTTCAGATGCTGACGTTAACGCAATGATTCTGTAAATAAAGTGACATTATGAACATCTGAAAGCGAAACACACGTCAAACCTTACATTTTCCGTGTCCGCAGGTACCGGGAACACTGTGATCGAGGCGGTGAAGGTGCTGATAGAGCACGGAGTCCAGCCCAGACACATCATCCTCCTCAGCCTTTTCTCCACGCCTCACGGTAAACCACCACCATAGCTCATCACCAATTTACTTCTGTTTACACACACAGATCACACACTTTAGTCTCTCCGCTCCTGTTTCCTCCTCTATCATTGTCTTCATACAATATACGGATAGTAATCACAATGCTGTTCAATTCAACCGCCAATAGCTTTAAATGAGTGAACAAAGCAGCAGATTATCTTTAAATTGGACCAGAAATAGTGTTGTCCTTGAGTAGATTTCTCTCCATCTACTAGCCAGATTGCCGTGACATTTATTGTGGATATTCGTGGTTTTCCAGAGAAGGATTTCTAATGTTTTTGTTTTTTTTAACCCCTTGACCTTCCTTCTAGTGCCATCAATGAGCCAAAACTAACACTTTAAAGAGGCTATATGTAAGAATCAGAAATTGCTTGTTCACAGCGACACCTGTGGCCGCAATGTCAACGAAAGTCAGCGTCCTGTTGCTCGCACTCGCCCGTGTGCACGCGCTACCTGAATGTGAGCGAGCATCCGTCAAAACAGCGAGGCGACACACGTCAGCTAAAACACAATATCACTCTATATTTCACCTGCTTGGCAGTAATGTTAGCTGACCAGACTAAGGTCTCTCCATGGATCAATGCTGATTCTAGTGCTGCCTTTTCCTCTCTCAGCCTGCGGACCGCGGAGGGAACGGGGGGGGGGGAGGGGGGAGACACCCGGTCGGGGGGGGGAGAGAGACCGACACCCGGTCGGGACGATAACGTAACTCGCTGCGGAGCCCCGTCACATCACAAGATACGGGAAACCTCTGTTGGTCTGGAGGAGCGGCAGCATTTATTTCTGCAAAAACATCCACTGCACATTCACTAGATATTCTCAGAGCTAAACTAACTCTCTGCAGTGTGTAGTGTGCGCACGTTCACGTGGAGGTGGAGCGAGCCGAGCGCGGTGTGCAGGCAGCAGGCAGCAGGAGCAGAGCTGCTGCGCGCTCGCGTACCCACACGCGAGCGCGCATGGGAATCCGACCCGTTAGGATTTATGCGCGTGAAAAGTTACAAATAGTCCCTTTAACACAGGAAATATTGAAATCTGAAGGGCATGTTAACATAACATTTTAACCACTCTAATGGTGAAAGGATAATGTAGCATGCCTACAGGAATTAGCACACCGTCCATTACGATTATTTTCATTTATAAATAAATATGAATTAATGTTTATTCCATGATGTTTACATACTGACTGCAAATCTGTCTTTGAAAATGGTTTTGGCTTGTTGTACATTTGCATCTGGCAAAAGGCTTAAAATAGGTGACCTTTGTATTTCATTTCATGTTAATTATCTGTTTGTGTGTGAGTTTACCGTACTGCCAGCTGTGGTTCAGGATCAACTGGTTTTCCGGTAATTGTTTATGTTCTTTTATATCTTTACTCCCGACATCATAAAGTAGACCTACTGTAGACTCGACTGTTCTTTGTCTGTTTTCACTTTAATTTGTCAGCCTCAACAGTAGTTAAGCTCCGTTTGGTCACTCGTTTTTTTAGGTGGCCTGTCAAGAACTTCTGTGTTGGGCAAGTTGAAAACGTTTGGCAATGCAGTGCAGCATTTAATGAAAAGACGAGATTCATCCTCTGCGGACAAATTAATGGCACGACAACCGAATCATAGAAAATAAGTTTGATTTTGGGTCTTAGTTTCTCAGGTTGCTTTTGCATCACTTTAACCACTATGTTTCACTCCTTCCTAACAACTGCCGTGTTGCTGGATATCTTATGTTACCTTTGAACACTTCAACCAAAGTATAATACGTTTTACTTTTCTCCCAGGAGCCAAATCTATAATCCAGGAGTTCCCAGATATCACCATCTTGACCACGGAGGTCCACCCGGTGGCTCCGACACATTTCGGTCAGAGGTACTTTGGCACCGACTAAACGGAGGACAACCTGCGGAACATGACCTGCAAATTGTTTCGAGTATATTTTGCCTTGTTTATTTAAATGTATCTGGTGTTCTCCGTGTTGTGCCAAATACCACTTCTTAATTTTCAAAGTTCCTAAACTGACACAAAATGATTAATCTGATCGATTGTATTTATTGTTGTGTTGTTTTTTTTTGCTGTGTATACTCAAAGAATGAAGAGAATCCCAAACCATATAAACAGTTCAACTTGGATCATTTTATTCTGCATGTTACAACAACTGATGGAAAATAAAGAATTTATATTTGTTAAAAGACAACAGCATATGTAACAGTATCAGTACTTTTGGTGGTTCAGAGCTGTTGAAAAAGGGAAGCGCCACAATCACATACTCCAAAGACAATTCAAAAGGGACCGTACTGTATGTGCTCTAGCAATATTGAACTCCTGTCTGCATACTGGGTATAATTTGTCATCTTCTCATGTTATAAATATCCTACTATTTGATAAAAGCACATTGCTTCAATAGTTTATTTGAAGTTTCACTTTGATGGAGCAAAATATACAAACACCGCCTGCAGCAGTAATGAATCAGTAAACTCAATACACATGAAAAAAAAGCTGAAGATTATAACAATAAATAGACAAGACTACATGAAACACTCAACATCCACATCTTTCCAAATGGTTTATACATGCTTTCAAACACTGACTCATACCTCAGATAAAAACGACAGTTTGAATCAATAAATGACTTGTGTGTTTCTCAGACATGAGCAGCATTTGATTTGGCTTTTCCAACATAGTAGAAAAGCAGATCTGATGAAGCAAGTGTAACGTGTGATAAAGGCCTAACTTTTTCCTTGACTAAATAAATGGGTGTACTCAGTTACAGAAATGGTTTTAAATTAAGTACACTGGCTAAATACACACATCCATAAACCAAACAGTCTCGATGAGGAGAATCTGTTTCACTGGTATTAAAAATTTCAAAATGCATAAACACAGGTAGAAAAAAAACGTAGAATATCATATTGCAGAAGATCGCTGACCTGTACAACCAACCAGTGGATGAGGATCAGTCATTATATATATATATGTATATATATGTACAGTTATCTGCATGTTTAAAAAGATCAAAAGTGAAAACAGACATACAGTAGAAGAGCCTATGTCCTCTCTATGAATGGTATTATGGCTATGATGAAAACTAATTTTGTGTTGCATCCAAACAAAAGTGTTATCGTGCCAGCCTAGGGATGGCTGATATGGTAGAAAAGAAGATCGTGACAAGTCTTTTTTTTTTAAATGTCTATCACAGTATGTCTCGTATGCTCATCCCAGACCTTAAACTCAAACTGATCACTGCATTTTTTTTTTTAATAAGCAATATGTAGCCAACATCATTTAATGATGTTATGATATACAGTATATTCAGGATATGTGCTAAACATTATATTAAAAGGTATACTATGCAGCAATTCTCGCTTACTGTTTGAACACACAACATTCAAAGTTGGCCCCTCCTCCCCAGCTCAACGAGCAAGAGAGAACAGCGGCGGTCGAGCGAGCTAGAGAGTGAATGAAGAGAGGGAGCGGTGTTATCGAGCGAGCTAGAGAGTGAATGAAGAGAGGGAGCGGTGCTAGCGAGAACAAAGCAGTGAATCAGAGAAATAAAACGTTATTTTCTGATTGTTTCACGGCGGTTACGTTCTCGAGCGCAAATAAACACACCCACACCTCCGCACAACCCTGCAGGAAGGTGCCGCATTTTATGTGAATGCAGCCAAAGCGCACGCTTCATCATGTCCGCTGTGGCCTCTCTGCTCTGCTTGTGTGTGTGTGTGTGTGTGTGTGTGTGTGGCGCAACCCCACCCTCGGTCAAACAGACACACAGACCTGCAGCTCTTTATACATCCATGACACAGACAGAGAGTAGGCTTGCTGCAGTAGTCTGTCACCGGTGTTACTCAGTGTTCGGGCATACACCAATTACATGACTTGCCCACCGTCGTTTTTTTTTTTTTTTTTTATAGAAATAAAACCCATTTAGTTCATTTTCGCGCATCAGCACCGTGTTATCAACACATAGTCGGACGACGGAAGCTACAAACTGAAAGCAAAAGAGTCTGCTCCGTACAGAGTTGCAGCACAGAGTAGCAGAAGTCAGATTTCACACACAGAGGACGAGAGTTGACAGACAAGACGATGGCGGAGGATTTGGTGTCGAAGCGAAAAGCAAAAGCGCCTAATTTGACAATATTTCGGATTCAAAACCAATGCTAATAGGGAACCTGATAATGTTAATGAGGCAACACCGGTGGTGTCAGAAATTATTAACCGGTGGGAAAATGTCCTCACCGTGACATCCCTAACAGAGAGCAGAGAAGAGAGACGGAGACAGCGATGTAGCCTGGTCACTACCTTTCTATAAAGTCACAGCCTCACCTGCGCACTGTTATTGGCTGGGGGCTACACACCAACTGCCCAATACGCCCAGAAATGTTCTGAACACAGCAACATAAAAAGAAAAGAGAAAATACAGGCAGAGGACAGGGTCTCTGCAGAAACAGACACCAACACACACTTCTAGTCACAAGTAATTATTGAGAGGGATTATTTTTGTGTGAGTCTATACATTGTTTTTTAGGAGATTCCTGCATAGTATACCTTTAAGTTTGCCATAATACTCTGGTTGAGATTCCAGGATTAATTCTCAAACATAACGAGCTGTAGCTGTGAACCAAAGCTACAAATATATGTTAGTTCTGTTTTTTATTACTGTCACCAGTCTGATCAGACATTGGTAATGGCATTTTAACTCAATATTAATGCTGAAGTACTCTATTAAAGCACAATATGAGAGGTTCTTTCATAAATAAGTGCCCAAAATGTTGGCACAGTCTATTCACATCTATTCGCTGGATACATTCTCAGGAGAAATGGACTCCCAAAACACAAGAATAAATATGTTAATAAGGCGGAGGTTAAGTCAGGTATTATAATATGCTTATGTTCATTGAATAAAGTAAAATATTATGTTAATATGCTGCAAGACCCAAACTGGTAGAGGCCAGACGACTGAATCACTACAAGAGACCTCTGGAGCATTATGGGTGTCACTTTAGATACCACCCTACACAGATCGAGCTCGAAGGTGCAACACTGTAAACTCACGGTGAAACAGTGGCATATAAAGTAATACAGTGCCAGACAGAAGCGTCCCAATTAACAGTAATTTATAATCCCACAGAGGCCAGTGCCTTGAAATGAACAACCAGAGGGAAATAAATACGACCCATGGTATTAATAGCAGTTGTCTTTTTGTATGCGAGGTAATATTTGACAAGTTTCTTTTGTCCGAATAAAACTGATACTGTTGTCCATTAGAGGAGAGGTGATGCTACTGGTTGTCCATTGAGTTCCTGTATTCATCATTCTGTAAAACACACAGGTTAGAGTGGCAATGACAATCCAAATGCAGGTTTTAATCCACACGTTTGGCCCCCTTCAGAATTTTTTGTGTCTGAACATCCACATGATTTTGGAATGCATTTGCCTCGTGGTACACAGTGTGTTGCGATACTAATCTACATCCTCTGTACCAGTGTAGATTGTCCTTGCAATAACTTACTATTCCTCCATCTCTATGGTAACAGACGGGTCATGGTTCTCAACTGGAATGAAAGAAAAGGAAATTTCAGCATGCATTATTTTTCAGAGTGCTTGTGGAAACTGATGCAGTTCATACAGTAGTTAACATTATGTTGCATATGACCACCAGGTGGTAGCAGAATAGTATGGTTACAATTACAAGCAAACAGTTTTGCAGCGGGAGATTGGTGCCTCCAGATTACTGAATTTGAACACACAAGTTTGAACACAAACGCATTTGTGTTTTTGGTATGTTTCACTGTCATAATCGCATCTCTGAACCTTTTGTGGTACTTGGGAAAAGCTTTTGCTTGCAAAAACAAATTCCAGTGTCTATAGAAGCGCTGAGAGGCGAGACAAAAACAATTTAAAAACAACAAATTCAGAGCACATATTCAAATTAATTTTTCTGGTTGTACCAATCAAACCCATAGTGGTTTATCAATCCATATTTGTTATGGTTTAGGTGTTATATTTATTGTTGTGAAACACAAAAAAAATAGCACATTTACTGAGGTTAGACACATTCTTCAGACTCTACTGAGAAGTATTGATCCAGTTCATCAGGTGACATTGTTGCAAATGCCGTCTATTTTTTTTAAACTTGAATAAAAAATATATATTTACAAACAATGCAGAAAGTTACTGATATCACTTTCAAGATATTGAAAAGCAGTTTGTATTCTAGGAACCACAAAGAACATGTGGAAATACAAATATGCATATAACCAAAAGGAAAGTGACTCACCCAAGCTTCCCTCCTCAGAGCCGTCATCCGACTCCTCCCACATGTCCTCATTAGCTAATAAGGGGTTGTGGGACTCAGAATTCCGATTCTTCAAGGGGAAATAGTGGCCATTCCCTTGGCTGACGTGTCCAGCGCACAAAAGAAGATGGGAGCTAGTTAAGGAACCGTGGCCATTACCTCGTTCCATCCACTGATCCAGTCCCTCATTCTACATTTTGATCATTAGCTCCGACGCCGCTACATGTAAAACAACTCTATATTCAACTCAATATTGTCCATTCTGTCAACTATCCATATCCCCTGTAGCTTATTATATAATTGACTATTGCAATTACATATATGTTGTATGGTATTAGTGTTCTCTGGTTCAGTATTTTAATTCTGTGTCTACTGCAAACCAAATTTCTTTGGTATAGCAAATTCGAAACTTTAAGCATTATTATTATGCATCATTAACTTGCTGCCTCTTGACAACAAACTCACCTTGTGAAAACAGGGATGAACCACAGCCTTCGATCTTCTCCAAATACCTGCTGCAGATTTCTGCGTATGCCGACATTGAAGCCATTTCTGTCTGGACCACCGACAAAAACTGGAGCCGAGAAGGCCTCTAGAAAAGGAAAAAACAATCAGAATATGTTTTCAATTCTGCACATCAACTTTTAAAAAGGACATACATTCACGAGAGAGCAGCTTCATGAGCAGAATATAAGGGATTATCCGATAAATATGTAAATCCTCACCTAAAGTGGATCGGTTCTTGGCCACCAACCAACAGTGGTAGCCAAAGAGGAACAAGAGACTGACGAAGAACATGAGTGCCACAAACATGAGGAAGAGGACATGGAACTTTGCGGGCCCATTTGGCAAGTCCCCCTGGGAGAGAGAAACAGGAGAACGAGAAACTTGAGAAAATTGTGGGCTTTAAAAGGGTATAACTCAACTGGGTTTAGCTCTCTGTTCTTGTGGAATAGTGCTGACTACTGTATGTGCAACTAAAACTTCCGTCATATGACTCCATTATGATGTTGAGCATGAGTGATAATTTAGATGACACTCACCACCCAGAATTTGAGGAAGTACTGAAAGACTGTTGCTGCAATGAATACACAGTACACCATGGAGTAGGAGAGGAAAAGCAGGAAAAACTTGTAGTTGGCAAAGCCCACACAGTTGTTCACCCTGAAAAAAAGACATTCTGGTGTCAGAGCAAAATTTCTGCATACATTCCTCCAAACAGGGAAATACAGGCTTAGTTACTACTTACCAGGGACAGTGATGGTCCATCTTCAAGACACATCTTTAAAAGAAAAACACATTTTGTTTCTGCATTTCATTTTGACAGTATGGCAGCTATGTTAAAGCAGTAAATACCACTTTTCATATCATAAAACTCCAACTTTCAATACAACTTTCTCATCTTCTGACAGCAGTCTGATTCTTTTTGGTAAACCTCTGCTCTGATTGATCATTAGGATATTTTCTCTGAGAGATAGTGTGCCAACAAAACAACACCTTCTAATTATCACAACAGCCCCAGACCAACAAAGATCCCCTTGCCTAAGGCAATCTTTCTAGATGAATGGATTGAGGAGAAAAGAGTGACTTACGTTTCACAAACCGAGCAGTGGTGACAGCGGTCAGGCTTCAGTACCTGGCAGCGGTCGCAGAACCTGATAGCTAGAGACAACAGGATGGCCAGGTGAACGAACGACATTTGAGCTGAGCTTACCCTTCACTTACTTCCTGTAGCCTAGAACTTAGTCTTAGCAATCAGCACTAATGAAAGAGATGCATTGGCTGATTACTCTGCATGGGGATGCTCAGGAGCACACACATAAAGCTAATTGCCCTCGCCTACTTCTTTTCAACGCACACAGATTATGTGCGAGATGACGGACTGTGATTAATGAACCTGCCTTGTTACTCCGGTGGTTTCAAGATATGGCAAATAAGTGAATAATTCCGTATGAAATGATATCACTGCAGTGGAAAAATATAAATTACTTGACAGGACAATTTACCTCCAGATTGAGCTCGACTAAAGATGGGCAGTTTCTTTGCAATCTCAACCAGGATTTGTTTCTGAGCATCTGGCCTCTCTTCCATCTCGTATCTTTGCTTGTCCGAGTATGACAGCTGAAACTAGAGCAACACAACACAACAAACATCAAATCTATATTACTTTACATTACAGACTTGTTGTATGGTACAATAAAGCAGCAACATGATGTTCAGCCTGTCATCTTTTAACAGTTCAGGATACCTTTTTGCATGGTGATGCAGCAGGAGTAAATATGGACTTCCAGTATGTCCAGGAGAACATCACAAAGCAAACATGAAACACCAGTAGATATGCCACTGAAAGCACAAAAAAACAGGCACAATAATTTACAGAACAACCATAAACGTAATGTATTGTATAGCAGCGCACACTGCTTGTAGCTCAAACAAATCTGAGGGTAACTCACCTTTTTCCAGTGTGTTGGTGAGTGTAACTGTAAAAACAGGTATATGAAAGCATTATAAAAACACAAGCCGGGTGCTGGAGACTATCAACAGTGTAGCTAACTGTTACCACTAACACTAGTTTGATTATTTCAAAAGAGGAACAACATTTACCGGCTAACACGACTAGCCAGACTGACAGGTCGTAGCTAGGCGACACAACAATAGCCAATCTTCGTATGAACACAGAGTTAACACTAACCGCTTATGGCAATGAGATATTGAATTACTTGTCACCTTTTTTTCACAGCTAAATGTCACGTTGACCGATTAAAAGCACACACACCCTGAACCACTTCCGCCTCAGTTTGCTAGCTCCTGTCGTTATTACGTTATTTTTGTCAACACTGCTGTGCGGCAATCTGCGATGTCTAACAATTTAAAACGGTGAAAATTCACAACACACGGACTCGGTTTCTCATACTTACAGAGACATAGCTCAAAGACGTAGGCGTAGTACGACCACAGCACCACGGAGGTTATTATAAGAACAGGTATCCAGGAGAAAACCCTTTGACAGCATCTCAAACCTCTGGAGAGAGCCATGTTCAATCTAACCCTCTGGTCTCATCGGCGCTCCACTACCATTCCCTGGGATTTATCCATCAGTGATATCGGCGAGCGATTCGCCGCACTGAAAGGAGCCAGACCAGCAATCCTGGCAGTGGATTGTCTAAAAATGATAATTTAGTACACTGTTATAGGAATACAACTATTAATATATGATGTATACTTAAGTACACTTACTAAGCTGAAAAATAAGTTAAGCTGTAGAGAAATCAAAAGCTGCTGCGCCATAAAGAAAGAGCAAACAACAACAAACTCCCATCAACCCCAAAAATTCAGGTTAGCTCATTGACAAAATTGTGTGACATTTATTAAGAAAGAAAAACCAGACAAAAGAATTCCTTATATTTCCACAGTCAGGTGTACTCTGTCTGAACTAAGAAATATGATAAGATGCACCATAAAATATCACATTTTAAAAGAATAGTCAGCCACAGTATGCCGTTTTCATAGAGGATCTTTTGACACATCAAAGTAAAAAACAAGTACAGGTTTAAATATTAAAATTATTGATGGCTGAATTCTATTTAGCTGCTTCAGTTTCACTGCCATGCAGGACAAGATAACAAAGGAAAGCAGAAAAACAATCACCCCAAAAAGTTATAACACTACGAAAGAGTATTAGGGCCACATTGAGGGGGGAAAGAAATGAGAAAAAAGTCGTAATATTATGAGAATAAAGTCAGAACTTTACGAGAAAAAAAGTTGTAATATTATGAGATTTTTCTCGTAAAGTTATGACTTCATTCTCGTAATATTACGACTTTTTTTTAAAACAGTAAGCCTTTATTCTCGTTAAATTATGACTTTTTTCTCATAATATTATGACTTTATTCTCAAAGTCTCACTTTGTTTTCTAGTGTAAGAGATGTGTTGTATTATTTACAGTTTTTGGTATTTGATTCTGATAGCAAAATTACATTGTATTACATTAATGTTTGAAATGCATTAGAATTAGATAATTAGTCATGTTGTAGAATGGGCTTTGATCCATTTAGACTCTGATGTGTGTTTTGCCCTATTAAGACGTGCTCCTCTAGTCTGTCCTGCTATTGGTCAATTTGGGTGTGTCCCTTTAAGTGAGATTAGTGCAAGTTAGGCTTCAATGGAGCAGGATGGGGAGCAACAATTTTTCTGACCGAAGATTGTGGACTGTATTTCAGTTATTTTCAGCGGAATTGGTTAGTTTTTTTATAGTCCATCATTGCATATGAATAGGACTCTGGTGGAGAGATTCGTTGTCTGGTGCAACAACAACCACCTGCAGCTAAACATCAGCAAGACAAGAGAGCTGGTAGTCGACTTCCGCCGGAACCAGAAGCCCCCTACACCTATCACCATCCTGGGTGAAGAGGTTGGTGTGGTGGAGTCGTACAAGTTCCTGGGGGTGCATCTCAACAACAAGTTGGACTGGTCGGACAACAGTGATGCCCTCTACAGGAAAGGACAGAACAGAATGTACTTCCTGAGGAGACTTAGGTCATTTGATGTATGTAACAGGCTGCTACGCATGTTTTATGATTCAGTGGTGGCCAGTGTACTTTTGTTTGCAGTTGTGTGTTGGGGAGGCGGCATTAAGGCTGGTGATGCAAACAGGCTCAACAAACTGGTCAGGAAGGCAGGCTCTGTTGTAGGAGTGCGCCTTGACAGCCTGGAGGAGTTGGCTGAGGGGAGGATGAGGTCCAAGATCAGGAAGATACTGGAGAACCCATCTCATCCCCTCTATGAGGAGATGAATGGGTTAAGAAGCTCCTTTAGTAACCGCCTCATCCTTCCGAGGTGTTCGAAGGAGCGCTTCAAGCGCTCCTTTGTACCAACAGCCATCCGGCTGTACAATACCAACTGCCGTGATGACCTCAGTCTCAGCCAACTCTGTGGTCTCTGACACCATCAGTTTTCTGTTTTTGCACTTCCCCTTTAGTCCTATTCACGTTGTTCACATTTATATAATATTTACACTACTGTTATAGCACATAATTTATTTATAATTTATTTATTTATAATGCACATATTTGTCTACCTTTTATTTACCCTTATAACATAATTTTACTAGTGTTGTTATCCCTTGGATATTTTGTATTCTTATTTATTGTATGCCCTGTCCGATTCTTATTCCTATTCTAATTCTTATTTCTATTCTTATTTTATTTTATTTTATGAACTGTCTTTTGTTAGAATCTGTGCTGCTGTGATACTGAAATTTCCCCACGGGGATAAATAAATTGCTATCTATCTATCTATCTATCTATATGGATATATTTTTGTTTATTTTCATTTTCGTAGAATAAGTTTCTTTTCACTCACAACACGAGCCTCATCATTGAAGTTGACCAAGGAGTGAGTGTCTGCAGAGGGCAAGTGGAAGTTGGACATGGTAGTCTACGTGAGTCAGAAACCTTTACATCCTGCTAGAAGTGGCGAGGACGGTTTATAGCAAGCTGCCACTACATTTAGTTTATTAGATAGTGGACAGCAGAGAGCTGACAAGAAATGAGGGGGGTGAAAAATTGGGGATGACACACAACACAGGTCCCCAGCCGGACCTGAACCGGGAATTGATTTAACTTTAACAGTACATTTTTCAATTAAGTGCTCTTGTTTACTCCTGCGTGCTTCATTTGTAGGATACACAACCAGCTGGATTCTTGTCAAAATCACTGCAGGCCACACACACACACACACACACACACACACACACACACACACACACACACGCACGCACGCACACACACATGCACACACACACGCACGCAAACAAGATATTACCTAATTGTTTTGCCCTCCCAAGAGCAAAATTGGATCAACATTCTTTGAGTATGAGCCATGAATGCTGCTGCAGTTCATTTATTTTTAACATAAAGACTGATGTTCACCTTCTCCATTAAGGCGCTCTGTGAATTACATCATCTTGGATCGTTTCTTATTTGATTTTAATGTGATAATTCTGCATTGAGTTACTTTCATCCCTACCATCCACAATGTACACACATTTGACTGGATTAAATTAAACTTTAATGATAATGAATGGGGGGTCGTTTTGTGCATTGCAGCAACAAGCAGTAACAAGATGCATCAAAGGAAAATTAAGTTAAAGAAAGAAAAGCACAAATGAGTGCTTACAAACCCAGTAATTGCACATGCTGTTTATATTATGGGAATAATCTGGATTCCAGTAAAGACGTGTAAAACAAAAGTAATAGTATAAGTGGCAGCAAATGCACGCATGTGAGGACAAATGCAGTGTGAGAGTTGTGTGTTAAATAACACAATATTGATTAGCATCTATTTATGAGAAAGAATATGTAGAAATATCTACAAGTGCAATATTTTCACATTAAAGGGTTACAAGATATCATATAGTGCAGTATAATGCAGGTCGTGTACTGTAGGTAGCTGCTTCAGCTCCCCCTGGTTGCCTTAGTGTGAGCTTCTGTGGTCAGAACGTTCTGGAAGATGTGATTGATATCTGGCTTCCTGTCACACGTTCGAGGTATGAGGTGCTGCAATGCATCAGCTCCTCACAGAGGAGGTAAAAAGGATTGTGTGTTACTGTCTCCAGGGTGTCAGGTTCAACCCTATGACAGCCAGCCTTTACACTACTCTGTTTATCCTGTCTGCCTCCCCTGAACACCAGAGCTAATATAATGCTCGAGGAACGATTGATTGCATGTAATGCTGAAAAGCCTGAAATTCATCAAGACGAAGAGTTGGGGTTTCTTCTGCTCAGTGCCACATGAGGTTCAGAACCAGCTGCTCACTCTGGGTAGAGACAGATGTCAGTTCTCTCGCTCTTTTGGAAATTTACTAACAGCTTCTTCATCTTACTGAAGCTGAGCAGCAGATTATTCTCCTTTCACTAGTTGAAAGTCTCTCTTGCAATCACCCCAAAACAGAGGAGCAATCAGAAAACCTAGAGGTAACACCACTCACAATTGAATCTGAATTTGAGTGAGGAGTAAGAAGAAGAGTGTACAGTATTTAAACTGCTCTGAACTGCATAGACTGTCTAAGTGTATATATATATACCGTAAAGATGGACGACATGACAGCTCCCCAAAAGGGAAGCCAAAACATCTGGATTGCCCCCTGGTGGCAGGCTGCAGTATAGGTCATAAAGCCACCTCCTCCATGTTAGCGGTTGGGACATGGGCCAAACTAAAAAGTCAAAGTACACATCAAATTAATGTTTCTCAAAGATGTTTTCTGTAATTTTAGGTAGTGCTTATCATACTGATGTACACATATGTTCAAGTATTTGTTTTTCTGATAAATTTGGTTTTAATTAGTTATTTGATGCTATAAAAAGGGGGTGAGATGTCATGATTGACAGCTGTGATTGACACCTGCTCTGAGTGAAGTAGTGGTGGAGCCGGAGGCTCTGATTTGTACGAGAGAAGAGATGTAACTTTAACTTTCCATAACCGTCACGAGTCTGTGTAATAGAACGTGTGTCAATTTGATCATAAATGTATATTAAAGAGATATTATGGTTAGTTGTTGTGTCTTTATAGCCAAACAGCTACCGTGGTGCTAACGTAGCAGCTAGGTGGCTCACGTTAACAAGTTGCGCCCGTTCTCAATTCGTGATTGGCTCGGGCAGGTGTGTGGGCGGGACCTCGATACTGCGACTCCAGCCATCCGATCACTAGTGCGCAGACTCTGCCTCCAAATGACGTCAAAATCTCAAGATGTCAGCTCCCGTAACCGGGATATTTTGGCTTCACTTTTGTACGGCGGGAGGAAGTGGAGAAGTGTCGTCCATCTATATATACGGTCTTTGGTCTGGAGGCAGAGAAACTGCAGCCAATGTTAGGTCGTCTTGTCTCACTGTGGGTCCGGGGGAACTGGTTTGTGATCCCAAACTATCATCTGACTTCACAACTCTGTCACACTACTTTTAAAGACATGAAAATAAATGTTTAAATAGTAAAATAAAACATTTTCATTTTATTATCCTCTCTGCTGTTATAGGCTCCCAGTAGTGTGTTAAAGGAATTCAATATAGTGGCAAACCAATAATCACTTTTTTTCAAACACTATGCTCATTAAAGGGGGGATATACAAGCACCTAAGTATGCCATTTAATACCTTAATTTATGTCTGTGTTCAGTTTAAATGAATTTTAACACATTTTGGGGTAAAACATCATCAACAGCACATGCACTTTGCAGCAGTCACCAATGGGAGGCACTGTGAGACCAATAACTTGCAGCCACAGACATCATCTGAGCAGCTTTACAACACACACACCTTTTACCATTGCCCTTTAGAGAATCTCAAGTTTGAACATAAATAACCTTACAGTTAAATGTGTGTAAACTCATTAGCAGCGCTCATCCCACTATGCAAGTTATGAAATCTGCATCAAAGCAGATTGAGGCTTGAGAGTTTGTGTCAACATCAAGGTGTCCAATTAGACTGGTAATTAGGCCTGTTTGAACATGTGTTTTATGGTTCACAGTTGTCTTTGTGAGACCAAAACAAAAAAAAACCAGCGTGAACACCAACGCAGTTAATGTCACTATCAGCACTGATCTGTTTACGACTGTGTGACTCTCATCTTTAATATACCCCGTTAATTCCTCCTCCATCCCTTCAGAGAGATGCTGCTTCCTTTTGTTCTGAGGATTTATGACATGCCGTCATCCTCTGACATGGCCGTCCGACACAATGCGTAACAACCAGTGTAATAGTCTCCCCATTACTGAATGCTGTGAAACTTCCCACATTGTCATGGGACCCCAGACTCACTGGAGCATTTAACCGTGGACTCTAACAGCCCAGCAGGACTGTTGATCGCAGGCGTCGTAGAGGCTTTGTGTGCTTCGCGGTACCACCTGCTCTCCCCCCTTTACGTAATGCAGACTCCCTCTCTGCAGCGCCTTCTGGGAAAGGGGTGTGAGGTGAGCTGCACCCAATACTGACCTCCTCTCTTCCATCACACATGTTCTCTCCTCTCGCTCTCTAGGCCAGCTCCTTTCCCTGACATCTTCTCCCACTTCAACACGTCGTCCGTCGCTGGCTCTCCATCCAATTCCTGCTCTCTTTGACCCCCCCCCCTCGGCCTTCCTCTCTCTTCAGGCAACAGTGTCGGCAGCCGGGCGATGACAGCTCCTCTCTCATTCGACCGCCTCACTGGAGGCAGGGAGCGGCCGTCCATCCGTCAGCACGGCAGCAAAAACCCCTCCACTACAAAGCCATTGTGACTAGCAAAATAGTAACGGCCTTTTAATCAAAACATTTACCCCCGTGTAAAAAGTAAAACACAAACAGCTCGTATCAGCAGGTTGAGGCAGACTCCTCGTCTCGGAGGTGTGCGTGAGCGGAGCGTGGCGGAGGTGCATTCCACGCCGCCCCGGTGGTAGTCTACATAAACAGACAGTAGGGGCTGGAGGAGAGCCCGTTTGGGGAGAAGTCATGCGTGGCGGCAGGAAAGTGCGAAAGGGACCTCGGTTCACAATGTACCACCATGCAGGCATATTAGCAGGCGAGAGGAGCACAATGGCCGACACAAAGCGGTGTTATTTGAGTTTGCTGTTGAGCTGCTGCCTCGCTGTTATGCCTTGAAGATGAAGTGGCACTTAGCGTGTGCATTTCATTTGACCCCTGAGACTCTCATGTCATGCGGTTGTGCTCTGCAGTCACGGCTGGTTCAGGGAATGCTGATGATGCTAAGCACTTGGGAGGGTGATTCATTTGGGAGGTGTGTGTGTGTGTGTGTGAGGAAGAGGAACGGAGGTATTATTTGTTTTGCAGACTGTATGTTCGATGTTGTTTTTGCAACACGGCAAGATGATGCAGCATTGAGTTTTGATAGGATTTCAAATTTCATTCCCTGCATGCTTCAGTGTCTGGAGGGGGAATTCATCATGTGTGCATCCGTTTGAAGTCAATATGGAGCGCATATTGGAAAGTCTGCATTCATCTCGACGTATTGTCATTGGGGTGCGTCCAGGTGATCAAACAGTCGCTGCTGTTCAGAGTTGCCCACATTTAGACAAAAGGTATGTGTGCAGAAATCAGACATGAGTACGGGGAGTAATTACAGAGACAGACCAGTACATGAAAACACAGCTATGACTTCACAGAACATGGCCACACACGCCATTTGCAATTTAGCTTAACACAACGCAGAAAAAGACTTAATGCATTCTCCCATTAACCTATTAACACCGACGCGTTGCCCCGAGAGCTGTCTAGAAACCTGTTTTGGTGCATTATGCATGTATGAATAAGTCATGTTGGAGTCAGGGAGAACCGTGCATGCCTTTTTTACGTCATACAGCCAAATGTTCTGACTCTGAGGACGACTGCAGAGCCTCAAGGTCTGGTTCTCACTGATGGACACGGCGGACCACAGACGTCTGGAAAGCTGTTGGGCTAGTGTGACATCAGCAAACGGCACTCAGCGGAGCAGGAGAAGCCCTTAAAAAGAGGCTATATTTCTGCCTGGCCTCTGCTCATATTCACACTTAACAGCAGAACAAACAATGACAGGGCGGGGAGGAATTGCAGACACCTCACCCAGCATGTGTGAAAATAAATCTGCTCAAGGGTGGAGACCTGTGTGTCTTCAACAATCATGGAAATTTCAATGGCCAGGGCTACACGCGTTTTAATAAAGGCATTTCGTTACGCCGTGTGCTTGTCACGCACTCATGGGCGATTTCTGTATCACACGCTGCCGTGGAGCTCCTTTCATTGCCTCGATGCTGAAAACGTATTTCAACAGGATCATTGTTCTCGATCTCTGCGCTTGTCATCAAACAGATTAATTGCCTTTTGCCAAGTGATAAAATAATACATTGTGTCTAACCACATGATAATATTTGGAGTGGATCATCAAAGGGCAAATTGTAGCAGCTTTGTCGCTTTCAAGGGCCCGTTTGAAAGCTCAAACACCGCCTGTGCTCTGTCTAAACTTAACCACCTCCTCGCCACCGAAACAGCTCATGGAAAATCTGATCTGGAGATAACCCCCTTTCTCCTCGGAGATAGTGAGAACAAAAGGCGGTCCTTTCACTTGCACTCGTTTTCATCACCTCGGGCGGACTTTCCATAAATACGATCGGTTGTATCAATACGTGTTATTTGGCGGAGTGAAAAGGAAGTGGTTGTTAAGTGCCGTTGGTGAGATACAAACAGAGGCTGGGGGGGGGAAAGAAAGAGCGCAGCAACTGGACACAGAGGGCAGCTGGAAAGTCTATCATCTCACAGGTTTAGATGCTGTTTGCCTTGCATTGTACGCCAGCCTCCAGCGTCCCCCAAGGACGCTGATCTTTCCATGAGACATAGTCACAACATACACAATACCACACACAGGGAAAATCTTACTGACGAGTGCAAACCGCCCCGCCCCGCAACCCCTCCCCCCCTCTGGATGTTTTGCTGCAGGATATGAATTTCTTGTATCAAACTCTGTCGAGACAGATCAGGCGGTGAGAACAGCAATAACCAGAACACGAATATGTGGACATCCCTTTTTCCCCCATACCGCCTCAGAAAACAGATTACTCACTGATGGTGCAGCAGGGAGTAGACAGTGGAAGGCCTCATTGGGTTCTGATGATCCAGTCGGACTGACGCAACCACGCCAGGTTCACACGGGACCAAATCAGTCTTCTTCCACCATGGGTGTCCGTCACTCATCCTCTGTGCCTATGTACACACACAGAATGGCCGCCATATATCACACAGTCTCTCTCAGGATTAATCATATGGGTCTATTTAAGCATACGTACACTTTTAAGACTTATTGCCTGCTGTATGAACGGCCATAATGAAAAATCCAGGTGGCAATAATCATCTGATTTTCTACCTGTCCCTCCTTTGATGGTCGTCTCACACTCACCTGAGGACATGGCCCTGGTTGGTGAGAGGACAGAGGTTAACTCAGCACTCTGGTACCAGATGTGTGCTACTACTATCGGAGCCAGTTTACGCAAAGAGCCGAGCTCCGACAGAGCAGTAATGTGGCATAAAGAAAATCTGGGCGACAACAGCTCATCTGTCTCCTGCTATGGTAGCTTACGGTAATTTATGAGCACCCCCATTTGAACCACACACAAATGAATGCTTTCCAAGATTACATGCTCATAAATATTCTGACGAAGGCGTCGAGCAAAGAGGTGACCCCATCAGTGACAATAATTTACATTTCAAAAGGTTGCAAAAACACTTTAATGGCTTGTTTTTTTTTGTTTTTTCTTTCCCACCCGTCTGAAAATGTGAGTTTGGGTTGACTGTTTTCCCAGTTCTGCATGGAAAGGGTCTGGAGTTATCATCGCGGAGGAGATTCCAGAGCAGGTACTTAAGGGAATCTGTTTCCATGCTCCGATCTAACACACAGGGGCAGAGAGACAGACGGCGAGAGTGGAATAAATAGAACAGAGAGAAAGAGACGAATGTGGGAGGAGATGGAGGAAAAAGACGAGATGGCTGAGGAGTAATGAGAGCGCGGAGCAGACAGGAGGGTAAACAAAGCATAGGTAGAAGAGATTAAGGAGATACAGGACTGTGGGGGGTGCTGACAAAGAGAGATACAGGTATAAGGAGCAAACAGAAAGTGTATGGGTGTGGAAAGGGGCTTATTGAGTTAGTAATGCAGTTCCAGCAGTGTGAGAGAAGGCAGCCAAAGGTGGCACAGAGTTGTAAACCACATTAAAGAAACTCAACCTTTGCATCTAAAGCCCCCTGATGTAGGCACTAATGTGTTTTCATGCTCAGGGTTACCAAAACAAATGGGGTGACCGTGTTTTGTTCTGTTTTGCGAGGAATGTAACAGATGCAGTCTGGAGCCGCAGGGGGCTGGTTGGTAGTCATAGCACATGTTGTTGACCTTGTCTGCACCCCCAAGAAACCTGGACCGGGCGCTGTATCTGATACATACATGCCTTTGAAGTGCAGACAGACTCACAGACAGACACACAGACAGACAGGCAGCCGAAAAAAATCCATTCAAATCTCTGCCTATGCCAGCAGGAACACTTCATTAGCTGACACTGCTTATAAAAATAGAAAATAATACATAAACCATGTGTCTTGCAAGTTGTTACTCATACTGTTAAGAAATTTCCTCCCAATTTGTACGACTGCATCGCGCCTGAGGGTTCTCACTGTGTAATCAGTTGTGATGATAGAAATGAATACCAACGAAAACCTGTCTGTTGCCATTACAAACAGCAATTATTGTTCCATTTTGTGCCGTTTCTGAATTTTGTGACTTTTTTTTTGCCCTGGAAACAAAGAGTGCATTCAGGTAGATTCAAATAGGATCTGTCACAAATAGAAAGAGGTGGCAAAATTAAACAAGGCAGCCGTGCTAGTGGCTCTGGCACAGCGGTGCTTTGAGCTAAACGTCAACATGCTAACATGCTCACGGTGACAATGCACACATTCTGATGTTTAGCAGGTATAATGTTTACCATGTTCACCATCTTAGGTTAGTGAGTTTGCATGCTAACATCTGCTAATTAGCATTAAACCAGTGGGCAACCACCGGGTCTGAAAAGTGCCTTAAACTTGCATTCTTTCTAATAGACAGCAGGGGGCGACTCCTCTGGTTGCAAAAAGAAGTCTGATTGTATAGAAGTCAAACATTGAAAACATGAGTTTAGGGTCTCAATCGCTAGTTTCAGGTCTTCTTCAATACAGCATGAAGTTCATTTAGTAAATTATGGTCCCATTTAGAGTAAAATAGACCACAAAGCAGGGTATGCTTTAGGGCGTGGCTACCTTGTGATTTACAGGTCGCTACCACGGCGTTGTCCGGTCTGGGGGTTGTCCGTGTTTTTGTGTTACATCTTTAACCCTTTCACTTTGTGTTTCAGTTCATGAAATGAATGCAATTGTAACATTTTGGTCATCTAAAAATGTCTTATTCAGCATTCAGTGGTACTTAGCATCACCCTCTCGTGTCACTTCTGGTTGCAAAAAACCAAGATGGTGACGGGCAAAAACCAAGATGGCGACACCCAAATGACAAACTCAAGGCTTCCAAACGATAGTCCACAAACCAACAGGTGACGTCACGGTGACTAAGTCCACTTCTAATATACAGTCTGTGCACTAAACACAAAGGCTGATGGGAATTAGTTTAGCAGGTATTCGGTCCAATATGGTCATAAACCAAAGTAATGGACAAATTGAGATTTTGACCTGATGGTGGCGCTATAATAACATTTGCGGAATCACCAAAGTTAATACAATTTAAATCCTGTGGGGAAAATGAATGTCTGTCCCACATATCATGGTGATCTAACCAAAAACTGTCAAGACATTTCACTAGAAAACAAACATTTCAACCTCATGGTGGCGCTAGAGGAAAAGTCAGAGGATCACCAAAGTCGGAGGATTCATCCTCTGGGGACGATGAACATGTGTACAAAATATCACGACAATCCATCCAACAGTTGTTGAGATATTTCAGTTTGGATCAAAGTGGTGGACTGAATGACTGACGGTTGGTGTAAAAATGTGTTAAGGCATAGGGGTTTAATAAGTAAGACTGTTATGTTATAATGAATTAAAAATTATTCTGAATGAAAACCTTCCATCGCTTTGATTAAAATTAACCACAAGAAAGCTATAAATTAATGAGTAAAGTAGTTCATCCGATATTCGTCAGTACAGTGAGTCCAAAGGGCTTCAGCTTCTTTTATCAGAAGGAGAAAGCTGGTTTCATTGAAGGTCTTTCCACTGATGTATTTTAAACGCTCCATCTTTCCATTGGCAGTGTCATGTAAACCCTGGCAGCTGACTTTGTCTCCCCTGCATTGGATCCAGTGTTACAGTCCCACTGCTGTCAGGAGCCACCGGCCAGACCGACAGCTGCCTGGAAAGAGACTCTCGTGGGTCCAAACAGAACCTTAGTCGGGGTCCTGACTGTAAATCCTCATCCAGTCTGTGATGTTCCCGGTGCACACAGATACATTTAATCCCACAGACTACACCTACAATGACCCCAACGCCTACTACGGCATGCCATTCCAGAGACTTATTATAAATTTGACAACATAAGTAATCACTGTCGAAAGAGTGCAAACACAAATACTTGTTAATGTGATTCATTGATGGGAAACGAGTAGAAACATGTTTCTCTTAATATTATGAGCGACTGCTGTACTTCTGGCTTGGATTGAATTCTGGCGAATAAGAGTGGTACGACTGTTGTTTTGCTTCAGCTAATCTTCAGCAGATTTTTGTCATCAGTTATAGAATAATAGAATATACGCATTTGGGCAAAATTCACGCCACGAGAGTCACACTAATGTAGATGCTGTTGCCCCGCGGACAGAGATATGCGTTGTATATACAGCAGTGTTTCCGTCTCCATGACAACAAATTCAACTTGCCCACATGTCATCAGGTGGCTGATAATGGACACGTCTTGTAGTGATGATGTCACTGCCTCCACACAAAGACGAGCTCCGGCGTTAAATAGAGTGTGGAAGAGACTTCTCATTCGCAAAAGAGCTCTGTGTTGAGTTAGGGATTAGGGGGGAATTAGAGTGCCAGTGTCACCTCCAAATAGTTCCTCCATCTTTTAAAGTCACATAAAAAGTTAAATCTATGCACTTGGGCAGCAACGCGGACTTTGTTACATTGTATTTTCCATTCGGATTCAATAGCCAAGAAAAATATGGCATAACCAGCAGCGCTACATCAAAGTCAGGGGTTGCAAAGGGAGGAGAGGGGAAAGAGAAAGCGACTGAGAGGGAGGAGGGGTACAGTTCATACTGCTCCTGTGTACCCCACTCCCTCTCCCCGCCCTCTGGCAAGTAACAGGCACGCACTGCCTCAGTGCACCAGCGCTGAAGCTATGAGCTGGGACGGCAGCCGAACTATTTAGCCTCCGCAGCCATACACCCTTCACGCTTGACACTTCTCCCTGCAGTCCCTCAACACATTAGCATAACAAACTTTCCACTTGAGGTAGTTCTCTCACAGTTCTCTTTGGTTAAGCAGGGGCTTTGAGGAATGTCTGCTTTCTGGCCGATGGGCGGCCACTGATGGGACAGCCGCTACGGTCCGTATGTGTCACTGGAGGCCAGGGTGCCTTACGGGTCTGTAGGGCTCTCATAAAGTCCCAACCAGCTTGTGAAGGGCCTTTCATGTTTCATGTTACCTGGCTCAGACCAGCGCTCAGTGGATCTTTCATGTTCACGAGTCTTGCTTTTTCCACACCCTTGCCATGCTCCAATACAAGGTATACCTGGTACTTATTCATTTAGAATCATATCTAATCATAAATCATTACTGTTAATGTGAGTGTAGTAAAATGACATTAAAGCTGTTATAATCAATATTTTTTTATATTTGCAATGGATCATATGAATTCTTGTATGTGAAAGGGGTTGCTCATAGTGACAGAACCACAGTGAGTCTGTAGTTCCCCTCAGCTCTACAAAGCTTTTTAGCGCCTTTCAGCTCATTGCATCGGTTTTCTGCTCCGCAACTTCACCGTTTTGGTTCACGCTCACCGCTGCAATAAGCATAGTTTACGGCCCCAGAAGGAAGCTGTTTTAATGATCAACACCCTCTTCGCTACCTGCCCAGAACCAACATCAGACAGACAAAGTTAGCAACTAGCTGGTGAACATAGTGGAGCATTTAGTAGCTAATGCCGATTTCACACCAGAGCACCCTGCGGTGAGCTGTCATGCAATGTCTATGAAAAGCTGCAGCAGGGGCGATCATAAGCTCAGCTAGCTGCGGCTGTTTGATTCTGCGGCGAAGTGCGGCCAAACTAAAGTTGGGAAAAGTTTAACTTTTATCAGCGAAGTGTGGACAGAGAGGACCCACAGACAATCAGTAAACAGATCCTGTGACATGTTGACCTCTGTTACAAAGAGTTTTTTCCCGCCTGCGAGCCGCACTTCATTCGTGAAAATACAGATATTTCCCTCAGGCATTAGTGGAGACCAAAAACAGAGCTCCAAATGAATGCTAACGTTTCTCCAATTTGCTGGATGTTTAAATAGAAAACTGTTTGCTAACATGTTGCCATATCAACTAAAAGATGATAATATGTCAGTGTTGGTGTTTACAGCTTGTTTCTGGTACCCCCTAGTGGCCAAACATAGTATTGTAGGTTTAAGTGAAGTGCAACTTATAGTGACCTGGTAGACAAAGAAAGACAGAAGAGCAACGCTCACAGCTGCCCAGACAGCCTTGCTCAAAGGAAGGATGATTACGCCTGTGTTAATCTGACAGACACTCATATCGTCTGCCCTTCAAAGACAGCACTTCTGCTGTGTCTAAAGCGTATAGACACACAGACACACACCTCCTCCTCATACATATAATACAGCTACGAAATTATTATCCCCCTCTGTTATGCAAGTTCTCTTACTGACGTCCTCAGTTTTGCAGTTGCACCTGCAGGTGTGTGTTTACACCATCAACTGTGACCTTGACAGATAGAGATGAGGCTGTGTTGTTTTGGTTTGTTTTCAGGGGGATGATCAACTGTGAACTCTGCTGAACACTCTGCTGTGAACTTTTGTGTCTGGTCGTGCCGAGGACAGCCGGGGTCACAGCCCAGGCCAGATAATCCCCATCCTCATCCCTGTGCATGGCTAACGTCTGTGTTCGGCCCCTAATAGAAAACAGACACCATTAATAGCAGATTCCTGCCTGTGATTAATGATATTGATTCAGTTTTCCAAGCCTGTGTTTTTCTCCTTCTCTCCTTCTGAAATGTTTCATCAGTGTTGCCATGGCCAATTAGTCTGATTGCTCTGCGCTGGCATCAAAGACGGGCTGGGAGAGCGGGCCTGATGGGTCCTGGGCTGAGTGTTCGACATGCACAAGAAGGGCTGGAAAACAAGCCTGATGTCTCTCATTAGAACCTTTCTCACGTAATCAAACAAGACTTAAGGAAAATGTCAGCTATTTCAGCTATGCTTTTACGTCTGCTTGCATAAATGGTTACAAGGACTAAAATCTGCCATAAATAGCCACCAGGGGGTTGAGATAGCGGAGATCTCCCTGATGCAGAGGCACAGAGGTGTCCTCACAAATCACCTTTTATTACGCAAATTCAAATGTGCTATGATTGACTGGGAGACATTATCGCATGGCTGGAGAGATTAAAATGGAAATCTTTTCATAATTAAATCCCTCATGAGGAAATGTCATTCAAAAAGCAAATGTCATTCAACAGGGGGATCTACAGATGCAGCACCGAAAGGGCACGAGGAAACAATCAGTGTCTGAACCAGGAAAAGACTGACCAACGAACCACAAACACTTACACAAATACCTACTGAGCTACCGGACCCACCTGATACAGGTACACCCTCTCCTCTGTGCATCATTTTCCTATTCCACTCAGTTTAAAATGCGTCACAGACACATGAATGTTATAAAAACAATATTCGATGAGCTGGGAAGACACAATATGATGCGACACCTGATTATAACCTCGATATGGCCTTGATAACTGATTTGTGACTGATGTTTCGGCTCACTGCGGCCGGCTGCGGTTTGTTTTGGTGACGGATACGGAACGAATATGACGTCACGCTACTCTGACTACAACAGTAAAAGCGGTGACTTCCTTCTACCTCCATATAGACTCAAATTAAGCAAATATATCGATTCTGGCATTAAAAAAATCAATTTCAAAATCGTAAAAAAACAAAACGCAACACATAGGTGAATCGATTTTTTTCTCATCCCTAATGTTTATATATAGAATATTATACAAGTAATACAACAATAAACCTGTGAGTCAATGTCATTCCTTCCCTTTATAAGCCTTTATGGCAGATAAAATGCTGCATGTCATTTCCCATGTACGATCTATAGTTTTTAAATCAGTTGAGTGAAATGTAGGATTACCAAAACCTTTCTACTCTGACATGATTATATTTGTCACATTTTACAGAAAAAATGCATTTCAATCTCACTGTCGCCTGTTATGATGTGACCGCATACTTTTTTCTTCTTTTGATCACTTCTTTTTCTTTCTCCCTCGCTAACATGTTGTTTACTGATCTCTGTTGCTTCCCATTACTTGACACGATTTCACATCAGACATTTTGCTTCTGAAATGTGCAACCAATTACTCTGAATTACCTTATAGCACACAAGCTGCAGCACATGGCTCGTAAGCTGTTCCTATTGGCTTTGTTGAACGAGACTGAAGAGCATGTTTGGTGTGTGAATGGAGACAGACGGGGGAGGTGGGGACTGTACGAAGGGATGTTACTGTAGATGTTCAAGGACGTCAGGCGTGAGAGAAGCAAGTAAGTAAAGATATTAGATTAGTTAGTTATAAGAAAGTGAAATCAGTTATAACTGCTTGGAGTAATTTTGTTTCTCTCTCATCCTGCATCATCCAGCTAATAACCCCCAAATACTGCTGCTTCCTGCTAGAATGATGTGTGCTTTACAGCCCGAACGGCAACAGAGAGCACTTTAATGGTGTTGAAATTTGTGCAACATGTGGTTCACAAGTAACATACCAGAAACAGGAGCGGGGGTGGGGTGGAGGGGGGGAGACAGGCGCTTCCTTAAAGCAAAACGGTGCACCGTCATGGTACAGAGGCTCCCTCTGAACACTAAGAGTGTTTGTTGCACACCGTGAGCCCGAGCTGCTAACGAGGCTTTATCGATTCAGTAATGACATTCCCGTCCACTCTATCTCCACAGGGTGCCCCACCCTAACTCAATCCAGATGAGCTCCATCATGTCATACTTGGAGGCGAACCAATCTTACATGACAGAAGTGGGTGGGTATTTCTATGCTTCTGATAAAAATGGGGAGAGTAGGAAAAACATTTCTAAGGGGACACTCTATTAAAGAAAAGGCATGAGGCCTTTTCCACAGCTGTTTTGCACATTGGCCTGAGTCAAGCGGCGCGGCTGGTAATGGAGTGATAGGCAGTGTGGAGGCTCGCTCCACTGAGGGCCATTTTACGCTTTTTAGGGTGTTGAAGAAGTACACTAGCAGGACCGCACACACACACAGCTTTTTCTGTTTGTTTCTCACAGAAACGCAGACACAAGTCCAAACCAATCAAACACAGACAAGAACTGATACATAAACATATGCTGGACTTCATATGTGAAGAGTAACGCAACACATCCTGAATACATCTTGTTTTTGCTGACCACCAGTGGTTCAATTTACACCTGACCATCCTGCAATGATTTACAGGTGTACTCCAGGACCCCACGACATCACTGTTGGGTGTGGTTACAGGTGTATTAAAGCACACTTCTGACCACAAACTAGAATTACCGCCTCACGGTTGAATGACTCCGCCAACCAGTCAAGCTGCAGTTTACATCCATGTCAACACTTCATAATTTTATCCTACTAGACATTTGTGTAAAATTGTCATAATTAGCACATTAATTCTTGAGTTAGGGCCAAAAGATGTGCTTGTGAGGTAACAGTGACCTTGGACCACCAAAATCTAATCAGGTCATCTTTGATTCCAAGTGGACTCAAGGGGTTCCCGAGATGTCACTAGAATAGTAAAGAAGTAAAGTCACAGTGACCTTGACGTTTGACAACCAAAATCTAATCTGGTGACTTTAAAAGAGTTAAAAAATTACAAAATAATAAGTTCACTGCAACAGCATTTTATGTTAAACTTTTGATTTTACCTTTAACTCCCAGGAAAGAAAACTGAATAATTCGCCCCTCTGGTGTGAAGTTGGCGTGTGAATCTATGGTTTAAACTACTAGTCATCCATTTTTATTTATTTTTGCTCCTGCTTGAATATTTCTTTGTCTTAGTACTCTCCATTTCTCTCTCCTTCTCTAACTCACTGAAGTTCCTTTCAGAAACAACGTGACAATGGCACTACTGCGATCTGAAACCTGTTATTTCTAACGGTTTGCACCGCGCCATGACGGCTTTCTGCTGCATCGAGCAAAGCCCAACTTTGTTCTCGCTATGGCGAGCGCAGCTTAAACATGAGCTCAAACTGCGCTGTGTCGCAAGCATAGATTGCTCTCTTCCGTCGGGAAACGACAGTTGGTGTAGCTCTATTGTCGTCCGGGTGGAAACAATAGGGATTATACACACTGTTCAGCTCCAGAAACAGGATAAGATAACGAAAAGGAAAAAAGTGTGAAAATTTGCCATAAATCGGGAGAAATACGTGAGAATTGTGACCCTGGGAGGAAACCGGGAGAGGGCAATGAAAAACGGGAGTCTCCCGGGAAAATCGCGAGGGTTGGCAAGTATGTCCGCATCTGCGTTGTCGCCGTCTTCACAGCGTCACTGCAGCCGGGGACTCACTGTGTCAGCTACACGAGTTTAGCGGGACGTCTACCAGTGACTGTATAGTTGTGACATCACAACCTCATGCAAGTCCTGACGGCTCATTTAAAAGTACAGTTTCTGAATACGGGCTGTGTGCATTTCTCCATGGATTGAACGTTTTGATACTTTCACAGTATTTATATAGCACTTGGAGACCTACTTTATAATAAAAAGACATGTAAATCTCACTTGCTACAATGTGGGACCTTTAAGTCCAGCCTTAAAAAAAACCTTTTTGGTCTAAAGTCAGTGAGATGAACTTATCAACTTAAACATAGAGTCTAAGACATTACAACAAGCACCACGTTATTTATCAATTTCCGGCTGACAATGAGGAACAACGTTGTTCAGGGAACCAACTGCTTTGACTCTCATCACTGTTCAGAGATCAGCGACACACGTTTCTCTTCCATAACCTCTGTAGCTCCCGTTCTGTACATACAGTTCACACAGCAGCAGTCAGGTCTAAGCAGGCTAACAGCTCAGACAGCTTGATGGGCCGCGTGGACTCGCTCCGTCCACCAGCTCCCACAATTTAACTGCCTGGCGTGCAAGAAAACTCATTACACGAATGTGCACTTCAAAGTTAATTTGGATTCCCGAGCTTCACGCGCACTGATTGCCTCACTCCTACATTAGAGTCATGAGCAATACTAAAAAGGCTGTAAACCTACAATGTGACTGTAATGTTTCTGGTGTTTGCTGTGCAGCGCAAGACTTGATGTTTCCTTCCTACCACAGCCAAACCTTATTTCAGGGCATGCTCCAGTGATCACTTTGCATTTACACTCAGCAAAGCTTTGTTCCAAAACACAGACACACATCTAGAGTCATCTGTGTCACATGTGATTATGTGAGCAGATGGAGACATGCTACGTAAATGTGCAGCAAAGGTAGAGAGGGTGGAAAGCTGTGAAATGGGAAAATAAATCAACAATTCCAAACAAAAGGGCCCAGGTTAAAGCAGCAAAGAGCTGCTGACTGGCCCCCAGGGTCCCAGTGAACCTCTGCTTGTTTCACTGCTCTCTGAATCAATTAAAAGCTGTGCGTGTCTCTCTCTCTCTCTCTCTGACTGTCTAATATTCTTTCTTTTGCTCAAAGCCTCTAAATTTTTTATTCTCTACTCTTGTTACAATGTTACTACAGTTAAAACTAATCTAAGTACTTTTCACCTGTTAGACTTATAGAGTATGGTCTAGACCTGCTCTATACGAAAAGCGTCTAGAGATAACTTCTGTTCAAATTTGACATTATATCAAAATAAATTGAATTGAATGTGTTTACATTGCAGTCATTACAGATTACATGGCATTAAAAAGGACACGCCAAAAGCCAGAAAGGCGCTCTTATTGCATGCTTTTTCCTCCCGCATTATCGTATCATTCATACGTCTTTCCGTGCCAACGGGCTGAATAAAGTAATTAGTGAGTCAAAACCTTTATAAAGAGCACCTTATTTGAAAGTGGTACCAAAAACAGCCTTGTTTGAAAATGTCAATCTCCCAGCATGAATCTGCTGTTTCTTCTCGTCTTTGTATTCACCTTATGATGGAGGATTTATACAACTGGGGCTATTTCATTTGACTTTATTGTGCCTGTGGGAGCGCTTAAAGTCAATTAACATATTAAACAATAAACAGCTTCACACAGGCATTTAAAAGAAGACTACGCCAATGGCCTTCATCAGTCCAGCACATAAAACACCTAAACGGTAGGTTTCATTACGCACTCTTGACTTCTCCTGAGTCAAGGCAAAATAACAGACAATTATCTGCTGAGGTTAGTCAAGGTCCAAGGGTTCACTTCCAGTGTGCTCTGCTGCCAAACACTAAGACTCTATTAGTTCGCACCTTGTAGTGCAATGAAACATGCTTGTGCTAGTTTTACGGGTTTTGGCCAATGGTGCTCCGTATCCACACTGACCAGTAAAAACCTCAGAGTGCACAGTGGAAAGACAAGGTAGTTGGCCCATGTGTGCAATCAGACAAAGACAGTCGGGATGGGAGAGGTGCAGGCTCTCACAGCTCACAATAATGTCACACAGCGGAGAAATGAATGCATGGAAAAGACACCTAATCCTCATTACAAAGGGTTTGGCGTCTCCTTTTTTATGACACACATGTGACTGGCGAACAATTATGTATTCTCTAATCCCATCATCCAGTCAGCAGCCAGCCGTAAACCTTCGCCGTAATAATGGAATCTCCCGATCAAAACAGGAACACGTCAGGTTGCTCTCGCTCTCCCGCTCACACTCGCTGTCCTTATTACCTTACATCAAGCACCAGTCTGACAAATTAGCACATGCATAGACCAGTACGTGGAGAACAATTCACGTGTCTATGTGAACACACTTGAACGGGATAATAGTCGGGGAACAGCTTCTCATTTGATGTTGTCTTGCAGCTCTCTGCTTTTTCATTATTTTTTTTGGTTTCTATGGCCACAGATTATTTGAGACATTTCTTGTCAGAGTAATAAGACTATCAGTGAATGTCTTGCTTTGTTTAAAGGTGGAGTGAAGTGGATTGGCTGGCAGCAATGGTGGAAAGAAGACACAGTAAACACTAACACAAAGATGAGCCTCTGCACAAGACGAGGATGTGTACTGTAAGTGTGCACCGTGCTACGCGTGCATGTGATAATCTGCACCAAAATGCATGCACGCGTGTATAAGGAGCACGTGTGAGCATTGTCTGAAAGGATGGGGTTCGCTCAGTGACCCCGTGCAGGGCTCCTCCAGCAGCTTGTCAGGGTTGGCGGCTCCTTCCCTGGGACCTCTGGCTCTCTTATCCAAATTGCAGTCAAGCTTCAAAAATAAAGAGCCCCTGAGACCCATTCGCCTGAGCAGGCAAACCCCGCACCGACAATGCGTCACAAACTCCACATTGACACTTTCATGGCCGATTCTCTTTTTTTCTCTTTCTTCATTTCTCTCTCTTTTATATATATATATATATATATATATAAATATATATATATATATATAATTTTTTTTTTTTTTACCAGTGCTTTGACCTTTGGAGGTTTTACACAATTGTTTCCTGCCGCGTTCCCTGTTTTCTTCTTCCACATTTTCCCCCCATTATAGTTGTTTTGTTTTTCTGTTTCTCGCTCTTGATTTCTATGGTGACAGTGCGCTTCCCAGGAATAATGGAGGCTGGGGGATTAGGAGGCGTGAAGGCGGATGGATGGCTTTCTCATAAATAGGTAGGAAACTCCTGGAGCTGGGCGGATGGGATCAGCAGATGTGTGACATGAGCTCAGGCTCTAATTGGAGACTTTTCTGTCACTCAGAGGGAACCAGGAAACGAAACACAGGAGAAACACAGGCACCCTCCTGTACGGGCCTTCGTATCATCTCGGATGAACTGAGGGGCCGCTCTGAAACGCCACGTAATCCCTGTCATAACCAAACATAAGGAATACACACACCGCGTGTGCATATGCAGGTGCACACACACACACACACATCTCCTTAGCTCCTATGACATCATCAGACGCCACTTGCACGCTTCATCACAGCGAGGCTCCATGCTGACAGGATCCCATCCAGTGCAGCTCCAAACGGCATGGGAGCCACACACACCGCAAAAGCCTCAAGTCAAAACACATCAAAACACTCAGCACACACACACACACACACACACACACACACACACACACAAACACATACACACACACACACACACACACACACACACACACACACACACACACACACAGGCAGCAGAACAGGCGGTCGAACAGAAACAAGCTCAGTGTGTTTACAATCTGATTTGACTTGTTTGGAAGATAAGTTTGGACTATTGGCCGGGGATGTTTCGCCGCAGCGTTCAGCGATTCTAACACGGTGTAATGAGGGAGTTGGATTTCGACAAGTGGTTTTGTCAAAGGAAATGCCAACCTCTGTGGTATAGCAGTCTTGGCCTTTAGAGAGTGAGAGACAGAGTGTAGTTGCTCAGTGTGTGTGTGTGTGTGTGTGTGTGTGTGTGTGTGTGTGTGTGTGTGTGTGTGTGTGTGTGTGTGTGTGTGTTTCTTAGAGAGCATTCGTGTGTCTGGGAGCCTAAAACATCCAGTGGCTGCTGCTCTCCATACTTGCCTGACCGCGGTAACCACAGGCGAGCCACAGCTAAGCCTCCAAAGCCAATTAAAATGTTATGAAGTGGAGTTCCCTTTATTTATTTATTTATTCCTCCTGGCGGGGAATAGCCAGACACTTACTGTGACTGCACAAAACTGGCTGCAAGCGTCAGGCCTCCTCCTCCTCCTCCTCCTGCTGCTGCTGCTGCCTGTGGGAAACATGTGAGTGGAGGTCCCTCCGAGGCCTGGCGGGCCGGACCAAAACCTCCAGATTTTTGAACGAGCCTTCTGACAGACTGACGGCAGAGAGGAGAAGGCGTACGAGCCTGGCTGCCACGGAGCAGACATCAGACGGGAGGCTACAGGAAAGGCCCCGCCGCTGCACTGAGACCGACCTACGCGCCCGCATACCGAACATATTGCGCAGTGACGCATGGCTTGCTGACCACGTAACCCTGCGCAGTCAGAGCTGAAGCCCGTGAGCACCTGTGTGTGTATTATGCGGGAGGGGGGATCGCCTCCCTTATAAAAACATCCTGCAGGTCCAGCTGAACACACACCGGAGTCCCCAGCAGCCCTGAGCTCCGCTGCACTGGGCTGCATGGCAAACACCCCAGGAACACACACTTCTTCAGGCCTCACACACATCCCCCACCTCCCGTCCCCCCTCAACTTCCCCAAGGGAACCACAACCATGCTTTTCCCAGGCTTTGCTCATATCATGTGTCACAGGTGTTTAAGTAGAGAAACAGCGGCGAGGCTTCGGAAATACTCCCGCTGCCAGTCGCAGGGCGTGAGGGAACATGCTTGATATTGCCTTGACAACATGTTTATTTCTTTGCTGTTTTGCCTTCGCCTCGACAAAACGCCTCTCCCCGGAGTTCGCTGCATAAGTCCACGTACAACACCAACACCCTGCAGATGACAAGGCATCACCTGAAGTAATACCCAACTCCTGATGTAATCCACCTGGCCTCGCTCTGCAGCACGAGCGTGTCTCTGTTGCCTGTGTGTCTGAACAAGGGGACGAGTTCTTTCTTATTTCTTACCCTGTGTGTGTGTGTGTGTGTGTGTGTGTGTGTGTGTGTGTGTGTGTGTGTGTGTGTGTGTGTGTGTGTGCGTGTACGGGAGTGCGTGGAGTCTCCTGCACTGCTACAGGAGGGATTACTGTACAGCTGATTGTGTCCACTGTCTTGTCAGAGAAACAGCAGTGAAATGATTCCTTTGTCTTTCTCTTCTCTCTCTCTCTCTCTCACACACACACACACACACACACACACACACACACAGACAATCCTTCAGGGCACCTCCACCTCCTGACTGAGGAATGTTTTTCTCGCTCACCCATCAACACAGGGGGAAATTGTCTGTGCACGAGCGTGTGTGTGTGTGCAGGCTCAGGGGAGACAGCTCGTAGAATACCTGCGAGTGGGGAGACAATATCTCATGTCTTAGCAGGTTGAGGAGACAAAGTAAACAGCGAGTAACATGACAACCTGTTCCTAGATCAGGCGGAAAGTTCCACCGCACACACACATTGTTTTCCATCAATTAATCTAGATTGCTATCAGAAAAGATTAAATTCTCAAAGTCACTAAAAACTCCCCCTTGATATGAAAGATGCATATGGAAAAATCGGCAGCAAACCAAATTACAATGCAACAGAAAATGTTATTTTTTCCACATGAAATAACTGAAAAGACACGCAGCTTGTTTCATCTTTTCAATCACACATTATATTGTGCTTTCTGGTAACCACTAGAGGCCGTAGTTTGCTCTGAAGTACAATTTGTCAAAACAAATAACACACGCCCAAGGACGAGGGTTATGAGAGGGATGCTCAGAAAGGAATGAAGGAATTCAGATTGCATGTTCGGAAAAGAGAAATGCAGCTTGAGCAGGAGGCTCTGTATCTCCGCTGGGTGAAGAATGACGATGTTAATGGTGCTCTTGTGGGATGATGGATGTGTGAAGAGTTGTGTTTCTCCCGGGCCCGAGAGGTGTGCTTCCTCACTCTCCAAATCCTCCCCAGCTCTTTGATATCATGTCTTCCCTGAAGCGTGTTCGACCCTGGCAAGAACAGCAACACTTATCCTCCCCTCTGGAAGGAGTGGGAATACTTGTATTTGTCAAAATGGTGGAAACATGGAAGCCAGAGAGAGAGAGAGAATGATTCCCACAGATCTGAGGTGTAACCTTGAAGAAACACTCAGCTAAAACTCAGAGTGGGGGACTGAACTGTATGAGCGCGTGCATTTTCGTGTGACAATAAAGATACCGCTGATGAAAAACAGTCAGTGACGGATTGTAAAAGTGTCTGAAAGAGGAGGGAGTTCTTTGGGCTTTGGGAGGAATTACAAGAGACTCGTGTCCTCCAAAAACAGCTAACAGGAAATACCGCAAAGACATAAAGTTGTGTGAGGAGCTGAGAGGCTTCATGTATAATTTGCTCTGCCTTATGATTTAAAGTTCCTGGATATGCAGGGAATCTCAAACAGCAAGTGGCCTTTTTTATAAGAACATAGAGCCATACGCCTGAACTTTGACTTATTTCCTATAAATAAAGACAGATACCCATGGCAAAGCAGATATAACAGCTCATATTTTCTTCACAATTATCAAAGAGGGCGGCGGACTGCACCGGGGGTTCAAAGGGGGGGGGCATAATTCACTTCGAAGCGGCGCATGCAGACCATCTCATATCACGAAACCTCTTTGATCTCATGCGGTAAGAGAGGAGAGGTTTTTCCTTCGCTTGAAACAACAAACAGTGGCATTCTTTCCAATCGAGTCTACTGTATGTGCAGGCGCATATTTGTTTTCCCTTTTCCTGCCCCCCCCCCCCAATCCCAATCAATTCCTGCTGGGATTACTGCATTATTCCATGGAAACTGCCTAACATGAGCAGGTGTTTCAGACTCTCGAGCTGATTGCCAGACAGAGCAGGCCGGGGTGCAGCCGACTGTTAGTGCTAATGTGAAGTGACAGGGCCTCCGAAGCCGGGGAAAGAATAGAGGATCGTTCTACTTTCCAGAGCTGCTCTAAGAGTTATCAGGTTAACCACAGGTTAAACACAAATCAGAGAAAACACTTAGATACAACATTAATTGTTTTTATACTTGACAAGTTCAACTGCAATTGATTAAATGGCATTTCATTGTTAAATACTAAAAGAACAGCCTCCGCTGTATATCATATTGTTCATTTTATGCAGATTTAACACTTTATGCCGGGCTAAATCGTAAAGAGATTAAAGTACAACATTCTTGGAGGCTGCAATAATAAAGCAACATGATGTATTAGTGATAATTCATCCCTGAGTATACTGTGCTGAAGAAAGGATAATCTGTCAAGATAATACTTTTTATAAGGCATAAATTAATGATGGATGCTGCTTCTCCGTGTATAATGTAGCCTCTATGGCACACATTTATCTGTTTTATGAGCATTACAAAACATTCACAAATCGTATGTCAACCGAGAGATATTTTTCACTTTGTATCCTTCCCCGTTATCTATTTTCCTTGTTTGACTTTCCTTCGCACGGCGAAGTCAGAGGCGTGAGAGTATCAACTTTGATTTGCCATCTGCCCCAGCGCAGCAGGTGTTTTGAAAGCGGAGAGACACTCCATAAATCCAATGAAGAACATGTTCACAGGCAAACAAAATGTCATCAATCCGACCATCTACCAGGGTTCTCGATCGAAAACAGAAACCGGCAGGAATCTCGCTCACATCTGTTTCTTGTGACGCCAACGGACAAAAGTCATGAAATCACTCACTAGAGAGGCGGGGAGGGATGGAGGGAGAGAGGGAGAGAGAGAGAGAGAGAGAGAGAGAAACAAGAGTCAAGGTGGTTTCAATTAGAGAGCTATAGATAACCCTTCATTTATTTGAGGCTTGGCCCCTAAGAACAAACGTTAAATTCACACCATTGGCTAATAGAGTCTTCCTTAATGAAAGCAGATACCTCTATCTGTCCTGGACATCATCAGCTGCTGGCTGTTTTTAGCCAAGTATCCAGCCATGCTGACAGGATGAAGGGTAAACACTGGGGAGGGCGCACGCAAGGCCCGAAACCTGTACTCCCTGGGCTGAAGCTCTGACGGAGAAATACTGAACGACTGCCACGGACAGCCTGGACGGGGAACAGAGAGAGGGCCACATCTGTTAGGCTCATGACTGGGCCGATCCGCACCGAGTCTGTGCCCCGACGCAGGAGCTGAGACTAAAAGCAAAAGTCGGAGCCACCTTCAGACACACCTCGCCCCCTCGTCCAAGCCCATCCAGTTCAAATAATCCTGCATTCATCCCCCGAAAACATGATATCCCCCAATAAAAAACCATGCTGTTTTTAAATCTTACTGACTGGTCGCCCTGTTCGGACAATAGCACCTAATATCGCGCCACAGAGCGGTCTGCTGAAAGACGACAGCACCGCTCGGTTTAACTTTTTGTCAGTGTTTTAATATTCCGAGGCGGAGGACGTATGAGTGAAACCTTATGGGCCAGGTGCATCCGCAGAGCAGCGTCAGAGTCTCTGATTGAGACACAGAGAGAGGAGGCAGACAATAGACTAGGCTTTGTGAGGACAATGAAAAAGCCATGTGTCCACGCGGGCATTTCCAGACCCCGGGGTCAGAGATGTAAAGTTTCATAATGCAGCGATCACTCGGCAAAACCTAAACAAGCCTGTGATTTTAACATCGCTGCTCTCCACCTTCTCTGGAAAATGACTTGTGTCTGGACCTCTGGAATGTGTTTATAGACGGCAGTCCACCTGACAAAACCATCGCCAGATATATGAACTACTGCCACCAGTCACTTCAAAGGTTATGCTCATATCTTCCGAAGAAGCTGCCGCTGCGTGTGTGTGTGTGTGTGTGTGTGGTCTCCATCATCCTAATACTGAATTCAACAGAAGGAAATATACTTATTACCACCAGGCCTACACAACATATTAAAGTCACCCACTATCAGTACTTCTCTTTATTGTTAGCTGACTTGCCTTTAATCCCCTCCCCCTGAACAGCGATTGTCCAATCGTATCTTAGCAATTGTAACCGGGCATGGCAGGCCTGTCAGAGCTTTGGATTCCTCCACATGTTGAAGTGTTGTGCACAAGACTGTAATACGAGCAATATCTAAAGAGTTTGGAGGGTAGTGTCCTTTTTTTAGCCTTTCGAAAAACCAAAAACACAAGAAATAAAAGGGTAACTAATTAAAACAGTGTGTTTATCTGCTCTAACGTTAAGGCGCAATTGTTAGCTTGTCCAGCTAATTAGCTTATTACTAGTCGGACACCTATTTCACGCGGCATTATTCTCCCCTTCCGCTATCCGCGCTACCTATTTTGCAAGGTCACCGTCGCTGCATCCTGTGCTTAGCGCCGCCCAAGACAATAGTGATTGGTTTAAAGAAATACAAACAAACCAGATTGTTTTTTCCCCTATACCAGAATGATAATGTGTGGAGCCAGACCTTTCTCTAGCGCTGACACAGCGCTGTGGAGATAAGTCTGGCTATGCGACACTAGCATACCTACAGTAGCGTTACCAAGCCTTACTTCCAAGGCCAAGGAGCACATCCTAACTAACTAACTAGGTAACTAGCTAGTCATTTTCTGGGTTACAGGTTATGTTATTAAAAACAAAAAGAAAGTAGCTAGCACTAGCTCCAAAAGTCGCCAGATGACGTCATACAATCATTTACATATTGGTGACATCATCGCGCATTCATTTGCATAAAGCTTAGTGGTTGTGCCGCAATGCAGCAATGGAGAGACCGCCTGCGCACGGCGGCAAGAGGAGAGGGAGAGGCCCCGTGCTGTTGGCAGAAGAGCCGTGGACTGTGATTACTCTGAGCATCATTGGGAATGAATTACAATATAATATATTTGAATATATTTCTTGCTTTTTCCATGACGGTCTGACTAAAACGCTAAATTTGTTGCCAGTCGCTTTTTAGAAATAAAGTCGCTAAGAGGGTCTGAAAAGTCGCTAAATCTAGCGCGAAAGATGCTATCAGAATTTAGGCCAACATTAGCACCTTAACGTATCCAAGATAGCATTACATAAACAAGTAAGTAGCTGAGCAGCCAAACAGGGTGATGCTATAATGAAATAAAAGACTGATCTTTGCTGTCACATTTTTCCACATTTCATATTTATAAATTATTTGTCACACAGCGACGTCACGCTCGACACACGCCGTTGCCCGCTACAATGCATATCATGCACCTCTGCCTCCAGTGTTTGAACCTCCAACAAAAATGACGCCGCCCCCAAATGCCTGTATGTCTGTGTGAAAGAATTATAATACTAGGATACTTTTCTTTTAGCTAGGGCTGCACAATTTTGAAGAAAAAGATCTAATTGCAATTATTTTGACTGATATTGCAATTGCGAATTTTAAATTTTACATCATTATTCTCATTTTCATTGAAAAACATATTTGAATGATTATGGTGTGATTTCTGCGGCAATCTGTACCAAACAAAGATGTTTTCTCAAGTCTCAAGTAGAACATAACGTGTATGCCAGGACATCTCTGCAGCACCACATTTTTGCAGCACCACAAATTTGTCATTTCAGCCAGTAAAATCAGAGCTCGCCTTTTAGAAATGAGGAACCTGCTTTTGTCTACCTATGTCGGAAACGAAGGGTCCATTGTTTCAAAAAAATACAACGAGTTTTGGAAACCTGCCACTGTCATCACTGTAAACTGTAAGACTGACAGACGTAGCAACAGTAACTACTTACACAGTGAACTCTGACAGGGATACAAATTATGCGCAATGGATTTCTAAAGAAGTAGTAAATACAAGTAAATGTTAATCAATCAGGTGCTTCATCAACATTCATTTTCCCTTTTTCTCTCGGTCACTTCAGCTTTCTGATGGCAGTTTGTGAGAAACACATCGCTCTGAGGTCTATTTCTGTCCCTCTCTTTATATACAAAGCTGCCTGCGAGTCCTCTATGAAATGCAGCTGTTGCCTTTACTAGAGCTGAGAGACCATGATAATTAATAACCTCACTTGTGCCTCACCCGCAAAAGCCAATAAGAGCATGTTTAAAGTCAAAATACACACAATGCCATGACAAATAGTTCCATACTTTATCCACTGAGTTGCTGTTTTGGTCTGCGATGGCCAGCAGTCTCATATCCAATCTGGTGTGGCTGGCAGCGAGCTGATGTGTAGGCTACTCCGTGATATTGATTTGTTCTAACTTTAAAATGAAGACGATGATATCAGAGCATGATTTAAGAGGGATGCTGTCAGACTTTCTGAGCGGGAATAGGGCGGAGAGACCAAACCACTTCTGAATTTGAGTGTCTCTCTCAAGTTTGGAAAAAGCAGATATGCGCACATACACGCAAGCATGCAAAACACAGAAAACATACACGTGTGGGCCACCTCATCTCTATGCCTTAAATTAGAGTGTGACAAGCTGTTCAAAGGAAATAGCTGCTGTCTTTTCTCACTGACAGATTTGAACCCGTGCCCCCTGGAACCACAAAGGCCAGTCGGAGTGCAACGTATCCTCACACAGCGGTTCGTATGATATCCTACGAAAAGTTATTTTTTGTGCGTTTTCCTACGAATGTCCAGCAACACAAGCGATCAGTGCGCCTGTTCAAGCCCCTGCGGTGTTTAGGCAACAAAACTACTTGGTTCGGTTAAGGAAAAGATTGTGGTTTGGATTAAAATAAGTACAGAAGTGGCGTTACTTAAGTAGGTACAGTAAGCTTACTTAAGCCCAGCCTCCTGGGTGAAAGTCCGGTCCAACCATCCACCCCGACCTCCTCCCTTCGCGCACTTTGTCCTTCTTTATACTACCTCACCTGTCCTGGCTCACGATTATGTGTGTTACATACAAATTGATTACGTGGGATATATGTGAATTATATTACTTTTCATAGGTATAGCTATGATGAACAGTGTATGAGACCAGCCTGCAGAGTGACGGTTTGATTCCAGCTCTGCATTGTCAAATAGACTAAAGATGTGAACAAGAGTGTTTAACCACAGAGAAGAGGCCAAGAGGGCAGCACTGTTTAACAAAAGCCATTCACTACGTAACAGTCTTAAATATTTACCCAGTAGAATCACACATCTATCAGGTCACAATTTAATAGTGTGACATATTGGGAAATCAACCCTGTTTACCGCAAAATTATGTTCCCATACAACTAAACTGTATTCTCAATGTTGTTTTGAGGGAAACGTATTTTCTCCCGGTTGCAGTTTTAAACATGTGGTTAATGTTGTAAATTGAACCAAAACACGCAACAACACTACTTAATTAGGTTTGGGCAACAAAACTACTGGGTTAGGTTTAGTAAATAATATCATGGTTTGGCTTAAAATGACACGAACAGCGGTCTCCTGGGGGAAAGTCCGTTGTTAGTTTGACCCATCCACCACCCCTCCCACCCATAGTGGACTTTCTCTCGTGTTATACTCATTATTCCAAGTAACTTTCATTAAATGTCGCTCGATATACTTCGTCACCTGCTCTGCGCGTCGCTTATTGTACGACATCGCTTGCTGCGGCCGTCCGCGGACTTATACAAACGTATTTTTGATACGTCAAAACAATCGTAATCTGCTACAAAATACGTTTACTTCCAAACGTAATTGAGAATGCAGTTTAGTTTTGTGGGAACGTAATTTCTAGGAGAGTTAGATCAGCAGACTGTTTGTATGGTTAGCTTAGCTTAGCATAAAGACTAGAAACAGAAACTAGAAATGTATTTGTTCTGATCCCAGAAAGAATTCAGATGCAAAACCGTATCATCAGTAGAATATTAAACACTTAAGTCATGAGCAGACAAATAACATAAGATTTTTCATGAATATGTGTAATCATTTACACTCTCATTTTGATTTACAGCATTTGCTCAAAGTGTATGTAGTTTAATTTCAGTTGATTTGTTTATTTTTTTGGATGGTCTTTAGAAGTCAGTTTGTTTTTTAATATCACCAGCTCAATTGTTTTTTAATCAATTCATATATTGTGGGTTTTCTGTGTTACCTGTGCAAATAAATACATAGATAAACTAAACTTTTTTTTCAGTTAAGCATGGCTTGATCCTAAATTCCATGAAAAATCTAACCCTCTTGAACTCTCAACTACACCAATAGTGCACCATAAAGACACTATTCAAAGCAAAATGGAAAATCAGAACAACCTGCAGGTAAACCAAAGAGCCTTTGTTCCACCACGGTGTGTCTGATAACTACTTTTATCTTTGCCCACATTTTTCCCCTCCTAATCCCCTGCACGTCGACTCAAACAAGGAAATAAAAAACTCCTATTTGATTCCATAAATCCATTTGGCACGTAAACAAGGCTCTCTCTCAGTGTGTGATCCCAAAGAGGGGCAGCGCCTTATCAAATTACCACAGCTATTCATATCTGCCTCCCCTCTGCTGGAAAGATTTAGGTAGAAACCAATCCCATCTTTCCTCAACAACCTTCAGTCTCTCTTAATTGTCCACTTTTTAGCTACTGGATTAAATAGCATCAGACGGACAGCCAGCGGGAGTGAGATTAGGCTTTCTTAATGTAAACTAATAAATAATTTAAAAATAATAATAATTATAAATAAATAATAAAAAAACTAAAAATACAAACTTCTCTTTGACAGTCTTTAAATTTTAGTCTCAAACATTTTGTCCCTTTGTCTTCATCTCTCCATACATTACTGTCTAATTCCCATCACTGTTGTTTCCTAGTCGTGCTAGGATTACAACCCCATGTTTATTGAGATAAATGTTTCTAATGGAAGAAGAAGAAAGACGTTCTTTTTTTTTTGTATGTATATAATGCTATTTGATTTTTAAACCCTATCAAATTTGGGTTCAATTTGTTCAACTTGAATACAAATTTCATCGTTGGCCTTCACGAGCCGGCGACGCCTAGTTGCTGCTCCCCCGAGTAGAAACACAATCAACCGATGTTGTCCAAAGATAATCAATGAAATTACTGCGCACGTCATTTCTCATAACAAGTAAGAAGCGAGAGGGACAAGTAGCCGTGAACCGAGCTCCTCCAACCAAGTGTCTTTGCAATAGCAACGAGCAAACATCATCTCAGCTTGGCTTCGCTTGCTGACTCAGAAATGAATTACCCGGTGTGTAACAAGAGAGAATACATCCCCGACAAATATGGGGTCAAACAGCATCAATCAAAATGCATGCAATGGCTGATTTTTTTTATCATTCTTCATTTTGACACGCTTGTTCAGCGTGGACCACAGGGACGGAGCAGCCAGTAAGGTTTTGGAAGACTCCTTTTCTTTGGGAGTTGCACAAAGCTGCTGTGAGTTTGAGGACAGATAGTGCATCCAGTCCAAATCCTATCCTATTATTTCCCAGGAAATGTATTAACCTACAGCTCTGCACTACACTTAGCAATGCATTACTGTCCGACAGTGAGTGGAAAATCATATCTGGTTGAAATAGCGTCACAATATTGCGAGGCCTGATGTTAAAAGTTGCGTGTAATCAGTGCTTTGGCATTGTGATCCAATCGCTGCAACCGGCCAAAAGCAAAACACAAACAAGTACAGGTTTTTTTAATCACGTTAAACTTAAACTGAATACAAGATGGCATTTGTGTTTGTTTGGCTGCAAACACCTAGATTGATTAAGCCTTTGTATGGGAGTCGAACAACAGGTGTCTTTGTGCATATACGGCTGCAGCGGGCCGAGAGCGGCCGGCGCTTAGGGTTTCACTCTTTGAAACTGATATGGGTGAGCTGCTTTTCTCAGGCCTAACCCCAAATCTGCCGTTGATGGACAGACCACCCAACTCTCAGCTCGTATAGGCGCACAGTGGGGCCGCTCGCAGCAAAGGCAGCCCCCTGTCATTCTCCTTTGGGAAGGAAATGGATCAGCCGACTGTTTGTCAAGTACACTGTCAGGGTCTCCTTCGCAATCAAACAGCCAGATTTCCTAAACAACGGCATTACGCTAATGGATACCTCTGGAGTGCACGCAGTGCTTTACAAACCCAAACCTTTACATCGGTCTTAAGATGGCTTAAAATGTGACAGCAGCAGCACAAACAGAAAAAAAAAAAAGTTGCTCTTTGTTGAAGTACAGAAAGGTATCTTGTAGGGAAAATAGGACAGTGTGATCAGTAAAAGTAGAATCCCGGAAGATAAATTACATTTTTATGGTGATCTGGCCTCTCCAGTGAAGTCTCTGTTTCACTTTATTGTGGGACTTTATAGGAGGTTTCTGCCCTGTATTCTGATCAGAAAAAAAGATTCCCCCAGGATGCTGCAGTGCCAGAGCCGAGGATGCCAGAGCCATTGGTCAGAGGCGGAGGGCCGGGGGTTAGCCTCGCCGGGCTGCTCAACTGACAGCGCTTCGTCGCCAAAAGTGGACTCAGACTGAGACAAAAGATTCACACCCATCCTCTTCTCTCCAGAAGGATCCCATCCCTAAAGTCTTCCTGATCAGTCACAGCGCAAACAAAGCCACCAAGTAGCCTTTGGTTTCCTGCATTCTGTATACTTTTCTTTATACTATATACTGGAGCAAAAAATATTCGGATGGACGTGGGAATTTAGTTCTGGTGTCCCCCCCTCTGCTTTCCCTCAATAACAAGACTCGAGGACGGCCAAATGTTGAGTCAAATCCTGAGCTAAAAACAAGCTGCTCTACCTCTTGTCCTGGCACATCACACCCACTATCTTCTTGGACACAAACCCTCCATCTATCTTGGTCCAAGATCTATTTTCTGTCAGAAGACATGTTACATACAAGTCGTGTTTGGCTGGTGAAGGGGGCAACCCTGTAGAAGTCCAAATCCTAAACATATGTCCCCCTCCCTCCCCTCGCTGGATGAGATCTGAGATACTGATAAATACTTTCATGGCTTTTCTTGGGGTGAGCTCTTATGAGGGAACCCCTCCCCAATTAAACCGGGGCCCCATGTGTCTCTCCAATCAATAAAATGGGGAACCGGATCGAATAGCTCGGCCAACAAACAACACTATGTAAGCCACACAAATTAAAACCTACCCTCAAGAGGGGGAAAAAAAACCGCAATAGCTGGCCACCATTAGTTTTTATCAAAATAAGTATATGATCCATATACTTATGAAGGCGTGAAATGTTTCAAATATTTCAGGAGGCTTGGATTGGTGACTTTCCTACAGTAATCCAGCATCTCTGCTCTGACATAAATCAGTCCATTGTCACATAAATCATACAGCATATTAAACAACGTGGGTTGAGAAGAAATTACTATTACTATGATTAATTTTTCTGCGGACATTTTTGTCAAAACGCTTACTTCATCCTACACTTTGTTCATTACTCAAACACATCTGGCTGACAGGTGCCCCGTCCGTTGAGTAATTTCATTCCAGCAAAGAGGAGCGAATGGAGAGGAGTGGAGGATAAGGTACTCTATCTTCTATCTGTGATGACATCAGGGCTCTGAGAGCTTGTTAGAGATGGAGAGTTTCTACAGACGGAGTAATCCAGCCCACCGCTGTCAGTGCCCTTTCAAAGCACTGATTACTCCATTTCCAAGGGCCTAATCTCTGTAAACAATCTCTGTTTTCATTATCTTTTAAACTGATTAGCCCTATGAATATAACTTTCCAGCGCTGGACTCAGACAGAAAAAAAAAAGCCCTGCCATATTGATGCCAGCTGTAGCTGCATGACCTTACAAGAGAAATAAAGCTGCGATACAAACACAGATAGAGGAGTGGACTGGGGAGGAACATATGTGACTAAGACGTGCTTGAGAAGAATGACAGACATCGGATAAAAAAAGATTTCCTGAGGGAAAATCCTTAACCTGCTTGTGGTTTTGCACAATTTGCAGCTGGATATTATAGTCGAAACCTGGGAATAAACAAAGTCTCGACCATTTTCTATGAGATTAGATTGACAGTTACAACACATAAAGAGGTTTTTATGGTTACTACTATATATCATATTTAATCGCAATGTTTGGACATGCAAATATTGAAATGAAATCTTGATTCATTTCCCTCTTATCTCTCTCTTTCTCTATCTATTCCGGCGTCCTTCGTGCCATTGGAAATTAAACGTTGCTTTCCACCCCATCCTTTTTCTCTCCCCTCTTTCTGGACAAAGTGAGCTAACGTTTGCCAGCACATGTCTCCATCTGTTAACAAACACTTCCAATATGTTAAGAACAACATCTTGGCCCCCAGCCTCCTCCATCAGGATGTGATGAACGCGGTGCACCTGTCTCAGCATCCAGCCTCGTTTCTGGCAGCGGAGAGACTGTCTCAACCGAACAACTATTCGCCCCCATGACATCAAAGACGGAGGAGTTGAAGACTTCAGATGAAAGCGAGTGGGTTTCTGTGCTTTCTTTTCCATTATTGCCTCCCAATACAAATCATCAACATTGAACCCGCTGCCCCCATTAGTTCGTTTGGCGTTTCCTCATTTGCCAAAAATCACTTAAAGTCAATTAAAATGTCTCTGGTGGAAGACCTGTTTAAAGTCAATGAGCACGCGAAAGACGTGCCTTCTGTTAATCCTATTTGGTAAACAAGTTTTAAGCACTCACATGCACAGGCCCAATCACCCCAAACTGTAAATCACTCTAGACAGTAAATTACCTCCACTAATATACCAGATCTGAGTGTTCACTTGAGTCAACGGAGGGGAGAATAACAGCGAAACTACGTCAGAAGCTGAAGCGGCCTTGATTACAGAAACTGAGAAAGAACTCATCCAATCACGCCAGGAGAGTCAGCGAGTTGGACTCTGCCTTTGTATCGTGACACGGAGGAATGTTTAAGAATGAAAGCAAAAAAAAAAAAAAAGAAGAGACGAGCTGCGTCACCCCGCTCTGAACTCCCCACTTTAATTAACTAATGCATCTCCATTTGTCATAGCGTGACATTGCATGATTCTGAGGCAATCTGAGATGTTGGCCGGGCTACGAGAGGGGAAAACATCAGCACCCTCTACTGACGAGCCGGCCAGCTTCAGGGCCCCAGCGGACTTTGATTTCATTTCCTTTCGTTTACATGAAGGTTGCTTGTCTAATTATCATCTTATGATAATGCTGCCACTGAGCTGTCTGCTAATGAGGACCAGATCCACCCTCTGAGCTGGAAAACTCTGGGCTGTTTTGCATAATTTAAGTCTTTGTTACTGTTATTAAACCCTCAGGATTATGACAATAAATTCAGCAAAAAGTGTCAGAACCACACAAGGGCTACACATTTAGGAGCTGGTCCTAAATCAGTGGATAAATACATACTATACATACTTCTTTCACTGTTTCGAACAATCACAATTTGGCCCCTGTTCTTAGGGACTGTGCAAAAATTATTAAAGGGAGAGAGGGGTCTAAAATTTCCCCTAGAGGTGGAGGTCCTTCTGACTTTTTCTCAACCCAGATTTAGATTTTATTTCTTGCAATTTATCTCTTCCTCAAGAGGAGGGTCCAAAGAAAGAAAGAGAAACATTCAGTTCCTCTCCCTACTCCTATAATTTCTGCACAGTCCCTAAAGTACTCTGAAATTGATAGATGAGTTAAATCATATTAAATAAATTACTTTAACAAATGACTTTCCTCCAGCTATGCACATATCCAAGGCCGTGCGGGCGAAAATAGAAGTGCAAAGCATTGTATATCAACTCACAAGATTAGTGAGAAAGCAAATATAAACTCTGATTCCAGGAACGGTTATCGTTATAAATCCTTCCCTCCCACATCTGCTTGGACTAGAGGGGACAATAAGTCAGCGTAGCAGGTAGAAATTGTTGGGATATATTTGGCTTTTCTGTGAAAGGGAATGACTGAATGTGAAGTGTGGGGTAAAGGTTTGCGTCAGTACCGAGATATTCTGAGATACGGGACGCCTGGCCTTTTTCATCTCTGTGTAACTGAACCTGCATCAGTATGTCACTGTCTCCTCAGCTAAACAAATTAGTATGTTTGATTGATTAGAGTTTATATGAGAGGGGGGATTTGATTTCAAACAGTGAGGGGAGAAGAAAGAGGGAGGAAGAGTGAGAGAGGGGGAATATAAATGTAAAAGACACAGGCAGGAGTGAGAGGGCAAGGGGAGGGGTGAAAGAAAGAGAGAGAGAGAGAAGAAGAAAAAGAGACTGAGCAGCTGGATTGCCATGTAAATAGCTGTGCAGATAGGTAGGGTTGGGCTCCGTGCCAAAGGCTCTACAAAGGGCTCCTAACATCTGTTTGAGGGTAGATTCCTGCTCTGTGTTGTTGTAAGAATAATAGTCTCGCTCTGAGGGCCTGTTCCCTCATCAGACAGGATCATGATCACGCATATACACTCTCTAACATCAGACCGCAGCCCTGCAAAGCTGAGAAACACAAGTCGAGCTGTTATTGACGTTATTACACCGCACCTCAGTCATCAGCATGGATGGACAGGTGGTGGCTCAGATAGCGAGGGCTGCTTTCACCTTCCTTCGTGAAGCAGGAGCAGACCGATGTGAGGCTGCATTTAATTAGACTCATTAGGCAATACAATCCTAAAGAATCAGCGAGTAAAACGTTTAGCGAAACTCTACTTATATACTGGATAAGTAGGAAGTTGACACTATGAAATACAGTTCCAGTTTATATTTAACTCAGCGGACTAATGAAAACAGCAAAACCACAAGTTTTGAGTACGGATCATTAACTGCTAAACCAAAATGTTGGAGACAAACTTAAAATATTCCTACCAAGGTTTTCCCATCGAAAAAAAAACAAAATAGTGGGGCATCTCTGTTGGTGTGTCATGACAAGGATCTTTTTCCCTCTCCCAAGAACATATGTAAGCAATTTGTACAACAAATGTTGGTTTTAGACTGTGTTCCTTACATACTAGTGGCTTCTCAAAACCTGGAGGGCTCCATTCGTTAGTGCTTGAAAGCAAAGCAAACAAATTAATTAACACTATCTTTACATGGGGTGGCCAAGGAAAGCAGGCTCTGAAATGTTACACCATTACCTAAATTCGCATGCATCTGTCTGTGTCTGCCCCCCCTCCCCTCCCCTGCGTACCCTCCCACCCCTGCCCCAGCGCACACAGCGCCCTTGAACAAGGCCGAAGGACCACCTGCGTGAAAGAGGAGACCCTCTCTGTTATGTCTCTGCTAGGGAATGAAATAACACGGAATCCAGCTCTGCAAATAACTCACAGCGAAGATCATTTTCCACATGCTGCTTGACAAAAGGTAAAATAAGAACAGATGATGTCCTCTCTCTCTCCTCTCTCTCTCGCTGGGAGTTTGTAGCTCTGCTCCGCAGCTACACTCAACGGTGCTTACACGATGTTGTGCTGCTTTGCCAGCCAGGAGACGCAGGGGTCTGACTCCTTTAGTCGCCTTGTTAACCGGGTGGCATGAGATACGAGGTCTCGTTCCTAATAGCCGCTGACATCGAGTCAGCCGTTTTTTCATGCCCTCACTTGGCTGAGGTTAAGAGGGGTTCGAGGAACCTGATCTCAGATCTGATGATTATGTGTGAGACATAAGGAGCGGCAGGAGGCCTTTTCTAAACTGGGCATCCATCACAGGAGAGGGAGGCTGCAACTGGCTCCATTATAACTAGTATGAGAGGAGGGGGGGCACTGTTTCAAGCATAGACTGTATATAAGAAATCAATGTAGTTACCGTGACGTCACCCATTGGTTTTGGGACTACGCTTTTGAAGCCTCGAGTTTGGCATTTTGGCCCTTGCCATCTTGGTTTTTTGCAACCAGAAGTGACACGATAGGGTGGAGCTAAGTACAACCCAACGCTGAATAATTTTTAGCCGACCAAAATGTCACAATTAACTTTCATGAACTGAAAACACACTGTGAAAGGGTTAAAGTTGTAGGACGAAAACACGGACAACTCCCAGACCGGACAACGCCGTGGTAGCGACCTGTCAATCACAAGGTAGCCACGCCCTAAACCATACCCTGCTTTATGGTCTATTTGACTCTAAATGGGATCATAATTTACTAAATGAACATCATGCTGTATTGAAGAAGACTTGAAACTAGAGATTGAGACCATAAACTCATGTTTACAATGTTGACTGAGGTAATAAATCAAGTGAGAAGTAGGGTCATTTTTTTTCGTAGACTTCTACACAATCAGACTTCTTTTTGCAACCAGAGGAGTCGCCCCCTGCTGGCTATTAGAAAGAATGCAAGTTTAAGGCACTTCTGCATTGGCTTCACTTTTCAGACCATGGAGGTTGCCCCCACTGGCTTAAGATACATTCTTTACAGGCAAAAATAACAGTTTTTGAGCATCTTGTTGAGGAATTTGCACAAATTATATGCAACAACATCACGAAAGGAATTGCTTGACATTTTGGGAAATATGTATATTTGATTTCTTTCCGAGCGTTAGATAAGAAGATCGATACCACATGCACCTTCAGCATGCTCCATAATCGAATAAAACACACCTCAGTCTGTACAACATGCCGACCTTTGCTCACCCCTCTGAAGAGGACACATATGAAGTTTGCCTAATCCAAATAAACAGGTGAGGCACTTATTAGCCCCCAATTCCCGCTGCAAGTGTAACTTCATTTTCAATTTTGACTCTCTGGCTGTGACTCATGGGAGAGCAACTTCAAAGCTGCAGCCATGCACTTGAGGTCATTATCTTCATTTCTATATCCTCTGCAGGTTCTCAGCATATGGGAACATTTTAACTCTGGATTTTTTTTTTGTGTCTGCAGCTATAAATCTGCCATGTCAACTATAAAATATAGCTGACCAGCAACAGATGTAGCTCTAATAGCTACCAAAAAAAAAGAAATGAAATCAAAATTTACCACTTCTAGATTTTTATTCTAACACTTAATAGCCTGTAAGATTGATTTCAGTTTCGTACATAGGAGATGGACAGTGAGCGAAAATCAGAACATGCTCATGAGGAGGGAAGAAAAGGCGGTTGGGTGTTTCCTTTTAATTTTCTATTACTGTTTCACTTGCCCAATCTCTTTTTTTCTTTCTCCCCTTCTCTCTTTTCTTTAATCCCTCTCCTTCCACCCTTTAGCTGAGACGAATCCTCCTTTCATCCTCTTCTGCAGCGAGGGCCCTGGTGTCTGTTCGCACAAAGCCTGACCATCCCTGACTCCTCGTCAACCCCTTGCCCAATTCATCAAGCGGAGGCCCATGGGCATTCATCACCCCCACCACCTTTCATATCCCGCACCAGCTGAAAGCCACTGTCCCTCCTCTGACTTCAATGCAGCCATGACACACCCGTAAGATTTATAGTGGCATAATTAGTAGCAGTGAAAAAGGCCTGCGTGCTTTGGAGGGTCAATCATACTGTATCCCACTCGGAGGAGCTCTCAAAGAAAGTCACATCTGCTTCTAAATAGATTGCACCGCCACCACAAAAGTTGATGAATTAGCCAAAAAACAAGAAGCCGGGAAATTCATCAAAGCCTCACAGTGACATCAAAACAATCAGACATACTTTGGGTAATTTTAACATACTATTTGTCACCATTCATGGAAGCTAGACACTGTCATAACTCCCATTGCTCTACAGGGAAGCTGCTGCCGCTGCTTGTGATGAGCAGCTCTGAGGAGAGAACTCCCCCCCAGGACGGGGGTTTCCGAAAACAGCTTGAAGGAGGTCTAAAATAACATGCCTAATAGTTAAACGGTGTTATTGATGTAATCATGCCCTCCCCTCCCACCCATCCTGCTGTCACTGATATCTCAAGAACAGTGAACTAATTAAAACACTCCTGGAGTTTGTTTTCATTTCGATCCTCACACAGAAATAAAGTCTTCACTAAACAGCTGCGTTTCTCTTTTTTTTCCTGCAAAGCCACAAGTTGGGACCCGTTGCCCCACTGTGCACAGAAGAGATGCAAAATCCCCATTCAATCATAAATTACACCTATTATTCATTACTCCTGTTGTGGCTTTCTCTGTGTTTCACTTCATGTGCATAGTGTTACAGCTGACTGTGCACCTGAAATATCAAAATGTTTGTCATCAGCTGAGTTCTTATGTAGTCTACAGCTTTGAGATACTTGTACTTTATTTGAGTATTGAAATGTTATGCCACTTTATATATTTGACATAAATACTAATAACATTACGAATTACGATTTGACATCCTAGACGTAATCTTAAAGGTGCTAAAGTGAAATTGAGGGCATTTCTATGGCGTCTCAACTGCTCTCAACATGGCGACGGCTTAGCCGGCAGCTCACAGCTAAAAACCGAATGCTGAATAAGACATTTTTAGGTGACCAAAAAGGTTATAATTAAACTTTGATGAACTGAAAACACACTGTGAAAGGGTTAAAGTTCTACGACGAAAACACAAACAACTCCCAGACCGGACAACGCCGTGGTAGCGACCTGTCAATCACAAGGTAGCCCCACCCTAAAGCATACCCTGGATTACGGTCTATTTAACTCTAAATGGGACCATAATTCACTAAATGAACATCATGCTGTATTGAAGAATACATGAAACCAGCGATTGAGACCATAAACTCATGTTTACAATGTTTACTGAGGTAATAAATCAAGTTAGAAGTAGGGTCATTTTCTCATAGACTTCTATTCAATCAGACTTCTTTTTGCAACCAGAGGAGTCGCCCCCTGCTGGCTATTAGAAAGAATGCAAGTTTAAGGCACTTCCGCATTGGCTTCACTTCTCAGACAACGGAGTTGCCCGCTGGTGCTAACAGTGTAAACAGTATAAACAACTGCAACAGTGCAGACAGTAGTAAACAGTGTTTACCTGAGGGAACCGGAGGGTGGGCGCGAGGCTTCCGCAACGATGTGGTCGGTCAGGACGGCGTTATCAGCTTTAACCGCCAATTGAGGGCAGTGCAAAGCTGCAGCCACGATCTAGCCAGCAGCCGGGCCGGCTATGTAAATAAAGCACAGAGAAGCTCGGATTATAAACACACAGAGGGAGAGTGACACCATTCACTGCTCAGGTAGACATTACTCCACGGAATGGACACACACTGTTAATTTATTCTACGGTAAGTTACTTAACATCAACAATACAATGCCAGGTCTCTGCTGCACTATATATTTACTAACCATACATGAGCAGTAGGCAGACAGCATTACCTGCACCAGCTCAGCAGCGGCGGCTTCCCATGTTGTAAATGTTGCCTTCAAATGAAACTAGTGAGCTCGCGTGTTTACAACACGGGAAGTCGTGTACACAATATACTTGGCTCTCAAGTGGTTAAGTCGTGAGAACACCGCTGCTAAGCAACGGCAATTTTAACGTTACTGTCGGCCACAGAGAATAACAATTTAGCAAGCTAGCAAGTGGGTAACATAATGCAGGAAATGCAAGCTAAAACACAAGCTGACGAGTTTCACTTGAAGGCACCATACGTGCACAGCTGTTAACTCAACTCTCAGTACATCACAACAAAAGGAGGCGCCACCTTGTGGCACTATTTGGCATTACAATAATACCACAACTCGGTCTATTACAACATGAAAGCCTTTTTTTTTTTTTACACGAGTAGTTTTTTCTACTACTTTAGTAAAATGTTGAATGCAGGACTTTTACAAGTATTTTTTACAATGCAATATTACTACTTTTACCCAAGTAAAGAATCTGAATACTTCCTCAACCACTAGTGTTAATTCAGGGAGTACATTTGTTGTGAATTATGACAGTAAAGTACATCTATTTTCACAGTTTGTGGTGTTTTCTCTGTTTCATCTACCAAGCAGAAGAACTTTTGTGGAGCTTATTTGAAACTTTGCACAAAATTCAGTGGGAGAAATCAACATTCTTGAAGAAAATTACATCTAAAAGAGCCTCTGATGACTCCAAAAGTGCATACAGTCTGTGCAGCAGTCAGGTTTGATACTACACGTCATCAGCATTGGGATTTTCCTTTTTTTCCCTTCCTTGCCAGTAGTACAAGTGGTTAAGCTGCTGGTTTGCTGGAGCACATTGCAAACGTTGTGCAGAGGGGCGAGGAAGCACCTGCTTCCAACAAGGAGGTGGAGAAAAATGCTCTCATGAAAACGTCCAGTGGTTGGCACTGACACTTGTGCAGGAGGTTGGATTGCTCTGAGATTATTGCACAGGTTATTTTGATAATCTTGTGTTCGCCTGATACTTTGTGGTTTTCCTTTCTTTTTTTCTTGTTTCCAGGAGAGGCTATATGGTGTGACCAAAAACCAGTCAGAGTAAATTATGGATTGCCTTTGTGGTGGAGTGGTTGTTACAGTTTATGATAGCTTTTCGGCTTTGTGTCAGCTGCCATTTGTGTTTTGAACAATGATGATCCTCGCTTCTGCCTCTGTGTCGCATTTTAATGCACCACAAACTGTTGCCAGAGTTTCCTGCGGCGGGATGGGCGACGTGCTTTTATCAAACAGCCTCGGAGCGCAATCAGGAGCGCAGGAGCGATGAGAAGACACTTCTGGACTTGGATTTCTTTTGTCGGAAGATAGATACAGCTTTCTGAGAGAGCACGAACGTATAGACAGCGGCATATCACCACCAGTGGTAAAAGTTGGACTGAAAGTACACATTCAAGTGAGGAAACTGATGCGCGTAAAAGAAGGGATGCCAGCCAGGCGTGGCTTGTGTTTGAATATCCAATGTGAGAATGCGTGGGGAGTATGTATATAATAGAGTCTTTTCCATCTGATAAACAGAGATATCAAACTGATGATTATAGCAAAGGACGATCAATAAACTGAAGGGGACGCTGCCGGTTTTGGAGGAGCGCGGCGCGCTGGGTACGCTTTGGACTTGTTGTAAACTTTTCTCTCCTCCTTACAGTCACCGAACATTTTTAAATGCCTTCGCTTAATTTGACAGCTGTGCACACGATGGCAGAGGTCGGGAGTTTTCTGGGGACAATCGACTTGGATTTACAAACTTTTCCTGCACTCGGGAATGTGCCCATACCGGAGCCTCCAGTGGGCTTGAGTGAGCGGCTGGGGCAGATCGAAGGGAGACTGACGCGGGGGTCGCCGACGGATTTCGGGCACCTGAAAGGGATCCTGAGGCGGCGGCAGCTCTACTGCAGGACCGGCTTCCAGCTGGAGATATTCCCCAATGGGACCGTGCATGGGACAAGGCAGGACCACAGCAGATTTGGTGAGGGCTAAATCTTTAGCATTTAACTTTTTTTTTTAAATACATTTTTGTATTAATTAGAACCACCAACGACTTATTATACACAATCAATGTTAGATAGGTCTAAATGAAAATAAATGGCCTCCGGTAATCTCGAAGAAAGCAATTGTCAATATTCCCAAAATGTAATTAAAGTTTTGTAATATATATTTATACTATCACATTTCACCGCTGTCACTCTAAACCTGTCTGAAGTGAGTTTAATTAAGAGGCTCTTTCCTGCCGCGCATCTCCAGTGAATACCAGCCCGTGCGTCACCGTCACCTGGCGCGCAGGAAAAGCACAGCCACACACACAAACACACACCTTTCTCTGGCAATCCCCGCTGCGCGTGGGGGGGGGGGGCAGGTGTATCTCTCCTCTATAGCCGCAAACAAGCAGCGCGTGCACAAGCAACAGCTTGCTTGCACGCGCGCCCGCTCTGAAGATTTGGTGCCATTAATGTAAATGGAGCGAGGTGCGGCTCGCGGGAGAACGATAAACAACATGAGGTCAGAGGGCAGATACGCACATGTCTCTCGCCTCATATCCATGCAGTCATCTCGCAGGTGCAGGCCCGGCCCGGCCCGGCCCGGCTCGGCTCGGCTCGCTGCGCAAAAGAAAGAGCCGAATAGCCCTAAATTAAAGCATGACCACTGCGGAATTCAGGGAAGGTTTTAATGTATCAGACTTGAGCCAAAACAAGCCGGTTTTACAGGGATGGGTGGTCCGCGTGTTTGTCTCTGGCTTCACTTAGTTTTTAAAATGCAAGGTCTTTGTCAGAGCTGCAAGAACGACATGGCTTTGATTAGAGGGATATGAAACACACTCTTCACCCCGCAAAAAAAAAATTAGAGGGATCTTCTCTGTCATCCTCTGGCATCGGATGAGGTCGGGGAGATGGGGACCAGGTGGCTGTAAGCTGGCCTCTCTGCCAGTCAGCTGCAGCCAGCTGGATCCTCTCTGACTAACCTCTGCATCACAACAGCCAATAGCTTTTCATTTTACCGGTTGTTTCCCTGCCTTTGATGTCACTTTACTGTAACTTCCAGTGAGTCAGCAGCCCACCAAACAACTTACCCACATCTCAGCATCATAAAAGTCACTTCTCTGGGTCTGTATTAGTAGCCACTGGGAAGGTCCCAAAGACAGGATGCACACATTTATAGACACCACACAACCTTTTGATTAAACGAGTGATGTGTGTTCTTTAGACCAGACTTTGAAAAGCAAGCTGGAAAATCAAATAAATCTTTATCTGGTGCATCCAGTCCGTAATCAATGACAAAATAAGTTATGTAGTGGCCTTATTGTAGAATGGAGATGCAAGCAGGTCTTTTTCTTTGAACATATAGTGATTAAAAAGCCTCATTGTGGCTAAACTAAAAGCTCCCAAAACCAGTTATCTGATGCATATTTTGACTGGTCTGCTGTCACATAAATGGAGGCCACTTGTTGCTGTTTGTGGGCTTTCCTGACTGTTTTTTTTGTGCATTGTGTGTGCATTGTTTGACCTCAGGTATCCTGGAGTTCATCAGTCTGGCAGTGGGTCTGGTCAGCATCAGAGGGGTGGACGCTGGACTCTACCTCGGCATGAATGAGAAAGGAGAGCTCTTTGGGTCGGTGAGTCAAAAACAACCCCTCCTCCTTTCATTTTACAACCCCGCCCTCGCCATGCAGCCCAGGGTCTCATTCACAACAAGTCTGGCACTCGACGCACGTGACGTGTTTTACAGAATGCACCATTTTCCAGCCACTCTCAGAAAATGATTTTTTTTTTTTTTTTTTACAATATACGTCAGAGCTGAGCTATCAAAAAAAAGGTTTTCAGGAGCAATCTGAGTTTGTTATCAAGGTTCCCGTACGTGGCAGATGGGAAAACCACAGTGAGACAAAACAAGTATGTTTCTTTCACAGAGTCTCACACTCTCTGTCACATACTTCTCTCTCCTGCTGCTTTCCTTCAGTATGGGGACCAGATAAATGAGTAAAGACACTATAGATCCAAGGAATAATGACCAAAAACAACACCGGCAGCAGCAAAGAAGAAGAAAGAGTTACTATACTTGTTTTCCATGTGAGGCGATTCAAGGAAAAGCAGATTTTCCAGAGAGCAAAGTAACAACCTCTTCATTTAGTTTTGAGATATGCAGAAATATTTACATATTTTCCCAAAGTGGAGACAGGAATGTTTGGAGTCACTTTGGACTTCGGTGGAGATTACCCCTCTGTGCACAGCTGGACTGCAGTGTTAAATATAGAATAAATATCTTGTGCTTTTTCAACAAGTATCTGGAGAACACTTAGGTTCTTTTCATCCTCTCTCATGTGTGGAGACAGATAGAGAGAGGAAAGGGAACAGATAAAGACAATGAAGGGGAAGTATGTGAGGGGTTACCTGTATCAGGTGTCCCAGGGCATTACCTGAGGGCCTCTCAGGGCCCAGACTCCCCCCTGGCTCTGAACAGAGGCTACTTTTAAGCACGGCCATTATGTTGAAAGTGCAGATATTGTTACTGCGTGCTATCAGAGTCTGGCATCCTGGAGCTTTGACCCTGGGGGAGGAGGGGGGGGAGGCAGTGATTTGTGGGGGGTGGTGGGGGTAATTGCACACCTGACTGAGTCACCTGACTGACAGAGGGAGCGATGTAGACACGTCTGTCTGGAGCTGAGAGGCCAGGAGGTGGAAGGGGGGGGAGGGGAACAGGTAGAAGGGTGCTTCCGTCCCACAGCCGCCAGACCTTGACGAGCTTTTGATCCGATGAAGTTTGTGTGTGTGTGTGTGTGTGTGTGTGTGTGTGTGTGTGTGTGTGTGTGTGTGTGTGTGTGTGTATTAGGATGGAGCTGGCCCAGTCATGTGCCCCTCAGGGCTGTGTTTACAGACAACAGCTTCACCACATAGCCGCAGCCAAGCAGAGCCTGACAGCCAATCAACAAAATTGCTGCTGGAATAAAAACCGAGACTCTTGCACAAACACTTGCTCGACCTGCGACGTGCGTTAGAGGCAGAGACCGGCTGAACATTTGTCTCGCCGTGCAGAGAAGCCACATCCCACTAAGCCAAAAAAGGGAAAGGAGTGTCGAGGAGGGAGAGCGGGAGATATAGTGACACCCTCGAAAAAGGGGTTCGCATTCGCCCTTTCGGTCCTGGGCGATACCCCGGACTCGACCGAGGTTCGACCCTCTCGCCGCACGGCTGACTGGTCTTGGCAGGAGAGCAGCTCCGGCCCTGATGTCTCGTATTGTTCTCACACACTCACTCAGCCAGCACACTCTCACCTGCTGAACCCGCAGCCATCGCTCATGCTGCGCTGTCAGTGGAGACCGAGGCTTTGAGAGCTTCTCTCTGTGTGTGTGTGTGTGTGTGTGTGTGTGTGTTGCAAAGGGAGAGAGAGGGAAAATTGTACGCCTGTTCTTGTTGCATCACAGGGAGGGGAATAATTCTCCGTGCTCAACGAGAGGTTAACAGGTCTGAGGAATGAGCGTGGGGCGTAAAGTGGAAAGCAGCTCATAATGACTTCCCCTCTTTTGTCATAACGAGCACCTGCCTTAATGAGTTTCTACTGGTTCATTCCAGCTTTCAAGTGCAGGTTCACAATAGGTAGTGAAATACACAAAGTAGCACATCAGGAAGAGAGGTATATCTGCATGCAAAGTGGCGTCATCCATCTCAATCTCAGCTGCATTTGTGTGCCTGTTTATCTGTTGCAAATTTTCTCTCTCGGTGGCGTGGGAGCAGGAGTTTATGTTGTTTTCTCTCCCCCAGAAGAAGCTGACAGCAGAATGCGTGTTCAGGGAGCAGTTTGAGGAGAACTGGTACAACACCTACGCTTCGACTCTGTACAAGCACGCGGACACGGGACGCCTCTACTACGTGGCGTTGAACAAAGACGGCTCGCCCAGGGAGGGCAACAGGACTAAAAGACACCAGAAGCTCACCCACTTCTTACCCAGGCCGGTGGAGATCGAAAAGATCCCCCAGGCGTACCGGGAACTATTCCAGTACAGGTGACCAGTGCTTACGCTCGGTGAACCGGTTACATCCGGAGGAAGAGAGATAAAAGAAGAGGAGAGAGGGGGTGTTGTGGATGTTTTGGGACCTGGTACAGAACTGTTTACCCTCAGCTCCCCCTGAGGTCACTGTGTTTGCGCCCGGGCCCACCGCCAAGCACTGACATAAACATTTGTGCGTGTTCCCTGGATGTCGGCGGGGAAGTTATCTTATAAAACCACTGCATGGACATGGACGGAGGATGACCGCCCAGCTGTGGGGGTGATCAAATCAGGTGCCATGTTTTCTCAATAACCACTTTTTGGAGGTAAATGCGTAGATACTGAAGCGACATGCAACGACAAATGGTTTAGAGTAGCACTAAGCTGATGGGGTTGGGGGGGGGGGGGGGGATGAATGACTATGAGAACACAGAGAAGAGACTCCAAATGACGGGAAGCACTGCAGACGTCACATTGTGCATTTGGTATGCACTGTACACAGTTAAATGTAAGAAAAGGCACATTCCACATAGGGATAGATGGGAGAAGAAGAAGCTATGAGCTCCATGGATGTTAAAGCGACAGGTCGGGATAGTCAGGTACTAAAGAAGAAGAATGTCTGCGAGGCAGAGAACAAACTGTTACGAGGCGAACTGTAGTTTTTATTAAGTTGTCTTCAAAATCAAAGATGAAAGAGGGTCATAAAATCTCTAAGATGAATGTGTGATAGATGAAAGAGCACTTACTGCACATCCCCAGTTCCAGCTGTAGGCTCACTCGGTCTCCCGTGTAATCATCGGAGTCTAATGATCTCATACGTCACATTTAAATAAAACATCAAGCGGCGTCTTGTAGGAATTGTATGCGAAACAAGTGATTAAGCTCGGGACAAAAGCACTTCTCTGACTGTGGTTGTAAAGAATCGTGATGGGCTTTTGTTTGAAAGGATGGCGACTTGTAATGTTCAGAGTGTCGGGAACATTACTAAAAATGCAAGCAGCTGAGGTGTACATATGGGTGATCCTATTTATGAGATGTACAATATATTTATTTTCTACATATAAAGTATAAATATAAATCTATATATTTATTTATTGCAAAGACTTTATTTTGTAATGAACTTGAAGTTATCTGGACTGTAGATTCTACTGAAATTACACACAAAAAAACAAAAAAATAAAACAACTGCAATGACAATAAAATTGTCCTGCTATCGAGAACTCATTGTGAGAGACTATTTTTGCTTGGATAAAAAATACCTGATGTACCAATTAAAACCAGATATAGAATCTATGTGAATGTTGCATTTCTTTCCTTTTATTTTCAGCCATGCTAGCAGGATGACTCGGACTTTGGTCCACACTGAAATATCTCAACAACTGTTGGATGGATTGCTATAATATTTTGTACAGACATTCATGGTCCCCAGAGGAGGAATCTTAACAACATTGGTGACCCCCTGACTTTTCCTCCAGCGCCACCATGAGGTTGGCATTTGTAGTCTTCACCTGATAATGAACAGAACCGTCTTAGCAACATGAAAAAGTAGCTTTCTCTGTCTGGACAAAAATGATTTCGGCTTTACTGATGTAAGATAAGTTGTATCTGTACTGATGTAAGACCATTATTATGCCGCAGATGCATTATTATTAAAGGGACAGTTCGGGTATGTTGAAGTGGGGTTGTATGCGGTTCTTACCCATAGTAGGTGTATTACCTACAGTAGATGACGGTCGGCACGCCCCCATCAACGGGAAACAGACAGGAGTACCGACACCGGAGCAAAGCAATACAGTGCTGTGGACGGGGACGGAAGAAAAACACATTTTAGCCACCTAAAAGAAAAAAAAATTGATACCGGTTTTAAGTGTACGCTATATTTAGAATATTTTCACAGCCGTCAGACAGCCCTTTCCTTCTCCTTTTTAACGGGGAACTGAACTGAAAGTTAAACTTATCTATTCTTTCTCCAAAGCCAGCAGGCTCAGATGACAAAAACAGTATAGATATGTTTCACTTTCAGTTCAGTTTGCCGTCAGAAAATATTCTGAATATAACGTACACTAAAGCTACACCTTTCTGGTAGGTGGCTAAAATACGTTTTTCTGCCGGCCCTCGACCACAACAGCGTATTGCTTTGCTCCGGTGTCGGTACTCCTGTGTGTTTCACGATGCTGGATGCACGCCGACCGTCATCTACTGTAAGTAATACACCTACTATGGATAAGTTCCTCATATAACCCCTCTTCAATACTATCCCTTTAAAATACCTCCGATGTAATTTCTGCATGACATTTTGTCCTGCTGTCCAAAAGATTGAGGTAAAAAGATACCGCAGATTTTTGTTCCCAGAGGAGAACACGATACAATCCCATGCCAATTTGCCCTCATAAACCCTTTACCAAGTAATGTGCACAGGCCCTCTCTGTCTCCATAAGGTCTTAGTCAGCCTACATCCACCGTACAAAATCAGATTCCTTATGCAACTGGATCCCGGCTCCTAATTGGCTTTACACATCAGCGTGGATTTAGAGCAGCGATTGGTTGTTCGTTGCAGGGGCCTCACAGACTCCACCGCGGTGTGTAGTCTGCAGCCTTTTCAATGGACAGAAACAGCTGCCTGCTGCACAGAGAACCAGCAGAGATGTGCCGCAAACCTGGAGCGGTGGTAATCTGGGGCCGAGAGGGGATGGGATCAACATTTCAACATCTGCAATAGTTGTAATGTTTCTCCACTGGCAGATATCTGTAAGCTGTGAGAGCAAGATCCCCTGGGGGGGAGGGAATGGAAAAGTCAAAGACATGCAGGGGAAAACCCTGGCAGACTGAGAAATGAAAACAATACCAGGAGAGGGAAAAATAGATGAAAGATTGAAGGGAGGAGAGAGTGGGACAAAAGGCACTTAGTGCTGTTGGTGGGTGTGAAAAAAAGGGACACTGCATCAGGATGCATCGGCTCTCGGTTCTAAATTTTTTTGAAATATGCTTTGCATTCTTGCCGAGAATGAGATGAGATCGATACCACTCTTTCTGTACGGTAAACATGAAGCTGGAGGCAGGAGACGGTTAGCTTAGCTTAGCATAAAGACTGGAAGCAGGGATAAACGGCTCACCTGGCTCTGATCGAAGGTAAAATACATCTGTCCATGCTATCTAGTTAGTCCTCCAGAGAGTGCTGAAAATTTCATTTTACTCTCCAAATTTCCTGCTCAATATATCTTGGTCACAATTCTTTAATAATCAAATTTATGGTATCAAAAACATGTATTGTGTGTCCATGTTTTGTCGGCCTGAATTTGGACACACTGACCGTAAACTAAACGTTCAAGTCAGGCGAGGTTCCTTTGCTAAACATCACTCCACAGCTCTCTCCACTCATTTCTTCTCATCTTCATCCAACTGTCTAATAAATGGCATAAAAAGTACCAAAAAAATAATTGCAAATATTTTGTTATCAGATTTTTTTTAGACCCTCAAATATCAATATTGGTATAAAAGCCTCAAAAATCCACCATCAGTCGAGCTTCAGATACATTTTCATGCAGGTGTATAAAGAAATTTTGTTGCTAACCAGAATGAGAAACCTCCAACCGTCACTCGCCTTAATAAATCCAGTCAGTGCCGAGGAATGCACTGTAAATCATCAGTATTTCAAAAACAAATGACTCAAACACAGGAGTTGCTCATCCTTTTGGTCACTTTATTAAATGTTATATTAAATACTTATCAAGATAATAGCAGATCAGATTCATGGCAAATAATGTCGGTGTATTTGCTAACACAAGAACATTCTTAGAGGAGGGCAAAAGTTTCTCTACATTTATGAAATACACCTTGTGCAAACACAGGAGCCAACTAGAGACAACATCTCTTTGTGAGAAATGTACATATTCCTCTTGATTAACAGCTACACCAGTTTTAAGCATTTAGAAGCAAAAAAAAATGTGCCAAAGTAGAATACAGATAGTCTGGGGGGGCCTGCCTGGTGAGACTAGTGTCCAGAAGGCTTTTCTCACAAAGCAGAGGACGCAAATCAGCCAGATACGTAATAAGATTTCCTTCTTTACTCTTTTCTAGCAAATCCACCGTGAAAACACAGAATCCAAACGTTGACGGACAAGTAAAGGGAAAAGTTTTTGGGCCCTGTGATATCTGGCTGAGCTGGTTGTGCTTTGTGAGACCCAGTCGCTCACCCGAGCTGGGGATCAACACAAGTGGAACATAAACAATGAACAAGGACGCACAGTGCTATGCTAGACAACACGTGACAATGAGGATGATGTTACAAAAAGGTCATAGGAACCGGCAGGCAGTTTTGAACAACACAAGCATTCCATTACCATGTTCAGTGACAACTAATGTAAACACTTAAAAGCATAATAGAAAAGATTCTCAACAAATCTCAGTACTTTACAGAGCTTTTTTTTAGGAAATGAATATAAGGCCATTTTTTTTTTGTCTGTTTTTGTTGACTTATCAATTGCTTCTATCTCCCAAAAAGAGCAAGACTTCGCAGCACCATCAGCTGTCTGCTTTGCTAGATATTGGTGAAGGAATCTACTGGGGCTAATAATCGTGTAGAGCTTTACATCAGAGAGTCCTGTCACCGACGACACTGGTCCCACTCAGGTTTAACCTAGGCATTTAAAACAGTATAAAAAACTGAGTTTAAATTATACGGAAACCCTCTTTTAAGAGAAAAACAATACAATGCTTTAAAGCATCGGGGGTAAAATTTGTTTGTTTTTTTAAATACATGAAAAATGAAGATATAGAACTTGAATAACATTAAGGCGGTATATACATGTTTTTTCTCCTGTTTCAGTCATTTATACATTTATACTCCACCTTCTCTCAGTGAACTACAGAATAAAGAACTGAGAGTCTATCCCACTTGAGGCCCCAGTGGACAGCAGCCTAGTCTCAAAACTACTCCACCCTCTGCTTGGTGCACCAGATTGCTTTGAGCTCTGAGCGGTGGTGTCACAGTGTGTTTGTAACAGAGAAACTGGGCCTCGCTTGGACTGGCCCACTGGGAGCCGGCTAGCTGAGTGGGGGGGGGAGGGGGGTGGGGAAGAGTCCCTCTGACCTACAGGCCCTTGGAGGGCCCGGGATTCTTGCCTTGATGGGGGCCGATGCCGTGGAGCTGCTGGTAAAGCCCCACCAGGTCCATCTGGCTGAGCCCGCCGCCTCCCATCATGCCGTTCTGCATGGCCAGCTGGTTCAGGTAGCTGGCCTGGTTAGCCAGGGCCAGCTGCTGCTCCTGCACCTTCCTGTTGGTGATCAGCTTCTGCACGTACATCATCAGCTGGGCAGACACAGACATAGAGGGGACAGTTAAAATAACGACAAAAATACTACGATAATAAAAATAAGGAGCAGCTGAACAACCAAAACCTCACATGTCCGAAGTGCGTGTGAAGATAAGAGGCAAGAAAAACAGATTTATATACATTGAAACTTGCCAAATATGACAAAAATTCATCACTAACGTATAATGTTATGGCTTATTGACACAGCAAATGCTATGCACAAAAAAAACAGGTTATTAGAAACAATCAGGTTAAGCCAGGAAATGAAAGAAACATTTACACACCAAGTGCAAAAACCCAGTAATATTTACATGCAGCTGGTCATTAACAGGTTTTCTCCCCCAGTCCCCTATTATATTTCTGAACTACAGTTAAGTGTACATATGACGCTACAGCTTGAAGCACTACAGCTTGAAGTTAGAGGGTCAAGTACAGTGGTATCTCAGAGATGTAGTCAAGGTTAATAACAGCTTGTTTACCGTCTGCTGCCTGGTGAGAACGTCCCTGTACACCGCTTCCCTGCGCTTGATCTCCAGCTCCACGCTGGCCTGTCGTCCCAGAGCCATGGACTGGACCTGACTCTCTGTAAGTGCTGGGTTCTCCTTCCACTGTGGGGAGAGGACAGCTCACACATGTTAAACCTCAACCACCATCAACCATGTATCACGTTGCAAAACCAGTGACAGAAATGTGACTTCTTTGGACAAATAAAAAATTCATCTCTAAGAAAAAGTTTGATTTAGACACTCACCACTCTGGCGATGGTATCTTCCAGCGACTCCCGCACTAAAGTCTTCAACGCATTTGTTGCTTCAATGACTTTCTGTCGTCCCTGGTTTATAAGGTCCTGAACACAAGAAAAGAAGACAGGTGAGCTTTTCTCATTTCCACCATAAGCAATGGATACATAACTGTGGGTATTAATTATCAAATATTTACTAGGGGTCGACCGATTACGAGCCTGGCAAGTTATCAGCTGCAATATTCTGCAGAATTTTTTATTTTTTTTTTTAAATCTGATTGACGATAAAATAAATTATTTTAAAAGTGTGCTACTTTGGCACTGACGCAGCCGCCTCGGTCTGTAGTCTCACTCAATGTCCCACCCACAGTACTATCTGATTGGTTACATGTCACGAATAAAAGCCTATCACAGGGTTCCTTTAAGACATTTAATGCCACTCGACATACCTGGAGTCTGTTGGCGGGTTGATTTGGCATATAGCGTATTGTGCTGGGGACAGCTTTTCAATTAGAGGCGCTCGGAGCGGCCGCACAATAAAAGTCAGAGCGCTCTGAAAAAACATGCTGGGTGCAGCGCTTTTTCTTTCCTTATTGGGGAACAATTGCAAAAAAGATGCTGGCGCTCAGAAAAAAAACGCTATATGAACACTCAGCCTCACTCTGCATGCGGGATTCTAAGGCCTTGATTGTCATCGTGCTGAGTTTGAAACACGTCGTGCACCCTATGCCTCCTATACAATGCCTGGTACCAGTTTCAGCCATGCTGCATAATCTTGGTTAATAGTTGATCAAATATGAGTGTGGTTGGCTCTGCTATCCTGATCTTCATGACGTTAATGAGAGAGAGAGATATTCTGTACATTTAAAAAGAAGTTGTTACCAATTATTTTGAGATTTATATTATATATGTATATTTTTTTGTATTATTCAGTAGCACATCACAGCATCACAGCAATGCCTATAAGCAGCGAATAGCAGCAAAAGAAGGGCTATAATTGATCAACTCTGCCCTGCGCCAAATGGCAGACAGACAAAGCCAGCGACTAGCTGGTGGAGAAACATTTTTCACAGGAGTTGGTGAAGACCAAAACAAAGCTAAAAAGGAGTGTAAATATAAGAGTTACATTTATCAGATGGGAAGAAACACAACTCCAAATAAATACTAATCATGCAGTGTGTGCTGGATGTGAAGGTTAATACGGTAGTAGTAGCTTTAGCTCCCAGCAGTATGTGTGATGATTTTAAGCTCCAAAATCTTAAATTTTACAAGAGGAATGCATCACTTAGTGAGTTATTGAATCATAATTTCTCACGCACGCAGTATTTTTACACTCATTTCATGTCTTCTCGGGCCTTTGTCCCTCTCCGTCATTCAGACGTGCCACCATATATAAATAGCTGCTGCCCCAGACACGGAGCATTACTAACTGTTGGGCGGAGGAGCTGGGCAGAGCCGGGAACGTCGGGCTACTAGACTGTTGTCACAATTAGCAGTGGGGTCTGAGGAATGTGGGGCGCCGTGCCGTGGGGGGAAGGAGAGGGAGGGGGTGCGAGCGAGGCAGGCGAGGGGCATGTGGAGCTCATTACTTACCTCCAGCTGCTGGTTGGTCATGGAGGCCAAAGCTGCCATGTTGAAGGAGAAGTAGTTGGAGCCACCCATGTCCATCTGGGGGTAGCCTGCCTGGTAGTTGGACCTCACGAACACACCCTGAGAGAGAGAAGAGCAGGATTAGTACACTTCAACTGGGCAAGTGTTAAGAGCCGCCAAGGGCATGATGGGAGAGACCGTACGCCATCACCGTCGAGAGACGACAGCTCACTTCGGCCCGTCAACTTCATTCACACAGTGACTCGTCCGGCTCTTCACTTCCAAGTTCAGTCATTAATGTTGACAACAAATGCTTTCAACTCTTCACACGTAGAACTTGTTTCACTCTGCGAGAGTAAAATGTTTCCTGGAATCGGCCCGTTCCTGTTGTATTAAACACGTGTGTGTGTGTGTGAGAGAGAAGTGACCTGAAGTAAACAGTCTTGTCCCAGTAAAGGCCAGCAGGATGCCGATGTTTGTGCGTAATTGAGCCTCTGCTGCAGATGGTTTTCCTGTGCCCTGTAATCTGGCCATCCGGTATGTAGGTGTGTGTGTGTGTGTGTGTGTGTGTGTGTGTTTGTGTGTGTGTTGGGGGCCAGTGGGGGATCATTGGACCTGGTCAGAGAGACAGGTGTGCAGGCCTAAACAGTTCAAAACCTCAAAACAACCACAAAACCACAACACACATGAATTCTCTCTCTCTCTCTCTCTCTCTCTCTCTCTCTCTCTCTCTCTCTCTCTCTCTCTCTCTCTCTCTCTCTCTCTCTCTCTCTCTCTCTCACTCTCTCTCTCACTCTCACTCTCTCTCTCACTCTCACTCTCTCTCTCTCACTCTCTCTCTCTCTCTCACACACACACACACACACACACACACACACACACAAATCTTCACTTTTGGGTTTGCTATTTACAAGGAGCCACTCTTGGACTTCAGCTGCGTTCTCAGATGAATCTGCAGACTTCATTCATCTTCACACAGACAAAAAATCGCGACTTGACTTCATTTCCAAAAACCAAAAATTTATGACATGAGCCTTCTCTAAGCTCTGTGCCGAGCCGAAGTCCCAGTGAGGACGAGGGCTCCTGGGTTCAGTTTAGTTTTGGGCGCCTGATCGTGTTCTCACAGTTTTTCCCATTTCCTGAGTTGCAAATCTGATATTCATACACATAGCTTTTCCTGGCCACCGCCGGCCAACCCTTAAGTTGTGAAGACATTAGCAGAGGCCCGGGTTACGTTCCAGTTGTTTCTCCTACAAAGCTCAGAGTATACAACGTGACACTGAAAAGCCTCTCATGGAAGTCACTACTTGTGCATCTTTAGTGTATGACAAATTGCAGTAGGGTGACCAGACGTCCTGAAAAATTTGGGTCAGTCCTACTAGCAGTTGTCCCGGAATTTAGACTAAACCCGTTCTGATTAGCTCTGATAGCCTAATAAAACATTAAATACTGATCGTTGTATTGCCCACAGACGGGCACCGTCATGTCCGTAGCCTACATGAATAATTATGTCTGTTGTAGTTTTTTTTTAGCCGTGTACAGGAGTGCCGCGAATTACACATATAGCTATTAGGGATGTCATGGTGAGGATATTTTCCCCCCGGTTAATAAACTTGTGACAACACCGCTGTTACAGATTAAAACAGGACATTTTCCAAGACAAGATGACGCTCAATATCTTGTTGAATAAAAAACATTTACAGAAAGGAATTATACCATCCATCGCTGACATGGAAGAGTGGGGAAGGAAACACCTGTGGATCATTGCTGCCTTACGAGATACAAACAAATAAAGCGTTTTACAGAGTCTGCAGGAAAGAATACTACTAGGCTATTATTATTATTATTACTATTACTAGTATTACATGACCACGCCCACCGCCAACTCCCCTGTCCCGAATTTCACCCATTCTTATCTGGTCACCCTAGATTGCAGTGATGCGAACGCAATTGAAATCCTCACATTCAACCTCAGCGCCGCTGTTTTTCGCGGCGACTGGGAACCCTCTGTTCTCTTGAAAAGCAGAGGAGCTCTGAGGGAAAAGCCGCTTAAGGCACACAGAGGGCAGAGGAGGGAGAGTGTGTTGGAAAAATAATCATTAGGGTGAATTAGAATCTAGGATTACACAGGAGGGGGGGAGAGGAGACCTGCTCCTGCTCTCTTACAACATCAACCCCCCTTCATACACTTCTCCAAATAAACCCCACTAATTGCCCATTGATTTGTCCAACAAGAAATGAGAGGGAAGAGGAGGGGACAATGGGGGAGGTGCAAGAGGAAAAAAGTAAAGAGTCCAACTCAGACAGAAGAGGAGTCCCTAACCCTCTGTGGACCTACGTACTTACAGTAGTACTGACTGCTTGGACAGCATGTCAGGGATTTGTATAGCAGATCACTGGCCTGATGGTTGGCCAAAATGACGATGACAGTAGTAGGCGGGTAGGCCCCGTCATCCGCTTACTCTAAGTGATGAAAGGATCGTACAGATCCAACACTAACTCGCACATCTTGACAAACAAACCGTGGGGCCTCGCTTAGCTCACCTTGCACTTTGATGTCGATGATTTGGAGGATGATGGATACAAGGACTAAGTGCTGCATGTGTTTGCCTTTGATTTTGGAACTGGTGGACATGCCAGTGTGTAAGCATACATGTCTGTGCGTTTTTCCTCCTCGCCTACCTTCTTCTCTGCTTCATACTCGGCCCAGGCAGCCTTGCGATCCTCCTCGCTTAGGGCTTCCTCCTCCTTGTGGTCCAGCAGGGAGTCGTGTTCATGGTAACACACGATCTGGTCCTTATTATTCTGCAGCATCTCAGCCAGGAAGGGATCCTACAGAAAGGAAAGATGACAAAAAGACAGAAAGGGTCACGGTGGGTTTAGAGTCGTCATTGGAGGGGAGGGAGAGAGACGGCTCTCAAGGAGCTGAAGAAGGCCACACTGGCCACCTGAGTAATAGAGGTTACTGTATATTTAGACTGGCAGCACAGCAAATAAAGGAAGGGTTCACAATTTTTCAAGTCCGTCTTAAAACAATAGTTACATGCCCATATAAACACATCCACATGTAAACATCCCTCCTGTTCATACTGACCATTTAAAGATACCCTCCTAATGTGCTTTCAATGTAAGTAACGGGGGACAAAATCATCAGTTCTCCTTCCATGCAAACACGTATTCAAATGTTCATCTGAAGTAAATACGAGGCTTCAGCCCTCCGAGTTAGACCAATCAGGTGGATAGCTTCCAAATTTACAGTGTTTCAGAGGGAATTTTATATTGAAAAGAAATTCCCTCCAGGCATTCCTGAGATATCGCATTCCTGAGAATGGACCGGACGGACGGACAGACAACCCGAAAACATAATGCCTCCAGCCAAAGCTGTCGCCGGCGCGGAGGCATAAAAACCTGTTTCAATGTTGATATGGGCACCTGGCAATTATATTAAAACAGACTTGAAAAATTGTGAACCTATCTATTAAACAAGATTTCACGCACTGTGCGAAGCATTCCGCAAGAACACTCGTGAACTGAGGTAGGTCTTGCGGATCAAAACAATGAGTTTCTTAATAAAAATCTTTCTATAGATATATTTTTCTGTTGGCAGCTTTTTCAATTCACCTGACCCCTGAGACGTTCACAAACAAAACTGATTTAGCTAAATACATTCAGTATGTGATTTGAAATCCAGCACGTTTCCCTTCATTCGGTAGTCACCAGTAGAGAGATGACCGGAAATGAGAGGGAGGAGAAGGAGAACGACATGCAACAATGATCCCCGAATCCAACCAGGAACGTTGCAATCACAGCATATGGATGCTTCTTAACAACTTGGCCAACAGGACGCACCTGATTGTCTCTCGAGTCACCCACAATGCAACACGTAACACTAGCGTCAAATTTAAAACACAGTCGGCTTGAGCCAAACGACCTCAGCGACAGGAAATCTGCACTGAAACTAGACATTGTTTGGTTTGAAGAGCAAGAAGATCTCCATTCTGTATGTAGTCTTCACCTGGCGGTTTTGTGTTCATATTGGAAAAACAAGGCACCAGTTAGCATGTTAGCAACCTGCATTGTTACTGTGGCAAACAATACAAATAGTTCCAACAAAACCTGAATACACAAATCCAACCTCATCTCAGTTCCAACACTTGGATTTGAGAAAAAACAAACAAACTCGGACTTCCCTATAAGGAGGATTAAAAGGACATGAAAAAAACACACACCACATAAAAATAAATAAATAAACAAATGTAGTTTTTTTGGAGGGGCTCTGGTTTCCATGACTACACTGTTATTGAAAACAATACCTGAGTAAAATTTAGAGAGCCGGGCCAGGCTCTGCTCACACAAACATGGTTTAAATTACTCTCTCTGAAGCACGTTTGCTTTTCTTTGTCTTGACGCAGGCTTTACATTAAGCTGGAACTTTGCAATCTGGAACCAACGTCATACAGAAGTTGCATCATTAACCTCCACACGGGCCAATTCACAGAGGGGCTCTGCTTTCCTCTCCGCCCCTCCCCTCCTCCGTCTCGCTTTGAACTGCGACAATGAGTGTGAAGTTGCAAACAAAATTAATCATAGATGTCACTGGTATTAAGGAGGGGGAAAAAAGAAACACCAAACTATGAAATTAAGCAGTGATTGCAGACCTGTATTGAATAAAGAGAAAATAAACACCAGACCAGACGGAGTGAAACTGGATCCCTAAAATGGGGGAGAAGTGAGCGGCACGAAAAAACCACACAAGAACTTATTTTTAGGCCTCACAACTCCAGAGAGTGACGGATAAGGTGGCTGAAATAGGTAGGAGCAGGCAGGGCCGACAGAGCTTCACACCCGCATACGCATCAACCTCCCAACACTTGGGCCCTGAACCCGATTGTGCTCCTCATGTTTATGTTTCCCAGCCATCACACTCAATCAGGACAAAACCAGGCCACCCCTGAACAACCAGACATTTTGGAGCGGCGGCACAGCCAGCGATTCAACTGCTGTTTTGCTCTCTAATTAGGACATAAAAGCACAGAAGAGCCTGTTGGCATCCATCCTGTTTTTTTTCTGCCAAAATAGGTGAGTACAAGGTCACAAAAAGGCCACAGTAGATGCCAGAACAGGCACATAAGTTGGCAACTGGTATAGATACAATATTGCGTTGTTAAGACAAAGTCCAAATCTGACTCAGTGGTGGCAGTAAGGATTGTCCAGTGGCAACTCAGAGGTTCAACTGGGAAAGTTCCCCAGAAAAGATAAAAAATCTACAAATTTTCACATCTCTGCTTTGCGACTGGCCAGTCGTCCTGTCTGAAGGAGGAGAGCTACGGCGGGTACTCCTGATTATTACGCAAAACAAACAGTCCTCTGTATTATGGAATTAAACCAATTCCTGTAAAAAACTTTGTACCGCTTGCAGTTGATTCCTAATTAAAACAGATTGAGCTGGATTATTTTTAAATCAGCGACAACTACAGCCAACAGGCACAAGTCCACAACAAGAGCTGGCAGCTTCTTGCCTGTTTGCTGGCATAAACAGAAACTGTCATACTGTGAAAAACACCCCGGTCCCTCACCTCATCTGAAAAAGCCAAAGCCTCGCTGAAGACAGACCAGATTTAGGATTAATGCTGTAGTTTACTGTTAACTACTAAAGTTTAAACTATGCAAGGACAGAAAGCTGCAATCTGTTGAGCTTGTAGAAACTGCGTGTAGGTTTTATTCAAATGCATGAAAGAGAAGCACTTTTGACTGTCGACCTGGTAGCGGGTCAGTGGAGCTGCAGGTCAAATGACAGTACAGACGCTCCCACTGGAACCCAGTGCAAACTGGGATAGCAAAGTAATCCCCACCAGCAAATGGCTCTGGGGTGGTCCGGTCCATCTCCAATCCCAGTGCGCTCAATGTGTGTGTCCCGAGCCAGCACTAATGATTGTAGGTAAACTGACCTGGGCTATTGTCATCCTTATGGAGCTGCATGGTGAAGCCTATCACTTTACTGCAGGGGAGGAGAGAAAGTCAGAGACGCTGGGTGGGCAGATGCTCAGACAGAAAGAGGTAAATTACCCCACTCAATTCGACTCTGCATTTTTTTTTCCCCTTTTAGAAAAAACATGGGGATGCAGGGTGAGCATTTCTGGGGCGTGAAGTTTGGAAGGGAATTTCGGCATCAGAGTGTGTGTTCAGATTTAATAATGGAGGTGGCTGTCCACGTCTGAGGATAAGCTCCAGACTTTCAGTTTAGACCAAAGTATCTCAACAGATTCAGTCTGCATGAAGGCCTGATAATCTGCTGTTTTGATACGAAGCAGCACTTTTGTGCAAAAAAAAAAAAAAAAAAAAAAAGCCTTTTATTCAACAAAGGGTCTGCAATTGTGCCGTTAATGTAAAAAAAAGCTCTAAGCTGGAAGTCTTGGCTTCAGCCGACTGGTAAACAAAGCAAAGAAAAAGGGTCAGCAGAGCAAAAAAAACGTATTAGTATACTAACCACACAAGGCATCCAACACACATGACATTTACCACTGTATGAAACCCTTTCCATTGAGAGAACAATTTATGCCCTCCTTAAGCCAAATTCTTGTACATGTATGGCTAAACTGCCAGCAGTCCATAAATGATGTAAAGCAGTCTTCAAACTCAGCAGCTCTCACATCAGAAAGATGAAAACTTGGGAGTCGACATAAGTGGGCCTCATGTAGACTTTACAACTTGGCACAGGCACCAAGGCGAACTTTACCAATAGACTTTAGGTGACGCTCAACTGTAAAAGGTCTGATGCAATTAAACAGGCAGGGTTTTTGGCCGTGTTATCAGATATTTTCTCGAGCCGAGAACATTCTCAACCATGTTAACCCAATTTCCTGCACCTAAACAGCCTCTTATTATGTAGAGACCGCTTTAACCATGCTTCTACAGTCGTGTTTTATTTTATTTCTGTCATTGCCACAACAATAAACCTCTACTTAACTGAGAAAAACACTACATTAAATGTGCAGGAGAATGAAAAGTTGGGGAGATGGGGAGGAAAAGCAGACTTTTGAATGGATTCTAACATAAAAAAGAGAACAGTACAGAGTTAAGGGAGAGAAAAGGAGACAAATTACTAGTTACTTGAGTTTTCTAGGGGTTTTTGGATGTATTCAAAGTGGCTGTCTCTGCCAGGAACTACTTTTGACGCACAGGTGTGTTAACCATAGAAACAGAGGGGGGCCAAGACAGGATCCCGACAGCAGGAATGCGAGTGGCTGAGATATTTGTAATACCTAAACATAGTCAGTCAAAACTGTCTCTCCCCCCCAGCAGCACACAAATGATACACATAACCCTAGTGGCCTGCTCTTAACAGTTTCTCAACAGAAACGCACTTAACTACGGGTGCTGTGCCTGACATCAGGAGGCCACCCCTGCCCTCAGGACCGCGTTGTCTTTACACCCTCCAGGGCCGGCACGCAAGTCAGAGGGTTTAGCTAGCTGTCAGTCAATTAACAAAGAAACAAAATCATGCATGTCACAAAGGGCTAAACAAAGACAATAAACGTACCGCATTCCTATAAAAACAAGCCTCAGCTAGCAGAAGTAGAGGGGTGAATTTCTACAAGAGCTCGATACAAGGACCAGCCAGCTGGAGCTGGACGTGCAGGTCAGGAGGGATTCGCAAAGACTCAATTAGAGTATAATGGTGGAACTGTACTGGGAGGGGAAAAAAGTAAAAAAAAATGGAAATCAGTTTCTAAATAAATCTTAAGTGAGAAGCAGGCTGTGCACTAGTTGTAGTAGTAGATCACAAAGTGTGGGAGTGGAGAGGTGGCAAGGTGTTGGTTCAAATTCGATGTAAAGGTCTGTTCCCCACAGTGCTTATGGCTGCCAGGCTCGGCCGTTTCTCACGGGATGTTCTACAGACTAAGAACCGGGTTATGCTAGAAAATAAGTGGTTCATAAGACGCGATATCCAACCATGTCCGAAATCACAAGCGTTTATAGCTGTTCGGAACGGCCACACTGGAAGGCGGGGTGAAAAGCCTGCCGTCATAGAGAGGGGGAGATGCAATAACGCTTAAATGTGGCCCAGTAGGGATAATGTTGCACAGTTTCAGACAGTCAGTCTCTCCTGGAATGTATTCATAGCGCTGCACTCGTTGTACACGTGAAAAAAGTGACAGAAATAGTTGTGTAAAGAAAAAAAGAAGGCTTGAGAGAGAGAAGTTCAAACCCTGGCTCCGTTCTCACCTCTGCACAGCTGGCCAATTATGGCGTGAAGTGGGTGTGAATGTCGGATTGTCGGTTTTCAGGGACACAGACCCCCAATTCCAATGTCGGAAAGGTGTGTGTGAGGAGGGGGTTTCAGAAGCTGTTCGATCATCTGACACCATTCTGAAGGAGTATAGCCTTAAGACCTGGCAAAATTTAGGCCATCGTTGTATGGCTTCGGTAAAACACAGTTTTAAAACAGGTACTGTTCGTGTTCTGTGAATTTCTAAGCCCATTTTATTAGCTGGTGGTGTGTTTAAACCTTTTCCTGCTCACTGACAATAAAACACCACAGCCTAGCCAAATAAAATCAGTAACAAACAGTAAAAAACAACCACCTCTTTGCTTAAGAGGCAGAAACACCACTATCTCCACAGAGAGTAGTCTCAACAGACCAGAAAGCAGCCAGCGAGGGCAATGGCTCTCGCTTTTTTCCTCACCTGCAACAACACGGCCTCTTGCTTTTACTATCATTAGCGTTCTCTCCACCTGCAACGCAACAAGCTCGGGCATGTTTTCTGAAAGCTGGCAAAAAGCATTCTGGGAAGTACGAGAAACCACTTACCCAAGTAGATATATAGACTGGGCAAGCGGAGAGTGGGTACACCAGAAAACAAATTTACAAAACTTTCAGCACAAAATAAGCCCCTGTAATCCGCTGAACATCAACGACTTGTGATATATATAATGCTTAAAGTATTCAAGGGGGGATTTTCCTTTAAGGTCAAAGTGACTTCCTACCCCTAATGAGACAAGCATGGTGTGGCTTATTGCTCCAGTCTGCTCCGGTCTACGGTGTGGTTCCGAGTGCAGCCTCCCCACAGCCTTTCAGTGTACCTGACAGAGCCTAATGACCACTGCAGCCATCACCTGCTGAGAGCACATACAGTGAGGTACGCCCACAGCCTGCCAGCTTGACCGACCGTGTACAATGCAGCGACGTTTGCGGAGAATCCTGCGGCGTTGTATAAAAAAATTGTCCAAAAACTTTACAAGTGGTCGCATATTAGATGGAAGAGACGAGTGCGATGAACAGGAAATAGGTGACGGGTGTCTCAGGATGGGTGGGGGGGGGAGTCAAAATCTCATGTCTGGGCTGCGAGGACCTTCTTTGTCATTAGGAGGAAGTGCTCCTGCTTCCTTTGTCTCCAATTAGTATTCTCTGAAGAGCGCAGAGACATCTTTAAGAGAGGGGTTTAAATAATGACCCTTCATCATGCAGGGGCAGGCCAGAGGGAGTAAAAGAAAAACAACTTTACTGAGCTCGCTTTGAACATTCGGAGGCAGGGTGGCGAGTCGGGGCAACAGATGGTTGCGAAGATGGCAGGGAAAAGATGGGGTGGGGTAATGGTGGAGGGGGAAGAGAGCGTGGACATCAGTAAGGGACAAAGGGAAGGATAGGGTAGGATACGAGCTGAGGACGGTGCAGAAATAACCACAGCAGGGTATTGGCAGGTAGCACACGTAACAGGAGAACAGGAGAGGAGGTAGGTGGGAGTGATAGCAGATAAAAGACAACTATTCAGGGAGTTTTTCCCTACTACGAGGCTTTGCACAAGCAAAAGATGAGACCAAAAATAAGTGCTCCTTAAGCACAACTATCCAACATTGCCTCTGTGACCCTAGCTTTACAGCAATATGCCCTCTCTGGCTGAGAAAACAGCACTTCCCAGTGTGAAGGGTTTAGAAGAAGAAGTAGAAAACTCCCTCTGCCGCGGCTTGAATCGTTCTCTCCTTCTGTGCAGAGCGTTGTTGGCTGAAAGTGATGGAGGGTGTCTGACTCATCTTCACATCATTCCAGACGGCAAATTCCTTCCGTAATACTGCAGTCCTGCTGCCACATCATAGTTAACCCCCTGGCCAAAACAGGTCAGCTTATTAAAGAGCTTGTCAGCCTCTCCGTCTTTTAATACTGTGTCACATAAATGTCACTGGGCTCATTAAAAGATCATACACATCTAACAGGCCGCGGCTCAATGAACACATCTTTCCTCTTGAAATCTCCAACTGTGCTCCGCTGCACTGCGAGTAGGCTACTCCCGGTTTAGAGGAATATGGAAGGTGAGAGCAATGATATCAGCTGCTGGCTGAGTGGATTCATGCGGCGCTCCTACCTGTTAATACCCATGAAGGGAATAGCGATAAAAGATCTTTTGACCGCGTAAATGGAAAACAGATTTTTCCATCAAGGTGCACTGAAAGGCCTCTCGACTGTCCAGTGAAAGAGCAAGCGCGTTGGATATACAGTGTTTCTTTTATCCATTCTGTTTACAGATTTCTGCAGCGTTACCCAGGTCGAATCAAAACAAAGAGGTAAAACCACTTAAGACGATCTGAATAAACCCAGAGACTGCAAAAAGGGAAGGAGTGGGAAAGGATGGGAGTAATTCAAAGATCAACAGAGAAGTAAAAGACAGCAGGGAATTAATGAAGAAAAGAGGAGTGCAGGTTTATAGCAGAAGCAGTGTTGCAATGAGAAGACTATTTAGTAAATAGCAGTAAACACACAAATCTGTGCAGCTGTGCGGGGTTGGATGGCCCATGTAAGGGCTGTGTGTTCTTATTAAACCCCAGGGGGGCCCAAATAGTGACACGGCACCTGCATTAAGGGGAGAAAAGGCGAGCGCGGGATTATGAAAGGAAGCGAGAAGAAATAGAAAGATCCCGGAAAGGCCAAGCAGGATACAAGCTGGCATTGCGTCTAAATAACAGTTTATCAGTGAAGTGCTAAACTTCAAAAGGAAGAACATACTACTTGGTGCAACTTTGGAAAAACAAGCTTGGCATTTAAACTGGCATTCTGTGCCATGTTTGTTGAAGGAAAAAACTTTTACTACTGTTAATAGGTTTCAGGCTGCTTTGCTGCATATCCTTTGGGGATCAGTCTAAAGAAAACCATGAAATCACAGTCAACGGTTCGTCAAAGCCCAGTAAGATGTATGATTTATTCAAAATGGAATTTCACAAAAATATGCTTGGTCCAACATAGAAGCATATTTGAACAATTTTAAGTGTATACATATGTGCATGTTTACCTTAGGAAGCACGGGCGTGGCTTTCTTGCTCTTCTTCCCTGAGGGATCATCCAGCATTTCCGGCTCAAAGGTGTAGAGCTCTGCCAGCTCTACACCTGTAAAGTGCCTCTCAATCTGCTGCTGGTCCACCACCCGGTATGCCAGAGACTGTTTGGTTACCTGCCGGTCATAAATCTTCTCCTCCATTGTACCCTGTAAGAAGAGAATGAAATAAGAAGACAGCCAAGAAAGAACAATCACAGCTTTACTTGCTAGGGTTGGGACGCTACACCTATCTCCCGATTCGATACTATCACGATACGTGGGTGCCGATTCGATTTGTATAGCGATTTTTAAGTATTGTGATTCTACAAGTATTGCGATTCGATATTAACTTTTTAAACACTAGACCATGGGAAAAAGTTAAATCATACACTTCTGGGGACTTTTACTTTGGAAAATATCTAAATTAACACAGTAAAATTGTTTGATTTTCAGCATGTATGTAGTCCGAGATGTCCTGAAGTCAAATATATCAGTCACTGTCACATTTTTTTTCAAGCAACCCAAAAATCAAAGAATAAAGACATTTCCCTCGCAAATTATTTTCTTTTTTATTTATAAGGGACATGTAATGTTTTATACTTTTGGTGAATATAATAATCCATATATGTATTTTGTATATACAGTTCCCTTTGTTAACACCTTATTTTGAAAACCGGACTTTGTCACATGTGTTTACTTCTGGTAACTTCGCCAAGTCCGCCGCTAGCTCTCCCGTCAGCTCCATTCTCTTTATCCGTCCATGGTCAGCTCAATCGGGGCCGTTTGACTGTATTAACCATAAATGTCAGTATATGGGTGCTCTACAGTTGTAGCGTCGGCCAATTTGACCACAGAGATGAGAGTGACGGCTGGCTTGACCGCACGTTACCGCAATACGATAACGTTTCCTGTCCGTGACAGAGTTAGCATGCAGCTTCAGCCGTGATGTCTAGCTCTGCTTTTCCTGGTAATGTGTGAAACCCAAAGTGTTTCCATACTTTACTGGATGTGTAGTGTTTACCACTGTGGATTTAAAATGCGAGGGTGCAGGTCGTATCCATGCCGACCCTCCGCCGTTTTCTGCTCCGTCTCATCTGCCGCTTTCTGCTCAATACGGCCGGCCGCTGTTTGTATTGCGTGACGGATACTGAACGGATATGATGTCACGTTACTCCGACTGCAACAATGAGCTCACCTGGGCCAGCATTCTGTAAACAAAGACGGTCCTGATCTGGCCAAAGCGGTAGACCCTGAAGATACTCTGGATGTCGTAGGACGGGTTCCAGGAGGCGTCAAAGATGATGACCCTGTTGGCTGCGACCAGGTTGATGCCAAGAGAGCCGGCTCGCGTTGAAATGAGGAACAAACGACCTCTGGGGGAGAGATCGGGGGGAGAGAGAGAGAGAGAGGGGAGTTTGAAATGTCATTTTCATCATCAGTGATATTTAAAATGTTTGGTAATTTGGTCTTATCGTTCGGTGTTGTTTGAAATAAAAAGTATATTACCTTATGTTAGTGGTGTCATTAAACTCTTCAGCCCACTTCTTCCTGGTGAGGGCGTTGGTGGAGCCATCCAGACGATAGTAGTCAATGTTCCTGAACCACTTGCCTTCACCTTTACAGACATGTTACAGGTAAGAAATCGGCTATGACTATTCGACATCTACGCTCCACAAAACCTTCAAAAACCCACGCGTCACCACCAACTAGGCCTTTTCCTTGTCAAAAGGACTTAGTTTGGGTATTAGCAGACGGCAGATAGATGGTTGTGTTGGTTAGAGGCCAGCCGTGTTTAGCCTTCAAGATGGCCAACCCCCTACCAGCCTTCATAACCAACATTTCAGTATGTTTCCAATTACGGCACTGTGATCTTTTCATTACAAATTACAAACCCTTGAGCAAACATTTTTTTGTGGAATAAAAGTCAAGGTCTAATCATTTTCAAAATGAAAGTAAAAACAGCTGCTGAAGTTTAATTAGGAACATGACCTTACACCAGCGGCGGTGTGTGTGCGTGTGTGTCTGTGTGTGTTTAAGGGTAATAGGCACACCAGCGTGTACAAAAATACATGTTGCATGCAGGCTGTCTTACGAGTGTGAAACCTGCATCTCCATATGAAAATACTTCAGCCTTCTCCAAAGCTAATGTTAACATTTTTTTTTTATTTTTTTTATATCTCACACACAGTTTAGTCAGTTCAAAGACTACAGTGTAAAACCACAAAAATGAACCTTGAGACAGACAACTGGGCTCCTCAAGCTCCATAAGTCAGTAGCTGCCTGGCTTATAATATTAAACACTGCTCTGTGATTTTTAGCACATCATGAAACCAAAAGCAGCCTTTCAAATCATAACATTAAGAGAGAAGCTGATCATAGGCAACAGTGGGATCATTCGGTGGAGTGAGGTTAACACATTGACAGGCATGTCGACTGAGTACAATGAGAACTTTTTGAATGAGAGGCCCTGTCAGACTACCCTAAAGAAATTTACCTTTGTATGGAGAGACTTTCTCATCATCTTTAGCTCTGCAAGCCAGCTCCAGGAAATCCTCGATCAGGTCCAGAGAGATGAGAGACTGACTGAACACCAGCCTGAAGATGGATGAGGACAGAAGATTCACCAGTGTCACTTTACAGTAAGACTGCAAACCAACTGCACAACAGAAAACACGAAGGTGTTCTATGTGCAAGATTTTATTTACACACAGACACACTTACACTTTTTCATCTACTTCCTCTGCCATGCGCAGGATCTCAAAGAGGAGTATCATCTTTCCAGAGTGCTCCAGGATCTCACCGTCAGCGTCAACGACAAACTCCTTGTGCCAGTCATGAGTGGGACTCCCTGGTGTTGAGCTAGCGGGCTGAGCTGTTTGTGATACACAGATAAGTCACTGATTAGTCTTCACGCAGTCGGTCCGGTCTCTAAACAACAATAAGTAATAAAAGACATCAAGCTCACAATACAGAACTTCACCATTACATTTTCCTCTGCTACGCTACAGCTGCAGTATGTGCCACAAGAATGTCATAAATTAAATTCCCTTAAATTTCAATCAAATTCTTAAGGCTTGCGGTCTTGTTTTTTTTGTTGAACTTATTCATGCATTTTAAAATAACATTACATGTAATAACACAAGGATGTCTATAATATACTGACCTCTACAGCATCGCAAATCCAGCTCAAATTTAAATTTTTTACCATAGTTATTGTTTTTCTTTAGGCCACACTCAAACGGCGTTTTCTTGCCTTAGGGGTGCCATTAATGTACACAGACCAAAACTGCTTAACAGTTGACTGGATCACCTTTAACCAGCCAGAGCCACAAACACTGAATGCACATTCAATTAACAACTTAAAACATTACAGTGTTTATTGACGTCATATAAAATTAGTCCCTGAAGTCTGCATATTTTTTCTAACTTCTAACTTCGAACAACACACCGCAGATATTCCCGTACATGCAGTTCTGGTACCTCTGATGCCCAGCCGACTACCCATAATGCTCCCATATGTATAACAAACTTACTTTCTTCTACTACAGGCTCTTCTCGTCTGTTTCGACCCTCTCCGTTTTTGCCCCGAGAGCTGGTGTTCCACTCCTTGATGACCTCCACGTCATCACTGTCCGAGTCATCAGTTTCTTTCTTTTTTCCCTTCCCTTTCTTTTTCCTATTAGGAAGGAGGAACGGCGGAGGAGACGGGGTCAGCGAGAGTAACAGATGCAAGAGAGAAGGGCAGTTAAATGAGTTCGTCTCTGTGTGACTGAACAACAAGGGGAAATGAAAGTGAAATGTTATTTTACTTTTTTGACTTCTCGTCGTCAGAGGTCATACTCATGGAGGATTCTTCCGTTTCTGAAGCGATGAACTCGTCCATACTGTCCTCGTCAAAGAAACCCTGCAAGAGAGTGCACTCAGTTTGAGTCTGTGAGACGATATAGGTCAAACCAAACGCTGAGAGCTGGATCGTGGGTAACAGAAATGATGCATAAGGGAAAAATTTTGCCGCAGTGGCAATATGAGTGTTGTTCTCCCATGGTGCATGACCTGTCAGCACTACGTTTCTATTGTTTTCCTGCAGTGTGTGTGTGTGTGTGTGATTTGCGCCAAAGTATTCCCAGTTTTTGAGTGAGTGTGGTTCGGTCTCGTCTTCCCCAGCCCTACCCTGTTTTCTTTACTGATGTAGTCCAGCTGAAGGCACCAGGGATGGGTCCAGATTCTGCTGAGCACCTGGAAATCCTGGAAGAGTTTGGTCCCTGCGCGGCCCCGGCCCCCCTCCGCAGCATTCCCCACACCTGCACACAGGGGAGAGAGTGTGAGGAGGAATATGGATCTATGTATGCGTTATGAACTTGACAGCGTGCCCTCAAATCTCTTCATTCATTCAGACTTGTGTAGAAAATGTAGTGCAACAAAACTTGATGTCTGCCCCCAACTGCCTGACTATGGACAAACTGGAATAAAGTTATTAATATTTACACAAAACAGATCATACCAAGCAGCGAGTGTCAGCCACTCTTTTGACAGCAATACTTTTCTAGTCTCATCTGTTCAATCAGCGGATTTATGAACTTAAGTGAGTGGCAGCTGCTGAAATGTTTATGTTGCAACTGCACAGTGTGTTGGCCTGCATTGACCCAGGGAGGTCAGAAGTTATGGTAGGTTTTACCATAAGCAGCAGCAAAAGGAGGGAATGTTCGCGGCCACCCCCCTGCAGACCGACTGGTGGTCTCGGGTCCAAAAACACCACTGTGGAGGTCTAGAGCCATAGTCACAACTTCTGCACTGTGCCCTATGGACAACCTGGCCTAATGAGCCACAGCACATACCACCAAACCCCCCCCCCCCCCATCACTCCTCTTCTTACATACCGGCTCTCCTGTTCTTTGTTTTCGCTTTTGGTGTAAAACCTCTGGCCCCTCCTCGCTCTAAATTTCTTTCCCTTTCCTTTATGCCCCCACATTCCCCCCTTTTACCCCCAGCCCTCTGTTCCCTCTCTCCCAGAGCTCTTCATTAGGGAGACGTGGGAAACTGGGCTTAAACCCTGCCTGCGGCACTCTGCCAGCTGCCACTCTCTCACACACACACACACACACACACACACACACACACACACACACACACACACACACACACACACACACACACACACACACACACACACACACACACACACACACACACACACACACACACACACACACACACACACACACACACACACACACACACACACACACACACACACACACACACACACACGTCCTGGCCACATTCTCAGAGGAAAGTCCACTAAACGACTTAACAAAGCAGCACGAAAAAGTGAGACCAGAAAGGCCTTCCATTTATCTAAAACCCTTGTCTGAGTAAAAGACAGCCAGTCAAGAGAGCACTTTCAAGAGAAACAAGACTCCTGCAGAAGGATTTAGCCTAGTCCTAGACTACGCATGTTTTCCAGTGGAATTCTCAATTGAATTTTGTTCTAGTCTAAGACTAGGCTAAATCCCTGTCTGGGCAATCAGAGCGGACACTGTAAAGGCCCTGCTAGCAGCCCCTAGAGGTCTTTCTGCTCCTAACACCCAAAAAGATCAGAGTGGTTTGAACCAGGCCAGCAAGTGGTACTGCCCTTCTCAACACCCTGTTCATTTAGAGCATGGTTCTCACCTGTGAATTGCTCCAGGTAGTATCTGTAGAGTTTACACTGGATCGGAGTCACTCTGACTGACAACACATACTCATGTTTAGGAGGCAGGAACTTGGTGAGCGCAGTGTAATCTTTCCTCTGTGGGAAGAAGCAGAAATAAATCAATCTTTTTAAGAGGCAAGTAGAAGGATGTCAAAGAGAAACAGGAGTCAATTGTTCTAGCCAGATTTTTTTTTTTACCTGGACACAGCCGGCCAGCATCTCATAGAGGATGTGAGCCCTCTTCTTCATGATCCGGACATCTTGTAGCGTGGAGTCGGCACACTGACCATTCTGAATGGGGTTAATGAAGCGGTTCCTGAACTCCTTTACTGACCCAAGCAGGTTCTCCTTGATGAAGTTCACCATGCAGTGGTCTGGTAAGGTGACAAAGATCACAAGTTTTAGATACATCCAAACAAAATCTTGGTCTGACGTCAGCAATATAACCAGGGAGTCTCACATTCAACAAGGTTGTTTTGCAGAGGCGTTCCAGTGAGCACAACCCTCCTCCTCGTCCTGATAGAATTCATCGCTTTGGACACAGCAGACGCCTCGTTCTTCAGGATGTGACCTTCATCACAGATAACCATGTCTGGACCTGATGGAAGTAAAAGGAAAAAAAAAAAGAAAAAAAAGAGAGGCACATCACAGGTGGAAGTGCAGCTGGAGACATATTGTGTAACAACAGAGTGATGTCTTTTGGACTTCTTTCACACTCTTTCAAGCTTTAAATGATCATTTCAGCTTTAACGCCAAGATTTTAGGCCAATTCTAACTTGGCCAATTTCTGATAACGGTCTGATATTGTTCTTTGTGCATGTGTGTCAGTTCAAGCGCGTGATCTGTTCAAATTCATTACTACATCAAACGGAGACTAATTTGACCAATGCCACATGAATGTATAACAGATACCAGCTGTGAATTTGCAATAAAATTATAGCAAAATGCTTTTGAACACTGACCGGTCACATTTTAATTAATCATAACCTGAAAAACTTTCACAGCTGTCCTTCATCTTTTCTACTAGCACCACCACTATTTCGTATGATGGACCAGCAAGCAATGAACGTAATCTTGGAGTGATTTAAAATTGCATTAATGATAATAATATAATAAAGATGTGACCGTTTATACCGAGACCACTCCGAGACGGAGACAAAAGTAAAAGTGGCCCCAATCCGAATAGAAAAAAAAATGTGATTACATTTGTTTTCTATTCACGCACTCATAAAAAAGAGCTCATACATAAGGGGGACATTTTAATTGCATGTTTACTTTAACTTGCATTTTAGACGCAGAGGCATTACACAGCACTGTACCTGGATCTACCAGTGTCTTCTGAAAGGTCTCTTTGAGCTTCTTGCTCTTGATGTTCCTGCCCTGCGTCAGGTTGCGGTACATCTCGTAGCCGATGATCATTACGCCGCCCGTATCTTGCCATCGCTGGAGGGCGTATGCTCGGTCCTGTGGCCTCTTTACTGTGGCCAGCTCAATCACCTGGAAAACACAAGATAGACATCGATCAGAAAAAGAAGCCATGAATCAGGATGTGTGATAAATGCACACAAAAAAAACAGCACCGCTGTCAAATAGGAACTACTTGAAAGGTTACAAAAGCAACTCCTTACCTCTAAGCTCTCGTCATCCTTCATTCCTACTTGCCACTTCTCAAACTCGGTGAGCCAATTAAGGACAGTGTTCAGGGGACAAACCACCAGTGCTGTGGCGAAGTCTAGCTTCTCGCAAAGCAGCAAAGTGTGAAGTAACGCCACCACCTACAGGGCAAAAACAGAACTACAGTTAAATGTGGCTAACAGTGTGACACCACACAGGTCTGCGGACACTAATGAACTCATCAGGGTTTAGCAGGCTCATGGCAGAAGTTTACATATACAATTCTCACAGTTCTTACAAGCACTATCGCAGGTTTGTGACACTTAAAAGATGTTATATTAGGCTTCAACTGCCACAGTTACAAGACTGGCAGTACCTGAAAGTTAAAGCAGTCAACCCGAGTCAAGTAACTCCACATAGCAAACACTTTCAAAGCATTTTGTATTTAGTACTTGAATGAAAAAGTGAGAAAATAATAATGTTTCACAATTCAGTTTATTGCTGTTTTAATTCAGACAAATTCATTAATTCAAAATGAAATAAGCAATTCCAGGTACATCGACATGTACCAAGTTATCTGAGAGGGATAGATACACATCCCTAGTGTTGTAGTTTTTTTCTACATCAACAGCTTAAGATGCCATGGTGAGGAAATTTTCCCACCAGTTAAACTCTTGACAACACCGGTGTTGCCGCACAAAATCTGTAGAACGCCTACCTTGATCTTTATTGTCGAAATTTCGCTGCAAGGGCCGCAAGTTTCCACCTAGTGCCGAGCACATCGGCTGCAACTGCTCCGTCCGCCGCACCGCTTCATACCAAAAGCTACAGATTGCCTCTTTAACATTATCAGGTTCCCTATTAGCGTTGGGTTTAAATCCGAAATATTGCCAAATAGGCGCTTGCTTTTCGTTTGTCATCAAATCGTCCACTCTCGTCTTGTCTGTCAACTCTCTCGTCCCGTGTGTTTGAAATCGGACTCCTGCTACTCTGTGCTGCGACTCTGTATGGAGCAGTTTCACTTTCAGCTTATAATTGTAACGTCCGTCGTCCAACTATGTATTGATAACACGCATAGTATTTAACAAATTCGAGTTTTTTTATTTGATGAACGTGGGCACTGATACATGAAAATGAACTAAATGGGTTTTATTTCCATAAAAAAAAAAGCAAAACGACAGTGGGGACGGTGGGCAAGTAATGTAATCGGTGTATGCCCGACAAGGTGTAACACCGACTACCGCTGCAAGCCTAATTCATGTTTTTTTTTTCCTTATTGCACAGCTTTAGTGTAATTTTCACCCAAGACAGGCATGCTGCTCTCTCTTCCATACCTGCAGAGTTTTCCCCAGACCCATACAGTGAGCGAGGATGCAGCCGGAGCCAGAAGACTTCTCGATCTTCTTCACAGATTCACAGCAACAGTCCCACATGAACTGCACCCCTGAAACAAAACACAAAAACAGAGGGGTCAACATTAGTCCAGAGCATCTTGGTGTTTCACATGCAGGCTTACGTTGGCTAAATTTGCAGTTCGGCCGTGTTTTTGTGACCGAATTCACTTTGTCCTTACCGTCGACCTGGTGAGGTTTGAGCTTTGTGACAAGGTTCCTGTGCACCTGCACCAGCGGCTCCTTGGTCTCTTCATCCTCATCCAGCACCAGCTTGGTGGTGATGGGACAGATCATCTGCGAAGACTCCTCCACCACAATCACCTGAAGAAGGGTCAGAGAGAAGACATGTCACGGTTTCATTTCGAAAGAAATATCAATCCAATATTACCTGAAAGAAAAATATTTTTTACAACTTTTCAATTAGTGTCCAACGTTGTCCATAATATCCTGGGATACGCAATTTTATCATATAACTGTAATTCTGCAAGTGTGTCATAATGGCCAGCTTTCAACTTTCTAATACCAACGTCCACCTATGCTTCATCGAGTTCATCACATCCACTATCGACACACAGGGTTCCTACACATTTTCCATTTAAAAAATTCCATATTTTTCCAGACTCAAATGTCCCGACTCCTCGGTAAAATTTTCAGACCATATTTGACTGCCGTTCTGCCTGGAATACTACTGCCTGAATTTCATTTAATTTTAATGCATTGTATGACTACTGCAACATTACATTTCATTTGGAATTTAATTTTTAATAGTAATGTTGAGACAATTGCTCTGGACAAAATGGACATCTGCAGTTACCAATCAAAACAGTCTATGCTTATCTGTTGACAAACAGGGACTACAGGTTTTACTCATCCATGAAAAATGTTGATGAGTTATTATCTCAGTGGTGCTTCACTAAAGCTGTCTGTTCTGTTGTTTAGGGGAGTGTGCTTTAACCCTGTGTTTCTAGACAGAGACCTTTTTACATTTTTTTTAATCCCTGTTTAACCATCATCCTACCAACCTATTTAACATACAAGGACTACCAACTGGGACCCAAGAATAAACTACTGTAAGAAACAACTATCGTAGCAAAGCGTTAACTTATTTCTTCTCAAAACATTATTAGTTAAAAGTGTTAAACTGCATAGGCTGCAATTGGCTGCTTTTGACTGAGGTCCCCAGGATCTCAATACATTGGTCTTTTCAAAAAGCACTAATTAAAACAGAGACAGAAAACAACGATATGAAGTCATTAGGAACAAATTGATTGACAAAATCATGAAATATTGCAATGATAGAATAGTGCGCTATTCTCCACCGACTGAGTCGCTATTCTCCCTATTCTCCATTGACTTCTCTCTCACCATCATGATGAAATGAAATGCAGGTTACTTCATAAAATAAATCAACACCTGGACCTGTACGCTCTGCCATTTCTCCCTGCTGAGAGTCACTCAGCGCTGACAGACAGCCCAGTCAGAATAAGGGCAATAGTCTGGAGACCGAAATGTTTTTCCATACTCTCTTTTCTTTTTTCCATACTCTCTTTTCTTTTTTCCATACTTATCCAGATCTGGATATGACTATATATATGAATGTCTAAAATGTCAATACTTTTCCATACTGCAAAGGGACCCTGTATACAAGTGCATAATATACTGTATATGATTTAAACTCTCCTAATGAACACGAAAGCTGACTTAGTTTTAAATTGATTCATTTTAAATTGAATTGTTCAAAGCACAACTACCAGAGCCTAACTGTATTTTAATGATATTCAACTTAAAATGAAGAGTTATCGACAACGCTTTACTTTGGGAAGGAAAACTTACTTCAGTAAAGCCCATAAGGTTAATGGATTATTGTTTAGACCGGCTGTCACTTAGTAGGGCTGGCTGCCAGCTAAATATCAGACTTTTTACCGGTCTGGCCAGATACATTCATATCTACATGACAACATTTCTGGATATAAGGTGAAGAAACCGTAATGAGAATAACTGCTCGCTTGTCTTTGATTTTACAAAATCAATCCAAATATGTGCACTTAATCCTCACTACTGTCAAACAGTGAGCGATCAGCAGCAGGCTGGACTGCTGGACAGTCTGCCTAACTCACAGTGGTCATGTCTCGTCCACTTGTGCCCATTATTTGCTTTAGTATCTACATGATACAGCGCTGCTCAGTCAGTCATTACCTCTTCTAACAACTGGGGAAAAATCCTCAAATTGTATCACAGTACTGAATGAGGTCTTGAACATTTTACCTAGCAAGCAGTATTATCAGGAGACTAACCAACCCTAGTATGTAACAGCTCGGGGCTTTGAACCCAGAGCCTGTGTTTCAGATTAACAGCAGAACATTTCAGTTTTACCTCTCGAAGTTTCTCCCTGAGTGCCTCTCTCTCAGCTATACGTTTCCTCCTATCCTCCTCTTCTTTCAGAGCATCTCTTGTCTCGGTCCGCAGCTTGTCGTCCTTCAGGATTTTGCGGATCTTTTTGCGTTGTTTGCGTTCTTCTGCATCTTGGTCGTCCTCATCTTCTTTTCCACTCTGTGGAAATAAACATTAAGTTCAGCGCTCTGATCTTCAGCCCTTAGGAAAAAAAATTCACTTCCTATGATCAGTAGCCGAGCAACCCTATGATTAATTTGTGCCCTCAATAATCCTCACAACACACTCCAGGGGTAAGTTCAAAAACATTTTATGTGTCATGCATGACTTGACTAGTAAACGTTATGTGGGTCAATCTTTGCCACCTGGCAAATCCTGCCAGAGCAAAAAAGAAACTTTGGGACAGTTCAAGACTACTACCGAGTGCTCTGCATTTTAAACACCTTGTCATTGCTGGAAGAGGAATCCTGAACTTTGATCCTGCGTCGCTTCTTCTTCTGCTGCTGCTTGTAACTTCTCTGTTTCGCCTCATCCTTCTTCTTCGCAGATCTACAGACACAAAACAGAATCCATCTAAGCAAGAGCAGCAGGAGATCAATCCAGATCTAATGCAAGTGATGAATTACTACCGATTGGTTGAAGTTCTCTCTTCTCACCTGGTCTTGCGACGCTTCCCCTCGTTCTCTGATTCACTAAGCTCCTCGCTTATCCCCGACTCTTCACTGGATTCTGACTTCTCAAAGTCTGAGTCTGAGTCTGAGTCTGAAGACTCATCGCTGTCCACTGACACACAGACAAATAAAAGACAAACAAAAGTCACTCGTCGGTATCAGAGTCCAGAATATCTGCACCCATATTGTTAGACACGACACACGGGGCAAATGAAAAATTCTGAATGAACCTTTCTTCTTCTTGCCCCCCTTCTTTTTACTGTCAGCTTTCTCATCTCCTGATTCACCCTCGCTTAGCGAGAGTTTATGACGAAGCAATTTGTGGCGTCCGCTACGCTTCTTCACTTCAACATCAGAGCTGGAGTCTTCTGAATCCTCGTCTTCAAAGAGAGAAACAAATAGTTTGAGACAATGCACAATAAAAGAGGCTCATTTATATTAGTTATATCTAGCTCATGTATGCTACCTTCCTGATCATCTTCATCATCATCATCATCATCATCCTCCTCTGTTTTAACTTTCTTGGAGGCCTTTTCATCCTTATCTGCTCCTTCATTATCAGAGGAGCTCTCTGCTCCAGAAGAATAGTTGGATTTTATTTGGGCGAGAAGCATTTTCTTTGCAATCCTTCAGTAGAAAAAAAGACGCAAACAGAAAATGGGGAGGTTCACATTAATCACATAATAAAAATGTTAGAAATCAGTGGAAACGTGCGTTTAAATTCACAAATGGAGACTCACACTTTAAATGATGCCTTTTTTGAATCATGTGACTTATTAACAAATAATTGATTATCCTTGATGAAAGTATAATTGAAACTGTTATATTTACTCACAAGAAAATACACACATACATAAAGAAGTTTCTTTTCTGCAATTTACTATTACTACACAGCAATAAACAAATGGAATATTAAAGGAATGTGATATCAAACTTCTCCTTGGAGATTGTAAATGGATAACTGATGGAAACACAGGCAGCCTATAGAAATATCATGACACTATGGTGTTGCTATGGACAAAAAACACATTCACAGAGAGAAATGCTGCCCTAAGGACATTTTCGGACGTATTTAAAATGAGCACACAACACTCTTCAGCGAGGACCAGGCTGTGAGCCTTTGCACTGGGCTTGGTGAGTCAAGTATTGCAGTATGCTGTCAGAGCCCAGCTAATATATATATTATATTATATATATTATTATTATTATATATATATATTTAACAGCTCTACCTGATAGACAATTCAAATCCTTAAATTTAATCGAAAAGCTAGCACAGCAACTACAACAAAAACAGCTTTCACTGTGGACCTTGAACGATGTAGACTTAACTACTGATCGATTGTCTTTATCTTTACAATTTGTTGATTTGTAAGTACCTGTTTTCAGGATCATCGTCGTCGTCGTCATCTTCACAATCCTGAGAGACTCTCTCTTTATCATCCTCTTCGTCTCCTACACAACAAAATAGCACACACGCTGTTTATGGAAGAGCATGCAAGTCATTGAAGGAATAATCTGACATTTTGCAAAACATGCTTATTTGCTTTCTTGCATGGTAAGTGTAGAAGAAAATAGTTTTGAGGGTTTTTTTTTTACTAAATCTCGATATTCTCTTTGTGTATCCTGATTTAATTGTCTGCCTAGCTCTGTATTGAGGGAAACTATTTTACATTAATAACAGATCTATGTGAGTGAAACATTTGTTGGAGGATTCACACCTTAACTATCATCCCTTTGGTCTTTTGTCATTATAATAGCAATCCTATGTAAATCCACCAAGACATATCTGTGAGCTGGGTCTCTCAGACGCTCTCCCCCTGAGACTGACACAGAATACACATCTTGGTTGCTGGTAGCCTCAATGTCCCTTTTCCTTCCTGAGGCTACATCCACACTAATATGTTCCCGTTTTAAAACGATCCCCGTACAGACAAGTATTTAGGGCCTTTTCAGAATTAATCTCCGTCCATACTACCACACCTGAAAACGCATATCACATGACCATTCATGTACACTGGGCATGCGCGTGCCAGTGTAAACAGGAAGTAGCGCTGGACATGTTAATTGACGTAAAGCTCTCAAATAATATCTTGCCTCCTGCGCATGTAGTTAGTAGTAGCATTATAAAATGTAGAATTTAACTGCACAAAAGCTGCTGGCATAGACAACAGTGTCAGCAACACTTGTAACTTGTTATCCATGTTGAAATTAACCACTGGTGGTCGAGGCTGATGTGGTTTGTTTTCTTCCGGAAAAAATTGCGTGATGGGGCGTGACAAATGAGGGAAGGACACGTCATGACTGATAAGACCCAATCAAGAAGCGAACGTGGGTTTCTGCGTCATCATTTTCAAAAGGTCTTTGTCTCTCCAGACTAAAACGCAAGCCCGGAGTTTTAAAACTAAAACGGGGTCAGCAGTGTTTTCAAACGTCTCCGTTTTAGGGGCTTGAAAAGTAAAAGCCGGAGTAGAGTGGACGCTAGGCATAAATGTAGCAAAAGTTATGCATTTTAAAACGAAAACATGTAAGTGTGGATGTAGCCTGAGAAGATTAGCTTAGCCCAGCCTACACCTTTTGTTTAGCCTGTTATTTCCTGTAACCCTGTATATAATCCTGGCCATAAAGTAACTCTGGTCAGAGAGAAATCTACAGCTTTGTTGTTAACTTGTGTCTCCACTGTGCAGTGAATAAAAACTCATCTGAACCAGCAACAGAATTGGACCTGAAAGTATTTTTTTCTTCTACACAACACTCTAGGAAGTTACTTCATACACTTCAGTTTTGTGTGACTTCAACAAATGATATAACATGTTCATCACTGGACAAAGCCAGGCTAGCTTTATGCTAAGCAAAGCTAAGCTAAGCTAAGCTAAGCTAAGCTAAGCTAAGCTAAGCTAACTACCCGCTGGTTCCAGCTACATATTTACTGTACAGACCTGATCAGAGTGGTATCAATCTTCTCATCTAACTCTCAGGAAGAAAGTGAATAACCGTAGTTCCCCAAATGTTTCCTGTAACTCATGAACGCTGAATGCCACATAACACTCCTCTCTTCCAGAACAAATTACCTGATGATTGATGGAAAGCTGCACTTCCTCCCATCACATTATCCTCCACAATGGGCTTGATCTTTTGCTCGTCGCTGTCCTCTCCAGAGTCACCTTCAGCCTGCTGCTCATCCTCATCCTCACTGGAGGACGACTGAAGCTTGGAGGCTGCTTTGGGGCTCCTTGCCTTGCGCTTACTTTCATAAGACCTTTTCCGCCTGGCTGCCTTCCTGTCAGGTGAGCTTTTGTCTCCCTCTTTTGCTTCATCTTGTTTCTTCACACGGCTAGACCTCCTCTTTGCTGTGGATGCTTTACGCTTTGTCTCCTTCTCCTGGTCAGAGTCGGAGTTGGAGGAGTCTGCGCCATGCTGTTTCTTCTTCTTCTTGGATGTCTTTTTACTTTTGTTCCCCTGGTCTGAATCAGAACTTTCAGACTTCCTTTTGCGTTTGGACACTGTATCCTGTGTGGATGTGTTTTTTAGTTTGAATAAACACTTTTTAGCACTTCCCTGTTCCTCATCTGTACTGTGGCCTGCCGCAGCTTTCTCCAGCAGTATATTAGGAACTTCGTCCGAGTCAGAATCCACCATCTTCTTCTCTGAATCCTTTGTCTCCTTCACATCCTGTTTTTTGGTGTTACTGGATTTCTTGGAGGACTTGGCCTTGCCCTTACTATCTTCCTCTGACTCAGAGGATTCTTCCTTGCCTTTATTCTCAGCCTGCTTTCTCAAGGGAGTGGTCTTCAATCTACTAGAGCGACGGCTGGGTGGAGGACTGTCTTTCCCACCTACTGAATCAGCAACATCGCCTTTCACCTTCTCAGGTTCTTCACACTTTTTTTGCTTCTCTCCAGCCTTTTCTCTGTTTTTGGATGAGGAGGACCTTGACCCACGTGTCGTCACAACTGGCACAGGAGTCAGTTTGACTATGAGGTTCTTCACCTTGGGCTGGGGGGGTTGAGAGTTTGTTGAGGTTCCATTTGACTTTGTATCAGCATCTGTGACCATATCAGTGTCAGTCTGTGAGAGCATGGTGGAATCCGCAAGACTCTCCACCATCTGAAAAAGCTCTTCTGGAACCGAAGGAGGCACAGACATAATGTCGTGATCTAGGGACATTTCACCAGCCGACACTAGCTCATCCTCACATACTTCAGTTTTAATTGTCTTTTTGGTTATATCAGTTTCTGTTTGGCTATCTTTCATTTCAGTGTCTTCTGACACTTGAGCATTCTCCACATCCTGCTCATTATGCTGCTCCTTCTCCGGCTGCTCTGCTGCGTCAGCCTCCTCGTCTACGCCGTCAGCCTCCTCGTCTACGCAGTCAGCCTCCTCGTCTACGCTGTCACCCCCCTCGTCTACGCCGCCAGCCTCCTCCGCTACACCACCAGCCTCCTCCGCTACGCCGTCAGCACCCTCAGCTACGCCGTCAGCCTCCTCCGCTACGCCGTCAGCCTCCTCCTCTACGTCGTCAGCCTCCTCCGCTAGGTCTTCAGCCTCCTCCGCTACGTCGTCAGCCTCTTCTGCCATGCCGTCAACCTCCTCCGCTATGCCGTCAGCCTCCTCTGCTGCGTTAGCCTCCTCAACTGCATCAGCCACATTATCCACGTGGTCGTTTTCTACAGGGGCCACAACATTAGTGCTCTTTCTCACAAAATGTTGCCCTTCGTTACCATTCTGCAACTCCATGTTTTTGAATTCAGGCCCCAAAGCCGCCTCCAAAGCACTGTGGGCTTTTTTCAAATCAGCAAGCACGGCCCTGAAGGCTTTCAAATGCCGATACCTGATAGACTTATCTCCCTGGTCCTCGGCTGCCTGCTGGATGAACTGGATGAACGTATTGTTCAGACCAGTTGTAGTTTCAACAAGCTTTTTTGCTTTCTTTATAAGTTCTTTGGGTACCTGCAGTTTTTTGTAGGAGAACGTCATGGTCCCTGAGCTCTCAGTGTGTTCTTTCCCATTGACAATGGCTTTGTGCTCTTTGACTGCTTTGTTCTTGTGTCTCTTGCTCTCACGTTCCTCGCATTTATCCGGTTTTCGTTCCTTGAGTTCTTGTTTTTCCATGATGCGGTGGCATTTGGAGACCAGATCCTGGAGGGGCTCTGACCTGCAGACGTAGCAGTGCCACTTTGAGTTCTCATCAGTAATGACCGACAGCTCTTTCCTGCCCAGGTTGCGCAGGATGCACTTCTTGCAGAAGGCGTTGTTGCAGTAGTCACAGCAGATGAGCTTGCCACCTTCAGCACACCACCTGGAGAGGAAAAGTTCAAAGAGTTTTAGGGCATAAAGCAAATGAGGTCTTCACGGATACTAATATTTCCAAAATGATTACCACTTGGATAAGGACTGAGCCAAAAAAGTGTCATGCACTTTGAACACAACAGAAAACGAGCATTCGTATGAATTCCATGTCATACAAAAATCATCATGGTCGAATCAATGCAATGTCATGTTCTTTTAAGATCCCTAGCCAAACCTACAATGTTATACTTCATAATATTACTTATATTATGCTTCTTCTTCTTGTGAGTTTAGTTTAACCAATAAACCATAATGTTTTGTTGGTCTTGTGTAAAATCTCTTACCTGCACTGCTCGTCCATCCCATCAGAGTCTCTGTTGATGTCATCACTTGTGTAATATTTGTAGCATGACTAGAGGAAGAGAAAATAATGTGATCATACATCAAGAATGGAAAGACGGAAAAATGTCAGTGTGGAACTTCCCTATAATGGCTATGGAAATATGTGAAATGTATATTTGAACTTCCCTACCTTGCAAATAAGTACTTTGAGCGCAGGATGCTCGTACACAGAGTTGCGCTGAAATTGGTTTACTTGTTTTCCACAGGCAGTGCAGCTTACTTTCTTCTCCAGAGTATCATCTGTGATAAAGAGCAAAGAAATCAATAATTGTCATTCTCTTCCTTTCACTTTTTTCTCACTCACTAAATGATTTATTACTTTCAGGCTATCCAGTTCATTTACATTAAAATCCTATGCACGTGTGAACACCAACGTACCCAAAATATATAGTTCCCAAATAATGAAGTTAAGTCACCTGGTTGTTTCTGTTTGAAATCCACTCTGAGCTTCATGGCACCTTTATTGTCATTCCCAGCTGGCCTGATCACTAAAGTGCCTGATAACAGACAAAAGCAGAAAAGTCTCAAATCAGCATCCTATTCAGCATCAACAACATCTTGATCAAGACCAACAAGTACCACCATAGTTCATACCTTTAGATGCGCTGCTTGTGTTATTGTCCGAGGGATTGTCAGAAGTGGCACCTTCATTTTCACTCTCGGCTGAGGCGTCAGATTCTTTCAGTCCAGTGTGCTTAGCTACAGTAGCTGGCTTCCTAAAATGAGTAGACACATAGCTTTAATATTTCCAACTGTGCCTGGGAGAACTTGTTTGAGAATATGCAACTGCAAACAAAAACAATAACAGCCACATTTAAGAAAACTGCTCCTCACCTCTTGCTGCGAGAAGAGGAAGGCTTCATAGTTTCTGATGAGCTACCAGGCTGACGACAATACAAGACTTATTTTAATAGTTTGACAATTAAGAACAAAACAGACAAACGTATGCATTTGCTGATTAGTTTCTTTTTTTCAGTATAGTAAAACATACATAGGTCAAAACACATTATTTGGATGCCCAAGAAGCTGCATACTCACCTCCTCTGCTTTTTCTGACATTTGGTCTAGGTGTGATTCAGAAGAAGCCAGACTCATTTTACCTGGAGAGACAATTGAAGATTTGTTTCCCGATGAACACACTGGTAAATTAAGATGTTGTGCAATGTTGAATCTGAATTACAGAGATTTAGATTTGTAAATACATGTAGCTATGCCTTTTTTACAATGACCATATAATAACTAAAAACAAGCATGCTGTGTTTATACTGTCTAGGTACTGATCAGTATTTGATATTACAATTCCACTGTTTCTGGATCCCCATAGTTTGTGTTAAAGTTTCCACCGTTTGTGTATGTTATTAATTTCAAAGCAGATGAACTTCTAAAATACATTTGATATTGTTTTCTCTTCTCCAGGCTGCCTGGCACAGGACTCAAGGCTTCCACGGAAGGACATGCAAGAATTATGCATATATTATATAAAGACAGCAAAACAGGGATTCATATGTAGCAGGCCAGGAAAATAAAATGGGAAATAAACAGCAGATGTATATGAAAATTACCCAAAACCTCTATACCTATTTTTATTTTTTTCATTAAACAAGACAATTGCATTGACAAAACATACCTGTGAGAACATTTGTAACTTACATATATGTTGAAGAAAGATTAATAACTACAATTACACATAATTATAATCCTCAGGGCGTGAGACCATGTGAGCACGTTTTCTCCAGTTAATGGCAAAGTCAAAGGTTGCAGATAATGTTTGGGTTGTCGTTGTTAGTCTATAGAAAAAATAACAACAACTAAAGTTCACGTACTATAGTTAATAAGCCGTTAAGGTTCACGATCACCCGATTAGAGCATTTGTCTTGTTATATATCCAAATAAATCTGTGCGTCACCTACATGGTTTTACGCGCGTGTATTTGGAGACAGAGGCACCGCTGTTTTATTGTGCCGTTTTGCGTCATCATGCTGATTAGATCGTTATTAGCTGTCCCATCACTCAGTCCTGCCGGCAGCTACCAGATCTAAAATGTATTAAAAATCCCATGTCAGTCGAAGAAAAAAGACCCCACTCGCTTTGCGCGTCCTCATGCATTTTGTACAGCTTTGTGCTGCTTTCTTTATCCTCAACGCAGCCTCCATGTTTTGACAACATATGAACTCCTGAATGCCAAGTTTAGGGCTAACGCTAACATCAGCAGGTTTAAGCGGGTTTGCCTTTAATTCACACCTACTTATTTTGCCCCGTGTTGCCCTGGCAATGTTGCAATCTCAATAGTGCATTAAAAAAGGGTCCACTGCATGGGCATGCACCGAAGAGAGGCCTTCCCTCTCTGGTACCATGGCAGCGCGCCTGGCAACTAGCGTTACCTAGCAGCGGCCAAAGTAGCGATGTAACATTTAACTACAATATAAACCAAGTAATTGCACAGACAAGCGCGTTTAAACATGTTGATTACTTTGACAAAAACAGTCCGTTAGGCGCACACACGTCTGAATCTGCGTATGTGCGGATTTAAACATTTGCCGGCTGCGCAGCTAGTAGCTACATCTCAGCTAGCCTAGCATGCTAGCGGCCCGGCTCGCAGTTACAGTAGCGTTAATCAACGCGTTGACTAGTCTAAACAAACAAGCTAAAACAGGGTTCCTACCTGCTTTTCACCGTCGTCATTTCTTGACTGACAGAGACGCGTTTGGTTTTTGGAACAGGTCAACTCAATTGACAGATTTTTTCGATGGTGCGGAAGCGAGAATAGCCTGGGAATACCGAAACAACTCGGGTCAGGGGAGACAAAGCGAGGGGACCATCTTGCCGGATGGCTGTGGACGCAGCAAAATGGCGCACTAGCCTAAATCCTGCACGCTTTCCCATTGGCTGACCGCCTCCGACGCTCGCCCCGCTCTGATTGGTCCAGGCTCACCGGAGCTTATTGATTCGTTTAGCCGACGAGGGAATGATTTTTCCTGGGGAAGTAAAAATGCTGCTGGCTGTATTTCCAATTCATTCATTTGTTGATGCAGTAAAAGGGCGCGCTGTTTTGTTCTCTGATATGATCTCACACATTATCAAAACACACATTTTCTATGTTTCTTAAAGCCTAGTTGGGGCAGTAAAGTTTCTCAACATAATGTGGCAAAATGAATAGGTAGATTTAAAAATAAAAAACACAAATAACCCAGTGGTGGAAGAGGTATTCAAATCATTTACGGAAGTAAAAATACAAGCAATGTAAAACAAAGCAAAACACTAGACTGTATGTAAAAAAGTATGGTTACAAGTTAAAGCCCTGCAGTCAAAATCCCACTTGAGTACAGGGGCTCTAACCCCTCTGGTGCCCTTGGCGAAATTCAGATTTGGAGGCCCCTCTCCTCCCTTCTAAAATGTGAAAATACTAGATATCTGCTCCTCTTGACATCTGTCTGTTTAGCGATTTTACGTCCTGACCCATACCCCGAAACCCGCCGTCCCCCACCCCAGGCCCACAGTGCACACAGCCACAGAGTGACGCTCAAGTGCGGCCGGGCAGATAAAAAAGTGAAAGAAAGAGAGTTACAGGGGTGAAAAGTGTATTTCTTTCCTTCTTTATTTCTTTCTTTATTTGTTCATTTGTTACCTCAATGCAGAGAATGAGGAAGGGGCGCCTACCGGCATTTTTTTTTTTTTCAGAAGATGGCGCTCTAGGCGACTACCTATATGGCTGATGCCTTAAGCCGGCGCTGCTTAAGTAACAGAAGAATTGCCAACAAAGTACTTTGTAAAGTAATATGCTGAAAGATTATTATGGAATTTTTGCCCAATGATGCCAAAAAATATACTGCCTACCGCCACTTTAAAGTAAAAGTAGGCTACTCATTATGCAGAAAAAATGCTCTATGGCCAATACACTATGCCTATATATGTCATTATTAGATTGTTAATACTTAAGTACAAATTTGAGGTACTTGTACTTTACTCAAGTATTTCCATTTTCTGATACTTTATACTCATGGATGTATAAAGAGATATACTTCTACTCCACTGCATTTCAGAGGCAAATATCGTACTTTTTACTCCAATACATTTATTTGATACCTTTAATTACATTGTAGATTCAGATTAATAATACAAAATATAATTAACAAATACATTACATTATTTTAGATAAAGATAAGACTTGACTGCTACCCGGAAGTGTATATATTAAAAAAATAAGCCCCACATTTACCAGCTTCAACATTAAAGTAATGCATCAATAATTATAATCCAATAATATAATATATTATTCTGAAATGGGCCATTCTGAATGAGTACTTTAACTTAAAGTATTAGCATCAACATGTAACAGAGCATTTCTACATTGTGGTGTTGCTACTTTTACTTAAGTAAAAGGTCTGAGTACTTCTTCCACCACTGTTAAGCAAGATTTTACTGTTAGCTGGTTGAGGTTGATCTACTTTTAACTACTTTTCTTACAGTAGTGTTGTCGAGTGATTCCCAACGTCCATCTCTGCAGGGTCACACAACACATTTGGCATGTCTCGAGATGATAAATGGGGTAAGAAAGAGGAAAAAACTAAGTTCTGCTGAACAAATTGTATTGAATCTTTGCTCTCTCTGTAAAATGTTGGTTCATTTTACCTCTTTGAGCCTCGAATGGTTATTTTATTGAAACCATCGGAGAAGTTTAGAGGGGAAATGTCTCTTTTAGTGGAACCGCTAACCACCATCTGAAACATGACAAGAGGCCCTGACCAAACACTGATTTCTTGTGAAGGGGTCAAAAGCCAAAAAGGTTGGGAACCACATTTATTCTTTAGCAATGGATTATATTTCATAAGCTCATATGTTTTTATGAAACATTTGTATTCTGAAGTTTAACATTACAACTTTTACAATTACACAAAAGTGAAAGAACATGATTATTTGGAGCATCTCTACCTTTGCTGTGGCTCCGGTGCCTCTTTAGATAAACTACACTGGTGTGAATATTGTGATAAGTTACAATTATCACCTGAAGATGGAGCTCTTCTTCAAAGGTGTATGTAAAATGTGGAGATGTGAATGTGTTAGCGATATGAACTCAAGTTCAGCTTCCAGTCACTCATTTAGTATTCAAACTGAGCTTCTGACTCGTTTAATGAATCAAAATTGCAATTTCAACTCCTCAACTAGTCTGTTTTTTTTTTATTATTATTGGTATGATTGCTAGCAGCCATCATCATTTTACTTAAATTATTTTAAGTAACATTATTTTGAGTCTTTTTTTTTTTTTGGTTAAACTACTGTATTTCAATCATAATATAATTATTCCGTAATATAAGAATGAGAGTAGAAATGAAACTGAAGCTGACAGGAATTGTTTCTCTCAGTCAAAGTTTCCTCTTCCTAATGTGTGGGATAAAGGTAAAAGTTTGACTCAAAATATTTCCTACGTGCCTACTCACCGCAGTCATTTCGACGTTAACAAGCACAGGTGCACCTAATAATATTATTATGACATTAATAATGTCTGCCTGCTGGCTCACTGTCACACAATTTAAAGAGACCGGGTCATCATTCATTTCATCAGTTCTACCTGTGATTTTCTGTTGAAACAAGTCAACTTGTCCAGTGTGAAAAAGGACAAATGTCAAATTCAGCTGTGAAGACACAGCCATCATAGAAAAAAATGACAGCTGAAATGATAGCATCTGTGTCTTTTTCCACCCTTACACATTAGGAAAACTTTCACAAGATTTTTGACCAGTAATTCGTGGTGAGAGCGTTGCTGATAAGGAATTAGCAGGTAATTGCTTAGTAATAATTCCACGCACCTCGTGGAACATTTGATAGTAAAACTGATACAAATCATCCTTTGGTCCTTATTTGGTGTTTTCTTCCTGTGGTCTGAGAGTGTCAGACAACATATATAAGTAGCAACACAGAGTGTGTGGGGTATTCAACTTTTCTGCTCAACCTGACAGTGCTGGCTCACAGTCTCTCTCAAAGACATGAAGAACATTCAAAGTCTGACACTGATGATGGCCGCGATGGTCTACGCAGCACCAACACATCATGATGACAGAAAACAGCTGCTGAAACAGATTGAACATGATGCCAGGAACCTGACTAAGACCCTGCATGTGGTAAGAAAACTACTAAACTACATGTGGTTGGTTTGTTTGTTTTATAATATACTGACTTATACATCTCATCTTGTCATTGAAGACTTTCGAAGTGCCAAAGGAAACAGGAAAGAACGGCGCCCCAAAATGTGTGGTATGTTCGAAACCTTTTCTAACTGTTGTGATTATTGTACACATGATATTTGTCTGACATATGTGGTTTTCACACTTTGCATGGGAACTTGTGAACTCCTCAAGATGAAGCTTTCTTAACTTAACTCCAGCTTGTTAAATGCCTTTACTAATTGTGTCTTTCTCTTCACAGAGAGAGTTCTTCTGTTTGGCTGAGAAGATTCTGAAAGAGAATTCCACACAAAGACAATTAACCAATCTGACAACGACTGTGGATTATACTGTAAAACGCCTCATAAGTAGGCTGGACAGTTACAACAACATGGTAAAGAGGAATTCAATGCAATTGAACATGCTTTTTAGTCCTAAACTAAAGTTCATAAATGAAATTTCAAATGGTTTACAGTAACTCTAAAATGCATCTGTTCAAACAATGAATATGCTTTTTAATGTCAAACATATGTTCAGCTACATCTTTGTGTGCTTCAAACTAATATTGTCATAATTATTTAAACACAGACAGAGATCAACTGTATCCTGAACACAACTCCTACTAGACCATATCCCATGGTGGAGTTCCTGGAAGACATCGTGTATTGTTCAAGTCATCTCATCGGACGTGTCTGACTTCTTAGGAGTGATCATATGTCTTATTTATTTAAGTAACACATGTAATATATAAGTTATTTCTATTTATTGTAAAACGGCATATTTATTTTTCCTCCATATCCTATTTTTGTATTATTCATATTTATACATCAATAAATTATCATGGCACAGTGATTTGTTGTTTATGTCAATATTTTTCATAACATGCCTGCTGATAATGTTTTAAGTATCAGCCTCATCATTCAAGTAGAAGACTTTTGAACATGAGGCCACTTTTTAGACACCAATTTCTGACTGGGTTTACAGATTCAATTAAAAATAATACAGCTATGGCTGTTACGTGGCCTTAAAAACCTTATTTTTTAAAAGCACCAATAAACAATTAGGAATATTGCAGAGAAAGAGCAACAATATCGTGAGATAAACGTGTAAAATAATTTAATAAATAAAATATCCAGGGGTTTGGTGGATGTAAACATTTGACATACATTATGATACAAAATAAAAGTCAGTTTGCCTCCACTACAGAACATCATACAATTGAATTATCTCCACAAAAACCTCTTACTATAGTGCATTAAACTAAGGCGTACAGTATGTAAGGTGTATGTCAATATAACACAAAGGGTTCTGACTTTTGAAAATAAATTAAAAAAAGATAACTTGCTTAGATTAGCGAATGGCACTAACATAAGAGCTGGCCGGCATGCATGCCCCTATGCTTCTGACCTATAGGAAAAAGTATAAAATGCACTTTTAAGTCACATACTTGATACTATATACCCTCCTCTCCTTGTTCCATCCACATTAGTGTTTATCCTTTTTTTCTCTCTCCACGTCAATGATTTATTGTATTCAATTGGAAGAAACACTAAGGCTACAGCTTGTGCTCAGAGTGGAATCATTTGCTTTAATTTTGGTGACAATACACCCTTAATTAGAATTCAATTATAATGTATTCATATACCAGCAGGGCCGTTTAACATAAATCAGTTTCTCACATAGAAGGAAATCAGTAACACAGAAGTTACAACTCAATCGGTGTGTCGCAAAACACTGCTATTTTCAGACCGACTGCAGATGTCATTTTCACTTCCAGCGCACACGTTGTGAAAGTAGCACGTGTACTTGTGCACATCTGGTGCGTCCATGGGCGTGTTGGTCTTAAAAATGAGGCGTGGTCAGGCGCATGGTGGGCGCATTGCTATCATGAGGCAGCAGAAAGCCACTGACCAACAAAAGGCCTGGTATAAAGTGTGGCGCTGTATTTTCCCTGCTATTTAAAGGGCGCATTATTCAGACAGTAAGATGTGCGTACACGGGCTGTCTCACAACACGCGTACACTCTGCTTGTTACACACGCACAGGGACGCGCATGCAGCAGCTCTCCTCCTCCTCCTCGGTTAAACGCAGTAAATGCAGGCACTCTGCATCGTCCCTGCAGTCACTACGCCGTGAATGGAGAGATCACGGTGCACACAGGCCTCCGCGACGTCTCCTCTCATCATCCCCTCTGTGTGTGTGCGAGTGTGGACGTGTATAGGCTACTTCAAAGTTTGCGTCGCGGCGGCGTTTTGAGGCGGATGGATCCGTGCGTTACGCATCGCCTCTGCGGCACAGTGTCCGGCTGCGAGCCCGTGCTTTAAAGCAGCTGCAGAGAATACAACATTCATTATTTATCAATACAGGTTTATCATATTTAGCCTATAGTGCTAATTGTCATATAATGAATTGAACCTGCACCGGTTAAATAGGTAATCGGTGCATTGGCTCATATGCAGTCAAATGGAGTTGTTGATGGGACGGAGGATTGGGAGACGGCGGAGGCAGAGGGTCCATCCGCGAAGGATCCCATCACATCTGCTCACGCACTTTTCACTTTGCGCACGAGCAGATCCGTTTCCTCATCAGAAAAGCGCTCGCTTCTACAATTTGCTGAATTTGCTGTGCAGGCGCACCTGGCTTTTAAGGGGAATGAGTGATGACACTCAGATTGGTTTGATTCCTTTTACGCCCAAAACACACCTTTGATTAATTAAGAGACTAAATACAACCCCTTTGCCCCCTTGCGCCTTACTTTGCGTGCAGATTGTGCGCCGTTTAACTAGCAAAAGTGGAGTTGGACACGCCTTAAATGCACTAACCCTAACCCATGTGCTATAGCTCGTTTAAATATGGCCCACAGTGTGTTAAATACACTCAACAAATTTCACAGGTTATGAATGCAGTTTATAGTTCATGTCCACAATTCTATTTTCAACTTCTTCTTTCAGAGTGTTGGTCAAAACCAATGATGTTGCAAGTGAAATATGTTTATGGTAAATTCTTCCTAAATGCTAGAGGTGCTTAGGTAAAAGAGCATAATTTAAACAGAAGCTGCTGCCACTGAAATGTGTTTCCAAAGCAACGTTAAAATGTTGGACATCCGCAAAGAAGTCTAACACTATAACAAATGACAAGTCCTCTTGGCCAAGAGGTCTTAATCCTATCATGGTGCAGCTCCTTCACATTTAAAACCATACCAGCTATACAGTGTATTCAGATAATCTTTTAAATAATGTTTGACAATAAATTCTTCAGACTCGACTAATGACTTCTTTTCCTAAAGTAACACGAAAGTTGCAGTGAAACCAAGCTCTCCTCTACGGCGTCTTCACTGCAGAAGGGATTCGATCACAGCGTCTGGCTTTGCAGATCTTTTCCTGTGGGTAGATAGGTACACGATTAGTGTTATCAACGACTTCGTGGAGCTTTCAGCCTTCTCATTTCTTAGAATAACAGTATATCATGATAACAGCAAATACCGCCATGCTAACGCTTCATATCGACGTTCTATAAATACCGGCAGACTAATTATACAGAGCGGCCAAATATCCACAACCAATAACTCTTCTGTTTACTCATCGGAGTATGACGTAGTGTAGCTCAGGTACAGAAAAACAGGGTTAAACTATAAGATGAAATGGCGAGGGGCAAAACATTTTACATGCAAGTTAAGTTGCAGATAACCAGCTAAGAGTGTTAACAAATTACCACAGAATCAGGGCATCAGATAAAGATCTGATATTAAAAAAAAAAAAGCAGAGTGAAAATGCAAACCAAGAAGAACAGATTGTAATCTGATTATTCCATCCGCCTCCTGATGTTGAAAAGGTATAAATGCATCAGTGTCTCCAGGATGCATATACAATCTTTACACCTCCCATGTTCAACTGCACTGGTGAACAGTCTGTGGAAGAGATATTCCCCTGTGATAATGGCAGCTGACGTGACATCGAAATTACGCTGAAATCGGCCATCTCCCGCCCCTTCACACATTATGTAAAAAAAAAAAACAGCTCACAAGTTTATCGTGCACGGTCAAACGGAAGGCGTTAAAAGCGCTTTTGTAGCATTTATCTGATCCCTGATCAGCACAACCACTCAATGATCTGTATGGGTGAGGGAGCCGTATCAAAGAGAGTCTGCGAAGACTCGCTTAAAGTAGTTTGTGTTAGTTAGACTGATCGTTATTAGCTAGCCTTCTAAACTGTTTACTTAACTTAACTGCTAAACTGTACAAGTTATAGTTACAGCTTCAGGCGCATAGCCAGCACCCTGTGGACTGGAAGAGGGCCGACCTCATTCTGGCATGTAGCCCCAGGAAACCGAGATAGATTCAATCAGATTTGTAATCTGAGAAACAGAGATGCATATGCGCCTAAGTGTACTTGAAAGTGCATTAAATCACATCTGCATAAGTGATTCTTGAAATGACAAAAGTACAGGCCGAAGACTGAGGAGAAACTACGCAGTGGACTGGTGCATCAGTAATGCTCAACAGGATGTGAAGCTTCAGGCTGTCTGTGTAGAAAGTAGATTACCTGCGCCCAGTCTTGGGTCGGCCACTCTTTCCACTTTTAGAGGTTCTGGGTCTCTCTAGTTTCATCAGTGACTGCCGCATGCTCTCCTCTGTGTAGGCCAGATACACATGGGACAGATCCACCTCGAACGGCTACAGGAGGCAGGGACAGAAGACGAGAGAGGTCAACAACACGTTGTCAAAGAGGGAAAAGAGAAAAATACCAGCCATTACACAAAAACAATCTCAGGTAGGAACAAAATAAATTTGTGCAAAGAACTCACATCTTTTTCTTTTTTGTCTGGAGCAGGGGTCTGTTTTCTCATATTGTTGCCAGTGTATGCCACACATTTCTGAAAGACATGAGACACAGATCAAAGACACACATTGCTGAGAAGTAGTCCTTCACTCAGTTTGCACCTTTAAAGTGTAGCGTGTGCATGAGTTATGCAAAGTGAGCTCACCAGCTGCCATTCTCCAATGTCTTCATTCCAGTGCACGTAATTCTCTATCATCTCCTACACAGGAAAACATGAGAAAAAAATTAAATAAACTAGAACCAAGGACAGACTCTTTCACTGATGCAAAAGTCCCCCTAAGGGGCCGTTTACATGCCGCATTTTTTTGCGGCCTCAAATCCATTGTTGTCAATGTAGACACGCGGTAGGTGCACTCAAGGGCAAGTGTTCCAAAGCGCCTATTGCGTAATAAAAATTGCTCAACTTTTGGAACGCTGCAGCGCGCATCGCATGTCATGTGAGGACAACAAATCACAGCCAGCAGATATCTTTTCTTTCTTACGTAAACATCAGTCAACTGTAAATATGGAGCAGTAGAGCTACTGTGAGGGACTTATGGTGCCATGTATCTTTGTTTAGTCAGTGAGGCTGCTAAATTACTGCAACTTCATCATCATCGCCATCACAGCACGCAGGTTTCGGTTGCTTAGTAACAGCAGGCGCAACAGGAGCGCAACCTCCCAAGCACCTTGGGTAAATGGATGAACGCGGCACAGCTGGCGTTTTTAGACACAACATGTGAACGGCCCCTAAACCAGCCAATAACATCCAACCCAGAGAGCTGCACTGCCAGCAGCTTTATGCAGGTTCATGTGCGCCAACTACAGGCAAAGAAAAGTAGCAGCTTCTGCAATCCGCACACCAATGTCACCTGCAGGCAACGAGTGTTATGCCGTGTTCACACCGAACGCAAAGCGAATTTTCGCCTCACGTTACTCGCGCGAGTTCGACCGCAGGATCATTTGTGTTTATTAGACGTGCCGGAGAGGAGGAGGGGCTTACCTCCAACGTTTCATCAACCATGGCAACAAATTTCAATAAATGACACAAATTTGCGCCAGGCCACGCGAAGTTCATGAATTTCTTGCGCGAGTCGAACGCTGCGTGAAAGCCTATCAGCGTTGACATTTGTGTCCTTGCATTGACTTTGTATGTAATCGCGCCGCGCGAAAAGTTTGCTTCGCATCTGCAATTTTTTTTATAGCTGCTGTTTGTGTGTGCATTTTAAGGTTTTTTCTATTTACATTTAAAACCTGCAAAATCTAAAAAATGTTGTTAACTGAAGCACATTCTGTGTCACTGTGTGCCTCCTCTCCCTCTGGAGGGAAGTCCCCTTGGTTTTTTACAATGTGTGCAGCCTGCTACATGCTCATAATTTGGTAAGTTTGTGGGGGTGTGAGTGATGTACAAGCCAGGTCAATGAGGATCTTCACATAAAAGAAAAAAAAACCTAAGCATATGTTACTACATGAATCTTATAATGTATACATTTATACTGATTGTCAGTGGATCAACTGTATTAGCTGCTTCTCTGCCAGGAATTTGTGTCGGGTTATTTATACACAGAATAGAAAAAACAGCTATATGGATGAAGATGAACTGTTCCAACACAACCCAAATAGTCTGTCAGTGACCAAAGCAGATTGTTTTTATTGTATGCCTCTTCTTTGAATGTACTGACTGATGCAAGGGAACAATACAAGTCATAGGTATTTAGCAAAAGCAAAATACTGAAAATCAGACAGAGTCGTAGTGCTACAAATGTTAAGTACACAAACACATACACACCTGGTATTCCTGGGGAATAAAGTTGTCTATGATGAGCATCTGGAGCCGCAGCTCTCGACTCAGCTGGCGGATGTTCTCCAGGAGGCCCTCGATCTCTCTGTGATGCTCTTGCTGCAGATCTGCCATCTAACAGACAAAACACGCAGCAACCAAGGGATCAATTTGTTTCATTCCCCCTATCAATCAAGACTAATGGGTCCATTTTGTTTCGTTTCATAACGTATCAGCTCAAGCTCTGATTGAATACTTTTTTTTTTAATTTTCTATAGAAATTCAGTCTCTCATAACAGTCTTGGGGCAAATGATCCTACGAGCCGTACGAATGTTGATGAGTGTTGCTCTTTTATGTTACGCTTACTTCTGATTTGGCAGCCATCAGCATGGTCCATACTTTCTTCAGCTTCTTGGTCTTTCCTTGAGCCTCCTCCTGCAGACTAGTGTACTTCTCTTCTATGTCCAGACGTTCTTGCTGTTTTAAGAGGGAGAGGGATCAGGGATTATGCAGAAGCAGGCAAGCAAGCTGTAATCTGTGGTCATGACTGTGAAGAACCTACATAGATAAAAGGCAAAATAATGTCTTAAAAAAACTGTTTTTGTGTGTAACAAATTGTTTTCATATCCTGACGATTGCATCACTTTGAACTGAAATGACTCAAGTCCCCTTGGCATGTCTCTGAACACAAACAAAGTGAGAGGTGAGCTTCTAACCATATTTTCCAACCACAATGTGAATCAAGCTAGCGTTGAGATCGACACATCGTGTTGACTATGATGTCATATCTTGCCACCCACCTTTTCCTTTTGGCACCTGATGCGTGGCTGAAGGTAGTACTATTCTAATTTTGGAAGAGAAATTGTTAATGGCAAAGGGACTTGCATTTACATAGCGCCTGGGGGGCGGCAGTAGCTCAGTCCAAAGGGACTTGGCTTGGGAACCGGAGGGTCGCCGGTTCAAGTCCCCGCATGGACAAGGTACTGAGTGTGAACTGGTAGCTGGAGAGATGCTAGTTTGCCTCTTGGGCACTGCCGAGGTGCCCTTGAGCAAGGCACCAAACCCCCAACTGCTCTGGGCGCCCCAATCAGGGGCAGCCCCCTCGCTCTGACATCTCTCCATTAATGCATGTATATAGGTCCTGTTTGTGAATTTCGGGCCTGTGTGTACTATGTATATGTAAAATAACAGAGTGATGGAATTGAATTTCCACTAATTATTACATTAATAAAAGTGCCTTTCTTCTTCTTCTTCTTCTTCTTTCTAGTCTCCCGACCACTCAAAGCGCTTCACACAACACGTCAGCATTCACCCATTCACACACAAACATTCATACACTGATGGCAGAGGCTGCCATGCAAGGTGCCAAACTGTTCATCAGGATCTGATCTAAATGCTCATTCAAACACACACATTCATACACCGATGGTGCAGCCTCCGGGAGCATTTTTAGGGTTCAGTGTCTCGCCCCGAGGACACTTTGACATTCGGACTGGAGGAGCTGGGGATCGAACGCCATCTTATTTATTTATTTGGGTCAAATTGTTCTCTCATTTTTTTACTTAAGACATCTCAGCAAACAAACAAATACAGCATCAAGCAATTAACTCCAGGATAATTGGTAGACATAGTATTTGGTTACCACTTTAACTTCACTACAGTTACAGCATGACAGTGTCTGGAGTTTTCAATATGATGTTTCTAATGCCCACATTCATGCAATCACAATGAAAACAGCATGAATGACTAAGCAAGTACTCGTTATACTCATTTTAAATGTCTATTGTCTAAATGCTGATCATCTCTGATAGCCTGAAGGGAGTGTAATCGATCTAATTCATCTGTGTACCAATTACTGTGTTTACATCACATATTTTGGTGACCGTATTAAGGCAATTACGCTACAGATTCGTAAGCTCCCGTGGTGGAAAAAATAGCATCATCACTGAAATCAGCCGTGCTTGTTATCGGCTGATCCACTGAGTGAAGTATTTGGTAGTCAGATTAGTTTTTTGGTCATCTATCCTCACCTCTTTCTCCTCCAGCTCCCTCCGCAGCTTCTCCGCTCTCCTGCGACGTTCTTCCAGTTCATTGTTGGACTCCTGCAAAAGCTTCTCCTGCTCCTCAGCCTTGGCCAAGAGGTCCACCCCACCCACGATCACCTTTTTCTCTAAAGCCGACAATTTGTCCTGCAGAAGGTGATGCTCTTGCCTAAGGGGGTTAGAGGCGGACCAGGCATCAAGCTACATTACCGCATCCGCTAACAATTAAAGGAGACATTACAGATCATTTGTATTTGTATCAACATGAATACCGCATTTAAAAAGAGTGAACTCACTGGGCTTTCAGAAGGTCCTTCTCCCTCTTCTCTAGCTCTGCTCTTGCCTTGTTCCTCTCCTCCTCCTCCATGTCCAGCTTGGCCTCCAAGGCCTTCCTTTCCTCTTCAATCTTTGCCTGCATCTCCACCATCTTGTCTGGGGAAACCTTCTTCTTCCCTTGAGAGAGACACACGGGGGAACCATAGCGTCTTTAATTGACAGGTTGCTTTAGATGCGTCTTCCTATACCAAGCTACTTGTCTGCATGTAGGTTACAATGATCTAAATGCAGATTAATTCATTCAACACTGCGGTCTTTAATCAGCATTAGTATTATTTAATATGTGCGGTTTTAGAGCATAAATTTGCACTACAGAAGTTAAATTAACATCCTAAGACAGAGTGCCAGTGAGATCCAGCTGCGCAAAGTTTTGATTTGCTAATGCACAGTATTAAATAATTGTTAGTGTAAGCAACATTTGAAAATAAGGGAAACTATATAAAGTGCAAGACTCTCTTAATGACTTGGTGGCTATGGAAATGAGAACACAAGACACATGGGTGGTAGTCAGACAGAAATGATAACAGCGATGATAAAATAAACCTCTGTCATCAGATTAGTCAGAGTTAGTGCAAGCTACTGAAACACGGCAGCCATCTGGGTAATTTGTGCGAGTAGAGACACCATTGCTACAGGATAGTAGGACGATGTAGATTCTTACACCAACCTCTTTCTTCTTGAATTAAGAGGTGTATAGCAAGTCAGACAGGCGGCATTTGCACCAGGAAGAGGAGAGAGAGAGAGAGAGAGCAACACATTACAGAGTGATCTCGAAAGTCTTATGACTCTACAGAGTGGAACACCACATATGGGACAAGGAGTGGGAGAAAGAGAAGTCAAACAAGAGAAAGAGAAGTTTCAGTAATAATAATAATAATATGCCATATGAGATTTGACAGTGGATAGACATGAGGCAAAAAAAAACATAGAAACATCACTTCACATAATGAAGCATGATGTGGGTGAATTAAATCTTTGAGGGACAGGAGTTACAGATGTTACATAAAAAAAGCCTGGCAGAGGTGGAGCCTGAAACTGAGGATATGAAATCGCCATGAAGAACCAGTCTATGACATCGAAACAATGCCAGGAAAAAAGTAGGAGAAATTTGACATTAGACTGTGCCAATTCTTTGGAAGGATCGGTGCAACAGTCCCATTTAAATTCATGGCTCTGTCCCAAGACATCCTTATCAACACTTGCACACCAGGAAGCTTCGCAATCGTTGTCATGTAAAAATATTTGGGACATGGTCAGTAGCAGTGGGGGGGATCTGGGCTGTGAGCCTACAGGAGTGGCACAGACACAGGGAAAGTATTAAGCCCCTTTCACACATGCACTGTAATCCATAAATGCTCTGGGAAAAATTCGCTCTGGCAATTTGCCCACTCACGACCTTAAACAGCTTGAGTCAATTAAATGAACAACATTAACAGAGAAGGTTACCAAAAAGTTGATTTACTTTGGTTCAATGAAAAAAAAAAACTCTTCTGTGAATTCCTGAATCAATAATGAAATGTAAACTGAAAGAGATCACATGCCTCCTTCTACCTTGGCTGCACGACCCTCTAAAGTTATTAATTTAAATATTATTATTTTTCATTTTAAAAACAGAAAATACGTAGCAATTTTAATCTGCATTTGGATCTGGATCGGTATTTATAACACATAGTGGAAGATAGTGATAGACAATTATGGGAAACATGTGACACATAGAAAAGATGTTAAGAAATCTTTTAAAGGGGAGCCCTGGTGGTCTAGTAGTTAAGGCGCCTGTCTCTCACTTCCTGTCATCTCTCTACTATTGTCTATACGATCAAGCCATAAGGCCCAAAAATGATATATTAATAAAATAACTCCTGAAGAAAAAAAATGGATTCCACACCTGGATTTATAATATTTGTTTCATATTTTTATTGTAGTTCTTTTCAGCTTTCATTTTAATTCAGATATATTGTACATATTTATTATATATTATTTTTATTAATATTTTTATTGTAATTTTCTTCTATTCCATATGTTTCCTGACTTTGTCTTTACTTTTATTTTTAATTTAATTTTCTCTTGCTATGTTTATGTAATGCACCAATATACCAAAGCAAATTCCTTGTACGTGAAACCTAGTTGGCAAAAAGCCAGATTCTGATTCCGAGGCAAAAAACGAATCACTTGCCAATATGTCGAAAATAACTTTTTACCAAATACCACTAAAATAGTTTTTGCAAGTTTTCGACATGTACTGAAATGAATAGATAATCTTACGAAAAGATAAACAAAATTGGGCTTTATGATGTTAGGTTAAATCAAATTTTCATGCAGGCCTGTTGTATTCTAATGTGAATCATGTGCACCCGTCTTTAGACAGTTGTGCAATTTCACAACCCCTTTAAAGAGGAAATACTACGAACGATTGAACCGAAGCGGTAGATGACATCAGGAAAAAAAACCCAAAGAAAACCACCTACATACATATACAGCACAAACACCTAAAAAAGAAAAAAGAAAAAAATAGACCACAGTCAAACACATTAGTCAAGTCGCTCTCAATTTTGAGCTTTCATTTATGCAAACTGTTTCCTAAATATAAACAGAGAACCAGTTAAAGCTACAAACCGCATGCAGTAAGCAAATCAAGAATTGAAGAGAGAAAAAAAAGTAACTGAAATCTTTTCCATTTTTTAAGTAAAGCAGTCTAGCCGCTGACAGACAGCACAGTCCTCTGTCATATTTAATTTATGATAAACTTGATGAGGAACATTTCTCGAGGGGAGCTACAGGGTGTTTTGATAAACTACTGGGGATGCACAAGTGGGGGCGAGCCTCCCAAAGCACTGCCTGCAGTCAGCAATCAAGTCATGGAGATAAACAGTTAATCAGCTGCAAAATCTGCTTTCTAATCAGTGAGACAGCCTGCACGGTATAAGAACTGATACACTCTTAATCCTTGGTGTCATTTTTTTTTGCAAATTTATATATCCTCCGGCAGCGATTCCACCAGCGTATGAAGAAAATCTGGATTGGTCTACGTATAGAGGAGCTCGGTATAAACACCAAAAACACTGCCTTACATTTATATTAAAAACCAGCTATTTTTACGGGTTCCATGTGTGAAAAGGGCTTAAGTTTTGTGGGCAGGTGGGTTGGTAGAGCAGAGTGCTGCTCCAACTCACTATTCTGAGGTTTATCCTCAGCGGGGGGTGGCCCTGAGGAGCAGCAGACAAATTCTGAGCTATTGCTGCTGCTGCTGCTACTGTCTGAAAAAGAAGCAGAGGAAGCACCCCCCCCCCCCAACGCCAAAGCCCAGAGTGAGAAACACGTAGAGGTAGAGAGTCGTCGGAGATTGATGCAAAATGTAGGTGCTTTATGTGTCCAACAAATGAGGCAGCTGCAGGCGCACACATGCGAATTGTAGATAGAGCACAGCACCATCCTCACAGAAGCTGAATGATTTGGTTATTATTAATTTATGTGAAAGCTTATAATACAGTATTGGAAAGACTAATAGCGTCAACTGGAAAATATAAAGAGATACCAATCTAAAACATAGTGGAACATTAGTGTCAGAATTGCAACGTAATGTGATGACCTAATTATGCTTGTTCATCCGTATTCAACACCTTCCCCCTTTCCTTTTAAAAACCAAGAAGACCAAAAGGTGAGAATACAAGGGAAACTCCTATATGACAACAGTGTCATGTTTATGGGAGCCTATTAACGAAGAGTAGAGCATTTTAGTGACCTAAAAGCAGCTTCGGCGTGATAATTTCTGAGAAACTGAATGCTGACTCATATTACAATTAACATACCGACAAGAGATAAAACCAGATATACACAAATTATACAGATATATATCCAACTTACAGAAACCACATGTTAAACCGCTGTATGAAAAAAACACTCCCCACAGGCTTATGCAGATTGCATCAACAGATTTTCAGTCATTTGCTCTAATGCACTTGCATCTGTGTGTGTGCGTTAATCACAAATTCTTACCTCTTCTTCTCCTGCGGCCTTCTCCTGCCACCCCTCCTTCATCATCGCCTTCATCCATCTCTTCCGATCCACTGCCCTCTGAGCCAGAGATCTCTTCACCTAGAATCGCACAAAACGTTTTAAAACGACACAAGTCAGTCTTGAAAAAAAAAAGAAAAAATCCAAACTGCACGATTATTTTACTGCCTGGCTCGTTACCTTCCACCAGTTTCTTCTTCAGCTCTTCAATCTCCTTCTGAAACTGGCGCAGTAGAGCATCCTTAGGATCCTCGTTGATCCTGGCTTTGTTCTTGATGTTTTTAGCCCTATTAGCGTAGCGCAGGGTACTGATGGTCTCATCATAGTTGTAGTCTGCAGGGCCTATATTTGCACACTGGTGGGGAGAAGTATGTCATTTAAAAAGTGAGGAAAAAAATCATAACGTCAAAATCGAGTATGACAAAAATGCTTAGAAAATGTCAATTAGCACATTTATTGCTCTCTGAAATGAAGCATTTGTAGCTTAGAACACTTCAGTTTGTTGTGCAACTCTAGGACACATGCACTTTTCAAACTTTCACTCTACCATCATGGTCTTGGAGTTTCCTCCCAGTGAATCCTGCAGCAGACGGGTCAGTTTAGAGTTCCTGTAGGGCACGTGTGTGCTCTTGCCGTCCACCAGGGCAGAGATGACGTTACCCAGCGTGGAGAGAGAGAGGTTGATCTTTGTCGCTTCCTTTAAACGCTGACCCGTGGCTCCAGTCTTGCCCTGTCTCTCGGAGCCCTGCAGGGGTAGGGTGGCAGATTAATTGGCGGTGGTCAGATGGATCGCGGGCGATACGGCATACTGTATATCCTAGTTGCATCTGTGTCAACTCATTTTGTAGGAAGTGGTTTATTTTTACTCAGAAATTTCTTGCCACGGATACATACCGCGAGATCAACCAGATGAAGCTTTCCCATGCGCACATGCTGGTCTCCATCCACGCCCTTCTCACTGCACTCGATGGTGATGGTGAAGATAGCATGAGAACGGGAGCTGTGTTCATTCATGTTTGTGGCACCGACAGACCCTAAACGCAGTGAAACATCATTTGATCAGACAATATGATTCATATGAGTGTGTATAACATACTTATGAACTTTAAAAGGGCTTAAAGGGCTTATTGGCTTGGGAAACATACATTTACATTACCAAGGCAACTGTGAACTAAAAACAAAAATCTTGTCCTCTCTCTAGGTTACATGGTGGTGAGGAGGTCATGTTGCTCAGGCTCTCTGTTTGGTAATGCCATGAAGCTACTCGACATCCTCCTGGATCCATCTTCTCATATACTGTATGTTCACATTATATGTATCATTTTTTGTAATATGGATTGTCTAAGTTGTATTTTCATTATGTTGTTACTCTGTATACATAACATCTATTGCACATCTGTCCATCTTGGAAGGGGGATCCCTCCTCTGTTGCTCTTCCTGAGGTTTCTTCCATTTTTTTCCCTGTTAAAAGGTTTTTTTTTGGGGAGTTTTTCCTCATCCGATGAGTAAAGGACAGAGGGTGTCGTACCCTGTACAGATTGTAAAGCCCCCTGAGGAAAATTTTGTGATTTTGGGCAATACAAATAAAATTGACTTGACTTGACTTAAAATTTGAGCTGAAATTAGAATTATTTTTTTTTTTTGCTTAATAGTTTGCATGCACTGGATTTTAAATAAAGAAATCTACTTTTATTATCAGTATATACTGTATATTACTATGTACTTCTGTCTTCATGCTGTCAGTTATTCTGCTTACGGTTTTTGTGGCCCAGTGTCATAATCCTGTCCATGTCGTCAGCATTGTTCACGACGTAACCAGAGAGGTCTTTGATATACACGCCAACATCTGGTCTTTCTTTCACCTGTGAGGAAAAAAATTGAACCGTATTATGAAAAACTGCTGCCATCAGCATCAAACAGTTAATACAAGCAAATCTGTTCAGGCATCGTCTGCTTGTTTTCCTGTTTGAAAAAATGACTGCATTTCCTTTTATGACAGACCCTGCAAAAACAGTTTTGATATGAATCACTGAACTCTATGTTTTAGTGTCGGTTTTAAATATCCTTTTACCTCTAGCCTTTGCATCTGGTCCTTGCCCAACAAGTCTCGCACTTCCTCATTGTAAATCTCCAGGTACGAAACACGAACCAAAAACCTGTGGATGTAAAATGTGTATTCAAAGTCAGATAAATGCTGAAATGTAAAGCTGCAAATGGCAAAAACGGGCTTTGTAAATACATCTTTCACTCATAACACTTGTGCCCCTTGACAAGAACTCCGTTTACATGGAGCCTTTGATTCTGCTAATAAGACCTAAATCAGAAAAAAATGCCTCCCATAAGCAGTCTAATCAGAATAAATATCTGAAAGTGGGTGGGCTAAACTCTCATAATCCTTTTAACAGATGATAATTTTTTTTTTAAATGCTTTCTCAAAGAAGCCATCTTTGAATAGGTGGTATTTTTACTTGCGGGGCGATAAACAAAGGCTTGCCTTTAATTCAGTAAGACTCATAACAGTCCATTCAGATGAAACTGTTTCTTCAGTACACTTAATTTGGCGCTGACGTACACACTGGGAACTGGACTAATTATGTGCCTAGACAAAATATATATGGCTGATTTTACTGACTGTTGGCTGATTGATTGCTCTCTTACCTTGTGTCACCCTCTGCCTTGGCAATGTGACCAAAAATATGAGCAAAGGAGTTTGGGATTATCCCTCTGAGTTCTGGCACTGCTCTCACACCCTCCATGGTGAATGTTTTTCCCGTGCCAGTTTGCCCATATGCAAAAATGGTGCCTGAAATTGGACAGCAGAGCATAAAATCACAGTGCCAGGTATGGTGTAGAATATGAAAATTATAGATAAAATTAATAATAGTAGTTATTATAGCACTGTTAATAATGAAAACACAAATGTGAGGGTTAGATTTATTAGAGGCTACTAAGTGCACGTTTGAGAGTGTGTTAAAATGCTTCAGTTGATGCAGTCATTACACTGATGATGCACATTTACGGTAATGAAATGATGAGTTATGTCACGTTAGTTTTACCATTGTATCCCTCTAATACTGAGTCAACGATGGGGCGGGCGGTGAGATTGTAGACATCCAGCTGTTTGCTTTCTTGCCCAAACACGGTGTCAAACGTGAAGGTCTTGGGAGGCTCATGGGGAGTCTCCAGTTTGTTGACTGTTATGGTCCCACGGTTCTCGTCCACCGTGACGGCCTGCCTGTGACTCATCATCTTCTCCTTCTGGTTGAGGGGACGACATCTCACCACCACCTTGACATTATCATTCACCTCCGGCTTGTCATGTTTCTCAAGCTTATTGCTCTGAAAAAGAAAAAAACGGACCGTGATAACAGATCGTTAGATAGATAGATAGATAGATAGATAGATAGTAACTTTATTGATCCCGAGGGAAATTCAAGTTTCCAGCATCACAGTTCCATAGTGCAAACATATTAGTAAAAAACGTCACAGGTGAGTAGTACACGTTAGTAAGAAAACGTCACAGGTGAGTAGTACACATATTAGTGAAAACGACACAAGGAGTACAAGACACATGTAAGTAATACAGAGTTCTTTTAAATATTATTTAAGTTTTAAATTATAACTATTTATTCTATCCTATTTTAGCATACTTTTAGCTTATTTATTAGTGTTCTTATTTATTAGCTACTTACTTAATAATTTCTTTATTTTTCCTAATTGTTTTGCACTGAATTACTGAGTGGTGGATGTGTGAAACATAATTTCGTTTTTATGTGGAGCATAAGAATGACAAATAAAGGAATCTTGAATCTTGAGTATAAAACAAAAAATGGTATGTGCAAGGGAACTGTTAAAAATGAATATAGTGCAGGGTAAACAACTGAGATACAGGACTATTTAAAGAAAAAGTGAATGTAATGCAGAAAGTGATACAGTGCTGGGTGATAAAAAAAAAGGAGATATAGATATTAAGAAATGTCAGATATGGAATATAGTGCAGGATAAGAACTGAGGTAGAGAAGTTTTTTTTTTGTAGTTTTATGCCATAGGGTGTAACGTTAAGCTCAATTATGTACAATTACCTCATTGACCGTTTGCTCGGTTGCTAGGCAGGCTAACGTTACTATCGTTACTAACGTCGAAGATGACGGTAGCTAAGTGCGGTTAGCCGACTAAGCACAATGAACGGACACTGGTTAAAATTTGGGAAAATTTGTTTTATGTCAAACCCCCCTCCAAACGCTGTTAACACTTCTCGCGAATTCATTTGTGGTGACTGGCAAAACCCTTGGCAAAACCCGACGAAGTGTCTAACCGTTTCCTTGTTGGCTACTGGTGAGCTAACGATGCTAACCCGGTTAGCATCACATCAGAGGAAGGGAGGAACCCCTTCTGCAGAAATGTAAACAGGTTTGTCGACTTACCGGCATGGTGAGAACGCGGAGAGGCGGTTGTAGTATACGTATATAATGACAGTGAAATATTTAAAGGCTTTTGTTCATTTGACTCTACGTTATCCGAAGAATTTTTCCAGCGCAGTGCCCATATCAGAGGCTCACATCCGAGAGCTTGTTGTCAGGGCAGCGTCAGACTGCGCATGCGCGGCAGGGTGAAGGTGGATGGAGGGGGGCTTCAGTGACTGCTGCAATGTACAGTATGTATTTAATATATTGGGGACATGCATAGGCAAAGGTGGGAAGTATCAACATACATTTACTGTAATAATAATAATAATAATAATACATTTTATTTATATAGCGCTTTTCTAAAAACTCAAAGACACTTTACACAGATAAAAGATCATAAAAACAAGGACATCATGAAAATATAAAACACACAGTATTAATCACACATTAAAAGCAGTTCTAAAAAGGTGAGTTTTGATAGTAAGTGACACTTACTGTAGTGATTCAGTGCAGTGCAGTGGAATAAAAGTAGAAGTTTCTTTCCCCAGGCCATCAGGACTGTGAACTCTGACCTCTCCATGGAGCCCACCTCTCCAAGCGCCATACGCTGCCCCTCCTACCCACTCAACACACACACATAGGGCTACATACAGAGATACACACACACACGTCCATCACACACTTATATTTATAGTCCATATTGTATATAGACCCCCTCTCACTGTAAATAACGCCATTGTCCCTACAATTTCTTTTTTATATATTTGTATAGTTGATGCTGTTTTGCACAATCCTGTGAGCACTGCCACTTTACATTTCACTGCACATCCTGTATGAGTACGTGACAAATAAAACTCTTGAATCTCTTGAATCTTGAAAAGAAGTATAGCACTCCAAAAATTAGTTGCTGGGTCCCATTAACCCCCCTCCCCATTCCTCCCACTCACTGTGCATTGAGTATGACATTCCTATGCTAGAGTTCGGCTTGGCCCCAAGTTTGATTATACACACATTCATTTGGTACATCCTCTATGTGAACAATACTGAAATATTGAAGGTCTTTAAACTAGATTTTGACTATTGCCAGGCCGATATTAGCTATTTGCCGATATATTGGTGTTGTGTATATGTGGGCAGATAAGCAGGCTATCAACAAATTGCAGTAAAGACACCCCAAAGAAATGCTTGAGGTTATTTAGGAACAGTGTCATTACATAAATGAAGACATAAAATGACAAGTTCATTTTTCAACTTCAATATGTCCCACTCAGTACTAACTCTTTAATAACCAAATTAAAAGGATCCTCATCTAAAATGTTTGTTTCTTATGTGTTTATGTGAAAATTAAACACCGATATACAATGTTCTGATTTTTTTTTTTTCAATAATCAAATATTGATATTGGTATCAGCCTGAAAAATCCTAATTATGAAAAAGTGACCCTCTTCAAGACAAAATCAGGCACGACCCACCTTAAGCCCCTTATTATGTTAACTGATATTGTGCTTTAGTGGCACATATTCCAAATTACTTTTTTAAATTTAAATTTCTACAAACAGGTTGAGACACAGTGAACTAGCTGGGCCCCCATAGTTGTAGGTAATCCAGCCTTGCTGCAGCCAGCCAGGCTGCAGAGTAAGTGCCAACATGTAGAACATAGGGTAACGGCAAGGGTTTCTCCATTGTGGTACTGTAGTTACTTAAAGGATTATAGTTTACATCTAAAATACACCAAAATACAAACATTCTTTAGGTATAGTTTATTACCACATAAGCAGTACATATATTTTACCTCATAATTTCTCTAAATATATTTAAATATAGTTTGTTTCTTTGTGGGTTTTGACAAAGGCACTCACCAATGCGTGTAACATGGGTATTAAACAAGGAACAGTCATTAGGTGGGATTCTGTGCAAAGTCTTATAATAGTACATGTGTAACAAACATGCACATACATTAAAGAACACACACTATATCTCTGGAGGATTTTAACCACACTCATATGCACTCAGGACAAAAATAAACACCTCCTTCGAAGGATTGTCAATGGCAGTATTAACCTTTGGACCTCAACGCGCATCTTGTTGTTCAGCAGGTCAGTCAAGTCATTTGGCAGTTTGAACACGTGGAATATAGAAATATACATAACTACAGTACAGTCAGCTGAGCCTCTCGAGGGCTTGAAGAACAATGCTGTGGAATAAGCCCGTCTGCCCGTTGCTCTCCCGAGTAACCAGAACGCGTCCATCGGGTCGAGGCCTGTGCACGAGGACGAGGTCTCCTTGAAGCAGGCTGAGCTCTGAGTCCGTCTGGGCTAAATGCGTTGTGGTCACTCTGTGTCTGGAAAAAAAAAATAAAGCAAAGAGGTTTTTGTCCAGTCCATCAAATCAATGAAAATCTTTCAAAGTCTACCTGTCTGATAATCAACAAGCTTTTTATTTTCAAGGACAAACAGACAAATCCAACGTACCTGCTGGGGCTGAACTGAGCCGACACGGCTGATAGCGACGGCTGTGACAATAATGGTTTCTGCGGGTTAGAATTCAGATCCGAGCTGGCATTTTCAAGGCCTTTCCTGAGAATAGGAGCTTTTCCTTCTTTGAGAATGATCCCTGGTCCGTCTCTTCCCAGCGTGAGCGATGGGGCCCACACTTCTAACAGAGGGGGGCCGGGGCGGCTGTTGGAGGGAACGTGATTTCCTGGCGACCAGGAGGAGGTCCGACGCCTCGGAGGAGGTGAGTCTTCATCTGTGAAGAACCGCACTGACTTTGCCGGCTAGGGGGAGTAAAATATTCACTGTAAGGCACATGCAGATGCACATGAAGAACACAGAGTACTTAGCTTCAGACAAATGCATGCTCATGCCTCTCGCAAAAAAAAATTACCAGTATGACATTACCTTGTCTGTATTATTCTTGTGTGAGTCGGGTCTGACTAGAATTGAATGAGGCCCATTGGGAGGATGTCTGTCATGCTCATGTGAAGCAGTGAAGTCCTTGAAGACTGAAGCAGCAGAGGGCGCTGCTGACTCAGTCATCCAGCCCCGTGGTCTGCCAGAGTTTTTCTTCCTCTGCAGGGCAGGCGAGTAGCCAGACGGCTGAACTTGTGCAAAGTGCTGCGAGTTGGACGGGAAGTTCAGATTGGACGTATGGGATTGGAAGTGGTTTGAGCCTGAAAAAAAACAAAACATTTAATAGGCATTCATTGACAACCTGGCAGAATCTCTAATTTAATCAAGCAGTTAGAAGGTAGATGTTTTCTCACTCACCTCTGTGAGGGTTAAAGATGCGCCTCACAGTGTCCCAACCTTGTGAAGCCCCATAGAGGGACGGTTTTCCAGCACCGGTGGATGACATTGCATACTGTGCTCCATTTGGTACAGATGGGATCTGTCCCGATGAGTAAATCGCTCCATCAGAGTTTACCCTATCAAGAGCAAGGACCACAGCAGGATTCTTGGCAGCTGTGGGTTTCTTTCCAGCTACTGTGTTGTACTGTGAGGACGCGATAGCTGCTTTGGACTCCAGGAGTCTGGCTGAGGTTCTGCAGTGAGGCAAAGAGACACTTTAGGACATACTGAAGTATCTATCTCTTGTACTGGAGTTTAAGTTTCTTCGATCAAAGCGCCAACATCAGTGTTTTATTTCTGTTTTATGACGACATGTCGTCCTGCCCACACTAAAATTACTGTCTGAATGCAAATGTCATTCAGCTCCCACTTTCTGCAGTCAGGGATCAGAGCCTCTCACCTGAGCACAGGCGTGATGTAGTTGCTGGGCAGAATGCCCACTTTGCCCGTTCTGAGCGATAACCCACGCAGCCAACCTTCCTTGAACTTTCCGTACACTCCCACCATCTCTCCTTTCCTCAGCTCCAGCTCCTCAGGCCGTCGTGGTTTGTAGGAGTACAGGACGGCACACCTGAGGAGTCACACAGGGGGTTTGTCTACGTCACTGCCACACTTTCTACGACATTATATCCAGATTATGCCGCCTTTTTTATGGGTATTTGAGTGTTTCTTTTTCTATTCATATCTTGCACCTGCGATCTGACATTAGCATATCATTAATATAATGTTTAAATCAGTGACTCACACACTGATGGAGAGCTGCTGCGTGGAGGAGTTTTTGCTGTCTGCAGAGGCAGAGGACATTTGGGGGTTCACCAGAGCCATAGAGATGGCGGGTGGAGTCTCACTGGTCATCTTCTTCTCACTCTGTAATGGAGGGATTCAAAATTCATCATCATATGGAACGCAAACGATGATGCATGGCACATTTTTTAAGAATATATTGTATTTCTGTTTGCAAACTCGCTTGCTTCAAATTGCCCCTTAAACCTGCAGTAGGCAGACAACATTTGAGGTGAGAAATAGGCATTACAGTAACAGAATATTGATTCATACTTGATCGGCTACCTAGTTTAACCGTTTAATTTGAGTTTGCGAGTGATTGACCGCTGCTCAGAGACGGTAGGCTCCAGCTCGGCTCTGATTGGTTGTTTTCCTCCGGTCTGTGAAATCTCGCAGACGCCGTTAGGAGCACCGGAGGACACCGGAGGACACAGAGACACATGATTTTTTTCAGATTACCTGTCTCATGCACTACATGCAGGATATTTAAAATAACTTTTTTTAATCACATTTGCTCCATTTCTACCCACTTCTGCTTTAAGGGACGAATTAAGTCTTTTGAACTGAATTTAAAGGTCTTTTTGATAGCATTTTTATGAGGACGAATATTATTTTAAAAATAATACATCCACCGAGATTTAAAAAGGTGCCGAATAAAAGTATTGCTTTTCCTGAAAAAAATGATTATGATTGTGAAATAATTATTTAAAAAATGTTGGCGGGTCCAAAATGAATGTTTTGTTTATCTCTGTGGAAGTTATCTAATGTTCGGTTCCCACTTCTAACAAAGCTTGTGAGCCAATACTACAACCGCATTGGTATCACATGGTATCTCTGGGTTGTCAGTCAGTGTGGAAAAAACGGATTAATGGCTGAGATTGACGGTAAGTGCATGACAACGATTTGTTGAGAAGTGAATGGAATGGAACGGGGGAGGGAGAATGCGACATCTAGTGGCTGAATGTTATCAAAAGCACGTTTAATAATTCTGCACAGCCATGCTTTGAATGTTATAATGTCAGCATGCTAACATGCTCAAAATGACAATACTAACATATTGATGTTTAGCAGGTATACAGTTTACCATGATCACATTTTTGTTTTACTTTTACTTTACATTAATGTGTGGGACATTAATGCATGTGCCAAAATGTATGGCAATCCGTCCAAGGTGTCAAGATGTTTCATTTAAAGCCCAAATTGTCAAACAGCTGGGGGCGCTAGAGGAAAAGTCTGTTGTTGAGATATTTCAGTCTGGACTAAAGTCGTGGACTGACCAGAGGATTCTGTGCTAAAAGGACAGTAACTTTAGAGGATCTTGATTTATCTAACTCAGACTGCTGAAGCACCCATACTAACTTAAGATAAACTATGGAATATATTTCAGCACGGAACACGGTTTGTGTTTTTCCCTCATCACTTCCATTGGAAGTATGTTAATGGCAGGAGGAATGATCACAGCAAGCAAAAACAGTTTCAAAGGGAATGCGTGTACTATTTTAAGACAGGCGAAGATGTGAACCCATCCTTTAATATATTCCTTCTCATAATGTCAAAGAAGCTGAACTAAATCAAAATATTGGTGTTTTAATGACGGTGGTGGAGACACTGTCTAACATGTCGCTCCAAAATCTCCCATAGGTGTTCAGTTGGGTTGAGATATATGGTGACAGCCAAGGCCATAGCATGATTTCCGTCATTTACTTACTCATCAACTATTTCCAAAGGTTTTCCTTTAATTAGTCACTTGTCTGTATATTAGATACGATTTGTTCTATGTTATTAGCTCCAACTTCATCTATAAAGAAATTATGATGTATACATTTGAAGTTATGTAAAATACAGTAACAGTAAAAAAAAAATGTATATATATATAATGGCCTGGCAGACTTCTTTTGCGTTTTTATCTTCATAGATCTGAGCTGCTCTTTTTAAAGCTGAGAAACTCTGACAGGCTTGAAGTCAGCAGGCTGTGAGTCAGGCCTGACACAGTCCTGTGTGACTATAGCAGGGAGTGACACTGAGGTGTGTCTCACAACCGTTAACAACACAGTATGAAACTTAATCCCTAATTACTTAATTGCCAAACTGAAACTGGCCTTTTAGTGAGATCTTTATTAGATACTTTTTTTTTTATTTTGTCCTCTGACCAAACAAACCCCACACATAATGTTTTCTGATTGTACTATAACAGGGAGGCTACGTTCCCAGTGCTATTATCTCCGCAGTGACGTCTACAGAGGGCTGCTGCTTTTTACAGCACTAAAGCATTAATGCTGGCCTGTGGGCCTGGGGTTCCCTCTATACCTCCAGCAGCTCTGCCACCATTAAGCTGCATTCACACTGCACCTCAAAGAATTACAAAAGAAGTCCTAATTAAGAGGCAGCCAGTGCTATAAGCACAGCCTCACTTGTCAAAGGCAGTGCTGTGAGGCAGAAGAAAGCGAGATAAAGTCATGATATAATGTACTCCATCATATAGGAGAGTGGACGGATGAGAGTGCATCACTGTCATCTAAAGTTGCTTTGGCTATGAGTCTTTTGTGACATCCACATGACATTTACACTAAAAGCAACTTCCTGAAGAAAAGAGAACTTCCTGTCCTTGCATTAATTTCTCCGTGTCACTGAAACAGGCGAGAAAGCAGAAGCAGGAGGATGGACACAAAGTCTTTTAACAGCAAAGCACTGCCATCTTCTTAAATTGTGTAATACTTTTTTTTTTTCACGCATTAAATTATTTACTTCTCGTCATTACTCTGCGTCCTTTTTCTATTCTCGGTTTGTGTTTTATCAGATACTGCTTCGGCTATGCTGCAGTCACGCAATGGCCAGGTTCAGTGACCCAGCAGTGGCAGAGGCTATATTTACATGGAGAGAGTAATTCCGCTGTTGCATGCAGTGAATAAAGTCTTATTTGGTGTAAATGGTTGAGATGGTACTCCTGCAGCCAGAAGCAATGCTGCCATAAATAGACAAATTAACAGAATAATAATGTTCAGCTTTTGGTGTCCTCCTGCCAGCAAGAACGATCAACCAGCAGAAGTTATGTTAGAAATTTAATTTGTATTTATTCCTATGATCGTTTATTTCATTATGCCTTATCTATTTATCTAATTTTGAACACTGAGTTTCTGTAGACTGGGTCATGCCAACTAAATAATTTCTTTCAGCGCAACAGCCAATAGCCAGGTTCCTTACTTGTAATCGTTTTAAGAACATAATTCCCCCTGAATGTAGGCTAAATATAACAAATGTCCAAACTGTATACAGAACTCAGAGAGGTAAACAGTGGAAATCCCACCCAAAAAAGATATTGTTGCAAAGCTCAACACGAGCTCATAGTGTGTGTGTTAAAGTGTGGAGAAAAAAAAGGTAAATAAAATGTGGTTTTGGACACACAGGATAGCCAATACTGTTTCTGTGAGATGAACACAAAGTGAATTAATTACTGACGTAAAGGCCCTGCTTTTTTAGACCTCTAATCGTGAATTATGTAATGTCACCAAACTCTATTAAATAGTAACATTAGGCTTGGTCGAGATGAGCCAGGCCACCAGCGATCACCAAACAAAACGCCTGGCTGTGTCCTGGTCTAGGAGCTCATTGGCTCAGGTGAAGGACCAGCAACAATTTTGTTGTGTAGAAAGTTTTTATTAAGTGTAAATATTTGGATTTTATTCACAATCACATTTTAGTTGATGAGCCAAGAGAAGCAGAAGCTGGGCTGTGAACGAGTTTGAGGTGGAAAGAGTCTTTACATTAAATTTTTATGTAGGCCTAAAATAAGTTATTAAATATTGAGGTTTCATGCCAGTACCACAGATAAACTGCATTTTAAATAAAATAATATTTTTGAATAAAAGCGTAATAGATTGGAAAAATAAATAAGGTTTTATTAGAGATCAGGATCTGATCCAATAGGAAATAATTATACAATTTTCGGTAAAATTTTCTGGAATATATTCTGGGCAGACTAATGGAAATTGTCCGATTTACAATAACTTGCAGTATGGTAGGGCTGCAATTAAGGATTATTTTCATTATTGATTAAGTTGGTGATTTTTTCTTATTAATTAATTAATCATTTGGTCTGTCAGGAAATAGGGAAAAATGCTTAGACAATATCCCAAAGCCCATGATGACGTCTTCAATTTGCATGTTTTGTTGAAGTCTAAGACTCAGTGATATTCAGTTTACTATATGAGAAAAAGAAAAGCTCAAATTTGAGAAGCTGGACCAAGAGAATGTTTGCTTGAAAAATTATTAAAAAACAATTCATACCTGCTTTTATTTCGTTCCATCTCAAATAAAACTCCCTCTTCACCTGCGTCAGCAAAACATCCTGGGACTGCTTACAGGTGGTCCAAGATGCTGCTGCTGAGCTTTTGACCAGGTCCTCTAAAATGTCTCATGTGATAGCGATCTTTATTTCTCTGCACTGTGGCTACCCATCAAATTCAGAATTCAATTCAAGAGTATTGAGGTCTCTGTGACTATTAGAGCTCTGCATGGTCAGGCACCCGACTATATTAGCCAATAGGTCTCTAAGGTCCTCTGATCAGGGTTTGTTGGTTGTTCTTCGCTCCAGGCTCTAAAGACTGTGCTTCAACATCTGTTTTACATAATAAAATACAATTTTCACTCTGTTCATCTCAGAGTTTTCATTCACATATCTTGGGGTCAGAGGTCAAGGGATCCCTTTGAAAATGGCAATGCCAATTTTTCCCGGATCCCGAGGCGTTCCCAGGCCAGCGTGGAGATATAATCTCTCCACCTAGCCCTGGGTCTTCCCCGTGGCCTCCTCCCAGCTGGTCGTGCCTGGACCACCTCCCTAGGGAGGCGCCCGGGGGGGCATCCTTACTAGATGCCCGAACCACCTCAGCTGGCTCCTTTCAACACAAAGTAGTAGCGGCTCTACTCCGAGTCCCTCACGGATGACTGAGCTTCTCACCTTATCTCTAAGGGAGAAGCCAGCCACCCTCCTGAGAAAACCCATTTCGGCCGCTTGTTCCCGCGATCTAGTTCTTTCGGTCATGACCCAGCCCTCATGACCATAGGTGAGAGTAGGAACAAAGATTGACCGGTAGATCGAGAGCTTTGCCTTCCGGCTCAGCTCTCTTTTCGTCACAACGGTGCGGTAAAGCGAATGCAATACCGCCCCCGCTGCTCCGATTCTCCGTCCAATCTCACGTTCCATAGTGCCCTCACTCGCAAACAAGACCCCGAGGTACTTGAACTCCTTCACTTGGGGTAAGGACTCATTCCCTACCCGGAGTAGTAGTAGTACACGTCCGTGTATCGATACAATATTGCCACGCAAAAAATATTGCGATACTATGCTGTATCGATTTTTTCCCCACCCCTACTCAAGACCCACATGTTTAGATGTGCTTTTGTGTAATTTCTATTTTTGCTGTTTTTACTATTCTTCAGTCATTTCTTTAAATATTTGCTACCTTATTTTTGTATTGTGAAGCACTTTCTGGCGTTCTGCGCTTGAGAGGTGCTATAGGCGGCTGTAGCTCAGTCCATAGGGACTCTGCTTGGGAACCGGAGGGTCGCCGATTCAAGTCCCCACATGGACCAAGTACTGAGTGTGAACTGGTAGCTGGAGAGATGCTAGTTTGCCTCTTGGGCACTGCCGAGGTGTCCTTGAGCAAGGCACCAAACCCCCAACTGCTCTGGGCGCCTGTAGGGGCAGCCCCCTCGCTCTGATATCTCTCCATTAATGCATGTATATAGGTCCTGTTTGTGCATGTGTGTGAATTTCGGGCCTGTGTGTACTATGCATATGTAAAAATAACAAGAGTGATGGAATTGAATTTCCCCTCGGGGATTAATAAAGTGCCTTTCTTCTTCTTCTTCTTCTTCTTTCTTCTATAAATAAACCTACTTACTAATCAAACACCAAGATAATTGCTGATTCATTTCCTGTCGATCAACTAATAGTTCACTCAACTCATCATTTCAGGTCGATTCTAGTCAACTGACAGACTTCAAGAGGAACTAATTACCAATAAGCTTTCTGTAATAGCAGACACTGCTGTACCAGTGAAGTATGATGTGAAATTGAACTTTTCTATGTTGCATTTGAAGATGTTTTTGCTTTTGGCTCATTTCCATCCTAAATTTTGCTCTTACATAACCATGCCAATATTCACACTAATGCAGCATCTTTTCATCCACAGTCCGTGGGAAGACGCATCTCTCTCTCTGTGAAACAGTGGAGCCAGAGGTGCGAGCTGATGGGACGCAGCGCACTAAGAATAGCACGCATGCCGGCGCGGTCAGTGGGGAGCTGAGCCTCGGCTTTAGGGCCAGAGCCCTCCGCTCCTTTAAAAAAGGGTGCGTGGCCTGTCTGCTATTACTGGCCCACTGATGTGAGAGTGAGTGTTACCTGCTTAGTGAAGAGGAAGGAGTTTGAAGGCAGGGGAGAGAGGGGTCTGTTATGTAACCAACTTCACCAGTGACTCATCATCATCAGCATGAGAGAGATAAGCAGACACGCTGAGGGACTCTCCAAGCCTCCCACTCTCTACATCTATCGCTCATTTCTCCCCCTCCTTCTTCCAACTTCTTGTCTTTTGCCTTTTTGCACTTTGTTTTCCATTTCTCTTACCAGCTCTACAGTATTTCCTCTCACCTTTTCCTCTTCCTGTCTTATCGCCTCCATTTCCTGCCTTTTTTTGTCTTGTTCTCGAGTCTCCTCCACCCTCCTTCCTCTCCTGGTTTCTCTCCGACCTGCATGAGGTTTAGCATTTTTATGCTCTGACATGTATAATTGCGGGGTAGAGCTGTGAAATTCCAACTGGTTCAAAGGAAATCATTATCTCAGGGGGCAGGGCACTTGGCAGCAGGTTACATTATTAAGCCTTGCAGAGGCTTTTATGCCGCCGCTGCACTCAGACACTAGCTGGCTATGACTTTATGCAGTATTCACAGTATCTTATTACATTGTTTCTAATGTAAATTAATGACTATGTGTCCGACTGCATGAGATTGTTGATATAAAATATATCCACTGAAACTTTTAAGCTAATGTGATCAGAACTAATATTCTTTTAGCATTTGCGCAGCATGCTATTTCACAGTGTTTCTATCTAGATGTTGGTCATATAAACATGACTTAAGAAAAATAAAATGCCCACAAAAATGTCTCATGGAGATGTTCATCATCCAGCCATCATCCTGCCATGCGATACGGGCTGTATAAAATATGCAGCAGGTATCATGTTGGTCACATGAAAAGAGTGGGTAAGCAATTCATCCTGATAGCCAGCTGAGAACAAAAATGTTCCCAAATTTATGATCAGAGCTTTTATTCATAGATGCCAAAGGTTGCCCTGAAAGAGCTGTAAAAATTGTCAGTTTCAAGAGTCGGTTTCAAGAGCATTCGAGACTTTGTCACACACACGCACACACACTCTTGTGAGTAATTTAGATGACATGATAGTAAAGGCGAGCTCAGTTTTCCAGTAGCGTTGTGCTTCCTAGAAGCTAATAGAAGCACTTAAACTGGGCTTCAATGTGTTTTACACTTACAGAGGAGCTTTAAGACACAATAAGACAAGTAGACAACTTCCCTCAAATACTATATTATCTCCCTGAGCTGAAGAAAGACAAAGGACACACACCCTCATCTATGACGGGAAACCCTGGCTTATGTCCCAGGACTCTTGATTGGAGACCTTTCAAAGTTTCGGTCCACTCACCTCCAGTCCTCACTCCTTTCATATCTAGCCCTTTTCCACATCTGTGTTGTCTCAACGAGAGCCACTTAATCATGTGGTTGCCAACATAAGGGCGATGCCTCTCTTTCATTCCTTAAGCTTAGTGTCATGGTTCCCTCCTTGCATCCCTGAGGGATCCCTCAGTGACTCAGATAAAAACGTCTATTATCTCACAGAAAACCTCTGTGCCTTTTGCCAAACCACATGTTTTCTGTTATGACAAATCACTGCAAACCAAACAAAAGCCACATGCAGTTTAGCTCAGCGATTATGAGAAAGAGGAATCTGATAAGAAACTTTATCACATCATCTCTATAGCATGCATAAAGGCAGATACGTCGACACCAGGGCTGTCAAAGTAAATGTGATAATAACGTGAAAAACTGCCATGGCCGTTTCGACAGGGGTCCCTTGACCTCTGACCTCAAGATATGTAAATGAAAATGGGTTCTATGGGTACCCACGAGTCTCCCCTTTACAGACATGTCCACTTTATGATAATCACATGCAGTTTGGGGCAAGTTATAGTCAAGTCAGCACACTGACACACTGACAGCTGTTGTTGCCTGTTGGGCTGCAGTTTGCCATGTTATGATTTGAGCATATTTTTTTGGCTGTGAGGGTTTCTGGAGAATATTTGTTTTCATTGTTTTGTGTTATTAATTGATTTCCAATAATAAATATATACATACATTGGCATAAAGCAAGAATATTTGCCCACTCCCATGTTGATAAGAGTATTAAATACTTGGCAAATCTCCCCTTAAGGTACATTTTGAGCAGATAAAAATGTGCGATTCATTGGTGATTCATCACGATGAACTATGGACAATCATGCGATTAATCGCGATTACATATTTGAATCAATTGACAGCCCTAGTTGGCACATGACTCACCTGTAGGTGTCTGTGTGTGGTGTCAGAGTGGCGTCTAATTCGCTGAGAGTTCAATCTCGAGGGATGAGAGTGGCCCCGGGCAGCAAGAGACACGGAGAGGTGGTGCGGCTGACCCGGACGGCTGAAATTGTTGAAGGTGCTGATGTTGCTCGTCTCTCCTCTGGTTGTCTGGTAAAAGTTGATGCTGCTGGCTGTGGGCTGTTTCCGCTGGTTGGAGAGGGGCAAAGCATTGATGACGGACGTCTTCGCTGGGACTTGAGGGACTCCGTAATGGGTGGTCGCATTGGATACGTCAGTGGCCTTGTCTTTGCCCCCGCTCCCGGTCCGATGGTGAAATTCTGCTGAGTCACTCCCCTTCCGACTCTTTCCCTCCAGCAGTTTGGCAGCCGCCGTGTTTGGCTGGAAGAGATGAACACGTGAAGAGAAACCACAGTGAAACTCGGGATAACACAGAGAACAGTCAAACCTCGGTCAAGAAAATTCCTTCCAACTCGCTCCTACCTGCTCCTATCTGCTCCTGCTGATCAGCGAAACGGCTGACTAAATACACCCACTTATCACTACTCCACACACCCCTACAACTTGTTGGACGGGCAGGCAGACGAGAGCATAAGTACCAGCCAGTGAGCCAGGAAGGGTTGACTGGTGCTGAGAGAGACGCTGCACAGACAGACAGGCATGGCCAGGGTTAATGCTTTCACTCCCCACAGTGATGTGCTGTTATGCCACCCAAGCAGAGAAAGCATTACTGTGTCTTCACGCCTGGCTGCACGACAGGAGGAGAGGCTCGGAAGCGAGAGGGGAGAGGAGAGAAGAGGAGGATGAAAGAATAAAGTACAGATAGAAGATGATGAAGAGCACCATTGAGGGCGGGGCTTTAGCAGAAGACATGGGTGGACAGGAGATGAAAGGAGGCGTAAGAAGAGGAGAGGACTAATAATAAAAATATTCGGAAAAAAACTGTAGCAAAACAGATGACAAGTGAGGGAAGTAAACAAGAACTGAATAAGGCACCACATTAACCCCGCCGTAGCAACACATACAATTCTTCCCTGGCACGGATGAAGTTAATTCCTGGAGGCAGAAAGTACAGAGGAAAACAAATGACAGTCAGCTAGCTAAGCAAGCGCTGGCAGCCTGAGCAAGCCACATAGTCACACACTAATGAGCAGCTGCAGACACAGCACGGCTTCACACAGATTATCTCTCTGCCTCAGCACTTTGCAGCGCAGGAGTGACATTTACGTATGAATCAAAGATTTGAATGAAAATCAAGGTAGCGCCCTGGCAGTGACCCGGAATTAATGACATCCGGCGACGACATCTACGGTTCAATTCATTACAAGGAACGCACCATCAGAGCGGAGTGCCAAACGGCAGGTGTCGACCTTGATCACGCTGAAAAGGCCGCGACCCACATTCAAACAATGAAGGAAGAGAGAGAGAGAGAGAGCTCACCTCTGTAAACTGCAGAGGGCAAATTCCAACTTTGTCCCCGAGCCTGGCTTCAATCCAGTGTTCATCCACCCGTCTGATGACAGTAAGGATGTCCCCCTGTAAACCAGAAAGAAGAGACACACAACTGAACTTAGAGAAAGTGGCGACAAGGTGAGAGGCAGAGAAAACCGCTGGCCAGGTGTTTATGACAGAGCGCGCTCGCCCTGGAGAATGAGCACTCTCTGAGCTCTACATCACTCCCGCAGCATGTGACATCAACTGGCTTTGTGTCTGCCGGCCAAGTCCTTTCTGTGGCCAGCCTCGCTCTAAAAACCATTTGACCATCTGCATTAAAACTGAAAAAAAAAAAAAACCTGAGTGCAAGTGTGCTTTAATGGAGAGTACTGAGGCCCTTATATAACCGCCTCAGAAATCCTTAAGGGTTAGTAACAAACGCTGCAGCAGAGGTCTGAGCCTGCAGCTCCCACAAGCCTCTCAAAGCAGCGAAAGAACAGAAAGCAACGGTATTATCCAGGGAAATAAAGCTAATTTTAGAATTCATGAAACTGTAAAAGAAAAAGTAAATATTTTAGAGCTGCAACAATTAGTCGAACAAGTTGATCTACAGAAAATTAATCTGCAACAATTTTGATATTTGAATAATCGTAAAAGTCATTTTTAAAAGAAAATGGCAAAACTTTACTGGTTCCAGTCTCCCACTTGTGAATAGTTTCTGGTTTTCTTAATCTTCCATGATAATAAATTGAATATCTTTGGGTTTTGGACTGTTTTTTGTTTAACAAAACAAGACCTTTGCTCTCTTATAAACCTAACGATGGCTCACAGACCTAAGATTAATCGAGAAAAGTATCGGTGGAATATAGAATATTTGATACTTTTTCTCAATACATGACTAAAATGATCTATCACTTGACATTTTAGCACTAGGGTTACCCAGGTAATTGTTTAGCAGAGGTGGTTAGCCACCCAGATCCTGATGTATCTCGTCTTAAGATCAAGTTAGTTAGCAGATGATGGCCTAAACAACAGCAACACTCATTACATGCAGCTGAATTAAGGTGAAATAACACCTTTTCTCTTTTCCCCTGAAGGTTAATGCTTCATTATTCCCTGAAGTGTAATCATTTTCTTTATGCATTAATTAAAAAGTAGGAAACCCTGCGAGTATTTTAAAAAGATCAAGTGTACATTATACAATACTGAGAACTATTAAAGTGAGTAAGTGTTCCTGCTGTGTTAAGTCAGTAGTTAGAGAGTCAGACCTTGAGGAAGCTGAGACAATATTTACTGTCTTCCAGATTCCTCTCTTCGGGGTTAAAGTCGAGCAGCGCCCTGCAGAGAGCCGGAGGTTGGGACTGCTGGAGGGGCTGCAGCTGAGGCATCTGGCTGACGGCCTGCGGCGTGCTGGCAGTGACGGAAGCACCGCTACTGTCGCCGGCGTTTCCGTGGTGCCAACCCTCATCCACTTTGTGTTTCGGTGTGACGCCGTTCGCAAGCGCGAGGACCAGCTCTCCTGACGAATCACCTCGTTGGTTACGCATCGAAGGTCTGAGAGCAAGCTGGAGAACAGAGGAAAACAAATCAGCTACTGTATACGTTCAAATGAAGTGGTGAATTTATTCAACATGATGATATACATTTTTCTGAAGATGGTGAAATCAATGTCTTCAAAGGTGTTAGGGGTGTCAAGGCCCTCTAGGCTGAACTCTCTTTTAAAGATGAAAAAATATTGAGTCTTGCCAATACGACTGTATAATCAGAAGGTGAAGCACAACGCTATTTATTTCGTCCTTTAACTTTGACAAACAGTGATCAGGGACTTTGCCGAGGTCATCGTTTAAAAAGAGAGACAACAGGGCTAACACATCTGTAAAATGCCACGATCCAGACACAGAAAACAGGCTCTCAGTCAGTGTTCAACACATGCTAGTTTCAGTTTTGTTAACAAGAGTGCGTGGTGTCGAACCTCTGTATGCTCTTATAACAGATCTTGTGCTGAACAGACATAGATGTGTGATGTTCTTAACTAGATATGCAGATGTGTCTCATACACATCCTTTTACCCTTTTCAGATGATATTATCAAGTGTTGACTCAAACTTTACTGGAAATGTCTTTTTTTTCAGTTACACTTTATCAATGATGTTGAGGGAAAACAGCACAAGAACGCCCAGAGACACTAAATGATTTTCTGCAAATATCATATACAGCATATAATATAATATTTCAGAATTTGCATGACGTTTCACAAAATTAATTTTACTTTACTGTCTTTCAGAGGCTGTAGCAGACTCAATTTTAGAGCCATATCATAAGGAACTAAAAAAACCTAGAAAACCTAAGGAATCCTTTGTTACCTACCATGTCATACTAGCATGTCGGGAAGGAGGCTAAATAACGCTCCAAGGTTAGGGTAAATTTTGTCGAGGGAAAAACTCATGGCCACTTTCACAGGGGTCCCTTGATCTCTGACCTCAAGATATGTGGATGAAAATGGGTTCTATGGGTACCCACGAGTCTCCCCTTTACAGACATGTACACTTTATGATAAGCACATGCAGCTTGGTGCAAAACCTATGCAGTTTTTTGCATATAAATATGTTATTTTCGCCTATTCTAAAAATGGTGTATTTGAATATTTCTGCATACTGGGGTTCCTAAACAGTCTTGGAATTGCATATATTGGGTATCACTGTAAAGCTGAAAATCGTATGGGTCCAATGTGCCCAATTGTATTTATGTGTGACAATGTTAGTCCCCGTAGTAGCCATTTCATTGTAGTGAGACCATTTTTTTTATTTGACCTCACTGTATAAAATGACCTGTGGTGACCTCTAGGATAATCACAGCTTCATGAAACTTTACAGCCACAAACTAGAGACCTAGATCATTCAGAGGATGGATGGTTTTCCTAGCTAGATTGACAATGAGGGGGTTTCTGAGCAGTTTCCACAACAGAAGTGCTCGCCATCCAATCACCAAATAATGAAGCTCTTGCAGAATCTCCAAATGTCAAAAGTTTCAGATACCAAATCACAGCATGATTTTTTTCTATGGTGTTCCTCAAGGTCTTGGTGTCTTAATTTGGTATTCTGGAGGGATTATTGATCATTTTTATCCATTCTCGAATGGTAAAAAATGGTTAAATTTAGCACCAAATCTGTGGAACAAATGGAATCAACCCAAAAAATTGCTGCAACAACTTATGACATAATAGAGCATGGGGATGACCATCACATACTTCTATCATAATGTTCTAAGCCCTGATACGCTTTTACAATTTATTTCAATTAATTAATGAATTCATGTTTATTTCTGATTTATGACTAGAACAATCTGACACACAGTGCTGAGCTGCTGGTTCCCAGCTTTCAGATGATGTACACCACTTCTATGTGACATCTACTGCTGACCTGCTGATCTCCAGCAGGTCTACGGTGGGTCTCTTAGGGTGAACTGAATCCCTTTTTCTATGAATTATGCATACTGCTTTATATATTTAATTTGAATGGTGTTTTTCAGGAATTTAAATCAATCTGCAATAATAACACTGATTCTAATAAACCGCCGACAACGATCTACTTTTCCTCCTTAGTGTCAGGCCGACCTTACTTTTTATCAGGTTCCTCCTCATAAATCTATCTACAGACCACATGTTGTTTCTTTTGAGATAAGCTCACTGAAATGAACTGTTGTGATGCCTGGGCTTAGTGAAAGGATGATGGTGGAGGAAATTACAACGGATGCAAAACCGAAAAAAAAAAAAAGAACCATTCGATGAATGTACAAACCGAACCGTGGCACCACTATTAAATACAGGCCTGCTAATTATGTGATGAGGAGACATCGAAGGGCCAATTATCTAAACATATTACCTATTTGACTATTAAGTTGCCTGTCTTATTTCATGTAAAAAATCTGTGTTATGGCTTCATAAAATATAGAAATATTATTACTATCAATCAATCATTATATATTTGGGGGTTAAAACACATTGGAAATGGTTGTGTTTTTCTTTGCCCTAATGTGCAAAACAAACCGAACCTGATACTATGACGCAATACAAACCGAATCGTGGGCTTGTTGAACCGATGCTCCACTAGTAATTACAGGATATTGTTATCTTCACGGGAGGTTTCTGAAGTACGCGTTTAAAGGTCGGCAAAATGATCCCACCCTCACCCTCGTGAACTTGGTTGTGCTTTTTGAACTCTGGCTGAACTCAAGCTACAGATTACAAGTAAACTCTTAAACGCTGGGAGCAGTTGATGCACAGGACTAAAGAGGAGGAAGGTTTCTTTGTTTCTCATCACCGCAGAGAATAAAACATCAGCATCAAATGAAAACTGCGCAATGATTTACTGGCTGTGAAGTACCTTCATGATCCTCAGATGTCTGTTGGGTTTAAAGTAGGTGACAGTGCAAAATGTGCTGCACAGACTTGCTTTATACAAATAAATAATGTTTAAACATGCACCAAAAATAGTCTTATTTTATCATTATCCACGCAGACTTTTTTTTAAAGTTTTCTGACAATAATATACACCTGTAAACCTGTAATACTGAACAATAATGAGCGTTAGGCATGCATGGTATGATTCAGTTCAAGGTATCAAATCATGACTTCACTGACAAGGAAGTTAAAATCTAAGAGTCTGTGAGCAATGAGCTACAATTGTGTGAGTCCCTTATATTATAGATGTGACAATTTGGTTTTTCTTGGTCATTTGTTTTCCTTCATTAGTTAACTTTTGATCTTTAAAATTTTAATCTTCATATGTAACACATTAATTTCCTATGCCTGTTGTCCTGCATAGTAGGAGTTTAAAGTTATAATAGAGCTCTATTCGCTCGGGCCGTGTCTGGGGACAAAGGAAAAGACTCAGGAGTATTGTGGTTTCCTATGTTCTCTATGATGTGAGAGAGAGAGGAAACCATCCTCTGTCTTAAATTACACCTGTAGAATAATCATAGACATCTTATCACCTAGAGATCTCATCTCTTTAGGCCCGGAGGAAAACCGACTCACATTTCGTCAGAGGAAAACATTTTGGTAGGTTGGATCACACTCCAGCTCTAATGCGCCACATAATCTCATACAGTGAAAAAGCCCATTTAAGATTGGTGAACACACAGTGGTGAGTAATTAAATAGGTCAGGAATAAATCAACTAGACATCACAGGGTTGGGAGAGGAGGAAATAAATACCATGAGGAAATACACATTTCTCAACTGTCAGAGATTTTATCACAGCATCTACACGGAGCTACAGTAGCTCTGCCTTTAACATGTGTGGGCGTATTAGGACATTGTGGGCAATGTTGCAAATCAATGAGCAGGATTGCTCTATAAAACACTTTGATTTGTCTGGTATCTATTTTACTAGATTAGCCGAAAACAAACATTCATGTCTGGTGATTTCATCCATTCAAAGTTTCTAAATTGATTTTCCAGAAAATTTACACTATTGCAATATGGTATATATCAATATTGTGATAAACAAAGTTAACGTGATAATTACGCATTAACGCAAATATGTTTTAACGCCACTAATTTCTTTAAAGCATTAACGCAATTCGTGATTTTTAGGTTGTAGCGGGCTCAGTTTTAAAGCTAGAGTGGCATCATATGACCATATAATATGACCGTATAACCATGTCATACTAGCTTGTCGCGAAAGAGGCTTAATAAAGCTCCAAATTTACGCTATACGTTTTGGCGAGGAAAAGGGCCAAGGGGTCCCTTGACCTCTGACCTCAAGATATGTGAATGAAAATGGGTTCTATGGGTACCCACGAGTCTCCCCTTTACAGACATGTCCACTTTATGATAATCACATGCAGTTTGGGGGCAAATCATAGTCAAGTCAGCACACTAACAGCTGTTGTTGCCTGTTGGGCTTCAGTTTGCCATGTTATGATTTGAGCACATTTTTCATGTTAAATACAGTACCTGTGAGGGTTTCTGGACAATATTGTCATTGTTTTGTGTTGTTTATTGATTGTAATAAGTATATACATACATTTGCATAAAGCAAGCATATTCACTCACTCCTATGTTGATAAGAGTTAAATAATTGAAAAAATCTCCCTTTAAGGTACATTTTGAACAGATAAAAATCACAATTAATTTGCGATTAATCATGATTAACTATGGACAATCATGCGATTAATCGCGATTAAATATTTTAATCCATTGACAGCCAAACCGTTGGATATCCTAGGAGGTCATGTTTAAAATCCAAGGTAAGGAGGAACAAACATTCAAAATCTAAAAAGGTTGGGCTTTGGAATATGGTCAGCATTCTTGTAATGTTTGAATAACAAATGTTTTAATCCTTGTTGTGAATAGGCTTAACCCATTAAGCTAATTATTCTTTTTTGGGGTTACACAGTGTACGTTGTTTCAGTGAAACAACTACCACAATAACAGTAGATTATGGCCATCGAAAGATTGTGTAACTAACTGTAATAGAAACAAAAACTCATCACGTAATTTGTCACCCGAAGCAGAGACCGAGAGGTTTAGGCCGGGGTCGTGCACTGACCTCACTGTGCCCTTGCTTCTCTCTGTGTTGACTCTCAAGCTGCTGCTGCTGACCCTCCCTGACGGTCAAGCCGCCCCTGATTGAGGGCACCGCGTAGCGGGCTGCCTGCTGTCTGTCCCTGCCGGGCCCCTGGAGCCCCTCCAGGAGCCGCACCAGCAGGATGTTCGCGGGAAGCTCCTCCACCGTCCTGGCCGGGACGGGAGCTCGACACTCGGGGCAGAGCAGCTGGGAGTGGGCCGCCTCCTGCCTCTGAAGGCAGGACTTGCAGAAAGTGTGCTGGCAGGGCAGGACCTTGGCTGACACATCCAGTGGCTCGAAACACAGAGGGCATTCCAGCAAGGCACTTAGAGACAGCTCCTCCATTTTAAATGGGCCGCCGCCTCTCTTCGAGACTGCTGCATCTGACACACTGTAGTAGTCCACCATACTGACAAGAGAGAGAAAACAATGAGTTCAATGGCAGAAGTTAAAGTCAGAAACTCTGCAATGAATGAGTTATAACATTAGTGACCAAAGTCCTTCTCTACTGTGTATACCAGCCAATAATAGTCGACAATAGTACTAGCATAACTTCAAATAGTTTGGCAAGGTGAACTTACTATGATGAGACGCTTTGGTGTAAACACTGCGCTGCTTGCTTACAGGTGTTAGCTCACCTGGCTGCTGCTGCACAGGTAAAGACAGCAACAGGAAATATAAGCAGAAGACGAAATATTCCCATATTCGCCTCAATAAGACATAGTAGAGAAACATTAAAGTACTTACACATGTACCTGCGGGCTGTCAGAGTGATATTCCGCACACTCCGGTTAGGAACTGCGTAACTTTTCCGCCGCTGTCGCCGTGACGCAGCGTGCTGAGGACGACGGGACCGCGCGACGCACGGCAGGACAGGCGCGCGAGCTTTACATTCACCGCGACCAGCTCGTGACAAAAAAAATATGATGATGACGACACAAAAAACCCACCTGTGAAAATTAGACGTAAAGCAATCTGGTAACGAGGTCTCAGCAACCACAACAACCAGGCTCATTCATCAGGAACCGGATCAGATTTCAGTGTCATGTCCGACTCAGTTTAACCCTTAAATCAGCTCTCAAATTTACTACATCATTAACTTTAATGACAGGAAAATTGACCAGTGTGATAAAAAAAATAATACTGTAGGTAAAATAATTATAAAAAATGTTTTTTTTGTCAAGACAACTGTTAAGAATTGCTAAACTAGTTTTTTTAAATTAGGATTAATTAAAAATAGTTTTTAAGGTCTGTTTTACATAATGTAGGCGTAAATACCTATATTATTCAGTCTTATAATGGTTTGGGGATATTTATACATCTCCTTATTTCTATAATTGTTCCGTGAGTGCCACTTTTATTGATTCAAATGTGTAAGAAAAGGGGAAAATAAAAGCAGAGCAGTGTTTCCAGCTCTGCCATGTGACATGGTCTCCCTCTGCTGGTGCATTCACTGACCAGCTCTTGCAGCTTCACCTGCATCACTCCTACTGGAAACAACTAAAGAAAATCAAATAAACCATGAACTCTACATCGTATTAGTCTTTGCTAGACATGCAAAGCAGTGTGTTATTGATAGTGCACAAACTGTCTAATCACTGGTTTTTATCTATTAGCTTTATTATTGTTTTTGATTTGCACGGTCCAAACACCACACTCTTTCTGGCATCCCAAGACTAAATAATGTATCCATATTGGCTATGTACAGAAAGTTCAGGACATCTGTTTGAATTTTTTAAAACAAGCATGAATCTTTCATCTCTTTCTTCACGTCAGCAGAACTCTGGGAATTCTAAAAATGTGCATATGGCTTTTACAGAGAGAGAGAGAGAGAGAAAGAGAGAGAGATTAGCCATGACTTATTTACATGTTCATATCAATGTTGATACAGGCCCTTCCTCTCAAGCCTCTCACAGTTCAATGGCTCTGGCAGAGAAAAGGGGAGCCTAAACAGGACCTCATTTAGTTCATGGGTTAACTCCTTGATGACTGTAGTGCTCCCCCTCTGTGAGTGATGGATCTTCTGTCATCCAATCAAAGATAAAGAGAGTGCACATGCAGAGGAAGTCAGTGCATAAGTGCCTATCAGCCTCTTACAGCCCGACGGTCAGTCTGGCCTCCGCTGAGGAGCCTCGGATGCAGTGGGGATGGGGGGCCCGTGTTTGATGGTTCTGATACATAGTCTATCTGATGGAGAGGGGAGGGTCTCCCCAGGGATGCCTCTGAGCTTGGTGTGCTGTCTCTCAGAATATCATGGCTTGTCACAAGTTGCTGTATAGGGAGGAGTGCCTTCTTCTCCAGCTTTCATGTTTTATTTAAAATGCTGTCTTACTGGGAGAGCGCTGCTAACTCATTGAATGTGATCTGTCTCAGCATTGCCTTTCCCTCCTTTTTTTTTCTTTTCGTATTGCTTTCTCCCCCCTCTCCGTCTGCGGCTGTGCTTGATCATTTGACTGTGCAGATGTGCTTCAAAGTGTACGAGGATGTATTTCAGCAGTTTAATTTGAACAAGGTGTCAGTCAAAACGCATAATCCTCGTGCAGCAGTTTGATGAGGATTAACCACAAATCGAACAGCACACTTTAGGTGCATCAGAGCCACGTAATTAACTTCTCTCTTTCAGAGGGAACTAATCCTCCACCCAAAAGTTAGCCGCCGTCACAGCTGCAGCGGTTCCCAGGTGCTGATTAGGTGATTCATTATTGTTGTTTCTCTTTCTCGTCTGGAAGACGTATTGACTAGAAAGCTTTCTCTCACAAAGTGAACACGTGGGGTGGGGCTGTATGTTTGGAGGGCAAACACAGCACTCCAGTCAGACTGGCTCAACCGGAACATCTGCAGTTTTTCGGATAACCGCATGCGTGCACATGCAGACACCTCGCCTTTTTATACAGGTGAGGTGTCCACTCCCATTGTCTGTCCAGCTGACAAAAGAGTGGTATGTTAAGTGGCCTGCCTGAAAGCCTGGTAATGTAATCTAGGGCGAAAATGTATGCAGCAGCAGCAGCAGGCAGCCTCCACCAGATGCTGTCATTAACATCCATCCATAAAGCAACTTTGCGATTCTTCCACCCACAGTTTGTTCTGCCTGGTCCTCCTCTGCCAGCAGATTGAAACCTATAAATATTTCATATTTGATAAATAAATGAAACAACCTCTTTTCTTACTTCTGGGTAGCGCACTAAGTTGCTCCCCTACCTACGTATGCAGGAGCTTATTATCGCACAGTTCTGACATGGTTTCCATCATCGCCTAAATGAGGTTTGGCTCAGGGACATTTTCATTATTTTTCAAATATGCATCCATTCTGGTGGTAACAATAAAATGTTTTTTTTTTCAATAGTAGGTGCTCCTGTTCAGTTTGGAGCCATCATCGAGGTGTATTTTAAGACGTCCTAAAGCATTTCATGAATTAAATATTTTGTGCGGTGTCAGAAAGTCTCAGTGTTTCTTCAGGAAAAGATGCTATTCTGTCTTTTCTCCGCAGCCTACAAACATGCATTCATGCTTTTTCAGAAGACACCAGAATGACATCTTATCCCGTCATGTCATCGATGACCTCCTTTGACCTCTCTCAGCCTGTTGGGTCCCTCCATACATTACTCACATGGGACCTATATGCTATTTACAGCTGTCTTCCTTGTCAGACTGCAGGCGGTGTGCATCAGCAGCAGCACTCTGGGCTCATGTGACTTTACGCTAGACCTCACCTTCGTGTTTAAGTGTGTAAAAGTAACTCAACTAAAAACACAACCTGAGGGAAGCGGTGCTGAGAGGCGGGCCCTCAGCTTCGAGCTGAAACACCTGAGCCAGAGTAAAGTTTAAGCTTTTCTGTTGGTTTTTTGTCTGCAGGAACGACGGTGCTGAAGTCTTTTGGTGTGCAAATGCTCCAGCAGCTGTTTGAGTTTGAGATGTGCACGAGGGAAACTAAAAATAGGACGCGCACACCTCTGAGCCAGCTGCCTCCTCACTGCCTTTGGGACTGCCTTTGCGTCTCCCCTCTCTCCTCTTTCAGGCCTCTTGCTCTCCTCCCTCTCACAGAGTGGCTGTTATTGTTACCCCCTCTCTCTCTCTATTTTCCTACTTTTCTCAGTCCCTGAATCAGGCCTTGTGTGTCTGGCCAGTCCTGTGCTGGCATGAAAGACCTGAAACGGGACACCGCCTCCCCTCACTATGGTCCATTATCCAGCCTGTTGGGAAACTAGAACACTGTGGCGCAGTACTGAGAATGTGAAGTCGCCGTCCCATGAGCCTCGGATCCAATTATTCGAGAAGCACACAGAAGTTTATATCCATCAAGATCCGGTGGTAAAAGAGGATATTAATATCAAAAATGTGAAAATGTTCCTAGAATAATGCCAAACATTTTTGTATTCCAAGGTTGGCAGGACATCAAGCATGCCTCGGTGCAGTTGGAGCTACATCTTTGTACTTAACAATAAAAAACCTTCTTTCCATCTCAACAGACAAACTTTTCATCAGACATCTGACAATGGTCATTTTGGCACTGTCCATATATAATGTTTTGGCACAACAGTGTAGCTAAAGACTGAGCCTTTTCCTCGTTGCCCAAAATCGTCTCACCATTGCCACATTGAATTGGTCCCTTCCAACCACATCACCAGACAAGAACGTCAGTAACGGATGATTCTGCAAAATCACGGATTTTATTCAATATCAACCTTTTTAAAACTCTTGCTTTTTACAATATCTGTGGATGGCAAATACTGTATGGATAATATAAGGGAAATATCATGGTCAAGGCAAATTAAATCTGGTTATGGTATGGTTAGGGTTAGCAACTACAACACTTGGTTAAAGGTCCAGTGTGTAACATCTGTCGACATCTGAAAATGTGAATGGCCCTCTGTAGAGCTTTTGTAAGAGTAGCGTAGGTCATTTGGAGAATAGCAGTGTGTGTGTGTACATTGAAAGTGAGTGGTGAAGCAAGAGAGAGAGAGAGTTGCGGTGAATGTGTGCAGTGGAGCAGGAGGAAGAGTTAGATTAGCTCTGAGAATATCAAGTGAACAGTGGAAGTTGCAGTTTGTGCAGAAAGAAATGCTGCAGACCAACAGAGGTTTCCTGTGTCTTGTTTCCCAGCGGCTGAGTGGAGTGACGGAGGTTAACGTGTAACATTATCGACTTCGGCCCAAGTAGGAAAAGTTAACACAGTGGTTTGTCCGTTACGGGCTACTGTAGAAACGTGGCGGCCGACTCCATGAGGAGGACCCTGTCTGTAGATATAAACGGCTCATTCTAAGGTAACGAATACACAACGATTCTTATTTTCAGGTGATTATACACTAAAGAAAACATACTTATTAATATTATATTCCATTTGTGCCAATAGATCCCCCTAAATATTACACACTGCACCTTTAAGGTTAGGGAAAGATCATGTTTCTGATTACTAAAAACACAATTGCAGGTCTGTGACGGGAGACAAACTCCAGTCTCCTTCCTGACGTCCACACCTGTTCTTTCGCCTCGCTACATAAAGGGCCACACTACTTCCTGCGTTGAATGCTGGCATTGGATGTAGATTGTGAGGTGCAGAATTGTCCAATGTGGACATAATTTGTAGGAATACTCAGCTGGTTCCTTTATCACAAAGAACACAGGCGCTGTAGTTTATTTTCATAGACCATCCTGGTGCCATATGTGTACTAATCCACCGCTGAAAATAGACCCCAGCAAATACACCTTTTTTATTGTTTGAGTAACTTTTGCTAAAACCTACAGCTGTTTGAGGATATTAATCAATTAAAAAAAAATGAAACTATTCATTTTTGACCCATTTTCAAAGATTTATGTCAGGAGGAACAAATGGACTTGGGACTGAGCGCCACAGACAGGATAGAGAAGACTGAAAGTATTGAGAGATGGACTAGCATCTAGTGTTGGTTTTGTCTTTTCAGTAGAGCAACACGCCAAAAGGCTTTTGTGCTTATAATTCTGCAGAGCATCAGTTTTAAAGGTGAAGCAGCATTGCAGACAAAGATTTGGCTCTTTTCCACGAGGGACAAAAATCAAGCGGGCCTGTACGCGTGTATGCTGCATGGCCTATGAATAAGAAAGTGGCCTCTATTTATCGTCCCCCCAGACTCTGTGAACAGGAAAATTCTCTTTCACAAAGTAAACGCGGTAACGTGATTATTATGGCCTGCCGCATGTGTGCGGATGATGAAAGTAATTCACGTCTGAAATGACTGGCCGAGTTCCTTTCACTCATCTCCCGTGGAACAAACCCCCTCAATCACCCTTTGATGTGCTTTTGTGTGCGTCTAATTCCCATTCAGTAGGCAGATACATGTGTCACACTGTTTGCTCGGTATCAATTTTGGAGAAAGACTCGGAGCATTCAAAATAGGTTATGCAACCTCTTTCCTTTCTCTCTCTGCCTCATCGTTATTCATGCACGTCCATTACAAAAACACATCTGCGGTACAGCGCTCCAACTAAATGATATTGTTCAGGAAATTACCTGTTGGGCCAACCTACAATGTATGATTGGAAAAAATGAAGGTTGGAGATGCAAGAAAAGGGGAATATATATGTGAAAATTCAAGTTGAAAACACTAGTAAAGCTTTCCTGTCTGTCACTATCCTATGACATTCTTGGATAGACAGTGGAGGTGTCGGTCCTGGTGGTGAGGAAATGTGTGTCAGAAGTGATTAAGGTGAATGCCGTCTAGAGGCCAGATCACGACTCCTGTTAAACCGTGGATGTAATCTGTATGGCGCACAAAACCGAGAAATGTCACCAGTCCCTTGGAGGGCTTTACGTATAGCTCCAGGCTCCCACACACACACACACACACACACACACACACACACACACACACATTATAGGCTACACACACACACACAGCAGCAGCAGCAGCAGCAGCAACTGAATGCTATTTTGTCATACTCACTTTCTGTCATGGTTTGAGTGTTTTAGCAACAGCTCTGCAAGTAGTCTGGCATAAGACTGAAGATTACTCAACACTCTATTATTTGTGTTATTTTCCTAAAGAAGACCCTGTGGAGGGCGAGACGTTCCAACGCGTTCTCATCCCAACTGACGCTTTGTCAGACCCCTCGGCGTCACCCTTTTTGGTCACATTAAGCACGTTAGGTTTAGGAAAAAACAGCGTGGTTGGGCTTGAAACTACTATGTTTGTACAGTTAAAATGACACTGAACGTTGTGAACATGGGACATGAATAAGAACAGCTGATTGCAACGTGATGCACGGGACACAAACAGCAGTCTCCTGGATGAATGCCTTGTGTTTATGGGACCCATCCACCTCCCCTCCCAGCCTGTGTGTCTTTTCGCTCTTTAAGCTACGTCGCCACACTCCCGGCGCACTTTCTCTGAGCGTTTAATATTGACGCGGATGGGTTTACATTGTTGTTAATGGAAGCTGGGTGTGTCTCATACCGACACAGAAGGCTTTTTTCATTTTTCATCTTCATCTCATCTGATCATTCCAATACACGGATGTTTTTACAACGACATGGCCGTCTGGAATGAAGCTGGTGAGTGAGAGTGGTGTGAAAATAGTCGTCAAACGCTGCTTTGTGTCATGTACGTATCATAACAACGGCTTGTGTATCTTCCGTCAGTCTTCTGGTTTCCCTTTTTGAATGATGAATACAGACTACCGCCGCCTGCTGGTGGGGAGAGTTATTTCATCTCACGCAGGCGCAGAACGCACGTGGTAGTTGGTCGTTGGCTGTAGTCTTTGCGGTGTGTTCGAGTGCAACATTTGGCCAAGACAAAGGCGACGTGAGGTGACTCAACGGGTGGCCTTTCGTCGCCGCTAGATCTTTGATGTCGGCTTGGTGTGTCCCCAGCTTAAGCGTCGGTATCTTACGCCGACGGCTGTGACAAAGCGTCGGTATTTGACGCCCTGAGAATGAGAACGGGCTTGTTGTTCTTCATCCTGCATGTAAGTCTCGTCTCTATTTCCTCGACCTCGAGGATCTCAGATCCTGCTTGGCCAGGTCTGTAGTCTCCTTTATCTAAAGTTAATCACTCAGCAGACCTGTCCCTGACTCATGGCTGGCACCCAAACTGTGGATTTATCACACACACACACACACACGCACACACACACACACGCACACACACACACACACACACACACACGTACTCATGCAGGGCAGCTCAGTATCACCCAGCGCCTGCACCCCGCCCTTAACACTCTTGACTTTCCTCCTCTCTCACCTTGACTTCACTTACTTGAACCCGACCTCTTGTAGCTTTAAAAAAAAAAACAATGACTGTCCAGATGTTGATATTTCTCCCAGCAAGAGCTGTAGTGCAGATTTAATCAGTGTAACTTTTAAGGCTTTGGTTCAACTGTGTAAGAAGCTTGTAAGTTAAACCCACACCAGTAAGCTCTGTGATTGTGTGATAGACGGAGGGTGACTAATTAACAGTGCCCTAATTTGGAAATCAGTCATTCTTTGGTGGAGAAGCAGGCCGTGATTTAATACCACAATCAAAATCAAACCCAATCACCCGGGCTTTCAGGGTCTGCAGGATTATTTTTTTGAGTTTGTTGCCATGGCAATCAAATCCATCCCATCGTGGCGTTTTCCAGCGTGCAGTGAAGGATTAGATGGTGATGTCAGACATCTGTGTCAAATCCTTCTCCAGCTCATTTCAGCCATTTGTCATGTTCTCAGATGACAGATGACAGCCTGACGCTGGCAGAGAGGAAGTGAGCGTGCTGCAGCTCCGTGATGAGTTTCAAACTCTTGTTTATACCCGACGCTTCCTTTTCCCATACCCTGGCTTCCTAGCTTCCTATCCCTCCTTTCCCCCTTGAGGTAATATGGCCTTTGAGGTAAATACCATTTGTTTTGTGGCTTTCCTATGATGGCTGAATAATGGCTTGAAGCATGTGGCTAAATGAGAGTCTGAGTCCGGGGATGGGAGTAATCTCGCCTTTCTTTCTGTGCGGTGACATAGGCCAATAGAGATTAATGAGAGCACAGGGGTCTTAACACTTTCACTGCTATAAGACTAACAGAGTCTGCTCGGCTCTGTGTTGTGTACACTTTTACACTCACGAACAGCCTTTTTATTATTGCACTATATTAGCAGCCAAGCACACAAGCCTTGATGAAAAAGAACAGAGTAGAGATGATACTGTAGCCATAGCCAGGATTTCAGAAATACTTTTAGTTCATGTCTCCCCCATCACAACTTTACCATCCCTCACCTCAGAAAGTCAGTAAAATGTTCGAATTATTGTTTTTTTTTTTCATATTGTATTTTCAGTCATGCTCATGGCTCTAGAGATGTCTGTCAGTCCACCACTTTGGTCAAGACTAAAATATCTGGATAGAAATTTGATGACATTTATGGTCTCCAGAGGATGAATCCTACTGACTTTGGTGACCCCCTGACCTTTCCCGTTCTGCCACCAGCAAGTCAAAGTTTTCATTCATCCTGGACATCTACTGTATTGATTTTCACTAGTCGTGGTTCCCGCACGATGTGTCCGAACGACTTTGGTGATCTTCTGACTTTTCCTCCACCGCCACCGGCAGGTTGATATTTATGGTTGTGAGTGAAACGTCTCCACAACTATCGGATGGATTGCGATGAAATTTGGTACAAACATTCATGTTCCCCCCGCGATGAATTGTGATCCCATAATTTTTTCTCTAGCGCCACCATCGGGGCAAAGGTTCAAAGTTCTCAATTATTTGGTTTATGATCAAAATATTCACATCAACCACAGCTGTACAATGTGTTTATTGCTATTTAGCAAATGTTGCTAATATTTAGTATGCTGACACGCTAAACTAAGATGGTGAACATGCTACATGTCTACCACTGTGCCTAAGTACAACCTCACAGAGCCAAGCATGGATGTAGACTCTTTGCCTTGTTTCAGTTCATTATTGAATTACATTTTCTGTAGATTTTATTAATGGTGTTTCCTCTCCAAACTGGCATGAATAAAATTCAGGTGGGTGAATACTGAATCCTTCATTGTTTTGTTGGCTTCAAATTTAAATAGACTGGTCTAAAAATACTGAAATAAGTCTGTAAAATACCCACCAAGTTTGAGAGTGACCTCTCAAAAGCAATTGTTGCAGGAGTCTGTGTTAATCTTTTTTCTCTTTTCAAGGCAACGTTTTGATCTATAAGATCAGTTGCCTGAGGAAGATCTTATAGAGAAATCGCCTTGAAAAGAGAAAAACAGAAAAAAAACAAAAAACTATGTATTTTGAGCCTGACAGTGTGCAGACCTCCTTTGTGCCCTGCAGTTTTTTTGTTTTGCACCTGAGTATCTTTGCCTGGATGAGCGCACACTTGGGCCCCTTCTTCAAGAGCCTTATTTCTTTGTTTCCGCAGGCTGTTTTTTAGTTTAAGCACCATATGTTTATTGGGCCATGTTCATTGTTAATCTGTTTTAGACTAAGCATCAATGCTTTATTCTAACTCACCCCAGCAAACACTAGAACACCCATGTGCCGCGTGTATTCCCTGAATTTCATGTCTCTCTTCAGGCCTGAGATGCTTTTAAGTAATCTGTGCAGATATGTTTAGTGCACTGTTGATAATCACAGAGCAAACGGTAGCAGGTCAGCTGATGTGGATGCAACATGCCCACCATCTGTGTGCTACATTTAATCTCTGGGAGGATTAATCCAGTGCTCCATTTGTAACATCAGGCGGTTTTCTTAGATGCACTCAGCTTTGTAAAAACACTCGACGATACTCCTTAAAAAATACACCCTGCAGTCCTGCACTAGGAGGTGACAATGAGATAATTACTTCTCCAGAGAAAAGAATGCTGTTTAATGAGTGTAGCTGGGAAATAAATATATTTGGCATTAATATGCGGCTTCTGTTGTGCTTGTGCTGTACCCCCCATCCTTTAAAACAGCAGATTACCACTGAAAATAGATTGGATTGCATTCAAAGAATTGTGACGGGGAGACAGAATATTCCTCGCTGTGTGCCACACGATAGTCACCTCCCAGCCGAGATGAAATTTCAATTACAGAAAATTCAGCAGACCAAATCTCCAACAATGATTTTTGTTCCATCAGTTCTAAGCTCAGATTTGTTTTATGAAACCTGAAGCCCCTCTATCGCCTCGGAGTCAAATTGAATGCTCAAATTTAACACTGAGATTATACAGTAATGGCTCTGAGCTGTGAGCATTCAGAGCAGGGTTTCTCCCCAGGCCCTCGTTAAAAGGCATGAAATAAATTAACTGCGAACACAGTCTTTATCTCGCTTATATGCTAAAAAGGGTTACGCATACAAGGAAAAGTGCTCTTAAGCTATTTGAGGATGTTTTATAAAGCAACGACACCTCAAGGTATGGTTAGGGCATGCAATTCTAATTGCGCAGTGCTCGGAAAATGTTGGAAGGAATTAAGACAATGTTCCCCTACTGATTATTTAATAGGCCGACACATTAGCTGAGCACAGCACATTTTGACTGTGCAAAATCTGGCTCAACAGAAAAGTGAAATCTTCGGTTTTCTCTCCTCTTCTCCGTCATAAAATTCAAAGTATAAAAAGTTCTCGCCATCATTTCAGCCTCCGAACAGACACAAAAAGGTGAGTATAAGTCCCATAACTGTTTACCTGTCCTGCTGTATTCATTGTCTGATATCACAGTTCACAGACAATCACTGATTATTCCCAAGATTTATGACACAGTGTCCTACGGTATTTTATCCCCTGCAATATACTCTGTACTCTTCCTTTGATTTATAATAGCTGCTGCCCTGCTCAGCAGCACACACCGCTGTGAGCTGCTTTACGCTGCGGTGTAGCTCTGCTGATCAGTAGCCCTTGGAGGTGATTTATGAGCAATGGGATTTCCGGTCAGAACAGCTTAATTGAGCCTGTATATTCTCCAGAGCAGTCCTTGAGAAAGGGATAAGGTAATGAGGGGGAAAATGACGAGTGGAAGACACTTTGGCTGTAAATCAGCCTCCTTACAGCTGCCAAGAGGAAGCGTTTAAAAAAAAAAACATTAAGCACACCTGCACAAACGCTGTGGAGCTTCAAGTTCACTTGACTGACCTCATGACAAGGCAGTGGAGTGGCCTCTCCACCGCACCCTCATTTCTCTCCCTTTCTTCATCCACCAGTGGACTCTTTGCCCCAGGGGCAGCCCAGGTGAGCATAGCTCGCTCTCCCTCACTCGTTGCTCAGGACCCCTGGATATTTTGTCTAATTAGGAGCTTTGCACCTGGAATCAGAGCCTTGTTTTAGTGCAGTGCACAAGGCTGACTGCATCCCAGAGGATCCAAGAGTGTGTAGAGCTGCACTGCACAGGTAATACATATATATAAAACTAACTGTAATGCTGACAGCGGTTGTCTAAGGAGATGAATGAGCTCGAGCAACGAGCTCGCTGTTGTACCTCAGCCCTGGCGCCAGAGCAGTGAGCTGATAGCTGAGATAGGGCGCCAAAGGAAAAGTAGACTCACTGTGGACTCGATGCCTGCTGAGGTCAGCACTATTGACTGACACCTGTCAATGCAGTATATATATATATACGTTCTTAAACAGTCTATAACAATAAAAGCGTTTATGATGCTATCATTAACATTTGTATCGTCTTATTAACACATATTAGTAGTGATAAGCATCTTACCTATTAAAGCTGCAGTATGCGAGATTGGCGCAAATATGATTTAAAAAAGTTATTTTTAGAAAACGGCGGCTATATCGTGACAGTAGTACATGAAACAGGTAACCTGAAAAAAATCATGTTCCTCTGTGTCCTACTGTGTCCTCCGGTACTCCTAACGGCATCTGAAGGATTTCACTTACTGGAGGAAAACAAGGTCCGCTGTCCAGCTGCCATCTATGAGAGCCTGCTGTCAATCACTCGCGAACTCCGACCAAACGGTCAAACTAGGCAGCGCTGAACAAATATGAATCATTATTCTGTTACTGCCATTGGCCGCCTATTTAAGCCGACATTCTCGTAGTTTTTTTCCCCTATACCAGAATGATAATATGTGGAGCTAGACATTTCTATCTAGAGATAGAGCTACACAAGACTACCTATTAACTAATGCTTATTACAAGGATGTTAATATGTCACCAAAGATGTTTTTCAAATTAAATGATGTGTGCAAAAAAATCTCCGACCACCAGAAATGAAAGGGTCGGTTCACCCAATTTTAAAAAATATATATTTTGTTTCTTTCCTATAGTGTCATCTAGCCATGCAGATGTTTTGGATTTACTTACCCAGGTTTTGCGATTTCCATCTCTGAGATGTCGGCCGCCTCCTCCAGACGATGGAGGGGAACGGAGTTTTGTTTGTGGTGCTCACAGTGATAAAAATCAATATCCTGAATAATCCCCAAACCTGACTGTCAACAGTTTTTAAGGGGACTATTTCTTCAGCGGAAAGTAGTTCCAAAGAAATCTAAAGAATCTTTTTCAGAGTAACTAGGACAGTAGTTTGTGGAAAAATGTTCTGTTGCATTTTTTAACATAACATTTCAGCGCTTTAAGCAACATTAACAAAGGTTTATTCACCTTCTTTTTATTGGAGTGACAGCAGAAATCTTACAGACACATATCTCCAAACTAGGACAGGTAAAACTCGTGCATGACTTTATACCAGAGGTAAGTTAGAATGTAGAGTTTTTTTGTGGTTTAGATGAACCGTTCCTTTAAAGTTGGCTGTATTTTCCTGTACAGTAAAGAGTTTGGATTAGAGGACAATATGGTAATGGCACTGTCAAATTAAGTGTTTAAAAGCTCAAATTTCATGAAGGAATACGTCCATTAACCGATCAGTAAACAAATGCGTGAAGTGTTAAGCCTGTGTTGTATCCATATGTGTGTGTGTATGTGTATGTGTGTGTGTGTGTGTGTGTGTGTGTGTGTCTTCCTCTCTCTATATATATATTTGCATCAGGGAAGTCCCACCACGCAGGATATCGCTCCCAATTTTCTGCAGGAGGTGATGGTGATGACATTCACTGTGAATTTTTGTCATTTATTCCCCTGGACCCATTTGTAATATGTTCTACTGGTATTTCCACACATTGGACTTGGCAGAATCAGGCCAGAGTAAGACCCCAAATGTACTCGGAGGCTGTAAATTGGCTCCTATTTCTCTAACAACGTCCCCGCAGGCTCCTCATGAAAGAGCACAAAGTATGTAGGTTTAGTGTAAGCACAGCTCGGAGCACAATGTGGCTTAAAAAGGGAGAGATTGACCCTGTTAACAGTCATAAAAGTCTGTGTAATATGTCTTTAACAAATAAATAAATGGAGTGACACTAATGGGAAAAATGGGCCACAGGGTTCTGATGCAAGAAGAAGACTATCTTCCCATTTATAAAAAAAAAAATAATTCATACAAGTATCTTCAGGGTAAACCAGTTTGAGTCACTGTAAGATTTTCAGTGAGCCAAAAGCATTTTGCACATAATAGTTATCTGTCCTTTTTTCATGAAAATAGTAGCATAGTCATGGGAATACCCTTTTTGCCATCATGATGAGCGAATATGCAAATAACAAAGATGTGAACCTCGGGAGAAAGATCTGAAGTCTCCCAGTTAGTCAGCCACATTTCTATTCACTTCCTGAGATGTCAGTCATCTAAAATTAGATGAGTGAGCAGAAAAACATGTTGGCCTTGGATATTTATGGAGACGTGCTGCAGGCAACAAGACCTCTCCCAGTAATTTTTCAGAAGAAAGAGAAAAAATTGCATGTTTCATCTTTCTATTCCAGATGTCAAGCTTACTGTAGCAGAAATGATCCTGCGCCTGCCTTGATGTATAGCTCCAGACATCTTCCGCTTTGTTACAATAACAGCGGTTATCACCTCGGATTTATAACATTACAAGGAAAGTGAATTACAGTCTCTTCCAAAGCTTGTATAATACAAATCTAATTCTTATATTAATTGTATGAAAAATCAAATCCTGTTTGCTTGGTTCTGCATCATGCCTCTATTATTCCATGTGTGAATAACAGTCTTTTCTGGTCGCCTAATATCTGATAAGCAGGGTAATACTCCCAGTCTCTGGCTTTTCAGTAATTTTCTAATACAAGGACTGTAATCAAGCTGTCAGACCTGTCTCATGCTAAAGAAAGCCGTTGTGGGAAATGCAAGGCCCGCAGGCAACCCTGCCGGATAATTGAGGGCGGTTAGCGGTGGCAGTGATGTTTTTTGATTGAAGATTTAATGTTACTTTGCATCCTAGAGGAGGATGTCGGTTATCGACCGTCTCTAAAGACTGTAAGGCCAGGGCCAGGATCTGAGGCTATCGATCTGTAAGGGAAGCAGAGTGGCAACGGCTGCGTTCAGGTGGTTCTGTGGGATAGGCCAGCAAGGTCACCTGGGCCAGGCCGGGTCAGGCCAAGCCGTGACGTTGGGTATATTTGATATGCAAAAAACAGACCATCATTGATTTTTCATTGGGGTATTAGGATTCAGATCGTGCTAAGTGCGAGGCGAAACGCCATCCAAAGCGGATCTGGTTTTCAAAGACAGGGAAAGGAGCATTGGATTTCAGACTGAGAGATTTCATGCCTCGTTCCTATTGAATGGAGGCTGAGAGGAAGAGATACGGGTCTGGGTGCAGAGTGGAGGAGAGGCCACTATATCCCTGACAAATTCATTTTGTTACAGTCTCCTTCCAGGTTTTTGCTATTTTATTCTCTGCTGGAGTATTAAGGATCTAATGCCCGTTTTTACAAGTTTCTTGAAGTACATTCACATCCTAACCCGTATCTTTTCTTAGTTAAATAGCAGCTAAATAGAGACTTAAAAAAGCTTTTTCTCTTACTGTAACATATGGGTTGCTGTCTTTTTTTGACCAGGATTATCATAGGTTTCAGTTTGCATGCATGCCTTATAGCTGACAAAGGTAGAAGGGCTTTGGGGGTATAGGCCTATGTTTTATAATCTGGTTATTGCCATATGCATTTCTGCACATGGAGCAAAATGTACCACAGAGCCTTAACAAAGCTTTTTACTTTGAACTTGTGTTGGAGGACACTCACCGTCCCAAGAGAGAAGCAGTTCTTCATCTATCATCACACAGCCTGTGTTTTTTGGGTTGCAGCAATACGGTCCCCAAGCCTCGCTCCTTATGGATGCGACGTGGCGACACTGCAGAAATCTTTACGCTAAAAATAGTGCTCTCTATAAATGGTGCTTGTGATGCACAGCTATGGTTCTCTTCCTGTTTCCTTGAGATCCTCCCAAGAGGATGAGGCACACACTGAAATGTCAACAAGGAGGGATCTATTTCACTTCATCAATGAAGCCAGTTTTGTGTGGGGTTGGCTGGTGATGGTGATGGTGGGTGCAACACAAAGCAAGATGCTTTTGTTATCAGCCCAACACAGTGTCTGTATCTGGAAAATACAAATATCTCAAACCAAATTCTTGTGCTAACATGCACAATCCTGTCACTTCCGAAGAGAGAAACATGAGAATATATTGCTTTCACTTAAAGAAAATTTCCTGGTATTTTTCAACCTGGGTCTTGTTGTCATTTTGACTAATAGTTCTCCACCGTTGTAGAGATTCGAAAGACACGACTCTAGCAAAACAACATATATCCGGATAAGCCTCCTAAAGCTTTCCAAATAAGCTTTACAGAAATCATTTCAAATCTTAAAGGTGCTAAATGTGAGATTGGGAGCATTTCTATTGCCTCCGCACGGCTCTCAACATGGCTACAGCTGAGCCGGCTATTATAGCCCTGTGCACACCACTTCAGCATGTAGGTGAGAGAAAGCTTGTCAGGCTGTTTAGTTGTGGTTGCTAAGCTGTGATTGGACAATCACCGTTTGGGGGAGAGGTTTAGTGATTAGTCAATTATGAGAATATAAACCCAGGTTGTTGAAAAAAACTGGAATTTCCCATGTTCAGTCTAAATATAGCCTGAAGATCACAAGAAGGTCCACTAAGAATAAATACAATTTGTACCCATTTATTAGCTTTTTTGCACACTTACAATCAAGGATTAGTCAAATATCCATTGGCATTATATACTCTACCTACACAACACCATCTATCCAACACATAATGACAACATTGGACAAAAGAGTTTTACAATGGCAAACAGATCTAGGCAGTGCTTTCCTCAGTTAAGTCAGCCCCCAGTCATAACACACCATTTTTACCCATCACACAAAACAGTGAATTTAAAGTTTGTTTGATATTGCATAATTATGCTAAGGGTGAAATGACATGCAGTGCCGATATCGAAGCCTACTATAAGTATATGTGTTATCAGTGGAGTATAGTGATATTCCATCGCTAACTCACAGCACCATATGGGTACGTCCATTTTTAAAAACCAGCTATTGTGGGCAATTGCACATATAATATGTGATACGTTGATGGATTGAAATGATGTTGCCCCTGAGGTTGCTTTGTTGCTTCAACTAGTGATATTAGCTGTTCGTACATCCCCCCCCCCAGCTCTCTGAAGTGAGAACAGGGTTAGTGATGTAAGCCCCAACAGGAGTAACCTGATTTACAAATGTGCATATCATACACAACACTGTGCATACTTTACAAATCAATGACTCACACTGCCTTGTACTTTGTGTGCTCAGCTAGTCATGCTGGCGGGAAAGTGGCCATAGTTTTTTTTTTTTTCTAATACAGTATGTGCCTTAGAGGGTGCAGTCTATTGCCTGTGCAGTTAATACTCTTCATTGGTGGTGACATGATGCCACCATCTCTTTCTTCACACTCATGTTTAGAGACGGTACTTTCTCAGGAGCTCCGATTGCCACATGTACTTCCTCTCCGGAAAGCGATCAGGAATCCTGATGCGCCGGAAGTCCTGGATGCATTTCTCCAGCTCCTGCTCTGGAGTCATCTTCTCCTTGTTGGCTTTCCTCTTCGCGGCCTCTCGGTCTCGGACCCCGAAGGTCCTCACGCGGAGCATGTCAGTCTTGCGGCGCATCTCTGCCTGCTGCAGCATGTGAACGGGTCCTTTGGGCATGGGACGGTCCAGCGTCTGTACGTTGGGGTGCCGGCTCACGGGGCCACAGATCACGGTTCCTTGAGGGGAGCTGGCCTCCGACTGGGTCTCGGAACAGGAAGTGGAGAGCTCGTTGAAGGAAGTGCCGCTCTCTCCTTCGCGCTCGCTTTTGTGGCTCTTGCAGCAGCAGTCACAGTGAGAGGACATCCACCTTGAGGGCCCACCTAGAAAAACAAACACAGTTGTCACCTGTTTTGACCACACGCAGTGCATTTTCTGTTGCGGCCAGACCGTCTTCCATGCAGTAACGCACTGTAAACTAATGTCCCAGCTGTCTGTATGGTGACAGATTCAAGCCGTAATCAAAAGAAACAGTTGCACTGATCAAGCAAACGCTGACAAATGCCTACACAGCAGTTTCAATGTCATAAAAATATCTTTAACAGAATATCAGATGAGTGTGTGTGGGGGTATTTAGGGGGGTACAGATGTAAGAACATGCAAGTTATTGGCTTTGACATTTAATTGCTGAATTTCAAAGAGCTTGTGGGCTGTGCATATTGCTTCCTCTGATAAGGAGAAGCCCCAGAGCTCAGCGCGGTGCAGTACGGCTCCCTAAAAGACCTTTCCCATTTCCCAAGGCAAAGCTTGTCTCAGAGCCAAAACAATTTGCTTTGCCGTCGCAGTTTCTTATTAGAATTTTAACCTGACTGCCTTGTATTAAGAAGGTGGTGTATTATTTTTGAGTCAAATAACTCGCCAAGGTGCTTTCTACCTTTAGGGAGGCAACAAGGTAGAAAAAGCAGGTAAACACAAAGTATAATTCATCTTGGGTGGTAGCAGAACTGGGTCAGTGTACAGTGGAGTAAATAGATGTACCCCCTAGGTGTCCTGACCTCCTGTCATGAAGTTTGGACTGGCAGTGAACCAGGTAGTTATGGAGTCAAAGGAGTGCCATAAAAAAAATAAAAAAAATCTGTAAAAGAATAAGAAAATAAATGTGTAAATATAAAGAGGAATAAATAAATAAATAAAAAATGCGGAAATACAAAGAGTAATAAATAAAAGAATAAATAAATGTGGAAATGAAAAGACAATCAAATATAAAATAATAATTATAAGCATTTTCTTTTATTATCACATGCATTTGTTCATTTATTCTGTTAATATATATTTGTGTATTTTTTGCTTTTAAATTACTCTATTTTTTCTGTGTTTTTATTATTGTCTATTTCTATATAATGTCATTTGATTCATTTTTTATCCTTTTACTTTAACTTATTCTTTTCCCTATTGCTTTTGCTATTCCTTGAAAAGTCAAGCTGTCAATCAACTGGCTTTGGGGCCTGCACACATATACTCTGTTTTAAATAAAGAGTAATTTATATGCAAAAAATAAATATATATAAAGTTTTTAAAATATATGAATAAATGTATACATAAATAAATGAACAAATCAATGTGAAAATATTTTTTGTGGCACTCCTATGACTCCACAGATGGTAACAGAGGATTTTAGTCTTCATTCTCCCTCTTGTACCTACTTCTTGTATCGTCTCACATCCTCCTACACTTCATATTATGAACCAGAAATACTGTGCTGTACTGCCTGCTGGCTTGCAAAATGTACAAGTAAAGACAGTAAACACTGCTGTCTTTCCAAAAATATCCCTGAACTATGGTCTCAATTAGATGTACTAACAGGTAGAAATGTGCAGTGTTGAGAGCTGCCGTGCTCTATGTAATATAAACAACAGTGTATGAGAAATAAACTTGTGCACGCACACTCTAAAAAGCACTTAATGGCTTTTTCCAATGTGATGATACAGATGCAACAGCAATGATATCTCAGAGGGAGCAATAATTTGTCCATTACCTCCTTCCAGTGCATGCACCAATTTATACTGAACAGAGTTCAAGGGGGATTTTAACCTCTCTGCGCGCACTGTAATAATGACCTTATCTCTAGTGCGATGATTGCATTGAGCTGATAGTGAGAGAGTCACTAACAGCTTTTTAATGGCTAATCCATGAGTAAAGGGGCCAATCAGCGCACCAATTTCCCCCCGCAGAAAATGAATCTAGCTGAATCCAGCCGGCGAGCAGCACCAGGCAAATGGATGCAGGCGCTTTAGCGAGGAGGAGGAGGAGGATCAAGAGGAGGGAGGCTGAGCATTGTTTCTAAATGGATGGATGCTGGAGTCCAGAGGGGCAACCAGTTTAGGAAACTAGCCAACACCCAATAATAGCATCATAAAATTTTCAGGCCATGCAGGAGAATGGATTGTATTAAAGCCACTGAAAATCACCTGGGCTTGTATTTTGTTTTAGACAATAATTTAAGTGAAACGTGGACATGGACAAAACAAATCTGCGTGTGTCAGGACGCAACCAAAAACTGTGTGTTTTAGACAAAGCGGTGTAGTGTCAAGCTTTGATGTCCCCTTCAGAGCCAAGACAGGAAGCGACTTAAGAGCCTCGTCAGGAAACACAGTCATTCTCGGGTACATTTAAACAAGTGTGTGTGTGTGTGTGTGTGTGTGTGTGTGTGTGTGTGTGTGTGTGTGTAAATCCGTTGGTATCTTTTCAGGGAAGCCACTGATTGCATTGTGTTTTTCTCAGATCCATATAGCCTGTCTAAGAGATCATATTCCAACCACATTAAAAGACTGGGGCTGGTCCTGAGACTCTGTCTGCACTTCTCATAAATAACACAGAGAGAGGGAGTCGAGTTCGGCACAGAGGCATGCAGGCGTGTCACACGGGGTATCCTCAAACTCCCCTCCATCTCTAATGAAAGAAGCAGGGATGTTTGTCCTCGTGCCTGAGAGAGACCAGAGTTTTATGGAAATTCAACTGCCTTGATATTGGATTAAAATGACACGTTTTCACCCATTAAGAGGTTTTAAATGGCAGAAAAGTAGGACATGATGGGGGCTGAAAGCAGAGGGCTCTGACAAACTCAAATTCAAATGTCAGTGGCTTTCTTGCCAGACGTGTGTGTTTGTTTTCAGCTGTGCCTCTAATCTGACTCATCAAGGGTGTGTGATGGTTATTTCTTTAACGGCAGAGCGGCTCGGTGCTCCGGTCATGTAATCTGAGAGGCAAAAAAATGAATAAAGACGAACAAGCGAGACTCATCACTCAGCAATTTCATGTTGTTATTGCACACGACCAGGAGGCCATAACGCAATTTATTTCAGATTTGCACTCGAGTGACCCGAAGCTGTCTGCTTTTCAAATTTGAATCTCAGGCGTGACGTGAACTGTGCCCTCAATCTAAATCAATGAAAATAGGGTTTGAACACAAAGCGTCACTTTGCATCCAAGCTGTCAGAGTCAGACAGAAAAAACACTTAACTTTTGAATTTCTGGAATACACATGCTCGCTTTCTTTGCCCAAACACAAACAAATCCTGCGAGACTGAGTGGTGTGAATCATCTTCAAATGCTTCAGTTGCTGCTTGGTTCTGGTGCAATTATATTCTCTAGCCGAGACTTTGGGCGTGAAACTAAGGAGGCCCGGAAGGGCCATGGAGAGAGAAAAAGAATTAAAGGTTGAAAAAAAAAATAGATTGCGAGATCTCACAAAACGTTTTCATTTTGGGTCCCTGTGACAGCTACAGTAGTTTGGAAAATAACGATATGGGGAACTGAATTTGATGAGTTTACTGTTTATCAGACCAAAAATGAGACTAGAATTAGCTAGATAGTGCACCCCGCGGTCCCTCCCTCTCACTCCCCGCTGCTAGGAGACTTCTTCGCCAGGAGGAGAGCGGATGGCAACTCCGGAGACGGACCTTCAGTTAGCGGCTGTAGCAAATCGAAAAATGCCTGTCGCCTGCTGAGGCTACAATGAACCCCTCGGGTTCGGCTACAGTACAACTGTATCCTAGCCGAGGGGTCCATTGTAGCCTTGATTAGGCGCTATTATCACCTTCCCTTGGTGCAATTGATGCCTTGGGGAGGCACAATTTTTCATTTTCCCGAGGCACAATTTTCGCCTCGCTGTTAAGCCTCGTCGTCACGCTATTTACGCCTTAAGTGCAATTAAGGCCTCGTGACACACAATTAACACCTCATGAGGCATTTTTTAACGTGGTACTCTACATTTCTGAGGCGTTTATTGTCCACTTGGCTTTCCATAGCCCGGGATCAGCAAGCTTGCTGCCATTTCGAGTTCCTACAGATGCTAACTGAAGGTCCATCTCCATAGCTATAGACCGCTCTCCTCCCAGCGAAGTAGTCTCCTAGCGGCGGGGAGTGAGGCGGAGGGTCCGTGGGGGGTGCTAGCTAGCTAATTCTTGTCTCATTTGTCTTGTCTCATTTGTCTCGTCTTTATGTGCGCTCCATTGTTGTGGTTGTTTCCATGGTGCTGAACTAACCCACACCTCCTTTTTAGAAAGTATCAGCCCTGATTAGTTTGTTAAAAGAAGCTATATGTATTAGAGGTAATATTCTGTGGCAGGTTAAATATGCATATTCATGCAGCCAGTCAGGGAGTTAAGCTCATACGAGTGTAATCGCTCTGATCTTAGACACACTTTTTATTCTCCAGCTCACATATCCAGTCACAAATATTTTTTACTCTGCCACTGCCTCAGGAGGAGTGTAGTTTACATGCTTGTTAGCTCACGAATTAGGCCAGCGTGTCCTTGCAGCAGAAAAAAGGCTTGTCTTGCAAAGGCAGTGACCGTCCTTACAGGGTGAGGGAAATCCATTTCACCAAGATTTGCGGCAAAAGTATCACTTCAGCAGTTTGTGTCCAGCCTAACTGATAAAGCCCTCCTCTTGCCGGGTATAATAATGTCCGTAATATCTGCATACAATTGAATTTGTCAATATTAATTACCTCCACCCAGCCAGCTCTACTCTGCTGAAACAACCCTCAGCATCAGCCTGATGAGAAAGAGCTGGAGAGGAATAGGAGTGACCCAACAAGCTTTACATGATAATTCAAGGACACTCTTACTCTCTCATAGCCCCATTACTGCCCCGTCCCAAATTATCTGCTTTCCATGAGGAGAATGACAGCTTCGTTGGCTGATTGTTAATGACAGGGGGGGTGCTGTCCCCTCCCAGAGTCAGAGGGTGGCTGCCCCGCTGAGTTTCTCCCTGACAGGGAGATGAACAAGCAACTCAGACAGATTGAAACGTCTATATCGGCCTCTCCCCCGTGGGCCTGTCCCCTGACCCGGAGCCACACCCCTCCACATGCACAAGTTGAAGCACGATTAGACGGGGAGAAGGCGAGGAAGGTGTCCTGAGTATTCACCGAGCTCTTGCCATCACCTAAATGAAGCCCCGAGAGGCTGGGGGAAAGACGAGGGGCCGATTTTGGTCCCCGCCCTGTCAAGTAGATGACACTCAAAGAGTGATGTCTGAAGAAAGTGAGCTCTAAAGCTCAAGCATCAGATCCTCTATTTCATTTCTCCATCACTGACTCAAAATGCATGGATTCTTTGGGATGCATTATGTAGAGTAGACCCCCCCCCCCCCCCCAAACATGCTTTCATTTGCTCTTTACAGGCAACCTTCAGGCACCCTCATAGAGAGCAGCGCCAAAAAACAATCACTAGCTTACAAAAGTGACCTCCTGCATACCAACACAGGGGATCACCTGTCTTCAGAAAACTCTCAGCCCTGCCCACAATGTGAGCTCCACCATCCACGTAGCCATTAAATGTCTCTGGAGGGATCATTAAGGTGTTGGGTGTCAGATGGTAAGAGCTGTTATACCTGTTCTCCAACAGCTACTGAATTAACTAGGTCCTAACTGTATCTGCTCTTGTGAAGGAACATGCTGGAGGTTTTAAGTGTTTTATGTTTAGATTGATGGCTCACCTTTAATGCAGCCATTGCTGGCACTCTTTTCAATATAGGAACAGCCAATTGCTTTATGTGGGTAATCCATCAAAGTCTATATTTAGTCTTTTTTTATTTGCATTATCATCACTTGGTAATGAAGTTAGATTTTGAAAACTCTCCTTGTTGGTGCGTTCAAGGGCACTCCCAACATCTGTGATTTGTGAGTGAGCAGTCAAAACAGTATCTTGTTGGAAAATCCAACCCAGAAGACGATCAATAAGCAACAACTACAGTGTTAGACGGTTAGTGTGTGTGTGCTTGTGACTGAGAGACTTTGACAAAAAAGGAAATGAAATGATCATTGTGACAGATTTGATGCATGTCCTATGTCTCTGCAAGTTCATTTAAATGCTAAAAGGGTTAGGGTTCAAACATACAGCGGTGATGTGAAGAATGCTATTAGTAGTCAGTCAATGACCTAAAACATGAAAAACCACCAGCATGGTCCTTCAAAATTCAGTGTGTGAGGCTTCAAAGAGTGATTTATATAAAAAAATATATTCCCCTTTTGCATCTGCAGCTTCTCAATAAGCTCGTATTTACTCCCAAGGTGAGCCGGCTTGTCTACTTGAACTGATGTAGTGCACAAGGTGCTGCAACCATTGTGAGAAATAATGGCACACCCCTCCAACCTCACTCCTGACCATCTTCCTGCCCAGGTGCTCTTTAAGACGTATATGAGTTATTCACGGGAGCACCATCCATCTCTTTGTAGGCACTGCCAATCCATCCACACTCCAACCAGGCTCTTCTGGGAGCTCGGGGACGGCCCAATCTTTGCCTCCATTACACCAATGCAATTGATTACTTTCCCCCCCGACTCTCTCCCCGGGCCGCCTTGTGGCCATTGTTCAGGAGTCATTATGGCCACACATCATCTCGTTCACCGGCCAAATGAAGACTGCACAGTTATATTAACAGAGCACACCTAGCAAGTATAATCATTCTCCATCTTTACTGTACTTATCTCTCATTTTGACAAGGCACTTCTGCACAGGCCTTTTTAGACGTGGAGGGATGAAACTGCCTGATGTTAGCAGTCCTACTGTTCAATGATGGTTTGCTCTGCGATGTGGAAGCAGTAATTTCAAAGCAGGTTATTGTGTCCATGACGACGGATCATTTTCATCTATGAATTGAGTCCTATTTTGAGATGTGACTTGTATGTAATGTCAAATTGCCTTTAAAGTAGGCTAGCATTCATCTTTCTAAATTGCATCTCCATCCCGCATGGCTGGAGACACTGGAAATATTTGGGGATCACAGATTGCTTTTTAATTAGCCAACGCTCTCCTCTTTCCCCAGAGATGATAAGCAATAAGGAGACTGGTCCCAAGCAACAATTGGGAGGTTAGAGTTGTTAATCATTACAGCAATAATGTTGTCACCGACAATGGAAAAAACTAAATGTCTCTATCATGTAAATCGACCGCCGTGTCTGCTTGACAAATAAGCTGACAGGTTCACCAGCTATTGAAGCCCATTACTGCCCATAAAAGAAAACAAATGATGAAACGTTAGTAATGATGAAAAAAAAATGCTCATGATAAATCAAGTTTTGACTTAATAAGTCATACTTTTTGATTTACTTATCAGAATTTAGACTTTTTATTATCTCATAATTTTGACTTACTCTCATAATTTTGAACTATCTCATACCTTTGACTTTTCATCTTTACCAGCAGCGACAGCGTGTGGCTGGTATTGTTTTCACCTTGTCAGTCTGTGTCATCGTGGCAAAATGTGTTCCTGGAGACACCTACTGTAGCGGGAACTACCACTGAAGCGGTTTTGAGCACTTAGCCAGGTGTTAATATTCCTGTCTGTCTGTCTTTGGACAGATTTTATCACCGCGATTGCGTCACAACTGTTCAAGATGCAGTCACAAAACTTTACGGCTGTGCAGTTGGCCAAGTTCGAAGATGGGTGTGGTCCGAGCAAGGGGGCCAGAAGTAGGGGGGTAGGAACATAGACTGTATATAAGAAGTGGACGTAGTCACCGTGACGTCACCCATTGGTTTGTGGACTGCCGTTTGAAGGCTTGAGTTCTGCATTTTGGCCGTTGTCATCCTAATTTTTCAACCAGAAGTGGCAGGAGCGGGTGGAGCTAAGTACAACCGAATGCTGAATTAGACATTTTTAGGCAACCTTAAAGGTTATAATTAACTTTCATGAACTGAAAACACACTGTGAAAGGGTTAAAGCTCTAAGACGGAAACACGGACAACTCCCAGACCGGACAACGCCGTGGTAGCGACCTGTCAATCACAAGGTAGCCACGCCCTAAAGCATTGTCTGCTTTATGGTCTATTTGACTCTAAATGGGACCATAATTTACTAAATGAACATCATGCTGTATTGAAGAAGACTTGAAACTAGCGATTTAGACCATAAACTCATGTTTACAATGTTTACTGAGGTAATAAATCAAGTTAGAAGTAGGGTCATTTTCTCATAGACTTCTATACAATCAGACTTATTTTTGCAACCAGAGGAGTCGCCCCCTGCTGGCTGTTAGAAAGAATGCAAATTTAAGGCACTTCAGCATTGGCTTCACTTTCCAGAACACCCCCCCCCCCCCAGCCTTTTTATCTCATACAACAATTATATCATAAGTGTGACTTACCACTTTCTTTCTTTTTTTTTTTTTAACATGACTAACTTTTCATCCATTTTTGGACTTCCATACATATCAAACTAACTTCTATTCTCTGTCCCATTCACTTTCATGTGTGCTGGTTATCAGTTTTGATATATTTCTCTCTGGCTCAGTTGTTTTTTCAAGGGTGACCAGGTCACACCCAGTCACACATGTGAATTATTCATCATGGTATTCCGGATCAAAACCTCTTGTTCATGATGAATGCTTGGACACTGCGGCCTCCTGGGGAGAGTGCCCTTTTCCTGAAAGAATCATTTGTTTTAAACCAACAACATGTATCCTTCTGTGTAGGACTGGATGACAATAAGTGAGAGTAGAGGCCAGGGTCTTAACTTTATGAGAGAATGAGTCCCCTGACTGTTAATACAGATGATGCCACGCAGTAAAATGATGAATATCTACTGTTGGCATGTGGAGATTGGAGTCCACACTATTACTGAGAGTCAGTGGAGCTTGTAGAAAACAACTGATGCATTTAGCAAAAAGAGCAACACTGATGATGCTAAGGAACTGACAGGCTGGAAAGTCTCTCAATTTATTTACTGCGCCGGATTGCTCTTTTTACACTCTGAACAAACCCCGTTTCACTCCATATGAGCCTGTGTTTGAGGGGGGTTAAAGGGAAAGCAGTGAAACGTTCTGCTGAAAACAACAATAAAGCACATCTGTTTCGTGCCAACCTCAAAGGTGCACTTGTCTACATGCATTCGGACTACCTGCCCTAGGCCAGCCAGTGTCCCACATTCAGAATCAGGTTACAGTATTAGTTTTGAAAGTGGATGCGGGCCGCTGTGCTGCTGTGAAGCAAAGGCTCTCACGCATGTCTGCCTCTGATGTGTCTATCCATCATCCTGACTAGGCCTCTGTCTCCCAACGTTCGCTGAATATACTATATGTGTGTTTCCTTTCACCCTCACCTTGTCTTCTCCCTTTTAATGAAAACCCAGTCTCTCCCTCCTCTTCCGTGTCTCACCACCAAACATTTTCTTTCCCTCTCTGCTCCCTCAGACCCAATGAACTTTCCTGTCTGATACTTACTTTAATCTATTTTTGCTCTCTCTTCTTTCTGCTTCAGTTCTTTCTCCCCATGGCCAGGTCTCATGCAACTTTTACTCCCATATCCCTCCCTCTCCCCTCCATCTGCTCGCCTCTCTCTCTTCCTCACTTCCCCTCAGCTTGCTTCCTTAAACGCCCTCTCTTCCTCTCTGTGCTTCCCTTACTCTGCATCTTCTTTCCTTCCATGCTTTACTTCTTGCAGTTCCTCCCCTGTCTCATTACCTCCTCCTCCTCCTCCTCCTCCTCCTCCTCCTCCTCCTCCTCCTCCTCCCACTGTCCCCGTCTTTGTCCTAGGGGCAGTGTCTGTTAATGGGGAAGGGGGTGAACACCTACACCATATGCTGTGCTCCAGAAAGTTGAATGACTCAGGAAAATCCTACCTGGCTGGATGTTTGCGCAGGTCAAGGCAGACCCCTCTGTTATAATTAGACTGTATTGGTAAATCATTAGCAAACCATATGCCATGTCCTCCTCAGCCCACCCTCCTGCACCTCCAACCTTGACCCACCAACTGGGTTTTCTTCAGCTCTTCCAAAGGGAGCCATTCACAATAATGAACAAAGTGATTTTTAACTGGCCATATGGCTCAACTCCTCTCCTCCCTCTGCAGAGAGAACCATATTTGCAGCTAATTAAGGCACTTTGCTGATGAACAAACTTTGTCTTCAAGTGAAAAAAAGCAAAGATAATTCAAGAGGATTGCAGCAGCATTAATGTGAATTCTGTGCTGCCCACTGGTGCTATATTATTCATAACCCATCAGAATCTCAGAGCTATAAGCCGCGTTTACGCATGACGCATGTGTACTTGAAGTGTAGCAGCATTGTGACTCAACTCCCCCTGAGGCCCGTGGGCAAGTTGCCTCTTAATCTCGGCCCCAAAACAGAAGTTTAAAGTCAGCCACTGCCAGGGATTGAAAAGATTCAAGAAGGATGTGCTGTAACCCGACCATGCCTCCTGGTGGTGTGAGCTACACACACACCAGTTTCTGCAGAGCACCTCTAAATCTAGAGAAACACATTGCATGGGTTTTCTTATGGAAAGCTGTGTGGATAAACTTTTTACACCATTTAATAAGGAAAACGCCCTGTCTGATCATCATGCACCGTGTGGATATGGTTACATGGGGGAGGGAGGGGCACTTGGGTGTTTTTAACTTGGCTGTTTGCATTTTAATTATTTCTGGAGGTCATCAGTTTATCTCACATCACCTCTGAAAGTATAGAGTAGGAATAAATCTTCACTCACGGTAGAAGATGTACTGTGCGTAATTGGACCAAACCCTGTCATCCGCGTAATGACCAACGGAGGACGCAGTCAGGGACGAATTGCAGGCCACAATGTGAAAGCCGCTCTCTGACAGCATGTCAAAAGCTCTCTCCAGGTGCCTGAACTTGAGGTAAAACCTGCACGTGTAACGGTCCGGCGGTCTGTCCAAGTCCCTGTTATCGTTCAGGGCGTCTCCAAACACCTCTTTCGCCAAGCCGATCCTGCTGCTGATGAAGATCCTCGGTAACTTTTTGGCCTTCAAGTCAATTTGACTTTCTCTGCCTCCCCCGCCGGCGCAAGCGCCTCTGAAAGCGACCGTGATGTAGCCGTACCTCCTGTCCAAGGAGTAAGACGGGTAAAACCTCTGGTCGCTGCCCTGCGACGCATCGTCGAAATCACTGTGGTACAAGTCGTCTGGAAATAGTTTTGAATCCTCGGAAGACAAAAGTTTGGCCAAATCTGGCAGCTGGAAGTATTCCGCCTCTCTTTTCAACCTCCCTCTCTCGGGGAAGTGGTCAGGGAGGACAACCTGCTTGTCTCTAAGGTAATCCAACACATACCGGAACAGAAAGCCGTCTCTGTCAATGAAATAACGTCCTCTGAAGTCCCGGGACAAGTCATTTGAAGACTCCTTCTTGTTAGAGAACAGCTTCCCAAGTAAGGAATTTGGAAAGCTTGTCAAGGTGGCATGGCGAGTGTAATACACCTGCCCACCCACGTTTAGCTCAATAACATCCGATTGAGGGTTTTGCACCGAACCTTGCTCTTTTGCAGGTTGTGTTTTGCAGTTTTCGCTCAGTGCCATTTTTTTTTTTTTTCAGATCTTGCACGAAGTCTCGATCACGGAGCGCAAACGTCCCAGAAGTTCAGGATGTGCGGCGTACCTGCATGATGCTGATGCTCTCAGACCCGAAGCATAGTCTTGATTCAAGCTGCAGTCCTCGCATCCAGTGTCTCATGACAAACAATCCCAAGGTGTGCCTACAGTATATCCTTTAACCCCATGCGTAAATGTGCCTGCCCACGGTGCATCCGTTTTTGAACAGAATCGATTATCATAACCAGTGAGCGCCTCATGTTACACACATCCACTGCGATGGGTCGTTATTACTGTGACTTCAAACAAATGCAATCCTCACTTCACTCTGAAATGACCCACCATAAAAAAAAAAGTAAAAACCTTTTTTTTTTTTTTTGTGGTTGTTGAAGTTTTCTGTGGAGAGGTTCACCGTTTTGCGTCCGGCTTCTGGTTGAATCAGTCCAAGATCAATTGAAGAATGTGCGCGCATCCCATCATTCTGCTACTGAGCGTCGCTCCTGACAACTGGGATGCTGAAACATGCTCCGAGGTTGGCTCACGGAGAGGAGGATGGAAGTGGGACTCCCGTGCGCACCCATCTCTCCAAACCGCTGAGTGCGGAAACGTTTGGTCCGGCAGAAGCTTTAAGATGTAGCCTAATGTTGCTCCAAGCTGTGCAAGCGAGAGAGAGAGAGAGGGGGGGGGAGAGAGAGAGAGAAAAAAAATCGTCCCATGAAGTAATGTCTTACATCATCTTAAAGGAAAATGACATTTGCAGACGATCGACATAAAGCGGGCTGATGTGGGCGCATCTGTGCAGTTTTTCATGATGAGCCACGGGCGGCGTGCAGCTGGCGGAGAGGATTCAGGTCTAAATGCAGTTTTAACATCCAGCGATTTTAATCCCTTCTTCTGAGTCCTCGCAGAGGCTTTCGCATTTACATTTAACGCTTTTAGCTGACGCGCTGATCCCCGGAGGCGGGTGAGGGGTTAGAGGTCCCATGCAGTGACTTGCTCAGAGACTCATCGGCAGTGACAGCTGAACAGAGCCGGTGATCTACCACTATATACTCTTTAACTCGGTTTCTGTCCAACTGATGGCTCAGACATCAAATGAAATAAAAACCAAAAATCAGTTGCACTCTCCTCCTGCATCAGACTGAAGCTCCAGGCAGCAGTATCACTTCTCACAGCTAGAAAACTCTGTGACTGAATATGAAAATTGATCCCTTTCCTCATCGATTTGACCGAGAGAAGTCCTATTTCAGGACCACGGACAGATCTCAGGGCCCTATCCAAGTCTCAGCTGCTCCATCTGCTCTCAAACAAACTGATAAAAAGAGTCAAACAATGCATTGGTTATAATACCTCTTAATTTTACACAAGTATGTATTTTGATGTAAAATGAACATCAATATGAGGCCCATAAAGTGCATGCTCCTTGCAGATTTCCCAGCAATGTTGAGAAATATGAACCCTCGTTACTGAGTCATTATTTCTGGATAACAGCAGGAGGACAGGGGTTTGGGACTTTATTGCTCAGGTCCTGCACAGTGAATTTGCCATAGAGACATCAGTATTACTCCACAGTGATGCCAAGAACTGTCGGGCGGAAAAATCCAGTTTGGAAGAAGTGAGATGCAAGTCTGAATTTAAGGCCTAACAATGCATGCCATCATCTATATGTGCTGCTATATATAGGTCACAAGCTGGTGTTGTGCATAGCAAACGATGTATGTGGATGTTTACCTGGAAATATGCATTCAAAGGTGTGTGATCACCTTAAATCTGGGAGATTTATGGACCTGTTTGTTTTATATATGAAGTGTAAAGTCCCTTATACAGTACGTCCAGTGCATCACATGCAGCACTAACACTCATCTGTGTTTCACACTGTTTTCATGTTGTCTTTTCAGCTCGTTTGTTGTGTGTTTTGAAGCCATGTTGTAATAAATCAGAGCCTGTTCCTGCTGCAGCGCTGAGAGAAGGCGTTGATGATGGGAGCGCACCCTTGACTCGTGGTTTTGAGGAGGCAGCGGTCACGCTTTACCCTGTTAATTCAGAGTATATTGTGCTGGAGAGGGGTTGCTAAGCAGCCACAGGGGACTGAGTGGGATTCAAACAGTGGGGATTTAGAGCTACAGTGAGCATACCACTGATCTCTTCTCCTGTGATGTGAGGTTTCGCTGCTTACATTATACATTTTTTTGTCATGTTTTGAGGATTATGTGACCTTAACAGTGGAGTGAAGATAGGGAAAACCGTTTAATATCATGAGATGGTGACAATATAGATTATTCTATGTTTTTTTTATTATTTGTTTAATATATTCATCTGAGTGTATCTCTGGTGTCGGACTTGTATAACAGAAGACTCGGAGTTCATTCCCTGTCCCCTGCTTGGGGATGATTCTCTTCCCACATGTGCTATAAACCCTGTTTCTTATTCATCTCACTCATCCTCCCATTAGAGCCAATTTCCCAGCCTCCTGTCTTCACTTTATTTCCTGTTCGTGAGCTACTCCCAAGTTAGATTCTATCTTTTGGAAAGGGTTGAATTTCATGCAACTTCAGCATGAATAATGTAAGACAATATGGGTCCCAGCTGAGTGTGAAGTAAGGAAATCTGCACGTGCTCTAACATTAAAATTGACAACTGACATCGGGTTGCATGCACAAAATGCATCTGTTGAGTGGTTTAAAGCTTAACAAACGTACATGATTTATGATGAAATGTTCATTGATAAATTAACACTTCTGGTGTCCAAACATTGTTCTCATGGTATGCGAGCTTGCAAACAAGCCAGTGAATTTGCTGTCTTAGAAAACCTTGCACTGCACTATTGTGCAGCCTTGAAAGCAACAACTAATACCGGCCCCAAACATCTCTGCAGAGTTATTATCCCTATGCGTGCAGTAATAGCCTGCCTTACCCTATTTCCTCTTCTCCCAGGCACTTTTCAACCACTCATATTTCCAGATGAAAGAGGCAGAAGAGTGAACTTGCATGTCTTGAGAAACAAAATGTGTTTTTCTGTTTTCAAGTTTAGGTTAAAAAAAAAAACACTCTATAGCTCCCTTCTGTTTGAATAAAGACATTATTTGCTTCATGCTATCTTTAAAAATGCACTTATGGGTGTTTCCTTCCTAACAGTAAGGTGAGAAGGTCACCCATTACAGCTTACTGATTAATAATTATCCAATAGGGGTTTATCGTTTACTGATGCAGCCCTTTCAGTGACATTGAGGGTCTTCTTGAGCCTCTGGAGACAGTACAATAAGGAAACCAACTGGGAAATTGTAGTCTCATAATATTAGTTATTCAGTAGCAAACATAACAATAATTCCTTTACGTCAGGAGTAATTACACTGCACTCTAGATGGCAAAGCAATATCATATTATTCCATACTTACACCAATACACCTACAGCTATTGTGTTGCATCCTGTCCGGGACATGGCACTCTACAGGCCGGTGTAGCACGAAGTGAGATGCTTCAATTTACTGTAGGATAAAACAAATAAAAACAAAGATCTGTACATAATCCTGTGACTGAGTGATAGTGGTGTCTGTAGTAGTATAGGCAGTAGCAGTGCACTCAGACCTCATAATTTTTCTCTCAAGATATCTTTATTTGTGGATCAATAGTCCAACAAAAACTATTTTTCACATGGCAGATCTGCAGCTATTGGCTACTTCTTTGGTATTTTTTCACAGGTATAAATAAAAAACACTCTCAGTTCACCATTGGATCATCTTCGCTGCATTGTGGGAAGACTACAGTGTTCATTCATAATTTCGCTCACATGTCAGTCTGCCCTTCTGTCTCAAAGGCTCCTAACAGCTGCAGGGCAGTGGAGCCCCCACGGTGGGCAGCTGTGTGAACAATCATGTAAGAGGAGAAACACGCTGTCGTTTTCATGAGCACCATTTGTTCACTGCTAATGCACACTTTGGCCTGGATTGCCTTTGCACTTCTGTTATAGGCTACTCTGTGTGGTTTAGGTCCTGGCACCTCTGTGTAAGACAGATAGCATTATTAAATAGATAGATAGATAGATAGATAGATAGATAGATAGAAAGATAGATAGATAGATAGTAACTTTATAGATCCCGAGGGAAATTCAAGTTTCCAGCATCACAGTTCCATAGTGCAAACATATTAGTAAAAACGTCACAGGTAAGTAGTACACATGTTAGTAAAAAACGTCACAGGTGAGTAGTACACATTAGTAAAACGACACAAGTAGTAACAAGACACATGTAAGTAATACAGAGTATAAAAACAAAATATGCAATGTGCAGAAGAACTGTTAAAAATGAATATAGTGCAGGGTAAACAACTGAGATACAGGACTATTTAAAGAAAAAGTGAATGTAGTGCAGAAAGTGATATAGTGCTGGATAATAAAATATGGGAGATATAGATATTAAGAAATGTCAGATATGGAATATAATGCAGGAAATTGCACTGGAATTAATTTTTGCCAAGGAAATAATATGTGTGTGAATATGTATCGTAATGATTGCTTTTTTAGTTGGTTAATTAAAATTGTCCTTTTTTTTTATTTTTAAATCCTCAAAGTGCTGATGAGAGAGAGCTCCAGCTCATAACAAGTCGCAGTGACCCTGCTCGGCCGGCAGGCGGCGCTGCGTGTTGTAAACAGGTCATGGGGGTTGAGTCGCTCAGTTCTCCATTTTGTATGTTTTTCTTGGAAGGTTAGCGCCTACTTTCCCCTCACAGCTAGCTGCGACTCTCCACAGCTCTGGCAGTTTAACGCAGTTTGCATGACAATTTACACATAGATCGAACTGGAAGATTGATAAAACACAATCAGCTCGACGTGTTTTTCTTGCCGTGTAGCTAAAGGCTTTGAGGAGCAGCGTTAACAAAACATTGAGTCAGTGCTGCGTGTTGTGGAGAAACAGCCACTTTCAACCAAAACAATGTTGACAGACGACCTGTGGACACATACCAACAACCAGGCGCTTCAACGGTAAATATGAGCTTTAACTCAGATCAATATATGTGTTAGATAAAGACAAATACAGCCACGTAGCACATTTAACCCTAAATGTGCAGTTATAAGGGCTATGTTGGCTGGCAGGCTAAAGCTACTGTCAACGACATTCGGGCGAATTGTAGCCAAGCAGCCACATTGCTACCTAGCAACAAGCTACCGTTAGCTTGTTGCTAACTGTTAGCCACATTGCTACCTAGCATGCAAGCAGTTAGCAACAAAGCTAACTGTTAGCATATGTTAGACTTGGGTCAACTTTGCGGCTGTCTGAGTGAGTGAGCTTTGTGGTTTGGCTCCGTGTTAATGCGTGTTTACTTTACAGTGTATAAAAAGATGGACACTGCTGTCTGTGCGGTCGTATAAACATTTTGCTAAAAAGGGGAGTAGCTGACGTTGTTAGCTATCTTTAGCTTCGTGTGCTATCAAGGGCGCGCAGAGGGGGGGGGGGGGGGGGGGCGGGGGGGCGGGGTTGCTTGGCAACTTTCCCCCAGTCTTATATTGACCCAACGTCCGCTACTTGTTTTCTCTGCATGTACACAACCTGATAATCCCATTTTACTGTGTTTTAATGTGGTTGTTATGTTCTCTACTTAACCCTGTTTGTTAAAGCTCTCTGTCTATTTTCACACCCCCCAAAAAAATACAATAACAAGATGGACAAAGGTGGAGTGAAGAAGATATCATATAGAAGAGATGACCATTTAAGCAAGTTGGTCTACACTGAAAGCCCTGAGGAGGGAGGTCTGCTGAAAGTGGCTCCTCACAGTGCCATGTCCATCGCCTCCGTTCTTCCATCCAGCCCGTTGATGCAGCCAGGACAGGTGCCCAACGGCCTCACCAATAGCCCCCTTCCAGAGGAGCTCACCTCCTCCTCCGTCACCGCCACAGTAGGCCCCTTGTTGGAAGATCCAGAGCCCCGGGGCCTGGCCAGAGATCAGAAGCTCCAGCAGCAGCAGTTACTCCAGACACAAACTCTCGCCACGTTCGGCCGTCAAACCTTGAGGGACAACTTGCCCCAGTTGGAGGCCAGTATAGCAGACATTTCCCAGTCCTGCATGGATTCACTTATTGGGGGATCAGATCCCAATTTCTTCCACATGAAAACAGAGGACTTCTCCATGGATAAAGGAGACCAGGACCCCATTGACCTTGATCATGCTTTTGATCACATAGGGAAAGATGTGGACGTGAACCAGAAGTTTTTCAGTGACAACACTCTGGACCTGCTCCAAGACTTCGAGCTCACTGGGTCCCCCTCAGACTTTTATGTAGGGGATGATGCCTTCCTGTCCACACTGGCAGACGATTCTCTGCTCGGGGACGTTAGCTCAGAGAGGGACATAAAGCCTGCCGTGGCTGAGAGCATTAATGGCAGCGGGGCAGTCTCTGTTGCTCTCAATGGCAGCAGTCTGACAAGCCCAGACCAGTCCAGCCCTAGCATATCGACTGCTCCCTCCTTACTTCCTACAACCACTTTGTCTGCGCTGGTGAAAAAAGAAAAGGACGCCGGCTTCATTCAGCTCTGCACGCAAGGTGTGATCAAACAGGAGAAGATGTCAGCAGGCCAGAGTTATTGCCAAATGAGCGGCACCTCTTCCACAGACATGCCAAGCGCCAACACCATCTCCATCTGCGGGGTCAGCACTTCAGGAGGACAGAGCTACCACTTCGGAGTCAGCCCCAGCAGCAACGAAGCTCAGCAGCAGAAGGATCAGAAGACAGTGTCCAGCCTGTTCATCCCGATGACGACCATCGGCGGGGCCTGGAACAGGATCCAGAGCGTCGTGGACAACTCTCCCTCGTACCCCACCATCTTTCCCAGGTAAGAAATGCGCTCCAACCTGTCGTCTTAGTCTTTACGAACTCGAGCTGATGCATTTACGCGGTGAGCCGAGTCATGTCTTATTTTATTGTCTTCCTCCTCCAGAATATTTGAAATAAGCCTAAACTTCTCGAGTCCTGAAACGATTAGTCGATTATATTAATTAGTTGATCAGCAGAATGAGTTACAAATGTTTCAAAAATCAATAGTTGCTGGTTAACTGCTACACAAATGTGATTACCTGCTCACTTCTCATATCATTGCAAAATAGATGCTTTGGGCTTTTTGACTGTTGGTCAGACAACAAAAGAAATTTAAAGTGGGGGTACCCTTTAATCACGTTTGTTGCAAGGTTTTTGTCATGTGTCACAATAAGAGTCCTTTAATGCTGAATGTGTGTCTTTTCTGATATTTGTATTTTCCCCCATAATACAGCTGCACATTTTGTATTACAGTTTGCAAAGCCAATCCAATTTAGTTGACAAAATAGAAAGCTGAATAGCCCTGTTTTAAGAAATGGTAACCTTTATCACAGCTTTCCTTGAATCATTTCTTTATGTATTTTGTATTGTGTCCTTTAAGTGTTTAGTGTCTTGTGTAGTATCCACGGACAGAGGAGTGTCAGTGTGCTACTGTACTGACGGCAGCCTTTCTTTATCCTCAGCACGAACACATTACCGACGTTTAAATGCAGTATTTGAGCCGTGTGAAATGTCAACCCGAAGAGGTTTTTGCCTCACTGACTGGGTGGATATCTTTTAATTAAAACAGCTGGCTGCCGATTATCTGTCCACGCCACATTATTGTTGACCCGTTTCTAATTTGTTGTTTCAGTGCCGAGTAGTTGAGGTGCGTCTGACAGCTCATGTAACCTGAAACAAAGGATCAGAAAGAGAGAGGGCTTCACATACCCCGCACCAAGCTATTTTAAAAAGTGCCTCTGCAGAGCCTCTAATTTAAAGACATTACTTGGGCTTCGGTAGCTTGTGATCGGCATCATCATTATTTGTGACGCGACATTGAACATTTTTTTATTAATCAGGGCTGATGAAAACGATTGTTAGTTTTTCAGCCCTACTTGTGTTGTTTATAGTTTAATCTTAGGCAGGCTCTGTTATCTGGCTTCACAAATGAAACAGTGGCGCTTCGGCACAACAGCTCTCACAAAGGTGGTTATCAGCTGGTGGCGTCAGTCCAGGATTTTCCACTTTATGAGTTTATGCACATGATGGATTTAGGGTTTGTGACAAACAGCCAGTCACATGCAGCAGCAGCAGCAGCGTCAACATGAAACACAAATTATTAATCGCGACATTGCAGTTTCAAAAAGTAAACAAAGTAAAAAGATATACATTTTAATGACGAGAAAGGAAGAAAAAAAGCGATGCGGTCATTAAATGCCGGAAATACCGGATCTATAATTGGTGTTATTTTTAGGGCTCTGCATTTTTCTCATGCTGAGCCTGGATTGGGTTTGGAACACAGTCCAGGAAATGGTTGACGTGTAACTAAAGAGGCTTGAAGAAAACAAGGTATTCATTACACAACTGTGGTGTACATAAATAGGCTGCTTGTCAGTGTGAAGACCCACTCCCTTATTTCAATTATAAGGCTTATGTCATGTTTTTACTGTAATTCTCTGTAATTTTTGTTTTGGAAAAAAAAAAAATTAAAAGGCTAATTGGAGCACTTTGTTAGAGCACAGTGGTAAAACATCTTGCATTGTGTCATCTCAGTTATAGTTTTAGATGTCATCAAGGGGCCTCTTGTGCACCTGAGCTGCGCTGTCAGTCATATAATAAAGTAATTTCAGCACAATTCATATGTAACAATAGCAGCAAATTAAATATATTACTAACAGAAGCATCTTCAGCTACCCGCCGAGTGTCGTTTTACAGTCACAAACAAACTTCCACTGTATTTCTGACTCTATTTTTCCCTCACAGTTGACGGATGAGGAGGAGGTGGACATTTTATACGTTTTGATAAGCCCGAACAAAAAAAAAGCTCCTTACAGGTTCGGTTTGCGGCGTTGGTTACCGTAGCAACGGAGCTCGATTTCAAATCGAGCCACCGTCCTGAGACAAAAATGGGTTAACCCTTATGTTAGTTATTTAACCCACTAATCTTGCTTTGTGAGACAGACTCGTGGACTCTACAGGACGTGGCGGCAGCAAAAAAAGCACCGCGATGTGGAGAAAGGATGTGCTGTTAAAAAGACGGGGGGGAATTCCACTTTTATCCAAGTCAGACATTTGATCTATTTTTTCTCTCTCACTGGACAAGCTTTCGCATCAGCGTATGTGCGTTTGTGGCATGTCCCGATTGTAATGTGTGGATCAAGAGTTTTCTTTCTACACCAGAGAGCGTTTTATTCTTTTTTTGACTTTTCAGTTGAGCAGCCTGTTTGTTGGCTCTGCTCGGCCTCTCACAGACATCTCCACTCAATGGGGGGGGGGGGTTTATGAGGTTGTTTTGGGCAGATCTCTTCGATCCTCCAGTTGCATTATGCCAAAAATAAACCTGAGATGTGCACTTAACTTGAAGCAGATCTGTCCACAAGGAACAGCGCACACAGTTCATTCAACAATAGGGATGAATGAATGGTGGCCTTTACATAGCGGTCAGGCCCGTACAGTGAATTCTGTAGTAGAGAAAGTGGGAAAAGTCTGCACGTTCCGCTGACTAAGTCATGTGATTTTTGCTTAATCTTAATTTCGGCTGTGATTTCTTGCCAGGGAGTTCCCATTCATGTGAATATAGAGTATGGAGTCACTGTATATTTGGACTCCGCACGGCCCCACAAAGTGTCTTTTGTACAGTTATTACTCTACTGCCCTACAAAGTCGTACGGGTGCAGCTGTGATTGTGGCTTCGTGATCCAGTCCTGAATAGAAATTCTTCACCAAACAGTCGGGAGTCACGCGTCTCGAAGCCTTTCTTTTTGTTTGTGTCTCCTACATTCACGCCCGTCTGATTCACAGCATCTGACGGGGGAGTGATCGGCTCAGAGATTGGCATGCAGAAAGGTGTGTGTGTGTGTCATGTCATCAAGTGCATAGATGTGATTGTCGTGGGTATCTTTTATATTTGTTTGTGGAAATGATGCTTGGTAACATCTTCACGACCGTCTGACAGCCGCCCTAATGCCTAGTGACCGGGAACAGATGGGCAGGGACACGAGATGCACCTCATTTTCATTTCACATGTGGCTTTAATTGCCCCGTGTGCGTGTGCGTGTGCGTGTGTGCGTGTGCGCGCGCGTGTGCGTGCGTGTGTGTATTTAAGCATAGGATTATTACCGTGCATGAGAGTGTGAGCCCAGATCATTTTGTGTGTGGCTGTTTGTGTGTTGGCTTATCTGTATGTGAGCTTAGCGTTTCTCTCTGTGTGTGTGTGTGTGTGTGTGTGTGTGTGTGTGTGTGTCTCTAGTGAGTGGGAGTGTGTTTTTGTTGCGGTGCCTGTTCGCCTCAACCTTTGTGACATTTAGCGGCTTGATATTAGCCGAGTGCGGCGGCCCTGCGGTTGGCACCAGGTCACCGTCTCCTCCAGCTTCTCACGCAACGGTGCTGCCGCTTCCTGCTGAGGCTCAGAGGGCCTCGCGTGGCACGGAGTACACCCGACCTGCCTGCAGCCTCACAGTTTGCTGCTTTGCACCGTGCAGGTCAGCTGGGACTCGTGTGTACATCACCAGTCGTCTCCCACGTCTCCAGTTCAACTTCGCTTACATCTTCTTCCCTCCTACCTCGGCTGTTCTTTTTTTAGGCATCGCACTTTTACGATCTGACTCAGTTTTTTACAGTCTGACTGACTCACAAACAACCGGTTCTTCTCACACGATGAAGAACACTTCACCTTAACTAATCCCACGCTATTGTTGGAAACGCACGCCCTCATCATATGATAATTGTTTTTTAATGAGTTATGACCTGATTAAGACTTAATGGAAATACCTCCTTTGAATGGAGAGAAAAAAATGCAGAAATGTAATTCCTCTGGCAGATAGTCACACAGCTCATTTAGTAGGCGTGTGTGTTTTGTCGCGAGGCATTTCCTCCTCCGCCTTTGATTGGCCCAGCCCGTTAGAGGGGAGTTCCATTTCTGGGTCAGATGTAATGACTTAGCCATATATGCTGCTCCTGACTTTAGCCCGTTCCCCCCTTTTGTTCCTCGGGGCTCTTTGACAAAGTGTTTATGGACCACGTGATCTCTAAAAAACGTTTATTTATAAATGCACACTGTAGGTTCCTGGAATTTCTCGGAGGCCTTTTGAGTCGATTGTGCGTAATTGAGGAACGTTGTTTGCAGGAGGAGTACAACTGGCTCTCTGAATAGAGCTGTTCTACTACTGCCACACATTTAGACAAAGCCGTGTTGTGTAGCTTCAGCATCTAGTGTTCTCTTCATGTTTGAGTTATGTCTGGTTCAGGTTTTTACACAAATAAAAGGTCATTCTTTCAGGCTTTCGCTGAAGTCACTCAAGGAGATGGATTTATAACTGAAGTTCAGTTTTTCTATTCATTAATCAGCTGTAACCATTCACCGTCTGCTGAATATTAACTAGAGCCGAATCAATTAGTTGATTAATCCATCGACAGAAAAGTAATCGGCAACTGCTTTTATAATATGTATTAGTCATTTAAATGTTTTTTCAAGCAAAAAGGCAAAACATCGCCTTGTTTTACATTTGTAAATGTGAGGATTTGCTGCTTTCCTTTGTCTTATGTAATAATAAACTTAATATATTTGGGTTTTAGACTGTCGATGGGACAAAACAAGCCATTTGAAAATGTCACACGGGGCGCTAAGAAGTTGTGATGGGCATTTTTCACTGTTTTCTGACAAGGACCAAACAATTCATTGATTAATAATGAAAATGTGTGTTAGTTGCAGCCCTTATATTAACTCACTGATAATAATAATAATGCATAGGCCTAGTTCAGCAGTAACCCAGTCTGGGCTGCATGAAGCAGTGCCTGGGCATAGTTGAAGAGCACATCCAGCAGCGTCTTCGCTAAGGTGGTAAAACTCCAGAGAATTTCACATGTGGGAATATTGAGTCACCTTTGAAAAATGACTCACTGCTGAATAAAGCTCAGGAAGAAAAACACTACTAACAACTAGTGTTAAAGCGGTTTTCTGACTTCTTCTTCTTCTTCTTTATCACAGCAAACTCTATCTCCTAACACTATCTCCCCATGTTGGCTTCCTCGCATCCTGCACAAGATAAACAACTAACATACTTAAGATGCAAAAAAACGTAACTATCTATGTAAGCACCTTTGGCAATACCGAAAATAGTTAAACAGTAAAATACTTCATTTTATGTCTATGGAAAATTTCTAACTGTTGCGTAGCAAGAATATGGATGTATATGTATATATGTATGTATACAGTAGGGGTGTGACCATACATTGATCTGGATTGATATATCGATTCAATGATCAATGAACCAATATCATCAGTGCAAAGTGAAAACATCGATACTTATTACACAGCTTTGTTGAATACTCAATTATGATTGGTCAATCACGGCGTTCTACGGTCTGTTATTAACAGACCGTTGCTATGGGCGCAGTTCTGATGTCAGACTCTTGAGGACAGTTTTTGTGTCAAATTATTGATTTGTTAAGTAAGTAGCCGTGTAATAAGTGGGACAATGTACAGCTAGCAGGTCATTGTAGTGAAATAAACCCCTCCGCTTCGGGTTGCGGCATCGCCCTGTCGGGGTTCATTTCACAACAATGACCGGCTTGCTGTACATTATCCCTTACATATCATTTTTAAGATACACCTTTATTTTGAAATTCCCACGGCACGTCTGTGTCACCACCTCCTTCCCTGAGAGCTCAGTAATAAAATTGACAAAACCGAAATTGTATCGTGGCAGACTTTGTGATATCAGTTGTCCAAAGAATCAATAATAATATCGTATCGCGATGAAACTGGTGATTTACACCCGTAGTATACAGCCATAAGAAACCCTATATTTTTGTATGACTAAAGTAGGCCTACCCGTTGTTTACACTGTGGCTCAGTGAAGTGTCAGTTCAGTAATGCACGTGACTTTCTCCTAACCGCCGCACACATTTCAGGCCCAGAAACATTTCCCTGCTTTAAGCCCCTTGCGATACTCTTTTGTAATGCCTCCTGTTGATGAAACGTATGTGTGAATCCTTCCCACGGGGCTTCGTTTGACAGTTGCCGTACCTGCAGGACTTTGCAACAACGTGTTGAATGTGTGCGTTTCTCCGTGACAGGGTGAGCTCGGCAGTAGAGCTCGGTATTTATCCAGTAATTATTTTGTCTCAGCTGAGAGTATAGAGAGCCTTATCGAACCATTTGCAGTGACCAGAGTGATAAAGTCACCAGGCCATAGATTCAGCCGGTGGAGTGAACAGCTGTCAGATGTATCAGCTGTGGTTTGGTGCCTGATTTGATACATGAGGAGTTTATGGTCTTTAGTCCATATATATAGCTATATGTATTTATATAAAGCTTAGTAGTCTCAGATCTCAGTCTGGGCTCTGTGTTTTGGGAGTAATCTTTGGTCAGAGTCGCTATTCAGTGCACAGTGTTGATCTGGCACACCCCTCACCTCTCTCTCTCTCTCTCTCTCTCTCTCTCTCTCTCTCTCTCTCTCTCTCTCTCTCTCTCTCTCTCTCTCTCTCGCTCTCGCTCTCTCTCTCTCTCTCTCTCTCTCTCTCTCTCTCTGTGTCTCTTCGTCCCCTGTCTTTGCTTCCTGCAAACCAAGGGCAGAGACCTTGACTGTCAGCGGAAGCTTTCAGCTGCTGTAAATCACCTCTTTATGATTTTGCTAGTGTGTGTGTGTGTGCGTGCGCCATGCCTGTCTGTTAGCGTTGTGTATTATGCATGAGTGTGTAGACGTGTACACATGTGGGTGTGTCATCGTGTGCGCTGCTGTGGCAGGCAGGCGAACCACAGAGGGCTGCCGTGAAGCTCTCACTCTCCTGACCTACTTTCCCTCCCGCCTGCCCACAGCTGGCGCCGAGTGAACGCACCAGATCGGATGCCAGCCATTCCAGTCCCTTTCGCGTTATTACCGCATTCTCCTGCAACCACGGTTTCTGTATTTATTTAATTTGCTGTGTTTTGACAGGCTTACAGAAAGTCCCCATATTGAGGTTAAGAGGATGCAGCTAAGTCTGCGAGTTGTTTGCGCCCTTCCTCTTCTTCTTCTTCTTCTTCTTCACTTTTGCGCGCAGTTGTCGAGTCAGCAAAGCCAAACTTTGGGAGTGGGTTCCTCCCACATCCAGCAGTATCCAGCTAAAGGTATTATGGTTATGCACACACACGGTAGCAGCAGCAGCAGCAGCAAGCCTCAGATTCACTTTTTACAGGCCAGGACGCCACCTCCCACCTACACACAGTCACTAACGGCTCCTATTATGGAAACTAATATGGAAAACTCAAATCCTCTGGGGTTATTTCTTTTCTTGTGCTCAGCCAGGTTTAGTCTTTTCCTCTGATGTTTGAAGCCAAACAGTAGTTGCTGATATTGAAGCCGGTTTGTCAATACAGCAGGGAAAGGGGAGGACAATGGTCTCCTCGCAGGCAGTGACACTGGGGGGGGGGATCATCACATGTAAGAGTATCTCACTAATGGATTGTTTCACGACCCAAAGCGACCGTCATAAAAGCACTCGATGACCTCGAGAGGGTACTACATCTCCTGTGTCTGTATTCATTTTTCCGTGGCAGCACGGCTTATGTTTAGCGAATATGTTGCACTCATGTCAAGTACTTATAAAGACATACTGACTGTTTTCATTGGAGGGTACAGGAGGCAGATATTTTTTAGAGAAATCCAGCCCACTTTTTTTTGGCCAAACAAACCCGGTCTCTCCACTCCCTCATAGAAGCTGCGTTGTTGTTCTCTGCGTGCGAGAATGATTCAGAGCATGCAGACCAGTTCCCCTTTCTATTTTGGTGGCCCTTACCTCGGGGAAGGAGCACTTCCTTCTGCTCTGCTCACGCTCACCGAGTTGTGATGAAGATGAGGTGCTGCTTGTGCTCATGTTCATTCATGTACAGGAACACAGATATCAGGTTTTTTAAGCGATGCAGACAGATTTTTGGGTGAAAATCCTTATTCTATTATTTTTATAATAGCTTGCCAGAGTGAGTCACAGGTTGAAGGAAATGATTGTCATATAATTTTCTCTGAGACGACTCATTAAAAGCGGCCGGACCTGATTTGAAGTAGGTCAATTAGGATGATGTAAACTTTACAGTAAATGTTCCTCACCCTAAAAAGAAATAGCTGTGGGATTGCAAGGAGATATTGACAAAGAGGCCGGGGGGCTGTACAGAGCAGGGGCCGGCCAAAGCTACTCGTGACACTCACGGCTAAAAGGGGATTATGAATTGTTAAGCAGGGCACTGGGCCACCGGCATTATCGTAAGTGCGTGAAGTGGCTCGCCTCCTTAAAAGGCTGATTGATCACACTCCCGCCGAAGAAAAGCGGTTAACTTTTGTCAGCGCCACTCTTGTTGGAAGTCGGGGGGGCCCATCTCCGGGTGCCTTTTTTTTTTCGAGCTGTGGCTGTGCTCTTCTGACCGATAATAAACTCTGAGAGAATGCGAGAGCTTCCTGTCGATGGCGAGCGCTCACTTGAACAGATGGTTTCAGAAAGAGGAAATTCGGTCTCCCCGCACTGGCGTGCAGCTTTGATTGGTTTATGTCTGACAATCCACACGAAAAAACAAACAAACTGATTTGTAACTTGTTTTATGGCTCGCTTGAATGTCATGTGATTCCAAATTGAGTTTAGAGAAAACACTGTAAAGCGGTGACATCACTTCAGGCTTACTTTGTTGTTGGAAACGTAAAGCGGCCGCAGTAATTGGATTTGAACCAGTAGCCTACAGCCATCTAGTAAAGCTCTCCTGCTGACACCATCCCAGTGGGCCAATGAAGGACAAACTGGTTACCCCCTCCACACCCTCTGACATCATCGTCATCATCACCCTGGACTCATTAGCCTCCTCCGCCGCCCACCCCCGTCGCTTACAACGGCCTCCTTTTGGAGCGCGAAGGGCTTTTGTCTGCGTGTGTGTGTATACTGTATACTGTATAATGTGTGTGTGTGTGTGTGTGTGTGTGTGTGTGTATGTTCTCTCATAGCAGCGTGTTAAGGAAACCCCACATAAATCTGTGCGTGAGACAGATGGCATGCCGGTTACATCATCGCAGCGGCACAGCTTTTTGTATGAATTGTATATATCGTGTGACCGTTGGCCCAGGCTGTGTGTTCTCTGGAGGACTGTTGGCTGTGATCCAAACAGCAGGTATTCAGGCTATAGGGCTGCGTTTCGGCAAGAATCTGGCGATACGATACATGAAGCTGACATAAAGAACACACCACCACATGCACAAAATCTGATCGTTTTTAATGCAGTCAGAACAGTGGGATGTGCATTTATCACAGTTCCTGAACATCCATCATAGCACTACTTTGAGAGGGCTCATACTCTGAGAGGGAAGTACCGACTGAGCATGTAAACTATTAATTAAAAATCAATAGTGTTTTTGAGAATCTATACAGTATAACAAAACATAATATCGTTATACTTGATATTTTCTTACACCCCTAATTCAGACATGCAGGTTGAAGGCAAAAGTTATTTGTAGGAAATAAATACAAACTGAACCGCGATGTCTCGATATGAGACTCGTGGCACTGAATAAAATTATAAAGTTATGGGCTGCAACACTAAAACTATGTGCTGAAAGATGCTAAAACGCTCTGAGGGAAATTGCAGAGTTGGGTGATCAATATTAACAGCCTCTTTCACAGTGCACACAGTCATTTGATTCATAATATATATAATTAATATAAAAGTACACAGCTTACAGCTTTGCTTCGCTATGCTGGGAAACACTGATATATTCTGGTTATGACAAAGAAACTTCAAAAAAGAGGATGATCATAGGTACACCTATGGTGTATTAGATTTGATGGATTTATATATGCGATTGTTAGTTTTATTTTCCCTATTTCCACTTTTACAAATGGATGATTAATGCGGTTTCTGTCTGTAACTGTGTAGCTTTTCTTCTTTTTTTTTTAGTTAGAATGATGAATCCAATTTCCAAGTCTAAAAACCAGCTCTTTGATTTTCACTGTAGCTATAAATATTTATAATAATGTTCCTTCCCTCCTGCCTTCCTCAGGTTGTCCACTTCAAACAATGATAAATTGTGCACACAATATGGAGTGTGATTTGTTTACTGCCTCTGTGTGATACATCTTGGCTGTAACTACCAAACTGAAAAAAACAAAACATTTTTGTTCTAGACTTTTGTTAAAGCGTCTTCGCTGAATGTTATAAAAAAAAAAAAAAATAGAAAAAAAGCAGGCACTCGGATGTATTTGAAAATGCTGGTTTGCTGGAGTTTCATTGATTCAGTCGCTGCGCGCTCTCAATTAAATCTGCCCCGTTTCACCTCTCGCAGCTGGACCGGGAGGGAGAAAGATTTGGGGGTTTGAATTTTAGCTGTACGAAACAAAGGCTCACTTCTATCAGCAATCGTATTGAATGCGAGTCATAAGAGATAAATGGACGGACTTCAGTGACCATGGTGTGTTTTCAGTGGTGCTCAGAAAGCTCTCAGCCGTGGCATGGCTAGACAGCCTCCTCCGAGGTCTCTCTCCTTATAGGTTTTTATTCATCTGGCTGCTGAATGCTTCTGGACTTGACGCTTTGATGTTTCTCTCAGGTTTTCCCATCCTACGAGGCTCACTGACTGCTGGGGCCTGCCCTGCTTTGATGTTAATACCCTCATGTTGTATAACTAAGAGTGAACTTGGCTCCCCGGCTCAAATCTGCACAAGTGTGTTGATGTGAGTGCGGAGACAGTTCGGGGCAGCTCTTATAAAATAAAACAGTTTGTTGTCATTGCGGTCGACTTGTGGACAACATGGACAGAGGGACACAGTTGTTGCATGTCTCTCTCTCTCTCTCTCTCTCTCTCTCTCTCTCTCTCTCTCTCTCTCTCTCTCTCTCTCTCTCTCTCTCTCTCTCTCTCTCTCTCTCGCTCTCTCTCTCGCTCTCTCTCTCTCTCAGTGTGGGCGTTGTTGTTGTTGCTGTGGCCACTGGGTTAGAAAAGGGGGTGTGGACCCCTGGCGCATGGATGCTGCAAAGCCTGACGTCCTCTAGTGGTCGTTTTGAAAAATTGCACCTCCAGCTTCTGTTGACTGGGTCTGGAAAACGTTTGTGGTTCAATCAAAGGAAGAAGGGCTGTTTTATGACAACCGCCGGATTTAGGACGCGACCGCAGATAGTCCGATGATTTAGGGTTTAAAGGCCCAAACGGGCACAATGGGACTCACTTTGCTTCACTCCCAATGTTGGGAACGAAGGCAAAGTTGAGGGGGGGAAAAGGAGCACAAGGAACCCATAGAGTCTGCTGGGAGTATGTGTGTAGTGTATCTGTGTAGTTTATTTATTTAAAGTTTTGGTGCAGAGTTGTAAATATGAACTACAGCTGAACTCTCAAAAACTGAGAGGATGCTTTCAGGAGCAGGGAGAGGCGGTATAAACAGCACACTGTTGACATACAGTGTTTGTCTGATATGGATTTGACTAAAATGTCTGCAGCTGTTGCAACACTTTCTCACAGACAGTAGAAGTCAAGAAGATTATAGTCAATGGTTTGTCTTTGTGGGTAAAATGTACAGTACGTTTTCAAGGTTAAAGACGCCTTGTGGTGTTTTTCTTGCAAACAAGCAAGAGTTATATTTACGTTTGTGTGTATCCTTGCGGTCTAACAAACACTATGAATGCATTTTCCTCCTCATGAAACACTTACAAAGCCCATTTTTTTTCCCCCTAAAAGTTTGAAAGCTGCATTGTTTACGTCCATGTTTACTAGCGAGCAGTTTTCTTCTTTCCTGTGTTTGCCAGCGCATTTCAGAATCAGAAAAACTTTATTGATCCCGGTTACAGTTGCTCTTATATAAACATAAAAAATAAAGGACTAAGTAACATGTAACTTATGTACGTAATGCTACAATATATTACACGATATATGTAGAAAAATACGAAATGCTGAGAAGTGCGATCTATTAAGTGTGTTGAATATAAATGCAATTATTGTATAAATATGAATTAAATAACAATATTCCTTGAAATGTACAGTAGAAATGCCAGGGTATTGCACATTTTAATTATTGCACAAATTATTGTACAGTTGAGTTAAGTCAGTATTGCACATGAGAATAATAATAATAAATGATGGGGTAGTAGCTGCTGATGGGTGAAATAAGTCCAGGCCCCTGTGTCTATTGACTCAGAATATGTGACACTCAGAGGGAGGAGTTGTAATTGTTTGATGGCCACTAGGCAGGAATGACTTCCTGTGGCGCTCTGGAGTGCATCTCAGTGGAGTCTTGCACTGAATTTCCGCCTATCTTGGCATCACCGCCACCTGTAGATCAGTAGAATAGTGTGAAACCTTTGGCAGGAATGTGTACGCGTCACCACCTACAGTACACGTCCTGCGTCCTGGGGACCCGCTCGTAGAAAAACAGCTCCACGGGGGGAACCTCTGAGAGAGACTGAATATCCCTCACGTGTCTCTGCTCTGTCTCCCCCCCCCACTTCTACCTCCAGACAGGATGCGGTCAGCGTCGCGTCCTCGGCACAGGCGAAGGGCGGGATTCATAAAAGCTGCCTGGTGTGCTCCGACGAGGCTTCAGGCTGCCACTACGGCGTTCGCACCTGTGGCAGCTGCAAGGTCTTTTTCAAGAGAGCGGTGGAAGGTACGAAGCCATAAGACATCATTATTTTCCTCACTGAATTATTCATCGCCCGCAAAAAAACTCATCCATCACTAACCCTGTCGCACGAGTTTGCTCACAATGCCGGAGTCATTATGATTTTAAATTGGGAGTTACAAAGTAAAGGACTGTGATACAGCTAATTAGTCCCCCCCCCTTCCCCCCTGGAGTGTTTTCCACAGCAGTGATGGTAAATAACAGATTAATCTTCCTCTTCTGTGTGCTTCAGGGCAGCATAATTACCTGTGTGCCGGGAGGAACGACTGTATAATAGACAAAATCAGGAGGAAGAACTGCCCGGCCTGCCGCTTCCGGAAGTGTCAGATGGCAGGCATGAACCTGGAAGGTACGCATCGCGCCGATAACGTCAAACTGTTGCACCCTTTTAGTTGGTTAAAAAATTGCTCGTGTTGTCCTCTTCATCTTTATTTCACTCGTTGTTTCCCCTGCACGTTTCATCCCTGTTTTCTCCTTTCCTGCAGCTCGCAAAGCCAAGCGCTTAAGGGGCCCTCAGGCGAAAAACCCGTCCGAGCTGACCCCCTCTCCGCCGATCGAGGCTCGCTCCCTTTTACCCAAGTGCATGCCTCAGCTCATTCCCACGATGCTGTCCCTGCTGAAGGCCATCGAGCCGGACACCATCTACGCCGGCTACGACAGCACCGTGCCCGACACCTCCACCCGCCTCATGACCACCCTCAACAGGCTGGGCGGCCGGCAGGTCATCTCCGCGGTCAAGTGGGCCAAGGCTCTGCCGGGTCAGTAGTGCACTCTGTACAGTAGGAGCGTGAACTCGTCTCATTGCAGCGGGTGTAGACTATGTGTATTGAGATAAAGGTAGTTTATATTTATATATATATATATATATTAAATCTGCAGTTGCAACAAGTTTAAAAAGAAAACATTTTTTTGTCGGAACTTAGATTCGCCATATTGCCATCTTCTCTTTCTCTTTCACATTTTATTTAAACAACACATTGGAAGTATGAATATTTTAAAAGTGTTATCTTAAAATGATGTTGTAATGTGTTGGTGCAGTGCAAAACAGGCGTCTTTTCTGCGTCGATTTGTGTAAACAAACCCACTGGCACTGCACATTTTCTAAACAGAGAGAAGTCTGATTAAGGTGCTCACTTATAATAATTATTTAAGAATGGGGTAAAATGCAGTCGTGTCAACCAGATTCTGCTTCTGCTAAAAATGTATGTGATGTTTACAGTTTAAAGTATCACCTGCTAAAGATGACATTTTTAGTGCACATCAAAATGCTTTACTATATTTTTATTTGATTACTCTTCGTTGTCACTGTCACCACCACAACCGTATTGGGAGTCGGCTGAAGTATTTCCACGTCCTTCCCCCCCGCAGGTTTCAGGAACCTGCACCTGGACGACCAGATGACTCTGCTGCAGTGCTCCTGGCTCTTCCTCATGTCTTTCGGTCTGGGCTGGAGATCGTACCAGCAATGCAACGGCAACATGCTGTGCTTCGCACCAGACCTCGTCATCAACGAGTACGTACCGATCCATTTTGAGTTCCAGTTTATAAGTCTAAAACTTGACGTTTGATTTGATACAAAAAGTAGTACCGCACCCTAGTAATGTGTTTAAAATCCTCCAGATTACATGTGTCAGTGTTGCCAGTATTTTATGATTATTAACAGTGAAAGTTAGAATATACAATACCCAATGTAATTTGTTTCACCATCAGTCAGCCAACGCACACATCTGTTTGTTTACGTATAACCGCGCAGCTCCGCGCAGCTCCGCGCAGCTCCGCGCAGCTCCGCGCTCCGCCCTGTGTGTCGTATCTCCAGAGAATCAAACCGTGTCTGTCAGCTGTCATCAGCAATCAGCGTTTCATCCCTCTCATAGACAAGATGACTCCGTCTGCAAACAGCGCTCTGAGTGTAGTGAGCAGTCGGCTCAGCCACCATGCTCAGGGCTGTAATAGGCCTTTTGATTTCCCCTTTTTTTTCCCCATAATCACAAGCTGAAAGTTAATATGATCATAATTAATATCTGGTGATGTTTTGTTCTCTATTTGTCAGTCAGCCTCCAAACAAAATTCAGTTGTTTTTGATTATGACAGACTTGAAACAATCTTTCTCGGTTTGGTAAAAGCCTTTTTTTTTTTTTTTTTTGCCAATTTCATTTTTTAAGATGGTTTCATATGAATAATGGTGTTGCGTGATTTACATTTTTAATGAACTTTCTGTTCGCTGTGACTCCAATTAAGAAAATGAAAAAGCAACCCCTGAGCACACATTTCAAGTTTGTCCCCACTTTCACCCCCAATATTACTTCATCACTGAGACGACACTCACTCATCTGAAGTACGCATTCTCAACCTCCCCGGAAGAATGATTTAAAATAGGATCCACAAATTGTTTGCGGCAAGACCTTGAACATTTAATCTACAGAGATATTAGAGGGAGCTGCTTCATCTCCCTGATTGAGACGGCTGCGAGCAGCCCTTATAAATCAACGACGACTTAAGGGGCCTATTGCTATTCAACCGTTTTCTGTCTAATTCCACACACACAGGGAGCGGATGAAGCTGCCCTACATGGCCGACCAGTGCGAGCAGATGCTGAAGATCTCCAGCGAGTTCGTCCGGCTGCAGGTGTCCCACGACGAGTATTTGTGCATGAAGGTCCTGCTGCTGCTCAGCACAGGTCAGAGTTTTCACCTTAAAGCAGCTAACATGGCGAACGAGGTGCTGTGTCAATGCAATCATTACCGAGGCTATCACTTTAATGATCCAATACTGTCTACTGTGGCTGAAAGATAATGTTGATGTATGCACAGGACAAAACATCACATCGCAGCACTTTACCAACTCACTAACTCACGTGCAATTATTGTAAATAAGAGAATTCATAGGACTACCTGGTTTGATGCAGAAAAATACACACACACCCAATTTCACCGCAAATACACACCTCCACTTCATGTTATCTCTAAGGTAATCTAGTGCAGGAGAATTAAAGATGTAAACAAAGACTGTAATAATTAAACTGATTAAAAACCTATTTAAATGATAATTGCAGGTAGCTTTAACACCGCTTACAGTTCACACGGCCCGCCTCGGGGGGTGTACAGCTTTTGTTTCTGGCCCCTGTAAGTGCTCTGTGCTGCTAAATATTACCGGGAGCGCATCCTGAAAAACGACCTGATGTATATTAATCAGTTGCCCTTTTTTTGCCCTTCACTGCCTGGTACGTGATAATTTAAAATGTAAAGGATGTCCCTCCCCCCTTTTTTTTTGCAATTTACAGTGCATTATCCTTATCTCTGTCCCAGATGTTGACCTTTAGTTTCTCCCGCAGTGCCAAAGGACGGCCTGAAGAGCCAGGCGGTGTTCGACGACATTCGCATGTCGTACATTAAGGAGCTGGGGAAGGCCATCGTAAAGCGCGAGGAGAACTCCAGCCAGAACTGGCAGCGTTTCTATCAGCTCACCAAGCTGCTAGACTCAATGCACGAGGTACGGACATCCAGCACACACAAGCACGCATCCTCCGACACCAGCGGTAACATGTTATCAGCAGGTGGTTGTTGACCACCTGCGTTCTGCAGCTTTCTTAATCTCTCTCTACGTGTGTGTGTGTGTGTGTGTGTGTGTGTGTGTGTGTGTGTGTGTGTGTGTGTGTGTGTGTGTGTGTGTGTGTGTGTGTGTGTGTGTGTGTGTGTGTGGGGCTCCCCTCGGTCAAACTGACACCGATAGCTGCACACAGCAGAGGAGAGAGAGGAAGAGCAGGGGAAACACTGAGGCACATAAACACACACAGCGACGTAACAACCCGTTGGTCGTCAAATACCGCATGAGGGTGCCTCGGTATCAGTCGTGGGTATGAGAACGGGCCCCGCTCACACCCTGTGCGCTGTTATTGGCCGGGGGGGTTACACCCCCGAGTGGGGCCCAAAGGCTCTTCGTTGACGCCCAGAAACGTCCCAAACACAGCAAAATAAGAGAAAATAGGGGCAGAGGGCTGCAGAGTCTGCAGATAAAGACACCACCACCACCACACACTTCTAGTGGGTCAGAAGTGATGATTGAGAGGGATTATTTTTTTATGTGTCTATACATTTTTTTGTTTTTTTTAAGGAAAATGCTTCATATTATACCTTAAATACAGAATGTTTTAAGGAAGAAATGTATCTCTCTCTCTCTGGTGTCCTTTGAATATATATTGTGGCTTTATTAAAGGCTCTAAATGATGGTTGTAGTTGAAAAGTATGTACCATCTCACTTCTACCTTCTCAGATATATTGTATGCCAATATCAAGATACCTTTTTTTTTGTGTGTTTTTGTGTTAATTTCCTCTCGCACGTTCTCCCCTGTGTGTCCGCAGTTGGTCGGTGGACTGCTCAACTTCTGCTTCTACACGTTTGTGAATAAATCCCTGAGTGTGGAGTTCCCGGAGATGCTCGCCGAGATCATCAGCAACCAGTTACCAAAATTCAAGGCCGGGAGCGTCAAACCCCTCCTCTTCCACCAGAGATGACTGAGCCCCGTAACAGACACAATGCCTTAAAAATCCCACCACATCACCTCACCGATATCCTCCCCCCTCCCCCCGCCCACCCCAACCCACCCCCCTGAGGAGCGACGATGAAAAAGGGCCGAGGATCCGAGGCGAGGACCGAATGATGTTCGTGGGAGCGAGTATGCAACTTTGTGTAGTGGCTCACGGGTCTGGAGAGAGAGAACGGAGAGAGACCGGAGACAGCGAGCACAGAGGTTTTTTTTTGTTTTGTTGAGCAGTCTACGATGTTGTGTATAACAAGTAGGAAATGTTTGTAAGATAAAAGATAATCACAAAGAGATATAGGCTAGCATCCATGTCGTCTCAGGTTTCTTACCTTCAAATACAGAACGATATCTAAGATAGATAAAACAAATATCTATGTACAGGTTCTGATAGTATTTTCTACATTTTCAAGTTGTAACAGTTTATACTATTTTCCAGGTCGTTGTTACCTGGGAAGGTAACCAAGCTTAATTAATAACATGCTCTTAAGTAGGCTTTTAGACTGTATGTTCCTCATTTAGTTTTTATAGGAGGTTGTAACAAAATGTTTATCAGTCATATGGGGGAAAAAAAACTCTCGTTTTCCTGTCATTTAAAAAGCACGACATTGCTTTGATTGATACCTTGGACACAAGAAACAATTCTGTTGGATTGTTAATCGTCGCTAAAAGGATGATTCCTCCCACGAGTCGACCTCTTCCAGGTTTACACACGTCTATTATAAAAGGGAAAAAAATATGTGCCTTTTTTGCTTCAAATATCATCTTAGCCATTTCTTCCTTCCTGTTCAAGGCGTGCTCTCTTTAACCCACCATGGTATACCTTCATCGTATGTCGATTGTACTTTTTATGTTACATGCAGTTGCAAGTTTTCCTTTTTTTTTCTTTTTTTTCGATGGCTGTGTTTATCTTTAGAAGTGGCAGCTCGGCCCATCCTCCGTGCGCAGAAATGATGAATATTCAAAGCCTGCTTCCTTTCACGCGATCTCCCCACGCACTCAACTCCTTAACAGCGATTCGAGCACTTTGTATCTAAAGGCTTTAAAGGACTGTGAAGAAAGACTGTTATGCCCTACCAGTCTTCATTATATGACTTTAGATAGAAGTTATGAAACCTTTTCTATAGGGAATAGCCGGCTTTGGTATTTATTTTAGCCCCCGCTCCTGCCCCGATAGACTAATAATGGAATGTGTTAGATACCTGCGTCTACCAATCAGAGAAGAGAGGGGCATATTTTGATTGTGTTTGCAAGATTATGTCATTTTTCATTCATCCGGAAAACTAATTTCTGTGGTTCTAACAAAAAATAACCGTCCTTCATTTTTTTAAGTTCTTTTTACAGTCTGTTTTGTAAAACTAACAAACATGCAGTCGTGATTCTGCTACTAATGATCCGTCTTCGACAGTATATCCATGCTCGCAGTACACATCTGACTTTGGATATTTCATTATTGAAAGCCTTTGCATCGTTGCTTTGCCGTACTTGTTAAAGGAATTGTTTAACATTCTGAGAAATGCGTTTATTTGCTTTCTTGCCAAGAGGAGAAGATTGATACCACTCTCATGTCTTGGACGGAAGTAGCTAGTTAGCTTTAGCTTAGCATAAAGACTGGACATGAGGAAACCTCTAGCCTGGCTCGGTCCAAAGATACCAAAATGTGCTTACCGGCACCTCTAAAACTCAGTAATACACATGTTATATCTTGTTTGTTTAATCTGTACAAAAACCAAAGAGTAAAAAACAACAATTCACAGTCTTACGGGTGGTTATGTGCCAGACTATTTCTTGGCTGGGACCAGTTACTTCCTGGAGTCTCCTCTGGTTGCCTGGCAACTGGTCAAGAAATAGTCAGACACTTAAACTCCCCCGGTAAAACGCTGAATTTTTGTCTTTTTAATCAAACAAGATATAAAGTGTATCGCTGAGCTGTAGAGGAGCTAGTGAGCAGATGTTGTTACCTTCCCCCCCGTTTCCAGTCATTATGCTAAGCTAACTGGCTCCTGGCTGTAGCTCCATATTTACACACATCGGAGTGGTATCGGTTTTCTCGACAAGAAAGTGAATAAACGTATTTCCCAAAACCGTTCCTTTAAAATGAACGGTTTTGTATGATAGACAGCTTGTGTATAAGGCTTTTTGGATCAGACGTCGGCAGATTCATATTACCATGAAAAACCTCCCACAGCTGCTGATAACCTTTGACCCCTCCTAATTAATAAGCCTTCTGCTCCTCTAACGCCCTGTAGGCACCTCGTCTTAATGTCTGTGCGTCTTTAGTACATTTCCACGTTTAATCGCCTGTCTGTTAGTCAGTTAGTCGAGCCCCAATTTTTGTAAGCACTTAGCGTCGGTCACCTCACGGAGTCCCGTCACAGTGAAAGCGTAGCGTCGCTGACTGGGGAGGCGGGGCAAAATGGATCCTTTTACTCTCTGGGAACTATTTCAGTGCCAAACTCCAGTTTTTTTGTCTGTTTTCAGTGGATGCTGAAAGTTGGTCAGTGTTTGCATCAGAAGAGTTGAAGCTCGTCCCAGTATTGAAGCTTCTAAATTTGTCCAATTATCTGAGCACCTGTCCCCCCTGGATCGAGGTCGTTATTAATTACGATAACTGAGCTGTATTTGTAACACAAGGCACTCGCAGACTTGTTGTGTAATAATCACACAGAATCATGTGCGTCTGTCAGTATCCCCTTTCCTTGTGTGTTGTGTTAATAAGTAAGTGGGAATATGAAATGTGCTGCAACATTTTTCACCAGTTGTCAGCTCAGTTTGTGTTGCGTGCGTATAAAGCACAAAATAATACAGGTTTTTGACATGAATGTTAACCCCGAAGAGGAATTCACTTAATTAAAACGAAAAAACGCTCTCGACGTATTAACGCCTACGCCCTGCCCGTTTAAAATAATTGGACAAATGTGTCAAGTGAGCAACTACAAAGTGCCCATTTAAATATGGAAAATGTCAAATTGTTTTGCTGTGGCTAAACTACCCCAAAAACAGATAGAAAAGCACTCATTACATGAATTGTGAACCGCTTCCCATGCTCAGGTTGTTGAAGTTTAATGTCTGATTCACACAGTACGTGGTTGTCCATGTTCAGTCGTTTGATGTCCTGACTTTAAGAACCAAAAACGGTCAGTGTGGATTCCCAAAATGTGTCTGCTTCTGTGATTTATGGTGTATTTTTTTTTTTTTTTTTTTTTTTTGTCAAGATTAGTAGAGTTTTAGGAATGTGCTGCCGCCGTCGTCATTCATACCCACGCTCAGAAAAACTTATTTTTCTCTCTGATGTTTATTCAAAATAGTTTAAAACCATCTTCATTAACTGCATAGGGGTTACTCATGGGTTACTTTCACATTCAGTGTATCCAAAACTCTGCTGCTGTTCATTTAAATATGAAATCGCACACTTGCCTCTTCTCGCTCAAAAATGTATCCTTGCTTACTTTGTTGTACATTTTTGAGGGGGACAACTGAATATGCAATAGAAACCATCACATAACAAGATGTGGTTGCTTCCTTTTTATTTCAGTCTTTTTTCCAGTATAAGCTATTTGCATACAGGAGATTCACACTTAACATTATCTCTGCAGGCCAGATTTTCAGGAAAAGATACACATAGTCAGTAATCAGTCTACACAGACTGCACACATAAAGCCTATTTGATGTTTGACTACAAGGTGACCAAAGCAAGCACAGACAAATTCAACACGTGTCAGTGTAAACTACGTAGCTCCTAGAAGACAAATGTACAGTTCTTTGTTTTATTTTTGTTTTTTAAACACTTTTTTTTTTTTTTTTTACTCTAACGTGACGGCTTTGGTCAAATTGTGTAATACTGTGAATAGGATAGGAGTCTTTTTCACACACAAACTGTTTGTGAAAGTAACAAACCAGCTTGAATCTAAAAAAAGAAGAAGATTTGCACTACCCAAATATTGTTTGAAAATCTATTTTGTATAAAGCATATGCAGACATTAACTTTTCAGAATTATCAAGGGCAGATCATGTTTCACAGGTATATGCTTTCTCTAAAAAAAAAAAAATTGTTTTGCTTAAAAAATTTGAATATGTACATATAATCCATTGTAAAGAAAATGTGGTGTATTTGTCTCCAAATACTAGTTTTTCTATACCTCCCCCTCTGTATTATTTCTCCTCTGTAGTGTGATTCCTGTTGATCTTTTCCTCCATTGATTAAAGGTCAAACTGTACGTTTTTGTGTGGTACTTCTCGAAAAACACGCAACTGTATGCTGATGTTTGCCATGATATTAACTCGATGATACTGAACTATGGAAACGGTAAGCTCGTTGTAAGACACTTTTCAATCATCACAGCGAGCACTTGTTCATCAAATAAATGTGCTTTTCCATTCTGACACCTGGTTCATTGACTGTTGATGAGACTGTTGGAGTTTACTGAAAATCTCAACCTTAATGTTCATTATGTTAAAACACGTAAACATCTGGCGTCAATCCTCCAGTCCCATCACTACTTGAGAAGTCAGTGCTTCTCAAGTAGACTTTTTATTTATTTACACATGATCGTGACCTTTCTCTGATCTTAACCTAAACCTTGTCGTAACCACTCTGAAGACCACCTAGGAAATTAAAAACAAGTACATTTACTCAAGTACTGTACTTAAATTTGAGGTACTTGTGCTTTACCTGAGTATTTCCATTTTATGCTATTTTACACTTCTACTCCACTACATCTTAGAGGGAAATATTGTTCTTTTTACTCCACTACATTTATCTGACAACTTTACTTACTAGTTAGATCGGGATCAAGATTTTTTTTATGTCAAACATTTATAAAATATGCATGGTTAAAGAAGAAATTAGCCTGTTTTGGAGGTTACCCTGGCCAACCTCATCAGGGTCGTCAGTTTGATTGAGCTCACCTGGGCCGTCCAGGCTATAAAAGCTGCCCCAGTGTTACTTCTCTCTCTGTCCCTTCCTACAGCCACATCCACCCGGCATCACCTTCCTTTAGTTCTGCACCTTCAACACCTCAACAGCCCATGTACCACACATCCATGAACTACACTAATTTGCTGACATTACTGATCTACACACTCCATAGTTCAATTGAGTTAACCTTAGTTTAATGACTTATGTTTGGTTTTACGTATAACCTTGCGTGGACTCCCTGAGCCAGTCTGTGACAAACAGGATATAGCATACAGTTGTTAAGATTAGCTCTATAACTTTAGTTTGTAACAGTAATTGTGTCACACTTGTAAGTAAAAGATCTGAGTACTTCTTCCAACACTGCTAAAATTATAATTGGGATATTCCTGATGATATAGGCCTTGTGTTGTTTTTCTTTATGATGAACTACTTAATTATTTAGTAGCAAGTAAACAAAAGAAACAAACAAAAATAATACATTGTACACTTTGTCAAAAGAAAATGATAAAAAGTCATAATATAGTATGTAAAAAAAGTGTTAAGTCATAGTATAGTGTATAAAAAGTAATCGTATAGTATGTAAAAAAATGCTAAAAAGTCGTACTATAGCATATAAAGTCATAGTATAGTATGTAAAAAGTGATTTAAAAAAAGCCCTAGTATGGTATGTAAAAAAATGATAAAAAGTCATGGTATAGTATGAAAAAAGTCATGGTATATATAGTATGTAAAGAAATGATAAAGTCAGTATAGTATTTAAAAAAGTCATAGTATAGTATGTAAAAAAAATTATAAAGAGTCATAGTATAGTATGAAAAAAAGTCACAGTATAGTATGTAAAAAAAAAAAAAAGTCAGTATAGTATGTAAAAAAATGATAAAAAGTCACATTATAGTATGTAAAGAAATGATAAAAAAAAGAGTCATAGTATAGTATGTAAAAAAAAATGATAAAAAGTCATAGTATTGTATGTCAAAAATGCAAAAAAAAAGAAAAAAAAGAAAGTCATAGTATAGTATGTAAAAAATGATAAAAAAAAAAAAAATATTATTAAAAAGTCATAGTATAGTATCTTAAAAAAAATGATGAAAAGTCAGTTATATAGAAAAGAATAGTATGGCATGTAAAAAAAACTGATAAAGAAAAGTCATAATATAGTATGTAAAAAATGTCATAGTATAGTAGGCTTATGTCAGAAAGAGTAAAAACCAGTCATAGTGTAAAGTTAGGGTCGAGTCTTCATCCCATTATCTCAGTTGGAGGTTGAGAGCAGGAGTCGGGGACGCGCACCCAGCTGCCTCCTGATCTCTGCGCTCGTTCACGAGCATCTGAACACCTGACCACTGCAGGGGACCGAGCCCGCTGATCTCCCTCACAGTAAACCCAAACCCTTCTACAGACCTTCCTGTTGGTTTACACAGCTGTGTCTCCTGTGTGAGCGGAATGACGGATGAGGAGGACATGTGTGTATCAGAGGACCAGGCGGTGGACCGCGGCCCGCTGCGGGACTTCAGGAGCCTGACTCGGCTGTACTGCATGAATGGCGGACATCACCTCCAGATCCTCCCCGATGGGACGGTGCAGGGCCGGAGGGAGGACGGGGACGCTCACAGTAAGACTGCTGCAGCACACCACAGCAGAGCACTTTACATCCAGGTCAGGGTCTCTATACAGCATGATGCGTTCACTTTCCCTTTACTGCAGGTGTGTCACATTCGAAGAGCAGGAAAAGAGACTATACATTCATATAATGGGAAAATGTGGAAGCCAATTTTAAAGGGGGGGTGCAGCTTATTTTGACTTGGAAAGGATAGAAGTAGATCTGTTTTGCACAGGTCTACATGACTTTGAAGTTCATTTTAAATCATATTTAATGAGCTAATGACTGCATGAGGAATAAAATGCAAAATGACATTTAATTATCAGAGACTTGTGATAGACTGGGACTGAAAAATGAACTACTAATGTAAATAAAATGTATAATGGTATAACACACATTAGAGGAACTATGACACTATTTATTGCAAAGGTATGGCCTATTAGAGAATATTTATTTACCTTTTCTGCTCTTGATTAGTACAGAGAAGAGACATACAAAAATAAAGGTCTTCTCAATAATGTCAAATATGAAAGGTCATGCCACACACATGCCAACATTAGGATACTAGTTTTCTGTCTTTATCAGTCCTCTTACTTAGCAAACTACCATATGTACTGTGATATATTGTGAAAATGTATTATGTTGTGTGTATGAATTATATGAGATATGTTCTTTATTTTTCATATCATCTGGTCAGGGATGGAAATGAGCTTTTTAAGGTAACTCTGGCTCATTTATAGTTCTTTTTTTCTGGTGATCGATGAGCAGGCATTGTCAAATAAGCTAATAAAATAAATACAATGTATGTTTGCCATCTGTCCCTTTTATTTATCCATGTTTTATACTTGAGTTCATCCGTTTAAAATACCAGAAAGACTGACTGACATTGAGGACTTCAAGACAACAAATTGATTTAGAATAACAAGGACGCTCTAAAATTAATTACTCCTGCACCATTTTTTTTTTTCCATTTCATGTGACTCTGCACTAGATATCATTCATTTAGCCGTTCAACTCCAGAGCAAGGACTTTAAATTGTTTAAATGTCTTCTTCTAAGAGGAAACGGCCAGAAAGTTTGGATCTGACACAGAAATCTCAGATTTGTATAGGTGCCATTTTGCTCTGACCAGAAAATAAAGCGACCTGTGTTTGTAGATTTCAGTTGTTGTCATGTTATTCATTTCACATTATTTTAAACTTTTTTTTCTCCTTTCAGCTGTTTTAAAGCTCAAAGCTGTGGACAGAGGCGTAGTGGTCATCCAAGGAACAGAAGCCGGCCGATATTTGGCCATGAGCGACGAGGGCCGGTTGTACAGCTCAGTGAGTATCTACAAAAGACCTGATGATGTTATGTGATAGTATATTAAACTTAATGATGCAGGAAAAATGTAGATGAATATTCCATAATATCTGTAGTAAATGATTAATTACTCTTTTGTGACTGCATTTTTAAACTTTTAACCTCAAACCAAACAACATAAGTGCTGTCAGCTGTTTTTGTGTTTATCTCTCAGCCCACTGTGACTGATGAATGTTACTTCCTGGAGAAGCTGGAGGAGAACCACTACAACACATATGTAGCTCAGAAATATCAGGAGAGGAACTGGTACGTAGGTCTGAAGAAGAACGGAAAACCTAAACCGGGTCCAAGAACTCACATCGGACAGAAGGCCGTCTTCTTTCTTCCCCGACTGCTGAGTGACTCCGGGGAGTGAAGGCACTCGGCGACACCTCAACTTAAATGGATGTGAAGCTGCACCGGGATGGATTGTTTTATTTTCTTAATAAATCTATTTCACCATTTTATTTCATGAACTGGGCCAGAGCAAGACATGAAGAAGAAGTGGTGTGATAATGGTTGTGGACGGTACGTTCTCGCAAAAACAAAACGGTTCAAGACCAAAAGGAGGCGAAGCTGCAAAGTCTTTTTAAATCTAATGCAGAGGTTTCAAAGTGGGACGCTCCAAACAGTTTCAGGGGAGGTTCAGTGAATAGAAGTGGAACAATAGTTATTACATTAGTTATCAAAAGATAATCACATAGAATAACCTAAATGTGTGTGATTTGGCTAAAGTGATAGTTCAGAGTAGTTTTGGGAAATTTTACTGTTTTTCCCAGTCAGAAACAAATAAATGCCTTAGGATATACCTTTTTCATATATTTGGTGTAGTCTGAAGTTATGTCAGACAGCAATATTAGGATAGCTTGGCTCAATTGTTGAGTGCCTATGGGATCTATAGGAAGAAGAGACAAAGCGTGGAAAAAGGCGCCCTTTTTTTCTCTTTGTCTGAGGGGAGGCCCACAGTCTAAACCTCTGACCTAATGCCGAATTTATTAGGTCAAGGACCAGCTTGCATGACTGAGCATGTCATCATCTTGTTGTCCACTAACACAACATCCCATTTTAGTTGGTAGCAGGTCTTCTTATTGCACCGAAGAAAACGTTAAGAGAAAACAAGAAAACTGTATCATCAGCTGAGTTTCAACTAGTACTGATTAAATCTGAATTAGTGGTTCTCAGACTGGGGGGGGGGGGCATTTTAGATGATTTTAAAGGATGAGGAGAAAACACTGATCAATAATATTCCATAATATATATTCTATTATTATTATTATTTTTTAAAGTAGTATAGCATTAGGTGGTATATATTTAGTTACCTAAATTGTTATTTTAAAAATTGTCTGAAGTAACTGATGTTTACTACTGCACTTACTTGAGTGAAAAATGACATTGTAACCCATTGATTGAGAATGTTGTTGGCTTGTTGGAGGTCGTGCTTCGAGTCCTTTGTAGTTCGGCTTTTCTGCAATCGACGCTTTGCTCTTGAGGAGTAATGCCTCAGCAGATTAGAAGAGAAAAAAATATCAATCAACATCTTAAAAAGGGCTGTTGAGCCACTCACGCCTTCTCTATATAACAAGCTGAAAAACTGTTATTTCATATTTCCAGCAGCAGTTAGTCTTTGCTGCCATCAATGTGTAAAATGACTCATTAAACAGACATAAAAGCTGCCCTTGAGCCACACGTTTTAATGTTCATGCCCTTTTTCCCCACCAATAACTTAGCTCCATAATGCTGACCTGTAAATAATATAATCTTGTATGTAATACAATCCAGACAACTCAGAAATGATGCATTAAAAGTGACATTTATTCAACACTAAACGTTTTCTGTACAGTTTCATAACAACAAAACCCCAAAGGTTGCAGCTCTACGTCACATAGAAATAAGCATAATGGGTCTGTACCAAAGCCATGGCAGAAGTATGAAGTTAACTGATTAAAAATCTTCTTTCCATTGATAACGGTGGTTAGATCATGAAAAACTGCATTTATCCTGACAAGCCGTCTCCTTGTTTTATACGTCTGGGACTTTTAAATAACGATGGGAACATCCTCTGGGTTTTATTGGTTATGTTTCTAAAAGTGCACCTGCATACAACATTCTTTGATATAGTTCGATGACCCACAAGATCACTAACATCTTACACCGTGTTAATCATTTTCAAAGAAAAAAAAGAAGCAAAAACTAAAATAAGAAAAATAAAACAGATTTCCTTTCCCCATCTTTCAATTAAATTTTAAGGCAAAAACCCACCTGGAAAATGGAATTTTGAGTTATTTTTGATGCTCTTAGATAATCAGATCATTATCAGCTGAAATCCAGACAAGCCAAGAGTCGTTTTTCTATAATCACAGAGCTTTTCCACTGGCAATGAATGAGATGCCCACTCCGCTGACTCACTGAAGAGTCATAGAAAGGTCAGGCTGTTACGTCTACATGAGCTTTCTAAGGACTTGAACCAGAAAATGTGCTCGCACGCCCATAAAAAAATCATCTCGGTTGTCCAAAAACATCTGCATCCCTTCACCCGTTAACCCGAGCTGCTCCGGGGTTTCTCACTTGACATTTGTGGCCATCTGGTTTCTGGCTAGGATTAAAAAAACTTTGATGGATCATCTAAAATCATATTTGTAACCCTAAATTGCATTTCCAGGGTGGATAGTTTTACCTGATTTAAAATGTACAACAAAATATATCTAACAGGCAAAATCAGAACTTCTGATACATGGATGTCATTTTTTAATGTGCTCTACTGACGTTTGAATCACAAGCATGTATGTTTTATTATGACAATGCCCTTAATGAACAGCTTCTCACAAGTTAAAAGCAGCAGACAACACTGCCCCCTCCTGGCTAAAAAAAAGGGCAACACTACTTAAAGCCAACAGGTGAGTGAAATACGTGGTATATATATCAGCATTTACAGCCTAATGAAAGCTCGATTTCTAGGTGTATGTGGTTTCTAAAAACAGCCTATAATAATCACAATAAAACCATGACTAGTGCAGTTTACTAAGTGTGTTGCATGCTGTGGCAAATCTACCCAGTGTTGTATTAATTAATACCTGTTGGCTTCAAGTGTCACCAACATGAGACGCTCCCTATGTATTGACCTTAAGGGCAGATGCATGCTCGAACGCTACCATCAAAATGATATAAGGCATTACTTATACATTACAGACAGAGATGTAAATAGCACTTAACATTCGTCACTAATGAGTATACATCAAGGGAATATTACTGTTAATCATTTTCCATTAATAAAGTTTCAAAAAACAAAATAAAACAAGATGATATAATTCCTGAATATTTTACTGAGAGTTGTCTTCATCTATAACTCGTTTTTCTGGTTAAGTGCCTCCACTTAAAATTTGAGACTCTTCACAGAGTTACTGCTCGTGTCGGTCACGTCCAGTTCTGCCACGTCCAACATCCTGGATTTAGGTTAAGGGAAGATGAAGATGAAGATCAAGTCTAGAAATGGACTTTAGAAGAATTGGTTTGATATTCAAGGATGTGTGGTATAGAGACAGAGCACAATTAAGTCCCGCCCACACCGGAGTGGAAAACAATTCATTGCTTTCCGTTGACTTTGTAATTGCGTGAAGGTGACTCCTTGTCACTTTGGTCTGCTAGCAATCAACAGACAGAGGTACTAAAAGCTGCTGTGTGGTAGGATGCACTACCAACAGGGTAAAAAAAACAAAACAGAACTAAGTTTTTATTAGCTGCCAAACCAAATAACTGAGCCTTTAGGAAGACAAAGGTGAGGCATCAGCAGGAAGAATGGGAAAACTGGTGGATCCTGACACTCAGCATGCCTAACGTTACATGTGCAGCAAGAATTTGGTCAAAATGTCAGTTTTAGGATAAGTATATCTGTAACTATCTGTAAGTTAAACTAAAGCATTTTGACAGTATGTAATAAATCAGAAAGCAAGGTAGTATTATGTTTGCAAGTGTCTTAGCTACGACAGTAACTTGATAACACATATCTAACATTAGCTTGCTAACAGTTAACTTGTCCCAGTCCCATCCCATCATCCTTTTTCTTTATCAACTGCACCCCTGGTAGACATATGGTGCTAAAATAATTCCTAGATATGCTGAAATCTAACATTTTTAGGTAGCTTCAGAGAATTTGTTAGGTTTCAGCCCTTGATTGCATATTGTGGCACCGGTTGTTTCCCCTCCGGTGGGCATGGTTTTGAGAGTATGTCGCGTTGCGCTCTGTCTCTATGATGTCTGTGGTTTGTCAGTGGCTTTGTTTACACGCACATTAATAACTCAGACTGACAAGATTAAGGCAATACTTTATCTTCAGCTTCAGATTTAATTTCCTGTATTTATCTATCTTACAGTTAAGTTATCATCGTGAGGATGCCATCTGTTCACCCGGTTAACAAGGATTTCCACTTGATCCTTGAGTAAATTATATCAGGGTCTCCCACTGGCTGGGAGGTACCCCCCTCTCAATAGTTATTAAAACTGGCTAAAATACTTCTGTTTTCTTAATAAAAGGGCAAAGCAAAGGCAAAAGCATTGCCTGTTACTTGGTTCGTGTGGCTGCTTTCCCTGCAGGTCTTGGAGATGGGCGTGGCAGAGGGTCGTCAGTGAAATGGCAACACCTGGGCTCGTTAGCAACAGTGGCAACACCTGGGCCCTGCCTGCCAGCGCTCCTTTAAAATCCCTGTTGGAGCTCAGTTGCTGGTTCCTTCTCCTCCCTGAGACACCCATTTGGGTTTGTGTTGCTGCACCATACAACATGCCACTTACACAAACACTGCTGAACTTACTGATCCCACATGCCACTGTTAGTTTAAGTTTTCCTCTTATATTGTTTTTAAGTTAATAAATAATGTGTTAATTGGCTTGGTTGTGTGCACCTCTCTTGCCATGTGGCTTGGTTTATGACAGCAAAGACAGACCAACTGAACTTATAGCATTTTGAGATTGAAGTCTGACAGAAGAAAATATAAAAATTGATGCAGCAGTACCAGAGATACTGTCTTTTATATTCCATGCATTCCTCTTCCTTGTCAAAACCATGGTGCCTACATTACCCACAATGCAACCCAACTGCCTACGGTTCCATGAGATTTGGGGGAGTTATGCCCTGACTAGTTAACTTACTAAAGAAAGATTTTTAATGGCATTTGACACTTGGTGGGTGATAAGTAATGTCAGATATTTAATTTTTTTTAATCAAGTAAACAGTTCAGTCGCCTTAATCTCATCACTCAGTGTAACTGGAGCCCGGTGTGCATGTAAATGTCTCCAATGACAAACCATGATGAGAGTGGCCAGATTAATACACCTTACCTCTAATAGATGAAGAGTACCCTTGTTCGGGGAAGAGTAGCATAGGTGGGATCAGCCAGTTTACGCACTCTGGAGTAGTTAACGAAGCCTCTGATGAACAGCATGAAGCCTGCAGAGCAAAAAAAAGATATAATACCATATAAGACAATTACCTAGATGTAATCGTGGAAAATTAATGGTTTATAAAAAAATTTCTCTCGCTTACCCAGGGCCAGGAACACCCACCACAACCAGTACTGTCCATCAAAGTAGCCAGGGAAGTAGGTAGAAAACTGGAAAATATAGAAGAAGAAGAAGAAGCACCTGTCAGGAGCTGTACACTGATTCCAATTTAATCAACCCATAAAACATGACCCTATAAAGTTATCCTGCACCTTTGTAACACTGCCACTCAGTAGCCAAAGTGTTTTTGGTGAATATTCACTAAGTAGCTCTTACCCTGACAATAAGAACCCATTTGATGAGGGACAGGCCGAAGCCAGAGATGGCCCCATATCGGCCGGCGGCCGACGTGGTCAAACAGAACGACAAGAAGAAGCCGATCCAGTTGAAGAGGAATGCCACTGGTGACAAAAAAAAAAGAATATGTCATTTGTCAAGCATGATATAATGGTGGGAGATTTTTTAATCAGTCTAATTGTCAAGTCTATTTTTGAAGCCATCAAACTGGCTCGCACACATTCTCCTCCTCCTCCATCTTTTGCTGGAAAACAAACTTGTGCAGTGAGTGTACTGGTATTTGCACCCAGCACATTATGTAACGGCCTTTGTGAACATGCCAAATTCAATTTAGAAAACAGTATAGCAGAGCCCATATTCAAGAGCAACTACACAACAAATGTTATGAAAAGGATGAAAGGAGAGTGCATATCTTTTCATGTTTTCAGTGACCGGATTTCTACAGATATATATAACTAATAACCATCTCATTACAAGCCGGCTCTATGCGGGCTAAGCTCAAAGTCAGTTTACTGTCTTAGAAAGAAGAACTGTACACGGGTGAGCTGTTGAAATGCTGAACGAGTTCTTACTGAAGAAAGTGAGCATGAAGATGCCGTCATTTCCTATTCGCAGCTGGTCAGCGTCTTCGAAGTCATCCCTGGCCACGAAGTCGTCCTCCTGCGCAAACAGCAAGAAATGTGTCGATATATTACAATAACTTGTGTTTAGCTCCAGTTTGTTTTGTTTGTATTAGTACATGACAAGGAATATTTCCTTTTAGATTAAATTAGATCAATCTACCGTGACTCTTCCAGTGACCAGGGGGATGGCTGCCTCTTCTTTGCTTCTCTCAGCTTCATCATAGGAGGGCAAAGTGGTGGCAACACTGTAGGATGGAGGGTTTGGAAATCTTCCTCCATCTTCCTTGTATTCAAAGAAAGCTGTGGAGAGAACAAGCAAATGAGCATTAAGCCTGGTCTCAAAATAAACTCTTCTAAGTATGATAAATAAACTCCTGAGCATAGCTGACATTGTACAAAAAAGGGTCTTTAGTAGGTTGGGCTAATATTTAAGCTACAATAAATAACTTTCTACACTTTAAAACTAAATCAAATACTGTGGAGTCATTGTATATATTTGTATGAAGTTGTTTCACCTTATTGGTATTGATATTTATTGCAGTAAGATGGCATTTTCACTGTTGAAAGTGATGTTTGACCCAACAAACCTGACTTTAGAGTATGGAAACCATCTCCAACCACAGCATGTGTGCCATATTTAGTGTTTTATCACCCTCACTATAAAGCTGGATTTAGTAACAATATATCCATTTAAAAAAACATTACAGATTTTAGTAGCAAATGATAAAACATGAGTTGGCCTATCATTTGTATCGTTGGCACATATTTATAGGCAGAAAATCACCAGTTGGTATCGGTTATCTCCACTGACAGACAGACACAGATACATAAACACAGTCGTAGATAATAATAATAATAATAATATATTCAATTTATATAGCGCTTTTCCAAAGCTCAAAGACGCTTAAGATAATTAAAAGTTGTTCTCTAAAGAAAAAAAAGTCAGAAGATTTTGATTCTAATGTGGAAATAAATGTATAACTAAAAAATGCTGATGATAACTGCAGAACTGAAATTACCCAACGTTGACTGATTTACCAGCTGTTACGAAGGTTTGGTTGCTGACAGACAAAAATCTACTTTCACTTCCTTCAAAAAGAAAAGCAACAGCGGAGGATTATAAAACCAGACCAGGGACGAGCTACAGCAGGAAGAAAGGCATTAGTTGTATCTGTGTCCATTACTGTTCATGTTCTGTCCCGTATAAAGCAGAGACTTTTATCTGGGTCATTTGGCAGATATCCAGAATACGCCTTTATGTTGTTCAAACACAAACAGCATTGGACCAGATCAATATACTCACCCAGGAAGAGCTCAAAGCTACACCCACTTATGCAACGTGTTGACCTATGCCCTCTTAAGAAGTGAGATTACAAACATCAGACCGTTCTAAAAGGCCTTGCACACGAGCTATTCCCCTCTACATTATTCATTCCAAAGCTAACAGTGTAGGACAAGCTAAAGCAGAAGATTGCCATAACTATATGCATTTATTCAAGTACTGCACTTCAGTACACAAGTTATGAGGCACTGGTACTTTACTTCATTCACTTGTGAGATTTCAGTGGGAAATATTGTACGTTTACCCGTGTTTTGAATATTTATCTGATGGCTTTTTTTACTTTTCACGATAAGGTTTCAGATGCAAATCACATCATAAATTTCTCAAATGCAAAGCACGGCTATCAGAGAAGGTTCATGCTTTGTGAGAATTACGTGACACTGTGGAACTATTCTTCACTTTTGCTTTTGTTTCTTAGACACATTTCACTGCAAGTACTTCTACACTTGACTCACAGAATTAGTATGTAGTGGCAGTGGTATTTATGGATTTCATTCTTACTCCCACTTCTAAATAGTGTTTGTTCTGAGTTATTTGTGTGATGGAGCTGTGAAGATTGCCAACCTGCATTTGCTGCAGCGACGCTGCTGTAGGGTGGTGGTGCGTCCTGGGCAGGACCCTCCTGGGGTGGCTGGGCCGGTTCCTCCTCATTCACCAGCTGAAGAAATGTTAATAAATGACAGAAACCTGTACTTGCTGGATACGATGAATGAAAACTGTCTAAGTACATGAAATTTAGAAAAAGGAAACAATCCTCCAAGTAGGGCTGGGCAATATGACAATGTTTATATATCTATCGTGAGATAACAGATATTTGTCAACTGTCGCCATACTCTTCATACCATTTCTGTTGTTTCATCTGTAAACAATTGAATTCCCAGTTGCCTGTAGAACACTATATATTGACACTGCAATGTGAACTTACAAGAAGATTGTATCCGTATTGCTCACCTCAAAGTACCTCTTGGTTTGCACACCTCATGTCTATTTAGGCCAGGAATTGAACACGCACAATACAGATGGACGGAGGTGCTTTATGGAAAACATCCCAAAAATGTTGCCAACTCCCCAAAGAATAAGTAACCAAAGTAACCAGTAACTCACTGATATTACACTTGTTAAATATACTGTGCAACAAGTGGTTATCATAGACACGTCTGCAGCCATTATTGTCTCCAAATAGGAAGGATTGGCTGCACTGTTCTATCAGTGATATAACACAGTAACCTCTGACACATCATCAAAAAAACTACATAGGCCCAATAAATTATGAAATGTGCACTAAAAGATATCACACATCACATCTGCATACAAATATATACTGTACTGGCACTGTGAATGTTATGTGTATAATGGTGGAATGAATGCGTATTGTAGCTGTCTGTTTCTTTTTATTTATTATTTTTAACTGTACTGTTCAGGAGAAGCCCTCAAATTTCGTTGTACCGTGTACAATGACAATAAAGCTTTCTATTCTATTCTATTCTATATGTCAATAAATGAGCAGGCTTCGCATTAGTATTTGGATCCTGTTCCTGTCTGTGGGGTTTAGTTACAGACACGCTGGACTGGTCACTGATCCAGCTCAGTCAGGTAGTATGACGGCTGTGGTTCAGGGCTAGACAGTGACACTACACACAGCATTCCTGTTAGGCCAGCCAACACTAGCTAACGCTGCGAGTAACTAAGCTGCTAAATGAAATTGGGTCACACAGGCTTCACATTATACGTGGCGAAATTATGATTATTCACTTAATGGTTTATTTCAGCGTGAGAAAATGTGTTTTTTATAAGATATGTATCGCCAACTCAGGCCTGCCCGTAAACAAATACGGGCTGAGCTCGTTGTTTTCCCTTCAGTGACAGACAGGCTAATGTTGACTGCTGTTAGCTGCTTGTGCTAGCAGCTAACGCTAGCTGCTGAGCTAACTACAGTTCAGCGTTGCCAGGGAAACTGTTACGTACCTCTTGATATCTGACGTTGCTGTTTTGTTCTGCCATTGCGGAAGAGGAGCGAAATACTTTACACGTCCTCTTCCCCACTTCAGCTGTGAAGATGTGTTGTGTAAAAAGGAATCTCGCCGACGAAGTAGTAAAGGTAGCGCTGCCTCCTAGTCGGCCATCTCCTTCCTTCCTTCTCACCCCTCCTGACGTTCACGCCTGAAGGTATGACCCGCCCTACTCTGCCTCTGATTGGCTAGCACTCGTTGCCTTCGTTGATTCAATTGGCTAGGTAGACATGATTGAATATCAGGGTGAGCCAATCAGAGGCGGAGTAGAGTGGGTCGTGCCATCGCCTGTCAGATTAATGTAGTAGAATAAAAACGTTTGCCTCTGAAATGTAGCACAACCTGACCTGAAAACGTTCAATGAAAAGGTGAAACACTGGCTGAAACTAAACCAAACCTGCGATCACTGATTATTTATTGGGAACATACATATGTAAATTGATTGTAATGTACGATGTTGTACTATGTGATTTTATGTATGATGTGCTATTCTGTATTTTCTTTTTTATTTATCTTCTTTTTCTTAAAAGCCTAACCAGGGACAAGGTCTGCAAATTAGCTATGGCTAGAAGTCCTATATACGTTGCATCGGTTGCACTTTAATTAAGTGTAACAATGCCTATGTATTGTCCCTGTCAAATAAACTAATAAATAAATAAAATAGTAGGGCATAAGTATAGATAGGCTACTGTGTGCTTTAAGAAGTAGGACCTATGAAAAAGTAGAAAATCGTAATTCTCTAATAAAATAGAAGAACCTCGAAATTGAACATAAGTATAGACAGTACTTGTCAGAGTCCTGACAAGCAACAAGGACCCTGTGCTCTTCAGTTTCTCATAAACATACAATGAAAACAGTTTGTTTAAAGGGCCATTTCTTCCAGCACAAATTTGGAAATGGATGCTTGCAAGGGGCACTTAAAGGCCACATTAGCTATGGGTTCCTATACCCATACTACCATACTATTTAGTATGCCAGAAAAAGATTTAGTATGTCCCAATACATAGCATGGCAAATGCAGTATGCCATAAATACCAGGATGTCCTACTACATCCAGTCGCCTTTTGCAGTATGTTTTCTGGCTATTCTGAACCGCAATCCTTTGCGCCGGACGTATATGAGCAAGGTTCAAGGCACAATGTTATGACAAAGTAGTATGTCCTAATTGTATGCATACTGCATGCAACACTATATATACTTTGTAAGGACAGCTGCAGTATGTCCTAAAAGTAAAAAAGAAAAAGTATTTGGAACACAGCCTAGTTGTTCCATGTTGTCACATGACAGGAGGAACAGCCTGAATACCACAGCACCATCCCCCATTCACACACAGAGATACAGATTAAAAATTAAATGCACTTTATTAAAAAAAGAACAAATGAGAAGCAAAGCTGTCTGAGCAATCACATGAAAACCGGAACAGCCTGCACAATACCAGCACCTGATGATTTCTGCAAGGATTAGTTGAGGTTAAGCGCTGCTTGGTGTTCACCAATGCATCACCACCAAAAGATAAAGGAATCATTGGAGTGTTAACTTTTAAAAAACGCCTCATGGATCCACAAGGTTTGGACAAGATCTCCTCAGTTCTTCGTTTGCACTGGCTCCACCAGCTTGTTGTGAACATGCATCATCCCTAAAGAAAGAGCAAGAATCCGCATGTTTTCTGTGATTAATGCCTGTTTTGTAAACATTTTTTTCTTATGCAACCTGGGTTGCAACTCACCTTTGAAATACTTTACAGTTTTGACCCGCAGTTCCAGGGTGGCGTCTTCATCACATACAAAAACAGTCTGTGGGTGCTGCTGGAACGCAGACACCGTCCACATGTGATTCACACCGTCCTCTATGGCTTTGTATAAAGCAAACGCCTTGTGTGCTCCAGTGATGAGAATCATGACCTGAGAAGAAATTGAAAATGTGACATGTGACCTGTGACCTGTGGCCCGCGTGACTGAGCAAGAGCAACTTGCAATTGGTGTTTTTTTGGTGCATCAGGAAGATGAGTTCTGCAACTCAATGTGCTGACAGAAAATGATCATTTCTAACAAATGGTATATTTCAGATTTTGCAGAAGCAAAAGGCAGAACAGGACAGATGGTTCACATTCATCTAGGCTTCTAACCTCTTTTGCATCCATGACTGTGCCCACTCCCACAGTCAGTGCCATGGTGGGCACCTTTGAGAGATCCCCATCAAAGAATCGGGCATTAGCTATGATGGTGTCCTTTGCCAGGGTCTTCACTCTAGTCCTGGATGCCAGACTTGAACCAGGCTCATTGAAGGCAATATGGCCATCTGGTCCAATACCTGACAGGACAGGGGGAGTAGTTTGAATTTTACTGCCGCTTCAACAATGACCGCAAATTCAATTGATACCAGAATGGGATTAGCACAAATCTGAAATGTGTAGTTGGTATTCATTATCAGCACTGTGACCTAACTGACCTCCGACAAAGAGCTCGATCCCCCCAGCAGCTGTTATCTTTTCCTCAAAGGCTGCACACTCTGTTTGCAGGTCAGCAGCGTTGCCATCTAGGATGTGGGTGTTCTCTGCTTTTATGTCTATGTGCTTGAAGAAGTTATTCCACATGAAGGAGTGGTAGCTCTCAGGGTGATCTCTGGGAAGTCCTATACAGGAATTTATGACAGTTCATTATACGAGATCACAGCTTTCAATGATTCCTCAATGTGTAAGCATTTTATGTGGGGAGAACGAACGCTGAAGACTTACCTACATATTCATCCATGTTGAAAGTTTTTACATACTGGAATGAGATTTGGCCCGTCTTGTAGAACTCAATCAGTTTCTTGTAACAACCCAGGGGGGTGCTTCCTGAGGATAAGCAAAAGCTTACAAAGCGAAAGTAACCACTACTTACATGGACATTTTATTTTGAGTCATGGTGTTTGAGTCTTTCCATTTACTTTCCCTTTTCCTTTCCTTACTCTTCTATGTTTCAGAGGAATTTATTGGATTTTTTACTCCACCAAATATATGGGATGGTTGTACTGGCTCTTTGTAATATAGAGTTTACATGCAAAACATCTAATGTCACAAAATATGATGTATGGTTCAATTTTAAACTCACAAATCTGCATGGAGCAGAGCTCCAATCTAGACAGGTCTCAAGTTACAGGTCGATGCAACACTATTATAACTTTCTGAAAGAACATAAGTACTTATACTTTGTATACAAGCTAATTTTAATAATACTTTATACACATTTACAAGTATAATTTGAGCCTTAGCCTGATGGCTATCTCCCCCACTGACACTGAATCGGCAGATGTGTGTGTGTGTGTGTGTGTGTGTGTGTGTGTGTGTGTGTGTGTGTGTGTGTGTGTGTTTTAAACTTAACTGCGTCCCTGTTTTATACACTATAAAACAGATAATACAGTATCTCCTGCACTAATTTCTGAAACAAATAAACACAGCTGTAGGGGTTGCCAGCCCTTACTCACCTGTGGGGAGCCCCAGGGTGAAATACCTGTCCGGTCCAGGTCTGAACAGTAAAATCTTGTTTCTAATGTACTTTGCAGCCCACTCGCTTGCCTGGTCGTAGTCATTGAGGATGATCAGCTTCATCGTCCTGGACACAAAAAAAGCAAGAAAAGATGATCCGGGGTGCTTGTCTGAAGGAGTTCAGCCTCGAAGTAAGTCTGGACACAACACACCTTATTCAGACTTTAGACTCATCAAGGTAACTATATCACCCGGCGACAGTAAAACGAGATCACTGTTAATGCATTAGGGTTGCTCAACAAGCTGCAAAAAAAAGTCAACTTTGACGCAACCGCACATTGTAAAAATAAAAACTTGTTATAAATTGTTATACTTGTTATAACGTGTACGTGTCATAACAAAACACACACAAAAACAGGAAAATAGTTATTGTATACACTTTACCGTGTTGTGTATCTGTAGCTTTCACTCGCAGCAGACAGGATCTGGATGGATCATGTGATTCCTGATGTGGGACGCAAAGAGCGCTCAGCAAGGAGGTGACGTGTATTCACCATCAGCTAACGTTAGCTAGCTACGTAGAAAGTTAGCTACGTAGAAAGAGCTAGCTACGTAGAAAGCTAGCTACGTAGCTAATTTGACTGGAGAAATGACAGCACAAAGTCCCCGGGGTGCTCTTTAAACGTCCTTACATTGCCGAAAACGGCTATTGTCGAGTGATTAACGTTATAGCTTCTTTTTTTTTAAACACATGGAAACATTGCAGTCGTATGTCAAAGCTACTTACACAGGCCTACATGTATGAGGAGAGCAAGCATGAACTAAATAACCGAAACGAGTTTTTAACTGGTTGCTAAGCGACATAGCAACCATAGCAACGGGTAGCTAGCTACATTTTCAGTAGAAATGCATCGCAATGTAGCGGTTAGATAACTTTTTCAACATCTTTATCAGGTTGATATTTAACCCATAAAGTTGCCTACATATTCAACAAATTAGTGTTAACATTACATAGGTTAAATCATTTCAAAATTTAGCTAGCTAGCTAATCATGAGTCACTTGAAATCGATTTAACCTAATGTTAAAGTGGCAGTAGGCAACAATTTTTTGGCATAATTTGGCAAACATTCCATAATAATCTTTCAGCATATTGTAATTCAAGTGGTCTGAGAGAAAACTAGACTTCTGCTCCTCCTCATGGCTGTTTTCAGGCTTTAGAAAAATCTAGCCTGTGACGGGAGATTTTGATCAATCACAGGTTATTTCAGAGAGAGAGAGCGTTCCTATTGGCTGTGCTCCGGTCATGTGACCAGAACTTGGCTTCCTTCAACAGATTTTACAATGGCGGCCGCCTCACAAACTTTCTCATTTTAAGCTAAACAGTAACTCCAAGATGACATGAGGTTACCTGTTTCATGTACTACTGTCACGCTATAGCGGCCGTTTTCTAAAAATAACTTTTTTAAATCATATTTGCGCCAATATCGCGCATTGCAGCTTTAAGATAGCTAGCACGACCGTAGCTAGGATTTTAGAAACACTGACGTCACAAGCCCATTACACCAGCACCAACTTAAAAAAAAAAGCCCACAAACAATTCATTTAATTATTACATTTAATGGTCTGTAGATGTGGATACATGTTTCTCTAATACTGGTTAAGTCCCTTTTATTTTAACAATGGTCACCAGACTTCCCGGTTTGTCTGGGATTGTCCCGGTTTCAAGCCGTGTCCAGAGAGTCCCGACAAATATATCTGTAAAACACTAAAATGTCCCTGTTTTCAACATTCACCACCACATTGTCCCGGTTTTCACCACAGTTAAAAATAATAATCATATTTAGGCTACTATTTAATACTTGTTTTCAGCGCTTACATAGACTTTTTTATCATGTTTTGTCCCACTCATTGTTAACCAACACAATATACAAAAACATAAACAATGCATCACACGTTTGAATCCAACACTGATTTGTCTGTATGTGTGTCAATCAATCATCTTATTTGAAAATTCGTTTTACATGTGCTAATATGCCAAGCGCTGAAATAATTGTCCCCAGTCCTAACGAGCCTATGGTGCGTGCATAAGCGCATGCATGATCGTGTGGTAGGCTACACTTAAGGGTCCCGGTCTGGGGGTTTGAAAATATGGTCACCCTAATTTTAAGATGTTGAGCCTAAAAACAAATCAGAATCATCAGTCATTTAAAAACAAAATATGCATTATATGTGTGTTTCATATGGACCCGTTTCTTCAATAGTAGCTAAACAAAAGCGACGCCTATGTTAAGCCTTGGGTAACGTCTCTTTGGACAAAGTAATAAAGATGGTAGAAGCGATTTTCAATAACTTTATTAAAACCATATTGTGACACAGACCAGAACACTTACAGGGCACACAACAGAAATAAATACCATTATGTGTACAGCGCTCATTGTCAAACAGGCTTATTGCGGCTGGTTTTTTTTTGATTTATGTCATCCAGAAAGAGAGAGGGCATGCTATGTCATCAGACAGAGATACCACCAGGAGCTGGGCTCAGTGTGCTAATCACCCTGCCTGCTTTAGACTGTGGAGTGCAGTTCCTGAAACACTTTACCTGCTCTGATATACACCCAGGCTGCATCTCAATCTGAAACAACCAGCTCCCGTTCAGCTTTACTTAAGGGGGAGGGGGGAGGGGGGAGGGGGGAGGGCTGGGGGGGAGTGGGGGTGTTAGGCTGCTTTAATCAAGGTCCATGTCAGGCTTGTTGTCTGTGGTTTCTGAGGTGGGGTTGCCTGTGTTCTCAGTTGTTCCCTTGTCTGCAGTTTCTTCCTGGGGTTTCTCCTGTCCGTTGACGGGCCCGTTCTGCTCTGCAGCGGCGTCGTCCTTGGGAAGCTCCACCTTGGGCTTGGGCTTGGTCACAATGGGGTTACAAGCGCCGAACAGCTCCTGAAAAAATTACACATGTAATAATGGTGTTGTTAAAAAGAACTACAATTGTGTGGGAGATCTACAAATTGATCCTGGCCCAGTAAATCATATAGGCACCAGAGTTACTAATGTGTTCCTGGTACATAGTTGACCTCAGTGTCTCATGTTGCAACACTAAAATATGTGATGAAATAGTGGTCGATTTCTGTAACATGTGCATGAGTAATGAGAGCTGGACAAATCTAGCTGTCTTAAGCAACTTGCATTTTTATTCTGCATGTATGAGATTCTCCATTTTAAACGTCCTGCATTGTAGTCACTTCTCTCAGTACTTTGGTATTATGATGTTCTAATGGAGTAGACACTCACCCTTGTTTTTGCTTGAATGTCTTTTACTTTGATGGAGGGATCCACCGTCAAGCTCAGCTTGCTTTGCTGGTTCATGGCGCTGTTCATCCACATCATTGCGTCACCGGTCAGTTTGTCCACTTTCTTGACATCTGCCTCATCTAAATGGTCGTACTGCTCCTCCTGGAAATCAAAAAGGTAAAATAACAAAAGTAGTGTTACTAATTACCACAAGAATCATTACTTTTATTTGTAATAAAAAATGCCAGCATTCTCTTTTGAAAAAGCACCTTCATTTTGTACGCTTCCACAAATTTCATGTACTGCTGGATTTGTTTTCCCAACTCCTCGAATGCTTTAGGTCTCTCTACGGCCTCCATATACCTCTCCTGGATGGGCTGGCCAAGTTTCTATAGCGGACACAGCGTACGTGTCAGTTAAAGGAATCAAAATGTCAACCAAACAATGGAGGGGGAAAAAAAAGCTATAGCAATAGTTACCTTTAACTCTGCCAGTTTGTCAATGTACACCTGTTTGGATTGGTCCTCTCCATCTTCATACAGCCAGTTCTCAGTATCCTCCAGCTTTAATGACAGGGTATCCCTGTCCTGAAAATATAAACATGATTTCAGAATATGTTAATTAATTGGACACTGATTATAGAGATGCTGACTTTGACCACTTTACAATGAGTCGGGGAACTGGCCGTTTACTCACAGATTCGCCGACGAACTTCTCCAGCAACCCGTGTAGTTTGTCCCTCATGTCGTACACGTACTCCTCCACGTAGTTCTTAGCGTCATTCCTCTCCTTCTCCAGCTTGTCCTGCATGATCATCTTACCCTGTGGAGAAGCCAAACAGCAACTGTAACCGCTAAACACTTCAAAATAGATCAAGTAATGAAGGATGGGCGGATTTGATGGCTGAAAGTTTAGTTACCTCATTTTCTACAAAAAGATTGAGGATGTCATCAGCTAGCTGCCACTGTGGACTGTTGTCAATCGGAAGATCCAGCACTTTTGTTTTGACTTTGGGCTTCTTGGCTTGTGGGGGCTGGTCGGACTTCTTCTCGCCTTTGCCCTCCTCTGGGGTTATCTAAAAAAAAAAAAAAAAGTAAGAGAATAGGCATTGAGATTCAAAATATCACTCATATTATATATTATGTTTCAAATGTCTAACCCCAATTACATGCGTGAAAAAAATGGAACATTAAAAGCTTCTCAAAGACATGATTTATTGTGAGCTACTGTGTTGAATTGTATCTCCTTGTAAAGACAATCTCCAGGACAGATCTTCTTGCTTTCTTGCTCACAGAAATTGAGCATCTTACCTCCATCTCCTCGTTCTCACGGGGCGTCTTCTCCTCTGCTTCTTTCTGACCGTCTCCCTGACTCGGCTGCTCATCCTGATCGGTCTGCATCTTGTTCTGCTGATGAGTAAAAAAAAAAAAATATTTTGGTCTCAAATAGTAGTACACATACTAACCTGATGCTTGGTGTAAGAGGACACTTTTTGATGAGAAATAAAGGACACTTTATGATGAGAAATAAAGGACACTTGTGGGGCTGAAGTACCTCTCCATCTTTGTCAGTGGCCTGCTCTGTTTCCATGGGTTCCTCGGACTCATCGCACTTCTGCACTTCAACCAGGGAGGCGCTGGACACGCTGAAGACGCCGTGAATGTTCACTCGCACCTTGACTTTCACCTTGGAGCTCTCCCCGGACGCCTGTGGGACAACCTTCTGGACCACAAACTGACCTGGAAGGAAGGAAAAAAATAACAAAAATTAACCTTAAGGCCTCTCCTGATGCAATAAAGTCTTGGGAGGTGAGGTCAGTAATTTGCTTTTGCTCATCAATTTACTCATATTTATCAACCCAGGTATTTTTCTCAGGAGTTTGTGGACCAAACCGGCGCTAAAAGCAGAGTTAATACCGGACTTCCATTTGTCAGGTAGACAGATACATGACAGGATGTTTGTTTTGGAGTCTCTCTATCCCCTGGTGGTCACACATCACTTAGGAAGCTTTAGCTGCTTACCAATAGTGGGATCAGGGTAGGGCAGCTCATTAGGGCTATTGTAGTAGGCCTCCAAAGAAAAAGGCTCCTTCCGGTAGAAGGTCAGCACTTTGGAGAAAGGTGCCGCGTGGTTCACAGGAAACACCTCGCAATCACTGCAACAAATGAATATTTCAGAATGAGTATTACATTCAATAGTCAAAACTAGAGACGGAGGAAAAAAAAAAATAATAGAAATAATGATTTTTTTGTTTTGTTTTTACCTCAGACCTTCCTCTGCAGCAGAATGCCACTTCAAGGAGATGGGATAGGGAACAACGTCTGTGATGGAGAATTCACGCACTTTGAAGGCAGGAGACAGTATCGCGCACTGTGGAGACACAACCAGGGTTTCAATGATAAAAAAAAAAAACGTTTAATCTGAAAACAAGAAACATCCCTTTCACATCAACAGATGCTTATTCGAGCGCTTATGTGACGACTTTCTGGCGAGGGTCGGAGACCAGCTGTAAAAAAAAACAAAGTGTCATATACCTGCAGGGCACATCCTCTGGCTACAGCTTCGTCAGCATTCAGGGTGGTGTTCACCTCCTTCCCGAAGAATTTGCTGATCCGCTCTTTGACGGCCGGGATCCTGGAAGCTCCCCCCACGATCTCTACTGCATAGATGTCATCCTTCTTCAGTTCTTATGGGACAAAAAAAACACAGTTTCATCATCACACAAACCCAAGAAACGGGCACACGTTCAAGTTCTTTAACCGAGTTGATAAGAAAGACGGGTAAATAGAGTGAAGTATATCACAATTATACTCACTGGTTTGTTCCAGCAGACTCTGCAGTGGAGCCTCAACTCGGGCAAAAATATCAACACACATCTCTTCGAACTGACCCCTTGTGCAAGAGAGAAAAAGGTGACTTAAGTGTTAAAAAGGGAATTTAAAATAAAACAGAGGAGATATGAGCCGTGGATACTAAAAGCGACAAATTACTATTATTTTTTTTTTTTATACCTGTTCAGTTTTCCAGACACATCAATGTCATTCATGAAGCACTCGATGTTAAGCGGCAGGTCGGAGGAGTTGGCGCTCATCACTCTTTTCAGTTTTTCGCACTCCTGGTAAAGCCTGACCAGAGCCCGGGGCTTTGTCTTGACATCGATCTTGTACTTCTTGCCAAATTCCTCGCAGAAGTGCCTCACCAACATCTCGTCGAAGTCCTTCCCTCCCAGCTCTGGGTCACAAGCTGTGGCGAGGACCTGAGAGAGAGAGATGAGGAGAAGTAAGAAGAGTTTAAGGAATGAAATAAAGCCTCTGATTGATGATGAACGTTTGGGTATGTTGATTTAGCTTCACACCTTGACTTTGCCCTTGTTAAAGGCACACACTGATGTCTGGTATCCGGAGTGGCCCAGGTCCACAAACACCACATTCCTGGGCTTCTCCTCGGGAGCAGGGAGATCCTGTTTATAGATCCCGTACGCCAATGCGACTGGAAGGAAAGGAAAAATTGTGAAATTATTAATGACGTTAACAGGTACTGGAATCAGTAAAAAAGTGTGCATTTTGGCAGCCGCACTCGGCAATCGGTAACCTGCACATCCTCGCCCGAGCCACGCCCCCAAAAAAAAGCCAAGTACAGACCTGCAGTCGTCTCATTCATGAGCCTCAGGCAGTTGAGACCAGCAATCTGAGCAGCATCTACGACTGATCTCCTCTCAGCGTCAGTGTAGTAGCAGGGAACCTGGTTGCAACGGAAGAGCATTTGAAATTACATTACACCTGTGTGGGTGGAGCATTTAAGCTTTTTTTTTTTTTATGCTGGCGAGGACTACATATTTTGCCCCTCTACTCATCACGTACAAGGACAGCCTCCAAAAACGGTGCAGTAATTATATAATACTTACAGACACGACACAGTCAGCCACAGGCTTCTTGAGTGCAAGCTCCGCGGTCTCCTTCAGCTTGGTCAGCAGCATGGCGGTGACCTGTTCAATGCTGAACACCTTCTCCTCCTCCATGTACATCACCTTTAAAAAATAGTCAGACAAGAAGAGAAGATGATTCCTACTATGTCGACACAAAATTAGTGTTCTGCAGAGCAAATTAATGAATGATAATGGGCCAACAAAACATGACTATCTCAACCTCTGGTCAAATGTAAAAAAAAAAAAAAGATTAAATCTAACAATAAGTCACATTTCCAAAATGCATAGTTCATTTAACATTGCCTGGAACTAATGTCAGTTTTAACGGTTTCCCTTATACTTCCACTGTGTCATCAAGACTACAAACGGTCTTAGGTCAGCTAGTGATGACACGGAGACATTTCGCAACTTCAGGAAGCGTGTCACGGGTGCAATAAAGTGTTGTTCATCTACAAGCTTTTAGTGCTCGTTGTGCATTAAACCTTTGTCTGAAAACTCAATGAGGGCCACCACAGAACGGAAAAATAATTAACTAATTTGGTCTTCCAAACTCAAAAGATTTTCAGGCTTGAATGAAATAAAAAAATGTAAACCACTTTAATAAAACAACATCCGTAATTGTACCCATTTATGGGACTGTATCATGCTGTGTTTATTGTTTTATTATCTTTACTATATAGAGATTTTGATATTACTGTGAACGGGTGTTTTCTTTGTATCTGCTGGTGTGACAGAAAAATGTCTCCTCCGGTGTAGCCTGCTGTCGTCATAGATTATGATCCAATCCAACAATGTCCACACTCGCGGAGTTTTCGTACACACTTTCCTCAAGTCCGCATTTGTGCACATTGCCTGAGGGAGTTACCTACAATTCATAGCTTTGGGATGTTAAACACTGGGTTCCCAGAGCAAGCCTTTGAGGCGTAAAAAAATGAGAAGGTAAACAAAGAGCACGGCACACACATGAAATCAGAGGAATGCAAGCAGAGGCTATATTACACACATGGTTTATTCATCAAGCATTTATTTTCATTTCGCTTAATAATGCTGTTTTGACAAAAAACGAGTAAATTGATTATTCGACAATTAGGCTACCTCTCCTCTCGTAAGGCAAGAGCCTCGAAGACGTTCAAATCAGACAGTAAGAAACGTAAAATAAAAACCCACAATCGTCACGGTTACGCGATCTGTCGCGGCAAAGTGCTGTCCCATTCGTATTTATACCATGTCTGGGCTGTTACTAAACATTCTGTCACATATTTATCTGTAAATGTTCATCGTTCTTTCCTTACCTTAATGCCAGTTGTTCCTGTGGGCATTTGTGCAATATCATAGACCAAACTCTTTTTGAGGCGTGGCACAAGGGGATCCGAAAATGCTCTGCCATGAAACCTCTTGAACCCTTGGACTGTGTTCTTGCAGTTTGTGACGATCTGCAAAAAAAAGATAGACAACTCTCTATTAAAAAAAAAAAAAAAAAACATGCACACCTAAGCAAATTATGCATTCATGACTTGAATGTATACTCTATGTTAGTGCTGTATTCTATGTGCTATGCATGCCTAGTGTTGTCCATGCTCATACTCCAGTGATTGTCGAAGTGGGGTCCGAGGACCCCCGGGGGTCCGTGGCACTCTGTCAGGGGGTCCGTGAAATAATTTGCTATAAATTATTAAATGTATTATGATAAAATAAGCATATTGTGTCCATTACTCCCAACCACATTCGTTTTGGGCCAGTAGAAACTCTGATATGATTGTGACACACAGCAATAAGCACTTACTGAAAGTCCACTTCAGATTGGTAAATTAAAAAGATCTGGATTTATTAGGGCTATGCCAGTCTGGCTACTGTTCATTTTCCAAAGGCTTTTAAGATCAGTTAGTTGAAATGTGGGCAATAAATGCTGTCAAGTGGAGTCCAAATGCAATTTGAATAAAATCACCCTCTGTTTAAAGGTATATAAGCGGTATTAACATTCAATAACATTGCAGACTAATAAAGCATTATCTCAACTTACCATAACATGATTCAGATTGAAATGTGTTTTCTGTCTCACTAATACAAATAGTTCCAATGGCATCTAAGAGTACAAATGGTGGTAAGCATGCTCAATCGGTGGTGTTACGATTAAGAGGGAGTCCTTCGAAAATGTTCTCCCCTGTAAGGGGTCCCCGGCCCCAAAATGTTTGGGAACCCCTGTCATACTCAATACACTATGGGAAAAAAGGTCCCCCTTTTTTGTCAGGGTAGTAATCCAGTGTCCCATGTAAACATACCTGGCTTTTAGCAGCAGCGCCGATCGATCGATTCCGGGGTCCAAAAGAAACAAATGCTCTAAAAACAGAAAAAAAAAAAAAGAAAAAAAATTAAACTCAATTCAGTTCAATTTTACAATGATGCAGCTTCATGTAGGGTCGATGCAACCAGTAATATGACAATTTGATTGTGATGATGGCGATTTCACCCTAATAATATAATTAATGTTTTGCAAATATATATATATGCTACACTCCTTTAATATGTTTCTTCTATGGATTAAGGGTGTGAAAAATGAGGTATTAAGGGATCGATAAAGCCGTTTGACAGCCACGATCCGGCCTCCTCCCATCATGCGCTCATTCATGCCTGCAGTACAAAAAAAAAAATCCATCATCACCTGACTGAGCAGGTTATTTATCATCAAGCTTTAAGACCATCTCGACGACGTTATTGTAGCAACACGAGAAGCATTTCATCTTGTGAACCGGTGCCAGGATTTCTTTGTAACGCTGCTCACAATGGATCCGATTTTAGCTTAGCATTAGCATTAGCTTTAGCTGCTCACATGCCTGTTTCCTGTTGTGAAATCCGTTAGCATGCTAACTAGCTTCACCCTAAAAATCATAATGAATTAAAGTGGATTCTCTCACCTTCTGTACCCGCTTATCAGAGCGTTATAATAAACACAAATCACACACGATATTACACCTGATTAATACTCACGGTGTACATCGATCGCTGTAGTCATTGGCGACGGTTTCGATCCCCCCGGCTCGAGCTACCGCTACGTAGCAGTTCAGATAGCCGACGTCAAACCCGACAACCGACATCTTCGTCTAGCTGACGTTAAACCGAACAGTGTGCGATGATTACAGAAAGGAAGAACAGGAATATAACTCAGTGTTAAGAGAGACAGCAGCAGCAGCAGTGAGAGGGTTATTCAGTCAGCGGACGGTGATACACCCTTGTTCTTGTTCCATGAAGCTGTGTAGCAGCATGCGGTGGCGCCGGCTTGATGCTGGAGAGCGTTCACGAATTTTCTATGTCCCCGCTGACCAATCGCATCCGACTGCAGAGCACCAGACGCTGCGATCAGGCTCCTCCTACAGGCTGGGGAAGGTATTACAGCAGCAGCAGCTTTACATCTGTACAGAGATAGATAGATAGATAGATAGATAGATAGATAGATAGATAGATAGATAGATAGATAGATAGATAGATAGATAGATAGATAGATAGATAGATAGATAGATAGATAGATAGATAGATAGATAGATAGATAGATAGATAGATAGATAGATAGATAGATACTTTATTGATCCCGAAAGAAATTTAGGCATCCAGTAGCATAGACAACAAGTCCCAACACCAATACACCTTAAAAAAGATACAGTCAAATAGAATAAAGTGAAATAAAATAAAAATAAGATAACATAAGTAAGTACAGCAGTGAAGTGACAAGTAGTAACAAGACACATGGAAGTAATACAGAGTATAAAACAAAATATGCAATGTGCAGAAGAACTGTTAAAAATGAATATAGTGCAGGGTAAACAACTGAGATACAGGACTGTTTAAAAAAGTGAATGTAGTGCAGAAAGTGATATAGTGCTGGGTGATTAAATATAGGAGATATAGATATTAAGAAATGTCAGATATGGAATCTAATGCAGGATAAGAACTGAGGTAGAGAAGTTTTTTTTGTAGTGTGCGGAATTAAAGTGGCAATGTACACATTATAGCTGATATTTCACTCTCTTGCCAATATTACTTTACCATATCCGTTCTCTTTATACATCCATGTATCAGTTATAATAATTTACACCTGCTAATGCTAAGGCTCCAACTTCCGGTGGCCTACATCAACATAAAAGCCCCCATCCACTACCATTATTATAACTACTGCAGATAAATGCAAATGCTTATCACTTGCCATATCAGTCTTAAATGTGATTTATTAGACTTGTGACAGACTGCAGCATTTAGGTTGTCTATCATTGCCAAATCACCTAAATTTATACAATTATTTTTGATTTATCTGTTATATTTAGTCATTAACATGTTGGAAAATAGTGAAAAATGTCCATCACACTCTTACCAGATTCCAAGGCGGTGTCATCTTCGTGTTCTTGTTTTGTTACAACCACTGCCCAAACAAAATTCAATTTACAAAACTATACAACAGAAAAGTAGCAAATCATCACATTGGAGATGTTGGCACTACCAAACATTGGCATTTTTGCTTGATAAATGACTCGAGCGATTATCAGAACTGTAGGTTCCTTCATTTACTGTTGATTGACTAATCACTTCAGCACTAAATCTGCATTTAGTAAAAAGTAGCATTGATTTGAAACCCATATTAAGTGAACATTAATCCAATCACAAAGAGATCCATCCATCCATTATCTGTAACCACTTATCCCATCGGGGTTGCGGGGGGGCTGGAGCCGTTCCCAGCTGACATTGGGCGAAGGCAGGGTACACCCTGGACGGGTCGCCAGCCTATCACAGGGCTGACACATAGAGACAGACAACCACTCACGCTCACATTCACACCTACAGGCAATTTAGAGTCAACAAACTAACCTAACCTACATGTCTTTGGACTGTGGGAGGAAGCTGGAGAACCCGGAGAAAACCCACGATAACACAGGGAGAACGTGCAACTCCACACAGGAGACAAAGAGATGGGTGAATGAAACCAATCAAGATTTATTTCACATAAATATTTTTCGTCTTTATTGGTGAAACATACAGTCGGAATTAAAAACAGAGGGCAGCTTTCAGAAAGGTGGCAGGAGTTCATTCGTCATTCTCATAGTCAGCTGGATTCTTCCTCATGTCCTGCTTATAGACATGGTTGCCCCAGGTGTATGTCAGGTACATGACGGTCATTGCTGCAAAAACAAAATTATAAAACAAATTAGCACCAGGACCATCACTATATTTAATTGTATTTAGCCACACCTTGCTGTGCAATAAAGGCCATGAGTAAAATCTTAAAACCAATTGTTAAATATAATACAATCCCTGCAGAGATCCTAAAAAAAAAAAAAAAGAAATATTAACCACAATTTTCAAATTTAATTTAAACCCTTTCTGCTATATACTGAACAGACTGCAGACCGAAAAGAGTGCGACTCAACACATTATCTACATGGGAAAAAAATAAATATAACAACATGGTTTTAAAAATCTGATTTTTGATGCATCTGCACATTTATGCAAGAGTGAGCAGTATTTGCTGTACTAGCATAATCTTACTTTCCAAACAATCAAAACAAAATATTTCCCATAATTGTAAGTGAATACATAGAATACAATGTTTACAAAACACAAATTATGTTACTATGTACAATATTACTGAATTGTTAAAAGTCTTGATTTGAAACTGACTGGTAAAATAGGGTTACATTTACAACATGAGAAGTAAAGAAAGATGCTGCTGGCACCTGTTGGCATGCACTTGTCATTTGACAGTATTGTTGTGTCATACATTTGTGTGCTCTTTTTGTCGTCCATTATCACTTATCATTTATACCACAACATAAGCTGGGGCCAAAGCTGGTAACAGGCCTATTATATGACTTGGCCGCAGCCCAACTCAACACTAAGGCACTCGTAATGATGAACCTAGACGTTATAGGATTTTTGTATGAATGTGATTAACATATCACAATATGTATTGATATTACAATATAAAATTCTATATACAGTGGTATAGGATTTTAGCCATATCATCCACTCCTACCTGAAAACAAAAACACCTCTGCTAATCTATGTATACAACCTCATTTTAGTTGCAAAAATGTGAGCGGAGATAAAATTGTAACTACCGATGAAATATGTCAAAATAATCAACATTTTGAGACTTTAATAAAAAATAAAACGTTTTCGCTGCATACAATGCCATACAGGCTGACAAAGTGGTGTGAATAGCTCTTGCCATTTATTTGAACATAGATATCTTAAGCATACTTTCATGTTATTATTATTTATTATATTTATTTTCTTTCAGTTAATTTTGTGTTGACATCATGGGTGTAGGAGCTATTTATTTTTTGTTAGTATTTAGTTGTTGTTTTACTAATAATAAGTAGTGTAAGTTTGATAGTGTTTCTTTTGCGAGTTATTCATTTAGTTTAATTATTTTCTTGTTTATTACATTTAGTTTTTGTGTAAATTAGTATTTTGTTTGCAAATTGGGTAACACTGTGGGCACCTGCAGTTATACATGTAGGCAGGCAGGTATAGGACCAGCATGCACCTGGGTGGGCCTATGTTTTTTTTTTTTTACCAGAGCAAGGGGGGCAGCGATAGCCATGATTTCTTTGTTCTTTCATTTTCTTGATTGTTTTTTGGAGAAATAAAGCATACAAAACACAGAAACTTTGCATGGACAACTAAATGTAAAATACTGATACACTGAATAGAAATTGAATAACTCACGGGGGGCAACTTTGAAGAAAGAGGCCGTGACCCGTCTCCACACATTGGGGATTCCCTTGGAGAAGTAGTTGGGGAAAGCCCTCTGCTCAAAGGGGGACAGGCTGTATGTGACTATATGCCTGATCTTGGCCAAGTCTCCGAAGTGTTTACCCATGTTTACCACAGAGCTGATCTGAAAAGACAATAAGACATTTACATAAGGAAAATGAACAGGCAGCCACTAGCACCAAATGTTCATGATTTGCACTAAATGCAAATAGTCCAAATCAAATAGTTGGAAAATGTATTGTGACACTCACACAGCTCAGTTCATCTTGGTAGAAAGAGGCAAAATTATTTTCAATGTATCTTGGTAAAAAAGCAAATCAACCACACTGTGATTTTAGTGTGACTATTTAATAAAACACTTCATTTCCAGCAGAACTATTAGGGCTAACTTACTAAACAACTTTAGGAAACACAAATGGGGTTCACTGTTTGGTTTGTCTGTTTTCATACAGAAAACTTATAAGCAGCTGTAATAATTCTAGCAATAAAAACATGAGCTAATATACAGTTTCTATCACGGGCTCTGCGCGTGACTTTCTTTGACATTGATTTTTAACAATGATTTGGGGGGGTTAACTGGTTGTACTTCTCTTTACATGACTGGCTGGATATTATGTGATCATAAGTGTTAGTGTTGTATTAATCACACTGTTACTCGAAGTCTTGTTTTAAATGTTAAGTTAAGGACAATAAGTTCAAATCAACACACTCCCCTTACAGATGTTACAGATGACATAAGAGTGCATGTTTAACTTTACTAAAAGGCGTAATAACGTTGTTCATAAAAGCTTTCATGCACAAACTGTAAGGCAAAAAACCCGATTCAGGTGCCAGATTATCTAGATACATGATTGCGAAACCACAAAAACAATCACAAACACGATTTATAGAGCATAGGACGAATCTCGACAGGTTAGCAGCGAGAGCTAAATGTTAGCATCGTCAACTAGCTCCATCAGGCTAGCTGCTAGCTGCTAAAGTCCTTGAAACGTTCCCGTGGTCGTTTAATCGAACGAGGCCAAAATCAGGTCACTACTACTACAATAAAGCGGATATATATATCACACAGTTCTGTATTGCAAGCTAATGAAAGCAAAACTACACCGTTAAAATCGTGACATTGAGGCTTACCGTGTTGTTTCTTAACAGTGTTTCCCAATAAAGTTCCGGTGTCCTTCCTTTATGTAAGCTTCGGTTAGTTGCTAAGGTTACTGCCACCTGGCGGAATGGAGGGACTTTTTTTTTCCTAATTCTTCTTCGTTGGTTTTTATGGCGGTTGGCAAACAACTTTATGATGCATTACCGCCACCAGCTGGTAGCAGTGTGGACCAGCAGCTCCAACTATTGACTCTTCTGGCTCCACCAAGGATTTATGCACAGGTCCTCAAATATGCACAGGTCCTCTTTTTATATATTTGTATAGTTAATGTTGTTTTGCACAATCCTGTGAGCACTGCCACTTTACATTTCACTGCACATCCTGTATGAGCAGCCTGAGGGAATGAGGCTTTAAAATGCTTCACAATTTGTTTTATATAGTGCTATGGTCTGCTCATGTGCTATGCCATTTGGCCCTAACATGTGGCCTTTCTTTTCGAGATAGCACAATGAGCTAGAATTCAACTCCGTTTTCTGTTTGTGCCTTCCTCAGTCAAGCAGCACACATAAGAAGATGAGAGTGAGGGCAGCGTGTGCAGCCATGGAGATCTACAGTATAATGCCAAAACTAAATCACCAACTTGACTAAAGTGTCTGACTGAGGCTGTGGATCTCCTTTGAACTGATCTGTACAATTAACTTTCATTTTTGCTGCAGGAGATCCAGGTCCACAGCGTGGTCATGACCTTGAATGGAAACATGGCCTTTCATCTGAGACACCAGAAAACAAAACAGACATATTTCAGAAAGGCGTGTGACAAAGGAAGTATCGACAGTCCATTTATGGCAAGTATTAGATAACTCTATAACCACTCTCTTCTCTGATGGAGTCTGTGTATAGCCTATGTGTATTTGGCCGGACCATTTACACTCAACACTCCATTGCAAGAATCAAATTCTTTCTCTTGTTTCTATAGTGCACAAATATTTTCCCCATGTTTAATGAACATTTACAGCCAGCTGTATGCAGACAACATTTATGCATGTTGTTTTTTTTTTATTTTCCAACAATCTGTCTACATATTTTCACTCTTTTGAATATCCCTAAGCCGAGCACAGACACACAGTGAATTCATTCAATATGCATAAATAGACAGGACATGCATTAAGTCACATTCAACCAGTACAAATTCATAAGTATGCACTCAATTCATACTATGCAGTCACGCAGTGACCCGGAGTTATAAATACACACTGAAACCTTGACAACTTTCATTCTGGACATTATGAGGACAGCTGCCATTCAGGCTGCTGTCTCCAATCCCCAGGAATAAAACGACATGTAAAAGGTTTGATAAGAGTTTGTGACTGTTTTTTCATCTTTTGTCCAGAACAGGGCTACTTAAAACTTGGCAATTGTGTCAAATTAAATAATAATGACAGACCACCCACCCAAAATAAGTTAACAGAAATATAACTTAAAAAAAATATACAAAATCATACAACACTCATTTTTCTGTGTGTCAGATTCAATACTAAGTTGCAAGCAGGAAGACAAAGAACAGGATGCGTTGGCACCCTTTCTTTTCATGCCTTAACAAAAAGGAAATAAATGGACCTTTCCACATTTTTTTCACTAGGATAAAAAACTTTACGCACTTGATTAAGTAAACACACCTGCTCCAGATCAAACTTCATGCACAACGATTTTATGAATTCATGAAATCACTGAGCCTGGTCAGAATATCCAGTGCCTGGATACAGACTCCGGCTGTTATGACTGTCGAGGAGGTTTTGTGGTATTCAGCCTGTAAAAAAAGGAGGGAAAACAGAACAGACATGTTGGTAGCTGGCTTAGCGACAAGTGCACCTGGTGGCAACCATGTCTTCGAACTCTTTGTAGACGTAGGAGCCGTCCTCTTCGAAGATCATGACGCTCAGGGGGCTGTAATGGGAGGGGATGCACGAGGGCCGGGGCACGGAGGAGTCGAGCTTCTCATAGATGATGTTTTGCACCATGGTGTGGACAGGCGAGCCGTAGATGAAGCCCATGGTCCTCGGGCAGACGCCTCTGCAGTACCTGGGGTTGTACTTTGGTGGAAAAACAATCCAGTGGTCCAGTTTGAGCTGGCTGAATCGCACCCGGAAATCATACAAGGCACAGTCGCTTGTCGGGAACTCGGAGCTCGGAAGAAGCTCCGGCAGGTGGATATCTAGACTTTTATCGCCTCGTTTGCTCTTTGGAGATTCCCTCTTCCATCTCCTCTTTCGCCCCATCCTCGTCTCTGGTTTGAAAACCATCTGCTTGTGAAACGTGTTCGCCGCAGCGGCCGGCCTTTGGCCCGCTTTGGCGTTGACCAGAAAGCTCTGGTGGGCGATTTTGCTTGTGTCATTGAGATAAAGAAGCAGAAGAGGGGACCTCAGGGTGAACTCCAGCGGGCCTTTGCGCCCATTGCCACTGGCTCTCTGTTCCTCCGGGCAGGTGACGTTGACGAGCAGGTGTACGTTCTTCTTCTGAAACTTTAAGAGAGGCCGGAGAAACGAGGTGACGTCGACCTCCACCCAGTTCCTCCTGCTCCTCCCGTCCGTGCTGACTGTGAAGTTCACTGCGTTGTGGGCTCCAGGACACAGCCGACACTGGTTCGAGTGCTCCCGCTCCCCCAGACTCAGGTAACACACAGAGTTGACAGGCGCTGCGAGGTCATGGTCGAAATTGTACAGCAGGGCCGACTTCAGAAGCTGTTCTTTTCTTCTGACTTGATCAAGACTGTAGGAAAGATCCTGCGTAAAACTCTCTGAGGGAGAATATGAGAAAACACAAGGTACTGAGTCACCATTACATATCAGTCGCACAAATGTACTCATGATTACTCTACATTTTAATTAGCCAGAATAAACATAAACATCTTGTGCATATGCCTGTTTAAATGCATAATATCACTGATGCCTTTACAACATGACACATGAGCTTTAAGGGAGACACCACAGGTGAAATGCATCCATTTTAAGATATCCTGTTTTCCTCCTCTAACAACTAGTATTTCAGAAATTGTGCAAAAGCAAGATTAACAAGAAAAACTGCGTAAAACAGATAATTTAATTATTATTATTTATTATTTAATACCAAATATACCCACTTAGCATATCAATATTGCAATCAAGATTTGCGTAATGTTCTTTTTTATTGCTAGAGTTTTTAAAATACATTTTGTAATTTTCAGAACATATTTAAATTTAAAACTAAATGAGATAATTCATCAATAAGAGATAACCAGTTATTTCGATATTTAGATAAAACCACGGCTATGTTTTAACCAACACAGATTATTAGAATTAATTATTAGGTATCAAAGTAATAATACAAAACATGTTGTTCAGGGCTGAAAACAACATCCCCTTAATCCAACTTTAATGTTTCTGTCTGAGATTTAGTCAAATCTGTTAAAAGGACCAAAAGACAAGCAGCTTTTTGAGTGCTGTAATGTCCTACAATAGCACATAATGTATTTCAGTCTGGTACCTCATCAAATATCTGACAAACCAGGGTCATTATGACCCTACTAATTGAACCTCCTTCCACCCCTGTAGCCTCCAAGTTTAAAATAGCCAACTACACATTGCAGCTTCATTATAAGCTCCACCTGAACACTGGAATAATCATACCTAGCTCCAGGTTTTCAGTGTGTCAAGTCAAGTTAGTGGGAATTTGATTTTGGCACAGAGGCCCTATGCAAAACAGAACCATGTCATTAGCCAAAAAAGCAGTACCCCTCTTATTGTTCTTAAATAAAAATAATAAAAACATATGCAGTTAATTATATGACTAAAACCATTCAAAGCACAGTGAATCTGGAGCAGTGCCCCTGCACTACAGCTTTGGAAAAGTGACCTTTTGACCTATAGCTTATCTTTACCTTTAGTTATTGATAAAAAAAAAGGTTGTTTTTGGGTGTCATACTATGGTATAATTCTAGAGGAAAGCCAATTTTGGATCCATTACTGGTATTAATGGCAATAATGCCATTCAGCACTGTGAAGGTTATGTGTATTACCTTGTGTGTGTGTGAGGTCAATGCACAGTCAGTTTTTTTCACTTGTTGCTCACCTTTATTACTTTGTGCAAGACATTCCTCTTGTGGCTTGATCAGTCGGACTGTGGTGTAGATTTTATTCCCATCCAAACTCCTCTGCACCCTGGAGGACTCCTTGTAAACCTCCGTCAGATATTTCATGTACCTGTGCTCGGGTTTCATCTTTTTCTTGAGCCCCGGGTTCCACCTGGACCCTCCGTGCTCCGACAGGGCCTTGAGCAGCGGGGAGAAGATGCTGCCGTACGGGTAGGTGAAGTCACCCAGGTTGTGCAGCGCGTTGGAGGCGGCCAGAGAAGATCTAACCAGCGGGCAGCCGCAGGTGACCAGCAGCAGAAAGAAAACCGTGCGAAAAGAACTAAGGACAGCTGACATCAGCATTTTTTTTCCCATTATAAACAACGAAACCAGACAAAACTTAGAGAGACTCTCCGCTGAGAGCTCGGGGGTAAACAGGACCGCGCGCACGTGCTGCCGCTGATCCACACGCGCAGGTGTTAGCAATCAACTCTCATCACTGATATTACTTTCTCAGGTAAGGAGACCTGTCACCGGAGAACTTATGACTTGTTCAGTTTCACTGTTTCCAGGCTTTTCCCAAAAATTTCTCATCTGGAAAACTTCTCTCAAAAGGACATTGTTTATGGACTTGTCATGGACAATTATCAAAGATGACTTTCTGGTGAATAACGTTCTCATTCTTGTAAAATTTTATTTGCACAAATCCAAGTATATGAAAGTGAAACCTAGGTTTAATGTGTTTCATTCTGAGTTTCTTTGTTACATAAAAGTCCTTAAAGTCATGAAAAACAAAAATGCATTGAAACTTCTTGCGTAATTGAAGAATATGAATTACAGGTAAGGCCCTAGCACTTAATTTAATTTATTATTATTTTCATGTATCATTTTACATATTTTTCTCTGTTTTTATTCTATACGCACCTTGTCCTTTTGCTCTAATGCAATGATCTATGAGCCATGTTGTTTGTAAATTTGAATTTGTTCAATAAAATTTATATATAAAAAAAAAAAAAAAAAAGTTTCACTGTTTCCGTCATCATGTCACAGTCAGTGAAAGAGGTTAGTTTTTAAATGATAAGGTTAAATTGAATTAAACAATGCTGTGTTGTGCGTCCACGATTCTCATCAGATATGGGAAGTAGCTATCATCGGCATGTTAATGTAAAACTCGGCATTCACAATAAGATTTTAATTGAGATTTAAACAGCAAAATCACAAAAAAAAAAAAGGTGAATTTTAAACCCAAGATATTTTTTCCTAGTTTAGATGCGCAGCGGTATGCAATATTCCACGTCATGGCCTTCAAAAATAATATAAGGACCTTTATGTCAACATATTTTGCGCTTTTATTTTGAAGACATATCCTCCCAACATCCGGTGCTGACACCTTTTTTCGAGTTTAACTTTACACCGCTGAAGAAGTAGTTTTATCAAGTGGCTAACCTTAATTGTAGTTTACAAAAAATATCACCCACTTTGTTTGCTATTACAGGAATATTATTAGCTATTTTGGAGATTACGTTTAGAAACAACTGACAGTTTAAAGTTGTAAAGAAAAGTAACATTGGTGAGTTAACTACTGAAAGCTGGGAGCAGAGCTAACGTGAGCTAGCTAGCAAGCTAACGCTAACATATTAATATTAATATATACTGTACTGACATAATAAACGACTAGTGTAGCGCGGTTATTGACTTTCCTTTTGAGTTATTCAACCCTCAAAAGCTGGATATGCTAATGTAAACTAGCTCATTTAGAAATTGAAACTTGTAACGTCTGCCAATGTAGCTTTAGCCAAAGCTGCTAACCTATGTTGCCATGGTAACGTTAATATGTGACGTCAGCTACTAGCTAATTAATCAATTTACAGTATAAACTTACAGTTTGGGGGAAAATAGACGTAACGATATGTATTTCTAATGGAATATTTATTTTTTCCTAGGGTAATGATTTCCCACCAGATGTGTAAGACTGGCTCACCAGCAGGTAACCTAACAACAACATTATAGGTCTCAATTTATATGAAAATACTCAACAATGTGTCATGTTCACCGAGTTTGTTTTACTCAGTGGAGCTACTTTAAAGCTGCTGACCACTAGGGGGCAGAAATTTGCTTCAAAACAAATACACAGCATATCAGAGCTGTGACAAATACTACTGTATCAATTTATCAAATATGGATATGCTTTATAGCTAACTAAAGCAACATGGACCAAATCTTTTCATCAGTCCTTCCTTAATTTACTTAAGTGTCTCTGGATTTTCTGCATTGGAGGCACACAATCAGATTGTGACCTTGTGAGCTGGAAGTGACTATTACGGGATGATGTGGAGCATGGTCTATATGGAGTAAAAGTTACATTTAGACATTTCCATAGACAATTGAAGGTGTGATTTCTGATTCGTCGGTTTTTTGACAGATGATGAAGTTACCACTAATTTAGTCCAGTGGCGCTCCCTCCTCTGCTAATAGTCATATCTATGTTCAAAGTGAGACATAAAAACTGAGCCTCTGGAGGAGACTTTCAAAATTTGCAGGACACAAGAAATCCATCAAAAGTGTCTTTTTTTGAAGATTTTTTTTATATCAAACACAGTTCACTGTTAATATTTTGAAACTCAGCTGTTATCTGTCTTGTTGCCCTTGGGGCTTGGCATGTATACCTAAATTTACTGTGACTAACAAGTCAATACTACTGTATATTATAAATAATGCTGTTGTATACTGATAATAAGCCATGTACTCAAGCTCCACTGACATGGCAGTAATACTGTAACACTAGTAGTGTCTTAGCTTGACACTAGAGGCAACAGTTGTGATAGTGCTAATTAATGCACAGTGTTTGTTGCAGTGAACATCAGTTTGATTATTTTATGTGATTTTATGTACATTCATTCAATTTAATATCAGTTTAACATCTTACTAATATCTTCATGACATTGATTTCAGCCAACTTTAGCGTGTGGTTCTTGTTTTGCAATTATTGCACATATAAAACTAACCCCATATTGCAAATTATCTTTATCTATTTTATCTATCTATTTAAACTGTGAAGTTTTGTACTTTGCAGTCTTATAACACTTTTAACGTATCTATGGACAAATTAGAATTAGGCTACCATTATAGGTCTTCTCACCCAATGAAAAAGTAGTGTCTCTGAATGATAATGTTAGCAAGCCCGCCCTCTACTGGCCTCACATATGAAGAGCAAATATAGGGACACAGCATTGTCCATCATCTGTTAAAATCATCTAAGATAAACTAAAACAATGTGATTTATTTAGAGGTACTGACTCAAAAAGAAGAAATGACCAAAAAAAGTTGGTCTGTTCAGCACAACTCTTGAAAAACAAGTCAACCAAGATTGTACAATTAAATTTTGTCCGCTAAAGCAATGCTCATGTTGTGTGGTGGAAATAGCTGTAATTGGCCCTCATGTTGTGGCCACTGATTAGACACAGATATAGTTTTTGTGTTTACTATAATGACTTTGCTGCCTTACTTTGTTTTAAAACACGGCACCAGTGTAGTTCCATTATCACGCTATCAGCATACTTTTTGTACAGTAGGATAGCGTTGGATAGCATTACCATTTATTTAATGTTGATTGACTTGAGGGGATAACCCATTTTGTTGTTGTATGTTTTTCCTATAATACCACCCACAGGACAAGTTTAAAAATGTTTAGCCCCGCCGCTTGCAAGGTTGTAAAAAATGGAAAAATTATGTTGTATGTGTCATCTGATGCTTTTATATTATGAAGGGTAATTGTAGCCTCTAGGGACTAGCTGGGCTTTAAACTTAGGTTGTAGCTGTGTCTCAGTTCAACGCCATATACTAGTACTAAAAGGTATACTAATCTGCATATTATACTGTTTTGAAGTAGCTACAAGTATTAGAAAAAAAAAATGTACTTTTCCATTTTGTACTGACAGGAAATGATACAAGACCTGCACAACTCCACAGTATTGTTGGACAGTCTTTGATGCTTGCCTGGACCATTAAATAAGCGACATAGGAAGCTTTTCTGTGGTGGATTTCCTTTTATTATATTTCAGTTGCCTAGCAAAGAAAAGTTTTTTTAGGGGGATTTATCACAGTGCAGTCTGCTATGTTGAATAGTTGGTGTGTGTGCAGCTGTCCTTTGTCGGGATCATTAGGCAAGCAGCTTCTTTTTCCAGATAACAAGACAAAGGATATTGTTCTGGCACAGTTTTGCTTATGGCTTCATTGTCTTTTCATATCATCAGGGATTGTTTTTCTCCGGGTCAGTTCAGGACACATTGTACAAAAGAAAAGGCAGCTTACTGTTTTCCAGCATGCCTGATCTGTGAAAAGGCCATTCATTCATTAATGAAAACATGAATGTTTTTGAAGATGTTATTTCTTTCCCGTTTAAATTAGACCCCACCCTACAATTTAATCTTTGGCTTCTTCTTCTTCTTGCCGTTGAGAGAAATCATGTGTTTTTTTTTACCACATCAGTCCACAGAATGAAGCCATGGTGTCCCACAAAGGGAGGCCTTTCTCATCCATTACAGCTCAAGTTCACAAAGAGATTATAAAGGAGACATTCCAGCACCCAGTCTGGTTGCCTGCTTTGCATATCTGGCCCCCACAAAGGTCCACTTTGCTTTTACTGAAGCTTTTTTACAAAATGTTAAAAACCAACTTCTATGTTTTCTCTGCTTTGAAAAACTTTAATTTTGATGATCAGAATATCGTCAAAACATGATCTGCTGTGCACAAAAGCAACAAGCATCCCACATCAACAACACCATGTGTTGATAGCAACTGTTTCCCAGGTGTGGTCTGTTTTCACATTTCCTCATACTTTTAAGTCACGAATCAAGAGGTAACATCTACAAATTTAATACACATTAGGTAATGAAAATATGTGTGAATATCACTGATAGTGTGTGTTGTTAGTAAGAAAAAATATATTAAATGGGTTCAAAATAACATCCATTGTTAATACGTGGAATTCAGTCAAAGAAAGAAAGAAAGATGATTAAATTATAAATACCATTCATAAATAGTACATCCAGCAGTGATACACTGTATAAGAGAGCAGCAATAAGTACTGAGAGACTATAATTCAGTTATACACTTTAAGTGATCTAAATGATAAATGATGGTTTACTTTGTTTTATATTAACATAATATACAAACTAAGTCAGTCTTATCTATCACGCTTTTAATATTCCACGTAATTCTCACCAGTCGTGAGCGAACTTGGCTGTTGTCTTTTGTTTCTTCCCTACGTGAGGCTGGAACAGTTTACTAATAGTGTTGAAGCCTTTCGGGTGCTCTCTGTACTCTCCGTCTTCTGTCTTCCCCCTGCTCTGCTGCTGTCCTCCCATCAGTGCTCTGACCTCCGCAGACACACCTTCGCCCAGGTAGTGGAAGGCCTTCTTGCCATCGTTATCCCTCTCGTTCACACTTGCCCCGTAGCTTTGCACGAGCAACGCCATCACTTCGGTGTGGCCGTGCATGGCCGCGATGTGCAAAGGCGTGTACCCTCCGTGTGCCTTGCTGTCGACGTTAACGCGAGTGCCTCTTTTCCTGGAGACGTCCACGAGCTTGTGCACCATCTCGCCGTTGCCCACCTTGGCGGCCCAGTGCAGCGCCGTGAAGCCTGACATGAAGTCCTTCTTCTGCGCCAGCCGTGTGTCCTGCAGCAGCAAAGCGTGGATGTGTCCCCACAGTCCGGCAGCACACTTTACCAACCACTCGTGAGCCAATGGCTCCAAAGGCACAGACTCTGAGCACTTTGCATCATCTCTCTTGTTTTGGGGCCTCCCCGGGGGGAAGCCTTTGGGCTGCATGTCCTCTAGCTGTGTGTTTTGGGCCAAACACTGGGAGTCACTTAGTGCACCCTTCTTGCAAGCTGGAAAGTTAGGAGTCAGAGTTGGCACTGATGGCGTAGAAACTTTGGTGACCGGTTTGTCTGGAGTTGTATGCACCTGGGAGTGTGATCCATCCTGTGCTGCTGGTGCAGAGTCTCTCTGAGGGGATTTCACTGCTATGACAGCGAACACAGCTCCAGATTTCCTGGCTCTGCTCGCCTGATCTCCGCAGATATTCAGGACTTTAACAGTCTTTTCATCCGCGCTACTAACGCTTCTCGATACCGGCCTCCTTTCCTTCCCTGCAGATGCATGTTTGGCATCATTATAACAGTTGCCATTTATGTTTGAGGGGCAGCACAGGTTATTGTTCTCAATGTCAGAATAACTCGCCTCGGCCCGAGGAGGAGACGTGCACGAAAAGCTCGCGTTTTGGCTCGAGAAACTGTCGTCTTCTGTCTGCGTTTTCTGCGAGGCATCGCGCCCCATCTCTCTAACCACGAAGTCCTGGTACCTTTTCTTCACCACCACGAACTTCACCTCGTCGATCTGCTTCACCACCGCGACGCTGTTCACCAGCTTCTTGAAGAGGTCCCTATTGTGCTGCTTTTCCGCGGGATCGCTGCAGCTGATTTGACTCCTGAACTTGTTCAGCAGCTCCGAGTTCTTCACTTTGCCTCCGCGCTCCAGGAGAAAAGACAGCAGAGATTCTTGGGTTAAAGACATTTTTTTTGTCCCGAAGTTGTGCAAAATTTGAAAAAAACAGATAGTTTTTAGATGAAGCCCGAGGTGTAATCTCTCCGCTGTCCCGTGCTCCCCTCCTCCCCGTTGTCCTCCACCAACCTGCTGCTTCCGGCGCCTCGCCAGATAAACTCACCAACTTTTTTTGTTACTGCTCTCCCCGTTAAAAGGCTGTTAGTGGAGCAATATACCACAGCTGCTTTAAAAAACCTAAAAATGATTGCAGCCAATATTTATATTTGTTTTGTATATTTACATGTAGAGACTTAAAAATGACCATATATAATAAATCAGAGTCAAATGTTAAAGAATTATACTAGAGTAGAAATATTTGTATGTTTATTATATCCTGAGTTTAGTTTAACACAGCAACTTCATTGTCTATAAGATATATAAACCCTTGTTTTTTTTCATATTTAATCTATTTGGTCATTTAATGAATATTGTGTCACATTATTAAAGGATATTCTTTACAAACAGTTAGCCTAAATGTTCAATAATCCAAAAAATAAGAATCAGAATCAGCTTTATTGGCCAAGTTTATGTACACATACAGGTTTTTTAATTTTTTTTTTCTCTCTCAGTGTACTTACATAGAAATAGAAATACAGCTAAAAAAAACTGGAACACAAGTAAACTGCTATTATGTAAATACAAGTAGGTGAAAGAAGTTATAAAACATATATATATATAAACACAACAATGAGCCACAACATACAATGTCTATAAGTCAGACTGTTTCTGTAAATTATAAACAATAATAGTAGTGCAATGGTGCAGAGTGCAAATACACTGGAATAAATATTGACTGATTAATGTAACAGGTTGCTTTATGCTATATACATGACGTAAATGACGAAACAAGGCCCCCAAATTGAAAAATCTTTTCCAAGGCTGAGAAAAACTTTTGATTAAATCCTAATAATATAGCCTTATAATCCTAATCTTGATAATGTTGTAGAAAAACCATGTAATTCAGTGTATTTAACACAATCTGCTTTTGTAGCCTGTCCATACTGAAGTGGTGCAAAAATACTGAGATTTAAATACCTCAATGTTATAATACTTTATTCAGCCTTATGTGTCTGTAGTCTATACTTGTAGAAATATACAAGTACTGGCAACAAAATATGCTTAAATTATCAAAAGTACAAATTATTAGGCCTACTCAGGTAGCATAAAATAATCTATATTATTAGATAATAATTATTATTCGATACTAATTATTACTCATGCATTACTGTCTACCTGTTGTAGCTGGTAGAGTGAAGCTAATTTTAGATGTTGGGTATAGCTTCACCTTTTTTTATGTTCATTATACATGTTGTATGTAAAATCTTCAAAATTAACTACTAACTGTCAAATAAATGTAGCGCAGTAAAAAAGTACATTTTCCTCTGAAATGTACGAGATAAGATATATAAAGTAGCATTTAATTGAAGTAATATTGTAAACCAGGCTTGAGTTCCTTTGTCATCATCGTTGCTAGGAGACAGCTGGTGTCCCAGCATGTAACTGTTGAATGAACTTGGACCCTATTGAAATGTGAAATTGTGAAAAAAAGTATTAGTAGCTCTTGTTTCCTTGGTAAAAAGCTATAGCCTATCGAAGCACTGCCATCTGAATAAAACCCCAAACAAACAAATAAACCAACATAAAGATGTTGCACTAAACCCCCTTCAGAGTGAGAATAAAGGCTGAGGGCTTTATAAGAGAGATGGTGTAGTGTCGCCCTCCAGCACCGAGGGGGTGTTGCCTCCAAGTGGCCATATTGAAAGCAGTGTGCGTGTTGTTTAATGTGGGAGAGCAGGTCCGGGCTGAAGACACATCATTCCTGCACACAGCCGCTTCTGAGTGACGATGGCGGCCAATGATGTGGATGTGTTCGCAGTGAGTATGATGATCTATAGTGTCCGCAGGGCCTAGAAATGGGAATTAAACTAGCAGGTGTATTGCGTGTGTGAGAGCGAGGTGATGGTGGGAATGCAGCAGGATCGCTACGGTGGTTGTGTCGGGATGAAGACGGAGTTTCAGCTCCGGTTGATTCAATAGAAATGATGATGCGTCGTCGCCCCAGTTTTGGGATGCTGTGCAATCTGTGGTGGAGACGCGCAGATAGAGAAAAAAAAAAGGCGCACTTAGCGTCAACACTGTGCTGTTTACCGTGTCAACACTGTGACAGGTGGGGACGCCACACGGGTGCTGAATTGACAGGACCGAGCAGTTGAATGAATCACATGGACAGCAGGCAGCAAGTTAAGAGGATAAACATAAGTAGCAGCCACCTCAAGTGGCAGCTATGTAGCTCCTCGAGATTGCTCAGCGAAAAATTAAATATGCATTAGCCCAAACGTGTAATTCGTGGCAATGTGTGTCATTACAAAAAAAAAAAAGCCATCATAGCTTACAGCAGCCTGGTGTTTAGCTTTGGCTGTTTACAGGCTGTATTGCAAATGATGGAAGACTGTGTTAAGGTATAGTGTGTGTGTGTGTGTGTGTGTGTGTGTGTGTGTGTGTTTGTCTAACTGGAAGGGGAGTTGTGGGTACCAGGGCAGCCAGCAGCTTGGATATCCTCCCACTCCGTGAAACAACATCTAGATAAAGAGCTCTTTGTGTGTGTGTGTCTGTGAAGAGAGAGGGACAGAAACGGATGATTGTTGTATTGAACCCATCCTGATCCTCATGTTGAGCCTTTTTGCAAGATGCCAGTATCCCAGGGTTTATCTGGAAATAGGAGGGATGAACCGCCTCCCCATAGCTTATACGGCCGGGGGGCAAAATACATTCTATATAGTATGTATTATTATGTACAGATACTAATGACCTTCATGTACTTTCAGAGTTATATTAATAAACATAGAGGAAAGTTTAGACTACATGTAGGGCTGGGCGATATGGCCAAAACCTTCTATCACGATATAGGTAATTTCATATCTCTAACGATCGTATATATCTCGATATAGCATGTTTTATGGTAATTCAATAGATAAAAAGTCTATATGAAACAACCACATGGTAAAGCCTATGTTTGTATACTCCTGTGTGAATTAAACAAATGAAAAATATGGAGGATTTTTCTCATTTTAAGAACTTGAACTACAACTTGAGTACAAAATGAGCGTAAGAGTTTTAAGTGAAATTATGGAGTGAAAATAAATAAATATAGGCCTAGCCTATATCGCAATAGAAACTATATAGAAAAATATATACGATAGACATTTTTATATCGTTTTGACGATATATATCGTCATATAGCCCAGCCCCAACAACATTGTTTGGGAAATATGTGCAGTGAATTTAATCACATTCTTATTAACTTGAATCAGGTCTTGGTTTATAGAAAACTATCTTCATTACCAATTAACTGTTTAAGTCAATTATTAAGCAAACATTTTGTGGTCTCAGTTTCTCAAAGTTGATGTTTTTTTCTTATTAAATCATTAACCAAATTAAAAAAAAATTGGTTTTGTACAGTTGGTTGAGCAAAACATGCAAGGTTTTTTAACAATTTTCTGACATTTGATAGAGTAAATGATTAATCTATTAATTGAAAAAAATAATCAACAGACTAATCGATGATGAAAAATATTTGTTAGTTTAGACAAAGGGCTGGGAAATTGTCGATTTTATATCAATATTGTGATAGTAGACTAGATATCATCTTAGATTTTGGATATCTTAATACGGTATAAGTGTTTTCTTTTCCTGGTTTTAAAGGCTACATTACAGTAAAGTGATGTAGTTTTTTTTAACTCACCAGACAGTTCTAACTGTTCTATTATTTGCCTTTACCCACTTAGTCATTATATACACATTACTGATGATTATTTATCAAAAATCTCATTGTGTAAATATTTTGTGAAAGTACCATCAGTCAACCCTACAATAAGATAAGATAAGAGACAAGATATTCCTTTATTAGTCCCACAGTGGGGAAATTTGCAATATCATTACATTGATACTGCAATATCATTGCAGTATCAAATATTGATTTTCTCCACATCGCCCAGCCTTAGTTTCAATCCTAAAAATAACCCCACTTATAATTGCAAACCATTACGGTGGGCAGCATTAAACTCAGGCTAAGCCCTCATACTAAAGCTTCATATACAGACACAAGACACACAATGTAAAGTATGACATCTGTGCTGCACAACTCAAATGACTCTCATAGTTTTTTGGTTTTCTTTCCAGATTTGTGTGTCTATAAAGGAGGAGTTTGTTTTGTGATATTGAGTCAGAAGCTTTTTGTAGGTCGGACTATTCAGTGCGTTAAGTGGAAGAGAGAGAGAGAGATGACCTCATTTGCAAAGAATGCTTTTAAGCTTGACAGCAGAGTGTGGGGATGGGATCTGACAGAAGGACGTTTAGTAACCTCACCATCTTATAGGTTTTTGTTGTTGTTTCCTCGAATATTTAATGATAGTGAAGTGAATATAATGAAATATCGCTAAAATGCAAGTCATTTAGTCTGATATATTCTTTGTCCTGCCTGTTTTTCAAACACCTTAGCGCGAAGAAAAGCGAAACCTGGAGCTCGGAGGTCATGTGGGGTTTGACAGCCTGCCGGATCAGTTGGTCAGTAAATCAGTGGCACAGGGATTCTGCTTCAACATCCTCTGCGTAGGTACGTCTCAACCCAGGAGGAGTTCATAATCCAAAGTTAGTGCTCTGGACGTGGCATTTGGAATTTGGAGCATTAATCGTTCACAGCATCTTTCCGTCATGTCTGTGTCATTTTCTCTGTTTGTTTGTTTTTTTAAAGGTGAGACAGGGATAGGCAAGTCAACATTAATGAACACTCTTTTCAATACAACATTTGAAAATGAGGAAGCCAGCCACTATCAGAGTGAGGTAAAGCTGCGCCCACAAACCTACGATCTGCAGGAGAGCAATGTCAACCTCAAGCTGACCGTTGTGCACACCGTCGGGTTCGGAGACCAGATCAACAAAGAAGAAAGGTACAGATCTTTGGAGATGTTCATTTGACTTTTAGTTGCACTGAATGCTATCCAGAGTAAGAAAGGGATTTAAAAAAAATGAACAAAACTGTCCTGCAGAAAGGAAGAAAAATACACAATGTTATTAAAATGTTACAGAGTGCTGTTTTGACACTGATCTTTAAAAAATCATCGACATTTTTCGTGGTTAGTTCAGCACCAGCTATTACTCATTTCCCCCTCTTGCTCTGGTACTACAGCCAACACACTTACACAGTATGGACTTGAGAAAGAGAACTGGCCTGTTTCTGGCATGTGAATCGGGAGGGAAGAAATATGGGAATGACTGATAGAACGAATGCAATCTCAATAGACATTTGAGTGCTTCAACAGCAGGGAGTGAAGAAAGCGGGCATTCTTGGCTGCGAGACTGTAGTTGCAGTGTTTGTAACCAGGATACTAAGATTTCTTTCAAACAAGCGATGTAAAGTTTATTGTTCATACGTGTAAGGACAAAATAATAATGCTCGTGTTTGATGTCTTTCTGTGCAGCTATAAACCCATTCTGGAGTATATTGACACCCAGTTTGAAAGGTATCTCGAGGAGGAGCTAAAAATAAAACGCTCCCTGTTTAACTGCCATGACACAAGAATCCACATCTGCCTGTATTTCATCGCTCCAACCGGACACTCCCTGAAGTCCCTCGATCTTGTCACGATGAAGAAACTGGACAGCAAGGTGAATGCAGAATCACGCACCGTGTACGTTCAGCAGCCAGCGTTACTTGTTCCTCGGTATGTCACTCGTACTATGTTTTTCCGTGCAGGTGAACATCATCCCCGTTATCGCGAAGGCAGACACAGTGTCCAAGAGCGAACTGGACAAATTAAAGATCAAGATTATGAGCGAGCTGGTCAGTAACGGAGTGCAGATTTATCAGTTCCCTACAGAGGATGAAGCTGTTGCAGAGATCAACACCTCCATGAATGTGAGTCCTAGAAAGACACGGACACAAATACATAAAACAATACTGTATGTATTTTACAAGATAATATGCATTCTCACTTTCTCCACCACTGTATTAAGCCCACACCCATCTTTTGGTATTGTAACACTTACTGGAGCGTTGATATCCTGGATTTGACAACAGTAGTGTCATTTTTTATCATATTGTAACAATATCAATACGATACGTTACAGACTCATCTTCCCTTTGCTGTGGTTGGAAGTCTGGAAGACGTTAAAGTGGGAAATAAGATGGTGAAAGCAAGGCTGTACCCCTGGGGATCAGTACAGGGTGAGTCCGCTGAATTGATTTGACAAGCATCATAAAAGAGGTAGCAAGTGCCATAAGTCAGACGCCTGCTGCCGAACTATTATTAGTTTTTCAGTTGAGGTATAAACATGATATCACGATTCTCTGTTTTTATGAGCACAGTAAACACCGAGTTTTGTGCAAAATGACCGGGCTTCTTTTCTTCCAGTGGAGAACGAAAACCATTGTGATTTTGTGAAGCTGAGGGAGATGCTGCTGCGTGTGAACATGGAGGACCTCCGAGAGCAAACGCACGCCCGACACTATGAGCTCTACCGTCGCTGCAAGCTAGAAGAGATGGGCTTCAAGGACACCGACCCGGACAGCCAGTCGTTCAGGTGAAATTAGGGATAGCAGTGATGTGATGCGTCTGGGCAACTTGCTTCAGTGGAAACGGCCAACTAAAAACCCTGCCCTCTTATGATGTAAAAACCGTGCCGATGAACGACTTTATCGATAAACAGCACATTCAAATCTATGCTCGTATGATTTGGGATTTTCTCCCTTTTTACCAATCTAGTTTAATTATTTAACATTATCATTAATTGATGTATTTGGTTATATTTGTGACTCATCTGAACCTTTAATGCCTTCATAAATTCATCTAGAGACTAGCCACTCCCATCTCCCTAATATCTGGGAGAACTACAGTAACTCCAGTTCCTGCGTTCATGAAATGACACATGATATGTTGATTGTTTTACCTCAGATGGAGTTCAGGGTTAGGTTGAACCAGCTATTTATAAATCTGTTTGTTTGTTAAGTCCCTTTTCAATTCTCAGTGACTACTAGCTAATTTCAAACTAGTGATTCACTAAACATCTGTAGTGCTGTCCAATCAAAACCAATCAACTATGTAAACAGGAAGTCATCACAAACTGTAAAATAACCTCCAGATAGAACAGTTTTTTGGACCAAGTGATCTATTAAACCTGATCGGCAATCCTTTGTAAATGTAGGTATAACTTTATTTTATTATGCCTCCGCGCCGGAGACAGCACATCCGTCTGTAGTCTGTCGTCGATACCATTCTCGTCATATCTGAGGAACGTCTGGAGGGAATTGCTTTAAATTTAGCACAAACATCCACTTGGACTCAAGGATGAACTGATTAGATTTTGGTGGTCAAAGGTCACTGTGACCTCACAAAACACGTTTTTGGCCATAACTCAAGAACTCATGCTAATTATGGCAATTTCTCACAAATGACTAACAGGATAACGTGATGAAGTGATGACATTTTGGACAGACATGGATGTAAACTTGACTGGTTGGTGAAGGCAGTAATTCTAGTTTACATATGCACATGCAGAAATATAATACATGTGTTTCAGAGTTAATAGTATGTATTATCATGTATATGGTATGTTAGAGTGAATGGAAAATATTGATTATGCTACTCAATGACCTTATTTGGTCATCTAGTCTAATGTTATTGGCATTATGTTTTGTAATTTGAAGTATATTGTTCGAAATATTCCCAGTTTATATCATTATTAAACAGCATTTTGATCAAGTGTCCGATGTCGACCATATCACCACTTTTGCTCATCAATCTAAATGGGTCATATTTTAAAATGCTAATTTCGTTGCTCCAGTTATGCCTGGCAGTTCCTGTTTGTACATATTTAGTAGCTCTACATAAGAACTAGTTTGTGTGGTACAACCCATTTTAATTTTGTGATGCATTTAATCCCCACCTTGTAAACATTTATGCCAACTAAACCGGAGCAACCAGCTCCTGGATGCTAATCCTGATCTCAACATTGCTTTTACTCTGATCTTCAGCCTCCAGGAGACATACGAAGCCAAGAGGAAGGAGTTCCTTGTGGATCTGCAGCGCAAAGAGGAAGAAATGAGACAGATGTTCGTCAACAAAGTGAAGGAGACGGAAGCGGAGCTGAAAGAGAAGGAAAAAGAGGTTGGGGATTGACATGATTGTAAAATGACTTTTCTCATTCAGAATATACCATATTTGGTTTATCTCACATTGTGCACTGTCCCATCATCATCATCAACATCTTCATCTCTAGCTTCATGAGCGGTTTGAGCAGCTCAAGCGGATGCACCAGGAAGAAAAGAGGAATCTGGAGGAGAAAAGACGAGAACTGGAGGAGGAGATGAACGCCTTCAATAGAAGAAAGGTTGCAGCTGAGACACTGATGGGACAGGCGCTCCAAGGCTGCTCACAACAACCATTCAAGAAGGACAAGGACAAGAAGAAGTAAGTCTGCTTTTTCCTGTATGTATTTCATTTGTGTTGCTGCTCGAGTGGTTCCTCTCGTACACCACGGTTGTCAGAGCAAGCGGTAATGCCACTAAAAATCCTTCAGGCAATTCGAGAATAATCAGTTAAATGTCACACATACATTATATTCACAAGCCTCGCACACGCATTCTCTAAGCCAGTCTATGTCGAGTCGATCGGACAGAGGAGGGGAGGCGTACAATGTGATTAATGAGATAGTGTTATTTTCCCAGAAGCCATGTTGGCTCAGAAACTGATACGGGGACAGATTCAGACTGACACTGTGTGCCCAGACGTAGTGGGAAGGGTCACAGCTTGCATGACACAGCCTGATGCTTCTGTCTCTGCAGGCTGACCTGCCAGACTGTATCTCAGGCAGGAGCTCTTCTGTTTACATTCGACTGGTCTCGCCGATGCTCACGCCATGCGCGGCGCAGACGATACTCAGACATCCCACACGGAGCCGTAATAATTTCTGCAGGTGGAAACATTATATTTCAGGATCAATTATGTACGCTCAAAATGTACACACGCAGCTTTGAAGCTCGAGATTATCCTCGAAAATCCTGTCTTAATGATTAGCGAAATAGAAAGAAATGTGAACAAAAAAGAACGCCTAGTTCCTTCAAAGATTTTTCACTATTAATGGCAGTTTAAACTGGCTTTAATGCCCTATCATGTGGGTGAAAAATGTTAAGAGTACCAAAGACATTAAGCCAGTGTAATGCCACACAGGGCCCAAGATGTGATTTCAGCATTTCCTCTAAAATACTGTCGCTAATGATCCTTCTGGCTACGCTGTATAACCCAGTTTGAGAAAAAGCAGTAAATAGATTATCGCATATTTAAAAGTGCATTAACAGCTACATGCACTAAATATATGCACACAAGTATTTATAAGATAGTGCTTTAGATTGGTCATATAGAGGAAGGTGAGGAAGGTGTGATTAAAAAGCTTTCAGGTGTCGAAAAGGCTTTGTTCAGACTACCGGATTTGTTTTTCAAATTGCAAGTGATAGGCTGGATTAATTTATTTGTTGTGGTTAAAAAAAAAGAAGTGGTGATGTGTTTTTCCAGGATGCAAACAAAACAGTTAGCTGATGACCTCCTCCTATCTGTCTCACCAGGCAGCATTAGTGACAGAAATAGTTGATTTTATACGCAACCATTTTTGGTGGTACAGTCATGGTTGGTTAGCTGTGCTCTAGACGTGGTGTCAGTGTCATGTGTCTTGTTGGATATGACCTTAATGAGAGTTTAAACTCTTGATTCGAGCGATCGGATTGAGAAACATATCTCCGAATTCATTTCATATCTGATTTTGGTCCATCTATGAATGTGGCCTAAATCTCTTAAATTTGAAGACATTTTTTTTCCACTAATAATCTCATTTAAATGTCAAAATGTCAAAAACAGGAGTTGGGCTGCCAGTCTGACTCTGACCGTAGCCTAAAATGTAGGCCGATGGAAAGGAAGTGGATGATAAAATAAGTCACAACCCCACAACACTGCATTGCATTCCCATTTCATTCATTCATTCCTTTGATTTCTACCATTCCTCAAATCCTTCATTTTTTCTTTTTCTTTTTTTTCCATATTCTGTCTTATTTCTTTTCCCCTTTCAGTTGAGTTATGGATCAAACATCCAGGGAAACCAGGAATGTGTCTGCCATCAGCATGAGAAAAGAGACTCATGTCATATCTGACATTACTTACTGTATTACACTGTATGTGTGGACTGTGTCACAGTGACTGTGCACGTATGTCAGCCTGAACAATGTGATGGCTATGAGCCACTGTGTACTTATGGATCAAAAAGGTAGCTTTGCTCAGTGTGTTTAATTTGTCCCCAATGCTGACTCTGCTAGACACACAATCCATGGACTGTTTTCATAACATGTAGCGTGTGTTGTTTTATGTTCTCGCCATGAATGTGTGTTCATGTCTCGTTGTAGAACAGGAGACTTTTAGTTACTGCCTGAATTGAACTGACTGGATGTGAGTTATGTTATGTATTAACATGGAATAAGCATTTCTTTGTGTTTTATACATGCAATTATTCACAAGTTGAAAGGTCTCCAGCAGAGTTTTACAGACAGACTTTCTAATAATGTACATAAAAATATTGATAGTTGTTTTTTAATTATTGGCAGATTGAGGTAAGATCATTTAATTGTCTAACACCATTCTATGCAAAGTTATAAATAATAGAATTAATTTATAGTGAGTCTGGAAATGAGCAAATATGTTGCCATAATTTATATTCAAATAAATAATGTCAATGGAAACCAAACAGAGCATGAGTTCATCTGTTGGTCAGCTGAACCCATTCCCCTTAAGCTCTCTCCGTTCTCTGGGATTTCCCATCTCATCAGTCATTGGTATGATAGAAAAGGATTTCATATTGCCCTCATTGTCGTCATGACGTACCTAAACATGGTTTTCTGATTTTGATTGCTTGATAGTGTTTCTGTAAAAGCATTATCCATTTAATTCAAGTTTCAGTTTTGATGATGTCTTCCGTCAGTGGCAGCAAACCGGACAAATAACAAAATGCTCATTAAACTTAATTATCATTTGCACTAAACTTTAATATTTCATGTTGTTGAGGTTTGTCTAATGACCTTAATGAATATGTAGAGTTGCTTGTTCAGATAAATGACCTGGTTTTTCTTTCCTTTTCATAGCTTCTTTAGTCTTCCATCTGCGTGCTCCTTAACCTCAGGAAGGAATTTGAATTAGAAGACTTTCTACCACATCAAAAGATCACTGACTAACAATCAAGTGTATTATTTTTACAATGTGAAATGACAATTTTTTAGAAATGCACTTACTGTTACATCCCTGGAAGTGATTCAGCCTGAAGTCTTCCATGTCTACTAAACTCTCCTTTCAGCTTCTAAGCAGCGCTCTGTAGCATGGTCTCTGCATGGCTCCTAACCTTCATTCCCTAATGAAAGATCATTGCCAAAATCTCAGTTTTTGTACTAAATGTGCTACCTTCATTTATCTGCCATGTTATGCTTGTAGTTTTTGACTGATGACAATTTACACTGTGACATACATATTATAAAGTGACATGATATCGCTGTTAAATGTTGTACGGATTGTACATTACATTATGATTTATAAGCACTTTAAATCAGTCATAATACAAATACCATCATATTTACTATCCTTATAAAAGTTGCCCTATCATGCTAAACTGTCAGCCCTTATGTTGTGTCAAAATAGAGTTAGAAGTATTTCATAGTTTTAAATTGCAAAAACTATATATATATATACTGTTGTTACATGAAAACAGCCTGGATGTATATAAATTCAGGATTAAATCTCTTTTTGTCAGTAGATCTATATGGTGGGTCTGTGTGGGCCTGCTTTCAGATTTGTATATCCTGATGTAATAAAGACTTAATACTTGTGTGTCTTGTTATCTCCATAATTGCACTTTTAGACAGAAAAGTGGACATTCAGCTGTGGTCTCAGCAGGTTCAGGGTCCCTCCAGACTGTTCCAGAAACCTGCCTATTTAAAAAGAAGAGACCACTACTGGCATTGTGTGGTAACGCCTGGCCTATGAAAGCAATCGGTATATGGAATTTTAGGAAAATCCTGAACAGTTTTCCAGAGGATTCACCAACTATTTTCCTGTTTTATCTGTTATTCCCCTCTCCTGTAATGGTGTACACCTTCTCTTCTATTTTATTCAAGGCAAAAAATAATCAATAATGCTAGTAATTAATGTAAGTAATGTGTCAACTGTGCCGCCTTATTGTTGACAGTAAAAGTGATTTTATGTACAAGCAAAGAGATATATAATATAAGCTATTTGGTACAATACTATAATGTTATTGCCAACATAATAATGCAAGAGACACAGTAGGGTCGCAATTTCCGGTCATGTTACGCCTCCCCATCTGCGATTGGCCCCCCAGCCTTTAGAGGGCGGGACTTAATCGTGAATGGCTGTTGATATATCCAATAGAAAGTGATGTCGTCCTTCGATGACCAATGGGCGCTCACCGTGTTTGGGCATGGGCTTGGTTTTATGCCTGCATTAATACCCGAACGGCCCTTTTCCCCCATCGCCTTACGGGTAGGGGGTGTGCATAGGCAGAAACTAACCTATGCTTAAAACTTTCTTTAGTGAAAGTTCATACTTACATTTTTTGTGTTTTAAATCTCCTTTTCACTCGCTTATTTAAAAGCGTGTGGAGGTTATTTTTCATCGCTGATTTTTTTATCATATTAAAGGCAACGTAACTTCATCCAAGGTAAGTTCACCAATCTTCCTTATACATCATGTTAACTAACCATATGTTGAATTTAAAGTGGTATCGGGGGTTTAAGACCTTAAAACATGTCGTTATGTGGCTGAAAAAGAGACTAATTTAACGCTGTGAACGTTGGAAGTTGCTGTTAGCGTTAGCGGTTGTTGCTAGCCAACGGTTAACGTTCCGTAGTTACCGTCAGGTTAGTTTGCGTTCCCCCTTCACCGTCATGAAGCATAACATTCCATTTATTGAATATCCGCAGCAATGTGTCCTTTTAGTGTCAGCCACAGTTTAAACTGTGTTCTGTCTCTTTGGGTGTGTTGTTGTTACCATGGCTCTGTGTTAGCTCTCCACTGGTGTGTTCGGCAGGGACATGTCCCGACATGACGCAGGTCCCTGCTGCCCTACACACACACACACATGGCCTGTTCCTGGGATATTAAAACCTGAATCATGTGCCCCAGACTATCAAACATTTTTACAAAACAGAGTTTATTATATATTTTTTGCGAAACTTGTATTAACCTAACTTTGATTTATAAAAAAATAAAAAAAATACTATTACAAATTGTGAGAAACTTTATTTTTTGCCATGTCCTGTTATGTATGTCATGTTGTAAGTCACCAACCAAGTTCCAGTTGAGTCCAGTTCAATGACAGCTGTTAGGGGAAGGCTTGTTACTGGATAGCTGACAAATTTGGAAACACTCCCATGCCTCAGTTACTCCTGAGCGATACATATCCTCAGTCCAGATCTGTTCTTATTAGTAAACTACAATGATTTTATACACTGAACTGTATTTAACAATTTTCTATTGTTCTTAAAAAAAACATTAGATTTCATTTACAATTATTTTAGATATTATTTCCCTCATTTGGGCTATGGTATAAATGACATTGAATAGTTGACATTTTGTGTATAACAAGGAGATGTATCTTAAAAGGCTAGATATCGTCTGGGATTTGGTTATCTTAAGGTATGTAACTACTATCTTTTACTGGAGTTAGTTCACAGATGCAAATTCTTAACTTATTTCAATGTTACAGCAGAGTGAAACAGTGTCTACCTGCTTGGCCATCGTATCCACATCATTTCTTTTCCCCAGAGCACTAGGGCTGTGTATTGGCAAGAATCTGGCCATACGATACATATCCTGATACAGGGGTCACGATTCAATATGTTGCGATACTGTAAGCAAGGTGACATATTGCGAGTCTTTTAATTTTTTTTTATTTAATTTGAGGAAAAATGTAATAGTATAAAGAACACACCAGAAATACACCATTTTAGAATAGGCAAAGACAACAAATATATACTGCATGAAAAAAACATGCTTTTTTTGTCCCAGACTGCATGTGATCATCATAAAGTAGGCAGGTTTGTAAAGGGGAGACTCGTGGGTACTCGTAGAACCCATTGTCATTCACATATCTTGAGGTCAGAGGTCAGAGGACCCCTGTGAAAATCGGCATGCCAGTTGTTCCTCGCCAAAATTTAGCATAACTTTGGAGCGTTATTTAGCCTCCTTCACTCTAGCTTTAAAACTGAGCTCGCTACATACTCCGAAAGATCGTATAGCGGTCGGGCCAGACGGCGGACCGTCGGATTTTTAGGAGGTTAATAAAAAATTGATAGTGTTTTGGAGGATCGATACAGTATCGCACAGCAGAATATCGCGATACTCATGTGTATCGATATTTTCTCACACCCCTACAGTGCACAATGTCTTATTAAAGCATCCACAGACATGTGTATTAGACACACTTATCGTTGTATAGACACGGGCTAATAGGCAATTAATTGACTAATCGTTTCAGCTCTAATATATCCAGATGTAGTCATACCTATGGTTTCAAAGTATCACATATATTTCTATAGTTATACACACAGTCTTGTCACATTGTCAGTACTGAGACTTGGAGTCAAAAAAATTGTGTTTAGTTAGATTTAGTCAGTATTATTCAGCTCTTTGTCCCCGTGTGCACAGATGATCGACACAGTGACAGCACCCGGAGCACCGCCTTTTGCAGTTCAGCTGAAGGCCCTGACGGATCAAGAGGGCCGATACCAACCAAAGCTGAGCGGCTTGAGGCTCATCGAGAGCTCCCATGACAACGGCCTCAGGATGACCACCAGACTGAGGGAGCTGGAGGTGAGGGACCTGCTCTCTCTGACCAGGTTCTTTGGTTTCAGCTCGGAGACCTTCTCGCTGGCCATCAGCTTGTTGGATCGATTCCTCTCCGTAATGAAGGTTTGTAAACACACGAATGCCTGAAAAGTAAATCTCGTTGGCCATGTGTAAATAATACAGGTTGTTTTTTATAATCTGATGTCCTTTCCCTGCTGTCCTTCACAGATTCAACCAAAGCACCTGGCCTGCGTGGGCCTGTGCTGCTTCTACATCGCCGCGAAGTCCGCGGAAGAGGAGAAGAACGTGCCTCCGGCCAACGAGCTGATCCGCATCAGTCAGAATCGCTTCACGGTGTCTGACATGATGAGGATGGAGAAGATCGTCATGGAGAAGCTCTACTGGAAGGTGAAGGCCCCCACAGCCCTCCGCTTTCTCCGCCTCTTTCACAGCCACATCCAGGAGCCGCTGGACGCTGAGAGGTAAGGACAGACGGGCACATCAACCTGCGGGGCTGAACCGTGACTCAACGAGATTATATTTACTCTGCTTAAATGTGTCTTCTCATATTTGGCTTTAAAGAGAACACTAGCCAAACATGTTTTTTAAACACAGTCCTATGTGAAATCATGTTAGACGTGTTGGGAAAACAAATCTGTTCAAAACATTACCAGTGATATTATGTTGTTGTACTTACGTTAAAACGTTGTCTTTTTTTTTTTTTGTCACTAAATTGACATGGGCAGATTGATGTCCGATCTAGTTGAGCTCTGCCTCTCATCCGTCTTATCTATAAGTTGCCATCTTGACAGTAAAAGTGTTTTCTTTTCACAGCAAGAAGATACTGAGCCTTGAGAGACTGGAGGCTCAGCTGAAAGCCTGTCACTGCTCATTTGCCCTCTCCAAAATAAAGGTAGCTCAAAATAACTGGTCTGCCTACATTTTAAGGTGGCCTACTTCCAGTTGGAATTATATTTTATTAGATTATTTCATAACGTCATAAGTGGCATCCAGCGGTTCCACTTTGCTAACCGTTTGATTGAAATCAAAAAGCTCTCATGTTTGTAGTGATAGTACAGGTATCAGGTCCACCTGTGTTGAGCAAAATGTCATGTTTTCCTATGCCAGTTTTCTTGGACAAATATATTAACTGTGTTTGGACTTTTTTTTTTTTTTGTGATTAAGAATCTATACTCTTTTTCCCTGCAGCCATCTCTGCTTGCCATGGCTCTCCTGTGTTATGAGGCCCGGGAACAACACGACCCTGAGTACATTGACCAAATAGCAGAGGCCCTGCTAAGTCTGCAGAAGCAGCTGCACGTAAGTAACGACCGTTACGATCTTAAATACGTGTTCTGCAATCAACAACTCTGAAGTATTATTTTTGCTGCAAGGAGCTTTTGTCTGGTTAGAGCCCAAAGATTGCCTCATGTTAGGATTAGTGGAAATTGGTTGCTATTATGTTGTGGAACAGACACACAGGTGCACAATTAATTTTTTTTTTTTTTCCCCGCTTGTTGTTTCTGTTGTGCAGATCAGAGACGGCGACCTGGTCTGTGTGCGGGAGCTGGTTGGAAAATGCCTGGGTGAATATGCCAGCGCCAGGTGCTCCAGGCCGAACGGCCAGAGGCTTCGCTGGACTATTTCGGGAAGAACTGCACGTCAGCTGAAGCACAGCTTCTACAAGATCACTCATCTTCCCACCATACCTGAGTCAGCTTGTTAAACCTGGGGGGTACGAACGGGTGACCTTACATGCATAGAAAATTTACAGCTGTCCCCAAATTATCTTTGGGTGACTTCTCTCGCAGTACGGTCACCCACGTACAGCTCCAGTTATTTTCCTTACAGATCTTCATCGGTGATGATGGATATCTTTAAGGAAAAGCCCCAAAAAATCAACTTTGTTTTCCATCACACATTGATCAAGCACACTGTGTTTTCCATCTGCCCCGATGACGAGGAGTAATGCTTCGTCAGAGAGGTTTATCAACTGCCACCCTGCAAAGTTTTACTTTCCTGGTTGAGTTGCTTGCACAAGTGTACAGTATGTTCTTGATAAAAATCCGTACCACGGTGTTTGGTATTTCCTGGAACGGGTTGCTGGTTTTAAGCTAATAAGTATCGAACCACCTAGGTCCTCAGTCCACCATGTGGAAGAGGAGGGAGAAGGATTTTGTGAACAGCAAAAATGGAACCAAGAAATCGGGCCCAAAATCCTTAACTCCTACCCTAGGTTGCTAAACTGTCCTGATTGCACACTCCTACCCAAGGTGATGATTTTTTTTTTTGTTATTTTGATACGGCGAGGGAGCTCTGGTTTTCTCCAGTGAAGCGAGGCTACTGACGATAGCCCGTCATGTACGGCTGACCATACTGTTTGAGCTGAAATGCCATCAGTGGTTACAGATGAGTTGTTTCAATTCTTAATTTGTGTACACAGAGTGAAGTAGCACATGTATTAATTGGTTTCAGTTGTCAATTATGCAGAGAACACTACAAAAAAAAAAGACCATTGCAGTGGAAATGTGGATTGGAATTTGTATTGCATTTTCTTTTTCAGTTTCCCTGTCGAGTAGAAGTTTCTTTTAGTGACAAAAATAAAATGTGTTCTCAACTTCAAAATGGCTAATTGAATACACCATCTCGTTAACCCATGTTCTTGTACCTTTCAATAAAACATTATTGAAAAGCCATTGCTTGTGCATTCTTCTCATTCTTAAAACACAACACGCAGGCTTCTTATAACCAACAGTTTCCATTATCTGTTGTTCTGTGTAATGAGACTTACAAAATCCGGCCTAAACTAGCCAGATAAAAGGGCAGCTGTGAAAAGAGTCTCTGTGTTGAACAGTAAAGTCTTGTAAACTGCCCAGCTTTTGAGTTCTGAAGGCAAATCTTTGATTTTTCTCATCATACAAGCGCTGATTAATCCCCCTGTTCCTCTGCGTGCCACGGATGTCCTCCGCAGTGTTCATTAGACAGAGGTTACATCTCAAGCATGTAACAGGTTTTTTGGCATCATGACATCGGTCACTTCTGTAAACTGGAGAAGTCCGGACCACCACCAGCAAAATTCCCAGATATCTCTGCACCGCTGAAGTCAAATCCAGGATTCTAGCAAAAAAATGGGAATGCAATTAATTCATAAGTAGGAGCCCTGTTGCCACGTAACAAGACTAGCATACATTTTCATTCATTTTACAAATACACACAGAATTTAATGATAATATCTGTGATGCTCTGAAGATAAATTCATATCTGTTTTCTCTCACCATCCGGGAAGTATTGTTCAAGTGTACATGGACCAAAAAAACACATCTGCCATAGCTTTCCTCGTCTCACAACATTCCAGTTAAGTGATGTCATTTTCTTTGGCGGTACCACTTTCTAATAAGGCACACTATTCTGGGTTTATAAGGTGTAAATAATGGCTTTATTAATTGTCAATAAATCTTTTACTAACGCTTTATAAAACAGTTAAAATACATTTATAAAGAAAACTTTTGGGTTGTCAATTTACGAAAAATTCCTGACTGGTTAGACCATTTTAACACATATTTCTAGAAAAGGATTGCAGACAATCTGGATTAAAAAAAAAATCCATTTATTAGCATCTTATTAACACAGACTTGATGGCTTATTAGAAAGTGAGAAATCCATGAGCACGTATTAATAGCTTACTTATTTACAACTACATTATTACCAAATAGAAAACAGCCAACGATATTTTTCACAACCTGGCAACAAAAGCCGATCAATAAATCATATATAAACCATTAATAAAGCCATTAGTCACAACTTCTAAGGCCATAAAATAGAAAGAAGTATCTACCTGGCTAACAAAGTTACATCTGATAACTTTGTAATAATGTCTTGGCAACAACATACACCGTGACCCTTCAGGAGGCACTTAATTAAACTGACCTCCCGCTGGAACCGCTCCAGTGTGAGCTTCCTCTGCATCTGGTCCTGGACCCAGGCGTTCGCACAGTACTCCCCCTCCAGCAGGGAGGACCAGCAGTTCCCCGCCTCTCTGTTGGTCTTCATCAGAATGATCCGGATGAGACACTTGTCCTCTGAGCAGAAAAAGAGGCAAAGGAGTGAGAAAAGGTGGCTTTTGTACATTAAAGTTAATGAGTATGTTACTTAGAGGCATGAAACCTACCTAGTGTCCAGGTAGCCTCGTCAGACATGGTTGTGTCAAACAGCTTTCCCTGACAGAGTGTAAAAAGAAGCGATTGTGAGGTTCACATATGAGGTCACTTAGCAGTCAAAATTGTCATCATGAGTATATGATTTCAGTACAGGTCACAAAATAAGATGTACCATCATGAGTTGGGCTGAACTCAAGTCCTACTTTGAGCATTAACTTCTTTTTTTCTCTCTTCCATTAATGATGTTTTTTTTTAAGTAACAGGGAGTTGTTCACCACATTGCTAATTTGGTCAAGGAGACCGAGTAGGCTGAGATAGGCTCAAAGAGAAATAGACTCTCCGCATCTTCTTCATTCACCCTCCTTTTCTCTTGATTGGTAGTTTACCTTGAACATCTCCTTCCCTTTGACGTGCAGCTCGATGTCTCTGGATCCCAAACGACACTTGACCTCTTTGCCAGACGTCCCTTGAGGCACGTCGACTTCGATGAAGACCTCCTCCATGGTCTGGTACCAGGAGCCCCAGGGGGTCTTACAGGGGACGACACCGCTCTTCTCCTCGAAGTGCACCGACATGCTGCTGCTACACACCGGCTGACAGGTCAGCTAACTAACTAACTAACTAACTAGCACTGTATCAGGCTAACAGAGAAGTTATGCCAACAGTTAGCTACGCTGTTAACCTGAACCACTCTTTACTTACCGACTGCTTTACGGCACTGTTGTTAGGAACATCTCAAGTTAAATTAATGACAGTATTTCATAGTTATGTTATCTCTCGCTATGTGTTATTGCCCCCTCACTCTCTCTCTCTCTCTTCTCTCTCTCTCTCTCTCTCTCTCTCTCGAAACTTCTTCTTCGTCTCTCAGTATGGATTTCACTTCCTGTTGTGAACAGCACTGTGGCCGCAGCGCCACCTGCTGGCTGATCAAACGAGCTACAACAATCAGAATCAGAATCAGAATCAGAAACTCGTTTATTGCCAGGTGTATGAGGTTTACACTAGGAATTTGCTTTGGTGGGTTGGTGCAATAAAACAGTAAAAATAACAGTAGGATAATTAAGTGTTAGAATAAAATAAGAATAAAAAATTGAAATCTACAAATATACAATATAATATATACACAAGAATTAAACATAGTATAAAAGTATAAACAGATGTGCAAAATTAGTGCAAATTATTGTCAGTGTGCAAACAGTCAGGTGGTATTGAGTGTGTATGAGAGAGGGGGAGTCAGTGTCAGGGGAGGCCGTGGTGTGAGTGTGAGAGAGAGAGAAAAACTAATCTTATGAGATACATGGCAGACTTTTGTCAGTGCTTTGTCATTAATGTAGTGGAAATTGATGCGTTGCATTGACTTTAGTGTTTATTTTTGTTTGAATTATTTTACTTTGGCTTTAAAGGAAACCAATAGTTTGTCTAAAAATGGAGTGGATCTACTAATCTGTTAATTAGATTACTGTTCTTGACTTAGTGCCTCCGGTGTGCTTATGCATACCTACCAGTTACTTTAACAACAGCAGTAAGGACTCTAGCTCTGTTTTTGTTTCTTTTTACTCCCCTCATTCGCCATTTTATTAAGTATGAGTTTCTCCGAGAATTGACTGCAAATTTGGTGATAAATGCTGCCCAGGATGGCCGTCCTGACATTAACTGTAGTTACTTTTATCTGCTGGATAAGGTAAGTCTCGCCCTTCTGTTAGAACAGGGGGCAGAGTACAACGAGTCTGCAAGTTTAACCTTTTTTTCCCCCCCCCTGCAGTCTTGGTAGTGTACGTGGAAATGAGAAGATTATCTCGGACAACATCACTCTCATTTTGGACCGACTTTTGGACGGTTATGACAACAGACTGCGACCTGGATCTGGAGGTAATTCAGACTTTAAATCCTAAAGTCTAAAGACTTAGTGATAAATTAAGTAGATTGTTGCTATATTGTGCATCTTGTATTATTGTGTGCACTGTACATTACTGTTGCAGGTGGTGTTACGGAGGTGAAAACAGACATCTTTGTCACCAGCTTTGGACCTGTATCAGATGTTGAGATGGTAAGATACTACTGCTGTAAGGAGATGTATATGTGCTGTCTGTGGGAGATAACAGCGCTTCAGTGACCACTGAATTCCTGCCTTATGGGCAATCTGCCATGAGAGCATCTAATGAGCTTTAATCTGTTTGACCAGCCCTATAACTCCATTATTGATGGCCTCTAAATCAATATGACAACATGTCAGACAGAGGGAATGGCTGAATGGATTGATTAATGATTATCTGGGATGAGTGGCATCCATCATTGCCTCGTCATCTCTCCACACCTTCCGCTGCGAGTTGAAATGGCTCTCCAGTGTTATGCATACTGATGGATGTCAGGGACAAAGATTGAAGTTTAAAGCTTAAGGTGCTTTGTTTTGCACCCACTAACGTGTTGTGTTCACGCATCAGGAGTACACCATGGACATGTTCTTCCGTCAGATGTGGGTTGATGAGCGGCTGAAATTTGAGGGTCCCACTGAGATCCTGCGGCTGAACAACCGCATGGTGGACAAGATCTGGACGCCAGACACTTTTTTCCGAAACTCCAAGAGGTCCATTTCTCATAACACGACCACACCTAACAAACTCTTCCGCATCATGCAGAACGGGACTGTCCTCTACACCATGAGGTGATCCTACGCTGTACACTTATTGTTTTGTTGATGAGATCTTTTGTGGACACAATGTTTATGGGAAAAGATGTCTGTGTGTTCTCTTGCTGTTAGACTGACAATCTCTGCAGAGTGTCCAATGAGGCTGCAGGACTTCCCCATGGACGGCCACACCTGTCCTCTCAGGTTTGGAAGCTGTAAGTGCAACAGATGTGTTCGTAAACAGAAGAAAATAATAAGGACCAGATTCATAAATGTGTCTAAAGTTTTTCGTGATTGCCTTTGCATTTTTAGATGCCTACACGAGCAGTGAAATCCTTTTCACTTGGAGGAAGGGACCAGTAGCATCTGTCGAGTGTCCCACTGAGTCAATGAGTCTTCTGCAGTACGACCTGGTGGAACAGAGTTTGTCCAGTGAGATATTCAAATCAAACACAGGTAATGCCCGCTTTCAGCTATCGCATTGCTCTTCTCATAAGGACAGTGTTGCAGTCGTACTTAGAAGTTTAATTTTTTTTTTTTAATTCTCATGAGATGATGAATCTGAGAGTAGAAAGAGGTCAGATGAGTTTCTCCAAACGCTGCACTAGTGTCCATTACTGCCCCACAGTAGAGCCGATATAAAAGCAAAGACTTCCTTGAGCAGCCATCTAGTGTAAGATGCTTAAGTGGTCAGGCCTAATGCGTACGGTGTGCCTTTAAAAAGAACTATGGGGTTTAAAGCCCAGTGAATGCACTGACAGAGAGGAGGACGGATGGAGTAGTGTGTGGGTGTGTGTGTGTGTGTGCGTGTGTGTGTGTGTGTGTGTGTGTGTGTGTGCATGTGTGTGTGTGGGTGTGTGTATTTTCTCTTTTCACCAGAAGAAGGAGAAGTGCTCCCCTGCTGTGAAACCAGCAGATTCCTGGAATAGAGAGGAAAAGGATGAGGCAGGCTCCAAAACGTGGAGATGATACCCATTTAGAAAACAGAGAGAGAGAGAGAGAGGAAACCTCTGTATGTGTGTGTGTGTGCAGGGTGTTTTTGGTCTGTGGATGTCTGCACGCATGTGTTTAGACAGAGCAGGGCAGTGTTACGCATAGTGACACTGCCCTGCTCTCCTCCTGCCCCCTCCTCACTCGCTCCTTCCTCCTGACTTTATCCCATTTCCAAATGTCTGCTCTGCTCCCTCCTCCTTTTCATCCTTCCTCTCTTCCTCCCTCTTGTCTCTCACATGCTGTCGTACAGTTAGCGGGCTACTGCAGCGATAAATCTATATGTTTCTCTCAGCAGCTTTTCTGTTTCAAGGGCAGGCAAGGGCATCCGTTCTGCGCTGCCCTGCTCTGTCCCTCGGGGGTTGCTCTCTTCACACGTGCTGTTTATCTTTCAGGTCACTACTCTGTGCAGGTGGTCTTTTTCCACCTCCAGAGGAAGCTGGGCTACTACCTCATACAGACTTACATCCCTCTTATAATGGTCGTTGTGCTGTCACAAGTCTCTTTTTGGATCAACAAAGAGTCTGTTCCTGCACGCACAGTTGCCGGTACGCTCCTCTTCCCACAATGATGTGTACTAATCATGTTTGATGGTGTAATACTATGTGTTTCATAACGGCTTGTCTTCCTCCAGGCATCACCACAGTGCTGACCATGACCACCTTGAGCATCAGCGCCCGTGAGTCACTTCCCAAAGTAGCCTACGCCACCGCCATGGATTGGTTCATCGCTGTGTGTTTTGCCTTCGTGGCGTCGGCTCTCGTCGAGTTTGCAGCGGTAAACTACTTCGCCACCATCCAGGTCAACCGTCTGAAGAGGCAAAGAGCTAGACAAGACAAGCTCGAGGTGTTGGCTACCGGCAGCGATGACGACACCGCTTCGGTGAGAAGCCGACCTTAAAAAGGTCACATAGGTTTTAATGGGGCTCTTGAACCCTAGGCCTCTGGCTCAGGCCCCCGCTCGAAAATGACATAAATGAATAGAGTGTATCTCTGCAACTACAAGGTCTATTTGAAGAATATTGGTATCATAATAGAGGCAACACTTATAAGATTTCTGTAGAGGTATAAGCATCAGTATATATGTTAAGGTGCGACAACTTGCCCACCCTTTTTTTTCTGTCGAAATTATTTTTTGGCTTTATTTTGCCTTTATTTGATAGTGCCACTACTAGTTGGCTGCTCTACCAGGTGAGCTACCAGGACGCTCTAATTTGCGGTTCCTTATGGCTTTACGCACAATACGCGATGACGTCATTTTTTGATAGCGCACCTTCGCGCTGACGCGGCTTTGACGTGTTTTTGCCGTCTGTGATGCTAACAGTGATATTTCAGGGAACCGCCGTATTTTTTCAGGTAAGACAGGCATACTTAAGTCAAACGAAGGCACAAAAAACACAAGATACTGAATATATTTTAAATGTCAAAGAAATAGTTCAACACTTTGGAGAGCTGTCTGTACGGTAAATATGAAGCTACCAGCCAGCAACCGGTTAGTTAGCTCACTTTAGCACAGTTTAGCTAGGTTGTTGCCCCTGTTTTCAATCTCAATGCTAAGCTAACCGGCTGCTGGCTCTAGCAACACATTTAGCACACAGACACGAGAGTGGTATCAAGCTTATTGTATGGTGCTCAGCAAAAAAAACAAATAAGCAAATTTTCCCCAAAATGCTGAACTATTTCTTCAAAATGTAAGAAATGCATGTTAGAAATTGAAGTCTTATCTGTGCAACACACACGTGTTTCTATTAGAACCTGATTGTCTGCGGTGATGAGAAGTTCAGAACAATGATTCGTGCTGGTTCCTGGTTATAAATATACATATTTACAGCCAGATTTTCTTCCATAAGAACTGATTATAGGATGGTAACGTTAGGTTTTGTTCCTAATTATTCGTACAAAAGCAACCTGCTCAGCAACATCAGCTTATGCTATCAATTTCATTTAATTTCAAAATGTATTTCGAACATGTAAAATAATAATAATAATTAAAAAAAAAAAGAGAATCATAATACAACAAGTGGACTGCCAGAAAAAAAGCAGTATCCACATACAGTGAAAATCATAAGCAAAAGAAATTGTCAAACTCTTGCCTTGGTTTACATATTCGAAAAGGAGTGAGAAGAAGTACAAACTTATTTAATCCCACCCCTTCTCCATAACTCATTCATTAATAAGTAACCAGCGTCCTTATTGAGCTAAACATATAATCTAAGTTATTTTTCCTAAACTTGTTTAACTATAATTATTACCTTTTATCTCTGTCATATAGAAATATAAATCAATTATTGATATAGTTATCCTTATCAAAATATAAATTCATTATCAGTCAAGAATACCAAATCATTACTTAATATTGAGCAAACCAGATAAATAAATAAACAGTAATAAATAAATAAACAATAATAAATAAATAAACAGTGACCCCTGTAAACACCTGGTGATTGTCGAACCCCCACTTCATCCCTGTACTTTGAGAAAATCATGTCTTTATATCTCACTTGAAGAAGGGGTGTGATTCATATCACGTGGCATCTCAAATGCATTTACATAGCTAATAATAATAGGTGAGTGGAGGTACAGAGTCTCCTCACTGTAGCAGAGAGTTTGATGATGCGGTGATGTTGATGATGAACAGGAAGCCGGCAGCTCCAGACTCAGATGTAGAGAGAAAGAAAGAAATCATGCCACCGATAGGAGGTCTTTTTCTATGCATCTCCAAGTAGTCACCCTGCCTCTTCCATGCTCCTCATTCGGGGCACACCACACATTAAATAGTAATACGTGCTGTAGTAGCGCTCTCATCTGGAGCTATATGCTTTATGCTAATACAGTAAGCCACCACAGCGGCCTCCTGGGATCTGTCTCACGTGTAGGGCTCATGGTTAGATGTTTTAAAAATAGCCTCAGTGTGAGAACAGAGAACAACTCCAGCGCTCCTCCCTGTATAATCTCCGAACCATCCTATGGGCATCCAGCAAAACTACCTGCTGCGTTCTATAGGAATGTTGGCATGCCATTGAGAGAAAGCTCCTGTGGGAACCAACATCACTTCCAGCCTTATATACATGACTCCAGCATGTTAAAATCACCGTACACTTACTCGCTAGCTAGAAATTCCCAGTTTTTTGTTTTGACACTACCTACCCTTTTTGTCTCACTGAGCAGAAAACCCACATTAACTCCATCTCATCTCCTCCTGCTTTTCCTCCCAATCACCTCACCCCCTCCCACCAGTCGGACAGCAGCCCTCAGGAAGGCCTGAAGAGGAGAAACCACTCAGTGTGTCGCAGTGAGCCAGGAGAGGCTCCACCGGTGCCGATTTTCCTCCAGCAGGGTTCAGCTTTTCCTCAAATCCCGCAGCTGGCCGGCACCAGCCCCATCGACAAGTACTCCCGCATCCTCTTCCCCCTGGCCTTCGGCTTCTTCAACCTAGTCTACTGGTACAACTACCTGGCCAAAGACACCATGGAGAGGGCCAGGTACGCTAGTCACATTTAATTAGGTACATTCATATCTGTCTTGGTACTGCTACAAGGGTCTGATGATATGCTATATTTTCTTATTTTTCAACAAATCCAACAATGAGTTGATTGTACCAATAAGTATTGTCTGTGTAGCCAATGCCTAATAGAGCTTAGAGCTCCAGGAACTTCAAAACACATCAATGTGCCACACCGTTACACTGGGTGACATGTTCCTTTATTTTGACGAACATGGACACTGTAGTTTATTTTGACACATATCGTACGCTGTCCTGGTGCCATTCATTCTCACTTGAGCACCAAATGTGTATTAATCCACACCGGAAAAAATATAGTCACCAACAAATGCACAATTTACTCCTGTTAGAGTAATGTTTGCTAAAAACTGCAGTCCCCATCTGTTTTACGAAATGACTTGGACTTGAAAAACATAGAATATCATCAGCCTTATTCTTTAATTGTTATTCCGCTGTAGGATAGTGGAGATTGCAAGAAGTTAGTCCCAACCATTTTGGCTTGAGACCCCCTAAAATAAAGCAATATCTACCTGCAACCTCATATAACAGGTTGAATGTGTTAGGAAAGGGCGATTATCTCTTCTTAATCTGAATAATACTTGGAGAATTGAGGAGGAAAAAATTGTCTTGTATTTCACAGAAAAAGTAAAATTTGAGAAAAGCCTAAAGACCCGTAATGTTGGGTAACAGAAAACATTTTTATTTTTGCAAACCATAAGATTTATGTTGTGGCCCTTGGAACCACTGACATGAACATACACACTACTAGTGTTTTTACCCATGATTACATCTTACACTAAAGCTTCCCTTTTAGTTTAACTTTTTGAGTCTTGCGTGACATGGCGGCAGATCCAGAAAGCCTTTCATGCAAAATAGTAAAAAAATAGCAGAGACATACTCAAAAGTATCCAGCATTGTTGTACAAATGAGGTAAGAAGGGGAAAAAAAATCTGACATTTTCCGAAGGATATTTATGCATACTTACTTTGTATCTCAAAGAGCTACAAACCTGTCTCACTCTGCTCTAATTATGATAGCTCCAGTAGAACAATAACTACCCACAGTTTTTGTCAAAGACTTTTATCTAGGCAGTAAAGACATCAATAATTTCTAATGCTGAAACAGCCCTGGGAGTTGTAAGAGGGGGGGAGAAAAAAAACGAGGAGAATGATGTTAGGTGGCGTTGTTGCTGCACTGACGCCAGCGCCGTTGCTTTTATAATCGTAGATTTACAATACAAAAAGGGCCGGGCGTTCAGTTAATTTGAGAAGAAAAATACGCATCAAGTGCTCTCCTCTTTTATATAAGGTTTACCTGAGGGCCGGCAAAGCCCCGGCTGTTTTAATGGCAACACTGTTTCTCAATGGGGAGCAGGTCTCAAAAGCAAAAGAAACCAGAGCTTACTTTGTACATTAAGCGCACGAAAAAGCCACTATTCACTTTCCCGCTTATAAGTGAGCCACTTATAGAACACAAAGCTCCATGTCCAAGAAAGAAAGAGAGAGATACAGTGCAAAAAGACTGAGAGGAAGAGAGAGAGAGAGAGAGAGGGAGATAGTGGAGAGGGAGAGAGAGAGAGAGAGAGATGTGTTATGCAACACTGGGGAGTGCAAATCTGCTCATCATGCCTCTCATGTTCCTGTCAGATAATTTTTATGGTTGTTTTGTTTAGAACGTTCTGCAGAATAATGAGAGAGACAAGATGGAGAGCATGAGAACAGCTGCATCACATCTATTCCCTTTACATATTTTCGCCACGTCCCTCGCTCGGTACTTTTTGAAGAAGGCACCGAGAGGACAGGGAGCACAGTAACAGTTTGGGCTGTGCAGTGTTACCGCAGATAGAGCGTCGCTGAATGTGGGAAGCGAGAGGTTTCTGTGTGCTCCTCTCACATTTTGTGCTCTGCTGTATTCTGGTCTTGCAGGGACGCGGTTTCTAAAAACTAAGAGGACCAGGAAAAGGGCACGTGCAGCCGGAGAGACCTTCAGCATCAGCCTCACCTCACCCTCCTCTCCCTCTCTCTCTCTCTCCCCCCCTCTCTCTCTCTCTCTCTGTGTGAACAAGCTCTCAGCAGTCACTCTGCTCTCATCTGACAGAGGAAATGAATCAGAAACTCATTTATTCTCCTGCCGCACATCTATTCATTTCACAGGCTGTGACCACTGCCCACTTGTGTTCTGATCAGTAGCTGAAGAGCTGCCCTTCACGGGCCTCAATCACTTTAAAGCCCCCGCCACGTACACACAACAACTTCTCGGGGCCCCCCCGAAACCGAGACAGACGGCCACACACACACACACATACAGCACGCATGACGCTCAGACGCACACGAGCCGAGAAACACATCAAAAAGAAGTGCATGATATAATCTGTGATGGCTGTAACTGGTGGTGATGCAACAGTGAACCAATGCTTTCAGAAGCCTGCCCTCTACAGAAGCACAGCTCCCACTACAACAAGATCAAAGGCAATTTAGAGGAGGCTCGCGTCCCTCCCCGCGGCTTCAAAAAATGTACTCAAACCTGAGAAAATGAATTGTGGGATTGTGTTTTCCATCCCACCTTTCTGCTCTGGCGCTCTGGTGCTCCCTCTGCATTTTCACATCTACTGCAGGTCCTCTGGAAACATCGCACGGAAGAGTAGGATATATAATACCCATGTGTGTTGATGACATTCATTTTTCTATTTTTGTACGGATGCTGCACGATTGTCGGGCGCAGATGTTTGCATGTAAAGTGTCTACCTGCAATGGTTGGGAGCGTTATTCTCTTTTTTAGCCATGTCCTGTAACAAAAAAAGCAGAAGGAATAAACTTGCTCTCAAGTTGACATTTTGACCACTTTAACCCCCTCAGTGCATCCCATTGTTTGACCTTGTCAGGATGTAGACCAAACCCATCTGGCGTGTAATAAACATGAGAATAAAACAAGCCTCAAAATAAACACCGCTGTTGTTCATTTCACTCCTGGCATTAAATGCTCGCTTCTTCATTACGCACAACCCCACTTGTCCCTTTAATATTTTTCTCTGCAATGGAAACTGCTCATCCACCATCATCAGTCTCCACTCTTTGATCTTGGGCTGGCTGCGCGCATGCGCCTCTCATTGGCTCCTCTGCACCGTCTGGAGTAAGTTGGATGTGCGCGCTCCTCACTCGCATCCCGAAACCGCCTCAAAAGCTGTTGCGATGGGGAGGATCAGGAAAAACCACTTTGGGATTTTGACTTTTTCTTTACTAGTGACTTTTGTCCGGGCTCAAAGGTAATCTCGTCTCCTATTTCTCGGTTACTCCTTAGTCTTACATGTCACATTGCAGCCTCTGTTGAAAGCGTGCCTGGCGTGTGATATTAATAAGCTGTTTTTGCATTACACCACCTTTTTTTTCCTCCCGCAGCGCCAAGGATATCAAAGATCCGAGCAATATGCCTCTGGTAAAAGAAACGGTGGACAGACTGATGAAAGGATACGACATTCGGTTGAGGCCAGATTTCGGAGGTAACGAAACGAGAATTGTAAAACCGACATGTCTTCTGTTTTCACGCCCTCCTCCCGACGTGAGATACATGCTTAATGAATCGCAAAATCTGCTTTAATTTACGTAATCATCCCTTCACAAGCCAAATAGGCCTTTGCCAATTAGGGATGTGATGAAACGATGTGCATATTTCATTTGATGGAAGACGGGGCTTTTTTAAACGTGATCGATACCCGCTCATCAATATTTGATTATCCCACTAAAAAAGATGGAATTAACCCGCATTTAAGCTCATCTGCGTGTTAAACATGATTTTTTTTTTTTTCTCGCTCAGTGCTGATGATGCTCAAGTCTCCTGTAGGTGGAGGGGAGCAGAGGAACCTGAGTGCGCGTCACGAATTTGTTAAATTTACATGATGGGGAGAATTATTCATATCTCTTTTTTTTTTTATTAACGCCTCTTTTTTCCTTTCACAGGTGCGCCGGTGGCCGTGGGGATGAATATAGACATAGCCAGCATAGACATGGTGTCTGAAGTCAATATGGTAGGTGCAATCTTCATGATTATTATTACCCCGCTTAATGTTGCCAATTGCGCCTGATGGCACGGTTGGAATACCCCCCTGAAGTGGGCTTACTTATCACGGGTCAAGTGTGTGTCATTGTATGTGAGAGGAGCCGGGATAATGTGAGCCAGCCAGGGCTGAGGCATCTTTCTTGTGAATCCATTTTTTTTTTTATTCGGGTTAAAAAAAAAAAAATTGTGAAGGCTTCCGTTCCCAAACACATCATCGCCATCCTCCTCTCAGTCTCCGCATTTGCAGCTCTGGTGTGTCGCTGCATTTGAATTCAAAACACACACTCACTGGCGCACTCGGACGCACGGCCCCGGCTGCGCGCGCGGAGAGGAGCTGCATGTGTGTGTGTGTCTGTGTGTGTGTGTGTGTGTGTCTGTGTGTGTGTGTGTGTGTGCTCCTTACTGCTTCACGTTGTCAAGCCTCGGTGGTGTAATTTTGTTGACACGCACCCCTCCACCCCGTCCTCCCCATCCTCTCTCCTCTCCATGCAGTTACCTCCAAAAATGAATAAAAACACCCTCTTCTTCTCCAAACTGGCACCACTTGGTGTCTTTCTTTTAAGGCTTTTAATTCGGGCGACCAATCACATCATCACCTTCTACAGTAAATGATCTTCCCCCCTCTTACTTGTCAGATGACGTAAGCAAATTTGTTAATAATAAATGTCTTGGTCACACAGCATTGCAATAACAACAACACAAAAAAGCTTTGGTTGCACAAGGATGAACGTCATGTGCGACTTGGAGAGAGGACGGGGGAAAAGTTCAGCAGCCCATGCAAGAGCACCACCTATTGATCCGTGTGACAGACAGACAGACAGACCGCAACCCACGGGAAACTGACAATTCAGTGGAGCTCCGCTGCATTAAATACACTCTATTTCTAGTGTGGAATAACTGGTTTCGCTCGTGGGATTTTGGATGCATTGAGAAAGAATATTAAGGGCAGTCTTTTGCAGAGAATGTGAGAAAAGATCATTTACAAAGCGGCGTCTCCGTGGACCGACATAATAGAGACGTTATATAAGAGCATGAAAAACAAGTTTGGAATGGAAGGAGATGTGTTTTCTATTATTAATTGAGCCATTTTTTAAGTTTGATTTGGCAGCCCGTCAAAATGTGTGTGTGTGGTCATTTGAAGCTGCGCTGAATGAGTTTTTAGCACATTTAACACAGCAGCGTGTGTGAGATTGCTTTGGATGAATGTGGTCAGAGCTTTTTCCTTTGATGGAGATGATTTATTTTGGTGGAGGATGCAGCCAGAACGGAAGTGCCTTGGGGGTCCGGGGAGATTTGAAATAGAAACCCCCTCACTCGCTTCGGCCTCCCTCTTTCTCCCGCTCCCTCCCCTCCCACCACTTTGACTGGATCCCTGGCTGTGACTCTGGGCTCAGCAGCCATGTAATCCACCTCTGCCTTGCTCCAAAGGGTTATCTTACTTAAGAACTAGGCATCTATGCGAGCATTCATCTGGAAAAAAAAAAAAACACCGCTTCATACGTCCGTGTAGCCGAGTGTGTAACGAAACACAAAACTGTGCACAAACGGTGAATGGCGGCTGACGTCATGCAACTCCCCGTGGCTATGAGAGAGAGCGTTCATCTCGCTCGTTTCTCAGAAAAGCTCTCCCTGCCAGATCTGCACAGGCGTCCCTCTGACACGGCGGACAAATTTAGATGAGAAGTTAAAATAAAAGAAAAAACAAACATCCAAGACTTGTGTTCCACACGTTGTTGTCACCTTGTGAAAAATCCTACGACTTACATAACAGGATTCTCCTCCTCATCCTCCTCCTCCTCCTCTCTTCACGTCCAGCTCTCTTAGAATGGTAGAATAGAGGGTAACGGCAGCTGACGAGATTGATCTCAGAGAAATCAATAATATCACCGAGCACCGTGATCACGAGGATGGAGTTGGTGACCTGTGCTCAGCCGCCGGGCCGCTTTGATCTTCCTCATCAGGGGCGGCCGCTTTTGAGATTAAAGTGCTGAGAGGGAAAACAACACGGGGAGGCGAGGATGAAGAGCAGGGTGGGAGAGAGGCGAAGGTCACTGTGATCAGTTTCACCGTCTCCTCTAATGATCTACATCCCGGTGGAGGCCGAGGAAAAGTTACAGCAGACCCCTATGTCAACACGAGAGAGCTGTAGCCGGCGCTTTATTAACCCCTCAACATACAGTTTCCCTCTTTCTACTTATGTGTCTTTAAGGTTGGAAAAACCATCCGTCTGACTCTGTCACATATTGATTCTTGAGCAGCTTGTTCCAGCTACTTATGACGTTCAATCATCTAATGGATACTCTATATCTTTTGTGCATCATTGTAAATACATTTCACGGTTCAACAGTAAGGATCGCCCGCTTGGCCGGGATAAGTAGAATGCCACGTCGGGCAAGTAAATCTAGCAACTCACTGGCCCCGGGCAAGTGGTAAAAAAGAATGAAACACATTGTTTTTTTTCTGTAGCTGATGATGGAAGTAGCTAAGGAGTGGGCCATCTCGCTTATCATCTCTGTTGAGTTGCACATGCGCTGTACCGATCGGGCACTAGAGAGAAAATGGCGTTTATGAACTGAAGCGCAAGCGAGCATTTCAGTTATCCTGGAAACATCAGTTTAGTTGGGTGGCGTTAGAGGATGCGGGCGAAACTCCAGATTAATTTACTTAAATAAAGTTTAAACATAACAATTAACTTTAGTCTTTGTTGTTCTTTGATAACCGCTAATAAATAGAACAGTTTGTATAGGGGCAAGTAAAAATTGACTTTGGGCAAGTAGATGAAGAAAACATTAACGTTGAACCCGGCATTTTCCTCAAACTTTAGCCTGAAACATTTGGTGTCTTAGGAAAAAGTTGGGATGTCTATAATAATTCAAAATAATCTGGGGGGTTTGAGCAGTGTTTGGCTGCACAGCATGCGTTTGTAATGTCTGGCCCAGCGGTGCTTCAGTGAGGGTTGAGGGGTTAAAAACATGAAATCTAAGGCTGCAAGTAATCTACTAATTATTTACTTGATCAATTGTTTTGTCTAACAAATGTTAACAGAAAGTGTCAATTATAAGTTCATAGAGCCCATGTTGATTTCTTCAAGTGTGTTGTCCAATCAACAGTCCAAAACCCAGTGTACTGTCATAAAAAAACAAAGAAAACCAAAAAATAATCACACTTGAAAAGCTGTAACTGGTGATTTTTTGCCATTTTTTTTCTTTAAAAATGACTTAAAAATGAAAAAGTCACATTTATTTATAGAGCACATTTTAAAAACAACAAACGTTGACCAAAGTGCTTTACAAAGGGTTCAAATAAAACACAGTAATGATCCACTAATAACATAGACATAATGATATAAGAGAACATAAGTCAATTCATCCAAAGCATAAAATCATAGCACAACAGTTTTGCACAAACAAAACAAAAAAATACAAACAAATAAAACCTAGAGTTTGTGTGTGGTCAGGCATGTCTTCATGATGATAATTAATAGGCTAATAAAGAGATGGATCTTTAGGCGGGTTTTAAAAGATATCAATGGAGGGGGGGAGATCTAATAGTAAGCGGCAAACCATTCGGGCTAACAACTGAAATGCTCGATAACCTTCGGTTTTTAACTGGATGGAACGGAGAGCAGTGATTGGTCTCCAGCTGTGAGGGGTCGGGAGGTAGAATAGAGGGATGAGCAGTTCAGAGTTGTAACCTGGTGCCGGTCCATGAAGTGCTTTAAAAACAAATAACAGAACGGTAAAATCTGTCGTGTATTTCACTGGTAGCCGGTGAAGAGAGGTCAGTACCGGGGGGGGGGGATATGGTCTCTCTTCCTGGTGCCGGTGAGGAGTTTTGCTGCTGCAAAAAAGAAGAATGAAGTGCTGAGTCAGTCTCGTATGTAGTGAGTCTAGGGAACCTGAAGGTGCTCTTGAAGATGGAAAAAAAGGGTCACATATTGTTGTATTAAAAGCCTTTATTTAGTTTGGCACGTTGGTTAAATTGTCGACCTTTTTTGAACTGAATTGTCTCTAAAGAAAACTGAATCCTTTGTATGTGATCGCTGAATTTTGCGTCTACAATATATGAACCTGAAGGAAAATGAAGTCATGTTGCTGTCAGAAATGAAAGATTGGGTTTGAAATCAGTGTTTGTGAGCAGGTTTGGCTCGTAGACAGCTGCTCGCTCCTCTAATTAAAGACAGAAATGCCTCTGGTGGAGAATGAACTCTGCATTTCGGTCGGGGCTGATTGAAGCCATTGTGGCATTCTCTTCTTCCGTGCTGACATGAAGGGCAGGATGGTTGTTGTTCGAGTGTGTGTTATGGGATTTGTAGTTTTGTTTTGCTTCTCTGTTGCACATGTAAAGAGGTTGGCGCTCACATGTGCACGTGCCATAGTGGAGTCGCTTTTTTTTGGCTCATTCTCTTGTGATCCACAACGAAGGCCCGCTGAGGCTCAAAGGTCAGCTGTGTTGTTGGGCAATAAAAATGTGCAGGTCAGTCAGCGCCGTGGTAGCAGCAGCAGCAGCGGCATCGCCTGCATGACATTACAAATCTGCTATTTTGAGAGGGAAGTGTCCTCCGAGTCCGAGGTGTGACCACACATCCTCGCTGGGTGGGCTGTGCTGACTCACTGGGGTTAGTGCAAAATATGGCACAGATATGATATCATGGTTAAGACCCCCTTCCCCCTCATCCTTCAATCCTCCATCCCCCCCCCCCCCCTGTTTATCTCTGTCTGTCTTTCTGTTCAGCGCTGGCATCCCGCTCCATCACTCATCTCCCTCACTTAGCAGCTGAAATTGCATTTGCATAACGCTGTTTGTTTTTGCTGAAATCACAGATCCAGGAACCCGAAACCCTGGTTACGGTGCATTAAAAAGTGTTCTGCACACACAGCCAGTGCAGCTGATTAAATACAAGTCGGGTCTGTTGTCTCAGCGATGCATCAGCGCTGCATAATAACGTCTTCAGCATGCCATCCATATGTCGAGTGCAGCTACAATATGCACTCCGAGGCTGCAATGAGGAGGGAGGTAAATGAGTATTTTCACTCCTCGCCTTTTTCTTCATCCCGCTTGTTAATTACATGTAAAATACCTGAGGTTGGCGGTTGTTAAGAGGCACTGCCTGTACTATAATACTGTTCTCTGAATGTTAATTAGCTGGCTGTGAATTAAAAGATTTAAACAAACCAGCTGTGGTGGCTTCTGGGATGGAGGAATTAGTGGGGCGTGAGCGTTCCCTTTATTACGATCATTATCCTGACAAGCGCCGGTTTCTTTACATGAGTAAGGGTGATCTGGCCGTCAGATACGGGGCAGAGCCGATAACCAGGGGGGAACGCGACGCCGGCCTCGGCGTTACAGTCCATCCCAGTCAAGGATGCAGCTTCTTGTGTCTGTGAATTAGCAACCATTTTGATCTTGTTTGTCCAAACTGATCCTGTTCCATTTTATTCTCAGCTTGTGGAAAATAAGCTTGTGTTATTTTTACTCAGTGTTGCCATGACAACGCAGCCTCTTTTTTTTTTTGGGGGTGGATCTAGGGAAGTCAAGGAAAAGCAAATAAGGCCTCTTTTTTCTAGGGACTTTTTCTAGGTTTTTAACATTTATAATCAAGGTGAAGGTTGATCGCTCTGTTTTTGAAGATGGCGTTTTTTTGTCGTTTTTGCATTTTGTTGTTATTTTGCCTTTTTTGATAAATGCTGATGATACAGGACATTTCCCACAGTGTTGATGGCTGTAGTATCTTAAATAGGGCTGCGACTAACGATGATTTTAATTATTGAATTGCTGATTATTTTTTAATCATCTTTTACTCTATAAAATGTCTGAAAATAGTGAAAAATGGTCCCAGTTTTACCAGAGCCACATTCACATGACTTGTTTTGTTCAACCGGTCGTCTCAAACCCAAACACATTCGGTTTGCAAAGCAGAAAATTCGCACATTTTAGGAGCGGGATCCCGCAAATGTTTGACATTTTTGCATGAGAGATGACTTAAGCAGTTACTCGATTAACAGAGTTGCAGCTCTAATGTGAAATATTATTGAATCTTAATTCTGTGTCACCTTTTTTCCTGTGACTTTTCTGCAAAAATATTCATCAAAACTATAATCAATGCGCATTTCTTATAAATATATGTTCACATTTTTTTCAACATTTAAATACAAGACAGATTTTGTGTCTTTGTTTGTCTCGTGCACTTTGATTCTGCCCGCTCTGTTTGCTCTGCTGAGTTTTCCTAAAAGCTTAAGACAAGAATGCAGGTTGTCCAGAACAATGTCATTAGTTATGCTGAGTGGACACACAGTAACAGATTAATATGGTCAGCAGCATAATTACAGCACAAGAACAACACTTAATCCTGCCGCTGCCTTAATGTGAACGCTGGGTTCTCTGTTTAATGTTTAGTCCACGGAGACTGGGTTCATTTGAAGAAGTCAGAAGAGACCATGAGCTGTTAAAAAAAACAAAAAAAAACGTAATTACAGTTTATCTGAAAGTCAAACCTGGTAAAGAAAAGTTTTTATTATATATAATTTATCAATGCTCATTGTGAAATGGGCCAAAATATCTATCAAACATAATATATATTAAACATTAGGCAGTTAATGTCATACTTTTAAATGGTTATGTGTAATTCTATTTATTTATTCTATTTCGTAAATCGGATAGTGGCTTTCCGAAATGCATTTCTTATAATGCACTTCATCAGAATGAATCAATCCCATTTAAAATAATGAAAGAGTATTCCCGCTTTTTATGTGGTTGGTTTGTCATTTGCTTCAATTATCAGAGAGTCCCACTGCAAGAGCGAAGTTACGTTCAAGTTTAAATTGGTCGTAACGCTCTTTCTTAATGGCCGGCACGGCGAAACAAAAAAGCTGCGTGTCTTGAAACAGGGAGTAAGTTAGCCGGCTCCATTAAAAGTCTTTAATGTGCTGATGACTCCCTTAATGATTCTGTCAGGCACTTTCTCCACTGAAGCTAAGTAGCTGAAAAATGACCCATTGGAAAAAGAGTCATAAAGGCGTCCATGTTGTCACTTCCCTCGGGATGTGTATGGCCGGCAACTCATTCAGAATCCACTCCTTGACCCCTAATATTTAATTTGAAGCCCATACTTAACCGGACACACAGAGAGCACAACAAATGAATAAACTCGGCTTGACCGGCCGATGTGCTGTGGCGTCTCCTCCAGCTTTAGATGGGAAGCAAACAGACAAGAGGCTTAGATGTCTGCAGACGAGCTTGTTATTGCCCAAACGTCGAATCGCCTTCTCGTGTAGCTGTGCACAGTAGACATTGTTATTATCAGCAGATATTTCTCTGCTTCTGCTGGAGCACTCTGCAGCGGGACGCGGCAGATGAAAGCGTTAAGCAACACGGTGGACGTCTGCCTGGTCCCGTAAAGCTGCAGAGGAGAGAGAGAAAAGCACACATAACAACTGTCAAACCAGCAGGTCACGGGTGTTTAACCCTTATGTTTTGTTGAAATTGGCTTTAATTTCCACCACAGACCACAATGCTGTATGTGTAATAGTAATAATTGCAAATCAACAATTAATTCCCTTTTAATATATATTTTTGACCTTATTAAAACCCAATATGAAGAACAGTGTTAACTCCTGTCTTTGCAACAAGCTGCACATTTGATGACAAAATACAGAATTGACCATAAAGCATTGTTCTCACTCCAAATGAGGAAATATTTCATTTATATATGTATATTTATTAATATAAATGTTTTAATTGTTTTAACAGAATTTCTTTATCAGCTGTTTAAAAAAAATGCTATGAAATTAACATTTTGATTAGGGCTGGGCAATATGGTGATATATATTGTCAAGACGATATAAAAAGGTCTTTCGTATATATTTTCTGTATCGTTTCTATCGTGATGAAGGCTATATTTATGTATTTTTTCTCTATAATTTCACCTTTTTTGCGCCCAGGTTCTTAAGTTTCTTGTCAAGTATTTAATTCACACAAAACTATACAAAAATAGGCATTTATGTGGTTATTTCACATAGATTGTTAATTTATTGAATTATCAGGAAACACGCTATATCATGATATATATATCGAGATATGAAATATTGTGATAGAGGATTTTGGCCTTATCGCCCAGCCTTAATGTTGATGCTTTGTTTATGTATTGGCTATACATAGACAAATATACGTTCATTTTGTTTGCCAGCAAGTAATTCATAAAGAAAGAAACCCACATGACGTTTGGGGTCAATTAGACCCCGAAGGTATCTAACTCCCTGTTAGGCCTCTTATGAACAAAGTGTTATAAAACTACGATGACAGAAATCCAAATAATAAATACATTTTTGGGGGATTTCGGAGTGGGCGTAGTACTGTCAACACCAATCACACATAAAAAAACATGAAAATATATTGTATTTAATCACGTTTTACATCTGGAGTCTCTAAAACCCAAAACAGAAATAGTACGTTAGTTTCTGCAGCGAACGTTTGAAATATGTCATCGGTTCAAAATCATGTTTATAAAGGAATTTTTTAACAATTACATTATGAAAAGTCATGAAGTATCAAGCTGATAAAACAATCTTAAATATGTTTTTTGAGCTGTTAAAGAAGAACAAGGCAGGAAGAAGACAAAGCTTGCCTTTTCTTAAAATCAGGTACAGAAAATCAAAACGTACTACGAATGAGAATGACTGTATCGGTACGACACATCTTTTCACACTACACATAAATCGAACTGGTTTCATTATAGAGAGAAAGCGAGCGCGTTAACGTCAGCCGTTCCTTCATCTACAAACAGAGCGGTGTGTGTTTGTGTTAAGCTCGTCTGTCGGCGGCTCGCTCCCATGTCGGTAGTGACAGCTGATGTAGTTGTAATGGAGGTCTTGCAACAACTGTAGCCTGTCAGATTTCCCAGGGAAACACAAATGTACTCGGTGTCACTCTGTCAGGTTGTTAATGGGGGTTTGTTAGCCCAGAAACATATCTGTAGTGAGACACTGTCACTGTGCAACCAGCCTTGATGTTTTTTAAGTTAGCCGGGCCTTGTTTGTATCTTCATCGTCTTTATATATTCACTGCTGTCAGTGCTTTTATTTTTTTTTTTTTAATGTTGGTGCTCTCCACAAGATGTCTCCCTCACTGATGCTCACTGATGTTAATGGAGTTTCTGAGGAGTGCTTTGTGACAAGGAGACTGAAGGTCGCTTTGGAGGCCGACACTCCAACACGGGACGGTCTGTCTCTCACTTCTCTGCAGCTTTTTTTGGACGCTGCACGCTGCGAAATCCTCCTCACCTTCTCACTCGCTCTCCATCTTTAGTGTGTGTGTGTGTGTGTGTGTGTGTGTGTGTGTGTGTGTGTGTGTGTGTGTGTGTGTGTGTGTGTGTGTGTGTGTGTGTGTGTGTGTGTGTGTGTGTGTGTGTGTGTGTGTGTGTGAAGAGGCTCGTAACTCAAATGTCTTGTTTATCACTCAGAAATGATTTCTAGTCCAGGAGACAAAATGCTAAATGAAAGAAGGCCTTTTATTGTGACTCAATACTTGTATTTTGTGTTCAAATATGCTTCGATTGGGTGTTTGCAGAGTTTTGGCGTGACGTGAATATGATATGTGCGGATTTTCTTATTTGCGGTTGTAAAAAAAGATATGATGATTTGCTTTGTTTGCATGAATACGACACGATCTTCCTGCTTCGTGTTTTTTGCACAGCACCAGAATAGTACAACCCTCTCACCTGTCACAGAACAAATTGTACTTAAAGTGGCAGTAGGCAACAACTTTCAGGCATAATTTGGCAAAAATCCCATAATAACCTTTCAGCATATTGTAATTCAAGTGTTCTGAGAGAAAACTAGACTTCTGCTCCTCATCATGGCTCTGTTTTCAGGCTTTAGAAAATCTAGCCCGTGACGGCAGATTTTGATCAATCACAGGTCATTTCAGAGAGAGAGAGCGTTCCTATTGGCTGTGCTCCGGTCATGTGACCAGAACTTGGCTTCCTTCAACAGATTTTACAATGGCGGCCGGGTCACAAACGTTCTCATTTTACAGCTAAACAGTACACTACAAGATGATTCTGAAAACATTTGAGGTGAGAAATAGGCATTACAGTAACAGAATAGTGATTCATATTTGATCAGCGCTGCCTAGTTTGACCGTTTGGTCGGAGTTTGCGAGTGATTGACAGCCGGCTCTCATAGACGGCAGCTGGGCAGGGGACCTTGTTTTCCTCCGGTAAGTGAAATCCTTCAGATGCCGTTAGGAGCTCCTCTGTGTCCTCCGGTGCTCCTGTTTTACCTGTTACCTGTTTCATGTACTACTGTCACGATATAGCGGCCGTTTTCTAAAAATAACTTTTTTAAATCATATTTGCGCCAATATCGCATACTTCAGCTTTAATGGCAGTACAGTAGTTTACGTTGCAGAAATCTCTTTGAACAATAACTTTGACTGTACCGAGAGAGGGGAGGGGGGGGGGGAGGCAGCTGTATTTTGTGTCCCTCTCTGAGCTCATGTGATGTCCGAGCGAAGGTAAACAGCACCATCTGTGAGGCCATAATTACGCTGCCATTTTACAGCACAGCCAGGAGGCAGCGTGGAGGCCCAGGTGTTCCCTGTGCTGGAGCTGTGCATCTCTATACTCTTAACCCCCCCCCCCCCCCGAACGTACACAACGGGGCACTGCACACACACACACACTAATGCACACACACAAAAAAATTAGAGCAGGCTTCTTGAATCCAAGCTCAGTTAAGTTAACGAGAGACACATTTGGAAAGGTTTTGTAGGCCTTTTTTTCACAGCAGTTACATGTTGACATGTCACAGTAGGAAAAGCACAGGTGTAAATACTAAAGTTAATGATGGCTGAATACCATTTAGCTTCTTCAGTCTCGGGGCCCTGCTGTTGTTCGTTGCTGGCTCACTGTCAGGATTTCCTGGGACACACGAATAGAACGGAGCCATCGATAATGTTACTAGTAACACCTGTGACGAGTCAAAATGTCTGCTGTGAAAAAGGCCCGAGGCTGTGTCCATAATCACTCATTATTTACTGTATAGCGCTCGATACTTATTCTCCGCCATTTATTTGAGTGTCTGAATTCGGAATTTTATTCACTTTCTCGTGCCCTCGAAAATTCCCACAATGGAGTGAAGTAAAAGTCGTATTGTCCGACTTTCTGCTACTAATCCAACAATGCAATACTCTTTTATAGTGGCAAAAAGTAGCAGACAAATGACAGTGACGCTTAAGTGTCCAAAATCTCACTTTACTACCCGCTATAGTGTAAAATATTGAGTGTCTATTATATTGGGAGTAGTGAGTGATTTTTCCATACTGTATGTACTCATGTATGGCCGTCCTGGGAGAGTGATCCCTCCTCTTTTTCTTCCATTTTTTTCCCCGTTAAGGATTTTTTTGTGGAGTTTTTACTTGTCCGAGTCGAGGGTCTAAGAATAAAGTGCTCCGGGGATGACGTATTTCTGTAGGTCAACCAGGAAGTTAGCATCGCCCTGGTTCCCTCGACAAAAAGCCAATATGGGATTTTTCCATAGAGTTTTGGATTATTGCAGAAAATAAGCTCTGTGGCAAACAAACGTTTATGATACTTACACGTTTTGTTCTGTAAGATAATCTCTGGAAGCGTAAATGCAATCGGCAGAAGTAAAAAGCTAACGTAAGGCTATAAACAAACTACACCGCGGTCGCGTGAGCGCCAGTTTACATTATGAGGCTGTAAAGGCGGACGAGTCGGCGTGATGACGTTCAGTAGTCTCATTTAGCCGCTTGTTAGCAACCGTCTTTTTTAAGACACATAGAAGCTTCAGAATACATGAGTGGTGTATTTATTTATGTATTTTATGTTGTAGAATAAAACATTAAAATCTGTTAAACTTATGTAAACACACAGACCTTATTTCAAGTATCTAACTAAAAACCCATTGACTACCAGACGAGGGAACCGGAAGAGCTGAAATGCTCATTTTCAGGTTTTAGGGCTCATTCCTGCAGCACTCTATAGAGGGTGTCGTATGCTGTACAGGTTGTAAAGCCCCATTGAGGCAAATTTGTGATTTATGATATTAGGCCATATAAATATAACGTAATTGACTTTTGATTGAGTGAACGAGGAAATGATTTTGGACACAATCTATAACTAAAAATCCTACTGCTGCTGAAATCATTAGTCAATCGATTTGTCGATCGAAAGATAAGTAACATCCTACTATTTTGACAATTAATCATTCGTAGAAGTGTTTTTAGTTTCAGCTTCTCAAATGTGAGGATTTGCTGCTTTTCTCTGTTTTATATCATTGTGATTGGAATATTTTTGGATTTAGAATTGTTGGTTGGACAAAACATGCAATTTTGACAAACCTTAGTTGGACTCTGGGTAATTATGATTGTCATTTCCCAGTTTTCTGGGATCTTAAAGACTAAAATATTGGTCAAAAAAAATAAAAATAATAATCTACATATTTATTTGATAATGATGATAATCGTTAGTTGCAGCCCACCCTGCTACTGTAATATACAAATTAAGAGCTATGAATGCAAACGTGTATGACACACCAGACACACTCACACTGTTCCCTTTTCCACCAAAATGTCAAATTACGTTTCACTCCAGTTATATCAAAAAATCAGTGTGGAGCAAAAAGAACAATACAGAAATATTGTTGCTGAAAGTCTGTGACGCCACGCTGATAAATGATTTCTGCTTCGTGTTGCTCAGATTGTTGCCACGGGGCTCCGGTTCATATTATTAGCTTCAGTTTTCTAATTTAGTCAGAGAGAGGTTTAGCTTCTGCTCGCAACTTCCTCCTCTCAGAGGACTCTAGCTGCTTGTGTATCTGTGTTTCTTCATCAGTACAGCCAACAGTGGTAGTCAAGACAGGAATGTGTTGCAGGAGATGCTGCCTCGGTGGGTGATGTACGCCGAGACTGCAGGCGGCAGCTAACGATCCCAAAGGTGATAGAGATATCCGATCGACAGGCTGATAATGAGACAGAGAGGGAGCGAGTGTGAGAGGATGGTTCAGTGGGAACTCTTGTACAACAGGATAAGGATGCGGCCGTCCTCGCTTGACTTTTCACTCCTGAAAAAAATCAACATGGCAGCAGCTCGTGTATTTTTAGATGCCCTTTTTACGCAGAGCTTTGGTCGCGCACACTGCATGCAATGAATGACGAGAGTTTAAGAGCCAAAGTGGCGATTGCTTTGCGTTGTCACGCCACAATGCTAGAAAACATAGAAACACGGCGATAAGTGATGATGATGGCTGCTTGGAGTAAAAGCCCAAGGGCCTCGTTTCACGGACCGTATTTTTTAATTTGTTTTCCTTCTCATCGATTGCATTGCAATACACTGCAACAGAGCAGATCCAACTGCAGTGCTGTGTTTTACTGTGGCTGTGTGGGTGTAAGTCTTTTTTAAGAGTGAGAGAGAGAGAGAGAGAGAGAGAGAGAGAGAGAGAGAGAGAGAGAGAGAGAGAGAGAGAGAGAGAGAGAGAGAGAGAGAGAGAGAGAGAGAGAGAGAGAGAGAGGGGAGGAGGAGGAGATACAGTTTGCTGCTACATCTCTTGAGCATGTGTAAAAACAAACTGTACAGTATAAATGCAGCTTTTTCAATCTGGAAAACTCTCACCTAAATCTCAGTAGTTCGGTCGTTTATTACGCCGAATTAGAAGCAAAATCAAGCAAAAAAAAAGGAGATAAGGATGAAGCCTCATTTGCGGAAATCTACTGGCCGTTCGCATTAGACGGAGTATTACAGAGTATTGTCTCTGTGAAGCAGAAAGTGGCGTCATTCGTTCGGAGTGGAAGCAGATATTTTTTTTGCGTGAAACAATAGTCAGCCAGCTGAGAAAGTTCCCCTCTGGTTATCTCAAAATTAAGTGAGGATTGTTGAATATTAACCCCCCCCAACCCCAGCCACCATGGCCCCTAGTACGGGCCGTGACCTTTCAGACCACCAACGACCTTTTGGCTGACCTTCTCACTATGCAGAGTCCATACAACGTGCTGTGACACATCTATGGAGTCATGTTCAGATGTAAGCGGGGGGTGACGGTGCTCGACATGTTTGAGATGAGAGTGGAAATGAAACATACTCCTACTGTTGGGGCACAACCTGAAAGATTTAGTCAGTAAATTTTTTTGTCAACGTCAGCGTTATTGATCCTCACCAAGAGTTTGTATTTGAAGTGCTGCACTAGCTTCATTAAATGGACTCTTCCCCCCCCCCCCCCCTCTGTCCTCCAGGACTACACCTTGACGATGTACTTCCAGCAAGCATGGCGGGACAAGCGTCTGTCCTACTCCGAGATCGCATACAACCTGACTCTGGATAACCGAGTGGCGGATCAGCTGTGGGTCCCCGACACCTACTTCCTCAACGACAAGAAGTCCTTCGTCCACGGCGTCACCGTCAAGAACAGGATGATCCGTCTCCACCCTGACGGCACGGTGCTTTATGGACTCAGGTAAGCCTTTTACAACTGCCCTTCCTATCGTGTCATGACTATTAGCGGATTGATCACGACGCATAATGAAGTAATGTGAGTGGATCAGACGCACTGTGTCCGACTGAGCCTTTTAATGAACTCTAACTTTGAATTTAAACTGTTGTGGCTCTTCAATTTCCTGCTCAGCATGACACAACATGCGGTTACATACAGTTATTCTTTTGATTTTGCCATCATTCTTATCGGTGATAATATTAATCTACTCACCAAGTTAATAGCTGAGATCTTGGAACGCAGCAACATTGCTAAAAAATAGACGGGACAAGGAACACGAGCAGTCAAATGAAGATAAAACAAATCACCAGGTTAGCTAAATGTCTAAATAATCCCCCAAACTGTATGTGGTGAACAATCCATCACAGTTAAGTGACTGTACTTACAATATCATAGTTTTCCCGCGCAATGAGGGACAATTATAGACTTCTGTGGTGTGCTCAACTCAAAAAACAAAAAGTGGTTTAAGATCTGGGGTTTGCAGATGGGACCGCCCAAGGGGTTGCAAGGTAATTCTGACATGATTAACAACATTGGGAAGAAGACACAACAAGGCAAGGAGGGTTTATTTGTGTAGCGCCTTCCAACAGCAAGGCAGTTCAGAGTGTTTAGCTTATGACATAAAAAATGCATGAAAAGAAGGTATAAAAGAAACACACAACAATATAAAAAGACACATATGAGCAGGATTTAAAAAGAGAAAAATACAGTTGAGTAAAACAGATTAAACAGACGGATGAAATTACAGTTACAGTACACAAGAGCGCCGAGTGCAAAACCGTAGTAACGCCGTTCGTACACTACTTTAGGAGAACTCTCACGTCACCGCAGTTTCACAAGCGTGTCGGACAACTACGGTGGCCTTCAGGTAACGTAAAAACGTGAAGGTTAAGCTAACGATAACACAGCGATTCTTATTTTCAGGTGATTATACACTAATGAAAACATAGTTACTAATATTATCTTCCATTTATGCTAGATCCTCCGAAATGTTACACACTGTTCCTTTAAAAGAACAATAACACCAAATTCACACCAGAGCAGCGGCGAAGTGCGGCCATGCGACGCCGATGAAAAGCTGCAGCTGAGCTCAGCGAGCTGCGGCCGTTTGATTCTGCGGCAAAGTGCGGCCAAACGAAAGTTGGGAAGAGTTTAACTTGTGCAGCCAGAGAGGACTGGCGGCCAATCAGTAAACAGATCCTGTGACTCCCTGTGACATGTCGACCTATGTTACAAAGAATTTCTTCCCGCCTGAAACACATGAACACGCCTCCCGGCCGCAGAAAAATATAATTGTTGCGACGAGCCGCACTTCGCCGCTGCCTAGTGTGAATTTGACGTAAAGAATTATTACAGACAGACAAAAAACAAAACTATTAAATTGTTTTCAGACTTTGTCTTACAGTTTTCTTTTGAAATACTGGATAATTTGACCTCTTTGGGACGTCTAGCACCATTCAAACTATTGAAATGTGAAGATACCGTCATGAGACTGTGAGTGTGGGGGGGTCCAGATTGGTTGGAAACCAGTGGTTTAGATAATCTGGCTCAACGGTCTGATCATCATTTCTGCTGGATTGTTGTCACCATGTTTCCAGATCTCAGCTCGTACTTCGGTGAATACAATGGGTTTTTTTCATATCTGATGGAAGTTATGGCCACAACTAACAGCTGTGTGTAGGAGGAGGTACACGCCTTCATGTTTTAGCCTTTCACGTCCCCTGATGATCATCAATATCAATAATTGATCGGTTGCGATCAATAATAAAGCAGGGTGCTGCGAACAGCCGAACTGAGTCTGATTGTGCAGAAGGGGTTCAACCCGTCTACAAGACGTCTCTTTGTGGTATTGGACTGTGATGCCTCTGAGGAGACTTTCATCCATAATTGATAACTCATAATCAATAATGTAGCAGTTCAATACAAACACTGAATCTGTATTTGTACTGATGCTGCATAATTGACTTCACAGGCTAGCACAGCCCGTCCATCACTGTGATGCTGCCTCCTCTGATCTGTCACCTCCTCTTCATATATATATATATATATATATATATATGCATGTGTGTGCGTGTGTGTGCGTGCGTGTGCGTGTGTGTGCGTGTGTGTGTGTGTAAATTATCTCAGATTAGTGTCCGTGTTTTAAAAGATGAGATTATTATTGCTAATTCAAGATTTTGCAGCATTCATTCATTCTCTCTTTAGACTCAAATGCCCTTCTTGCGCAAAAGACTGCTTAAAAAATTGAAGTATCTGCACTGCACCAGATTATTCATCGCTACATTTTGTTTCAACGGTCGAGAAAATGTAATTTATAACGCTCTGACTCAATTTATGTAAGCCCAAACATATATCTTTGCATAACAGTCAAAAAGCGACGGAGGCTAGGGGAGCGTTGTTGTGAATTTGAGGGTTGTGCGTGCAAGCAGAGAGATGTGGTTGTTACCTCAGATACGTTGTCCTTGTCAGTGCCGGTGCCTCCCGGCTCCTCCATTATTTGGTTCGTGGGTTTGGTCCAGGTTTTGTTTGATGCTAGCAAGTCCAGACACAAGCTTCTGTCAGAGTCAGCCCGGCCAGATGCCTCTGCGCTGTGAGCACGCTGACACATACCTGTAGAGACGGGCCGGCTGGTTGCAGCAGCAGGGCTTTAGTGGATGTGGAGGGGACGGCTAACTGAGAGGAGACTCAGAGTCCCCGGCGGGGAAACAGGTTGAATGTGAAAACACGTCCTGCCTGGGTGTCTGAGTGCATGATTGTGTCATTATCCGTTTGGCTATTAAATCATTTTACTCCTTATCGTGAGTGTAAAGGTCAACAGTGGTAGAAGAAGCATTTAGATCCAAGTAGCAATACCACAATGTAACAAATACTCTGTTACAACTAGAAGTCACCTGCTTCTCAAAAAGTACTCGTCATCATCCTGCAGAATGACCTCTGTGAGAGTTATTATATATTATATAATTTAAATGTTATTACTGATGCATAAACACGTAAGCAACCTTTTACTGATGTGCTTGGTCAATGTGGCACTAAAGTAATCTGTTTTATATACTGTATCTAATAAAAACATATGAAATATGCATAAAATTGAATTGATGATAGGGCTGGGCGATATGACGATATACATCGTCAAAATAATACAAAAGTGTCTATCGTATATATTTTTCTATATCATTTGTATCGCGATATGGGCAAGGCCTATATTTGTTAATTTTTTCTCTATAATTACACTTGAAAGTATTAAGTTCATCGGTATCGGGACTGAAAAAGTCGGATCGGTACATCCCTGCTAATGTAAGTTCTTAATAAATTGAGAAAATACTCACTACTTTTCATTTGTCAAGTATTTAATTCACACAGGAGTATACGGAAATAGGCTTTACCATGTGGTTATTTCATATAGACTATTAATTGATTGAATTACCAGAAAAGGTGAGTGTTCAGGTTACATAACATATCTCTATCTCTATCTTTTATCTTTATAAATGTAGTTGTCAACCTTGATGATGTCATATTGATGTCATCAGGGCACGCTTGGGCTTGGAGACTACAAATTCATAACAAAAAGCCTGCGTTGCAAACCCGGGCCATGGAGTTTGAGAACATGCAGTTTTTGTCCAGTACAGAAGGTCTAATGAAAAGATGGTATCCAGTTGCATCATAGGAAATGTAGGAGCCAGTGTTTTTGGAGCTTGAGCCATACGAGAGACTAAAAGTCAGGATGTGTCGACGCCTGCTGCTTCGATTTTGGCCGTTCTTCTTTAAACTGGTCTCTTTTGAGTACCTTTATCTTTATGGGGGTGTAATATTAAATCACTGGAGTGGAGATGCTTTGTAGAGATGCTTTGTAACCATGACCTCGACTTTCGTACACACTGAAAAATCCAATAAATACTAAATAATGACTCGTATATTCTTCAAAATATAAACACCCTGTGCACCCCAAAACCCAACCAATAAACCTGCCTATTAAAAATGTAACAGTCTGTATTATATTTTTGAAATTACACACTAACACAAAATCAATTCTCCTGCATCATTTCATTGCTCGTTTGCTTTCTTTTAAACCTCAAACACTAGTAAATATGTCACGCTATAAGATGCGATGTTGTCTCACTAAATCCTCGCATAACAAGCGGTAAAAGTAAACATATTATTTGCCTCAAAGGTGAACGTGGATTTGTGCTAAACTAACGGAAATTAGCTAACACCGCACCTGGGGAACACCAATAGATTAGAGTGTTGTTTAGTTTGCAGGAGGCATTAGATGTTTGTGTGTAGGATCTATGTGTGTGGGTGGGTGTGTGCGGGTGGGCGAGTGTTATTTTTGGGGTGCAGGCGGAGGAGGAGGAGGAAGGGTGAGGGTGTTGTTTACTCCTTATTCCCTGGATATGTGCATCCCAATCCTGCCAAATCCTGGTCTTCAATTACCAGGAGGAGCAGAAAATTACAACAGTGCTCCCAACTGTCACTTTAGAGCTGGGTTTGACTCTCGGGGAGAGGCAGTCTGATCTAATTACCCAGACCCTGAAAAGGCTCAGCCAAAAACACAGATACCGCCCCGGCTGCGAGAAAAGAAACACACACGCACACACACAACAGGAAAAAAAAAACACACACACACTTAGCCTTTCATTTTATGCAGGAAAGGAGGAAAGACCAAAGACATTCGGTGCATGACTCCTGATGCATGTCGCTCAAAATTCACAGAGAGGGGTTGAGAAAAGAGGGAGAGACGGGAAGAAAGAAAGAGACATGAAGGTCAGACTTCATTCAAAATGGAGAAATTATTAGGATTCTCCCTCCCTTCCCCCCTCCCTTCTCTCTCTCTCTCTCTCTCTCTCTCTCTCTCTCTCTCTCTCTCTCTCTCTCTCTCTCTCTCTCTCTCTCTCTCTCTCTCTCTGTGAATATTGTACCTCCTTTTGTGAGAGGACATATCCTTGTGATATGGAGACTGACGTCCTCTTTTGTCTGGGCGAGGAGTGTTCCACTCTGCAGCTCAATAGATGACATCGCATGGCCAGGAGGAGAAAGCTGCTGAGTGGTGGAAGAGAGGGATTTGAATAAGCCTTTTTTTTCTTCTATCAATACCATCAATACGGGCTTAGCATCGCCTTCAAAGTTATCGATCTCTCTCTCTCAAACTATCGATCAGGCGAGGTATAGTTTGTATGTTGCACGTGTTCGGATGTGCCCGTACTCTGAAATTAAGAAGCCTCTCCTTTGATTTGGCATGCTTTGGCACACGCTGGACTCTTTTTGTTGCCACTGCAGACATTTTATTTTCAAATTTGGCAACAGTGCCCGAGCAGGGAGAGACAATCCTGCCATGCCATGTTTCCTCAGCTCAACACAGGCTCTCTATCCAAAATGGAGGAAGCTTCTCCATCTTAATTTAACTTCCAACTCCATTACAGTGTCCATGTAATAATATGTCGGTTCAATTAAAAGGCACGCAGGTTTTGTAACCTGCTTGGAAAAAAAATCTCTCTCTGCATTCGGCCTCTGCTGTGTGACGCTCCCTCGAAATGAGATTCTGTCTGGGAATTCGTGGTGGTTGTGTTATGTCCGTAAACAAGGTCATTTGGAATAAAGGTGCACAGGCTGCCTTAGGGGGGGTCCACACACACACACACACACATACACACACACACACACACACACACACACACACAAAAACACACACACACACACACACTCAGGCTGAACTGTGAGGGAACATGCACAGACGGAAAAAAACAAAACAGCCTTTTTTTAGAGCTCCATGTCCTATTAGCTCCGACGCAGAGCAAATGTAGCGTGTTTGAATCTGCGTGATCTGTTAGAGCGTGGCCTCTCCTCCGGCAGGTTGGGATGAGAGAGAGGGACCGGCCCTGATGTTGATGAAGAGCAAACAAGCCCGTGCTTCATGATCACTCCTGCTGCTGCTGCTGCTCCTGCTGCTGCTGCTGCTGCTGTTTCTGCTGCTGCTGCTGCAGAGGTCCACGGCAGACTCTCGCTGCAGATGACGAGGAGGAGGAGGAGGAGGAGAGGCGAAGACGGGGAGGGAATCCTGCAGAGAAATCCTCGTCCGTCTCTCCTCCTCCTCCTTCGTTATTAGCTGTTTATTAATTGTTAGCGTGGATATTGGACATGCTAGCTAGGCCAGGGGATGCAGAAGCGGCTCTTGATCAGTGATGCAGAGTCTCAGACAAAAAAAGCTTCGAGACTTCTGCTGATGATGTAGGTGGGCTATAAATAGGCCGTTATTTTTACCCCTGCCATTTTGGCCTCATTTCCGCTTTTCCCCTGTGCTTCCTCTGTGCCACCGTGATGATTTAGTGGCGGTGATGGTGATGATGGTGAGTGATGGTTGGCTGGCTGGTGAGCACAACATCCCAGCAAGTTGTGGCCATAAAAGGGGTAAACTAGGACAGATATAAGACTCCTGTGTTAATCCCCCAGTGCACCATGGCCCTGCTAACTGGCACTTACATAAGAGCCCAGAGAGCAAGAAAAAGGAGGCAGAGAGAGCGAGACAGAGAGTCTGAGTGTGTGAGAGAGAAAGGCTGTGCGTCTCTACATCTCGAAAAATGAAATCCTAAACTTGCCAGGCTTGACCCAGGGGAGCTGCAAGTCTTATGTAGACGGGATTTCAAATAAACTTTTGCTCTTAATTATTAAAGACAAAGCACTCTTCAAGATAAGTTTATAGTTGTGATGAAGTTAAGAGGGGGAGAGATATTGTGATTTTGTTTTTACTCCCTCTGCTCCATGGCACAACAGTTTATCCTAGCTTAGGCTTTGAAACGTTGCTAAAATGTTTTTTAGAATGGCTCAAAAGTGGGCGCAACACTTCCCCTATAAGATAGAAAAATATATTTTGTTTTTTTGCTGTTTATACATTGAAAAACAGTCCCTCTCACCAAGTTGGGTTGGGCGATATGATGATTATATAGGCTACCTATATAGGAAAATCATCTAGCAGGGCTGATTCATGGTAATATTAGACATTATATATGAGTTTTGCAACAATGTGATAAAGTATTTAATTTACTGGATTAAGCTAAAACAGACACCTGCCTGGTTGTGTTATTTACAGTATGTAAATAAAAAGGTTCTCCATTTATTTTCCGGAAATTATGCTATATCATGAGATATTCCTTATAAAATTACATATACCGTAATTATATATTTGTAGTTAGCTTTGTGGGCCAAACACACTGTAGGACTGGCTGCTAACAGCTAACTAGCTTTCCTCCTATACTGACATGAGGAGACACGGTCTGTTGTAGTCAGCGCTCGCTTCAGTTTGTCTTTTGCTTAGCCATAAATACATACGTACATACAGTCAGTGACGGTATAAAACAATGAAATATGTTGTCCATAAAATATGTTTTCAAAAAGTGTGAATCACTGCAACCATTAGAGGTCCTTTGACAGTCGTAAAAAAATACACAAAAAATATTAGGCTGATGAGTCCATTGGTATGCAAGTTTAGCTGTGGACAGACAGACAGACAGACACAGAGATGTACACACATGCACACACTCACTCACGAAGGCACACACACGACCGACTACATAATCTCCTGGCGGAGATAACTATGAATGAATGGAGCACTAAAGCAATAAATTGATGATAGTAACCAGCCATGACAAGGGATGCACAAGGTCAACCTATACTGGGAATTCTCCCACAGGCTGCTATTATTGTTAATGGTCGCATGATGCTATCATGTTATATCAATCAGTGTGTGTGTGCGTGTGTGTGTGTGTGTGTGTGTGTGGGGGGGGGTGGGGTGTTACTAGGTTTTACTAGTCTAGGATGCTAGATTTAGTCCCAGTAGTTAAATTGTGTGTCCAGTCTCTCTCAGACAGCCTCGGGGGGTTTGGCACGGCCGGGTGCCAGCCCGTCTCAGCTCTGGCCAACTTGTCGTGTGTGAAACAGGAAGTACGTCGCTCTGATTGAACCTGTCGGACGCGGCTGGCTCACACTCAGCGACTCTTTATTACAGGATTGTGTGGTGATTGTGAGGTTGAACCCTCTTCTTGTTTTATCTACTTAAAAATGAAACTGTCAGTTGTGTCCCAGTTCCATACTAATTGTATATAGTATGTACTAATTTCAATAGTACTGTATATGTTCTTGCAATTAGCTTAAAGGAATAAATGTACTTTTTGTAGCATTTTGTACTAACAGGTGATGATGCAATACGTGCACTGATGGACGACAGTACAATTTTACAATTGGCAAAGCTCTTATTAGCTTGTGCATTTTCTTTTTGCATTGCATTGTGGGACAATAGTGTACATCAACAGCACAATACAAATGAATTAAGCATTTTTGGTAACACTTCATTTTACAGGTCTGCAAATTTCATGGTATTTAGGTGATAATTAGCAAGTAACCTTTTTGAAATTTCTTTGGAATTACTGCCAAATATACCCCAATATTTACCTCAAAATTTATCGAAAATTACTTTATTATAAACATTATTTAATAATCATATGCTAAAACAGCATATAATCGTTAAAATAGGGCCCTTAGGTTTGAGAAGCGGCTGTGCGCTGCTCATCATCGGAGGTGGAAAACCAAAACTAATAGAAAACACTTCTGATCAGGCACAAATATCACCATTGTGTGACTTATTGTCTACACAAATGTAACCTAATAGCTAATGTAATGATTCAGGGAGTTTTTTAAGAAATTTCAAAGAAGTTATTTGCTAATTATTATCTATTTACCAGCAGACATGGAAATAAAGCATATCAATTAACTTTGTATTCTTTTCCTGGAAATGTATTAAAAAAACTACCAGCTATTGGGAAATAGCGGAATATAATTATTAAATAATGTTTATAATAACGCTTTTTTTTTTTTACACATTTTGAGGTAAATATTTGGGTAATTTGGCAGTAATTCCAAAGAAATTTCAAATGAGTTACTTGCTAATTATCACCTAATTACCATGACATTTGCAGACCTGTAAAATTTTTATTTTAGTGTGCATGCTTTTTTGTGCACTTAATTTTGTCACTTCTCCAGTGTGAACACATTGCATACTTAAAACCCGCTTGTAATTAGTTTGTAGTGTAGACTTGGGACCTAGCTCAAGTGTTAAAGAGCTTTAAAATACTGCAAACTCGAAAGCTAATGCTAATGTCATGTCACAATCCAGGATCCCTGGACGTCTGTAGGCGTCTGATTGAGGAAAAAAATGTCTCACCCGGTAAATCAATTGCTACAAAAATTAATGAATGTATTAATTCAACCTTTATTTATACCGGGTTGTCCAATGAGAGCAGTTTATTCTCTTTTGCCCTGGGCGCCCCATGTACTAAGGCTCAGTCCTTACCGCAGCAGCCTGGGGTTCGAATCTGTCTTGTGGCCCTTTGCTGCATGTCTTCCCCGCTCTCTCCCCCCTTTCATAACTATCACTGTCACTATCTAATAAAGGCGAAAAGCCCAAAAAATCTTGCAAAACGGCAAAATTTAAGGATAAAATGATCTAAGGGCATCAAACCAGCAATAAACTGGGATGTTGTTGTTGCTTCGTAGGCCAGTCCCAGGATAAAAGGGGGTTAAAACAAACCAGGGTTGAAATGGTGGAGAAGGAGAAGCATTGTGAGTTAGTTGCAGGGACTAGCAGGAGGTTTCTTTAGAGACCCTCAGAACAGGAAATACATATTAAAAGGGCAGACAGAGCAGGGCTACCGGCCGCGAGAGACCGATTCACCCACAGATTGTGGAAATGATTTGGGCTCAGCAGGAGTGGATCATTTTATTTACTTGTATATATATGTTTTCAACAAACTTCTGCCAGCATTTGATTGTGAATTTATCTTGATTCACCTATTTGATCACATTTTCCATTTGAACCTGTTGTTTTTGGAGGAATGGTTGTATATCAGGGGCTGCTCAGTAATACGGATTTGTCATCATCCTGCTTTGACATCGTACTCTGTGTTGAAGGTCAAATGAAATGAACCGGGCTGCCTCGGCCAGCTCTTTGACGAATCCTATATTTTCCATCCCACTCTGTGTGTAGGATCACCACAACTGCAGCCTGCATGATGGACCTGCGCCGCTACCCTCTAGATGAGCAAAACTGCACCCTGGAGATTGAAAGCTGTAAGTACCGTTGTCCCTGACAACCAGCTCTCACGCCCACACGTAGACGTAGAATTAAACAGATCCCACGTACGCATGCAGCTCTGAAATCTGGTTTGAAAACAGTCTGCCCGGGCCCGGTGGCGGCAAGGTAGAAGGAAGGTTGATAAGACCGCATGTAAAATGCTGAGAAAGGCTGATGAGATATCAAGAGATACGCATCAAGAAGAGGAACATCACTAATGGCTCACTGACTGATAACATCCAGCCTAATTAATTCAACTCCAACTGCAGTGGCTTCCCAAGGCGAGGAGGAGCCTGATTAGGTCCAGTGTTTCAGGGGTGTGCTGATAGTGGATTTTATGTGTAGCTTCCTCCCGAAACTGCCTCCATGTTTGTACAGTACAAAGAGCTCATTTCACATGGAGTTTGTAATTGTACGTGATCCTGCGTTCTTGAGTCGAGGGAGGGAGGGAGCGTGGAGGAACATGAGAAGGAAAGACGAGGTCCTCTGCGTGTTTTATCTGGGTCCCCGGAGAAAAGGATTATGGGGCTGGGATGTGGTGTAGGGCTCAGTCTTTCCGGGTTTGATCACGCTACTGCCAGCAGCGTTAAGCAGCACACAAAAAACAGTGCGGGTCAGAACCGCCTCTCGCTGCTCCTCTCCCATTATGCTCGCCATCTCTCTCCTCATCACTCTCTCTTTCCGTTTCTCATCTCCTTTCTTTGCACAGTCTCATCCTCGTCTTTTTTTTTTTTCTCCCAGCCTTTTTATCTCTCTCTCCATCACTCATGCTCTCTTTTTTTTTTTTTTCCTCCTCCTCTCTCAGGCAGCCCAACACAAAATGCACACACACACACTCCCTCCTTCTCACACACATACACACACACACACACACACACACACACACACACACACACACACACACACACACACACACACACACACACACACACAGCTCCAGTTTGATCACCAGGCAGTATCTGCTCTCATATGGATTAACTGGCAATGGTTTTAACGTTGGAATCGCTTCATGCCAGAGCATGCTATTTTATTCAGACTAATGAGCCCAGAGAACTCTCACTTCCCTTGATAAACTTGATGCATTTTTAACAGACACAAGTCTTAAAACCCCAGATCCTCCGATACATCAGCAGCTCACTGCTGTGGCTCAGACCACTGGTCTCACATGCTGGACTGCACTGAGCAATAATTGATTTCTACCTCCTCTCCCAACACTATAGATCTATTGTAGTCCATACATAGATACACATGCAAATACACACCCACGTACGTATGCATATCTTAAAGCTCATACTGCATCGTCTCTCACATGACAGCCCAGGATGAATACAGTGACTTAATACATCGACATCTTTCCGAACAGAGACAATGGTCCAGAACTAATGGAGCTACAAACTGACTGACCAGTTATGCACGCGCCATAAAATGCTCCCTTACTACATTCTTCGTGCCAATACTTCCCTTTCCCAAACTCCTCGACACCCTCCTGATCACAGCCTGATCATCATGGCTGATCAGAACTGAACTCCACAAAAAACAGCAGTATGGTGGACTCGGCCCTAATTGGGGTGATGCGGGGTTGCACAAGGCTGGGATGATGATGATGCAGGCGTAGAGGGAGAGCTTAGTGTATCTGCTGGTGTCCGATTTCAACATCAATAACATTATGCTGCACAGCTGCACCGGGGTGTACTGGTAACAATTAAGGAAGGAGGCTGGCGATAATCTATATTTTTTTTATTTTCAACAAATCCCATGAAAAGTCCAAAAACAATGACTAATTGATTCTACTAACAAGTATTGTTTTCATAGCCAAAGTCCAGTTTATTCCTCTGTCACAGACCTCCATTGTTGTAAATACTCACTAGAGCACCAAATGTGGATTAATCCGCACCTGAAAATAGTCCCCAACAAACACAGAATTGACTCCTGTTTGGGTATTGTTTGCTAAACGCTACAGCGCCCAGCTGTTATTATTTAGCCTTTTTTTTTCTTTTTTAAATGTACAGTGTGTAGGATTTGGCGGCATCTAGTGGTGTGGTTGCAGATTGCAACCAACTGAATACCCCTCTGCTCACTCTTCCCTTTCCAAGACTGCGGTAACGAGTGCAAAACCGTGGTAACGGCGTTCGTCTCGCTCAGAGGCCATCCCTACGATAATAACACTACTTTAAGAGCAACGAAAGTCAGACGGCTGGCGGCACCACGGTTTTGCACTCTGCGGCTCACATTACTGCAGTTTCACAAGCACGTCGGAGAACTACGGTGGCCTTCAGGTACCGTAAAAACGTGAAAGTCTCTCTCTAGAGCCAGTGTTTGGTTTGTCCGTTCTGGGCTACTGTAGAAACATTGCGGAGCAACATGGTGGACTCCGTGAAGAGGACCCGCTCCCTATGTAGATATGAAGGGCTCATTCTAAGCTAACGAAAACACACAATAATTCTTAGTTTCAGGTGATTATACACTAATGAAAAAACATAGTTATTAATATTATATTCCATTTCTGCAAATAGATCCCCCGAAACGTTACACATTGCTCCTTTAAAGAAAATTATATATATGTGACCTGTTGTTCAAGATGTACATCTTCAATAGGAAGCTGAGTGTCACAGACAGGATAAGTAAGTCTGAATTTGTAAAGAGACGGAATAACACATTGTTTTTTTCATGGGATTTGTCGGAAATATAGAATAACGGCAACCTTTACCTTTTCGGAGCAGACATGTTGACATGTCCCAGTAGGAAATAAACAGATGTAAATAGTGAGATTAAAAATGGCTGTTCAGTCTTCAGATTCAGAGTCTTGGTGTTGTGCACGCAGGTTCATGTAGAACGCAGCCACTGTTGATACTGTTAGTAACACCTGTGCTTTGCCTTCTATGACAAGTCAAAACGTCTGCTGTGAAAAAGGCCTATGGGTGAAGTTAGCTGCCTGTCCAACCAATAACAACCCAACACGAGCACCATGACTATCTTCACCTTGAATGCCGCAGCAACAAATAATTGTGTGTTAATTTTTTAAAATCAAAGCCTCGCAGTTTAATTATTCATCACATCTGAATAGGTCACTGCCTCTATTTTGAGTGCGAGGCAGACAAAGTAGAACTCGGAGCGATGTGAGGGAGAACAGAGATGGCTGCTCCCGGTTTGCCTGCGTCGCTGATCATGTCAGAGAGAGTCTGCAACACCGGAGTCCCCCGACTGCAACGGTTTGCATCCATGTGCAACAAACACATCGAGCTCCAAATCTCCGCTGTGTTATGTCGCTTTAAAATAGCATGTGAGTTGCTACTGCAGAATGTTTTGTCCCATTCATTCATCCATTTTCTCTACTATAAACACCCAGTAGGTCCCCATATATGTGCAGTCCTGTAGAAATTGTTTCACACTGAAAGGCCTAAGGGAAGTTTCAAAGCTTTTTACCTTTAAGTGACTCACCGGACATCACTTTTCAAATATAAATGTTGTTTTTAAGGGTCATTCTCCAAAGCATACAAAAATATTTAAAATCAATGTCCTACCTTGCAGTGACAGCCATTGTTTCAAGTTGATGTAAGTGGGTTATGAAGACAAACCTGCTTGAGATGGTAATCCAACACAGTGAGCATGTAGCTATATTTATTTGTGAACGTTACTTGTTTGTATTGGTGATGTACTTGAGGAGGCCCCAGTTATATAGTGGCTTAACGGTGGTGCTGCAACTTCTGTGTCGTCACGTGATGCCATTGGGCCCAAAAATACTTTTTCCCAGAGACCTACATTGGGAAAGAGATGTCTGTAAATCAGCGGATCATTTGTTTTTTTTAGGTAAATCAACTTCCCAGTATGAACACTCTAATAGCCCTTATTTAAATCATTAGGTCCTAAAAGTTGTAAAACGCACTAATAGCTGAATCCAGAGTTATTTCCCTTCCTCCGTTCATGTGAATGAGCCCCACACTGAGGGCTGGGAAGCGGAGTTAAAGGAAACGCTACTGCGCCTGCTCTATGGGCCCAATGGATGCGGAAGATCGCTGGATGATCCGGGTACTTTATCACTCGGCAGTTGAGCCATTTTGGCTTCATGCGCCACTGAGCAACTTTCATAGGAATGAACGGAGCCAACGCTGTATCCAGTTATGTTTATACATCCATGGGACAGAGGCCTTTTTGAAACCTCGTTGGCGTGTTCAAGGAAGCTCCAACATATACCAGATTTGAGAGTTTTTTGAACAATGTTGTGTTCATGTTCTATGTTGCTGGAAAATCAAAGATAGACAAAACACACAATAGGCCAACAGGGATGTTGGAAAAGTATTTTTTTAAATAATATATTTAATATTTCTGTTGGGTGTCTGACAGCAAAGCAAGTGATGTTTCTGGAGCTTCCAGCAAGCACTTGAATGCACCACCAAGAAAGCATTTAAAAAATGACCTGTTTGCTCTGTTAACATGCATTTATAATTCATCTCTGGCAAAAAAAATAAAGTTAGCTAAATGTTTTCAGTGATGGGTTACAAATCTGAAGTCCTGTTGGTTTTCATAGCGTACTGAAGTAAAAAATAAACCAATCAATCTTAAAATGTGTGTATGCTTTAGAACAGTGATTACCCAACCTTTTTGACTTGTAGAACTTTAAAAGTCAACTCGTGACACCTCCTTAAAGTTAGCATATTTCTTCTTCACTAATTCACTGATTCTTCAATAATTTTTTGAGAATGAAATGATAAAACTACCCTATTTCACAATAAAAATAAATAAATAAATAATAATATCCAAAAACACCCCTCAAAATAAACATAATTTAACGTAGCCGAAATGTTAATCATCTTGTGACCCCGCAAATGTACTTTGTGGCCCCATGTGGGGGTCTCGACCCTCAGGTTGGGAACTACTGCTCTAGAAAATGGTGAGTGGTGTTTGTAGTGAATGAGCTAAAACACACAAAACCACTGACATTGACATTTAACATTACCGCACTACATTATGATGTATTATAGACCATTACTGGGCGATGATAATGATAATTTCTCTTTGGTTTCTCCTCTGCAGATGGCTACACCACAGATGATATTGAGTTTTACTGGCGAGGTGGAAACGGCGCCGTGTCCGGGGTCGACAGAATAGAGCTGCCACAATTCTCTATCGTCGACTATAAACTCATCTCTAGGGATGTGGTCTTCTCTACAGGTAAACAGTCAACTCTGTCTTTGGTCATTTGACTTTGTAGCAGCAGGTGCACTGGCTGCTACGCTGAGCTGAAAACAGGTTATTACTGTAAATGAAAAACAATCTATAGTTTAACATTAAAATCCACACATGCACCAAAACGTCAGATATGGCAGGCTCCCTGGTGTCGAGGAAAATATAGCTTTTAGTGAGCGTCATTGAGGAAAATCTATTTCTATTCCTCTCTCCCTGTGCCTCCTTCAGGTTCCTACCCCCGCCTGTCCCTCAGCTTCAAACTGAAGAGGAACATTGGTTACTTCATCCTGCAGACATACATGCCTTCCATCCTGATTACCATCCTCTCCTGGGTCTCCTTCTGGATCAACTACGACGCCTCGGCTGCCAGAGTGGCCCTGGGTAGGAACGCCTCGCCACCGCTGAACACTGACCCTGGGAAATAACCCAAAGCTAAATGATAACTGAGCATAAAAAGAGCCATTTAACATAGATTGAGCCTTTTACATTTCGACGTGCTTTAGATCTGTACGTGATTGTGTCTGCCTGATCGCTTTATTTTCCCAGCATTTACTTTTTTTCTCATTAGCTCTAAGCATGTGAGTGATAGCAGTGTGTGATAGGCTGCCTGGCTAAATGTCTGTTGTTCAGAGATGACTATATGCATGACTCATGCAGAGCGAGATGCGCTGCAGCTCGACCTTGAAGCGTGCTGTCTTTCTCTCTGCCTGTCTGTCTATCGGAGCCTCTCATTGGTCGGAGATACCAGCTTATCAGAGCCAGATCACAGCTAAATTTCAGCCCAACGAAAGGTGGAAACATTTGCTCAAATGCACATTTTTATGTTTTTACACAAACTGAACCCCTTCAGTGTTAAACTTGGGTATGACAGGTCAGAGCAGCACAGGAAATGGCTTTGAGCTTTATGTGTGTCCTTCTTGTCACACACCATTTGTTTTCTGGAGTGGGACACATGCGGGTTGGAGCCCCAGACGGTGCGTTCAGAGGGTAACGTGATTTAAAGATCTGTCACCGCTCAGCGTCCTGAGAGCGTGCAGCGAGCGAGCGCAGCCAATGAGAGATGAGGCTCCGTGCTACAGTGACACTGCTGGCTTCTGGGTTATTTATAATACGTGTGAATCTGACCAAATGCAGATTGTGCATGCAGATGACTAATATATCAAACACAGTGTGTGCATGTCAAGAAAACAGGTGAATTGTGCTGTAACTAATGGCAGATGTTTACAATGTGCTTTTATATAGCCTACAGTTTGTTGTCCATTTGAATACATGATTGGATATAAACCTTATGAAACACACACACACACACACACACACACACACACACACACACACACACACACACACACACACACACGGTTTCAGTCTCAGGAGGTTTCCAGGGATCTTTTCATCCATATGGCTTCACATTACTTCAGGCCTGTCTGTTTGCTATAAATAAATGCTATATAATGTACGTGATAAACACAAATGCTTATGTTCACAAGCACTCAAATCCTTTTGAAGATGAGCAGCTGATGTCAGTCATATTGATGTACAGCAAATTCTAATGAAACACATTTGTTCATTCACTATTTCCTTTATAATGGACACACAATAGTTAACTGAGTAATGAGCAATTCATTTCGATTTCGGAGAAATCTGCATTTTATGTCATCAAAAATGCTAAGATCAGCATGCTAACAGGTTCACAAGGACATGCTAATATGCTGACTTTAGCAGGTATAATGATTACCATGTTCACCATCTTAGTTTAGTGTGTTAGCATGCTGACATTTCCTAATAGAGCGCTACAGGGATGACGTACCCGGAAGTTAGACCCGCATGGGTTCCCTTGACAAAAAGCCAATGGAATTTTTCCATTGGGTTTTAGATTATTGCAGAAAATAAGCTCTGGCAAACAAACGTTTATGATACTTACATGCATTGTTGATTGACGTTACCTTATTTTTTACTGACACTGTTCTGATAGCCTCGATGTGCGTATAATTTATCTTCAACCAACACTCAAAACCACAAATGTGAACCTGCTTGTGGCGCCTTAGAGGAAAAGTCAGGGAAACACCAAAGTCAGTGCGATTCATCCTCTGGGGACCATGCATGTGTGTACAAAATGTCCTCTTAATGCATCCAGTAGTTGTTGAGATATTTCAGTCTGGATCAAAGTGTTGAAGCGACAGATCAACGTTGCCTAGAGCAAAGCAGCCAAAATGGCTAAAGAACCTTTAGTCAAATTAACTTTTGTGTTTTTTCTTTACTGTACAGATGATGGTAAAAATGTCTTTCAGTGTCTAAAGACTTCACTTTCTTTCTAAACGTGTGACCTGTGGTATCCAGGGATCACTACGGTGCTGACCATGACCACCATCAACACCCACTTGCGAGAGACGCTCCCAAAGATCCCCTACGTGAAGGCTATTGACATGTACCTGATGGGCTGCTTTGTGTTTGTCTTCCTGGCCCTGCTGGAGTACGCCTTCGTCAACTACATCTTCTTCGGCCAGGGCCCCCAGCGGCAGAAGAAGGCGGCCGAGAAAGCGGCCACGGCCAATAACGAGAAGATGAGATCCGACCCAAACAAGGTACGTGTGCAGGCAGACTTCCTCTAGAGGTATCTGTGCTGTCGGTTAATGTGTGTGTTTGTTTCTGTGGGAGCAAAATGACTTCTTCTCCTCTCAAGGTCAATGTGATGCTGTGATCAATGCTTGATGTCCTTTACCAGCACTCTTTACTCCTGCTCTAGCTCTCCGTTTCTCACTGGTTTAGCCTTGTGTATCAACTTTATTACTCATACTAGGATCTGAAAGAGTGAATGCAGAAGCAATGAATGCTCATATTTTATCTCCATATATTTCTGTGTCTCTCAAAGGGCAAGGCGCCTTGGAAAAAAAGATCACTGGCTGTGGTGCCAAAGCCTTCCCTTTAAATTTTATACAGCTGCTAACGTTAGCAGGAACAACAGCAACATAAAACCAATAAAACACCCTTTCCTTCTGAGTGTGGCAAGCTACGATTTCCCCTAAGTAACAGTGCTGATTTTGTATGCTTGCAGTGGCTGATGGGAAATGTAGTTCAGAGAGATGATGCTCTGTATGCCAGAATGAAACAGAGGGAAATTGACGCATATGACTCGATGTGGGATCCCATCTTTGTGGACGATGTAGGACTAGGCGAGCAAAGAAATAAGGTACTGGAGGTTTTGAAAGTCAAAACTAACAATGTCATCAATCTGAATCAATCCCGATCAGAGGAAAATGCTGTAGTTTTATGTGCATTTCTTTGATTTCTATAGATTTTTAAGGCAACTTTGATCATCACTCCCACCATTGTGTTTTTCCCTCTCTTGGTTTGCTCTTCATGCATTTTCCTGACAAACATGGCTCAGCAGTTTGATTTCTGCAGGCATTAATTTAACCTCAACTTGGGCTGTACTTCTAAATTGATGGGAAATGACAAATATGGCAAGAGAGAAGAAAACATCAGTAGCTTCTCTTAAGATAGTATTACGAATACTGTACAACCTCAAAGGCAATTGGTAACTCTCTTAAGGCTAAGTGAAGCAATTGAAAAAAAAAAAAATGGATCGTCATATAAGAGAAAGAGATCATTTGCAGTTTGATGAATAGCGCTAATTAAGTGGCTTCGCTTTCAAAGTGAGTTACACAAAAACAACAACCAGCTCCATTTACAGCGGGACAGGATTGGATTATAGGGACGTTTTTCCTCAGAAGTCAGGCTATGGATGAAGAAATGTTGATCCGAATTCACTTCCCTACAACGTCTTTCCTGACCTGCACCCCCTTGAACCTTTTTAGCCTCTCCTCCATCTTTGCAAAGTCCTTTTACTAGTTTTCTCAACCTTCTCCTGTCACATTTTTTCCCTTTTGCTTTCTCTTTTTTTATTCAGTTTGTCTTGTGAATCGACAGAATTTTAACCAAACCTTGGTTGAAATTCTGAGATGACAATGAAGATTTCTCCATGAGAATTAGTTTGTGGAGTGCGTTGTGTGCTCTTGCAGGAATGTTATCTCATAGTCTTGTGCTCGTATTATCACTCAGATATTGATTGACAGATGATCAATGATAATAATTTAAAGTGATTAAAATTTCACTGTAAGTGACACAGTTTTTGACTCATTTGCATTCCCCATTATAGCACCTCATCAGTATTTTTTACACAGTGAATGACTTCATGATCATTGTAGCTAAGAATCATTTTACTAGACTTAGTCTGTAGATTTCCCCGTGGCAGTAACTTCTCATGTTCTCCTCCTGTTTTTACACCCTCACACAGATGACTCCCGACGACAACATCCTGTTCAGCACCCTGGAGATGAAGAACGAGATGGGTGGTGGCGGGGATCTCTCCCGGGGCCTGGGAGCGCCCGGAGACCCCCGCAACACCATGCTGGCCTACGATAGCTCAACGCTGCAGTACCGCCGGGCAGCCATGGCCCGCCAGAACTATGGCCATAGCGCCTTGGAGCGCCACGCCCAGAAGAAGTCGCGCCTACGGAGACGGGCCTCCCAGCTCAAGGTGAACATCCCGGACCTGTCCGACGTGAACTCTATCGACAAGTGGTCCAGGATGATCTTCCCCACCGTCTTCTCCTTCTTCAACGTCGTCTACTGGCTCTACTACGTCCATTAAACCCGGCGGCGCCCGGTGGCCAGCTTGCTGAAGATGGAGGAGGGAGGAGGGAGAGTGGGGGATTTAGGGAGGATGAGAGAAATCAAGAGAGGGAGAGATGATGTGAGAGAGAGAGAGAGAATGAGAGATAAACAGTGCACCGACTTTTTTTAGCTGGTTCATTTTAGAAAAAGCGAAGAGAATGCAAAGACTTTCGGACGGACTGCAGCAGCACCCAACACTTCAGTCAGACTCTTTTAGGATTTGGGAAACACCTTAAATCGACTGACAAACACTCGGAAAAGAAGAGCGAGTTTTAAAAAGACATAAATGGTGCCTGTTCCAGAATTTCAATATATCACTAATATTTGTCATTCGTAGCTTACTCTCTGTGGATCAAATATTTATGCTTGTGTTTGCATATACTTTAAGGATTTGTTTTGTTTAGTATCTATTTACTTCGTAGCCGAGCTGTCTGCATCCAGGAAAGCTTTATAAATGATTTTAAAGGAGTCATCCTTGATAGTCTATTTTCCTATAATTACTGTATATCAAAAACATCCTTTAAAAGCATGCTTATGTTTGATTTCATTTGCATCTCAGTCATGATGACGATGGAGCGCAAAGCCTTTTAGTTTCACAAGTTGAGAGCAGTCTGTCGGTTACCATTTTGCAGCTTTGGCTTTCAGGATGATGGCCCTCCTGGGTGGATGGTTGGAGCATCGCTGGATGACAACAGGTGGACAGCAGGGGGCGCTCTGTTCTCTGCACATCCCTGTGGGGCTTTAATGGTGCCAATGCTGAGCAGGAAAAGCTTCCTCAGTTGTTGAAGGTCCGGTGTTATCTGGTGGATGAGCGGAAATGTTGGACACTGACGCTTTGGCCAAGTTTTTTTTGTTTTTGCTTTTTGCTGTGCTGACAGAATCAAGTCCATTTCACCACGTGTTATTTTCTTTAAAGAGAACATTTGACTCCTCCGTACTCTGCCATCGCGTGAGGAGCTTCAGAACGGCGTTAACACGACACAAGCCGGTGTAAGAACTTTTGCTGATAGGTGAGCTGAGTTTCATTGCGACCAGAGTTGCTGCATAAATATGGCAATCCACAATCATCATTACCAGTAGAACTGAATGATAGAAGTATGATGCGTTTCATTGTGATTAGGTTTCTGTTTTGAAAAACTGTAGATAAACATAAATCATGTTTAAAGAAAAAGAGATGATTCATTTTTATAAATCAATACTCGCATTATTGTGTAAATATTATGGATTTATTCTATTTAAATGGGTCTCTGTTGTTGTTTTTGCAGTTGAATTACAGATCAAATGTTCCATTCAGTCAAAAAAAAGAAAAGAGCAATTTAACTGAGGAAAAAGAAAAACACAATTCACAACTTTGCTGACTCTGTACTTTTGGGACTTTTCTCTCTTTTCTTTCTTTTTAATGGACTCTAAAAGCATCTACTTGCTGAAACTAAAGCACTTCCAGACACCAGTGACTTTTGGGTCAAGGTTTTGTTCTCCAGAGATGACTAAACAAGGACCCCACTATCCAGGCATTGAAGTCAGGCATATTTTGTACAAAGTTTCTGTAAATTCCAATTGTAATATTTCATAATGACTGTAAATATCTTGTGTAATGATTGTCAGCAATTATGAAGATGTATCTAAATTAAATTAAATCTCAATTCAGTCTATCACTTCAATAACAGAGTACACGGGTGGCGGTTTTATGTGTCCTGGACGAATGTGTTCACGATGACTGCCTGTCGGGCTCATGGCTGATTGGGTGTCTGAATGAGTGAGTGAACAGCTAAACCCGACGCAGAGTGAGTGGGCAAGCGAGAGAAGCGAATGTAGGGGTGAACAGAGAGATGTGAGGGCTGCAGCTGGGGACTATTGGCTGCATAATGGATGGAGAGGCAGAGCGAGAGGCCGCAGAGGCGGTCTGGGCTCGGCTGGGGTCTGAGCGGGGCCGAGCGCCGGCCCCCGGCCTTGGGGGACATTAACGCAGAGAGCCATAGATATGGAGGCACTCTGTGGACTCAACTGTGGCCCGCTGGCTGCAGGGGCCAGAGCGCCTGCTACAAAAGCAAAGACAGGAAGAGAAGGAAAATAAAGGGCAAGAAAGAGAGCCATCCATCCATCCATGCCTCGACCTCTCCCTGCATCCTCCCCTCACTCGGCAAACCCACTGCACTGCACTTTCTCCCTGACCTGACCACTGTTACAGCCCTTAAATGGGATGCTATTGAATATTTGATGGTGCAAAACACTGAATATTTAAAAAGGGATTTTGTTCCAGCAGGGACTAATGTGCAGCTAATGTTTGATTTTGAACTTAAACGACCAGAAGAACACAATGAGATACCAACGGAAGGAGAATGTTTTAACTATCTGATGAACATTTATGAGTCACAAATAAGGATAAAAGCAGGAAATGAGAATTTTGAGATTGTTCAATGGTTACCTTAAATACACTGTTTCTGGACTTTTTCTCATTGAGCTCAGGAAAAATGGAGGACAGTTATTTATAAAAATAAAAATCGTAATTTTTGTCTTAAAACCACTGTGATGTCTGATGTGTGTTGCGGTTTACGGGGCTATAGGGTTACGGTTCTGGAGAGTTTGTTTTTGAGATGACAGAAGAGACCCAAATAGGACTGAACTGAATGTGGCTTGTGTGTGTGTGTGTGTGTGTGTGTGTGTGTGTGTGTGTGTGAGTGTGAGTGTGAGTGTGTGTGAGTGAGAGAGAGAGAGATGCCTCTGGGTGTAAAAACTCTAAGTGCAATACTACCTAAAAAGGCAAAAGGGTGTAAAAACTGATGTAACGCGACATGTAACCTTGTTCCAGGTTCCTCCATGCATTGGTATGAATCAGCTCTACATTACTGTTCCCCGTCACTATAACAGATGTATTATCCCACTACAGTAGACCGATGGTTTGTGCTAAATTGGCCCTCTCTCTCTCTCTCTCTCTCTCTTTCTCTTTTCCTCTTTTCAAAAAGGGCATTAGTGTTGACATGTAAGAGAGAGAGGGGGGGGGGGAAGGCAGATGCTTTCTACTTTGTAGTGTTTCCATGTCACTGGAGTAATTAGGAATGCACAGACCTCTGCTCTGTGGAACCGTGTGTATGTGTGTGTGTGTTTTGTTTCCAAGAGTGTGTTTTGTCCCTGTGTGTGTGTGTGTGTGTGTGTCTGTGTGGACTCACAGCTGCGCCACTGTGCAGTCGGCGTGCCAGCCAAGCCAAACCTAGCCAGAGCCGACTGGGACGGGTGAGAGGGTGAGTCTGGCACACTCGCGTCACGCCACTCCCCTGCTATGCACGAATTCGGATGGAAAAACACGCCGAGCCACCCAGCAGAGATGAACCCGCCCGTGTTAGCTATTCAAGGGCAAAACAGGAAATCATTTACATTTTTTTTTTAGATTGATAATAAATCACCTGCAAGGTCGAGCATGGCATCCGTTAAAAAAAAAGGCTCATCTATCTCCATTTGGAGTCAATTTACCATTAATGCCTCTATATGCTGTGCATCAAATACTAACTAGCTACATATAGTTTCATTACTATGGCTGTGACTGTGTCGGAAATTTCCATTTAAGCGCCATAAATGAGTGACCCCGTGCAAATTTGGCCTGTTTAAACAGGTTTTGCAGCCTGCCCTAGAAAAGACAACATATGTCAACACCAGGAAGTGGAAGGCGTCCTACATGCATGCCATCTGTGCTAGAAGATGCTTTGTTGGAGTCCGTCATACGTGAGAGTCTCACACATACATGACAAGTCATGCCGAGTCATTCACCCTATTCTGTACAGACCTTTTCAAACTTAACAACATCCTTTGTATTTCTTGTTGCAATGTTTGTTAATGCAGTAGCTGACAGGAAGTAAACGTGGATCAAAGCTGTTACCCTAGCAACAGAATGGCAATGAAAAGGTTTATAATCGTGATCAAACTTTCAGATCTATCGGCAAGAAATCTTTCAGGCTTCTGTAGCTGACCTCTGACCTCTCAGTGGATGAAGGGAGAGTGAACATGCATGCACCGATAAAGAATTATGCTAATTACTATCTTCAGTCTTATTAAGTGTCTTTAAACATCGTGGACTGTATTCTCCATCTGTATACTCCTGAATGGGGTGTGTATGTTCCCTCTGCTGTGTTCATTCACACTCTGAAGACTCTTCATATATGTTTGCCCCGAGCAGTCGTAGCGCTCTGCTCGGTGTTGTGTTGTCAGTTCAAATCTCCTTATGACCCACTGCACCAATTTTCTGCTCTGCAAATATTAGATTGTCAGCTGTGCATACCATATTAGTGTATTTCTTTTTTTTGTGCTTAATTTTCAAGGACAAAGACTACTATACTACGCAGGTCACTGACTCATAATTCTGCCGTATGAAGGACTTCAAAGAGTTGGTTCAATGATTCTCCTGAAATGAGATTATTGACAGCAACGTTAAAGTCAGCTGAGTCACTGGAGCACCTTCAGCTGAATTTCTGACTGCAATCAGTTGCCTTATTTCCCCTCTCCTTGAGGCTTGAACGGCTCCAGTGCAAGGAATGCAAACACACCTGTCAATGCAAAGGGCGGACTCAGAGGAGGACTAGGTGTGCTGTCATTTGTTTTAACCTGGCATTAGGCCTCACCGCAGAGAGAGACTCATTCAAGGAGAGGATGGGCCTGCGGAGAGTCTTTTCAACCCACAGGAGCTGAAAGAATTGAGAGGATGGGAAGGAAAAGTTGGTAAGAAGAGGAAGAGACAAACAGAAGTTGCAGCCATGACGTGGAGGAGCCCTCTGGCCCTGTTGAGGGATTCTCTGAGAGGTCAGAGGGCGCGGGACAAGGACCTCCGCAACTTGGTGTCCAATCTGCCTTACGAGGGCCTGGAGAAGGCGAAGCAACCCAACCGCTACTTCCCCAGCAACGCCATCAAGACCACCAAATACAGCCTCCTCTTCTTCATCCCCATGAACCTCTTTGAGCAGTTTCACCGTCTGGCCAACATCTACTTCGTGGGCCTCGCTATTCTGAACTTTGTCCCCATGGTGAACGCCTTCCAGCCCGAGGTAGCTCTGATCCCCATCTTGGTCATCCTGTCTCTGACGGCCCTGAAGGACGCCTGGGAGGACTTCAGGAGATACCAGTCGGACAGGAAGCTCAACAACACGCCGTGCTTCATCTACAGCAGGTAACTCAGAAGACAATCACGTCCTGAATATAGAAACAGTGCAGTTGTGCTGTTCACGCATGATGTGGAAACACACACGGTGCCTCCACACATCTGTGTTTATGATTCTTATCATCCAGCGTGTCTGTGTGAGTGTGTAGATCTGTGTGATTGTGTGCTGTGTGTGTTTCACCTCCTCTGCGTTTCAGCACCCCGTGAGAATTTTTGACTTAGAAATAGAAAATGTGTGGGAGATTATTCCTCTTTTGAAGAGCCTCACAACAATATCTCTCACCATCGCATTGTGCACATTTGATGAAATCCTCATCTGGGTGTTGCGTCAGCAAAGACAGTACGGTTAGCGGTTATCTATTTTTGAATTACTGGTGAAAAATGAATAATTCACAAAGGAGGATAAACACTGTCATTTCCAACCCTTTCACTGCTGGAGTGGAGGGGGAACAAGAGGAGGAGGAGGAGGAGGAGGAGGAGGAGGGGATGTGGATTTCCTCTGGATGTGATGTGATGAATCCTCACACGTTCAACCTCTGGAAGGGTTTATCATTAACCAGCAGTTGCTTGCTTTCAAATATCCCAGGAAGAGTCAGCAGGGATGCTGGGAAGTGCAGCTTCAGCTGGGGCAAAAGCCTGCACCATGTGTGTGTGTGTTTAATATATTTGTGTGTGTGGTAATAGGGTCCAGTGCAGACCCCAGATGGAGCATTTCGGACACTTCGGAGGACGCACCGGTCCCTCTGGGCCTGTTAGCGGACACTTGTCGTCTCCGCCTCACGCAATCAGATAAACAGCAGTTGAGCCATGGCGAGGGGGCTCTCGTGGGTCTCTTATTGCTCGCTGGGTGGGGATGCTAAAGCTCCATTTTGGGCTTGTAAAGATTAGAACAGAATCGATTGGCTGGGATTTCTTTGAAGTATACAAATGTTTCCAGAAGAAGCTCGAGAATAAATTTCAGGCTTCCACACACTTCCTCTTTTGCTCCATCTAGGTGAAGTTTATCCATCTGACAGCACGAGGAACACGCAGCCTTGCAGTGCATGTAAAGGTCCACGTGGAAGGCTGTCAGATGAGCGGGATTTAATTCATCAGACCTTTTCAGATGCACGTCCTTATTTCCCATCACCCTTCACCCACATGTTGTTTTCACAGAGGTGTGAAGTGTGTCTGTTTGAGCACGGTGTGCCTTATCTTCAGGGTCATCTCATCTATCTTGTCTCTATCTCTAAACTCCTGTCAATCCACCCGCGCTCAAAGGTATCGAACACAAAACATGCCGACTATTAATTATGCTGATTGATTCCTAAGTCATGCTATTATATTGTTAAGTCTAATTTTATCGTCTGCTGCTCACTGCAGAACATTAAAAACCAGTCACCACACCTCACAGATTGGTCCTGTGACTGTTGTTTTAAGAGTCCTGAGAGTTCAGTTCATCCACAGTACATGTTGTATGAATGTGACTCGTATCACCCCTACTATCAAACCAAACAGGTTATCTTCAGTGGCACTTTATTGCTTAAGAATTGTTTTCTCCACAAACTACTACATACTCAGAGGCTTTATCACAAAGACACATCAGGTAGCCAAATTCACAAGAGCAGCAAAATTGGATAATTAGACAAAGACAAAAATTAGACATTTTTGAAAATATGTTTATTTCTGGCAGAGTTAGGCTATATGAGTAGATTGATACTACTCTCACATTTGTCAGTTAGCCAACATATGAAGCTACAGCCAGCAGAAAGTTAGCTTAGCTCCGTGTCAGCACTGTTGTTTGTACTACAGTTAGCGCTGTTAGCACCGTTAGCTGCTAGCTGCTGGCTCAGCTGTCGCCATGCCAACCGTTGAAAGGCAGATATGCTCTGAATTTCGAATTTTCCACCTTTTCAATGCTTTACTTGGGGTTACGTACTGGACTACTGATATTTCTTTGCTCAACTGGTGTAGACTTATGGAAGTTTAGGCCTCCAGTAAAACTGTAAATTATTGTTATTAATCTTCTGCTATCAATATTACATGCTAATTAGTGAGCTTTTGAGGTCTGGTAGGTGGATTTTGTTACCATTTAACAGAGCCGAGCTAGCTGTTTCCCTCTGTTTCCAGTCTTACAGTGTGTTCCAATCCACGTACTTCTGGAAGTACACTTCAATGTAGTGCACTGTGTGCACTCTGTACTTAGTTGAGTAGTGCGTACATTTCAACGGGGTAGGGTCGGCTCAAATCGAATACTCTGCGGCGCCCTTACCGGAAATGACGATCGCAACATTTCACCGCGGCTCGCTACCGCTCGCTACCCGCCAAAATATCTTCTTCTTCTTCGGGGTTTTACGGCAGCTGGCACATGATCTGGCATCTATAAGGTACGTTGTTCAGCTCCGCAAAAGCTCCTGCATCATCTGCCGCCATTTTCACGTTTGAATGGTGGTCGTGGCCCCGCCCCTTCCGCTACGTGGCCATGACGACCGTTGAGGGTGAGAAGTGTCCAGCGTTCCACACTCAACGATTTGACCGTTTTGAGTACAACATCCGGGTACTAAGAGTGCACTGCATTTTGCCGTACTTCACAGTGTGAACGCACTTATGCACTCAAAATAGTAAGTGTAAGTACAGAAGTACGCGGATTGGAACACACTGCAAGCTTAGTGCTAAGCTAAGCTAAGCTAATCAGCTTTTGGCTTTAGTTTCATAACGTTATTTACCGTTCAAACATGAGAGTGGTATCAAACTTCTCATCTAACTCTCGGCAAGAAAGCAAAAAAGGCCAAACTGTGTAAGTGTAGAATCGCTGACATACATTTTAACGCTTTCTGATAATTAGGGATGCACCAATACAGATACTGGATCGGATATCGAGCTGATACCGACTCAATCGGTGACATACATTACACACTGGAATTCTAATTCCTGTTTAAGGTTTGACTTGTCATCACTACTGATAATGAAATGTACTCTATGCAATGTGAGAACACACAATACACTTCTTAGAAAAGGACTTCCCATAACGGGTACCTGTCTATTTAGACAGCCTGACATACATACATTTTTTTTGACAGGAGAGAATATTTGTGCAACCTGGTAAGTATACACTAAGCACAATATACTAAAAATACAACCCTCCCTCCTGGCTTTGTTTGAGGCGAGGTGTGGTGTTATGTGGCAGCCACCCGATCAGGTCCTACATGCAGGGCAGCATGCCTGCAGCACTCTGTCACTCCCCGTCAGCCAGCTTGACGTGCAGGCTCAAGCCATAAAGCATGTGGCTCTCTGTGAAGGCTCACCCCCTGGGAGCAGCCGCAGCTCATAATATGTACCTGTTCCTCTAAAAGGTTCCTCATTCTGAAGGACACGAAACACATCTGGGCCGCTCTCCAAAAACAACATAATTGATTTTTCAGTTGGTCGTATTGTCTATTCCCTGACTTAAGCAGCTGCTGTGATTTTCTTTATCCATAAGGAGTGAGTCGATATTTCATTTGATTGCATAAACAGACAAAATACACCCACTGTGCCAATATTGTTAATAAATGTGACAAAAATCAATATAACAGCCACCCAGGGACTTGTGTATCTTTATGAAATGATCTGTAATGACTGTTGGTATCTGACATGTCTGATTTCAGGAAAGAGAAACGGTTTATGGAGAGGCGTTGGAAGGATGTGCGAGTGGGAGATTTTGTGAAGGTGGTTAGCAATGAGATCGTCCCTGCAGACCTCCTGCTCCTGCATACATCAGACCCCAACAATGTGTGTCACATAGAGACGTCCAACCTGGATGGAGAGAGCAACCTGAAGCAGAGGAGGGCGATGACTGGCCTCTGCATCTCGGTGAGGAATACCTACTACTTCTAGGTTTCATTTCTCTACTGTGTTTATTATTCACAGCCCTTCTATCCCCATTCCTTCTGTGCTGCCTCACCTCTCCTCCTTGTGATTGATGTTTAACACACATAACATTTCCTGATCATCTACGGTTACTGTGGATCATTATAGTAGGTCAAAGCCTTTCATAACGGACAGAAAACACAAACCTGTTGGATTACATATCTTACATAATGCATATTTTTAGACCACAGCTGTCTTTTCGTGTGTGTATAATAATCACTATGTCAGTCTGGAAGTGCAGGTTAAGTTACCTTTAAAACGTTTCCATTCATACTGTAGTCCCTTTGTACCTCCTCTCATTTCCCAGGACCCTGAATTTGAACCTGAAAGCTTCAACAGCCTTGTGGTGTGTGAAAAGCCCGACAACAATCTGAATCATTTCAAGTGTTATGCGTGAGTATCAAATACACAGATCACATGGATTCCCCAAACAGTTCCTTTGAGCCTTTCAGAGCAGCCGAGCAAAACTAATTCCAACCCACTCGCTGCACTTTCTGATGCCACCAGAGGCATTATTGGGGCTGTAATAGACTATAATCGATTTCCTCGGGCACCGCAGCTCTTACAGCTGGTCTGCCCATGCTGTCCAGCTATGGCCGTAAAGCAGGGGAATTGCTAATGGGGAATATATAAGCAGTAATGAATATCTAACAAGATCTGACAGTACAAAAGAGGTTTCTCACTTTCTCCTGCTGCAGAGAGAAACCTGATAAGGACAAGGTGGGCGCTGGAATAGAGAGTCTGCTGCTGCGAGGCTGCACAGTGAGAAACACGGACAACGCTGTTGGCTTCGTGGTATACGCAGGTATGGTCTCCATTTTCTCAGCTGCTTCACTGCTTTGACCTTGAGCTTTTAGTGTTTCTGTCCAGGGCCGTAGCCAGGAGTTTAGAAGTACGGAGGTCGTGAGTCCAGATTTCCCCATAACAACTCCACCCAAATGTTTGACTCACTACCAACCAAACTATGTAAAAAAGAAATGTAATTAAGGCTAAAGTATTTTTTGCATATTCAGCCATGTAAATGTTAAGTTATACTTTCTGTACATTTTGCCACCCTACATTATGATCTGCTGCAGGTGTGTAATTATGGTGCAGAATACACTAAATTCCTTTAATTTAAATTAGAATTATTATTTTTTTTGCATGCTAACATGCTGATGTTTAGAAGGTATACTGTTTACCATGTTCACCATCTTAGGTTAGCATGTTAACATTTGCTAATTAGCACTAAACACAAAGTTAGTTTTCAAGTATATGGTCAGAAACCAAAGTATTAGACAACTTTTCAACTATTTTGACCTGATAATGACGCTATGTGAAGAGTTAAAGGATCAAAAAAATGTATAACAATGATGCATCATCTGGGAAAATTTTGTGCTAATCCATCAAGTAGCTGTTGAGATTTTTCACAGGATAACTGAAAAGTTTGACCTGCTGTTGTTGTTAGAAGTAAAGTCAGAGGATCATCAAAGTCAGTAGGATTCATCCTGTAGGGACCGCAGATGTCTGCGCAATCTTTCGCAGCAATTCATCCAATAGCTGTTGAGATATTTCAGTCAGGAAGTGGTGGACTGACATTGCAATGCCCAGATCCACACCTGAATCAGTCTTAAAAACATGTGTTTAATATGTGGAATATTAAACCCCCAAATTTCCTGAAATATTACAGAGAACATGACCTCCTAGTGCCCTGTTTCTTGTCCTTGCATTAGCTGACCCAGCATGAGCTCATATTTTAAGATATAATGATCCATTTCCCTTCCATACTGACCATATGGAGTGTCTGTTGGTAACTGAATCAACACCTTCTGATCCCACCTTTAAGGCCATGAAACCAAGTCCATGCTCAACAACAAGGGGCCAAGATACAAGCGCAGCAAACTAGAGCGGAAGCTGAACATAGACGTCATCTTCTGCCTCTTTCTCCTCCTCGCCATGTGTCTCGTCGGAGCACTAGGTCAGTAATGAATTACATAACCATAAAATCACTACACAGACTGGTTCATGATTAATGATTTTACATTTATGAGGGGATGTTTAATTTCCAATATTAAGAAGAAAAAAAAACAGTTTGGCCACAGGCCCAAAACACATACAAGGGAAACGGGGAGGAGATAGGGGAAGGTGTGGTGCCAAAAGTAGCTTTCTTCCCTGTGCGACAGTCGGTGTGATTAATTCCCCTGTCCTCACACGTGCAGGTCACTTCTTATGGCGGCAGGCGCTGCCGGTTGTGCCCCCTTACCTGGTCCCCGACAGCAACGGTCACCTGGACAGTCCCAGTCTGTCTGGCTTCTACATGTTCTTCACCATGATCATCCTGCTGCAGGTGGACAAGTCTGACTGTGTGTATGAAAGAGAGGATTTATTGTGTTTTTCTTAGTTTCTTAAACTCGCCTCCCATCTCCTTTCTCCTCTAATATCTTTTCATTCATCGTCTGTTGTCCACTTTACTCTCACCTCTTCATTTTTCCATCACTCCACTTATCACTTGTCTTCCCATCACCTCCTTTTCTCTCCTTTCTCTAATCACTTCTTTCTCGCTCTCTCCTGTCTCCCTTGTCTATATTTAAATATTCTCCCCACTCCAACTTTTCCTCTCCTCTCCTCTCCTCTCCTTTCCTTCTTTTGTCTCCTCACCTCTTCTTTCCTCTCCTGTTCTTTCCTTTCCTTATTTCCTCTCCTCTCCTCTCCTCTCCTCTCCTCACCTTCAGGTCCTGATTCCCATCTCCCTCTACGTGTCCATTGAGTTGGTGAAGATGGGTCAGATCTTCTTCATCACTAATGACATCGATCTGCACGATGAGGAGACGAACAGCCGCATGCAGTGTAAGGCCCTGAACATCACGGAGGACCTGGGACAGATTGAATACATCTTCTCAGACAAGACTGGCACCCTCACTGAGAACAAGATGGTGTTTCGCAGATGCTCCGTCATGGGCACCGAGTACCCTCACAAAGAGAACGGTAAACCTTCATATTGAGACATTTTATGTAACCAAAATTATATATATATATATATATATACTGTATATATACTCGTGAAACACACAACAATTTTCAGACATAGCCCAATCCCCGAAGTAGCCTAACATAAAAAGGTCTGGATGATCCTACATACTTTCCACTTGCGAAACACTTCATTGCATCACGGGATACCTGAGAAACGTATTACTGGATTACACTCACTTTGACACTAATGTTAGCATAGCACAAAGCAAGATATCACTGGCATATACCAATATTAGCATACTACTGTAACACATTGGCAAACTAACATGTTAGCATGCTAGCTGGAAGCATTACTGTAACAGGCTGACGCCTTTCCGCTGGCCAAACTATACTTTTTGTGCTATTAAGAGTCTAAAAATAGTTGTCTCTTCTATCCACTAATTGATTTCTGCGGTGTTCCAGTGTCACAGGGCCGCTCACCTGGCTGTGGACTTAATGAGATTGAATAATATGTTTTGATTGAGTTGTTTGTCACCTGTTCAGTTGGAATGCACTTCCTGGTTGGCTCTGCAGTGTGAATTTCCAGTTTTGCTGTGTCATGATATTTTTGATGTTGATCTGCATTTGTGACTCTGTCTTGCATGTGTGAAGCCAAGCCTGGATTATTTTCTGTATTGAAATTTGATCAGACAGAATACGAATATTAAAATATAGTGGAGTTAAGGCACAAATTGGATACTTTTTTTGGATTGAATAGGAATTTTTTCCCCCATATTTGTGCTGCCTAGCTTCAATCTGATGTCTGTCTAATTGTATTACTGATCTATTTACCCTGGAGTTGAGTTCTCTCTTTTATAATTCTTCCCAAAGTTCATTTATCTTGGCTAATTGAGGGTTTTTTAGAGGAGCCTCTTATTCTACCTGGGTGGGGCTGTTTAATCCAGGTTTTTAAAGTCCTTAGACACAATTGCATTTTTGGGTAAGGGCTTAACATTTGAACATGATCTAACATATGCAATATATACAATATGTATCGACATGTTTTTTGGGATTTGCAGCCATCCGCCTTGCTTTCCTTGAGGAACCAGAGTCAGAGGAGGAGGTCATCTTCAACCATCCTATACCCCTACAGACCGGATGGTCTATGGATGCTGAGGACCCCAGCATCCCTGAAGACATCCGACATCGCCGTGACATCCGACGCAAGAGCAAGGTCATAGTCAAGGGAAATGCCCAGAGCGATGTGGCCTTCAGCAGTCCGCTGGTAAGATGGCCGCTAAGTGTGGAAGAAAAGGCAGTGGGGTCAAGTTGTGGGATTTGCCCGTCTTGATATTATAATGAAGGGTCACAGGACGCCACCGTGGGGGAAATGCTGGTGATCAAGTTGTTTGCTCATGCAGGATGTGCAGTTGTCAGGTAGTTGACTCAAGGCCACCCGGAGGGGCCCACAAATTAGACTCATTCTTCTTGATTAACAAGTGTCCTTGCAGTTATAATCATGACTGAGTAGCACAAATAAATGGCTCAAAATCAAACATGACAGTGCATTTATATAGTGTGAACTGGCCCACTACAATCAAACCCAATATAGGGAGCTGGGACGGCTACTGAGACATCTCGTCTCACTCTAATGTAAAGGGAAATGAATTATAATGTCCTTATTGAGTTTATGATGATGTCTTCCCACAAAAAGCATTATTAAGAATGCATTTATCAGTATGGAAATGTAACTTTATCTGTCCATCCATTTATTAACTTAGTTATCCTGCTCATGGTGACGGGGAACTGTAGCATATCCCAGCATGGATATTGTGAGAGGCGGGATACATCCCGGACAGGTTGCCGGTCTATGACGAGAAGTATTTTCTGCTTCTTTTCATTATATCTGCTCTCAAATTGGGTAATTAATGTCATACATGTTTCTAATATCTAGAAATTTGAACTTTTAACCTATGACCGCATTCAAAACATTCTGTTCCATGTCTGAATACACACTCAAAAGACCTCAAAGTGTCATTTGCTTACCCAAATCTCACCCATCCTTGTGTCAAAGGGCCCTCATGGTCCCAGTCCCCGCTGCAGATGGCCGAGCTGCTAGGTGTCAGTGATAAGCACATCCATTTTGGCTCAAAGTCGCCCCCGTGTCTGTGACGGGACATATGGTCATGCTGGGCACCATTTGGCACAGACCACTGATGTCACATAAACTGTAAACGTGCACTATAGATTAGTCATCGTCGTCTTGAAATACAGTACAGTAGCTCTGTGTCTATTTTGGTCCACAGGGCAAAGAGCAGAGGCCTGGAGATACAGGCTGAGACAGCAACAGTCTTGTGTCTTTATTCCAGCGAGGCAGCAGAGAGCCCATCGTTGGTTTTCCTCGTGCTGAGTCTCTAACAAAGAAGCATGTTTGCATGAATGAAAACTTCCTTCTGTCCCTTTTGTCCGTCCTGCAATATTCCCTTGCACATGAGCAAACAAAACTGGCTGAAAAGGTTCAAAGCTAAAAACTTTTTCCAATCCTGCCATGTCAAAAAAAGCTGAAAGCTGAGTGTAAGCAAGAAACAGTTTATCAACATGAGCTTTTAATTAAAAAACTGATTAACTTTTACTCCAACAGGAAACTCAGGTGATTCCAGACAGGAAGCTGCTTCAGCAGATTAGCAGGGCAGAGAGCAGCAGAAGCAGCAGCAGCCGGAAGATAGATCCTTACCTGGACTTTTTTCTGGGTCTCGCCATTTGCAACACGGTGGTGGTTTCCATGGCAACAGCTCAGAGACAGAGGGTGAGTGCTCCGTTTGCTGTGGATGGGAAGTAGAGATGGAGGGCACAGTCAGGAGAGGAAAGATGGACGGAGGATTTGTTCTCAGTATGCAAACTTTTCTTCTAGAAAACACTGGAGAATCTGTTAATTGTCTCATTCATTATTTAATATAGATCTATAGACCTGGTGTCCAGCCATTTGGCTGCAGCACTGCTGCAAAATCTCCATAATTTAATCAGTAACACACACAACAATTAAGTTTAAATTCTTCTTATTAACCTCAAACATTTAGTTTAATTTTGAAAGTTCTCTTCAATTGTTTAGCTTCAAGTTTCTGCTCTTTCATCAGTGGTCAGTACTAATTTCCTTTCATCTTTAAAGCCCCAGTTGTAAAGAGTCCTCACTAAATTAGCCACATAGTAAAGCCAGATTTGCAGGGGCAATCAGGGTTGCTTTATTAATTTTAGTTCTCGCTGCTCTCGACTGTGCTGTTCTCAGCTCTGGCAGATGGGAGAAATATGTGGGTTTTCCCTTGAGTTTGTAATTAAAGGTAAAAGCACAAAAAGAAACAGAGTGGAAATGGTTGACAAGGTTTTAAGAGTGTTTTTGTGTTATCACCGTAAGGGCGATATAAAAACACTATATGACATACAAATTTATTTTTCAGGTGAACGTGTTTGCACGCTCTGGTCAGACAACCAACCCACTGGATACTTTGTCCGACCTGCTGAAGTTTGGCTCTCTTCGCCATATTTTCACCTCCTGGCGGCGCGAGCCCAAGAGAGATCGCATCATCTCACAGGACTCAGTTGTAGAAGAAGACAGTTTTAACCCCCCTGTAAAATTAGAGACTGAAGACACCAGCGGGCTCCGAAGATGTTCGCTCTATGCTCAGTCTGCGACGACCTCAGACGATCTGAGCTATGAGGCAGAGAGTCCAGATGAGGCAGCCCTGGTGTACGCAGCCAAGGCGTATGGCTTCACCCTGCTGGCACGCACCCCCGACAGCGTGACGGTGAGGCTCCCGTCCGGGGAGGACCTGGTGTTTGAGGTGCTGGATACCTTGACCTTTGACTACAACAGGAAGAGAATGTCTGTTTTGGTGCGTCACCCAATCACCGACGAGTATGTGTTGTACACTAAAGGGGCAGACTACGCCATCATGGAGCTACTCGGTACACCGTACGCAGGTATGAACAGGGGAACGTGCGTTTACACACATTTATTGCACATTTATTTGATTATTTGCCTTTATTAGTCAATACTGAGATACCCTGGGTCAATTCATGATTCAAAATGAAACAATATAAATAAATCTGTCATATTATTTTCAGAACAGCTCAGTGGGAAGCCGAAAAATATTGCAGCAGGTACTCAGCATCACCTCGACTGCTATGCTAAAGAGGGGCTGCGTACACTTTGCTTTACAAAGAAGGTGCACAATCTGATATACTCATATGTTAATATTTACCAGCATCATTTTCTTATGCTAGAGGAGCTCTGTTTCATCTTTTTCCTGCGTGTGCTGCAGGTTGTGAGTGACAAGGAGTATGAAAGCTGGTCAGTGAGCAGACAGAGAGCTCTGGCTGCTATCGACAACAGAGAGGAGCTTGTTATGGACACTGCTGTGCAGCTAGAGACAGACCTCTCCCTCCTGGGTAACATACATCAGCCCAACACACACATCATTCATAATAAACACTTGAAAAACCTACTGTGCATCTGTGTGATGAGCTCTGTGTTTGAATCATGCCTGACTTTGGATATACGTCCTCCTACAGGAGCGACGGGCATTGAGGACCGTCTGCAGGAGAGCGTCCCAGACACCATCATGGCACTGCGGGAGGCAGGGATCCAGGTGTGGGTGCTGACTGGTGACAAGTCGGAGACAGCTGTCAACATCGGCTATGCCTGCAGGCTACTGGAAGAGGAAGACCTGGTGATTAACATGAGCTGCAAAAACAAGGTGAGGAGGCCGTTGTCTGCCTCACTGAAGGTTGGCTGTTTGACTCAGAGCTGCTTTTCTTCACTGCTTGTGTGAAATGATAAATGGCGGTACATATCTGACTCATTTCTTACTCCACAATTAGAATTTGTTTTGGTAAATCAAACATGAAATGAAAATGGAAAACAAGCTTAATAAGCCAGTTAGCTTAGGTTAGCATAAAGACTGGAAAACAGGGGGAAACACCTGTCCAAAGGTAACAAAATCTGCCTACTAGTAGGTGCTAGGCAACAAGCGGAGAATCCAGGAGGTTACCAGTCCAAGAAATAGTCAGCCACATTTTTTTTACACATTTAACAAACGCAATACAATTGATTAATGAGCTTTAGAGGTGCTTGAAGGGGAATTTTGTTACCTTAGGACTACTTTTCGTAGTTATTTTAACCCAAACCACAATCTTTTCCTAAACCTAACCAAGAAGTTTTGTTGCCTAAACACCACAGGGGTTTGCGCAGGTGCACTGATCGCTAGTGTTGCTGGACATTCGTAGGAAAACGCACGAAAAATAACAAACTAACTTTTCGTAAGATATTATATGAACTGTTGTATGAGGATAGTTGTAAACCAAAGTTGGTATTGATTTGGTGGTATTTTTGAAAATAAAGTAAAATATCATCCACATAAAAACATATTAAATGGGGTGTGTTATGTACTGTGATAGATTCATGATCCTGTGGTTCATGATATCAGATTTAATAGGGCTGTCATTGACAAAATATTACTTCCCAACTTAAATTACAGGTCCTTTTATTTCACAATACAAAATAATATATTATTTATCGCTTACAAATATATTCCTGAATATTTGCGCCACTCAGTAGAATGGAGCTTTCAAATGAATGAATCAAAAGTAAAAAAAAAAAAAAAGACCTGGAGCATTAGAAGCATACAAGCACCACTAACTCACTAATATCACTAATATTTTACATATCACATACAGCTTGTTTCCAAGGACAGCGTTTGCTTTTTTTGATGGTCATTCAGGACAAGTCGTGTGTTTTCCAAGCAGTAAGTTCAGGAGGTTTTTACCTGTGAGCTCGTCTCCCTCCAATTTAAATGGCCAAACCTTTTTTGACCACTTTTACGTTTTAACTAAAGGTCAAACCCTCACATTTTCATCTGAGAAAGATAAGGTGTCAGGTGTGGGCCCTGCTTCTCTGAGGCCATTAATGATCTGGTAGCACAGGAATGAGCCCTTCGTAACAGCCTGACCACGTCTAATCATCCCCGTCCTCAAATAGACTGAAATTACCCATCGGCTCTAACGGATACGCGGGGAGCTTTCTGGAACAAAGGGACTGCCGCGCTCCTCTCAGACGGGACCAGTCGTTGATGATGAATGGAGTGAGATACCCCCAATACAATATCTACTGCTTTCCTATCTAATTACCAGTCTAATATTCAGCCCTCAGGGGAAATACCCCTTTGCTCATATTGGTAATGAACTTTTTTTTTTTTAACCACTGTAACTCGATGACCACCAGAGGGATGCTTTCCCACAATCATCACCCGACCACACCTAATGAAATTTAACCAGCATCAGATAGATGATATAAAAACAGCATGTGACCCAATTTTTTTTCATCATGTCTCTTTTCCTTTTGGCGAAGAGGCTGGAGTTATTTACAGACAACAATGACGAGTCCGATGGGACCAGAGGCTCGTAATTGCTTCTAGTCAGACATCGTGAACATGACTCAACAGCAGAGTGATGTTATGTCTCTTTTACCAGCACATACCATAATCTCTACTCTGCAGCACAGATTGTCTTCAACGTTATGCCTTGTTATGTTATGTTATGCGTTTTGCCTTTTTCTTCTTTTTTCTGGATTATAAGAGATGTCACATCCAAGTTACAATTTATCCTCTAATTTTGTATTTTCTTTAGGTCACCACACTACCTTCTGTGCAGTTCAGTCAAATTAATAGGGCTGCGTATTATAATAGGGCTGCAACTAACAATTATAATTATAAATAAATTATAATTATAATGGATTCATTTGGTAATTATTTGAATAATCTATTAATCGTTTGGTCTATGAAATATGTAACCTGGTAAAAAACAAAAAGCCCATCCCATGTTTCATATAGCCAAAGATGACAACTTTAAGTTATTTATTTTGTTTTCTTAACTATCACATAAAACTAAGAAAAGCAGGAAATTTTCACATCTGAGACGCTGGAACTACAATGGGACTACAAAATAAGCAAATGTCGATGTGTAAGCATATCGAAGTGTCCTTGCGCGAGACACTGAACCCCAAGTTGCTCCCAGGGCGCTTCACAGCAGCCCACTGCTCCTAAATGCTTAGGATGGGTTAAAAGCAGAGGTCAAATTTCATGTACGTATATCACGAATGTAATAAAGTTACATTTTTTTGTTTTCCAGGTCGTGTGCACGTCCATCTTGGACTGCACACTGGAGGAGGTGAGGAGGTACCACAAAGACCCGCGTAATGTGGATACAAAGCAAGACATCTCTCTGGTGATCGACGGACGCACCCTGGCCATGGCTCTGTCGTCAGACCTGCAGGACCGCTTCGTGGACCTGGCGAGGCGCTGCCGCTCTGTGCTCTGCTGTAGAGTCACGCCCTTACAGAAGAGCAGAGTGGTGAAGCTGGTCCGGGAGAAGCTCAAGGTCATGACCCTCGCTGTTGGTAAGAAACTTTTCTTGAGCCATTCGCGTAACTCCAAATGCATTTATCTGGTGACTTTTAATCTATGCAAAACAGAAGAAAGCAGCTGTATAAATACAAGAAACTATAAAACAGTATAACATTAAAGTGACAAAGAAATCTGGTGTTTTTTGCAAGTCTTTGTTTTAAGACTATAGCGGGCCCCTGAGAGCATTTTTGCATGCCAATTTTCAACAGAAAATCAATAAGTTGATTACCATCGCACACTGCTGGGGTACTGTAATTCTTGGATACAACAGGCTTTTTCCACAGAAGACATTATGACATCATCACTGTAGGAAAAGCCCAGGTGTAAATAATCCAATTAATGATGGCTGAATTCCAGTTATCTGCATCAGTTTCAGGGATCCTGCTGTTGTTCATGCCGGCTCACCGTCATGACTTACTGGGACACTTGAAAAGAACAGAGCCATTGTTAATGTCACTAGTAAAACCTGTGCTTTTCTTACTATGACAAGTCAAAATGTCTGCAGACCTAGAAGGAGAAGGAAAGCATAAAGCATTGTATGAGAAAGAAATGGTTTTGTGAGAGGATGCAAACAGTGCTACAGGGGAACAGAAAGGTAATTGAGGTAACTGAGTCATTGAACCTCCTGAGAAATATATTGTTGGACGTTAGACAAGAGCGTGTGGAGATCCTCATTTACCCTGAATAATAAAAACAAACTCATTTCTAACCAGAGCCTAAATATACTGTATATACTGACGCTGAAGGTTTGCTTTCCTGGCAGACTTTACATTTTATATTTGCGTCATGGTGAGACACATCGTCCCATCACTGGGTTCTATAAGGACGACAAATTGAGTTAATTCAGGTCTTGAAAATATAGGCAAAATATAGAAAATAAGAGTGTTTTGCATTAAACTCACGTTAAATTCCCAAAATAAATGCATTTTATTTGTCGTAATGTGTTAAGACAAATAAAATCAGTGGCTTTTAATAAATTTCCTTCTTTTAATAGACTACCGTTGTTAAACTGGTACTCACCGTGTGGTTTCAGGTGATGGTGCAAATGATGTCAACATGATCCAAGCAGCTGATATCGGCATCGGGCTCTCCGGTCAGGAGGGCATGCAGGTCTGAATTGAGGTCTTTATCTTCGAAAAATGTTGTTTGTTTCTTCTGCTGCTCTCACTGTCCAAAACTCGGTGTCATCTGCAGGCGGTCATGGCGAGTGATTTCGCTATATCTCGCTTCAAACACCTGAAAAAACTCCTCCTGGTCCACGGACACTGGTGCTACACCCGACTGGCCAACATGATCATTTACTTCTTCTATAAGAATGTGGTGAGTCTCATGTCTCCGCTGTGTGAATCAACATCTAGCCTGCAGGTTTCTCATCTAATCGTCCACGCTTCGATGTCTTCCCCAGGCCTACGTGAACCTGCTGTTCTGGTACCAGTTCTTCTGCGGCTTCTCCGGCACCACCATGATCGACTACTGGCTGATGATCTTCTTCAACCTGTTCTTCACCTCTGTGCCGCCCATCATGTTTGGGATAATGGACAGAGACGTCTCTGCAGAGACGCTGCTGGGCATTCCTGAACTGTACCGGGCCGGACAGGGTGAAGGGGTCAGTGACGCTCCCGAACGATAGCAGCTACGTGTTCACACAGTTTATGTATTTTTTTTAATGTATTTAAACGTGTGTCTGGTGTTTGTTTAGGAGTACACGTTTACAACTTTCTGGGTCTCCATACTCGACGCCTTCTATCAGAGTCTGGTGTGCTTCTTTATTCCATACTTGGTAAGAGAAACATTTGAATACTCTTGTCTTTGATTAAAGTCGCATCTGTCATGGTGCGTCCTCTGAGTTACCACTTATTTCACCGGTTTTGCCGCTTTTTGACTAAAATTTGACGACATGTGTTTTCCCCCCTCCAGGCGTACCAGGGTTCGGACATTGATGTTTTTACCTTTGGAACTCCTTTGAACACAATTTCTTTATTCACCATCCTGTTGCATCTGTCAATAGAGATCAAAGCCTGGGTGAGTGCTCAACTGATGGATATCTATTTCTAGATATAATCACGCTATATACTCCCAGTGAGCCAAAACTCCCATCATTAAGTAGTTTGAGTCAGGTCTGCATGTGAAAACTAATATGATAATAATAATATGTTAATATAACGTAACATTATTTACATTAATCCACTGTATTTTTAATCGAATGCAATAAAACAGACAAATGGGGTTGTTATCAATATGTCTAATTTCTGTTTTACGCGTCTGTCTTGCAGACGGTGGTTCACTGGGTAATCATGCTGGGCAGCGTGGCGTTGTTCTTCATTATGACGCTTGCCTACAGCGCCCTCTGCGTCACCTGCAACCCTCCATCCAACCCGTACTGGATCCTCCAGAGCCAGATGGCCGACCCCATGTTCTACCTCATCTGCATCCTCACCACTGTGGTGGCTCTGCTGCCCAGGTACCGTCACGGTTATCCTCCCTGTGTCTGTCACACACAGTTGGGGGGGGGGGGGAGTAATTTAATGTGCCCTTGTCATTGTTACAGAGTAGCTTTTATTATGTACTAACAGGTATTTGAATACTTTCTGCCTCGCTCTATTGCATATCTTTGAAGAGCATGTTGGAAGCAGATTGTGGCCGTCCCGTCCATTTTCCTAATTTTCTCCCTACTTTTATCTCCTGTTATATGTACAATTAAATTATTTTTTTTTGAAGAAAAAAGGGGGAAATGTCAACAATTTTCACACTGACATCCACAGGAACTACAACAAGAAACAAATATATGCTTGAGGAGGTCTCTAATCACATATTGTCCTTGGAAAGGCAAGAGTTTATTAAAAGCAGCGTACAGAGGAATTATGGTTATCTTCGAAAGCCTCACTGGCTCTTACAAGTTGACCATATGTAACTAGGGCTGCAACTAACGCTTCTTTATTTTTAAAATTAATTTGTTATTTTTTGTACTTTTACTTAAGTAAAGTGTTGAATGCAGAACTTTTACTTGTAGTATTTCTACGCTGTGGTATTGCTACTTTTACTTAAGTAAAAGATCTGAGTACTTCTTCCACCACTGCTCCACATAGATAACCTGTGATGACGGATCACAAGTGACATTGCTCATTTTTAGGGGTCACTAGTCAGAAAGGTCCGAACCCCTGTTGTAGTCCTCCTTCCACCTCTGTTTAAACCTAATCAACCTCATAATTATATTATTCCTGTATTAATTTGGAGTGTGTATTTGACTCGTGCAGATCATGAACTGCTATGTAATTGTACGGTTGTTGTGGTGCACAGATGGTCTCGGCTGATTTGTAATTAAATAATGTTAATTGTGAAAGTCCAAGGAACGATCTGCACCGCGGCTCGCTCTTCCTCCCGGTTGCCGATGCGTCTGAAAGTGCTGATATTTAGAGGGAATGCTCTGATTTACATCAAAGGGCCGCATATTTTTCACTGGCCTACTTTCTCACCACCACACTCTCTCCCCCAGGTACATGTTTCACGTGCTGAGGAACTCTATCGCCCCCTCCCCGATCGTGCAAGCCAGGCATCTGGACCGGCTGGAGCCCTCCACGAGGGACCAGTGGATGAAGGAGTGGAGGAGCTTCAGGGGCACGGGGCAGGTCAAACGCTCCAGGCCGTCTACCCCACCCACTCCCATCCTGGAGACCCCTGTGGACGATTATCCCGAGTCTGCCACCGCCTATGATGTCGGGGGGGATGAATTCACACTGAAAGTCCTTACTGAGAGGCCTGTACACACATGAGGAACACAGACTCGTTTGCAACTTGAAGGAATAAGATGATTATTTATTCAGAAAATTGTAAATATCTGCCTCTGGATATATCTCAGTATATTTTCATTTTGGGGGGGGGGGGGGGGGTTGGTCTTACATAAATGCAATCAGGGAGAAATACTCTTCCTCTCTGACTTGTGACAAATCATCGATTGGGGTGATGAGTGATAAAAAGTACGTAGGCCCTCTCCTCCTGACTCTCCTCATAACAAGCTGCCATAGTGAACACATAAGCCTGTTACTTTCCTGATGGGTTTTCAGAGCACAGTGGTAACCCAATTAGTCATGCCACCCACCCCTCCAAAACGTGGCACTTTTCCAGAACAAAATGCTTAGCTGGTTTAATATATTCCTCTCACCTAGATACCCTAAACAGTCACAATGCATCCTGTCACTGAGGCCGACACACACGTGTGTGTGTGTGGTTTACAGATTTTCCATTTAATTTGCCTGTATAGAAAAAGATGTTTTTATGCTGTAGGCTGGGCCTGTGACTAGTTGTGTGTAGTTTTTTGTATGTTTGTAAAATTTGCCGTGAAAATACACGTGAGAACAATCAAATTGTGTTTATCCCAAGTGTGTGTGTGTGTGTGTGTGTGTGTGTGTGTGTGTGTGTCATCTTATTTCAGATGTAGCATCAAACGAGCAAAAAACTAAATTCAGAAGAATCAGAAGAAAAAGGTTCCTAAGCTACAAAGTCTGGTGCATTTTTATGTAAATGGAGTGTGCACAAGCTGAATCCACTTGTAAAAAGGGCTGAGTTATCATTGGCATACTTCATTATACAGTAGCAGCTCTGCTTATATAAGGTCCCAACGCCTCCAGTTAGATCATTGCTGCTCTCTAGTGTTGAACATGAAAAGCTGCACAAAGGTCAAAAGGGACAAAGTCAGAAAAAGGCTTGATCATATTATAGCAGCAAGAACATGCAACATTTAAGTTAATTAAACGTATATTTTTTTTTATTGAGAATTAAATACAGCATAAGTAAAAGAAACAGCAGTTACAATGAAGCAGAGCTGAGCAACCCTGTCACTGCTGCACATACAGAAAAAAAACATGTAAACATTTGATATGTGACAAATTAACAAATACAAGGCAAATCTTTACAGCTGTTTTAATGCATCGAGTGTTGCAGTGTGGCACTGGATGCTGGGGGGATCTATTTTATTTAATGCACCAGAACTGTTTTGTACAAAATAAATTTGTACCATGTGGTAAAAAGAAATATATCATGGTAAAAAATGAAACTCAAACTACCAGATGATTGGCACAAAGGCCTCTATGTTGAACATGGTAAATACATCTGGTGTGGAAACCTTCATCTGTTTTAGCCAGTGCTCCTGGATGAACAAGGATGTCCATCTATATTAAAAAAATAAAGTGCATCTGAAATATTTTTTTGTAGAAAAAAAAGAACTCTTCAGTTCTTCATAACTCATCAAAATATGCAAATTTCTGATTAAAACCTGTGACAACAGAACTTAAAACACTATTGGTACTATTACTAACTACAGTATGTGTGATGTCCATTATATTCCAGGGTCCATTTTGTGGTTTGGTTGTGTTTTATCTTATTCTTTTTGGATTACTGAGCAAATTCAGAAGATGACAATAATGACAAACATTACATGGAGATATCTCCGGTGCACCAAGGATGGAGTTTGTTAGGTCAAAATGACAATAGTCTCATCAACTTAGATTTCAGACTATAAACTTAGAACATGAAAAATGGGAAATAAAATGAAGTTTAGCTGTGAAAAAAGAGGAAAGTCAGTATGAATGGTTTAGATGTCTAAAGCTGAGTTCAATATGTTATAGCACCATTTAAAGCCTTTAAATTAAATTCAGATATTTTAACTGACAAGTGAAAACCAAATCAAGATGTTGTTGTAGTTTAGTGGAGCTATTAAAGTCTCCACTGACACAAACATAAATAGACTCGAGTACAAAAGGCCCATTGTGTTTTACATGAAGGTGCGGACTCTTGCTCTGGCTCAACTGGAAACTCTTGTTCTCCCTGTGCTGCATTGTTATAACTATTGTTAGCGCTCTTTCTACCAACGGATGGATGAGTTCAGACGAGGTCTCAAACTGTATCATGGGAAATGTAGGAAACCACTAAAGAGGAGTAGAGGGGGCGAGACTTAGAGCAATGTAGCGATAAGGAAAAGCATTAACATTTCACTACAAAATAAGACCCAGAATTCACTGAACAGCACACACTGATGTATTGTGGGAGATGCTGTTCAGGATAAATGATGAAGTGTGATGCTTTTAACGTAAGCAACCAGCAGATGGCAGATCCACATCCTTTACGCACAATGGCTGAAAGGTTGCAATTCAGACCGTCCTTCACAGACTGAAAGAACCTACTACATCCAAGATTTCACATCACGATATATCTGGATGGAGAGAAAGCCGACAGAAATCGATCTGCTTTTTAAGTAAGAAAGCATTTTCAGTCTTACATCAAATCTACTGCAGGTAAAAATACAAGTGACAGTTTTAGAAATGAACACCGATGACAGAGAAACTGTCTCTCGCCTACTTAGTGTCCAAAAAAACGGCCCATCATCACACTGCGGCCCTCCCCTCTGGCTTTATGTCAGCCTACCAGGTGGGCATCATATCGGGGAACCACATGCGGCCCAGGTGCTTGGACACCTCGCTGTGGATCTGCTCCATGTTGTAACTGCTGTCTGGGATCAACACCTCCTCCATGATGGACAGCTGAGTCAACCTGCCCCCGCACATCTTTACAAACTCCACAAAGCCGCTGCAGGTCACCTCGCACTCGCCCAGCCCGATGGCAGTCAAGCTTTTGCAGCGCTCGGCGATGCGGATCAGCTCCTCGTCCAGGGGCTCCAGGCCGTTGGCGCACACCACCAGCTCCACCAGCCGGGGACAGTTCAGCCCGATGCGGCCCAGCATCTCTTTGCTAACCGTCCGGCCAAAGTACAGGTGGGTGACGGGAGTCCACTCGCGGAAGAAGGGCTCAAACTCCTCCTTGTAGAGGTAGAAGTACATGACGATGTTGACCTTGGGCGAGTGTCTCACCAGAGCCTCCCAGCTGCTCCTTTTGATGCTGTGAAAGTGCGTCTGCCCGGGGTTTTCGCTCACCACGTCGATGCGCAGGTGCTCCAAGTGCACGTGTTTTTCGGAGGACAGGGCGAGCAGGAGCTCATCGCTCAGGAGATGGTAGTTCAACGCCAGCTCCCTGAGTCCGTGGCACTGGTCTGCAACACACAGGATACCTGAGGACAGAAAGACACGTCAGAACATCTGAATGGGAGCAGAGCCTTGAAAAAGGACAAATAATCAGCGTGGCTCTAAGGATGTGCGATTTCGTTCAGTTGGACGGTCCACCACTTTGGTCTATCTAGTCACAAACTGTGCGTTCCAATACCCACACTACCGTATTATTTAGTACACCAGAAAAAGATTTAGTATGTCCCATTACATAGTGTGTCAAATGCAGTATGCCAAAAATACCAGGATGTTCTACTACATCTGGTCGCATTTAGCAGTATGCAAGCCAGCATGCTTCTCTGGCTATTCTGATCCAAAATCCTCTGCGCAGCGGATATATGAGCACAAGCGTCAAAGTTCAAGGATCAATATTTTGACAAAGTAGTATGTCCCAATTATATGCATACTGCATGCAACAGTACGTACTTTGTAAGAGTAGCTGCAGTATGTATTAAAAGTAAAGTATGTGATTTGTAACGCCAAAGTAAAGCAACATGGAGCATCCTGGTGGCCTACATTAGGGATTTAATACACTGACCCTGTGCTTGTACTTCAAGCCCGGCCAGCAGCAACACTTGTTGCACATCATTCCCCCTTTCTCTCTCTTCTGGTTTCTGGCCCACTCTCTACTGTTGCTGCTGAATAATAAAAGCAAAACAAGAAAATCCGCTTTTAAAAAAAAGCACAGTGACCTGCTGGGGAGACGTGAGGACAGCTGCTCATCTTCAGCAGCTTCAGGGTGTCGCTGTTGTTGGCGACCAGGACCTTCAGGGACGGGTCGTCCACTGGCGTATCATCAATCTTGATGGAGGACAGGGACTTGGAGTTGACAAACACCACTGTCAGTGCAGACACAAAGTGGGCCTGAGGTGGGACAAACAACGCTGATTAAACCAGAATGTCTTATAACAAATAAATGAGCAGGATTTGGGCAGAATGATTACAGTCTTCAGATTGACGTGCAATCGACAGACATGATGTGACTGATCCATCTCTTTATGACAAACACTGCAGCAGTGGAAATGTTGAGGTGTGCGTTCTGAAGCACAGGCAGTCTCTCACCTGAGACACATCCATGAAGCTGGGCCGTGCCGTGGAAATCAACCCCAGGGTCTTAATGGTACAGTTCACCAGCTGGGAGAGGATGTCACAGGCCGCTTCTGCAGATTCTGTGCAGCTATCCACCTGAATTACCAGCAGTGATTCAACATTTAGGTAAAAAAATACACACAAAAATGAGGATTGGAAAGACGTAGGTGCGCTGTAAGAATAATCCTGGATGTGTTAAGCCCACTAATGCCAAGGCAGCTGATGCGTCATGATCAATTCTGCAGCAGGTGGTTTGGATTAAGGAGGCCACATATTGTTTTCGAGGCATCTGTGTGAGGAGGAGGTGAAAGGATAGGTGAAATGGGTGACAGCAGGGAAGGGCTCTTACCTTGAAGCTGACGTACTGTAGGTGCTGGGCATGCCTCTTGATGATCTGCTGAATGAGGTCAGGGTGAGTGGAGCGCAGGTAAGACGTAGCCGGCTGATTAAGCTCGAACTCAAACCTCCTCCACAGATCGGGGGAGTGAAAGACGTCATTCCAGCAGCGGCACACGGACGAGGCCCTGGCCCGGTCCACCAGGGACAGGTGCTGGAAGATCTGCAGGACGACGTGATGGGGCAGGTTACCCCAGTCCTCCGCTGAGGTCAGGGTGAAGCCGGACGTCCGCCGCTTCCGTCTTTTAGCCCTCTCCTCGTGGGAGGGGAAGAGCTGGCACTTTGACTTGAAACCTGTCCTTCCTCGTTTCATTCTGAAACAAATCAGCACACAGAGGGATCATGAGATGTTCAAAGTTTAAATGCAAACAGCAAAATGATCCATGCACAGTGTTGTACATCAGTATAACTGTTGGTTTTTGACCTGAGAGTCACAAATACACTCTCAGGTTGTGGCTGAAATCAGGCAAAATTTTGTTAATTTCACCTAAAATAAGGTTAGTTTCTCTCTCCCTGCCTACATAAAAAATAGTAGTTATTTAATAACTAGACCTATACGTTACACTTTCATTAAGCATATTATCACTGCTTGTCATTTCTGGTTTTAAGGATAAACATCTCCAACTCTCTGGAATCCTTGTTTTTAACCCCATGTCTACTAGCAAGTTAAATTTGAATCAGTATCATTACTGAAAATGTTTGTTTTTAATATTTTTACCAGATTTTTTAACACACTGGCTGGAATTGACTCTAATAAATCAATAATAACTGTCTATTAAACAAACTGCTAATTCTATTAGACAATTATAATTAATAAGTCTACCACCAATTTCAGTGAAAATACAAAATGCACCTCTCATGTTCTTCTATCGTTCACTGAGTTAAAAAAAAAAAAAAAACTACCACTTATATCACCCAAGCTTGCATGCATGCTGATATAACCTGCACTGAAGCCTCTAGCAAATACTGTCTACCGATGGATATTGAATAATAGCAAACTCACCTCAAAGCACTTGTTAAAACACAAATGAAAAGTGATGCTGAAGCCTTTTTTTACAGAGATTTTCCTGCAGTCTTGTGGAGGCAATCTTTCACTCTCTCCCAGGATAAAGTGATGTAATCTCTGTACGCATGCATGAACCACCAGTGTGAAATGTCACACTCATTAAGTTCATAACTGGGGACTCATATTTTCCACAGCATTGCAGTCTTTATCTGAATGTGAGCTGACAATATATTTTTTTTAATTTAAGAATCATCATTGGCTCCTGCTTATTTATAAAAGTCTTCTAAATAGAGTTTAATTTCATGTATCTTCACTTCACTAACCAGACCTGCTCTGTTGTGAGGCTTCAGCTACAGGTTTCAAACAGCCTGTATAGTCTGTTTTCAGCTAGGTTGGTCCAGTCTATAAATAACAATTTACAACATGTTTTGAAGCTTGATACTCTGGTGACTCTTCAGACAGCTCTTTAAGAGCACGATTAACACTATAGATGAATACAGTAGGCTACTACTTAATATTAAAACCTACTAATTGGACTGAACTGAGCTGAACTGAATAGAAAAGCACCACCTGTGGCGCCAGCTGGACACGTTTACGCAAATCTGGACGCTTTGTGAGCATAACAGACCCAAATAATTTCAAACACAGAAAAAACAAACGCCAATAAAAACACGTTGTTACTTACATGAACGGCTCACAAACAACACTTTCCTCTTGGTTTGGTGAGGAGACAGCGTTCACTGGGATCCATGGCTGGAGATGACTGGAGAAATGCTGTGTGTGGCTGCAGCTGATATAGGACGTCAGCAGCAGCAGCAGCTCCCATAATAAGCTCTCCTCTCGGCTTTAGCGACAGCTTGACGGGCGCTGCCTGGACACGTGAGAGGGAGAAAACATGCATCTGCTCGGCTGCATCTCCAACCACAACACCACCATCACCACCACCACCACCATGCCTGCAGAGATATAGAGGGGATATCTGCATGCTCCTGTGTGTCCTTATTAAAGAGAGTTCACATTTGCTTTGACTCATTTATTTACACCAGTGTGCGTGTGTGCGTGTGTCGTGACCCATGAGCTGAGAGCACAAGATAGCCTACTATGTGCATGTGCACTTGGAAAGTAGGTCAGTCTATGCGTGCTTGTGTGTGTGAGAGAAATGTAAAAAATGGCCATTAATAATCACAGATTATTTGCAGAATAAATAGGCCTACCATAATGTTTAATAAATGCTAAACACTTTATATACAGTCAGTAGAAAGAGTATTTTATTGCAAGGTTAATGCTCTGCCACACACTTTAATATGCTACTCTAAAAAAAGTAAGCACAACTACAAGCCAAGTATACCTTTCTGTAGGCCTATAAGGCAAGAATACTTAATTATACTTTTCTTAAGTATATCTCGATCAAAAGTTTAGTACAAGTAGGCCTATAAGCCACATATAGTTTTCTGTATACTTGTCAGTATGAGCCAAGTATATTAAGACTTTTCTGTATACTTGTCAGGATAAGCCAAGTATACTTAGACTTTTCTGTATACTTGTTAGTATAAGCCAAGTATACTTAGACTGTTCTGTATACTTGTTAGTATGAGCCAAGTATACTTAGACGTTTCTGTATACTTGTCAGTATAAGTCAAGTATACTTAGACTTTTCTGTATACTTGTCAGTATAAGCCAAGTACTGTGTACTTAGACTTTTTGTATACTTGTCAGTATAAGCCAAGTATACTTAGACTTTTCTGTATACTTGTCAGTATAAGTCAAGCATACTTAGACTTTTCTGTATACTTGTTAGTATAAGCCAAGTATACTTAGACTTTTCTGTATACTTGTTAGTATGAGCCAAGTATACTTAGACTTTTCTGTATACTTGTCAGTATAAGTCAAGTATACTTATGAATATTTTTGTTAAGTATATCTCTGATAAGTACATAAAAAGTAAACTGAAAGTAAACTCTCTTATTTTAAGAGAAAAAGAAATATACTAATAGCACACTTGAATAAACTTCTTTTTGGTAAGGGGAATAGAAAGTGAAGTAGGCCTACAGTATTATCCTGAATACAGTGAGCTTACATCCTGGGGGAAAACTGTAGGCTACTTGTGCTTTAACAGACAGGATTTTTTTTATTGTTGCTTCTTCATGTTTGTATTTCCTTGTCCTGTGGCTAATTAAAGCCAATACAAACACTGTTCGAGGCTATTGTTTGTGCTTCTATTGATGCTCGCCTATTGTTTGTGTTGATGGATGTCTTTGTGTCCAATGGATCCTGCACACTGACTAGGAGGATGTCTGGAGGAGTAAATCAGCCACTATACTTCTTACAGGCTCATTGGGTTTTTGTAAGATATTGCATGTATGTGTATGCATTTCCTGTATGATCATTGTTTTGCATTCATAAGCACAATATAGCAGTAGTCTTTTGACAGCAGGTTCCCATAATGCAATTGCTCTCACTGTTAAATATAGGTAAAGACTTTATGATTATGGTATGAACATGTGCACTTTTACAGACTTGGCAGCCCTGATGTTGTTTTGTGTGTTTTCCATTTTGCATACTTGTGTGTGTGTGTGGCCATTTAACCCACCTTTGCCATTTAGTGTGACAAATGTTTCCCATATAGTTTGTCATTTATCATGTCATGATTACTACAAAATAAAACTCCCAGTTAGCAGATGGTGTTGTAAACACTGTTTATCAGTATCATATAATCAATGATGCATGGTGCATGGTGACAGAAAAGCTGTTAGTATTTGGCGAGCCATGATCAGGAATGCAAAAGTGAAGATGTTTGAAATCAGGTTGTGCAAGTCATTCTAGTTTCCCCTCTGCATCTTTAGACCTTCAAAAGCATGCAGCTGTGCCTCAAATATTAATATAACTGACTCCATGTTTTTTCCACAATATGTAGGCTACTGTTAAGAGGAAGTGTTTATTGTTAATTTGGAACCCCATTAGTTGTTGCCTTGGAAACAACTACCCCTCCTGGGAATCTCGATTAGGAGCTGACTCATACACCATTAAAATATCAAACACACAGCACTTTATCATATTCTATTTCACATTTTAACAAGTGAACAGGTCATCCCACACAAACAAAGCAGGACCTCTCTGACCAGTTCACACAATGCTTCATTCTTCTAATTTTCATCATAATTGGACCAGCAGCCGCCCACAGGAAAAGAAGGAGCAATTTTATTACCAGTGCAAATGTTTATGTTACATGTAGTGGGTCAGTCACGGTGACAAGGCACAAGTTTGCCCTGTGTTTAAAGCGCCCCCATGAGGACAACCAATGTCATTTTTCAATGCTGCCTGAAACACAGTCTGAAGTTACTGTATGTCAAGCTACAGGGTAACTAGTGATGATGTATCATATTTCAGAGACACACTGTGGCCCGGATTGACCATACAGGGCGCATAGATGATGACAGAGTGACAATTATTACTGGTCAGACAAAACAAAGGAGAAAGGAGTCAAGGAGACAAGGACAATTAAAGTTGCATTGTTTAGAAATGGAGCAAATATGATTAAAAAAAGTTATTTTTATAAAACGGTCACTATATCTTGACAGTAGTGCATGAAACAGGTAACCCTGAAAAAAAAATCATGTGCCTCTGTGTCCTCCGGTGCTCTCAACGGCATCTGCAAGATTTCACAGACCGAAGGAAAACAACCAATCAGAGCCGAGCTGGAGCCTACCGTCTCTGAGCAGCTGTCAATCACTCGCGAACTCTGATCAAACGGTCAAACTAGGCAGCGCTGATAAAATATGAATTAATATTTTGTTACTGTAATGCCTATTTCTCGACTCAAATGTTTTCAGAAACATCTTGTAGTGTACTGTTTAGCTGTAAAATGAGAAAGTTTGTGACCCGACAGCCATGTTGGGATCAGTTGAGGATATACCAAGCACCGCCCACCAGCCAGAGCACAGCCAATAGGAACGCTCTCTCTCTGAAATGACCTGTGATTGGCCAAAGTCTCTCGTCACAGGCTAGATTTTTTAAAGCCTGAAAACAGAGCCATGATGAGGAGCAGAAGTCTAGTTATCTCTCAGAACACTTGAATTACAATATGCTGAAAGGTTTTTAAGGCATTTTTGCCCAATGATGCCAAAAACATTCTGCCTACTGCAGGTTTAAGAATCCTACTAATTTTGCCTGTTAGACTCACACGTCAGGCCATCTCAGTGCTTACACCTGCTAAAAATCATGACTTATCTATATATATATATAATTTAATAAAGTCTAGATAGATAGATAGATAGATAGATAGATAGATAGATAGATAGATATATACTTTATTGATCCCGAAGGAAATTTAGGCATCCAGTAGCATAGACAACAAGTCCCAACACCAATACACCTTAAAAAAGATACAATCAAATAGAATAAAGTGAAATAAAATAAAAATAAGATAACATAAGTAAGTACAGCAGTGAAGTGACAGTGTGCCAATGGTGCAAATAGTGCAAATAGTATTGCAAATATGGAAGAGTATATTAATATATAGCAGAGTATATTATAATGTATGATATAGTAGATAGATAGATAGATAGATAGATAGATAGATAGATAGATAGATAGATAGTTAGATAGTAACTTTATTGATCCCGAGGGAAATTCAAGTTTCCAGCATCACAGTTCCATAGTGCAAACATATTAGTAAAAACGTCACAGGTAAGTAGTACAAATGTTAGTAAAAAAACGTCACAGGTGAGTAGTACACATATTAGTAAAACGACACAAGTAGTAACAAGACACATGTAAGTAATACAGAGTATAAAACAAAATATGCAATGTGCAGAAGAACTGTTAAAAATGAATATAGTGCAGGGTAAACAACTGAGATACAGGACTATATAAAGAAAAAGTGAATGTAGTGCAGAAAGTGATATAGTGCTGGATAATAAGATATAGGAGAAACAGATATTAAGAAATGTCAGATATGGAATATAGCAGTGCAATGTAATAGTATAATGAAGTGTCTCTCTCAGTTCATATAATAGCTAATTATTATCAGAGTGATAATAGCTGTACACTACATGGAGTAAACGCAGCCTGAGGTGACTAATTGTCATGGGGTTGATTGCAGCCTTGCAGAACACGCGTGTAGCTCCGCCCCCCCTGTAGCTCCGCCCCCCTGTAGCCCCGCCCCCTGGCAGTGACGCACCAGTGAAGTTACGTCGAGTTACGTCGGCATGCGAAGAAGAGAGAAAGAAAAAAAACAGCTTCACAGAGCTGAGTTTTGTGATAACAGAGGAAGAAAAACAATTTATTCCAGCACTGTTGGTTGTTCCTCGCTGGCAGCACGATGCCACGACGTGCTCGTCCAGCTGCTTGTGACGTGAACTGCGAAGAGAAGAAGCGAAATAGAGCCAGTTAGCTTAGCCACACAGTCTGACAGCTAACCTCATTAGCCTGAAGCTAACCGGTCACTTATCTTTGAGCAAGGTAAGAGTTGTGCTTTTGTTTTCATGCTAATACTAGCTGTGTTTAACCAGACACATGTTGTCTACCAGGTTAAATGTAGTGTTGATGCCTCAGCTGACTTAAAATACATAGTTTTGGGAGCTTAGCAACAAGCTAATGTTCAGTTTAACTTATTATTAAGCTAAGTCGAGCTATCTTTTCAAGATTCAAGATTCAATATGTTTATTGTCACGCCGGTTATACAGGTACAATCGTGTGAAATGCTTTTTGTTGGGAAGCTCCATTAAGAAAAGAAACAGTAGGTTAAGTAGCAAAGAATTATAACATAATAAAATAAAGTGAAAATAAAAATAAAAATAATAGTGTATTTACAATAATATACAGTATAATAATAAAGGGAAAACTTGGTGTATGGTAATATATACAAGTATTGCACAGGCATTTTGTTTTTTATATTGCACAGAAGTATGCATTGAAGTATTGCACTTTTTTATTGCACTATTTATTGCACATAGTGAGAGAGAGGGTGTTTGGGGCTGTGATTTATCTTACTGTTAGCTGCTTTAAACTCAGCTAAATTAAATGCAGCAGTATGAGCATCTTACTCATGTCGTCACCAAAAGTCACTGAACTTTTTTTTTACACATTATATGTAGATACTTTTAAGTCTGTCTGTAGCTAATCATATCTGATGGGTAATTGCCTTAAGGAGCATCAAAAACAGGTTTATCTTGACTTACTTTTGCAGTGTTAATAAGTGAGTGAATTGCATTTGTCTTCTCTGAGGCTGATATTTGATTTGATCCTTCTGAAAGACTTGTGTTGTATAGTCATCATGACTCAGTGCCTTACTGATTTTCTGTCCTGTCAGTCTGACAATTGTATTCATTAGGTGCCTCAGATGTAAACTAGTCTCAAATCTGGAAGTGTTTGACTGATGAGACTAATCAGTTTGTGATTAGATGGCTTTCATTACAACCAAAAGTGCTATAGTCCATATGACCAAGCTTGAGAACTGAGCTGACCTTGTATTGGTGTGGCAGGTGTCTTTCAAAACTCAAGAGAAGCTGACAATTTTCATATTTCAGGTAAACATTGACTTGGTAGCAAAGTGCTGAGTTGGCACCAGGAATCTTGTAGGACAGTAATGTTGCCTGCTTTTCTGCTGTTACTTTATAACCACATTTTTCCATCCAAGCAGGGAAACACAGAAATAATAACATTCCCTTTTGATTCGACATTTTTTTTTTTACATTCTTGTGACTCTTGTACAAAGAAGCTTTGTTTTCTTTTTCATATTTTTTTCAAGTGAAGGTGCCAGAAGTGAAAATACTGGTGACAGATTATATAAATTGGCAGCATCGGTGCAGCTCCAAGTTTTGTCCTTTGTTTCTTCACAGCTGTATTATTTGATCCTTTGCCAATTTTGATCCTTAATCAGCCAGAAATGGCAATAAAAATGTGATTCACCTTTTTTAAAAAGGGCGAGATATCCTGGTTTCTTTAAAATAGGTAGTATTGTGAATGTGAAGTGTTTTCCTATCTCGCTTTGGTTACATGGCTTATAGTTGTAGGTGCAAAACAGCTTTGTCTTCTCAGAGCTATCAGGTCCCGCGGTCCTCAGTAACACAACTGTCTCTTTTGATTTTAATTAAAATGAAAAGATTTATATTAATGCATAGTGCCACATAACCTTATCACAAATGTATAAACAACTCAATCTTGTCTTGTTTTTTCCCAAAGATCCTTTTACATTTTGTGAGAAGAGCCTACCTGCCTCTTTTATCAATTGCCCTGATGTTGTTCTTGTTTTAAAGTCAAAGACTTGAAGTTTTTTGTTATACAATACATTTTGTCCTTCTTGTGTCCTTTTTAGCAAAAGCAATCATGACACAGAAAGACAATCTGTGTTCAGTTTCCCTCGGAGTGGAGGGTATGACTTGTGGCTCCTGTGTCCAGTCCATAGAGCAGCGCATCGGGTCGTTCCCTGGAGTGATACATATAAAGGTAAATGCAGTTTTTGCAAACATATAAGAACATTTTTACATTTAGTGTCATTCAGCATTTCTTTCCACACTGAGGTGCAGTTCTTAACATTTTCTAATTTTAAATTTCTTGCTGACACTTCCAATTTAAAGACAGGATCTGAAATTACCACCATGGATTTTGTACCATGCAATCTGTATTTTAAAATAGAGTATTGTTGAAAAGGCAGATATGTAAACATTATCATATTAACTAAAGGTTCCTGCCCATTTTAGGGTAATGCAGTTTGATTAATCCCACATTGTTGCTCCCTCAGGACTAGCTGGTCTGATTTACAACAAAGTAACATCAATGTAGCCATGAGAGATAGCTAAATTGCAATAGTTGTGGTCTGCTGTTTTGTTTATTGTGTGTTTACCCCTCAGGCTGGGGTTAAATGAGAAGATAACGTAATAGTGTGTTCCAGATAGAGCTCTGCCCTTTGCAGGGCTGTGACAGCAGGTCGATATGCAGTCTGTACCCACAGGAAATGTCATTTATGTCTTGAGAGAATTTAGTTCCTGGTTCATTTTAAGTTAATTTATATAGACGTGATCTGGGAGGAGTGAATAGATTTTTCTTGGTACAACAGACATCGTTTCATTCCTCGCCCTCCCCCGTCTCTCATTCTCAGAAAAAGAAAAGTTAATCCAACAGGCAGGCACACTCACTTACAACTAAACCCCCACGGTGGTTTGTAACTTGCGGCCCAGTCAAGTGATCCCTTCAGTGTGTCACATGTTTCCTTCTCCATAAAGAGGAAGAGTTAAGGGTCATCATGCTGACAAAACATGCTGTGAGCTTACCAAGACCATGGACTCATTTTACCTTTTTTTTTAAAAAATATATAAGGTCCATTGTTGAGACAAGACAGATTCACAGTATAGCTGTAAAAATACTGTTAAACAGAAATAGAATTGAAGGATGTGGGTATGATCACATAAGGCAAGAATTTTCTTTGGACACTAAAGTAAATCAATAAGACTGATGACTCCACCCCACCCTGCGGAAATGAGTCTTAAAACCCGGAAATGAGTTAGCATTTTTGCACTTCTGGTTCTTTCGTCTCAAAGTCAATGGTTTTTCCCAGTGGTTTCCATTTGTGAAGATTATCTTGCTTAACAAAACGTGTATGTAGTGGCTGTTTTTGCAAGGTGACTCATTTCTGACTCGTGTTTCAATTAATTTAAATCATTTTTGTGAAGACCCAATGTACTCACAGGAGGCAGGAAAACTTGAACAAGGGTTTTTTTGAGAATCAACGACAGGTGATTTCCATCAAAGTTATATCTCGCCCGGTCCATTACCGACTTCATGTTCTAATACGTTAATGAAAAAACTTCCAAAAACTCAAAAACTTGTTGCGATCATCACCTTCGCAGACTTCACAACATCTTCCAAAACCTTTTTTGGCCATGCACACTGAAAACCTGCCTTACACCACTATAACCTGTCATGAATAATAAAATGTCTATTCTAGCTCTTTATAACAAGAAAATGGTAAACAACATAATCCTACATGGTCGCTATTCAAACTATACGAAAACTGTGGTACAAACTTAAATAACATGAGAATTTATATAATATTTCATGCCAACATAAACAATTTTAGCAAATATAAACATTATCTAAGCATAATTGAGTCTTACAGTATTATAAAATGTTGTTTGCCACAGAGCTTATTTTCTGCAATAATCCAAAATCCAATGGAAATATCCCATCGAGGGAACCGGAGTGATGCTAACTTCCTGGTTGGCCTACAAAAATATGTCATCCCAGCAGCAAATGACATACTTAATCCAGCACAAACCTACATTAGTGCTTAACAGTATTATTGGTAGGGCTGCAACAAATGATTATTTTCATTGTGGATTATTTTCTCTTTAATCGATTGGTTGTTTGGTCTATAAAATCAGTCATAAAATGGTTGAAAACGTTGATCAATGTTTCCCAAAGCCCAAGATGACGTCCTCAAATGTCTTGTTTTTGCGCAGCTCAAAGATATTCAGTTTACTGTCATAGAGGAGTAAAGAAACCAGAAAATATTCACATTTAAGAAGCTGGAATCAGAGATTCAGACTTTTTTCTTAAAAAATACTCCTGATTAATCTTTGTGGCTCTAATTATTGCCATGCTGATATCCTCTGCAGTTTCATCAGACAATTTATACATATGCTGTTATTAATCTGAAGAGTTATTAACTTGATTATTAGTAGAATGAAAGACTCGAGTCAAATGCAGCTAGTTCTAGCTAAACTGATTTAGCTTAGCCTGATTTTTTTCATATTTTTCTGAATATGCTCTCTGTTATATTTATTTATTTAACCCATACCGTGACTTTTATCTTTTAGGTGTCGTTAGAGCAGAAGAATGCCACTGTCATATTTGACCAGAGCCAACAGAGCCCAGAGTCTCTGTCAGAGGCCATCGAGGACATGGGCTTTGACTCAAGTCTCTCAGGCTCCAGCACAGCCACGCCCGTTTCTACGGATACCCAGCTGATCCCAACCTCAGGCCTGACACCTGCAGCCCAACAGGAGGCTCTGGAGAAGCTGTCCCAGATTCAGGGAGTGTTGGATGTCAGAGAGAGCCCGGCCCAGATGGGTCTCACTGTTACCTTTGTTCCTTCCCTGACTTCCTCGCAGCAGCTGAGCGAGGTGGTGGCCATCCTAACTCCTCTGGAGATCCCCACGCCCAGCAGCCCGATGCCAAAAGGCCCAACCTTGTCGCCATCTCACACCACGGGAGGCGGGGTGGCGCTCCTTAAGTTGAGCATTGAAGGAATGACATGTCACTCCTGCACCACCACTATTGAAGGAAAGATTGGAAAACTGAAAGGGATTGAAAAGATCAAAGGTGATGTACTTGACCGGTTTGCAAGCTTTTTGCCTCAATGTCGGACCTAGACGTGATGTTGTCACACGGTTACAGCTGCACTCTATAGGAATGCACATCTTACAGACAAGAAGTCTAAGTGTATGTCAGGCTCTCTGTATGTTGACCAAGGACAAGTTTCTCTGTGGGATTTGACTATGACTCATCCTGTAGGGAGTTACATGGAGACAGACAGGATTATGTTAGTGTCATTGAGTATGAACTGGTTGTATATGCTGCCAGCTGTATATTCTAGATACATTGTCCCAAATGTATTTTTTTTTTTCAACATTATCTTTATTGGGTTTTATAACATAACAGCCCTTACGAGAATATAAATCGCATAGATACCAGATAAGCCGACCCATCCCTCCCCTCCCAAACTCCCTAAAGGCTCCCCGCCAGGCGGCTCCGTCACATCTCCGAAAACTATCGCAGCAAATTTACCAAACAGGCGTTATTTGGATAAACTGACCACATATTGGGAATCTAAATGGTTACTTTCTTGCATGAAAACATATTAAAGTGACATAAAGTGGCTTAAACTTTATGTTTGTGGCTCAGTAGACCTGAAGCCTAAATAAACGCTTCAAATCACTGTTTTGCCCGTAAGAGTGAGCTGAGACGCACGCCTGCACAGAGCCGGCGCAGACATCTGCGTAGATTACATTGACAGCTAATCTGTTGTGTGAGACGTGCGAGTGAGTCTAGACGGGGGGGTTAGCTATGGAGTTACTTTTGTGTCTTTATTATGCAAGCAAACAGAATGCAATCACAAAATATTTTATTGCAAGTAAAATAAATTTATTTTAAAGGTTTTGTTTGCAAATCCAAAAGTTTAACTTGCTGTTGAGCTGAATCTCGTGGGTGGGAACCTAATGCTGAAAGTCTCTATTGGCCAGTCTCGGCTGGAATGATCGCTTGGCAACATCCACTGTTAGTAAACGAGGCAGAGCGGGAACGAAGAAGACAGTAAAATGAATGCTCTTGATTGATGATTACACATAACTTCCGTCTCAGTAATGCAAGAATGTTATGTTTGAACTGTTGCATGTAGATTGATTATGTTTAACGATCTGTGATATTGTAATGGGTTAAAAAATACATGATTATACATGATTTTGTCAGCATGTAGCTAGCTTAGTTCAATTAGCTAGTCACTTGCTCGTCCTAGGTATGTTACCACCGTGCCCAGGCTGCCTATTGGCCTGCGTGACGTTGTGTATGTAGCTACTATTAACAGGATTATTTGTGTTCAACGATCTAATGTTAGTTTATGTTATATTTGTGATGTGCTCTGCCTTTACTAACAGTGGATGTTGCCAAGCTGTCACTCCAATCGAGACCAGCCAATAGAGAGGTGTCTTTCAGCATAGGTCCCGCCCACGAGATTCAGCTCAACAACAAACAAAACTTCGGATTCGCATTAATATATTTTTTATCACTATTTTAATTTACTTGCCATAAAATGCTTTTTGATTGCAGTGTCATTAATTTTGCTCTTTAATCTATTTTTTGATTACACTGTGGAAAGTTTTACTCTCAAACCTATTCTGTTTGACTGGATAGTAAAGACACAAAGGAAACTCCATAGTTACTGCAGTGGTCATTGCAGAAAACACCCGCGTGCACCTTTCTAGTTTGAATATAAAAGCAGTACTGCGTTGTGCACTCTGTCTCCAGAGATGTTAGAAAACCACCCCAAATCCTTTTAAACTCTCCAGGCTTTCCCTTCAGGTTATCTTTTCATTTGGTATTCATGACGCCACTTCATGAGTCCATCTAGCAGATGTTGGTGGTTGTTCATCTTCTCCATTGCATGGCTATGGATAAGGGCTATTCTAATACATTTGATTTTCCAAATGGAACTTAACATTTCAAGCGAACAAAAATTATATCCTCATGACAGTTTTATAATAATGATAATAATAAAGATCTTAATTTATAGAGCACTTTTAAAAACCCGAGTTAAAAATTCACACAAGGCAGCAAATTAATATAATAAATTATAAAATCATTAGATTTTAGACCCCTAATTCAAACTGAAATAAAAAGACAATGAATATTTGAATTATCTCCGATGAATGTTTTAAGAGGAGATTTAAAAGATGTTATCGACTCAGCCAGCCGGATTTCCTCGGGCAGGTCGTTCCAGAGCCTCAGAGTTGACCGCAAAGGCTCTGTCCTCTCTAGATTTACGCTTTAAAAGACCTCTGACCGAGGATCTCAGACTAACGGGCTTGTATGGTACTAAATGATTGTTTGACGCTGATTAATCATTTCATGTGCATAAATTACATGTATGCAAATATGGACATGAATGTTCTTTTAGTGGATTTGAAGTTATATTGAGTATGCCTCATTGATTGCAAACATCTGCGTCATCTTTTCATGCAGTCACTTCCTGTGCATGTGCCTGTGTCCTTCCTTTGCTTTTGTATTTTTAACTTCGTCATGTCTTTACTCTCCACAGTTGTTTTAGAGACTCAGGAAGCTACAATCGTGTACCTGCCTTACCTCATCACTGTCCAAACCATCACCGACCAGATTGCTGTGGCCGGCTTCAAGGCGTTTGTCAAGTCCAAGCCCCGCCCCCTGAAGCTGTCCCCCAGCGAAATCGAACGCTTGGTTGATTCTCAAAAACCAACCGTCTCTTCGCCATCGGAGACATCGGAGGAGACCGAAATCTTCATAGACACGACGCTTAACGCGCTCAGGGTGAAAGGCATGCACTGCCGCTCGTGCGTGGTGAATATCCAAGACAATATCTCCATGCTGCCTGGTGTCTCCTCTGTGAAGGTCTCTCTGGAGCAGGAGAAGGCCTCCATCTGCTATGATCCTCTAAAGGTCACTGTGACTCAGCTGCAGCACGCTATTGAGGCTCTGCCTCCAGGAAACTTCAGGACTCAACCGTGGGACTCCTCTGGCCCTCTCAGTCCTGTTTCCACATCGCCCCCGCCTGCCGTATCGCCACCTCGGCCTGCACGAGCGGCCCACGCCAAACCTGCTGCCTCACAGCCTTGTTTTACGCAGCCGCTAGCATCTGTAGTCAACATTCACATCGAGGGCATGACGTGCAACTCCTGTGTCCAGTCCATCGAGGGCATGATCTCCCAAAAGAAGGGGGTGATCTCAGCCCAGGTCTCTCTGTCCGATCACCAGGGGACCTTTGAGTACGATTCCCTCCTGACCACACCAGAGGAGCTGAGGGAGGCCGTAGAGGACATGGGCTTTGATGCCTTCCTACCTGGTGAGAGGATAGATGGTGTGGTTGTTGAGTCAACTCATTTCTCACATAGTGAAATGGTTAAAGCAGTTTTAATTGTAGTGTTTTGACTAGAGAGAATTGCCTGCAGATAGTCTAAAGCAGGGGTGCCCAAACTTTTTCCCTTGGAGGGCCAAAACTGAAACTGGTCCATGGGCCAAAAGCAAACTGTATTTTATTGTATTGTTAATATGCAAAATATTACTAGGATCCCAAGTTCTCTTAGTTGAAATGCCTCCTGTCCGTGTGCCACTGTCTCTGGCTTTCTGTTTTTTCTTACCTCACTCGCGCCAAACTGACTTCCTGCTCAAATTGTCACTCAGATTATGAAAAATATTTAATTAGGGATCCTACATATTTAAAGAGCAGTTTTACCTCACAAAAAAAAAAAATGGCACGAACATCAATTTATATTATACATTTTTTTTATATATTTTTTTTTCTGCTAGAAACATCTGGCGGGCCAAATCGAACCTTGTGCCCACTTTGGGCAGCCCATGTCTAAAGCTTTGTTGCCTGTGCATGCTCCTCAGCTAGGCGGGGGTAGTTGAACTGTGAGGTTGAGTCATCATAGATACATGTTTCTTTTAATAACTGTAATTTGTTGTCCACAGAGACCAATTCTCTGCTGCCTGCACCAAAGCCCAGCCTCTCAAAGTCTTCGAGTCTAGCACACGTGAAAGATAAGGAGCTGGACAGTGACCCACACAAAGAAACCCCGCAGGGACGCAACGGAGACGCGCACTCTAAATGCTACATCCAGATAGGAGGGATGACCTGTGCTTCCTGTGTGGCAAACATCGAGAGAAACCTCAAGAATGAATCTGGTCTGTAAAAACACCAAAATAATAAAGTTTTATTTACAGTTTTGTATCTCATTGCTTTCGCCTGGAGCTAAAGAGAAAATCTTTATCGTTGTGCAGGTATCTACTCGGTTCTGGTAGCACTAATGGCGAGTAAAGCAGAGGTGCGTTATAACCCTGAGCTCATGGACCCTGTGAAGATAGCGGATTGTGTGAAAGAACTGGGCTTCACCGCCTCCGTTATGGAGAACTACGAAGGTTCAGATGGAAACCTGGAGCTAGTGGTGAGTCAACGTGAGGTTACATTGACATTATGTTTGCGTTGGATTAAAAAGACAAGGTACATTAAACACAGTAATTTATTTCCACAATATGAAATCCATAACTAAACATTTCCATCACTAGTTGAGAAGACTGTCTCGTACATGCAGCCTCCTTTTCAGCAGATGTAATGAATCATGTCTGTTCCTCTCTTCATACCCTCTTTAATATATTTTTGTCCCTTTCTCTCCTTGACTGCTCCTCTTCACCTTCTGCCAGGTCAGGGGAATGACGTGCGCCTCTTGTGTTCACAAAATCGAATCCAGCCTCATGAGAGAAAAGGGGATTATATATGCCTCTGTTGCCTTGGCAACCAACAAAGCACACATCAAGTACGACTCGGAAATTATAGGGCCGCGAGACATCATCAAGCTGATCGAGGTATTATTCCTGTTTGTTATTTAAGCATTTGTTCAGTTATTTTCTTGCAAACCAGATACTTTGTGTACAATGCATTTCTATATGAAGTGCTTCATCATAATGGTATGAAATTTAATCAGTTGTTTGACTTATTTGTAGGATCTGGGGTTTGAAGCATCTTTGGTAAAGAGGGACCGCACTGCCAGTCACCTGGACCACAGCAAAGAGATACGACAGTAAGTAGCAATTTGTTTTTGTACACCAAGAACATGCAAGAGCCCCCCATTGTGTTGCCCCCCCCCAAGTGTGTTGTTGGATAGAGCTTGAATCCCTATGATGGGGCTGTCCCGAATAATACCATAATTTGGGCTTCAAAGCTTCGGTGAGAAATATTCAAAGCTATTCGAAGCTTCGGGACAGCGCTGCTGCCGCACTACTGTACACACACTCACCTCTACACAAAACAAACAGCGACATCCGTCTGAATAACTAATAATAATTAATGTTGCATATGAATAATGAATAATGTTGTGGGATTATTCCTTATTTCATGGGCTATTTTGGGATTTATGCATTATTATTACATACTTATATATTAAAAACTAAGCATTCGAATATTGATTTGGAGGCCAATTACCATGGCAACGGTCGAAGCTTCGAAGCATTCGGGTCAGCCCTATATGATACCATGGGGATGAGGAGCAAGGTTATGATTTAATTTTTGTTATCTACTGTTTATATAATACTTAATATACAAGTATACTGACTGTCTACATACTGTATGAACGTGGGTTTGTTCAGCATTATTTACAGTATATGCAGTGTTTGATGCTTGGTATAGTGATGAAGAATCTCCATGTACATTTGTTTGCGCCTGTAGCAGCCAATAATGTAATATCTTAAGTTAATGTAATAACTGCCAATAATGTAATAATCTTTCCGTTCTCAATGTAATAAAAGTTGATATAATATAATGTAATATAATAACCAATAATGTCATAAAATGTCTGAACCAATAACGTAATAACGTTTTGCGCATAATGTAATAATATACTTATATCACTATGTTTAAGTTCTATTTATTCCGTCACACTTACCTTTACTGTTGCTCCTTTCAAGTAGCTGCTCAAAAACTTCACAAATCCAGACGGCTGAATCTCAGTCCTACCTCTGAAAAAAAACACACACACACACACACACACACATTACTTTATTGGTTCAGAAATTTTATTACATTCTGGGTAAGTTATTACATTATCGACTTTTATTACATTAAGGATGGAAAAATTGTTATATTATTGGCAGTTATTACATTAACGGTAGATATTACATCATTGTCTGCCTCTGTAAGGAGAGTTAAAACCTAAAATAGACCACAAAATAAAATGAATCCCTTTCTAACACACTGTCTCTGCTCTCTAAGGTGGAGGAAATCTTTCCTGGTGAGCTTGTTTTTCTGCGTGCCTGTGATGGGCATGATGACCTACATGATCATCATGGACCACCAGATGAATGTTTCACATCAACACAACGCCACAGTGGAGGACCGCAACCACTACCACGCCACCATGTTCCTGGAGAGACAGCTGCTCCCAGGCCTCTCCATCATGAACCTCCTCTCCTTCCTCTTTTGTGTGCCTGTACAGGTAAATCACAGGGATCAACCGCACCTAAAAGGATTCAACGTGATATGGAAATGTCAGCAGCACATACAAATTTAGATTTTGAAAGAGGCGCTTGTTCAAGAGAGGGGAGGGACTCTGAATGAAATGTTTGTGGTTTCTGTTTTTCCTCTCTTTAGTTTATTGGAGGTCGCTACTTCTACATTCAAGCCTACAAAGCAGTCAAGCACCGATCTGCCAACATGGATGTGCTAATAGTTCTGGCCACCTCCATAGCCTTCACCTACTCATTCATCGTCCTAATAGTGGCCATGGCGGAGAAGGCAAAAGTCAACCCCATCACCTTCTTCGACACCCCGCCGATGCTCTTTGTCTTCATCTCCCTGGGACGCTGGCTGGAGCAGATAGCCAAGGTTTAGCTCTTTATCATTATATCTATGACATGAAATGCAGGACCTCAGTTGAATTTATTAGTCACTTTGAAATCTTCTTCTTCTTCCGTCCAGAGCAAGACATCTGAGGCTTTGTCCAAGCTGATGTCTCTACAAGCTACTGAGGCCACGGTGGTCACTCTCGGCAGTGACAAGTCCATTCTCAGGTACTCGTTGTTCTCTGTGCTCCTTTTGTTTACATAAATCTTTCATATCTTTAGTTGGTTTTAGATTACAGCATATCTAAATGTTTGCCGTCGAAATGTCAGTAAAAGGTCTAACGTGGCATAACAAAGACTGCATAAAGAAGCTGCTAGTGATTTTCCACAGTAACAATAGCACAAATATTTTTGGTAATTCCAACTGGGATTCAGATTTAATCCCTTGTTTTATTCTTTTGTGTTTTCTGAAAACACCACTAAACATCCCTAAAATATTATCATTTCATTTTTTTCACACCACATCTGATTTACAATTTTTCTTTTTTTTCTTTCTTAAAAACAAACTAGGCCTACAAAAGACAAGTGAATTATTCAAATAAGTTTTGTTTTAATTTTAACAATACAAATTATGTTGTAGTTGACCGCCGACGCGAACCAACAGGTGGGTCTTCCAGCTCCGTCGTTTCATTTGCCCTCGCCTTCTCCTCACATGGGAAACTATGAGACAATGATTCTGCTAATGTGTGCCACACACTTAGCCCATTCGGCTGCTTGCCTCTGTTTGAGATGCTGGAATAAATTATTCGTGCTGCTTTTAGTTTCCACAGACTTTAGACAAACTTTACAGCAGACAATGTTTTGCTCGAGGTCGGACGCTGAGGTGGCGGTGGCAGTTCCGTACCGTAATTACTCAAGTTAAAGGGAAAATGTATTTTCATTTTTAAATATCGTCCTAAACCATTAACTCGAATTGATTTATAAATCAGTTCTTGTCTAGTCTAATGTGTGAAACGAAAAATCACAATTTCAAGTTAGCTGTCTGTTTTATATCAATCACATTGGACTTCCTTTTAAAAAAAAAAAAAAAAAGGGAAATAAAACTGAAAATGTAATTTTGATCTGCTGCTCAGATTTCAGAAATCCTGCTGAGAGAAATCTGGTTGAGTAAAATTGTGCACATTTTTTGCTGTATTGCAAAAATATAATTACAGCAATAGAGTAGTAATAGTCTAGCATTGTATCAACACTGTATTATTTACAACATTTACATTGTTTGTGTGTTGCAGTGAGGAGCAGGTGGATGTTGAGCTGGTGCAGAGGGGCGATGTGGTGAAAGTCGTTCCTGGAGGGAAGTTTCCAGTAGATGGGAGGGTCATCGAGGGACACTCTATGGCCGACGAGTCTCTGATCACAGGTTGGTCACAGTGAATGAAGGACTTAAGCGTCTATTAGTATTGATTGAGGGCTCACTATCAGTATTGGTGGCAATAATATGCTAAAATGTAAGCACTCCGGTTAAGTGACTTGCACACACACTCCTGTTTGTCCTGTATTGTGTTACCTACTGTTGCAATGTTGACACAGTTTACCACAACAATTATTAGCCTTAATTTGTCACATCGTTAGCATCGGTGTTGAATGAGAAAATAATTTTAGAGTATGAAAGGATAAATTGCCAGAGGTAACAAACATGTAGTCTTTGGTTATTATTTGAGTCGTGGTTTCTGCCAAAGCTGCAGTATTTGCTACAGATGTTTTGCTGCCTCGTGTTTTCTGACCAGCTGTTGCTTTGGGACTCCAGGTGAGGCCATGCCGGTGACTAAGAAGCTCGGGAGCTCTGTGATCGCAGGCTCCATTAACCAGAACGGCTCGCTGCTCGTCAGCGCTACACATGTCGGCATGGACACCACGCTGTCTCAGATTGTCAAACTAGTAGAGGAGGCTCAGACTTCGAAGGTGAATTATGTGGTTTGAGAGATCTGCTCTGTGTCTACCTGCTTTGGTGGTTATCGCTCAGCTGTTTTAATTCCTGACGTTTCATTTTTTAGGCTCCCATCCAGCAATATGCAGATAAGATCAGTGGCTACTTTGTACCCTTCATTGTTGGCATATCCCTCCTCACGCTGATCGCCTGGATCGTCATTGGCTTTTTAGACTTCTCTCTGGTGGAGGAGTACTTTCCTGTGAGTCTTCTTTTCTTTTGATATCTGACTGTACCAAACTCCTCAGTTATAACATCAGCGTTTTTACTGATTCAAAACATTAAACACGACTAAATGTCATCCGATATTGTTCCCTATTACTGTTTAACTTAAAATGAAAAGTGATTTGTCATGTATTTGAAAGAAAAGCTAACAGCCCTGTTTCCTCCCTGCAGGGTTACGACAAGAGCATCTCCAGGGCCGAGGCAGTGATTCGCTTCGCCTTCCAGGCCTCCATAACAGTGTTATGCATCGCGTGCCCCTGTTCCCTTGGCTTGGCAACCCCGACAGCTGTCATGGTGGGCACAGGGGTTGGAGCCCAAAATGGCATCCTGATTAAGGGAGGAGAGCCACTCGAGATGGCGCACAAGGTTCGTTAATGATGACGCCCCTATGTAGTCGGCCAATTATGTAACGGACCAACTGTCAATGTAAACACGTTATGAAATGGCTCTGGTTTCCTAGGTTACAAAACCACATTAAGTCTAGATATTACTACATTAAAAACATGTCAAATTCAGCCTGATAGTGTTTCTTTTTGATTTTGATCACATCTCCTTTTATCGGCAGGTCCAGACGGTGGTGTTTGATAAGACCGGGACCATCACATACGGTGCTCCGAAGGTTATCCAAGTCAAGATGGTCGTGGAGGGGAACAAGATGCCTCGTTCCCGACTGCTGGCCATCGTGGGTACAGCTGAGAACAACAGTGAACACCCTCTGGGAGCGGCTATCACCAAATACTGCAAACAGGTCGGTCTCTACCTCAAATTTAACACTCTGCAATCTCAGATCCTCTACGTTGCTCTCTACGTCGTCCTCTGTATGCTCCAGTTGTTAAACATCCATTACTCTCTGTGTGAAGGAGCTCAGCACAGAGTCTCTCGGCGCATGCACCGACTTTCAGGCGGTGCCGGGCTGCGGCATCCGATGTCAGGTCAGCAACACGGAGAATCTTCTGAGACAGGCGGACAGCGACAGCGAGGACAACAACCAGCGCAACAGTGTCCTCGTCCAGATCAGTGACACCCGGATGTCCACCGGCTCCCATCCACTCATCATGGACCCACAGCCGCTGAGTATGTTGGGAAGCACATTGTTGTAGTCGTTTATTTAACAGAAATACTGTTTATTTAAACCTTAGATTATGACTTTAGGTAGTGATACAGTTGCAGTAAACGTCATTCGTCTTTGTTTCCTTGCTGTTGTCTAACCCAAATGATGTCTGTGTGTAGGCCTCGTCCAGACAGCCTCCTACGTTGTCCTGATTGGCAACAGAGAGTGGATGAGGAGGAACTGCCTGCAGGTCAGACCAGATATAGATGAGGCCATGACGGAGCACGAGCGCAGAGGACGCACTGCCGTTCTAGTAGCTGTAGACAGTGAGTAGTCGTGTTTGACATGAAATGTAGGCTTTTATCTGTTTGCCATCATTTCCTGACTGACTACTAACAGTTATGTTCTTATCTATAAAACTACTTATATTCTCAGATCTGCTGTGTGCGATGATAGCCATCGCAGACACGGTGAAACCAGAGGCTGAGCTGGCGGTCCACACTCTGACCAGCATGGGTCTGGAGGTTGTGCTGATGACCGGAGACAACAGCAAGACGGCACGAGCCATAGCTGCTCAGGTATGGACAGAGAGTGGATGTGGAGCTAGGTCTTGTGACAAATCAGTATTTTAAGAGTGAGAATCTGTGCTTTTGTACATATTTAAAATAGGGAAGAGTGATATGGTTTGAGAAGAAAACATTAGTAATGTTGATGTAAAACTACAATGTTGCATTTAAAAAAAACAAAAAAAGGACAACACTCTAAGATATTATCACAATATTACGGTAACCAAATTCGTAGACAATATGAAGCCTCTACGATGGCGTATTAGGGCCATTGTAGGTAAAAAAACCCCATACAATATGGAACCGGGGAAGGGGGGTAATATTCAGAGAAAACACTCTAAATTTCTGAGATTTAAGTCGTAAATTTACGAGAAAAAAAAACATGAATATTGTCTGAGATTATAAAGTCTTAAATTTGAGAAAAAATCTCAGAAATTGTGCAAAACTGTGGTAACGCCAGCCGCCGTCTGAATTTCGTTGCTCGTAAGGTATTGTTATCATGGTAAGTATGGCCTCTGAGCGAGATGAAGGTCCTGAAAAATGCATATGTGCGTTTTCTTTCATGTTCTGTGTTCTTTTATGAGCATAAATAGATACTAATATAATTCATATATTTTGCACTCAGTGTCTCATGTTACCGCAGTGTTTTACGGTGGCGTCTGTGGTGGGATGATGAGGTTGATCCAACCTTGTGAAGCGATATGGTTCCTTTACCAAAAAAACCCACAATTTTTCCAAGTTTTTACTCGTAAATTTGTGAGTTTAATCTCAAAGAATTTCTGAGTTTTTTTCTCGCAATTTTATGTCTTTATAATCTCAGAGAATATTCCATATATAATGTACATATTCAGTTTTTTCCTTGTGAATTTGGCGAGTTTTTTCTCTAAATATTACCCCCCCCCCCCCCTCCCCTGGCTCCTTAATTAATTAATTGTTTATCTACAATGGCCCCAATATGCTGTCGTAAGTCTCAAATGTTTTTTAAAGACATTTTATTGTTGCTTTGTATATTGTGGTTTGTGTGTCTCTGAGTCCGTCGGTCTCTCTCTCTCTCTCTACCACAGGTGGGTATCAGGAAGGTGTTTGCTGAGGTGCTGCCCTCCCATAAGGTGGCCAAGGTGGAGCAGCTGCAGCAGGCAGGAAAGAGAGTAGCTATGGTGGGCGACGGGGTCAACGACTCACCTGCTCTGGCCATGGCCGACGTGGGCATCGCCATAGGAACCGGGACAGATGTGGCCATAGAGGCAGCAGATGTGGTGTTGATCAGGGTGAGAATTTGAGCTTGGAGGATATTTTTTTTAAAGTCTGTCATGAATTCACGTCTCTGGCCTACATATCGTCTGTTTCATAACATGAAAACATCAAACATGATATTTCTGCCCTGCAGCTTAGACGCAGAGTGAAACCGGATCTGGCACAACACAGTGTCACAGAACACACACAGTAGTAGTACAACACTGTATCATGATACCAAACGTGTAATACAAGTGATTCAATATGCGGTATGCCATATTTTGCAAGACGGCAACTACGGCTGCACAATTAATCGAATATTAATCATGATTTTGGCTTCCCACAATTAAATGAACATGATCGACTGCGATGTTGATGTTTAAAATGCTCCGCTCATAGAAAACTCTGCTGCATAATCAAATCAAGCGCTTCCTAAACTAACAGTCCGCCACCAGGGGGCGATCAACATGTTTCGGCTTCACTTTTGGAGAGCTGTCTTGCATAGAAGAATAATATACTTTATATTACTTGTTTTAAACAAAAATGCACTTAATTCACGTGAAGAAGAACCTTATTGTAAGTCTTATTTTGATGCAAAGATTTGTAGATGAGCAGGAATGTAGCACAACATGGAAGCGAAAGAAGTCTGGTTATTTAAATGTGAAAGTGCAATGAAAATATTTTTTACCCTAAAATCGATGAATAATTGTGATAAATAATCTTGATCTCAATATTGATTAAAATAGTCGTGATTATCTTTTTGGCCATGATCATACAGCCCTAACAGCAACACATGATATATCACAATATCTGTGTAACTGAAGAGAAAAAAAACATACATTCCCATTTTACATATAAATACAGAAGTCTGTTATTATGCAAGTATTATATTTATTCACTCCATTGTGAAGTGCTTTATATCTTGATTCATTTTAGTTGTCTTAATCAGCGACGTGTAGCAGATGACAGTCTTTGAATTGATACTACTATTGTATGTATGCTAGGGCTGCACAATATGTTTTTTTTTTTTTTTTATCATCTTCGCGATGAAAACTTGCGTGATAAACCCATCGTGAAAGACTGATTTTTTGAGTTAGTTGAAAGAGAGTATCAGTAGAAAACTGCACTTTAAGGGTGCTTTCACAAGCCAACATTTAGTCCGCTTTAATCGAACTCTAGTGCGGACCAAAACAACCGGACCAAGACTGCTTGCGAGAGGTGGTCTCGGACTGTTTCCAAGCAAACCCAGGCTGCCTGTGTGGGCATTTGTTTAGATGGACACAGGTTAATGACAGGTCTGCTTGACATCTGGGCCGAAGAGAACGTACAGATTATGCTAAATAAAGTCTGCAAAACTGTGACGTTTATAAAGTCATAAACTGGAAGAGAAGGGATTTGTGCGCAGTCAGTCAGTGCTGAGTCAAAGTTAAAAAAACTTCGACAGCGTCAAAGTCAGCGATTCCCTGCATAGAAGTGGCAGCTCTTGAGATGGAAAAAATAAATTCGCTGCATACACGCCCCTCAGCAACTTATTTTTTTCATTTGGTCCGCTTTGATTTGTGCACTGTGAAACAGAACCAGGCTAAATAGAAGACGAACCAAAAGTATCAATTCAACTCGGACTAGCCAAACGGACTACAGCTTGTGAAATAGCCCTAAAATGCCTTTTGTGTTCAGTTCATTGTTCAATTTGTTCAATAAAAGAATGTACTGAACACTTTAACTTGTTTATTTATCGCAAGTAATATCGTTATTGCGATATTCAACAACGTTAACGCATATTTTCCTCATATCATGCAGCCCTAATGTATGCAGTGTCAGAATAATGCTTCTAGATTAGAATTATTTTGTCCCACTGTTTTCAAACATTAACATACAAAACCCTGAATAAAGGCGTTGCCTTATTAGCTCAAATGTGTTAACCTCTCTACAGATATTACTTTGAATGTAGTTGTAGTAATTTTTATTACTAAGCACAATTTATCTGATATTACTAACGTTTTTTGGTCTTGTCTGCAGAATGACCTCCTGGATGTGGTGGGCAGCATTGACCTCTCTAAAAAGACCGTCAGGAGGATCAGGATCAACTTTATATTTGCTCTCGTCTACAACCTGGTTGGCATCCCTATTGCTGCTGGTAGGTGACTGCGACGGATTTATTTAACTGACGTCCTCACATTGACGGTGATCGTTGCAATAATCTATGACCCGCGTCCGTCCACAGGTGTGTTCCTTCCCGTCGGTCTGGTGTTACAGCCGTGGATGGGCTCCGCTGCGATGGCGCTGTCGTCCGTCTCTGTGGTTTTGTCCTCCCTTCTACTCAAATGGTAATGAGATATTTAATGCTTTGTTGGGGCCTTTTTTTTTATCTGTGCGCTTTGTTTTTCTACCCTTTTGATTATAAAACCGTTTCTCCGTACTGTCTTTCTTCTTCGTCTTCGTTTAGTTACACTAAGCCAACTGCTGAGCAGCTGGAGGCCAGACTGGGTAACAGCAGGCGGCAGGGCAGCCTGTCCGATGTCAGCGTCCACATCGGCATGGGCGAGATGCGTCGTCCCTCCCCCAGACTCAGCCTGCTGGACCGCATTGTCAACTACAGCCGCGCCTCCATCAACTCCCTGCGCTCTGACAAGCACTCTCTCAACAGCCTGGTGCTCAGCGAGCCCGACAAGCACTCGCTGCTGGTGGGGGAGGCGATGTGCGAGGAGGAGTTCTGCTGAATACACGAGGCTCACATGGGTCAGCAACGACTTTAATATGCTGGAGGAGTAGATGGAAACTGCATTTATTCAAGGCTGGGGCCGCGCTAAGCTGAAAGGGTTACATTGAATTACGGCCCACCATCTGCTGCGGGCGCCTCGGGGCAGCGCCGTTGACTTACAACGGCCTCGGTTTGGTTTTCTTTTAGCTCGACCAGCCGATCACATGCACTTCAGAGCTTGAGGGGGGATTTCCTCTCCCTCGGTTGCGGACTGTCTTTTGTTGAGGTCACCGCCCTCGGGCACACTCTTTGACACTCTCTGTGTGTGTGTGTGTGTGTAGTGGCACGAAGCATCTACAGAGGCTTGAAGCAGGTGTCCACATCCAGGAAGCAGAGTGACGATCAGCTCTGCCACTGTGCACATCTGCCAGTACAATCTTTAACACCTATCCAAAGACATTTAAACAGTGTAAGAGTGGACACTACCGAGTTATATTTTAACCAATTTCCTTAAAAAGGGAAATTATAATAACACTGCTGTATAATTATATTCCAGAGTATTTATATTACTTGTATTTATCTTTTTTTTTTCATTATATCCGATGTGAAAAATGAAGTTGTTGAATCCAAATGCGAATTTTCATTTTCAATCTCTCGAAATGTGTAATTACTGAGCAAAGGCAGAGAAACTCGGTCAATCAAAGAAGTCTCGTAACTTGCTGAAAACTGACGTTTTTTTTTTTTTGTGCAGAGTGCTAATGGAGCGAGTTGTAAAATGTCAATGTTACCCAAGTGCCAATCGAAGTGCCGCCTTGGCAAAGTCCAACACATTCCAAAGATAGCACCGTACAGAGGTTACCTTGGATTTAATGTGCGAACACAGATAAGGTCAACGACTCGCAGCAGAGACTGTGAATGGTGACGCCGACTATAGAAGGTTTCCGCAGTTGTGTCTCGACCCTCTGCATCTTTGGTTAATGATACAAGATGTCTGTCAATGAATGTGAACATTATTCACTGTTAAACAGAGATTGTTACATGGATGACTTTGAGCTTGAGTTACTTTATTTGCTTTGTTGCAAAGAGAAGGTTTTGTGTTGTGATGCAGTTTGTTATGAAGAAGCCAAATGGGCCTTTTTCACAGAAGACATTTAGACTTTTCACAGCAGGAAAAGCACAGGTGGAAATTGGTTTCATATTGTGAATGCTGGCTTATCGTCACATGAATAGACCAGAGCCGTCGTTAATGTTAACACAAGTAACGCTTTTCCCACTATGACGAGTCAAAATGTCTGCTGTGAAAACGGCCTATTGTAAATACATTTGTGTTCTCTCTGTCGTCACACTAGACAAGATGTTACTGTTTCCAGGAAATTCTTTCAGTGGTGTAACTCTTTGTGCTTTTTTTTTTTTTTTAATGTGATTCACACTGTTGCACTTGATCAAAGAAACATTCTTAAACGCAGGGGAGCAGGAAACACAGCAGGATCAGCAGACTAAACACAGCTGCGTCTCAGCAGTTCCACCAAACGAGTTACTGAGAGGCAAATGTTGAAGAATTAAGTAGATTGTTTCTTAAAAATCACACTGCACAAGTTGTTAAATTGAGATCGTAGACAGGTGCTGTTACGCTGTCTATTATTTCTCCTGTAAGAGTATTACAAAGATTTTCTGCATTACTATCTGCTGTGTCAAATCAGGAGATAATCACTACAGTCCAGCCATTCCTTGATTTCTTTTTTTTTTTTTTTAAGTGTCTAGTGTTTCTTTTTGATGATGAAAGGAGCCATCAGTTTGTCCTGCCGCTTTCCCATGATGCATCATGTTCTGTAGCTGTCACAGCCCGCTGAGTGCAATTGTTTCTGTGCATTGTTTTGTAAAAGACGTCCGTAGGGCTTCAGATCTGTGTGCATTCAAATTAAGCAAGTCCATGTTTGCTGTCTTTCATAGGTCTTCTGGACATTATGTGCCTTGGAATAAAACGCTTTTGTAACGTCACCCTGCCGTGTCCAGTTTGTACCAGATGAGGGCGCCGTGGAGCCATCGGTTAAAAAATAATCAACACCAGGTACAAGATTTCATCAACTTTATTTCATCCAGTTAGTCTAAACATCACATCACCCCAGTGTACTGCAAAACAAATGTGTTTTTGTCAGACTATTTTTTTAAAATATAGCTGTAAATGACTTCCTCCTCTTGAGTCGATTTGTATCGCTTTGGCTGTAGTGACATTTCATTTCATTTGGTAGATTTTGAAGCTTGTCAACATGTCATTTATTAGGTAGTTAATTTAATATTTTTTAACACATTAAAGGGGAATTAGATCTCATTAGATGCAGTCAAAAGTTAAGGGACACTCAGAAATATTGTCTACCAAAGGGCAAGTTTATTATTTATCATCTTTTCTGACTCCGTCACTGATCAAGGTGAGAAGCATTGTGGTCAGGAAACTGAACAGGTTTAATACGTTTTTAAAATGTGCAGCATTTGAAGTCTTTTACAACATTGTGCTTTTCTGGACGAACACATCCTAAACCGCTGTAATTGGAAAAATGCTACATTCAGTTACCTTTTAACACTAGAATAACAAACTTCACTTCAAACCAGCTAGGGAACAGCTCCAACTCCAACACATCTCTCTGGACACACAGACGACCTAAAGTAAAGTTACTTATACAGCAATATATGTAAGTAGATTTACAGTATATTAAACATTAAACACCTTACAGAAATTACACACGGTGATGAGCAAAAGACGCAATGAACTCAAATCATTGTTCACAAGCGTTTGATGTATTTTAAATGCAAACATTTGCATTATTTGGACCAGATGTTTTTAACGCACTGGATCCTAAAATCATTTTAATGAGGATAGGTTTGCTAAATTACCGCTTGTTGGTTTTGTGGCTTCAGGTCCATCTTTTTCACGCTTCATCCCTGATTTTTTTAAATGTCCAATGATAGATCTGGCATGCCGCTGTACAGTCTCATTTCTTCACACACTAAAATACAATAGCTGTAAATGTGGCACACAAATGCCCTTCAACTTAATACACCAGCACGCGCACACAACACAGTTTACACCGACTGAGTCCAAACATACCAGACGGGGAATTATCAGACTGCGCCTGCTTTATCTCTGTGATAGTGTGTGCTGATGTAACTGTATGTAATAACTAGAGTGTGCATATTTCTCACTTAAACAGCAAAATATATTGAAATACTGAGCAGGGGGTTGTTAACGATCCAAGAGCTGGGAACTCAGCAGGCTGAGGTCAAAGTAAGTCTGTATGATGAGTCCACAGAACAGCTTGAGTTCATATTTAAAACACATATTGGTTAGATGGATTCCTCCGTATATCACCCTTGTCTTGAAAAATACTATCTTGAGAATGTTTTTCTAGCATTTTTCCCCAATACTGACATCCATATCTAACATATGTATATACAAATGTATAACAATACGTCAAAAACAATATGATAAAACTGCCACATAAATTTAAAATGTGTCACTTTGTGCGGTAACTATCAAACCTCTGAGGATGCTGCATTAAAGGAACAGTGTGCAACATTAAAGGGGAGAATTTTCAGTTGGTTGCAATCTGCAACCTCACCGCTAGATGCCGCCAAATCCTACACACTGCTCCTTTAAAGTTACAGAAGATAGATACAAGTCTGTGTAAGGCATGAATGAGTTGTTGAATTTTGGTGGTATCAATTAAAAAACCCTGGATTAACTATTGGAGATTATGGATTAGGTGAGCGAGAACCAGCGCGTTTGGCTAAAAGGATCATTAATAACACATTTTGTCACCACTGTTCAGCTCTCCTGAGTGTGGCCTCGTATACTGAACGATTATTTTCCACAGAGGTGAAATCACATGAGTGGTTTGTTCATGCATGTTTGGCAAGCAGAATAAATAGTATGATAAACACTGATTATTGAGACATCAAATAGCACCGTGTTGGCCCGTCAATGGTTGCCACCATCATAGCATCACATTTTATAGGGTGGATCCCTGGAGAGTTGTTGTCAGATTCATGATTAGATGTCAAGAGGCCTCGAGGCCTCACTCATTTGGCAAAATGAACTGAATTAAAGTGAGTTAAAGTGAATGCCATTCTTTGAAATAACACTGTCAAGAGTAGGAGGTTGTCATCGTTGATGAGGTGTAAAAAAAAAAATTGTGAGTACAGATTTGGCAAATGCATGAACTGCAGAGGTCTTTGTATAATTATTGTTAAAATCTGATTATTACGCAGGTAAGAAATAAGCTGACTGCCAACCTCAGGTAGTATGAAAATGGTTTGGCAGCGACATAAGTCACAAAATTATAAAAAAAAACTAAAAACTGCACAGACAAAAATGTCCACTTAAACTTACACTGGCCACGATACAGTATCCGTCATGATAAACATCGTACTTTTCATCCGGCCCAGTCGGAGAAAATCCTCTCTAGCAGTTACAATAAAATCAACAATCACATTGAAAGCAAACATCTCGTTACGAAGAGACCGAGGGGGTCCTCAGATATCCATCTGAACGGTGGAAATGAGGAGACACAAACTTAACTTTGGCACACTGAATGGAGAGGGCTGGCAGAGAGGCGAGGACCGAGCCTGCAGCTGTGTTATGGCAGTGTTTGGATGATGGGGGCTGCACACTCATAGCCCTTTATTGAAGTAGACCCTCTCCACTCCCGGGTGGCTGGCTCGGATCTTCTCCTGCAGCTCCGGCTCCAGGCGGCTGACTGACATAGAGCTGGATCGGGGGGGTGGGGGAGGTAACGCAGCGGTTAATGGGTCACCAACGCATTTACTGTAGAAGTGTTATGCAACTTTTCAGGCAGAGAAGAATCGTGCAAACTCTGCACATATTCAACCAGAGTAAAGGTCAAAGTTCTGTGACTATGACAGACTGCTTACTATTATCTCAGGGTCAAGTTTTCACTCACCTCTTCTGAGGGAACAATGCGCAGCACAGTGGAGTGGCAAACACCAGGCTGAAAAAGAAACGCAGATCTATGAAATACACTGAACAGACGTACAGTCCAGAGCTTCCTGTTGCGACGTCATCTGATTGTCTAAAGAGAAACCCGATAGACAAGAGGGAGGGTAAATTCAGCTGTGTGGTCAGAGCAAGCTGGTCATTTATGTGTTCAAGCTTTAAAATCTGTGTTGTTATTTTCATTTTTATTATTGAGATATTGATATGTATATTATGATATAGTACATTTTCTGAAAAATCAGTGAAGAAACTGTTTATAGATAAAAACAAGACTGAGAGTAGCAGCTCTGTGAGGCTGTACCAACACACACTGATGCTTTGAGCTACATGCTAATGCTATATCAGCATGCTAACATGCTCTCAGTGACAATGTTAGTATGCTGATATTGCCATCTTAGTTTAGTGTGTTCGCATGCTAACATTTGAGAATCAGCACTAAACACAAAGTACAGCTGAGGCTGATGGGAAGTTCATTAGTTCTGCAGGTGTTTGGTCATAAACCAAAGTATTGCACAAATGTATGACCTGATGATGTCGCTATATTAGCAGTTAAGGGATCACCAAAGTCAGTATCCTCTGGTGACCACGAATGTCTGTGCAAAATTTAATGGTAATCCATCAAATATTTTTTTCAGGCTGGACCAAAGTGATCAATAGCTACGCTGCTAGCCTGGCTGATAACATGCTGCAATTTTTTCTTATAATTCAGTGAATTAAATACCTGACAAATCAATAAACTTCATCACATTGATGCAAAAATCATAGGCTACTGAAATCCAATTTTGCCACAAAACACTCCTGCTCATTGATTTATTACATTGCGAGATATTAAAGGAAAAACTACCTTGGTGTAAAAGATATGGTAAAATCTCTGACAAATGACCCGTCCCAACTGTGGGACTAATAAAGGAATATCTTATCTTATCTTATCTTATCTTACTATAACAGATCTGCTCGTGTGTTTGTGTGTGTGCTAGTTGGCAGGATGTGCTGCTCAAATAACTGTCGTCTGAGCTGAACTGAGGGAATGTTACACATGATTTTAATAGGTTAATCTGAGGTCATGGGAGGCAAAGTGGAGCCAGGAAAACACGTGGGAGGATATGTGGATCATTGTCAGCATTTCTGTTTAAATTAACGTAAATTCAAAAGTGTTGTAAAAGGGCTGAGAGAGCTTCATGATATTACTAACAAATCTTATGAGCACATTCCTCCTGAGATATATTCCACAATAACTTAAACAGCAACGTTTAAAGTGACATCAATCTTAGGATTACTGACATTTCACGTCCTCAGAAGTATATAAGTGGGAATTTCAATGGAATTTGACACGGCTGCTTATCAGGTGGACCATCGCTGACGACTCACCAGAATCCCACCAGGGTGACTTGAATAGGTGCACTCATCCATGGGAACTTCTGAAAAGACCAGGCAGAAAAAAACCCCAATGAGCGGCACAAAAGCAGTGGTGAATTCCCATACTAGAGTGGCCTCATGTCGTCAGCGCTTTTCATTCCTCTGATGTGTGATTACGAAAAGAAAACCGAGTGGTAGACACAGCGTGGAACATGAGGTTCCCACCATTCAACATTTATGTCTTAAAGGATGTCAGAAATATACCTACCCTCAGAAAGGCCTTCTTTTCCAAATGGTTCATTAAAAACGGGGGGATAGCTGAAAAGACACAAATGAAATATCACTGCACGATGCATTTTCAACTGAAAGTGTTAAAATATGATAAAGTTGGTGGTTTAAAACTTGGATTTTTTATTTTATTAAAGATGCCACCAGCTGCCAGGGGAGGCAGCACTATGATATAAACATATTCGTACCCATTCCTGGAGAAGCCATGAGGATTCTGGAGACCACAACCTGAGAGATGGCCTGCTGTGCAGCTTTCGTCGACTCTCCTAACCTGTTGTCGTTCTCGTCCGTTATAGGAATGCCGTGTTGAAGTTCTCTGAAGACAAGGAGCAAATTAAATCACAATCAATTGACCTTTTATTCCACACACTGAGAGGAAATGGGTCTAAAACCTTTGTTTCCAGAGACATTTTCACCATTAGTGTTGAAGGTGTCTTCTCAAGGTTACCTTTGTCTCATCAGAGGGATGTTGATACAGTTAGCAGCGGCTACAGCAGCGAATGGAACAAACCGTCCAATCAGGGGTGAGATGTGCTACAGCAGGAGAGAGGGGGGAGGGAATTAATCGTTTGGCTCTGCTGTACTCTGATAGCACAGCCAATTTAACCTTTCAGACCAGTGGAAGCTATTGCAGCTTATACTGTATTTCAGATGTTGGTACATGTATTCTTTTATAACACAAAGTCACTGTAAAAGCTGGCAGGACAACATGCTGATACCAGGGCATGACCCTGTAAATAATACGGCTCTTCTATGACAAAGAGACTATTTGTGCGTGGCTAACTTCATGCCAGCACGCTCATGCGGCTGAGGTCGATACATTAAAATGAGATGCAGAATGGGGTTAGATGAACCGATACCTTTGTTAGTGCGTTTAGTCCTAGAGCGGTGGCGACTGCCCCTGTGGTGGCAGACACATAAGCTGTGCCAAGCTGACTGCAAACAGAAGAGTCACCGGTCACTTCACACACAAAAAAACGGTTGAATTAAAAGGGTTAATATGAGCCGGTATCAGTGCCAAAACGTCTGTCTCTTACTTGACCGTTATCGGAGCATCGCCGCTCCTGTTGGTGTAATTGACTATTGCGTTAAAAGACTGATTGATCCACTGCCAGAGCAACACAGCTGGAGTTGTCCTGCAAGATTGAAAACAATAGAAAGTACAAACATTGAAAGAGTTTAAATGATTAATAATATGGATTACTAGGCTGAAACAAATGTTCCTTTTCCAGATGTCCTTCAGTAATACATCAAAATGCACAAGTGATTTAAGTTGTATGAATATGATCAGCAAATGTTACTAATAGCATTAACAATTGTTCCGTTCTATTCTAGTGTCCCAGTAAACCATGAAAAAGTGGGTATAGTGTAATGGTTATAGTTCAAGCAGTCGTTGTAGGTCGTAAGTAAGTAGGGTCTAAGTCTTTGTAAAATCCTACATGTTACGTACTTGTAAAATGTCATCATGCATCCAGTGATCGTCATGTTCATTGGAACCTGCGCTGACATGCGGCCAATCAGGATCATCTTCTCCCCGGTATCGGGATGGAAAGCCGAATCAAAAACATATTTGGCTCTCCACAGTTCGTCTTCTGTCAGTCCTGGAGAGACGATACCTTTCCTAGGAGACAGTAAAACAAACCCATTCATAAGAGCGCTGAATGTACATCCTGTTGCTACCGCAACAGCTGTACTTGCAGCTGGTTTACCTGTAGTCAGTGATGACTTTGTGTGAATGTGATAGTTGTTCGTTGGTGAGGAGGATGTTCCTGGGGTCTGTGACGGTGAAGAAATGCTTGGCCCGACCTACAAAAGTGCTCTGGTCCCACCGGGGCTCCTTGATGTTTATGGAAGTGGATAGCTCTGCTGCCATATTTATCTGGGGAGAGAAAAATGTTTCAATAATCGTATCGGGTATTTGTCAGAGCACAAAAGCATGTAGGTGTAACAGGGTCATTATGTACCTCTATATGTTGTTCTCTGGTTGTTATAATTACACAAAACTGATCTGGTTACAGTTTATTTTTTATATTAGCCCCTCTTCCTTAATTTCTTCTTCTGTACTACTATAAATACCTTTTGCCCCGCCCCCTTCCCCTCTTCCCTTTTCTTTTGGCTCATTTATTATCCTAATCCATCCCATTATTTCTCGTATTGTTTCCTACAATGTTATAATGTCTATCCCAACCTGTCATTATATTGATTTCAACAAATTGACATTTAAAAATAGTTGTTTTAAGAGTAAATAATGGCAACCTAAGATAACTTCCGGGTTGTATACCGTATTCGTTTGTGTAGGGGCTGGAGCCGAGCGGGCAGTAGATTTAACATGGAGGTTCTGTTTCCCTATGTGTTTATCAGGTATGTTTTACTGTATATTTGATTTTATTCCATGGCTATGGAAAAATCCCATTGGCTTTTTGTCGAGGCAACCAGGGCGATGCTAACTTCCTGGTTGGCCTACAAAAATATGTCATCCCTGGAGCACTGTATTATCCTGTGGGAGATGAGCTGGAGCAGGCAGTAGATTTAACATGGAGGTTCTGTTTTCCTATGTGTTTATCGGGATAAACAGAGGCCAACTATAAAGAGATCTATCTATCTATCTATCTATCTATCTATCTATCTATCTATCTATCTGTCCACCGGTCACATAGAAATGATGCTTCAAGGATTTTCAGTCTTCTTCTTCTAGATTAAGCAAGAATGGCACAAAAAAAGCACAAGTTCTCTGTACAGGAACACAAATGCCTGACGATTAGTTATCTAGAAATTCTGTGTTTCATAACTGCATTGTATTCTGATGACTAATATTGTTCCAGGATTTCAGGGCCCTGCTTCAGCACCCACCCTACAACTTACAGTCACTCACTTCTTGTTTTCTTTTGCAGACACAGGTCAGCGAAGGAGGACTCATGAAAATAATGCTCCTCTCTGGATTGCCATGCTGCTTATTCAGCATAACGTTGCTATGGTGATGGCTGACCTGACACAAGGGTTGTGAAGCACTAAATTGCAAAGCCCTATTATGAGCGCACACCAACCCCCCAAACTGTGGCTGAAAAGCAGCTCCTGGAAAGTGACAAAGACCTCTGCGTGTGCGCTGTGAACAACTGAGAATGGCTGCACAAAGTTTAATTGATATTTTTTATCAATACAAATTGTATCAGGGTTAAGTGAGCAAAAAGCACAATAGGTTATGCAACATATTTTTATCACCACCACTTGGGAGTATTTCATGAAAGTTTTATGCATTTATCATCTCACAATCTAAAACCAGATAAGACTGGCCTGCACTGACTGACTAGACACTGCACTGACAAAAACATCAGCTTTGTGGATGTGCATGCTCCATTCCTCCCAGTGTGTGTGTGTCCACATAACCCAGTCTGATCTGGTTTTTTTAACCATTTCATGCTCCAGCTGAACTACTGGAAGGCCAGGGACGCGCCAAAGTGCAGCAAGTCCATGCAAGGATCTGCAGCAGCATGCATGCATGATGAAATCCCACCTGAAATTGCACCAAAGATGGCTGCTGGATTGATAATAAAACGGAAAAACTCGTTTGTTTGCTGGCGGCTGTTTGCGTGCAGGAGGCGTGCGGTCTCTTTAAATTGAATTAAACTCCACGGGATTCTCACGAGATGACAACAAATCACCTCCCCCCCCCCCCTTCTCTGAGATTGTCCAATGAAACACTGAATCACTGTGTGAGTTGGTTCGAACAATGGCTTGCAGAGCAATCCCTCCTGTTAATAATAATAACATAACTAAAATAATAATAATAATTCATTAATGAAGGTGATATCAGAGAGAGTGAACTTTGGACCTCTGATCTAAACCCCTGAGCTGCCTCTGCCCTCACTCTCGACCAATCAAAGGCGGCCTGCGTGGCTACACATTAACACTGCAATTCACAACAACACCTTACAATCAAATAAATCATCCAATTACTACGCGCAGCATCCCATGGCACATGTTTTTTAACCTTCATTTCTTGTGTCTTATTACACTAGAAATAGCTGCTTTCTGTCTGTGGTCGCAGGGTAAACATGCTCTACTGTGTGACTGGATACGGTTAATTGTTCAACCCGACCTAGACCAGTCAAATCTGGACTGCAACTGGAGGTGTTTCTATGCATCTGAACAAAGCGATCGGAGCTTTAACCATTAAAATACAAATCAAAGTATCATTTTAAAAAACGACTAATTAGGGCACGACATCTGTCCAGCCCGATAACAAATCCAGCTGTGCGCCCCAGATTCAACTAGTATCAGCCTGCCACATCCACAGCATCCAGCAGGCTGCTTATAGAAAACCCCACAAGGATTAATGACAGTTTCCCCGACCTCAGACACAAAGTGCACGCTGGTTTTTCCCGCGTTGACGTCTTGATGGATCCATTAAAACAAATACGGACAGGTTACTTACTGCACTGTGGGCTCCGGCGGTCCGCAAGAGGTGTCCCTGAAAGGCTGCAGCCAGCTAATTTTACATGCAGCAGCGTCAGAGCAGCTACGGAGCACACAGAGGCGCATCCACCTCCAGCGGCCGGAAGCGCACCTACAAAATAAAAGTCCCGCCTCGAAGCAGGCTATTCACACCGAAAAATATTTTTTTTTATTAGTTTATTTGACAGGGACAATACATAGGCATTGTTACACTTAATTAAAGTGCAACCGATGCAACGTATATAGGACTTCTAGCCATAGCTAATTTGCAGACCTTGTCCCTGGTTAGGCTTTTTTGGAGTTGTAACGATAAAGAGAAACGTCTTGGACATATATGATGATTTCCCTACTCGTCTGCAAAACCATGCAATGTCAAGAGAACACCTGAGGGGGGCAAATTAAGTTTCATTTCACTTCGTCCTTTAAATGAGGCTTTTCTTTTCAGCAGCGAGCTGAGCACCACTTCCGGTTAATGCTCTGATATTTTCGCTACATTGATTAACAAGCAGTAAATCATTAATAACTGGTAAAACTTTGGATTTCTACACACACACACACACACACGACTCTACAACAGCCTGACATTGGTGGCCGACACTAATGTCCGTTGAAAAAGTAAATGTCCCTTAAAACAAACAAAGCATTTTTTTGTTCATATATAAATAAAAAAGAAAAACAAAACAAAATTCAAAGCACAATATGTCACCTATGGCAAACCAGTCTCATCCCTTTCATGTTTCACAATCATTATATATACCAAATTGTAATAAATAAATAAATAAAAATAAAAGTACCCAATTTCCTGCACACATTCATATTCAGCCTGATAATCACCATGCTGATTATTCTGTCAGTTGATCATCAGCAGTTTCGGGGTGTCTGTTTCCATCTAGCGGTGACTGGTGAGAGGAAATAATGCCACAAACTGTGTCTAAATGAAGTAAATGACAAAGCAACTTCAGTCTTTATTTCGTATAGCTGTGGCCGCAAAACATTAAGTTATTTTTTTACAACTGATGTCATTGGTACCAATATTGCCTATACTTAAATGAATTACAATAACTCCCATAAGAGACAGCAGAGCAGAAAGAGAGCTACTTACACTATAACAGGGTATAAAAAAAAAGAACATAGTCTGTCAGTGCCATGTGATAAAAATCAAATACAAAAGTGCAAAGAGAACACACTCGTTTCCGACGTCTAACCCTATCATCTCACATCACAAAATAAACTGTTGCGCTTTCAGTTACAAAAAGAAAAAAAAGAGTTTACGTTATATTTACTGCAGTCTTTTGTTATGAGGCCATGCCAAGTGACAGATGCAGCTTACATACTGTATATGGAAACACTCTGGTCATCATTAAACACACAAAGATTACTTAACATTTAGTTGTTATTCTCAGCATTAGTTCATTCATGTATCCTGACAAACCAGCAGGTGTTGTGTAGGTATTGTTCATAGTAGCAATCATTTCTAGCAATAAAAACATCATGCACAGAGAGGAAAAAAGTTGAAAGGATGGTGGTATTTAGCTAGATGTGATAATTTCCATTTCATTGTGATTATGGCACACATTTTTTTTTTGGTCCATGGGGTTATGAATGCTTGTTCTTCTTCTCTGTGTAGCCTCTTGCCATCCTCGCCAGGTGACCTTTACAGGAAATAGTCAGGCGTACGCCGCGTCACATGGGGCTCCCCTCTGCGTGGTGCAGGGTCGAACTGTAGGCTAAAGGAAACAAAGAGCAAGTCTCCTCGTCAACTCACATTTTTTAAATTTTTCGTCAATAATAATTTTTAAGAAAGTGCCAAAATTAAAAAATTGTACTTACAAGGAGTATTTCAATGTGTCATCAAGTTCCATGATTGCTGCCTGGTTTCCACAACGATAACAATAGTTTGGTGCGCTGAAGATCGTCACTACATTGCGGTCGTGGCACCAGTTGTAACCCTAAGATCAAGAGATTACTTGTATGTCACCTATTTGAAATCCACAACATGTAAAATCAAAGCTGCATCTCCAGCAAAAACAGAATTACTTTCAGCAGATAAACAAAGTTAAAGTACCTCCATCACCAGCTGGTGGGCTCTTGAAACCAAAGTTAGGCCGTTCGCGTGGTTGAAGGTCTCGGAAATGTCCTGCCCGAAGGTGTAACCAGCACCGCGGGGCGAGATGCCCCAGCCGCCACGGTCATCTGGGTCGGACCATAACAAGTCACACATTGGACCCTGAAACACGGGAGGAAACATCAGTGCTGTTAAGTCTCTTTAAACATGCAAACACAAAATCTATCCAATGTGTAGACATTTTAGGATACTGTCAAACTGCAGACTTATATTAGGGCTGCAGCAAAAAAATATTTTCATTATCAATCTGCTGATTATTTTATTGAGTTATTGCTTGTTCTAAAAATTGTCAGAAAATTGTGACAAAGAAAACTGCCCCAAAAAAAAACATTTGAAAAAGCTAGAACCAGTGAATTAACAAACTATTAAAATTGTTGCTGATTAATTTTCTATGGATCAATTCGAAAATCTGATTAAAGTGCAAGAATGTGCAATATATATGATGTAAAAATTGTAAAACTGCAGGGGCATCCTTGCAGCTACATGCACCATCATACTCCTTCATATATATGTAACATCCATATGTTATGACAGTAAATTACAGAATAATCCATAATATAGAAGGGCCTTCAAGAGAAGTTTGTGAAATGTGTAGAATTTACCTCATGGGGAACCTCCTGCAAGCGATCCAGCGCTCTGATGTGTTCCAGTGTGTCTATTGAAGGGGACAATCCTCCATGGAGGCAGAAAATCTTACAGAAGAGAGAGAAAATAAATGACGAGTCCCCCGAATCTGTGCTTTATGTCACGTGCTACACCTGAAATACACAACCTTACCTGGTTATCTACCAGCGCAGTGAGGGGCAGATAGTCAAACAGATCTGTGAAGTACTTCCAAACATTGGCATTTCCATATTTCCTTAAGCACTCGTCGTAGAAGCCGTACACCTGTGTGATCTGTCTGCTCTCGTGGTTCCCTCGGAGAATTGTGATTCGCTCGCGGAACCTTACCTACAAAGAAAAATGGATTTATAAACAAAATGCAAGGATAATCAGCTATAAACATTATCCCTTTGCTTACAATATATATATCACAGTCTCAGTGGCAAAGTGTCTTTTTGTTTTACCTTAAGAGAAACCAGGAGGCTAACTGTCTCCACAGAATAGTAGCCTCTGTCAACATAGTCTCCCATGAAGAGATAGTTGGTGTCTGGAGACTTCCCTCCGATCTTAAACAGCTCCATTAGGTCATGAAACTGACCATGGACATCTCCGCAGACCGTCACTGGACATCTCACCTCCTGCACGTTGGACTCCTTAGTAAGGATCTCCTTGGCCTTAAATGGAGGTCCAAGAAAACACATTATGATGCTGATTAACAGGTAACATAAAGCATGGTGCAGTGTAGGCGTGCACAATGAGCATGTGTTTTTTTACACAAGCCTTATTTATACCCTAACACACTTAATATTCAGTATAATTTTTCAGATTGTGAAGGATAAAGCATATTATTGTAATTTGCTGTGCCAGTGCACTCCAGTGAGGGAAGCAGGAGTGGGCGTAGCTAGGGGGAAAACATATTTGCAAGGCATCCTCCTCCATCTTCTTGCCGAGTTGCTTCCCTTATAGCAATGTACTGCATGCGGCTGCAGCCAAATGGTGTGCTTTCCAAAGCAAGGCCACATGCATTAGCTCAGGCGATACTTCTTCTAAGATGTACCAGCTAACGATCCGCTAGTATTATAGAAAGCTAATAACAAGGTATAGCTCGCCTGCGCAAACCCTTACCTTTTCACATAGGACTTTGACCTGATTCTCACTCAGCTGTTTGCACTCGTTCAGCTGTTCGATCCATCCGTCCAGCTCCTTGGTGAATGACTTGTCGTCCATGCCTGGTTCGCCGTCAGCTCAACCGAGCAGCTTTAAAAAAATTCACAGGAAAAGCTCGCTGTTTCGGTGCGTTTTGACGGCCCCGGCTATATGCTACGGTCCTTAGCAGGCTCTCTGGTCATTCGCAGCTTGTGTGTGTGTGTGTGTGTGTGTGTGTGTGTGTGCGAGGAAAAAAAAACGAATGCGTCAACTGCCCTGCGTCCCTGCAGTTGAGTGGGGACGAACGTGTTTAGTTCACATGATACAGAAATGATGCACGTCAAGGTCACACAGTCATCTGTTAGAGTCGCAAAGACTATGAGGCTGCCAGCTGAGATAAATCGTAGACCAAACCCTGCCGACTTTGGTCCAGAACGAGGCTGAGCAACAAATCATATTGACGTCATCGCCTCCCCGGTGCCCCCCCCCCCCCACACACGGATTTAAAGGTCCCATATTGTAAGAAGTGAGATTTTCATGTATTTTATATTATAAAGCAGGTTTAGGTCATATATAAATACTGTGAAAGTATCAAAACACTCAATCCATGGAGAAATACACACAGCCCGTATTCAGAAACTGAACGTTTGAAACATGCCGTTAGGATTTCTGTCCATTTGTGATGTCACAAATCTACAATATTTTAGACCATTTCACAGTTTTAAACGTAAACATTCTAAATGCGTCCCAGTTTATTTCCTGTTGCAGTGTGCATGTGAATGACATCAGCTGACAGGAAGTAAACATGGACCCAAGCTGTTTCCTAGCAACGCAATTCCGTTGCCTTTCCGTTGAAATGCGCTAAAACAGAGTGTTTCAGACAGAGCATGAATACAGGTTTATTCAGACAGACAGTACAAGAAAAATAATGTGTTTTTTGAACATTAAAGCATGTAAACATGTTCTAGTAGAAACCCAAAATACAAACACGAACCTGAAAATGACCATGATATGGGACCTTTAAGGAAATGTCTCGTTTATTTGTCTGGGCGGCTTGAAATATGGTTGGCTTGTTTTTATTTTATCTTTCTTTATCTTGCTGTTTTTGTGTTTTCTGCATATCTGTTATTTAAGAGGTGAAATAGCTGACTAGTTGATCTACGTCACCCTCTGCTGGACGAGGCGGGAACAGTCAGGAGGACCAACGGCTGAACAGTGACGTCATAACACATTCACAGGTTAGCTAGCTAAGCTAACGATAGCTCAGATATAATATGTAACAGACGTGATAACATTTAGTTTAGTCTATTTACCATTTGCGGAAGGCGGTTAGGGGCAGTTTTGGCTCTCATGGAATCATAAGCTATTAAACTGTGGCTAACTGTTGAGCCTCTAACGGTTGTTTTAAAGCTAACTAGCTTAGCTAGCTAACTAGCTTAGCCAGCTAACTAGCTTAACAAGCTAACTAGCTTAGCAAGCTAACTAGCTTAACAAGCTAACTAGCTTAGCCAGCTAACTAGCTTAACAAGCTAACTAGCTTAATAATCTAACTAGCTTAGCCAGCTAACTAGCAAGATAAGTAGCTAGCTCAGCAGAGCTAGTTTAGAAATTAAAATTAAGAGGAAAAGCGAACTATAGCAGAAGTATAGTTATAGTATAGTATAGTAAGAAGTGCAATATCATGGATATTAACATTAATATGACATTGTTACACTTACTTGTACTACAGATTTAATATTGTACATATATAATACCGGTATGCCACTTCTCATGCATATCTGTGGTCCTCGGTTAACCTGTTATATTTTTGATATTGCGTCTATTTTGGATTTTCACCTTGCAGTTAAATCCAAGTGTGCTTAAAGTAAAGGTCATCTTGTCAGTAGGGGGGGGGTTCACTCTGTATAGTGGGAAAAGGAGCAATTAGAATCTACCAGTTACATTAATTTGCTTTTAAGAAATGTAAATACTCTATTCTGTAAGGTAGGATATACCTAATGAACTACCAGTTGTATAAATGTGCTTTATATAAAACTGATGAAAATCGGACTTGTAGTTTTCCAATAATCCTGCTGACAAACAAACCAACAAACCGAATAGAAAACATAACCTCCTCTGCAGAGGTAATTTCTGTCAGAAAAAAAGAACCAATAGGCTATATACTACTAAAAAATGTGCTTAAAAATAAAACATTAAGTTTATCAACTTGATAGCATTTTTCCACTTGACAGAATAAGTATAGTGAGATATTTTAAACTTTTTTTAAAAAAAAAATTGTGGTTGTCCATTTGATAGCCTTTTCCCCCACATGCCATAAAGCACTACGCCACACGTGAAAGACTACATTACCCAGAGTTCGACGCCTTCCTCTCTAATGCGCATGCGCAGTGGATTGTTCTACTCTGCACAGCTGTAGGAGAAAATGGCAGCACACATGCTAGGGCAGCAGGTAAGACATTCAATGATTTTGGTGATTTTAATCATTTTATGGGCGTTTTTACCGAACTATCTACAGCTTTAAAGCACATCTTATTGCATTGTAGTCCCTCTGGAGACCGAGAGGTAACGCTAAATGTCCAGAGAATCTACACGACACATTGCTCTTGAATGACTGCTAACGAGTTAGCCTACCAGCTAGCTGTCTTTAACGTAAATGGTACAAAGCGTGCCAAAAGTTAAATCAGCTCAAGTTCTGGTTTCTCTGTGTTGACATCGTGCATTTTTCTATTCTAGGTCCGCCAGTTCAGCACGTCTGGGATCAGAACAAAACTGGTCAAGGTAAATAACGTCAAACTGCAAGGAGTATAGTAGTGGATACTGTAGTGTCCACTGTAGTGTCCACAGTTGAATTACTCTGTGTTTATTTGTCCTTATAGCCTCCCATCACGGTCTACGGAGTGGAGGGCCGCTATGCCACTGCTCTGTTCTCAGCTGCCAGTAAGCAGAACAAACTGGAGCAAGTGGAGCAGGAGATGGGAAAAGTGTCTGTAAGTCTCAAATTGATGTAAAGGTCAATGGATGATAAAAGTAGTGTTTTCCTCAACATTTTATTGCAAGGCGATGATCATATAATTGTTGGTAATTTATTTACACATTGTTAAAATAATAATAAAAAACTGTCAAATGTCCCGTATATCAAAAGAATGAAACATTAATATTACAAATCAAGAATGGGACAATAACAACAATCAATTCTGATAATGTAATCATCACATATAACATAAATAATATACTGTATAATAGTAATATAAAAATATAACCTATCTAATAGAGAAATGTAACAGTAAGTTAATAATGTAATAAAAATAAATTAATAACTATATAAAATTTCAGGGGACTTTTGAAGAAGCAAACTATGAGAAATGCATTCGCTTATTAAACAATATTTAGCAAGGAAATAGATATGGTTTTAATATATGTCTAAGGGAATACAGTAAAATTTGTAGGGCGAGCCCCAAACCTCTTATTCATCTTATCCAGAATACAATTAATTATTCCGAAGTTCAAACATCCTTACTGATGCTACTAGTAAGAGACATCAAGTTTCTATAATTGTAGTTCAATTTATAGTCTTTTTGACTTTAACTCTAGTACTAGAAATAAAGCTTTCTATTTTTATATGTATTGCTCAGTCAGCCCAAAGGTCAGAGACACTAATTTTAGAGTAATTTTTTTTTAAAATCCGGTTGAAGAATTTTTGCAGAAATGCTTTGGATTCATATCAGAACCGTGTACTTTCTGCACTCTTGTTCATGAGACTGTAGAATACTTATTTTTTTTCTTGTCCTTTCTCATAACAATTGTGGACAGATGTATATGGATGGATGCGTATTACAATACCTAGTATTTCCATATTTATCTTAATAGATGTCTTATTTTATATGTAATTAATACAGTAAATTTAATGGGAAAGCATCATATCCATATATGTAAGTGGAGAAAAACAGAAAGTCTAATTCTATTGTTTTTTTTTATGAAATAAAATACTTCAAACCATTGAAAATTGTAAAAAACAAACAAACATGAAAGCCATAAAACTACTGAAAAACTTTGAAGATCACCTTTTGTTATAACAGAAGTCATTGCCCAGGATGTGCCTTGCTAAATAAGCATTGGGATAATGATCTGATCACTGTCAAATTTTGCTAATCCATGCTGTTTCAACTCAACCTACCTTTCTTCTAGTACAAACATTGAGTTGCCCTTTGCTGTGTGCCATTTTGTTTTTCAGGCCCTGATCAAGGACCCCAATGTTTCCAGTATTGTAATGAATCCTCATGTAAAGCGCGCCGTCAAGCAGAAGACTTTCCATGATGCTCTTACAAAGCTCAGGGTTTCACCCATCACTGTCAACCTCATCAGTGAGTGATCACTGATTGCTGCTATGCGTTTTTAGCATGGCATTATCTTAATCATAGCCAAGTAGGCTTTGTGAATGTATAGTGTATGTGTGAGTGTAGTGCAGTGCAGTGTTCATACATTGCGTAAAAATGAAATAAATTTGAGCCTATTCGGTTTGGTCAATAGCGGTTACAGGGATAATAATGATGAATAATAAAAGGAGTCCACCAGCACATAGAGATGGAAAACAAACATTTATTTGTTGTACTACAAAGAAGCCAAAGTAAAGATAATGGTTATCACTTTGTTACTTTTTTAGGTTTGCTCACAGGAAGCAACATGCAAATAATTCACACTTTACAGTTTTGTTTACTTTCAGAAGTCATGTGCAGAAATCTCACAAGTACACTTAAACATGCAGTGTTTTCAAGGAAACCATCTTGTGCAGTTTAATTTAGAAAAACAATTTTTACTTCGATTTTTTTCTTTTTCTTTTTTAAATCTTGACTCCGTCCTTTTAAGACAACTGTAGATAGTTGAGCTTATAGGCACACTCTCAAATTGAAATCAACTGCAGCTCTTAATGTCTTTGACCTCCACAGAGGTCACAGACCTCGTGACTACACCAGGGCTGTCCCAAATACCGTTCTTTGGGCTTCGGTGAGAAAAATTCGAAGGTATTCGAAGCGTTGCGGCGCGGCAGGCCGACTGGCCGAAGTGTTCTTCTGTCTGTCTGTCTCCTTCCCCCAAGTTTCAGTGCCGGGACAGTGCCGCTGCCGCACTACCGTACACACACGCACCTCTACATATAACAAACAGCGATATCCGTCTGAGAATAACTAATAGTAATTCATGTTGAATATGAATAATGAATAATGCTGTAGAATTATTCCTTATTTCATGGGTTATTTGGGGATTTATACATTATTATAACAAAGCATTCGAATACTGATTTGGAGGTCGATTACCATGGCAATGGTCGAAGCTTCGAAGCATTTGGGTCAGCCCTAGGCTACGCTAGCACTATACAGATGGTATACGTTGTATTCACTCTGTGGTTTTACAATCCTTTTTTTTTTTTTGGAACATTTGTCGGCACAAATGTGAAACGTGCAAATTAAGCAAGTGAACTGTAATTGTATAAAAACATGCTAAAATACAAATAATGTAGATAAAAATGGCTTTTCAATAGGACCATTGTAGCTCCACAATGCATTTTCCGCAGCAGCAGTTCTCCACAACCGCTATCATTCAGTCCCCAGAGTGCTATATTGATATTGATTATGGTGTAAATAAACTTTGGAACATGTTTCTAAATTTGACGTTTAAGTGAATAATTCATATTGCAGGACCAGTTGGATGAAATCATAAACAATATGTATTGAACGGTCTAATGAAACAGAAAAAGTATTGAATCCCGCTCAAACGTATCCTGCTTTTTGGTTTGCAGATGTTTTGTCTGAGAATCGTCGTCTTAGAATAACTGGTGATGTTATCACTGCTTTTGCAAAGATGATGAGTGCACACCGTGGAGAGGTCATCTGCTCCGTCACCACTGCTCAGGTATGAAATGGGTGGACATACATTATATGTATGTTCCTGCACATCCTGATTGAAAACTGGTCACCTCAAATACAACAGTCCCTCTTATGTATCAGTCACATAAAACTAATTAATTGCATTCTTTTTTTACTGTAAATATGTTATACAATCAACCAATTAATATTTATCCATTTTAGCCTTTGGAAGAAGCTAATCTTGCTGACCTGAAAGTGGCTCTCAAGGGCTTTCTGCAGAAGGGTGAATCCATCAAGCTGGAGACGAAGGTATAGTGTCGTTGCATGATCCCATAAATATACAAATGACCATTTTGCAGTTAGGTATGATTTTATCTTTATATAAGTAAAGGTGATTAAAAACCAGTCTGACGCTAATAATTTCCAACCGTTGTCTCCTCTTCACAGTCGGATCCTGCAATCCTGGGTGGCATGATCGTCAGTATCGGAGACAAGTACGTGGACATGTCCACCAAAACGAAGATTCAGAAGCTGACCAAGCTCATCAAGGAAACTTAAAAGTCCCGTGGACTAAAAGATCGGAGACGACCATCGGGGGAAACGCTGATAAATGTACATTGCTATCTGTTCTGGCACTGCAGTTGCTCCATAAATCCAGTGTCTATACTTAAAGTTCATATGGATGTTAATAAAACGTACACAAAATTGGAGAAGCCTTTGTTGTCATTGTGTCACATATGTACGCTCATATTTCTTTATCAATTGCCAGTGATTATGATCTTGACACATGGTTTAGTTATAGTAATTTGAAAATATAACAATTATATAGTAGCTGAAGTAGTGTCAATTCACAATTTTGGTTATACTGTAACTAGATGCCCAGGTTTAAGATGCGTCTTTGTTTAATTTGGCAGAGTGACACTGATCTGCTCCTGCGTTTCCTGGAAGCCCTTGTGCGCATGCGTGGTCGGCGCATCCTGTTTTATTAATTTATTTTTCCTGGCGAAAATGGCTGCCTCTCTCATCTAAACCTCTGCTTAAAGGATTAAATGAGCATGAAATACATGAAATAGGCAACAGGAATCGCAGTTCCCCTTCGAGACGACCCTCCTGGACGCCAGGCTGTAGTTTGTGCAGCGTCTTCACAAAGATGTGGCTGCCAGAGGACGAAAATGTATGCGATCCGAAATTAACCCTTTCCATCTAACATCCACCAACAAATGAGGTACGTACTATTCTTTTTACTTTCCTAAAATTGTATAGATTTTCGTGGGGTAACATTTATGTTTGTGCATGCTGTCTTTTTTTTTTTTTTTTTTTTCAAACTATAGTTTACCTCTCTTTGTCTTGCCATCACTTATGTTTTGTGTTGCAACGCTTAAAAGGCCTGTTGGCTCCTCCAAAAGTAAGCTACTTAATGGGTTTGTCTGGGTACACGTGTGCATGTGTAGCTTTTCTACCTAATGTTTACATCTCTCTGCACTCCCAACAGAAAAATGATGCATCAAGTGACCAGCGGCAACAGTGACTATTGTATGAGTGGACTGGCAGAGGACTGTCACCCAGCCAGCCACTTTGATTTATGTAGCACACAATCCAACAAATTCTACCCCTCTCCGACGACCCCTGGTTTGCAGCTGTCCCTTGCCGGCCTAGCCCCTTTGCCACAGGGCATGCACAAAGCCATGATATGTCAAATGCAAGGCACCCAGAGCGACTTCCAGCCTCAGACGGTGAGAATCCGGGGCGGTGAGGCCGCGGGGCCCGATGGCTCCAAGAAGAAGAAGGGCTTAGTGAAGTCAGGGCGGAGAGGGAGGCCATCGGGGACCACGAAGTCAGCTGGCTACCGTACAAGTACTGGACGTCCACTTGGGACGACTAGAGCAGCTGGGTTCAAAACCAGCCCAGGGAGGCCCCTCGGTACCACCAAAGCAGCAGGATACAAGGTCAGCCCCGGCAGGCCCCCCGGCAGCATCAAGAGCCTCGCTCGGCTCAAGAAGCTGGAGTTTGGTTGCGACGGCGCCAAGAAACTTGACTTTAGCAACTGCAGTATTCCCAAGAAACTGGACTTCACCAGCTGTGATCTTCCAGCTTTTCCATACGCCATGATGGAGAAAAGACCCCTCTGCGAGCCCAGTGGCAAAGTGGATGAAACCAGCGAATGCAGTGCTTGAAAAACATTTGAGTGCACGAGCAAGAAGATGCTTAGGAAAACACGTCCCTCAAATGTTAGAGGAAAGAACTTTTTGCCATTTAGAAATGGCTCTTGAGTGTTTGTACAGTGTATGACATTGTCTTCATCCTCTCATAATAAATGACTGAATTAGAAGTATGTTATTCCAGTTTGGCGGAGATGCATGCGTATGAATTAATCACACCAATCAGTATAGGCAAAAAATGTATTTATCAGTTTGTGGTTCAAACCTCACTAGAGAGTGAATTTTTTTTTCTCCCTCAAGCATTTTGTTCCTCTGAGTTGTGACTCTTTCTCTGCTTTTAACATTTCTATGGCTGGTTTCTTGTGACATTTTCTACATTTATAAAAATTGTACTAACAGCTGATCAAATCAGCTTTTTTCCTGAGCATAAATACGTGGATGTGTAGCTGTCATTTCTGTGTCGTCCAGTTCAACACGTGTTTTATTTTGTGATATTATCTTGCATCGTACCTATAATGGGAACACTGCAATATATTTTTTGATTAGCTTGAACTGGTAAAAGTCAATGCATAATATCCCTTTGAGCACAGTATTTGTTATTTCTGCACTTTGTGAATATCATTTTGATTATGTATTGTAACAGCCTGTTTTCGTCCCTAAACTCACTATAAGCACTTCCAGATTTACATGTATGTTGTTATGCTGTTTATTAGGGGGAAAAAATGACTTAATAAAACAGAAAAAAATACTTTGTGGTATATGTAATAAATGCTTATGTGCTGTATGTGAAACAAAATAAAAGACATTCTTTTCCACACAACTATTTCCTGTTAAATGTAAAAGCATGCAATTCTCCCTGTAGACACAAGAGGGCCCGTGTCCCCAGAACAATAGTAATCACCTTGTAATAATACCTTTATTTACCAACTGTTAAATCAAATGACGGCGTACCGACGTTCATGGTCTCACTTTTTTGGACGTGTTATTACACAGTGTGATAGCAGAACTGGTTAAAAAGACCATATATGGGTCGTGTTTTAATGTAAAACGCCAGACAGCTGATCTATTAGGTTGGCTGAATAAGTTACGAATGGTGCTTCTACTGGATCATTCACCCAAAAGGTTAGGGAAATAAAACCACCTAAAGATGAGAATAAAACAACGCTTATAGGTGTAGTACATTTCAAAATCTGCACACAGAGGTAAGTTCCTGTCATCAAGTCGTCATGTAACTGACTGGTCTTTGTTTGATCTTCCAAGGACTGGCCCGCTGCAGCGAGCCCTATTGTGCTCTGCGCGTTTATGGATAGGAATCAATTTGATCCACGATGTGCGCAGCGGAGCATTAATAGGGTTACGGGAGGTCGAGCTGTGAAGGCGATCACTTGAGTTTTTAATCGGAGAAAAACCCTGCTTTTCACTGCACGCTTACAGCCACCACTGACTCCTTCTTTATGTCCCTTTTCCTGAGCGCCTAGCGGCCTTGTTTCCTCATGTCAGAGGACGACTCGGTGAGGAGAGGCAACATGGCGCACGGAGTTTGGTTTGACCGGAGAGGCCGTGTGGCTGGTTGCGCATTGCTATCATTTTGTAGTCTCGATCTCCCCCCCCCCCTGCGCCACACACACACACACACACACACACACACACACACACACAGGCCTGTCAGCAGAGTTAAACCCAGAAACAATGGCACAGAACGCGCAGAAATGGGGCAAATCTCCATAACATCCATTTGTGATCACTGTGCGTAATAGCTGTTTTAACATTATAGACTATTAGTAAACTTCACCTGGATGTGCACGCGCGCGCATTTGTGTGCGTGTGTGCGCGTGCGTGTGCTAGGGGGGGGGGGGTGAGTGTCACGGCCCTGTTCAGACTTGGGGGGGGGGTTGGGTAGCAGTGCCGATTGGTTGCTGCTCACCAACACAGTCAGTCTGGGCTTGTTTTAACATAACCGGGGGCACTTCGACAGCAGGCAAAAATCATGTAGTAAATAAGCTGCTGTGGCCGTTAGGGGACCGGTTATGGCACACTGAATTTCGCCGCTGTATGGTGTTGCGGCGTATTTTGGAGATTTACTTGTTTATTTTCTATCTGAGGTGACAGTTTTTCAGAGGGGGGCCAACGCCGCCGCTGATGAGGCGATGAAGTGCAGAGAATGAGAGCTGTGCCTCCTCGGCCTACTGCTAGTGCCGCTGCAGCTGGGATTGTGCAGATCCGCTTTCACAAACCCGAGAAAAACACTCGCCCTGTGCCACATTATCAAACATCCGCTGGTGGTTTCACGGTGACCGACCTCCAAATGGTGAGTTTTACGCGTTTTTTCTCTCCACGTGTTGATAGTGTTGTGAACTTAGTGGCCGATCAGCCCTTTTTTTTTTTTTGTTGTGTGAGTTAATAGTAGCTTCCCTATGTCGGTGTGTGTAGCTTGTTTGTGTGAGCCACTCACTGTGTTCCTGTGATGGCTCAGTGTCAGCACCTCTACTACAGCCTCCGCGCTCCTCCATTCACTCTACTAGTCTGCGATCGCCATGACCCACAGCCGTCAGACAAAGCGGTAGGCTGCTATTTTCTAGATAGTTTGTGAATGAAATATGGAAGGAGCGGGCCAGCGGTTGTGTTTTGTCTTGCAGTCCTTACCGGCCTCTAGTGTGGAGGCCATGCAATGTCGGATTAGTGTGTGTGTGTGTGTGTGTGTGTGCGCGCACAGTAACAGTTCATGGCGTTTGCTCTCCTTTATTGGTTTCTCTTTACCACACATGATTGTCGCTCTATTTCCGCAATGTTATGACGTGTATGTCAGCATGCTTTGTTGTATTTACAGTGTATAAGTCTCCCTCCAGATTATAGTTAGAGAGAAACTTAAATGGCACATTTCCCTCGTCTAACCTGCCTCTTTTTTTTTCTTTGACAGGATATAGCCATGACAACATGAATCAGTCATACAGACCGGCTGTTAGGGTAGGCTCGGCGTTTGGCTCGGGCCAGCCGGAGCTGAGACCCCGCAATGGTCTTCTGGGCACTTCCTATGGAAACCAATGTGGCATTGTGAGACGTGGGTCAGACCAACCGTCGGCCGTGCAGCCGCCATCCTCCAGCCTCAAACAGCCAGCTACACTGGGGTACAATCAGCCAGACCGATCGCACTGCTACAGCCCGCTGAAGAGGCTGCAGGACCTCGACGCTGTGGTCAACAGGCCTGACCTAGACAGGGACCTCCATCCCAGGAGCCACTTGCACTGTGCAAGCCCAATCAGCGACGACGATGAGTTCGAGGCACCGTCGGTCCGGCTGCCTCCCTCTCCGGGCAACGATGACACGGAGCCCTTCGAGACTCTGCAGGACGTGAACAGAAATGGCTTCTCCCCTCACAGCCCTGACAGCATGGAGCGCTGTTCTCCCATCCCCAATGGTTACCTGCATTTTGAGTCCACGCTGTTTGACAGCAGTGACATCAAGGAGGAGGATGAGGACAGTGGTAGCGAGGACATGGAGCCTTTTCACCACTCCCCAAAGTTGAGTAAGGACCGAACAGTGACTGACAGTAAGACCACAAGCAGCTCACAGCTGGATAAAAGAACATACAAACCAACTGTCTTTAACCTGATGTCCAAAACTATATCTGAACTCAACCCTACACTAAGCCCCAGCGCACTGCCAGAAATCACTATGAGAGATGGGTGGAGTTTGGGTGAGGAGTCGGACAGTGATGGTGAACTTACCTCTCCTGTTGACCCTGGACTTATTTCACCAGCTGGCACCAACTCTAATGTGAGTCTGATACAGTCTGTACACCTGGAATACTTACTTTATCTTTACCTCTGTGCAACCAAGAGATGATGTTGTCAGAGTTGTTATGTATTTCCACTGAGAAAGCCCATGCATATAAGTGATAATTACATATCATTTCATTATACCTGGACCACCAGCCCGCTACCAGCTGTAGATCAGTAAGAATGCCATCCTAAGTGTAATTTTATTGATCTTTCAGAAATGAATTGTACCATGTGTAAGGGGTAAGAGTTTTAAAATATGAATACAAAAGAACGGCGAGCAGTTGAAAAGCAGTGCTAACACAATAGACTAGAATACAGGTTCCTAACAGTGTAAATATGATAATGGGATGCAAAGGTAAGTAATGCGTAGAATGATCTTATCTCTTAATCTGTTATTACTCAAAGATGTCTCAAATTTGAATTTTGAGTTGACACTAATGATATGATATACCATACCACCATTGTGTGTATTAGATATTAAAGTTTTTTCCATTGTCCTGATTAGTCCAACAGCCCAAAGAAAAAGCCTCCTCCTGCAGTGAAATACGTGGAAGGGGACGTGGTGTGGGCTAAATTCAACAGACGGCCCTGGTGGCCCTGCTACATCACCTGTGACTCAGACCAGGGAATCTACACTAAGATGAAAGGTGAGGTTTCATTCATAAAGAGTACGGAAGGAGAGGAAGTTTGATTTGAATATCGATTTTATAATCAAATTGTTTCCTTCAACTTGACCTTAACCTGACAGGTTAACACAAACCAAAGGACTTATACTGTGTGGGTGCAAGGTAGTTAATAATTTGACCATTATTTTTTATTTTGCTTCAGTTCCAAGTCCCCGTCCTTGTCGGATGTATTTCCTGGAGACGATTGGGGAGATTGTAGAACGTGCCTGGGTCCCCGGGAACGCTGTTCTTACTTTTGGAGGAGGCCATCAGTTTCAAGACCTACCTGTGCTTAGACGGAGAGGGAAGCAGAAGGAGAAAGACTACAAGTATACGGTAAGCTAATGAAATGACTTGAAAAATATAATATAATGTTATTGTGGACATTGTTTTGAATGTTATTTCTGTTCTTGGCAGATACCCAAGAGTTTACTGACTGCGTGGAAAGTCAGTGTTGCAGAAGCTGAGCGTCTGCTGCCAGATCGACAAAGGAATACTGAAAGCGTGCTTTCAATATCAGTCAATGGAGAGGAGCGTGTGCCCAGCCCACTCCCTACTGAAAAGCCATCGGAGGCCCCCTCTGTCTCTGTGGATCCTGGTCGACCCCCATCACCCAACATGGCCCCCAACGGAAATGAGCACGATCTCATCAAAAACTCTCCTGCAGTTCAACCCAATAAGAGCAAAGCTTGTAAGAAGAAAAAGAAATGTTTGTCAGACATATTTGGCCATATAGTTGGTGGATCGAAGGAATCATCTACCATCACAGACATGGCGGATCCGTTTCGTACAACAACTCGTGCACTGAAAGATGAGCCGAAGGACTCACCTTATGCAGACCTGGATTCAGTTCCAATGCTGCATCGTCCTAAACGCACAGCGGTGTCTCCAGTACAGGACATAGACAGATTGGTCAGAAAAGAACAGGGTTCAAAAAAAACTAAAACAAAGTTTACTAAAAAGGTGAACCATTCTACGGATCCCTGTGGTTCCTCTAGGGTTTTAAAAAACACATTGGCATCTAAAGACACAAATTCTGAACGGAGTTTGGGCAGCTGTAATGAACTGTCGCACAGTTCAAACGAAAAGCACTCTATGAATCTTCCTGCCAGCAGTCGTCTGATGACGAGGGCTCTGAAAGCCGAGGAAGAGACAGATCTCAAAGATGCACTGGCCACAAGCCAAATCTCAACAGATGCCCAGGCTGTCGATTGTCTTGAAAATACACCTACTGATGCACCCGTCAACCCTGAAAGGTCTCCTAACCTGGAATCGCCCAGCAATGCATCGTCCTCTGCAAATCACAGCTCTCCAAAAAGGCGTGCCAGGAAGCCTGATAAGAAACACATTCGTAATGGCTCATTGATAAAGTCTAAGTGTGTGGACTCAAGTGAACCCACTGTGCAACCGGTTAAGGTCAAGACAGAAAAGCCAGATCTATCATCTTCTACTTCCCCGTCCTCATCTCTGTCTCCAATGGATGCTTTCCAGGATGTCAAGGAACTAACGTTCAAGTCTCTTGGGAAGGACGACATCAGTGACTCTGAGTTGAACTCATTTCGGCCTGATTCCAATTATAAATTCAGTACCTTCCTGATGCTCCTGAAAGACATGCACGACACCAGAGCACAAGAAGGTAAACCCCTGGCTGTCCCGCCAGCGCCGGTCCTGATCAAGGAGGAACCCATGTTCATCCCTGCGTCTACAGGAGGACGCCCGCTGAAGGGTTCTCGTGATGGTTTCACCAAAGGGATCAAAACAGAGAATGGGAGGTCAGGGAAATCGCCCAAAAACACAGCGGTAAAAACCAAGAATAGGACTAAACCTATCATGATGGCTGACACCTACCATTGTGAAGACTTTCCTGTCGGACCTCGGATTGGGAACTCAGACAAGCAGCGTAGAAAACAAAGACTACCTGCCAAACTAAATCTCAGCATACCTGGCCTTTCTTCAGACCTGGCTGACTTGGCTTACGGCAGGGAGTTTGTTAGCGGCCACGCCGACTTGGCCGATCCCGGGTCTTGTCCTCCCGTCGCTGCTGATCCCTCGGCCAGCTACCTCGATAAGAACTCGGGATCCACAGTGGCTCCAAAGAAGCGCTGGCAGATGATTGAGGGGGCTGCTGAGAATAAGGTTGAAGTTATGGAGGTGTCTGCTGAGATGAATGGGTCTTACGCCATGAGAGCATCACCAGATCTCGATCTGGGAGTTGAGAGGCAGGCAGACAACGACGCGCACTTCTCAGAGACAAATAGCACAGCTGGTAAGACTCAAACTGTTTAGTTTGATCACTAAGATGGTAAAATGAGTAAGAACTCGTTATACCTGTGTATTTGTTGTGTTGAGGCACTTTTCTAGAAGACTTCTACATGCTCTACTGTGGCTCGTTTGTACGTTTGAATACTGTGTAAATGTCAATGTATTGTATGTGTGTTTACGCAGGACATTCAGAGAACAAACGTCTCCGGAAACCAACTAAACGACTCCTGGAGTCAACTGAGGAGTATGAACAAATATTTGCCCCAAAAAAGAAGTCAAAAAAACACAACTCAGAATCTTCCAAAATGGTACGATGTTCCTCTTTCTTTCATGCAACTGGTGTAATTATGAAGTATCTTTTATTCACTTGGTTCTTGAATATTCTGTGTTCAAGAAAAAAACATAAATATATCCAAATATGCTCTACCAATATTTTTCTCTGTAAACATAAAACTAGGGATGCACCGATACCGGATCGGATATTGTGCCGATACTGACTCAAATAGCTGGATCGATGACAATGGGGCCGATCTTTTTAAATCAGTTCTATGTTTATATACTTTATACATTGTATACTGGAATTGTATTACCAAGTTACTGGTGTACAGTTTATTGTTTTAATAGTTAATATCAATTCAGTAAATCTATATCTATGTATTTATTTGTTACATTTTCTTTTACAAATTTAGGAAAGCAATGTTTAAGTCAAGCCTGATGTTGCCTTACACATGAAAGAATGATCCCAGTCACTTTCACACAGTGAGGAATATTAAGGTTTATTAATTAAACACTGGTATCGGATCGGTACTCGGTATCGGCAGATACCCGAAACCCAGGTATCGGTATCGGTATCAGGTCTGAAAAAGTCGGAGCGGTGCATCCCTACATAAAACTAATCTTGTACTTTCACAAGACTAAATAAAACCAGGCATGTGTGAAGTAAATTGCTCTGAAATATCGATTTTTAAGTACATAATTTATAATAATTACACACCATAAGAATCACACCATTCTTATTATGTGTGTACAAATATTGTTCAATCATTTAAGGTCTTGCTAGTTTATCAAGATATCATTGCAGAAACAAATAGGAACCTGATCGTGTGCGTGTGTGTGTACGCAGCAGACATCAGGGATGACAGCACTCCATGATCTCAGCACCAGCCCGGGAATAATTACCTCAGCCTCGCCTTCTGTTGAGCCCGCCGAGGCTCCGGCAGAGCTGGAACAGAGTCCATCTCAGGATGAACTTTCTCCTGTAGCATCCTCAGTATCTCCAGCCACAACACAACCCTCCCTTGATGCAGACACAACAGAAGAAACCGATCTACCTCCTGAATCTGGTAAATAAGTGTGTCTTTTTCGCTGAATATAATGTTAAATCCAGTATCAACTATCTCTCTGTATGATGTAAAATACACTGGTGTTGCAGGACAGAATATTTAAAAACCTTTGATTTATGAAATAACTATTTTTGTCCTTTAGACACAGGGTTATTGGCCCAAGAAAGAAAGAGGCCAAGGAAGCTGTCGCACAAGGTGCTGGAATGTACCATAGAAGAAGTGTCTGTTGCTCATACAAAGAAGAAGGTATGTTGGGATTTAGATGGCAGTTGGGGAGCCTTCTTCTAACTATCCCAGTTAGTGTTTTGGACTGAGAAATGTTGAACGAATTTCACAATCTGTTTGTTTTCTAGGAGCCAAAGCGACAAGAAAACTTGGTCAAGAAAACTCAGGTACTACAAAAGCACAAAGTCAAAGCAATCACTATCCTCATATACCACCAAATAATGTGATGCTAAAAAGTTGGGGCTGTCAAGTCGATTAATATAGTTAATCGCGATTAATCGCATGATTGTCCATAGTTAATTGACAATAAATCGGACATTTTTTATCTGTTAAAAGTGTATGGGAGATTTGTCAAGTATTTAATACACTTATTAACGTGGGAGTGGACAAATATGCTGCTTTATGCAAATGTATGTATATATTTATTATTGTTAATATATTACCAACATAAAACAATGACAAATATTGTCCAGAAACCCTCACAGGTACTGCATTTAGCAAAAAAAAACAGGCAACAACAGCTGTCAGTGTGTCAGTGTGCTGACCTGACTATGACTCGCTCCAAACTGCATGTGATTATCATAAAGTGGGCATGTCTGTAAAGGGTAGACTTGTGGGTACCCAGAGAACCCATTTTCATTCACATATCTTGAGGTCAGAGGTCAAGGGACTTATGTGGAAGTGGCCATTCCAGTTTTTCTTCGCCAAATTTTTAGTTTGGAGCGTTATTTAGTCCGCTACAACCTAAAAATTGCAAGTTGTGTTAATGCGTTAAAGAAATTAGTTGCGTTAAAACAATTTGCGTTAACGCGTTGCTATTGTGTTAACTTTGACAGCCCTATAAAAAAAATATATTTAACCATTCTAAATACAATGAAATCTCACATTGGAAAGGTTGGATCTGTGAAAAAAGAGAAGCCCGCACCCAGCACATCCTCTGCCCCTGCTGCTGCCCCCCAGCACTCAGAAAGCGAAGACCTCCCCGTGGTCCTCACTCCGAACCGGCCTCCCAGCCCTCGAGGATCTAAGACCCCCAAGCAGGAGGCCGAGGTGGATACCTGCAGCACTGAGGAGAAACAAAACGTACACACTGGAACACTAACTCCCAAACCTGAGGTGTGCATGTTGTATTGCTCAGCTAATAAAGACATCGGTCATCCATCAAACAGGAAAATAATATGCAGCATTGCACCCATGAGTGTAACAGTATCTCTTTCTTCATCTCCGTAGGTGCTGTCTGTTAGTTTGAATGACTGCCTCTCTTCTCAAGTGGATGTAAAAGGGAAAATAGGAGCTACATCCTTAAAGGAGAACGTCTGTCAGGTGAGATAATCTACCAGAAAGTATATATCTTTTAGCTTTGTATGGCTCCTGACGCATCATTTATTACAGGTAGATCATTAACATGTTACTTATTATGTATGTTTGTGCAGGTGTGTGAGAGGTCAGGAGACCTGCTGGTGTGTGACGGCCACTGTTACGGAGCCTTTCACCCGCAGTGTATTGGCCTGTCGGTGGCTCCCAAGGGGAAATTCCTCTGTCGTGAATGCAACGCTGGTGTGTACACCTTATGATCACTGATCACAAAACGTGTGTCCTTGCACACTTCAAAAGGGTGTCGCTTATCTTTTTCTTCTGTTGCTTTCAGGTGTCCACGCATGCTTTGTGTGTAAGAAGTCTGGTAATGGGGTAAAGCGCTGCATTATACCGCTGTGTGGGAAGTTCTACCACACCGACTGTATACTGGCGTACTCGGCCACCCAGCCACACAACAAAGGCTTCCGCTGCCCTCTGCATGTGTGTCTGTCCTGCCACATCAGCAACCCTCTCAACGTCTGTAGCTCTAAAGGTAAGCTCCTCCTGGGGATTTAAAGGAACAGTGTGTAACATTTAGGGGGATCTATTAGCAGAAATGGAATATAATACTCAAAACTATGTTTTCATTAGTGTATAATCACCTGAAACTATGAGTTGTCGTGTTTTCGTTTGAATGAGCCCTTCATATCTACATAGGGAGCGGGTCCTCTTCATGGAGTCCACCATGTTTATCGCCATGTTTCTACAGTAGCCCAGAACAGACAAACTAAACACTGGCTCTAGAGAGAGCCTTTCACGTTTTTACGTTACCTGAAGACATGCTTGTGAAACTGCGGTAACGTGAGCAAAACCGTGGTACCGCCAGCCGTCATCTGACTTCCGTTGCTCCGAAAGTTGTGTTATTACAGTAAGGATGACCTCTGAGCGAGACGAACGCCGTTACCACGGTTTTGCACTCGGCGGCTCACGTTACCACAGTCTTGGAAAGGGAGGAGTGAGCGGAGGGGTACTCAGTTGGTTGCAGTCTGCAACCACACCACTAGATGTAGCTAATTCCTACACACTGTACCTTTAAACCACATGATATGATAACTATGACATGTTAGAAATCGTCCACAAAGATTTGAAGCCGTGTTGATTTCACAGCGTCGAACATATCCGAATTTTCATTTTGAGCGAAGATCTGGGGACCACGGTAGTAAAGTTGCTGTCATGTTTCATATAACATTGGAAATTGTGCTTTATGCTCCTGATTCAACTTGGCAAAGGTTATACTGTAGCCATGACTACATTTTTAACCTGCTTAGCAACAATGTGTATGCACTAAGGGGCTAATAAGACATTCCTGAGCGCCATCAGCACCATCTGTAGTGTTGACTGTCCTGTAAAAATGATCCATATTGTTGTTTTTACCAGACTCTGAACCTGCTGTCACTACTTCACAGTTTTTGGTGCCAATTAGCTTCATCTCCTTGTTCTTATCTGACATTCCTGGAGCCCATCAATGACTTTTGCTGCCTGAGTTTCATTTTCTGATATCAGCACACAATCTTGAGTTAGTTCCACGTCACCTGTTAGTTTGAATAAGCATTGAGCATTTCTTCTAAACTCATTATTACAGGGCTTTCAGCTTTGTATATAAAGATTTGTTTTGGTGATTAAACTGATTTCGCGAGTGACTCACTGTCTGGAGCAGTGAGATGTTTGAACAAATGGAGAGCTGAGCTGTACCTAATTATAGTGGTTGTAAGTGATAACTCTTTGGCATCTTTTCTCATGTGCCATTAGAAACGGTGCCAGTTGCCGGAGATGCTTTGCTCACACAACATCCTTGAAACAGCACCTGATGCTACAATACAAACCGTGTGTGTCCTCTAGGATTTTGGCAGTTTGACCTGGCTCTTATAAATCACAGGATTTGGGCTCAGTAAACTTGCAACCGTGGCTCAAGTGGACTGAGAGCACAGTGTGTTGCCGGGTATTGTTGCAAAAACTTCAATTAATTGTCCACATGTGCATGGATTAAACTATCTTTGCTCCTCTGTGTTATTTATCGTAGGTCGGTTGGCCCGATGTGTACGCTGCCCCGTGGCCTATCACGCCAATGACAACTGTATGGCAGCAGGCAGCCTGGTGCTGGCGAACAACAGCTTCCTCTGTCCAAACCACTTCACTGCCCGCAAGGGCTGCAAGAACCACGAACACATCAACGTTAGCTGGTGCTTCGTGTGCTCTGAGGGTAAGTGTGGTCTTGTTTCACGGCGGTTTGAATCTGTCATCGAAACAGCTTTACTACTGTGATCATGAATAAATAATAATATGCGTTCAGATGTGAAACTATCTCATCTTTTTTTTTTTTCACGAATTGTCTCCATGTTTCGAATGTTAATGAAAACCACAAGTTGCTGCTTTGGAAAATGCTCTGTGCTTTATTCTTCGGGAGAGCGTAATGTGTTGTAAATAAATTTTAATGCCCTATCCTGTGAAACATGATTAAATGATCCCTCTTTGCAATGTGCTGCTTTTTAAAGGAATATGTCTTTGCATAAGCACATGTCTTGAGTTTAGCACCATCATATCTAACACAGATTAATGAAAATTGGCACATTCACAGTTGAGTTAATTTGATCTCCTTGTGTGATAATAGATAAATTGTCAGGTATTTATTTACTGGTTACGCCTCAGAACTGTGTACCATTGCTTGATTTTCCCTGTTTGTTTCATATTGTTGTAAATCGAATACCTGATAGCTGTTTGTAATAATTTTTGAACATTTTATAGACTGATAAATCAAAAATGATGAGCAATAAACTCACTGATAATGAAAATAACCTAATGGGTGTGTTTTGCTGTGATTCTGTAGGGGGCAGTTTGCTGTGCTGTGAGGCCTGTCCTGCTGCTTTCCATCGGGAATGTTTGAATATAGAGATGCCTCAGGGCAACTGGTTCTGCAATGACTGCAAATCTGGAAAGAGGCCTCGTATTAAGGACATACTGTGGGTCAAATGGGGGCGTTACAGGTAAGGTCGCACCATTGCCTTCCCCACAGCGCCTCTAAGCAACAGCTTAATGCACCCGTGTACGTTCTTTAGGTGGTGGCCTGCAGAAGTCTGTCTGGCCAAAGATGTCCCAAATAACATCTTGAGGATGAAACATGAGGTGGGAGAGTTTCCAGTGCAGTTCTTTGGATCCAAAGATTTTGTGTGGACGTACCAAGCCAGAGTCTTCCCCTACATGGAGGGTGACACTCACAACATCGAGAAAATGGGAAAGGGCGCAGATGCGGTGTACAAAAAGGGTATGTACTTGTGTCTGTTTTTGTATTTCATATTAGGTCTATGTTCCTACTTTTGATATTAAGAAATACATTTTGATATTTAGGTTGTGTTTTAATTAGGGCTGTCAATCGATTAAAATATTGAATCGCGATTAATCGCACGATTGTCCATGATTAATCGCGATTAATCGCACATTTTTTTAACTGTTAAAAATGTACTGTAAAGGGATATTTGTCAGGTATTTAATACTCTTATCAACATGGGAGTGGGCAAATATGCTTGCTTAATGCAAACATATGTATATATTTATTATCGGAAATCAATTAACAACACAACAAGACAAATATTGTCTAGAAACCATCACAGGTACTTCATCTAGCATAAAAAATATCCTCAAATCATAACATGGCAAACTCAAGCCCAACAGGCAAAAACTGCTGTCAGTGTGCTGACTTGACTATGACTTGCCCCAAACTGCATGTGATTATCATAAAGTGGGCATGTCTGTAAAGGGGAGACTCGTGGGTACCCATAGAACCCATTTTCATTCACATATCTGGAGCTCAGAGGTAAAGGGACCCCTTTGAAAAATGGCCATGCCAGTTTTACAGTTTACAGTTTACAAGCGAGTGTAACATGGTTGGTACCAATAGATTCGTTAGGTTTTCTACTTTCATATATCACTGAGCCCGCTACAACCTCCGAAAGATCGATTGCGTTAAAGAAATTAGTGGCGTTAAAACGAATTTGCGTTAACGCGTTATTATCGCGTTAACTTTGAGAGCCCTACTTTTAACTGTTAGAGTAAAGTTCATGTTTTGTCTTCATAGCCCTGACTGATGCAGCAGAGCGGTTCAAAGAGCTCCAGACAGAAAAGGAGATGAAGCAGCTTCAGGAGGACAGAAAGAATGACAAGAAACCTCCTCCATACAGGCACATTAAGGTACTGAGTGTCACCACATAGCCATCTGTGCTTTTCTACCCCGACTGAAGAGCAGTTCACTGAGATGTACGGTAAAAAAATCACACCCCTGTGTGTCTGTCTCTTAGGTAAACCGGCCAATTGGGAAGGTGCAGATAATTACTGCCGACCTATCGGAGATCCCACGCTGCAACTGCAAGGCGTCTGACGAGAACCCGTGCGGCATCGACTCCGAGTGCATTAATCGCATGCTGATGTATGAGTGCCACCCTCAGGTGTGTGCGGCAGGGGAGCGATGTCAGAACCAGGCTTTCACAAAGCGCGAGTACACACCTGTGGACATTTTCAGGACACTGGGCTGCGGCTGGGGTTTAGTTGGCGTGTCGGACATCAAGAAGGTATGTTCAAATCCAAATCAGATAATGACAAATGTTAGTGACTATGATGCTTCCATTCACCTCCCTCCGTTATTAATACTCTCTCTTGTTCTTTTTCCCGTTGCTTCTCAGGGAGCCTTTGTGAGTGAATATGTTGGGGAGGTGATCGATGAGGAAGAATGCCGAGCCAGGATCAAACACGCCCAGGAGAACGACATCTGTAACTTCTACATGCTTACACTGGACAAGGTGGCCACAAACACAACGCTCTGTATCGATGCAGCTTAGCAACACACTTGATTCTTAATGTAGATCAGACGCTTGGTGCAAACTAGTTTGTATTTTGTTACCCCAGGACCGGATCATTGATGCCGGGCCCAAAGGGAACCAGGCTCGCTTCATGAACCACTGCTGCCAGCCAAACTGTGAGACTCAGAAGTGGACTGTGAACGGGGACACCAGGGTCGGGCTGTTTGCTCTACAAGACATCCCGAAAGGTTTGAGCGACAGCCTACTTCTCGTTTTGGTGTTTTGTATGGTGTAGAATGGATCTAATTCAACATGTGCTTTAGGTGTGGAGCTGAATTTCAACTACAACCTGGAGTGTCTTGGCAATGGGAAAACCGCTTGTAAATGTGGAGCACCCAACTGCAGCGGTTTCCTGGGGGTCCGGCCGAAGGTAAAAGCTTTAGAAAAAAACTTTCACCATTCTAACCTTTTTAAAGATCACAACTTTAAAGAAGAGCCTTCTTGAAACCCCTCTGTTCCTCGTTCAGAACCAGCCGTCAGCTGAGAAACTGAAGGAAGGTAAGAGGAGGGTCCCCATGAAGAAGAAGACCAAGCAAGAAGTGACCAAGGAGAGGGAAGACGAGTGCTTCAGCTGTGGTGACGGGGGCCAGATAGTGTCCTGTAAGAAGCCCGGTTGCCCGAAGGTTTATCACGCTGACTGTCTCAACCTGGCCAAGAGGCCTGCAGGCAAGTAGAGGTGGAGGGCTCTTACTGTTTTTATTAAGCTGACTTTGAGCCCATATTATACTACTAAAGGAACACTATGGGCGCTTTCATAAGACAACATTTAGTCCGTTTTAATCGATCTCTGGTGCGGTTCGTTTGGGTAGTTGTGAACGCAGTAATCGTACTCTGGTGAGGACCAAAACAACCGGTCTGAGATCGCTTGCGAGGGGCGGTCTCGGACAAATTCCAAGCGACCAAAACGCAGTCTGCCTGTGTTGGCATTTGTTGAGATGGACACTGGTAAATGACAGGTTAACATGAGTGGAAGAGGACCGACCTGGACTTCTGCAGAAGTCAGATGTTTGCTTGATATCTGGGCCGAAGAGAACATACAGAATATGCTCAATAAAGTCACAAAAGTATTGACGTTTATAAAGTCATCAGAGATAAACTAGAGGAGAAGGGATTTGTGCGTACAGTAGAGCAGTGAGTCAAAGAGAAAAAACGTCGACAGCAATACATCTAAGTCCTCGATTTTCTGCATAGAAGTGGCAGCTCTTGAGACGAAAAGGATAAATTTCTTCCTTCGTACACGCCCCTCAGCAAATTGTTTTTTTTTTTTTGGTCCGCTTTAATTTGTGCTCTGTGAAACCGAACCAGACTAAATAGAAAACGAACCAAAAGTGTCACTTTCACTCTGATTGGACTAGCCAAATGGACTATGGCTTGTGAAAGCGCCCCATATACTATATACTATATACTATATACTATATACTATATACGCCAGACTCAGATTAGATTTTGGTAATAGTAAAATTTGGATGGCAGTGTGGGGCTGAATTTGGATGAAAGTGGACTAAACGGCAACATTTTTAGCGACTATGTTTTGGGCTAAATGATGAGAGATAGACCAGATTTATCTTTGACAACATGCTGAATCTGGAGACGTGCATTTTCAAACACACAGCCAGTTGAGTGGCTGCCTTTGTATTTTCATGGTCTCATTATCCCAACGTTTTAAGGACATTTTGACCATACCTCTATGTTCTCTCTTTATAAGACGGAGCTGTTGTTATGCAAAACTAAGTGATTAATTATTTTTTATCAACCTCTTTTTGGTTAAAAAAAAAAAAAAAAATCATACTATTGGTACCTTCAGCCTAAAAAAGAGCTGTATTTTCTTGACTTAGTAATAACCGTGATCTTGTCTCCAGGGCGGTGGGAGTGTCCGTGGCACCAGTGTGACGTCTGTGGTAAAGAGGCAGCTTCGTTCTGTGAGATGTGCCCCAGCTCTTACTGTAAGGAGCATCGTGAAGGAACGCTCTTCATCTCCAAGCTGGACGGCAAGCTGTCCTGCAGCGAACACGACCCCTGTGGACCCGACCCGCTGGAGCCCGGGGAGATCCGGGAGTATGTGCCCAACATGACCTCCATGAGGCCCGGGGCCATGGCTGTGCCCGTCGCTCTCTCGCTGGGCCCAGACTCCAGAGGAGCCAGCTCTTCTCCCGTCAGTTCCCCCGCCGACCAGGATGCGTCGGACGTGCCGGGGCCTCCTCCTCGCCTCTACATCAACACAAAGACCGCTACCTCGAGCTTCGTCCCCTCCAGCAGGTCTTACCGCACAGACAGGACTGAAGGGGAAGGGTTTTCCACTCCCACCTCCTCCAAGGACGAGAGGGAGGACGGTGAGGTGGAGGACGGGGAGGTGTGCGGGTTAGAGATGGAGGAGGTGGAGGACGACGAAGACGACGACGACGACGACGACGAAGCGGATGAGGAAGAGGACGACGACATGGAGGAGATGGAGATAGTGGAAGACGAGGAGGACCAGCCGCTGTACGGGGGTGATCTGCTGGATGAAGGCGATGACGAAGAGGAGGACGAAGGGGGGGATGTGTACGACACTTGGGGTGATTACGTGGATGAAGACGATGATGGAGAGGTGGAGGGGGAAGACATGGAGGAGTGGGGGAGAGTGGAGGACGATGACAAGTGACTCAGAAACACCCTTTCCTTCGTAGCGACTCAGCAAAAATAGACATTCAAAGGACAAAAAAAGTTAGTAAAAGACTGAGAGAGTTTGATATTTTGGTACCTCCTTGAACGCAACACCGCCTTCACTTTGGTACCGCGTTGCCTTCTCGTCCCCAGACTGCTGGACTCACGGTGGGGACGTGTACTGGTGCTAAGGCTCGAGGACTGACTCAGTCCGTCTCTTTATACTTCTGTCGATATGTTTATTTGTGTCTGGTGCTGTTATGTTCTTCTGTTCGTTCTCTCAACATTGTTTACATTTTGTTGGCCTTTTTTTTAAATGTTTGGAATATAAGAAAAAGGTGAGAAGTTTCACCTGACCAAACTGTCGTCATAAGGGCATCTTATGTTGTTACTGTCTTAACCTCGTCTTTCTAAATTACAAGAGTGATCAAAATAGTGTTCTCACTGGTCCATGTTACAGTTAGGCACAGCAATACCTGCTCGGTGCTTCTGAGGAATGCAAAAAATAAACCCACTGGAGTCTTCGAGGCTTTAGATGATTCTTCTCACTACAAAAACAGCCTGTTCTTTTTCGTGATTTACTTTTTCTACTAACAGGTGGGTCAGAGCTCAGGATCGGAGGCACAGAGAAACATTCTACGATCTCTAAATTCAGCACAGATATAACTAACAACTTGTTTTGCATCCCTCACTTCTGTCCCATTCACTAAGTTAGAAAATAAAATCAAAGTACTTATTCACTTGGTATCCGGTATTTCGTTCCCTTTTACAGTCACATCCGGCAAAACAAAGCTTGTCTGAAAGAGTCAAGTCAAGTGTACATAGCATACAGTGTCAGCAGTTAGGAGATAGGGAGTAAAAAAAACTGTTTTTACTTCTAAATGGAGTTTATTTTGCTCATTTTGCTTCCTGTAACCTGTTTGGTTATTTTTCTACTTGAGGTTTCCACTACAAATTGTGTCAGAAGGCTTTAATTTTTTTCCCATTAGGTATGGCTAACTAATAAGTGTCAAACTATGATCTTTCTGCCAATCACACACACACGCACACACACACACACACACACACACCATGGTCTATCATCATAAACCTTGCAAATCATATACAATTTACCAACTCTGTTAATGACAGAAATAACGATAACAATAAGCCATTATTGATTATTGACAGCAGTGATTTATGTTGACAGTATTTTGTATTTATCAGTCATGGTCAGAAAAAGCTCTATGGGGACCCCAGGGCAAAACTGAGCTGCTGTGCCCTAATTAACCCTTTGTGTTCAGTTTTTCTATGCTAGAATACTACTTGGCCCCAGATTTACTGTGAATGAATTTGATTACACACATCAATGTAGGAATTTGCAACACAGAAGCAGAAAATGTAAAAAAAAAAAAAAAAGGCCATAAAACAAATACAAAGACCCACCTTATGGCCCTTGATATCGTGCTTTGGTGCTGCATATTCCCAAACTAATTCAATTATTTTTTCACAAACCAGTAGACACAAAGGAAGCCTGGACTACTACATGCCGGCTTTGGTTATCAAACAGGACAAAGTGTGCTTTTGCCCCCAATTTACTGATGTGAATGGAGCATCATTTAGAGGTGTTGTGAACAAGTACAATAACATCTGCTGTGTGCCACACAGGAAGAAAATGTACATTGTGTAGATTACACAATCATGTAAACACCATGTCCTCGCGGTTGAGGTGATGAATCGCGTGTCCGCTAGATGACGCTCTTTCCGGCAGTGACGTCACGTTGGTGACTTCAACACCACAGAAGAAGAAAGGACGTGACGTAGCTGTAGTTGTTCTAAAATGGCGACGGTCGTGTGTTCAGTCAAAACATAAACGGACGAGCTCAAACACGAGAGCGAAATACAGAGAAAACTACAGGTTTTAATACATAAATATCAACCGCTCTGTTATCTGTTGGCTCCAACCAAGGTAAGGAAGTTATTCATATCATCTATTTATAAGAGATAAAATACTTCTTCCACGTTCAAGTCGCTCAGCAGGTAAACAGCTAACATTAGCTAACGTTAGGTTAGCTACAGGTTAGCGTTACCAAGACGACGAGGGGGAAGCAAAGGTATATAGAGTACATTTAGGATATGTTTATACTATCCTACGCAGTGTGAACGTCACACTGCTGTACTGAAAGCTTAAAGTAACAGTAGGCAACAATTTTTTTGGCATAATTTGGCAAAAATTCCATAATAACCTTTCAGCATATTGTAATTCAAGTGTTCTGAGAGAAAACTAGACTTCTGCTCCTCCTCATGTCTCTGTTTTCAGGCTTTAGAAAAATCTAGCCCGTGACGGCAGATTTTGATCAATCACAGGTCATTTCAGAGAGAGAGAGCGTTCCTATTGGCTGTGCTCTTGTCATGTGACCAGAACTTGGCTTCCTTCAACAGATTCTACAATGGCGGCCGGGTCACAAACTTTCTCATTTTACAGCTAAACAGTAACTACAAGATGATTCTGAGAACATTTGAGGCGAGAAATAGGCATTACAGTAACAGAATATTGATTCATATTTGATACATACTGTCACGATATAGCGGCCGTTTTCTAAAAATAACTTTTTTAAATCATATTTGCGCCAATATCTCATACTGCAGCTTTAATACGATACATTGGTGTTGGCAGGCTCAGCCATGGCCGAGGAGACTACCGTCGGCGTTACCGTCCCCACGGAGGGGATCGTGGGCCTGGATGAGCCCAAGAAGATGACCAGGGAGGACTGGAGGAAGAAGAAGGAGCTGGAGGAGCAGAGGAAGCTGGGAAACGCTCCAGCTGAGGTGGACGAGGAGGGGAAGTAAGTTCAGTGGGTCCTCAAGAGTATCTGAAGAAATGAGCCAGTTGAGCTTGCAAACCTGTTCATATCTGGATATTTGAAAAGGTCTAAGTTAACTAGCAGTGACAACAGAATTAATACAGTTTCTTAAAAAAGTGATTGTTTTAGTATTGTACTTGCATAAAAAAACAATGGACAACTTCAGTTTAGCAGAAGCTGAGATATTCTGACTTCACTCCCTAATAATGGGAAATGGACTTGCATTTATATAGCGCTTTTCTAGTCCTCCGACCACTCAAAGTGCTTTTACACTACATGTCAGCATTCACCCATTCACACACATTCATACACTGATGGCAGAGGTTACCACGTAAGGTGCCAACCTGCCCATCAGGATCTAATGTAAATACTCGTTCACACACCGATGGCACAGCCTTTGGGAGCAATTTGGGGTTAAGTGTCTTGCTCAAGGACAGTTCGACATGTGGCCGTTTGTTCTTTAAACAAAAAAAAACTCAGACCGATCATTCGATTGTCAAGATAGTTGGTGATTCATTTAATAGTTGACAACTAATCGATTAATCGTTGCAGCTCTGCACTGAAGTGCTTTAAAACGAAACAAACATGGATGCCTCACCAGCCAAAGTCTATTATTCAAGGAAATAAAACCCAAATTTAATGTCTATATTTTCAATGCACAGTGTTTTTGACCCTCGCACAACCAACTCTGCCATCATACAGCCATCTTGAGTTGGTGTGAACGTCCACAAGACCCCAGTTTTGTTTGTATCACAGGCACAAGTATAAGCGTAACACAAGCTTGTAGTCTCCAAGCCGAGAAGCTGAGATAATCCTAACATCATCATTCAGGTTATTTTCTCAGACTTTAGTTCCTCCAACGCCACAGAAGACATTTAACAACCTTTTCTTGACATACTTACAATGAAGCTACTGTTGTAAAATTAATGTACTGCTTCCTTTCTTTTCCAGGGACATAAACCCCCACATCCCACAGTATATTTCATCGGTGCCGTGGTACATCGACCCGTCCAAAAGGCCCACACTAAAGCATCAGAGGCCACAGGATGAAATTGAGGCACAATACTCTAACATTGGAGAGTGGTACAAGAGAGGAGTGCAAGAGGTGAGGGTCAATCAACGAATTACTTTCATGTAGCCTTTACAATTGCACTTTAAAGTTAAAAAACATTTTTTTTCCACCAAACAGGCGTCTGTCACCACTAAATTTCGTAAGGGAGCTTGTGAAAACTGTGGTGCCCTCACACACAAGAAGAAGGACTGCTTGGAGGTAAAATGGATAAAGCAATCTTTCATCTTCCAGTAGAGATGACCTCTTTTCTAATCTGTACATTAAATGAATGTTATATCTGTCATAAATAATCTTAATAACCTGATCTTCTAATCTGACCTTCACTTTTGTCTCATCAGCGACCCAGAAAAGTTGGGGCGAGGTTCACAGGCTCCAGCATAGCTCCAGATGAACACAGTCAAGTACAGCTTGATTTGGACTACGATGGGAAGCGAGATCGCTGGAACGGGTACAACCCTGAGGATCACCATCGCATAGTGGAAGAGTACGCTAAAGTAGATCTGGTAAGCAGTCCAGTGGTGAATGAAGCTTGTTTTTTTTTTTAAATCTGGAGTGTTTGTTTGGTTTGTTGAGAGAAAGGAAAACAAACTTTGGTGGCACCATATGATCTCTGCCAGTACGACAAAAGAAGTCCTAACTATGTTGTCTACCTCCCGTTTACCACATGAATCAGACTTTGTATTTCTTTCTGCCTCTCAGGCCAAAAGGACACTGAAGGCACAGAAGCTTCAGGATGAGTTGGCCTCAGGAAAACTGGACCAAACTGTAAGTGTTCCGTCAAGATCGTAATGAGAATGGATTGCATTGTTGTCTAATGTAAGAGATGAACGACAGTCGCTTGTCTAGAAGTCTAACCTTTTAATTCTTTGAATCATTTCTCTGCAGGAGCGGGAGCACAACAGTGAGGATGAGGATGAAGATAAATATGCGGACGATATCGACATGCCCGGTCAGAACTTTGACTCCAAGAGACGAATCACTGTTAGGAATCTGCGTATCAGAGAAGACACTGCTAAAGTAAGAGACATATCTGGAAACACATGTGCTGAACTGCTATTTTGCTCATAGCCGTCTAACTGAGATGATATTTAGACCATATTTGATGGCCTCTTAATGTCCACTGTTAAAGCTGTTTATGTAAGTAAACGCCCAGTAATCTGAACTTCTCATGTCTGTTTCTCACAGTACTTGAGGAATTTGGATCCAAATTCAGCATATTACGACCCAAAGACTCGAGCTATGAGAGAGAACCCGTACTCCAACACTGGCATGAACCCAGACGAGTAAGTTGCTGTTACTGTATTTCCCGATGGCTCAAAAATCCTTATTGGCTCACATTGAAATCATTTTTAAACTGTTTTGTCTGACAGGGTGGGGTATGCTGGAGACAACTTTGCTCGTTACAGTGGTGCCACCATCACCATGGCTCAAACACAGCGTAAGTCACCAAGATATTTTCCAGCTCTCTTCAGCCCGTCACCACCTCCGCTCTCAGTTTTGTGATTTCCTGATGTTGTCAAATAAGCGTTAATAGGACTTTTTGTTTCTCCAAGTATATATTAGCTACAGAGAGTTTAGTTTCTACTGGGATTGTTAGGACATCAGTGATGTAAAAACACTGTTGGTTGCATCCATAGACTGTATATAAGAAGTGGACGTAGTCACCGTGACGTCCCCCATTGGTTTGTGTACTAGGGTTTTGAATCCTTGAGTTTGGCATTTTGGCCTTGGTCATCTTTTTTTTCGTTTTTTTTGCAAACAGAAGTGACACGAGAGGGTGGAGCTCAGTACAACCGAACACTGAATAAGAAATTTTTAGGCGACCAAAATGTTACAATTAACTTTCATGAACTGAAAACACACTGTGAAAGAGTTAAAGTTTTAAGACGAATTCACGGACAACTCCCAGATCGGACAACGCTGTGGTAGCGACCTGTCAATCACAAGGTAGCCACGCCCTAAAGCCACGCCCATCACGCTGTATTGAAGAAGACTTGAAACTAGCGATTGAGACCATAAACTCATGTTTGCAATGTTTACTGAGGTAATAAATCAAGTGAGAAGTAGGGATATTTTCTCATAGACTTCTATACAATTGGAGTTCTTTTTGCGACCAGAGGAGTCGCCCCCTGCTGGATATTAGAAAGAATGTTTAAGGCACTTCAGCATTGGCTTCACTTCTCAGATCCGGAGGTTGCATCACACGTCCACCAGAATTGATTTGATCAAGAAAGGAAATATTGCTCAGAACAGTAAGGCGGATACGAACATGAAACAAATCCAGTGACATACCGTAACTGAGTGAACATCAGAGACATTTAAAGAGAGTTATCTCTCACAGAAGGTGAAGCCTGCTCCAACCAGTGGTTACTACTTTTACATTGTTAGAGTTAAACCCTGTAATTACTTTAATCAGTAGCTGTTGAAGTCCCCTTGCCTTAGTGAGTAGTCGCAGACATGGCAGAATTAAACAATTTCACTATCAAAGTACCCATATTGTTTGCATATCAAAAATCCAGACTGTAAACGTTGAATGGGAATAATTTCCCAGCCAAAGCATGTCTACTGTTCTGATATAACGTGGGAGGTATGAGATGAGACGCCAAAATGCTTTTGCTTTCACACAAATTACATTCCCCTCTCATACGGGTACCGTACCTTGTAAATAACTGTCGATGCTTCATCTTGTGACAGTGTTTGCCTGGGAGGCCTACGAGAGAGGCTCTGAGGTGCATCTGCAGGCCGACCCCACCAAGCTGGAGCTGCTCCACCGGTCCTTCAAGGTCAAGAAGGAGGACTTCAAAGAGAAACAGAGGGACGGCATCCTAGAGAGGGTACGCAGCTGAGCAGCAGGGTGTACAGGGGGGGCTTAAGTATTCATCCTGGCTGAAGACTTCACTGATGATGTTTGTGCTTTTGTGTGTGACAATCAGTACGGAGGTGAAGAGCACTTGGACGCACCGCCGCGGGAGCTGCTCTTGGCCCAGACGGAGGACTACGTGGAGTACTCCCGTCACGGCGCTGTGCTGAAGGGGCTCGAGAAGGCTGTGGCTCGCTCCAAGTACGAGGAGGACGTGGTCATCAACAACCACTCCGTAAGGACGGCACTGTGGAAAAACGTCTTGCTCAATTTTGTCACATTTGTTGGTATTCTTAAAAAACAAATCTCTCCTGTCTTTAGTGTATTTGGGGCTCCTTCTGGACGGACGGCTTCTGGGGATACAAGTGTTGTCACTCCATGGTCAGACAGAGCTACTGCACAGGAGAGACTGGAATTGGAATAGTAAGTAGATGCACTAAAAGTGTTCAAAGGCTCTGCTTGATACACACATCAGTTTTTGTTACTTACTAGTCTTTGTTCCCTTCATAACCTCAAGAACAACACAGACTGTGTTCCGTTTGAAGAGGGACTGATGGAGCCACTGGAGGAAGAAATGCCCAAGTCTCTGCTGGAAGTAAGTGGCCGTCCCCGTTAACAATCGTACGGGCGTTTTTATTGTCGGCGTAAATGTAGATCTAATTGTGTCCAATGTCTTTAATCCCCAGATGCATCGAGATAAGATAATGAAAGAGAAGAAGAAGAAAAAGAAGAACAAGAAGAACAAGAAGCACGTCTCTGACGGCAGCGATTCAGAGGACGAGGAGAAGAAGAAGGAGAAGCTGAAGAAGGTAAAGTTATTTTTGTGTTTTAAAGTGTTCATCTGCCTGTATCTCTGGTTTCTTTGCGGCTGACGTCCGACCTGTTTCTTCCCTCCCAGGCACTAGAAGCAGAGGACAAGCGGGTGAAGCACGTAGACGCAATAATGCAGGTGGAGGAGAGGAAGAGGCCGTACACTAGCTTGCAGGAAGTAAAGGCGCCCACGGAGGAGGAGATGGAGGCCTTCCGCATGAAACGCTGCCGGGCAGATGATCCCATGGCTTCCTTCCTGGGACAGTGACTCCCCTAAAATCTCTTCGTGGACTCAAACCAGAGCTGCTGCTCGGTGAAAAAAACATGTCCCAGACTCCTAAAACTCAACTTTCATCTTGTAAACTTACAGCAGGAGGCTTCTGTTTGGTTACCAACGTAACTGAGACTGTGTACAGCGTTTTTTTTTATTTCATTTTGATCACTTTTTGTTTTGGATGCCGCAGGTCGATAGACCATAGGACAATAATGATATATGCTTTTGTTTGTACTTAAACAGTTCCATGTGAAAAAAAAGTCAAAATTACAGCTTTCTTAGATTTCAGTCTCAACAGTAATTTCAGGAACTACCTTCAGTGGGATTAATGCATTATTTTTATAATAAAATATGCAGTATATTTTTCTGAATATTTTGTCTTGTGTAAAAAGTTAACGTTTGAAATTTTTGCATGTTGATTAACATCATTGTCAATGCTAAATTAGCCATATGAGATATTGCTCATCTCTTCAGTGGTCATTAATGATGGACAGAGAAGTATTTTATGAAGAAGTAACTGAAAGAAGAAATTGAATAATAGTTTTCTTACAGATTCTAACTCTTGCTATAACTTGCAACGAGTAGAGCTTGTTAGCTGCAGTGGATCGATGTGTGCATTCTGTGCTTTTTAGTTTATATTGCTACATAAACGGCATTGGATGCAAATCTAGAAGTTAACTGTCCTTTAATACTTATTTCCACTGTCACACAATTTAAATATTCTTCCAACTCATTTTCATTCTCAAACCGTTAAAGCTAAACACAAGTCTACAGTACAGTATGTGCAGGTCTATTATGAACTGATTTTTTGTTGTTGCTAATAGTGTCTCATAGAAACCTGAAACACACAACCAGTTATGTAATTTCCGTGTTTCTTCACATGGTTCCAGTTAAAGGTGAATACAGTAGATCTGCCTCACCCAGCAGCTGGAACATTTTATTGGTCTCTCGGCTCTTGGCTCTGCATCACAAACACAAACACATCTGGTAATAGTCCCAGTGCATTTAATACACTTCTATACTGCAGACAGACAACCTTGTTGGCACTTCAACATCTTTTTTTGGGAGATTTAAAATGCACAAAGTTGTATCTTTATCATAATATAACAAAAATGCTGCTTTGTTCTACACATGGTATCATGTCTTTTATATAACATCCTATTTTCCCACAGTTTGAGTCTGTGAGCAAGAGATGCGTCACCGCTTCAGCTGTGCACTGCTCGCTGCACTGACTTGACTGTAATGACATCACGGTGAAAGTATTTTGTTGGCAGTGTAGTCCTACTTGCTAAACAGGGCGGATGTTATGGACTATGATTCACTGTACGGCTGCACATTTCTCTGCAGCTCCTCTCTTGGAGAATGCTATCTCTCCCGATTATTGGAAAATCATGTAGGGAAGTTTGTGCACTCTCATGCGGAAAAAGGACTTGGACAGAGCTGAAAAATGCCCATGGGTCATAATTCCTCAACTGGTGAGTTCTTTCTCTCTGTTTTTGAGACGTCTGATCCACTCCCTTTGCTAAAACATGCTGCGTCATTCTTTGCTTTCTATAACTGATGATTGTATTTCTCATTAAACACTTGAGTCATAGCATGAAACTGACTACACCTTAAGATAATTACTGATTTTTCATCTGATACTAGCTGTAGATAGTATGCATGTATGTCTTCTTGGCAGATGTCATGTTTTTGTATAAATGTCATCTTGATTGCGACTAACTCACAAACTAAAACACATTTATTGTTGTAAACAATGACTTTCCCTCGTCTTCTCGTGGCTCCACAGTGACCATCATGCTCCAGGTGTGTGTGATGTTGTGTTTGCTGTCAGCTGTCTTCTCCCAGTCAACAAATTCCTCAATCAAGAAAGGTCGCAACTTCACCATCCACTCCTCCCAGCTGGTCTGCAGTCTGCCAGGCCCAGCGGGGCCCGCCGGGAACCCCGGAGTCCCTGGATCACCAGGGGCCACGGGCCGCATGGGGCCTCCAGGGAAGGATGGCCCGGACGGGAAGGATGGAGAGAAGGGAGAAAAGGGCGGTCGAGGTAGTTATTGATTGACTCTCTCCTATAGTAATGTTCTGTTAGTAAACGGGTTGTAAAGACCACGGGCCCTCTTTAAACAACAAACTCAAACAACATACTTATCAACATTGTCTTATCAACTTGATAGTTGATACTTTGTGACTTTTCATAGTTTCATAACCCTTTTTTTGAACTGGTGACATGAAGTCCGCTTCAGAGACACATTACTTCTGTTTGGGCATTCAGAGACACCAGCTGTAAAACATGGTTAAATACAATTAATTGTCATTATGCTCTCTATATATCTATGATTGGTGTTGACAATAGTTTTTTCATTGCTTTGCTTCCCCCAAATCTCAAATCTATATATCTATCAAGTCTATTTGGATTTCTGTTTTTGGAGTTTTAGAATCGTTAGTTAATAGGACGTCTATTAACAAGTGTTCGACCTCTCTGGTGACCCCAAATATAAGTAACGTCACGGTAACACTTCATAATAAGGGTACAAATCATTAAGTAATGCTTCACTAATGCATGACTCATAATGGTTTAATGCATTCATTTATGCAGGATGTATCATGAATTCCTGTCGTTCTCTATTAAATGATTAAAGTCACTATGACTTTATGTGATTAGCTCACACTTAATATCATCATCATCAGTTAAAGAATGTTGATTCACAATTTCTTCATACATTAGTTAATATACGACCACACTAAAAAATAGCTCCATATTTCTAAAGATACAAAGTTATTTTTGACAGATTAACAACATAGTGGGTGGAACATGAGTTCTTAAGAAAAAGTTTGTGTTGTTGAAACCAGTGTGACAAATCACTTAAAGTCATAGTGACTTAGTAATTTTCTAATAGTGAGTGACAGGAATTCATGATACATCCTGCATTAGTTCATGCATGAAAGCATTTCTTAAGCATTTCTTATTTGATAACTCACATTTCTTTGGCTGTGAATGACTTTGGTTGACAAAAAGAATATGTATTCTTTAATGCATAGCCCATATAACATATACAACAAAAATATTAATAATAACAATACTTAATTGGTCATTTCATATACTGACTGGACTTGCAGCAATTTATAAAGGCTATATATCTCTTTGGGACCCAAACATTAAGGAAGTACAACCATTGTCACCAACACAAAGCGTTAATGTATGTTAACTTGATAGACTGAACATAATTTGAGGTCCTTGAGGACAAACGTTAAACTGTGAGGTATAAAGTCAGATTAGGGAGCTCTTCTAGGCTCTTCTGAGCTTTGTTTTGAATATGTGTGATTATATTGTGCTGAGCTGTAAAATTACAAGCTTCATGTCATCATGTTGTCAGGTGATCAGGGGAGGACGGGGAACCTAGGCAAGCCAGGGGTCAAAGGGCGTGAAGGGGTCATCGGCAAGGCCGGACCTCGAGGACTCAGAGGGCTGCGAGGAACGCCGGGGGTAATTGGACAACGAGGACAGAAAGGAGAGCTGGGTGACGGGGGCCAGCAAGGAGCCCCGGGAGGGTGTAACTGTGGCAGCGCGGCCCGATCAGCCTTCTCTGTGGCCGTGACAAAGAGCTACCCCAAAGAGCGACTGCCCATCCGCTTCAGCCGGATTCTGCTGAATGAGGGGGATCACTACAACGTCAGCAGTGGGAAGTTTGTCTGCGCTGTCCCCGGGGTCTACTACTTCACATATGATATCACTCTGGCAAATAAGCACCTGGCCATCGGGCTGGTCCACAACGGACAGTACAAGATCAAGACATTCGATGCAAACACAGGGAACCACGATGTGGCGTCCGGGTCTACTGTTCTCCACCTGCAGCAGTCGGACCAGGTCTGGCTGCAGATCTTCTACTCGGAGCAGAACGGACTCTTCTTTGACCCTTTCTGGACAGACAGCACCTTCACTGGCTTCCTTATCTATGCTGACCAGGACTATCTCAAGGAGGCTGATAGAAAAGCTAATGGTCAGGATGACAGTGAATCCTGAGGTGTCTTTATTTTTTTTTAATAATTGGCTTAATTTCCTACCAAAATGTTGTGAAAATTTGATTGCTCCACAACGGTAGGCCTCAGTGAAATTCAGGGGTTTAACAAGTTCTGACAGCCAGGGGGTGCACAAGGAAAGAAAAGGCAACCACAGTTGGGGAACCACTTAAATTGTTCAACACTGAGAAGCCCTATGAGTTATCTGCAGTATCATTCATGGTGCTATGATCCTGACGAAATCTTTAAATTTCTCCAGTAAGAATTATTTTCATTTCTCTGGTTCGTTTAACTTTATCTTACAAGGTTGCCACAGGTTTTTATTCTGTTAATAGAAGGTGGCACAAAGCCATCTTCTGTAATGCAGATTTTTTTGACACACAAAGACAACATACAAAGTGAAATCAAACCAATATTGCTATATTGATTGTACAATATAATGTATTCCTGAGCACACATGATGATGTGTGTTTGCCATCTGATGCCCTAAATTCAGTAAAACCAAGAAATTGGCTCTTTGACAAGTGAACATCAAATACTGAATACTGTAATTTCTACATTTTTAACATACAGTGATGTATTAAAAAAATGTCTTGACACAATTAATAATGGCTAACATGTTCTTAGTGTGCATTACTACAATATTCCCAAAGTGGGGTCTAGGTAAGAGGCTTCCCTTTATTTAGATGAATTTAAGACAGTGAGAGGCCTGGATGGGAAGGATGGAGAGAGTGATAACTTTGTGCTGTATGTCTTGCATTGTTGTCCTGTTTATGAGAGCTTATTTATTTCCTCATTTGGATGCTTTCCACATCACACTTGTGTAATTTGCCTATTGAACCATGATTAGCATTCAAACTAGTTGACATGCCACAAAGTCATGCTCTTAAACTCAAATTTAAAGGTGAGCACAGAGAAACGTTTTCCTCATACAACATGAATGTGAAAAAAGCCTTCTAGTGTCAAACTCTTCATATGCATCATTCTGCACAGTTTAAGTCAAACATCCAGGTAACAATAAGCAAAACACATATTTGAGTGGAGGTGGGCTAAATTAGCCATCTCATCAGACGGATCAAATATTGCTAATTTCACTGGTTATTAGGGCTCCAACTAATGATTATTTTCATTGTGGATTAATCTGTAGATTATTTTAGTTTTACATTAGTTTTTTTGTCTATAAAATGGTGAAAAATGTTGTTTCCCAAAGCCCAAGAAGACGTCCTCAAATGTCTTGTTTTGTTCACAACTCAAAGATATTCAGTTTACTGTCATAGAGGAGTAAAGAAACCAGAAAATATTCACATTTAAGAAGCTGGAATCAGAGAATTTTGACTTTTTTCTTAAAAAACAAAACAAAAACAACAACCTCAAACCGATTAATTGATTATCAAAATAGTTGCTGATTAATTTAATAGTTGACAACTAATCGATTAATTGTTGCAGCTCTACTGGATATAGAGAAGCATTGTACGACATGGACTAAATCAATAATTTGTCTTTGATATTTGTATCATTTCTATCATTTTTAATGTACAACTTTTCTATCCTACTCCTTGTTACTAGGGATGCGCCGATCCAACTTTTTCAGTCCTGATACATCTAGCGATACCTGGGCTTTGGATATCGGCCAATACCGCTGAGTACCGATCCAATAAAAGTGTTTAATTAATAAGCTGTATGCCTCACTGTGTGGAAGTGACTGGGATCAGTCTTTTATGTGTAAGGAAACATCAGGCTTGACCTAGAATGCTTTCCTAACAAATAAATACATAGATATACATTTACTGAATAAATTGTACACCAACAACTTCAAAACGAACAGGATTTACAATTGAAATTTAAACATTTTTTAATGCAGCAACAAATTGGTCAAAACTTCAACAGAAATTGAAATGCCAGTATAAAATGTATATAGTATATAAACATAGAATTGAATTGAATAGATCGGCCCCATCGTCACCGATATCTGACCCAGCTATTTGACTCATCCGATCTGGTATCGGTATTGGTGCATCCCTAGCTGTTACCTTAATGTCTTTGGTTAGCATTACCTCATAGCCTGTTCAAAAAAAATAAAAATAAACTGGGTTGCTATAAGAAAAGGGCATTTTTAACTTGTCGTTTTTGGTCTACTTGTTCTATGTAAACCTGTCCTTGGCATTAATCAATCAACCATTTTATCAAACGTTTTCTACAGAAGCTTGGTTCTAGTGAAAAGTGTGTTATAATAAGTGCCTTAAAATAATAACAGAACTAAAAAGAGTCAATAATGAAAATAAAGAAATTTTAATATAATTCACATGTTGTATAAAAATAAAAGGAAGCGGTTTTGTGAGCATGTGTGGGGTGTTTGTAGTTCCGACACTGACCTCTAGAATAAAAGGACTACAACTCCCACGCTGGAGGAGGGCCCTTCAACGTCGAGCGCACCGCAAACAGCAGCAGCTGGTGCAGCCGAGGAGAGGAGGACGTTACTTTGTTACCGCTGAGCTACCGGGAGAGAGAAAACACGGCGGAGAGAAACCTCTCGGTAAAAGTGTAAACAGTTTGGGGGTGAAAACGGCGCAACCAGACGCCTGTTGCCGGGATTTAGCGAGTGGTGGCTGCTATTAAACTTGCCAGCGGATTTTTTAAACGTTGTCATTTCGCCGAGAAAAAGGAGGTCGTTTTCTCTCAAAGTTGAGCCGAAGAGGAGTTTCTCTGGTTCAGGATGTCGGACTGAGACAAAGGGGTCTGGGGGGCATTCCCGTCGGAGCGGTGAGTGGCACATGGAATAAAACCAGCGAGGGGAAAAGTTTACCGGGTTAGCCGCCGTGTCGGATAAACGAACCGTGTTTGCGTCGAGTCGTTTAGCTTCACCGCAGCGTTGTTGTGTTTCTTTTTCAAAAACGAGGCGAGTATATCTGTTGGGCAGTTAACTTGTCTAGCCTCCTCACTGTGTTTGGCCGCTGACTCGTGGTGCAGCAGACAGCGGTGTGAATGAGAACCAAAAGTGGGAGATTTGTTCGTTATTTCTGGTTTGGGAAGTGAGCAAACCGTGTGTGAAACGTGACATCAAGTGAAAAGGCTTCTTTGATTCATTTGACCTACAGCGTGGTCGAGCCACTGAGCCATTTAAATACCCGAGCAGAGAAAAGGGCCTATGCAGTGAGACAGACCTCTGCTGTGGGATTAGCAAGGTGTTCAAAAACTTTAGCTAAACGACTCTATTTCTTAACAAATTACTATTTTTTTCACAATATAAATTCAATACACACGTATCTAGTTGATTAAAATCCTATTATCAAGTTTAGTGAGAAAATGTGTGTATCGTTTTCACTAATATGTGTACCACTCACCTGTGATGTTTTCTTACTAACATGTGTACTACTTACCTGGGACGTTTTTTTACTAATATGTTTGCACTATGGAACTGTGATGCTGGAAACTTGAATTTCCCTCGGGATCAATAAAGTTACAATCTATCTATCTATATAACTTTAATTAAACTTCACCCTTTCTCGTATCAGATGTTTTTCCTCTATATAAAACTATATTTTCCAGTTATTCTCGCCACTCTCAGCCAGCCGGGCATACTACGTCTCTCAAAGTGGGACTTATTTTTGGACACGTGTGTCTCAGCAGGTTAAAAACTTGATCCTTGAAGTGTCCTCTGGATGGGAAAGATGGAGAGGGAGTTACAGTGGTGGAAAGGACAGCTAGCTGCAGATATCCATCAGTCGCTCCGCATCAAGGTGAGTCTGTTATTACTGAGCTCTGCTTCTTTTAGATGTGGGGATCTGTTGTTTTGTTGACACTATAAGCTAAAAGCCTGTTTTGGCTGTTGAACAAAGCCTGACATTTACATTTGGAAAAACATTAAAACCATTAAGTCTGTCTAGCTTTTTCATTCAATCAAAAGAAAATGAATCGGCAGCAATTCTGATCATATATTGATCATTTAAGTAGCCTAATTCACAAAAAATCCACTGTTTCATTCTTCTAAAATGTGAATATTTTCTGTTTTTCTCTTAATCCTATCATAACAAATCAAATATCTTTGGCTTTTTGACAAAACAAGACATTTAAATGGAACTTGTGATGGGACATTTTTTTTTTTTTACAATTTTGTAGCATCTTAAAGATCAAACGATTTATCAAGAATATAATTGGTAGATTTGTCAATAATGAAAATAATCAATAGTTGCAGCCCCTTTTGAAGCCAAATAATTGATTGATAGAAAGTGGAGAGAGATAGTATTTTTCTCTATTTTCTGACATTTCAGAAATTAGAGAACTAACTGGCAAGTTTATCGATAATTAGGGATGCACCAATACCGGATCGGATATCGGGCTGGCTCAAATAGCTGGATCAGCTATCGGTGACAATGGGGCTGATCTATTCAATTCAGTTCTATGTGTTAATATACTATATACATGATAGACTGGAATTTGAATTCCTGTTTAAGTTTTGATCAATTAGTTGCTGCATTAAAAAGGTTTACACCTGCTGTAATTCCTGTTAATTATGAGGATTTTTTACCAAGTTGCTGGTACACGATTTTATTTTAATAATAAATAACAAATCACCAAATTTATATCTGTGTATTTATTTGTTACATTTTGTTAAGCAAAGAATCAGGCCTGATGTTTCCGTACACATAAAGGAATGATCCTAGGCATTTCCACACAGTGAGGCATACAGCTTATTAATTAAACACGGGTATCGGCAGATACCCAAAACCCAAATATCGCTATCGAGACTGAAAAAGTGGGATCCTTGCATCCCTATCGATAATGAAAATAAGAATTATTTGCAGCTCTACAAATATAACAGCCTGAACCAGCAGGCCTGTGCTGATATTCCACAGCAGCATCTTAGCATATTATACACCGCACAATGTATTGAAAGTTGGGAGGAAAATATAATTACATGGCCCTGTTGTCTATTTAAACATGATCTAAATTAGATTACATGGAGGAGTTAAGGCCCATTAATTGAAAATGTCTTAATTAACCTCGAAGCGTGATCATATTTCTTCCCATGTGTCACTTTAATGGAGACATCTGTCACTCGACTGGCATCTTCGGGCTGCGACTCTGCTGCCAGCTTCACGCTGAGGGAGATGAATACAGATCAGGTTTTAGATATCAGGTGCCTGAACGTACCAGAGATCGTGGCCGTGTGTATCAGATTCTGGATCAGATGTTTGTGAGCCCTATGTACTGTATATGATTCAGTCATTTACACACGGTTTACTCATGCTGGACAGTCTGACTCAGAGTGAGACATCAATTAGGCTGAGAATCTGCACGCAGAGCTGGAAACTAAACAACACACCCACTCGTTTCTCATATACTATAATGAGAGAGAGAGAGAGAGATAGTCAGTCTAATGTTAGGTTTGATTGCCCTATATCAGCATTTTGGTGAAATCCCAAGCAACAGGCTCACCACTGTATGCAATGCCCTCATTGTAAATGCTGCTAAGTCACGTATGGAGAATTGAGAAATGACTAGAAAAGGTTATGAAAAGATTAGAGTTGATGGCTTTATTTAGGCACCTGTAGCAAACAACATACTGTATATTTGTCTCTGTGTTCAGACCATTTAAGACCTTCTCTATCTTTTGATTGTTTCACGATTAGGGGCTGAAACTAATGATTGTTTTCGTTATCGATTTAATCTGCAGATTATTCACTCGATTACTCAATAAATCGTTCTCGTCTCAAACATATACTTTTTTCATTCCTCAGAGGAATACAGGCTGGATATTTCTCCGCTATGAGCTTACATTTACTTCTCATCATAACAGCAGTGTCCTGGCACTAAAGACTGAATCATTTGTATTTAAGGACCTATGAATTTGAAAGCTCTCAGACCCCATCGTAGCCTTATTACTTCAACAAACTATTTTGCTAATCACATAATCATTTAAGTCATTTGTCAAGTAAAAATTGCCAAACATTTGCATGTTCCTGCTTCTCAGATGTGAAGAATTGCTGCATTTCTCTTATCTACATAGCGGTAAATTGTTATGTTTGGGTGTTGGTCTATTGGTTTGACAAAAAGTTGTCCCGCAACTAATTGTTTTCATTAATCGATTTATCATTTGGTTGATAAAACCTCTGAAATCAGTGAAAAATCAAAAACTCCTGAGGTGACATCATGTTTTGTTTTGTCTGACCAGCCCAATATGTATATATTATAATGTAAGATCAAGAAAAGCTGCATATGAAAACCTGGGGTTATTAAATGTTTGGCATTGTTGCTTGAGAAATTCCTTGCATGATTGGTCAGTTATCAAAATAGTTTCCGATTAATTTTCTTTCGATCGATTAATCGACTATTGTCGCAGCTCTACAAAAAAAAACAAAACAATCTGAAGGGTCACTTTGGATTTTATGAATTGAACAATTAATCTGAAAAACAGTCAACAGTTTAATTGAAATAATTGTCAGTTGCCGCCCTATTATTTTCTATTTTAAGATATCTAAATAGACCAGATTGCTTTACATTTTAATAAAAATGCTTTACAGTGTTCACAAAACTTCTGATGACTGGATGTTTTCAGATGTGGGTAAACTGAAAGCACGGTAAAAAATTTGTGAGGGAAAGGAATGGTGAAATGAGTATCAGAGCTGTGTGTTAAAAGGCCTTCACACAGCGTTCAGCTTTCCTGCATGGCGCCTGCTCCCCCACAGTCTCATCCAGCCTTAATGACGTTTGCTGCAGTGGTAATGCCCTGATGTGGGAGATAGCTGTGGTGTGTAGCATGTGGCAAATTATCAGACATGCAAATCAGGCGGAGGCAGCTGTGGAATCCTTAATTATGGTGCGGGTCCCCCACAAAGGCACCTTCTCCGCCCCACACAGACCCCCCCGGAGCCCCTCCAGACTCCAGCAACCCCCCCCACCCTTCACATCCACCCCCCATTCTCCTGCTGCCCTTGTACCCCCAGACAGACAGATGGACCAGAGGCTGAAGCAGTGGGAGGATTGGGTGGTATGGTCGGTTGTGGCACTGGGTGTGAGATATGTGGATTCGGGGGGGGGGGGGGGGGGGGGGGGTTACGTACTGCTTATATTTAGATTCTATTGAATTGTCACTATGAGCATCATTGTTGTTGTTTTAGTTCAGCTCAAAATAAATAATTGACATTTTGTGTAAAGCCGACAGCGTTGGTACATTTTGTCCTCACGGCAAATTGTATTATTTTTTAAGTATTGACTGTAGCATGAGTTCCTTTTGAAATACGAAGCTTTAAAACCGCCGTTTGAGCTAGCCTCAAGTCAGGGATGTTCCTAAACAACAGTCCTGACACGATGTGGATGTTTTCTGTATATCTCCTCTCGCGTAAGGACCCCTCGCTGTTTGAATTTAAGGAGCTTAATCTACCAATCCTCAATCTCCTATTAAATCCAACTCAAAAGCGCTTGTTTTTAACTCCGTTTCACAGAGAGCAAAAACAATTTTTGAAAACAAAAACAATTTTTGACATAAGCAGCTTAAATACAGAGAAAGAATGTGCCGTGAGTTAGTACAGTATATCCGGTACTAAATGTTTGTTGTTTCTTCTCTGGGGCAGATTTTGAAACTGGAGCCTTTTGCTCTCTTGTTTTCTGTGGCTGATTGTAAAGATACCCGAGGCTGATTGAATGCTAATGCCCCCCGAGTATCTTCCTCCCACTTTGAAACACATGCAGCTAATTGAACATGAATAGGAGATGTGCTAGGGGTGAAACCTAATCCTATCTACTACTCAACCTCTACTGGAAGAACCATGCCCCCCCCCCAACCACCCTCAGCCCATTGCTCCGAGACCCCTGCAATGACCCAAATTAGCTCCTCTTCTCTGCAGCGACGGTGAATTAAATGAAATTGAAATGAGGTTGAAGCATAATCAAGAATTTTCTGACGGTAAATGGGAGTTTTATTCTTTGAGTATTTTAGACACAGCAGCTCTCCTGACAGCAGTTAAACCCCAGTCAGCAGGGGACATGCATGGCTCACTATTATGCATATTTTTTTTTTTTACAACCCCCGCATCTCTCCAGCGCTTCCTCTTGCCCACCCTGCTCCTCTCACCCCCCCACCTTCATCCCTCTTCTCTTCTCCCTCTCCAGGAGCTGAAGCTACCGGTCTACCGAGCCCACTCTCCGCAGATTGGCATGCGGCGGTACTTTGCAGACTTGTTGGCCATCCTGAGCAATCGCTACCAGCTATGTCCTACAGCGCGTCACCTCGCCGTCTACCTGCTGGACTTGTTCATGGACCACTACGATGTGGCCGTCAAGCAGCTCTATGTCATCGCCCTCTCCTGTCTGCTTCTAGCTAGTAAGTCCAGTTTCCACCTCATTCCCTAAATCTATCTACATAGTTTTTTGCCTGACAAGAAGAAAAATGAAGCGTTGGTCATTAAATAAATGTTCCCTAAGACTCACACATGTGTTTAAATTGATGTATTGAAAACTTTATTGCTTTAATCTAAACCTAAATCTACTACAGAGGTAACTTAACTAAGATTAATGAAAAGCGTTTTATTTTGACCTTTTCTGTAAATGCAGAAGAGCTTATTTTTTGTCCTAAGAGAGAGACTATGTCTGTGGTTTATGCACAGAATGCACAAGGTGAAACACTTCCTGCAACAAGGCTAATTTGAGTCACGCTCAAGAGACCATGGTGGTATTTTTTCCTTCCAGCTCCACTGATAGCCTGTGTCGACAGTTTACTGTAACTGCAATGTTGGTTTGAAAAACAAAACAATGTTTCCATTGTGGTAGGATGAGTGAACCATTGTTTTAGGAGAAACTGTTGGGGATTATGCTCATGTATACAGAACATCTCGTGTGTCTTTGATCCTGGCTGCAATAACATGTCTGGGGCTGCTGCTGTTGCTTTAGTCCCATCCAGTCAGTTTGAGATGAACTAGTATCACACCTGCCAAGGTCAAAATGTCCTCTAATCAAAGGTGTGATTTTTTTTCTTCTTTATTTTTTGCCCTCTTTCATTGAAAACGTGATTTGTTGCAGAGGGCAGCCTACCCACAATCCTCATATAAATCCAGTTTGTCTTCAGGCACTTTTCTCTGTGATCAGCCTGTTTTCATACTAGGGCTGCAACACATTTTTAATTGTCGATTAATCTGTTGATTATTAATCGATTAGTTTGGTCTATAATATGTCAGGAAATGGTGAAAAATGTCGATCAGTGTTTTCCAAAGCCCCAAATGACGTCCTCAAATGTCTTCCAAAGATATTCGGTTTACTGTCATATAGGAGTAAAGAAACCAGAAAATATTCACATTTAAGAAGCTGGAATCAGAGAATTTAGATTTTTTTTTTTTTTAAATTACTCAAACTGATTAAACGATTATCAAAATAGTTGGTGATTAATTTAATAGTTGACTTTAGTTAACTAATCGATTAATGTTGCAGCTCTATTTCATACATAAAGTATAAGTATTAATTGTTTGCAATAAGAATTCTATATTTTTCTTATTGCCAACAATGACTTGATCCTACTAACAGCTATTTCCTGTGTAGCCAAAGCCTGAGCTAGTTTATTCCTCTGTGGTATGCAGCTCCATTGTTGTCCAGAGCTATGACAAACACATGAGTATGTCGAACCATTTTACTGGATGACATTAGGGCTGGGCGATATGGCCAAAATCTTCTATCCCGACATAGGTCATTTCATATCTCGATAACAATCATGATATAGCATGTTTTCTGGTAATTCAATAAAAAGTCTATATGAAATAATCACACGGTAAAGCCTATTTTTCTAAATTCCTGTGTTAATTAAATACTTGACAAACGAAAAGTACTGAGTATTTTCTCATGTGATTAAGAAATTTAGTGCAAAAGGATCAGATATCCTTAGTATGTGCTTGTTATTATCAATTTAGATGACGTAATTGTGTATCACAATATCTCTATATGATTTCATCATGATACAATGCCATTGAAAGATGATAAATTATAATATTGAATTATCGCCCGGCCCTAGGTGACATGTTCTGTCATTATGATGAACATGGGCTCTGTGGTTTATTTGAACTCAATCGCTTATACACTGTCTTGCTGCCGTAAATACTCGCCTGAGCACCAAATGTGTATTAATCCACAGCTGAAAATAGTCCCAGACAAATTTCCTCTAGTTTGAGTGATATTTGCTAAAAACTGCAGTGGCCAGCTGTTTTAGGAAATTAGTGAGCCTTTAAAAAAAGACTAATATTTACATCATCAGTAGTGGTGTATGGGCTTGGAGCTGACAGGATAGAGAGTTGGAACGTATTGAGAGACGGACTAAGGAAATAGGATTTGTATATAATTAACACTAGCCTTTTCCTTTAAATTGCTGTCTGACTGAAGACATAATTGGTTGATTGCACTGTGCAGATTTAAAACAATCAAGTTAAAGCTTTAAATTCACAAATATTTCTTCTTCACTAGACTGATGACTGGTTGATGTTATTCTTTACTCGTAGTTGCTTCCTTTCTCGAGCCGTCAGTGTTTCTACAGAAGTGATGATGATAACTAGTAACCAACATGTTTCTCTGCTGTGAAATATAAAAAAGGGTCTTTGTGTGTGTGTTTGGTGTAAAGCAGGTATGTTAATCATTCTTCCCCTGCTGATGCATGGTGCAGGTTGTGTGGTAGTTATTAGTGTCTCTGTGTCTGTCTTGTGATTAACAGACTGTGAGGTTTTCTGTACATTAGTGCAGCCCTTGGCATCATGGGTAATTAGACTAATGATGCCGTCAAAGTGGGAGTCTGGAATAGGGCCCGCTCACTTGGGAGGGCTCTGTGTATGCGTGTGTGTGTGTGTGTGTGTGTGTGTGTGTATGTATGCGTAGTCGCACACAGGCCATCTTTGCAATCAGAGTAGTCTCTGTGGTGGGATGAATTTGAATATGAGACTTGAAAGAGGTTTTTATTTAAAAGCAATCTCATGAGAATCCAAGAATAGCTTTTGAGAGTTTGCTCATGGAGTGATATAAATATTATCAAGCCAACCTGGACAGAGGTGCTTCGTCTGTTCTCTAATAGATTAATCTGGTTTTCTATTGAATCTTTTGATTGTGGCTCTCAGTTAGTCAGGCTCTTTTTCTCTCTGTGCTCCTGCCTCTGACTCCTCCGGGGCTCTAGGGAGCCTCAGCCATGATTGATGAAGGCTTGAAAGGGCGTTTGATTCAAAGTTGTCTTGGGTTTTTATCTGTCCTGAGGTGCTTTGGAATCTGGCCTAGTTATTGAACGGCCTCCCCAGGTCCCACTGCCTGCCTTTGACAGGCACATACATTGTCTTTCTTTAAAATTTTCTAGCTTCCACACTCTGTTAATTAATCGCTACCTCTTTTGTGCCTCTCAGCAGTCAATGCTTAATCCTGTTACTCTATTGTGTGTGTGTGTGTTTTTTGGGTGCATGTGTTTGTTCATGGATGAGCTCTTCTCTGCATTTGCAGGAGTGAGATTATGGTCAGCTTTTTTCAGTGTTATTGGCTGTTCGGAGCTTATTTAGAGACCTCACCTCATTCCAGAGAATCCAATTACTCCCGAGAAACCCAAATTTATTGTGAATTTCAGTGAAGGCTATTTGAATACACTGCATATATTACCATTTAAAAATCAGACCGCATCCCTAAACTTAAGTTTCTATTGTGTTACATTCCATGATCCTGCAGTGATCACATCAGTCTTCCTGGCACATCCTGGTCCCTGAAGTCAGAGCTCTGCATACTGCGGCTATTTGTTATGGTAAATGACATCATGGACGTGCCTCTGCTGCCAGCCAGTATACATTGTCACAATGTTTTACTCTTTTAATTATATGTATTTTGTTTAAGTTTGTTGATTAGCTCTTGATTATGATCATTGAATTCTTGGTGTATTTATTTCTGCAAAGTAATCGTTGAAAGTGGATTTAATCTATTTTGTTCAGTGAACCTGATTCAGTGAAGGGTCTCTAAACAACAAAAAAAAAGAGCATCCCGTGGAACGCACAAGAAGCTCGGTCATATTGACTACACAGTGCACTTAAATGGGCCTCGGAGCCCCGGGGTGGGGAGGAACTGTGTGCTGAGGGGCACCTGCCATATGCTCTCCGAGTCAGGCCTCAAACAAAAGCCTGTCAATGCGAGCAGGACAGCCAGCCAGCCAGGCAGCCAGACCCTTCCCAGAGAGGGGGAGGGGAGCAGAGGCTGAGGGGTGGAGGTTGTTGTGTGTGCAGGCTTGTGTGGTAGAGATTTGCTGTAAGCTAACATTGCTAAATGAGGAGATGGTCGCTGTGGCAACCTTGCGATGAATCTATGATACTTATATATTTATATTTTTTAGTGATCATCTAATTAAGATTCATATTAATCCATTAGAGAATTTCCCATTGAAAGGGCACTGCTTTACTGCCCCATAACAATTTAACCGACCGGGCTCTGGTGGTGGTGTCCTTTTACCTTTGAGCTGCTGGCTCTGTTTCCTCTTCGTTCTCTCACCTTGTCGGGGACAGGCAGAGCGAGCCAGTCCTGGGACGGGGAGGCCAGTAAAAGCAGCCCCACGTCCCTGGGGGGGTTGGGAAATGAGTGTGGCGGTACTTCAGAGGCAGGTCGGCTGCTGACGTTAAACAGGGTGGAAAGGGAGGGAGAGGTGGTGGCCTGCAAAATGGGACATGTTAGAACTGAACCACCCAGCAGGGTGCCCTGAAATGTAGATTAATAGGGAACCCACTTCCCCCTTTATCCCCCTCTCAGAGGTTTGACAATAATTCTGATTGAACTGTGGGGCTCTCACAATTAAAGAAATTATGTAAAGATGTACAGATGGGTTTGAAAAAGTTAATATTATTCATTACCATCAGATGCTACCAAAGCACCAGTTCACCTTTGTGTTCATATGAGCGCTCGTGTGTAATTGTAATCCACAAATGAAGTCATATTTCGTGTTTTGTTGTGCAAGGCCTGAGGCTCTGTTTGCCCACACACTCCCTGTGTCAGCCAGCCCTCATTACCCATACGGCAAGGCGCTCTACACCCCCCGTCGATGGATACTCCCAGAACACACCACACATACTCACACACGCATACATACACAGGGCTGGGTTTTTTTCTAAGATTCTCCTTGGTCACCCAGGCATTAGCATCGGGGGTCAAGGGGTCGGCTCGGGCCTACATTGTGAGAGCTGCCGGGGCCAGGGGTGGCAACACGGAGATTCTGTGATGGAGCTGCGACCAATTTCACACTCCCAATGAAAGATGAACCAGCAAATAAAAGGAGTTTAAACGGCAGAGGAAATTCCTCCATGGCTGTCAAGTCGAGGAGAAAAAGAGAAAAAGAAGTAGAGAAGGAGGAAGAAAATGTAAGGTTTTTTTTTTTCAACTGAAAGATCCATTGTGTAAGATTTCGGGGGATCTATAGGCAGAAATGGAATATAAAATTCATAACTATGTTTTCATTATTTTATAATCACCTGAAACTAGGAATCCTTGTGTTTTCGTTAGCTTAGAATGAGTCTTTCATATCTACATAGGGAGTGGGTCCTCTTCACAGAGTCCGCCATGTTGCACCACCATGTTTCTACAGTAACAGACAAGACAAGAGAGGGCCTTTTTACGTTATCTGAAGGCCAATATAGTTCTCCGACCTGCTTGGAAAGGAAGGGGTATTCAGTTGCACACTGGCCCTTTTTAACTATTTATTAGCAAGATAGTATCAACATTAAGTGATAGCAGTATGTAACGTAAAAAAACGTTTGAAAAATATATATTCTTTTTATTTTCACATATTGGATTCATTTGTAGCTCCACTACAATGTCCCCGTTTTGAGTCTTGTATGATGTCAATTTTTCCCCATTTTTCTTCCAGTCGAGCTTCTTTTAGTCTCAAGATATGAGTTCAGTTTTTCCACATATATATTCCATATAGATTTCTTCAGCAATTACTAGCCACTGGTCCTGTGTTGCAGGGTGATAGTCAAAACTGTGTGAAAGCATAACATTGATTGTGGCCACCTTACATTTCTGTTAGAGGAACTATTTGGAGGAGTGATCAGAATAGACTAGAATTACATGACGTCTGCAACAGAAACAGAGGGCTTTGTCTCTGTGTGAGAATACAGCTCTCAGGTTTCCTCAACAGCCCCTAGCACTCTGTTCCCCCTCCAAACCTCCACCTCTTTCCCAAACAGCGCACCTGGGAGGAGGCCCTGCATCCTGGCCTTACCTCTCCCTGATCCCTGACCCCTGACCCTCTAGCTTCTCCCTGTTTACTTGACCTTTTCTCATCATCACCATCACCTGTGTGTGTGTGTGTGTGCCCTGTAGTTGCAGTGTATGGAAAGGTAGTTGGTGTAGATGAAAAGGAAGGCTGTTTTTATTTTTCCTTCATCAGTATCTCTCCTCCCCGCTCGCTGACTTGAGATAGCATCATTGAGCCGCCTGCATTCCAGGTAGGCTGAACTCACAGGAGAGGAATGCACCGTCTCTCTCGAGGCCACATTCACACTGACAACAGTAAAACAGTACAGGGGGCCGCATTGGTGTTGTTGCTACAAGGTCTCAGTGAGAAGATGACACATAAATCTGGAAGTCCAGTTTAATGGCTTATCAAACACTGATACACTGACTGAGGGTTTATATTTGTTGGAGATGGTAAAATTAAATTAAATGCGTTTGGGTTTTGGGGTTTAATGTCTGACAAAAAAAGTAATATGAAGAAGTCGCCTCACCTTGGGCTCTCGGAAAATGTGATGAGTTATTTTCACTATTTCTTCACAATTTAGACCAAACAATGAATCGATCAAATTATAAAATAATTGACAGATCAACTCATAATGCACATTATATAATAGTTAATTATCTGACGTTGGGTTGTGCTGCAGATGAAGTGGAACAAGAATCAACTTTTTTGCCCTACTGCCCTGTGTTTTTTTTTTTTGCTGTGGCTGCATCCATGCTGTGCCAACTCATTGAAATGAATGAGACCGCTGTTTTGTCATACAGGAGTCAGTTCTTTTTTTAACAGTAAGTCAAACCGGTTTGTGGCTCTAATCATACTGTACTTCTGCAGGTCTGTGCTTTTGTTTGTTTGTTTTCAAAGCTTTTGGGCATCCCATGTCTCTCACGTGCCCTGGTCACCCACAGCAGTAAACCAGAGGAGTAATCACAGAGCACAATGAGGAGATTGACTTGCTGTGTCTCTCTTAAGATCAAAGAGGCTGGGGTTGTGTGGAGATTGGGGGGCATTGAGGGCTTTTTTATGGCTGCGTCTGTGTGGACATAGCAGTCTAGCAGCAGACAGAGGCCTGATCCAGAGGATATGAGGGTGAGAGAATGGGGCAAGTGTGGACTGGGCTGTGGAACGAGCCCTGGTGGGTGTAATCAGCCCTGTTTCACAGTGCTTCCTGTTCTGCTGGAGAGATCCCATTATTGCCTCTCTGCTAATTACCCCTCTGGCCTGTTGGGCTGCCGATCCCCCTCACCCCTCCTCTCACGCTCTCTCAACCATCCCCTCTCTCTTCCTCTCTCCTGCCTTGCTTAATGGTGGGTCGCAACACCGGCGGTAAAACTCGCACTCGGTAGGAAGACGCCCCCACTCACTGAGACGTGGATATAAAGAGGTAAACGAGGTCTATGAAAGGCACTGCAGACAATTGTTGCTTGGAGTATCCACTTTCAAATACAGCTCGGAAAGCCAATAAAGCCCTATTTTTAATGTTTGGTTGCCATGGTTTCAGATTAGAGGCCAAGATTTACCCCAACAGAAGGGTTGTTGTAATTCCCAACTGAATGCCTATTTTGACAAAGCTAATACATAATTTAATAATCCTACCCAGTGGATAATAATGCCAAGTAATTCTGCAACAGCGACTAAGTGGCACTTTGTCAGCAGGCAGTTGTGTGTGTGTATGTGTGTGATTGTTGGTGTGTTTATATGAATTGTGAAGGCCCTACTTTGCTGTTGCAAATGTATTTTTGTAATCAGGTTTAAATACTTTGAGAATTATTTGCTTCTTTTGTATTTGGTCTCATGATATCCATACGTTCCACAAATAATTCTGGGTAGAGCTAGACAAATCACAGAGCTAGAGTTGAATCAGTCGGGCCAATATATTGATCAATATCAGCTTACTGCAGGTATATCAGTATCGGCGTATATGCTGTCTGATAAATAACAAGAAGTAGCCGCACAGAAATGCCAATGATATGTTTCAGGTCATTTATAAACTATTGGCATTACATAGTTTGTCCACCAGACAGCACTGATGTTTGTTTTTCAACTGTAAAATGTCCCAGTCAACATTCATATCAATAAAATAATGGATCTTTTATCAAAGGTAAAACTTAACTTCACGTTCCCCTGATTAGCATTTATGAACTGTATATAAACATTTAATAAATGGTTTATACTGGAATTTCTAACTTCGGTACAATACCTTGAGAAATACCTATATTCGATACCATTTTCGATACCGCCGGGGAAATGTTACACGACACCGAGAGCATAACATTTTAGATTTTTATTAAAAGATAAATAGCAGTATGTGTGTCATCTCGCTGTTAGAGAGAAGAGAGAGCAGAAAGCGCAGCTGGTACTCGTGTATCGATACTGCGGAAAAGGAGTATTGAAACTGTTTCAAGTATTCAGTGTCTGTATGTATTGGTACTTCGATATTTCTGACAACACTGTAACACGCTACAATGTAGTTGTAAGCAGATATGAGGACGTTGTAAAGTGTTAATTAATTTACAGTATTTGTCAGCAAATATAACTTATCCTAACCTATTTAATATAAACTTTATTTTACTTTGTCAATTCATTATCTGTTTATACACGAGCCTCCACTTATGGGTGCCCGCATGAGGAGTTCTAGTTGATACACAAATACATTGATAAACACGTATGTGTTGACTTATCTGCTTACTACTACATTGTTGTGTTTTAATAGACCATTTATTTTAATGTTTATATGCTGTTGCTGAATGCTAAACATGTTACCTTATCAAAAATGATTGTCAAGCGTCTTATCCAATAAAAATATATCATTATTGTGTTCTTAAATATTGATATAAGCCTCAAAAGTTTCAATAGAAGTCTACAACGTCTTCCCACTTGAAGCTGTGTGTAGCTAAGGCTCATGCTTCAGAGGGAAGCCTGTATCGGAGTAACCTGACACCCTCCTCGCCCTCATTCTTTAAGTTTGAGCAGAGGAGGCCGGTTGGACCCTTGGATTAAAGGCAGAGTCACCCCTCTCCATTGGTCACCCAGACCCCAGAGGGCTCGGGGCTGTTGCCATGGAAAGGAGGATGTCTTGGGATGGGGAGGGGGGGGGGGGGGGGGGGGCTCACCGTAATGGCACCGCTGTAATGTCTTCGAGGATGTTATGAGTGAGTGAGAGAGAGGGACAGAGATATCGGGGATCGAGCTGACTGTGTTTTTCATAGAAAGTGTTATAATCCACAGGAATTGCCCCACACTCTGCAAGCCTATAGTGATGTTTAGTGTAGTAGCTCAGCTTTATAGCCAGATGTTCAGTAATAGTCAGCTTAATTGCTAATGCTTGGCAGGCACTTGTTAGGTTTTGTGGAAGCTGGAGTTAAGGCTCTTTAGGGCTGACCATAAACCTGCTCCATGTGGCTACAGATATAGTCATTGTAATACTGAAAGAAAGCAAAGATCTATCATCTGAACATGTTGAAATGTTTATTCCTCCTTTTTTTTTTTTCTTTTTTTTTTTAAAGCTAGTTGGTTTCGATGAAGATATAATGACCCTTGAAAGATATTAAGTTCTACAGGTAGTTGTCAAATGTGCTTATTGCTATAATTGTTAGTAAGTGTGACCTCTGTGGCTATGATCTCCAAAAAAAAACATCTTACCAATAAATTAGCTTCAACTAAAATTTCCATTATCGCTTAATCAATTGATTACTTTTTTGATTAATCCATTAATTGTGTATAATGTCAAATAGTGAAAAATGTCTGTCACGATTTCCCAGAGCCCGAGATGGATGGTTTCAAATTACTTTTTTCTGTACGACCAAAAGTCTAAAACCTCCAAATTTTTAACTACTCTGTAAAACTGAGAAAAGATGTTCTCACATCTGAGGAGCTGGAATGTGTGCAATATTTGCTTGATAATTGACCTAAATGATAAATTGATTATCAAAATTGTTGAAGACTAATTTCCTGCTGGTCAATTGTCACATTGTTTTAGCTCTGCGAATAACAAAATTTTCATGGGTGTGGGTCGTCTGTCTTTCTGAGGTGACCCACCTTGTCACCACAAACTGTCAGTTTATATATGAATTGCACCAAAAGAACTGATCAGTAACCTCCCTGCATCTCTTCCTTTCTTTACCAGGTAAATTTGAGGAGAAGGAGGACCGGGTTCCCAAACTGGAGCAGCTCAACTCTCTGGGCTTCATGTGCAGCCTGAACCTGGTTCTCAACAAGAAGGATCTGATCAAAATGGAGCTCCTGCTGCTCGAGACCTTTGGCTGGAACCTGTGCATGCCAACACCCGCCCACTTTATTGACTACTACCTCCATGCCTCGGTGCAGGAGGGCGACCTATACAACGGCTGGCCCCTCTCCTCCCTCTCCAAGACCAAGGCGTTCATGGACAAATACACTCACTACTTTCTGGAAGTCTCGCTGCAAGGTGGGTTAAGAGGAGGAACGTGAACTGGAATTTTTTGCTCCGAGCTGTCGAGACATGAACTTATTAGCTTGTGGCGTAAGTTTAATCAAACATTTTATGAAACTCTTGTCTCTGGGTTCTTCTAGACCACGCCTTCCTGAGTTTCCGACCATCCCAGGTTGCTGCTGCGTGTGTGGCAGCATCTCGTATTTGCCTTCAGATTTCCCCGAGCTGGACGACTGCTCTGCATCTACTAACAGGCTACACCTGGGACCACCTCGCCCAGTGCATTGAGCTCATGCTGCTGTAAGGGACACACACACACACGCACACACGCACACACACTCACACACACGCACACACACGCACACACACGCACGCACACACACGCACACACAAAGTAGAGAAATAAGGTCTAACAGAAAGCGAGGCTGGCACACAAGCCTCTCGAAGTGTAGTGGGGAACTCAAGGTAGATGACATTGAGGCCCCTATCTCTCTATATTTTTGGTTGCCATGGTTTTTTGGATTATAAGATGTCTGTTGCTTAAACCAGTAGAGGCTTATAATGCTGTTTGTATCTGATGAAGCCTGTTCATCTGATAATCCTATAGCTGATAGCCTCAGTGCTGTGTAGTTTAACAACTGTAATTAAGGTCCACATTTCTTGGTCAGCGGCTGTGTGTGTTTATTTGTGTGCGTCTTGTGTAATTGTTTGCACATGTTCACACTAATTGTGGGGAATAAAAACCCTCGTTAATGGATTTTCTCAGGTATGCACACACTATGCTCTCTCTCTCCCTGCAATGCAAGGATGGTTTTAGTTCTAATTCAGTTGCCTACATATTTGTTGATTCGTCTTTTTTTTTATGCGTGCCTTTTCCTTTCCACAGTGCTCATGACAATGACGTTAAGGAGGCCAACAAGACCAAATCCACTCCTCCTCACCGGCCCTCCTCTCTGCAGTCTCAGCCCCAGACCGCTCACCTCTCTCCGATGTCAGCCATCCAGAGACCGGCCTCTTCCTCCTCCTCCTCCTCCTCCACCTCCTCCACACCACAGCTGCTCTTTCAGCCGAACGGCTTCCCCCACCTTTCCCAGCATTCCCCGTCCCTGTCCCAGCTGCGGGCGCTAGCCGACTCCCAGGCGCTGGGGCCCGTGGTGAACGTGTCTCAGGACTTCCTTCAGAGCCACAGGATGGGTATCCTAACCGGTGCTCCTTCCATGACTCCTGGGGGTGGGTTCCCCTCCTACCCGAGCCTGACCTCGGCCCTCCAGCCGGGGGCCCGCGCGCTGCCGCTCCAGGGCCCCATTTCCGTGCAGATGGCCCTCGCTGCGGAGCCGCGCCACTGTCTGACCATGGCCTACGGCGGGGGCTACCTGGGGGCTCATCACACTTTCACGGCGGGCTGCTTTGACAGGTGACGCCAGGAGACGGAGAGGGAACCCAAACCCCTGCGGGAGTGCACCGCTATGCTTCCGACCCAATTCCCCACCCCGAAATATCCTTTCACAGACCTCCTCTCTCTCTCCGTCAGCTCCGCAACGCCTTCGGCTCGTCCAACTCCCCCGTCCCTCACACAGAGACGCCTCAAACGCAAGCAGAGGTCCAAAGGCAAGACGGACCCGGTGGAAGTCATCACACTGACGTGACAAATGCTCCACCACCTTGAAATACTGAGGCATTGCAAAAAAATGCTGTTGCCATATTCTGAACTGGTTTTTATAAATCTGTGTTATTACGAGACTGTCATCACTGTGAATGAGACGCAAGCAGCAGTGTGATCTAACACCCACCTCATTCAGTGCCTGTTCTCAGTCGTGTGATAGCTGAGCCAATTTTAGAAGTGCACAGAACACAAATTATCTGTGATAAGGATATCTTGCTGCTTGACATGATTTTTTTTTTTTTTTTTTTTTTTTAATTTCTAATCCCAAAAATTGAACACATTTTAAGAGAGGAAAAATTGGCTGGTGTTTTTTTCTTGAGCCATCATTTGAGAGAGAGAGAGAGAGAGAGAAGAAGAAATAGAGGCTTGTCGCTGACTTTGGTTTGTGTCAACGAACATTGATCTCGAACTGCTGTAGTCTCTGTTGGAGGTGAAGGGCCCCTCTGGGAATCCCTCGCCACATCAGCCCTCAGAAGGAACGAAGAATCCAGTGCTTTGAGCACAGCAGGTGAAGTCCGCAGCTGGAACACGCCTGCAGTGTTTAGTTTTTTTCGTTCCTCCTCCTCCTCCTCCTCCTCCTCCTCTCTGTCCTCGTCACCTCTTCTCTCCCATCTCCAAAGTCCAGCCTTGTGGCCGAGCCGTCACACACACCCGGGTGAAAATGTGTCTCTCCGGCAGCTGCAGGCTTTGTCGTACTAAAGTTTTAATCTCAGCGTCTCCGGCACCACTCAAAGAATTTAACACAAACTGATGTGACTGGACCAGCATGGTGAAGGAGACGTGGACGTAGTTAGTGTATTGTACATATGAATTGCTGCTGCCTTCTTATGAACTGTTGGTTCTGTGTCTGTGTTAATGACTCCAATGTTTACATGAACCACTAAGTATCAGGGACTTGAACAAGATTACTTGAATATGATGCTATTGAAACATGCCATAGCTTTTATTTATGACGACTCATTTATTTCTTTCTATTTCATTTTTGTTTCGATATAGTGTAGCTTGTTTTTATTCCAACTTAGAAACACACCATTGATTAATTCTAGTTTTTCTTTGTACTTGTCCATAGAAACTGTTTATTCAGGCTCAGGTTTCAAGGCTGAAACAAGCAGCCTTCCCATTATTCTGTGCTATTTATGCTTTAAAGTGGATGCTGTTGCAGCATCTGTGGGGGGGCTGGAATATTCCCCTTCTTCATCACTGGACTATACTCTGCTGACAAGTCAGTAACTGAATCTGTTTGCATCGCGGTGGAGCAACCTCGTGGTCACTGGTTTCACACAACATCTGTGGGCAGTCGGCGGTAATTGCTTCCCAGATTTCTAAAGCTGCAATCCCCAATCTTCCACTTCCTGTTAACGTATAAACACATCCAGATTCCCAGTGTCGGTCACGAGGGTTGCCCACTGGTTACCATGGTGATACCTTAAATGACATCTGGGTTGTTGTTGACTGAGTTGTGACTGAATTAGGGATGAAACAAATTGTCAATTATTTTCTCGATTAATCGTTTTGTCTAAAAAAAAAAATCTCTAGTTGTAATTTACCACAGCTCAACGTGTTATATTCAGATGGTTTGTTGTATTCGACCAGCGGTCCAAAACCCCAAAATATTCAGTTCATTATCATTTATGATGAAGAAAAGGCATCAAATTTTTCGCATTTGAGAAGCTGGAACCAGAGAATTTGGGGCATTTTTGCTTGAAAAATGACTAAAACGATTGCTTTTTCTGTCTGATCTACTAATCAGTTAATCCCCTAATCCTTGCAGCTCTACTGTGGATCCAAACTTTTGGGACGATGTTGACTGCATCAAACTGTTTTGCTGTCGACACTGGACATCTTACCATGTCATGCCTTGTCCTCAGCAGTTGTGAACCTTAAATTCATAGTCAGACTTGTGCATTTCTCAGATAACACTACGCGAAGCCTTCTGAAACTGCTGTTATAATCATGAACCATCAGACCATTTACAGCTAGACATCCGTTTGTTTCCCCGCCACTGAAAAGGACACGTTAATGTGCTTTCTTTCCAGTGATATGAACTATGATACTATGCCTTTGTTTTAACCTTTCATGTACAGTTTTGTTATATTTTTTACATTCCTTTTCAGTGTATTTTAGTTAAACCTTTTTTTGTGATGAATGCCGTTGGTGTGAACTAGATTTTTTTTTTTCTTTTTAGAGTTCATCTTGCTCTTTTCCTCATAATTCATGAGCAACTTCTCACTGAAGTGTCAAAGGTGCAATATGTTGTTTTTTTTCTGTTTAAACTGACCACAGCCATCACTGTCTCGTGTACACCACTGGTTCATCTTTTGTAACTTATTTTTGATAATTGTGTGATTTGACTTGCTGTAGCTTGGTCTCCTCTAGAGGGCAGTGGGCTCTGAACACAATGAATATGTTGCATATTGCAGCCTCCTCCTTTGAGTGATAGATATTACTGAATGCTTTTGTCTTTTAGCTAGAGAAGATGCATTTTTTCCCCCCTCCGGTGAAAGGTGCCGATGTCACTCACACCAAACAACACTTTGTCTAATGTGATAGTCATGAAAACCACAAACTTCCAATTTATATTTTTGTATTATTTTGTACCAATTTGTAGTCTTGGTTCACGTGACACCGAATGACAGAAGGAATTCTTTTATGGTGATGTGTCGCGGAAAAAAATAAACACACAAGTGAACTGAGTTTGTGAGGGGTGTGTTTCTTCCGAGGAAGCATGACTGATGTGCCCGCAGCTTTTAGGGAAACGATGGTTTCCACTGCATCGCTCCGATCGGTTCAAAGGGAAGACAATGCAGCAGCTCCGGTGATGAGCCCTGAAGGCTTTACACACAATCCTCCAGCTGTGACCACATGCTGTCAGTGCAACACATTAAACAGTATAGCACTAAACTAAAGCCAGTGGTGAGCTGTAACGAAGTACGTTTACTCAAAACGCTGTACTTCAATACTATTTCCGTTTTCTTCTGCGTTCTACTTCTTCTCAGCTACATTTCAGAGAGAATATTATACTTGTCACTTCCCTACATTTACCTGGCGGCTGTAGTTAACTGTTACTTTGCAGATTAAATTTGACATACAAAACATATGAGGAGTTTATAAAATACAGGGCTGCAATTTAAGATTATTTTCATTGTTGATTAATCTGTCGATTATTTTCTCGATTAATCGATCAGTTGTTTGGTCTATAAAATGTCAGAAAATAGTGAAAAATGTCGATCAGTGTTTCCCAAAGCCCAAGATGACGTCCTCAAATGTCTTGTTTTATCCACAACTCAAAGATATTCAGTTTACTGTCATAGAGGAGTAAAGAAACCAGAAAATATTCACATTTAAGAAGCTGAAATCAGAGAATTTAGACTTTTTTTTTCTTAATCGATTATCAAAATAGTCGGCGATTAATGTGATAGTTGACAACTAATCTATTATCGATTAATCGTTAAACTTTATTTCACCTGCACAAGCTACAAAAATAAGATGTTTCTTACAAATGAATGCATAACTAGACATGGACCATTCTGCTGTATAATGGGTACTTTTACCTTTTATACTCATGTTTATATTTTTCTTATAATACTTAACTGCTTTTACTTAAGTTTTGAATGTAGGACATTTACTTGTACTGGAGTATTGTTGTAGTGTGGTACTGCAACTTTTACTGAACTCAAAAGATGTGCATACTTTATCCACCACTGACTAAAGCACACTTTGTATTTGAGGTCAAATCAAGAGCAAATAGTTTAATCTCTCATTCCCACTCATAACCACGGGTGGAACAGTATAACAGTACTACTTTTCCCACTGCAGACAAAGTTATTATTCAGTATTTGAGAAACGAGTTCAGTCTCTCTTCTGCTTCTTAACTCCGCCTCCACAGCTCAGTCAGAGCTTTCTATGTTTTGCGGCATTTTGATAAATAGGAATCTATTCAGTGATGGAGCTCTCTCTCACACACCAGACATTATACTCCGATATAATGCTTGCAGATTGACCGCCCTTCTCGTGTTGGACACAGCACAGCCAGTGGACTGTGGGCATTTTTGAGCCTCAGCTCTGTTCTCTCCAACACAGCAGAATATTTATTTCATTGTGAAGTTGAGAGAATTGTTTGGTCGTTTTTCCCAAATCTGTAACCATGTGCGAATGCTTAATCACATCAGATCACACATCTTTAATTAGCATTAAGTTATAAAAATAAAGCACAGTGTTCCTCCACATAAGCCTGATCCAAACCTAATTAACTTGGCATACAGAAGAAAGAGCAATCAGTATTTGGCACACGATTTGTGTATTTTTAACAACATTTGGTAAAAAGTGATGTTGAGATTGAAGGGATTTTTTTCCAAGATCTCCGATGTTAAGTGGCCCATCTGTGAGGGTGGGGGTGGAGACGGGGGAGCAGTGCACCCGCTCGTGGCTGTCAGTTTGATAATGGATCATTCTCACAGTCTCCTGTAAGCTTTTAGGGGGCCGAAGAAGCTGCTGGCTTCCTTTTATGTGTCCTCCAGGAAGAATTTGGAAGAGGGTGGGTCGGGGGTGCAGAGAGGGCTGCTCACCTTATGTTATATGGTGGGTGGGGGTGTCGGTGCATTTGCTTCAAACTTACAATACAACATTTAATCAGCAGGGGCGTTTTGTGCTTTTATGCTGCAAATTCCTAAATTAATTTGTAAATTTAATCAAATGACCACATGGCAAACCTGGGACCTGGACTTATTCTGGTTTAGACGAAGTGTTCACAATGCACAGAGTCAGGGGAAGAAGGGGTTAAAAGAGGCCTTGCTGCTCATTTTTGACCTGAGGCCCTCTGGCAGGTTTATCCAGCCTCACTTTAACATAATTTTCTTTTTTACATCCACTTGCTATACAAATAAAACATTTCTGTGACGCTTCATTAAACTGTAAACTTTGCACACTAAAGCAAATGTATACTAGTATAAATCTATCTCGCGCTCACCGGTTAAACCTCTGTAGCTGGTAGCAATACTTTACTTACAGTGCACTGAAATTACTAAATTAATGAAAATAAGTATTTTTCATGTGTATTTTGTGTTGCTGTGAAGAATTTAACATGTGCAAGAGGAGCTATCCAATAAGTATCAATAATAAAAACTACATTTACTCTCTTTATTGTGAGGAAAAAGGCCTTCATCATACTATTTAATGGATAATTACTTTGAAGTTGCTTTAAAATTCTTGATTCTTTTATTCACAGTTAAATATATGATCATGTTATTCTCCCCATCATCGTGAGTTTTCCTTCACCCGTCCCCTCTCTGCTTCAGTGATTCAAAAGTAAAAGCAGGCCACTGAATTTCAGAGTTGAAAACGTCCCATCTGTATCATTAAAATTAACTTTTATTCCTCATTAAGAGCACGTTACAAAAAAAAGCTACCATCCTCCCGTCACACTCATTAAAAAGCTCCATAACAGGATCCTTGTGATATTATACCATGAGTAGGATTTTTTTTTTTTTATACCATAGAACATCTGCAAAAGCCACAGATTCTTTGATGAGTAAGTTCTCCATTTTCTCTTTTTCATGGTGAAACTCAGCATGTCAAACGTCCAGGACGAGTGGCTGAATCTGTTACAGAGGGAGCAATGTGTTCATGTTTTCACACACATTAATGAATGGAAACTTCTCGTTCATTTTGCCACCATGCAACAGCATTTCTTCATTAAAAGAAGCAAACTGCTCACTGCTAAACAAGTATAAATTTAGTTATATCCCCAAATTCTTGAGAAATATGTGATTATTATTAACACAGTCAATATAAATGAAAGCTTTCCAAATGTGAATGTACTCCAGCTATATATTTGATAACATATGATATCCCTTTTTTGCAAAAAGTAGAATCCCATTCATTCTCTTAATGCACTGACTTACTAGGTTACTTTGGAGAGGCAAACTGCCTCTGGTGTTTTATTGAGGAATGAGGGCGCCTCGTAGTGGTGACAATGGAAAAGTGCAGTTTTTTTTATGGAACTCATCTCCAGTAACAGATTCAATAGAAACAACAGTAGTAAAGAAAGGACTCGTAACATTTGTCAATATAGCTAATTGAGATACTTCTCTTTCATTTTAGTATCAGCAGCTGTATATCCATGGCAACAGAGGGTTTCCTCGTTGAGGGTAAACACGTTCTCTGTTTGTTTATACCAATTTGTTTCCAACGATCAAACTGTACAGTGTCTACGACTTGTAGCCAGTGCTGTTTTTGGATTTTACTTGAAAGAAGGATTTTAAGAATGGAAGTTTTGGCTGTATGGTGACCTCTGCCCTTTGGCTGTTTTGGGAAAAACCCAACGTACTGTAGACATATGCATGTCTGGACCAAAACTTTAACTGTAAAAGAAAGAGGAGCAGTAGTTATCTAGTATTTAAAAAACTTTTTTGCATTTCCAATTTAAAATAATTGAAAAAGAGCAACATATGGATATTAATAAAACTTGAAACAAATTTTGACTTTAAGTACTTTGGTCCCATTTAGATGATTGTGGGTTTCTCAGATGCTCATGTACATGTTAGCTTGATCGTCAGACTGAATTAACATTTAATTTCACCTCATAATTTTCTTCATATCATTTTGTTTCTTATTGTAATTGCTGAAAACAATTGTAGATGTGGCGATTCAGAGGTCTGGAACCAGGCTGTGTGTAAGTTGTATATGAAATCAATAGCCCTCAAATATGATACATAAACATACACTGTGCAACAACACAAAAAAACTCAATAAATACTCAAAAAAGTTGAATGAACACCTGTGTCTCAATAAACTCTGTCTCAATATCTCTTCCTGCAGCTTGATCTATTGCATTGTATTAGTTTGCACATGCAGGTGTTCGTGATATTGCGTTTGTGACACCAGACACTGCCCGAGGCACAGTTCATATTAATCAAATAATCATTAAAATATATTCTACCACCTGAGCCGAGCCGAGGCCCGGCCCTGCTCAGTTCCTGAGCCTGCAGCAGTTCATTTCTGCTGAGTAATGCTGACAAAGGACTCACATCCCTAGCAGGCATTTGGTTTAATTTACTTTATTTGTATTTGAAAAAAAAAACAAGATAAACCAGCAATAAGCAGAAGGAAGCATAACAAGATAAACAAAAGTATGATGAGACCAGATGCCTAACAAACGTTTGAACCTTTGAGTTCAAGTGATGATAAATACAATAAAGAAAAAGAAAAGAAGTCTAAACATGGTAACATGGACTTAATTATAAAAACAAGACCCAAATTCAAATGAATAAAAACATGATTTTCCACTTCTAAAAACTTTTTATCTCTGACTACTCATGTGATCCGCTCATTGGCTTTTTCACCCCGTCTCATGCAGGGGAGAGGAGAAGTTGCATGTCCTGTTTCCAGTGCATGCATTGATATTATAAGGAATGTGTAACATTCTCTAGGTTTAGATCCTCTAGTATCTGTGAGCACACGTTATCAGCACCTGTCTTCAGGAGGTCTATGCAGTGGTAATCAACAAGCCATTGAATATCTTGAATCTACACAGAAACCTGGTGAAGACAAAGCTACTGAACTATATGCTAAATACTCACATGACGCATATAAACAGATGCCAAAGAAAACAATTACCATACATGGTAAGGACATCACTTTTAATGATAGACTCAGGAGCCACAGAATCTGTCATCCAACATGTTGAGTTTATTACTACTCCTAAAATGAGTGCAATATATCTGAAAACAGTAGGAGCATCAGGTACATCTGTGAGAGAAAGATACACAGTTCCACTGTCATGACGGGATTAACGTTGACGGAGATTTCAAACACTGTGTTGTGTAGTATCAGTATGTATAAAAACCTGACTTCTCTTGTGCTCTGGGCTCACTTGCTTCAGCTTACTTAGTTGACTGTGCTCAACTGTGAGTCCATCTGCAGATGATTGAATTCAATTTACAGAAAGACAAGTTTTGACTTTGTGCTTTATTAAACAGAATTTGCCACCACATGCTGCACCTTGGATTCCCCCTCTTCCTACGGTGTGACAGGTATTAGCAGTAACTGGCTCTGAAAACCCTGCATCTATCCATGTGTCTCCTTGTTCATCAGTGGAAGCGAGTGGCAGCTACTGATCTGGGGTCTCTCTCAGCGATGTGACAGTCAGTCGACGTTATTACAGAGCTGATAGATTCAGCCTTCCCATCCTTCACTGCAGCATTGGGTGTTCGAATGGCGGCCTGCTCCAGTATATAACGGGTACACAGGCAGGCATGTTGGTGTCATGACAGCTGATTTTAGAAGCTAATGTTACTCACTTGTAGATTTGTTTGTTGGCTATTTGTACTGTGGATTTCAGTCTGAACAATCAGGTTATTACCAAGACAATAAAGTGCACTGATTGCATTTGTAATGTCACTGCAAAGTTGAATATGATAATTGAGAGAGTATGTGCAAAAGACACCATTTTTATTCAGAATAAGAAGAGGCTGATGTGAGGTAGATCATTAGCTCAGCTTTGGCACAGAACTCTCTTCAGGACTATGTAATGTAAGTGTTCAATGATTTATGTGCTGAAAGTCTAGCGATGGGTAAACTTGAATGTAAATGGATATGGAAAACATTCTGCTATCAAGTTGCTGATTAAGATGCATGTCAGCAGACCAACAATTATAGATGTATTTCTTTACATATTTCAATTAATTTGGTTAAACTGGTGAGAAATAAAAAAAAAAAATTAACATGAAGGGGACAGAACAGAAGCAGCATATAAAGAGGTCCTACTTGCTTTAGTCCAACTGTCAGCAGTAGTCACCAGAGTGTTGCTTCATCATGGCTTTTACAGGGAAATACGTTGTGGAGTGCCAGGAGAACTACAGCGAATTCTTGAAGGCTCTTGGTAAGAGACCTCTGCTTACTTTCATAAATAAATATGTCAAAAGTGTTGGATTAAAATGTGTTGATTAGTGCTAACTATGTCTTATCTTCTCTGTAGGAGTTGAAGTCCCCAATGAGATCAACAATGAGGAAATGATAACAGATATCTATCAGAACGACAACTTCAGGCTGACAAAGTTTTTCATGGACAAGACCTGGAACAACTCGTTCACCATTGGGAAGGAGAGCGAACTGGAATCTCTGGATGGAGAGACATTCAAGGTCATTTCATATTGTTGGTTTCTTATTAAATGTTTTATGATATTTTTGTTCAAACTACAGTTTGATCATACTTGTTTTCATTTGTTTATTTTAGACCACTGTCACTTTGGATGGAGGTAAACTCAAGATTCAGTTCCCCAAATACGTTTACACCGCTGAGATAGTTGGTTGCAAGCTTGTTGAGGTGAGCACGTCCAACTTTACGCTGGTGAGATGGTGAACATGTGTCACAGATGTGACAGAGAAAATATGAAATATATTTACATTTTTATTTCACTTTTTTTTTTTTAGGTCAACACCATCGGTTGCGTTACTAACAAGATGGTTAGTAAGAAGACAAACTGAACTGTTTCAGTGTTCATTGTATTAATGACGCCTGAAAAGGCTGCAGTACATGTGCAACAATAAATCATTTCCTTACAAGTATTTAACATTCATCTCTTTGTTTCTTGTGTCTAAAATTATTCGTTTTTTTGAAGGATGAGTTGATTACAGTGTGTAAACAGGTGTCTGTTGCATCGATGACTGGTACAGGATGAGGAAACCTTTGATAAGACACTGTTTGTTAAAGCCCTGCTAGTAGCCACTAGTGGCCACGCTGCCTCCAACCAGACTAAAATAGTTTGAACCAACTCACTGATCGGAGGTGACATCCTCAGAGCCCTGTGCTCTCCCTAAAGGGCTACAAATAAAGGGAATGATGATGAATAATGATCTTATTATAATAATGGCAATAGGATGATTTTTGCTCAAGTATTGTAAATATTTAAAGGTTAAGATTATGGCATGGACAGTCGGCACGTTGAAAATTGGCTTCGACTTGTTTTTAATTTAACATTTTGAATGACACTTTCTTCTCTTTTTAGCTCTTTTTGCCACAGCTAACTTCACAATTACAGTTTCTGCACACATTCTGCAGGTCACAATGAAAGGATGTCTCTTCTGACTAAAAGGTTTTACATTTAGGTTAATACAATAACAGACATACAAACTACAACATCCCACACACACAAAAAAGTAATAGCTAACTAAGCACCATTACTGATATAACTGCCTTGTTTATTCAAACTAGTGGTCCTGTGGCAATTCAAACTAAATGAGGAAACACAAAAGAAAAAGCCTCTAACATATTAGTAGAAAACGGTATTTTCTGCTCATTTGAGATACAAATGCTTGAAGAATGACACATAAAAAAAAACAGGTTCCTTTTATTTGTTCAACTCAAATTACCAAGGTGCGTCTGTGTCACTTTTGATAGCAGTTTGTTTCCTGCACATGGATTCAAACTTTAACCATTAAATAAATCTAATGCCAAGGATAGACATACATCCTTAAACATATCTGTTTTATCTTCTTGTGAAATGGTAGTTTATCTTTGCAGTGAATATGTGTACAGTCACACAAAAAATATATTTTTAGACCCAGAATGTTTAACACAACACCAATAGTGTGAAACAAGTGGGAGAAAATCACAGTATTGCTTGGCAAAACATGCTATATTTCAGTTATTTATATTGGATCAAACATGGACACTACAGGTAAATTATTTCATACAGTACATAGTTTCACCATTTAGTTAGATCTGAAAGTAAAACAATAACAAATACAGTCGTGTGAAGTCAAGATGTTCCACTTGCTCCTCACTACAGTTGGTTACTTTATTGCTCCTGCTTCAGTAAATTGGAGGACGCAGTTTCATGATGATCCATTGAAGCATGTCGAGTCTCGCAGCAATAGATCCTTTTGCTAATTCATTTGAAAGTCACACCCTTCTCTCCTGGAGTTATGCACTTCTAGAGGACACATGGAGAAGATTAATTCAAATTAACATGGAGGGGACAGAACAGAAGCAGCATATAAAGAGGTCCCAGTCGCTTTAGTCCAACTGTCAGCAATAGTCAGCAGAGTGTTGCTTCATCATGGCTTTTACAGGGAAATACGTTGTGGAGAGCCAGGAGAACTACAGCGAATTCTTGAAGGCTCTTGGTAAGAGACCTCTGCTTACTTTCATAAATAAATATGTCAGAAGTGTTGGATTAAAATGTGTTGATTAGTGCTAACTATGTCTTATCTTCTCTGTAGGAATTGAAGTCCCCAAAGGCTCCAGCAGTGAGGACATGATAACAGATATCTATCAGAACGACAACTTCAGGCTGACAAAGGTTTTGATGGACAAGACCTGGAACAACTCGTTCCCCATTGGGAAGGAGAGCGAACTGGAAACTCTGGATGGAGAGACATTCAAGGTCATTTCATATTTTTGTTTCTTATTAAATCTTTTATGATATTTTAGATGTTTTTGTTCAAACTGCAGTTTGATCCAACTTGTTTTTATTTGTTATTTTTAGACCACTGTCACTTTGGATGGAGGTAAACTCAAGATTCAGTTCCCTAAATACGTTTACACCGCTGAGATGGTTGGTGACAAGCTTGTTGAGGTGAGCGCGTCCAACTTTACACTGGTGAGATGGTGAACATGTGTCACAGATGTGCCAAAGAACAGCTTTTTGATATTATCTTTATCTTTTTTCCTCACTTCTTTTTAGGTCAACACCATCGGTGCCGTTACTAACAAGATGGTTAGTAAGAAGACAAACTGAACTGTTTCATTTAATGATGCCGGAAACGGCTGCAGTAAATGTGCAACAATAAATCATTTCATTACAAGAATTCATCTCTTTGTGTCTTGTGTCTAAAATTATTCGTTTTTTTGAAGGATAAGCCAATTACAGTCTGTAAACAGTTGTCTGTTGCATCGATGCATTTATTTACTGGAGCTTTCATCAACCATCACTGGTACAGAATGAGCAAACCTTTGATAAGACATTGTTTGTTAAAGCCCTGCTAGTAGCCACTAGTGGCCACGCTGCCTCCAACCAGACTAAAATAGTTTGAACCAACTCACTGATCAGAGGTGACATCCTCAGAGCCCTGTGCTCTCCCTAAAGGGCTACACATAAAGGGAATGATGATGAATAATGATCTTATTATAATAATGGCAATAGGACGATTTTTGCTCAAATATTGTAAATATTTAGAAGTTCAGATTATGGCATGGGCAGTCGGGATACAAATGCCTGGAGGATGACACATATAATATCAGGTTCCTTTTATTTGTTCTGCCCAAATTAGCAGGGTGTGTCTCTGTCACTTTTGAAATAATTTTGTTTCCTGCACATGGATTCAAACTTTAACCATTAAATAAATCTAATGCCAAGGATAAGACATACATCCTTAAACATATCTGTTTTATCTTCTTGTGAAATGGTAGTTTGTCTTTGCAGTGAATATGTGTACAAGCTACACAGAAAATATGTTTAAGACCCAGAATGTCAGAAACCATTAACACAATATCAATGGTGTTCAAAATCTCAAGCCATTCAATCGTGTGAGACCACAGGTAGTAGTGGGTGCAGATTCACCTGTTAATGCACAGGGGAGGAGTCTAGAGAAGGGGAGGTTATATAAAGGCTGGGTGTGTCCTGTTCAGATCCCTTTTGTCTGACACCATGCTGCCACCCCAGTAAGTTTGTTCACAATGATTCTGATCATTTGGTTTAGACAACATATGGTTTATATCCTTTGAGTTATTTCTACCTGTTATCAATCCTAATTTAATGTTTGTATCCAACTCCTTAACAGATCATGGTGTTGTTCTGGAGCTGTGCGATATCGGCCACTTACCCATGAGATAAAGTCAAACCCAGTAAGTGAGGCAATCTGTTTAACTTTAGAAAAAGAGGATGTTTAATTTTGTTCATTAGTATTGACTCATGTTTGTTATAATTAGGACCCGGATGGAGAATTGTGGAAGTATTTCATCCTTAAGAAGTTGATGCATTAATAATGTAAGATAACTTATGTACCTCTTGTTTATTATTGCTAATTGTGGTAAGCATGACTATATACGTATATTGATTTCATTAGTTTATTGTACAGAAAAATCCATCATCGTTCATCATTCGTCATCCATCCTCCACCCATTATCCTCATTCAATAAATGGTTAAATGGCTCTTGGGTCCTGGTGTTTTAATGCGCTTAACAACTAGAAGTTCTATGGTTCAGTCTAACTTTATACTCTCAAACAAGGCAATAATAATCTAACTTCTGTAGATTATAAAGTCGTTTTTAACAAATGGTGTGAAACAAGTGAAAGAAAATCCCAGTATTGCTTGGCAAAACAATCTATATTTTTAGTTATTTATAGTGGATCAAACATGGACACTACAGGTAAATTATTTCATCCTTGTAAATAGTTTAACCTCTTCTATTAAAGGAGCAGTGTGTAGGATCTTGCGGGGTCTAGCGGTGAGGTTGTAGATTGCAACCAACTGCCAAGTGTGTAGGAGATCCATGTAGATATAAACAGCTCATTCTAAGATAACAAAAACACAATGATTCTTATTTCCAGATGATTATACACTGAAGAAAACATACTTATTAATATTATATTCCATTTCTGTCAATAGATCCCCCTAAATGTTACACACTGTTCCTTTAAGTTAGATCTGAGAGTAAAACGACAACAAATACAGTCGTGTGAAGTCGAGATGTTCCACTTGCTCCTCACTACAGACGGTTACTTTACTGCAATTGCTTCATAATTGGAGCAAGCTTTTTCATGATGTGTTTTACCTCCCGTATGCAGCCTCTTTTCTACAGAAGCATGTTGAGTCTCGCAGCATTAGATCCTCTTGCTAATTCTTTTGAAAGTCACACCCTTCTCTCCTGGAATTATGCACTTCTAGAGGACACAAAGAAAAGATAAAGGTGATTTGGGATGAAAATATAACAAACCACAATTTGTATTCAGGATGGTCTCAGTGAGTGAAGTGGTTACTTATCTTACCATTACCAGCTTATCCTCAATGATCTCTGCTGTGAAGAGGTACTGAGGAAACTGAACTGAAATCTTGCCGCCTTCCATAGTGACAGGAGCCTACAGTTACACAAGGTCACAGAAGTCACAGCTTGATTTCATGAGAGCTTTATGTCAAGTTGAGAATATGTGGCAGATTTGCACCCTTATGAAAAAGTAGCATACTTGAAGTTTATTTAATAAAGTATACTTAAGTAAAGATCAAGTGTATTTCCCCCAAAGTATACTTTATGTAGTAAGTATACTAATATCAATGTGCTAGTAGTATAGTTGTAAGTGTACTATTTCAATACTTCTTGGGACAAAATTGGCCCACTTTTTAGATTCTAAAAGTATACTTTTAAGTATACTTTAAGTGTAAGAATAGTAAACGTTGAGTACTAGTTTACATCTAAGTTTAATTTGTACTAAATTATAGGTATACTGATAGTACTTAGCCAGTGATTTATGTGTTACATAAAGAGACTTGCTCCTTTTGCTATTTGACTGGATGTTTTGTGATGATTAAAAAAAAAAGTTTTCCTTGCGTGCCTCCACGGTGAACGGAGAATTAAAACATGTACAAATTCTTGATGAAATGAAGTAAATCTATATCAAAATATTCTTTTACAAACTCTCACACACTTTAATAGGCTACTCTATCAAGAAGTAAGCACAACTACAAGCCAAGTTTTCTTTTCTGTAGGCCTATCAGGCAAGAATACTTCATTATACTTTTATAAAGTATATCTAGATCAAAAGATTAAGTACAAGTATAAGCCAAGTTTACTTAGACTTTTCTGTATACTTGTCAGTATAAGTAAACTTGAGTATACTTTTATTAAGTATATCTATAAGTACATAAAAAGTAAACTGAAAGTATACTCTCTTATTTTAAATTTAATAGAACTATACTAATAGCACACTTGGATAAACTTATTTTTGGTAAGGGCAGCTAAATGATAATTTTGTAGTGCCTGTTATCAACTCACGCTGAATTTGGCGCCCTTCATTGTTGCCAGCTCACATTCCTGACCAACCGTGAACTTATTGGACCAGGTCCAGTTGGGAATGGTCTGTGTCCAGGTGAAGTCGTTCCCATCCTGAACCACCTCCGTTACCACTTTGTGGTCCGTCTTGGCACTGAGAAGCCCTGTGATGGAGCAGGTGAAATTCCAAATGCAGAAGTTTAAATGAATGACGACACACATTTATCCACTTGTGTATCAATAATAACAATTAAAAGAAATCCTAATACCAATTGCTTCCAGAAACTCCTCATAGTTGTCTTGACTATCCAGCTCATATTTCCCAGCGAAAGCCATGATGGTGAAAGAGAGGAGACGAAGTGAGGAAGGAGTTTACGAGACAATTTTTTTTTAAAGAGGAGTGGCCTGCTACAGTTTTCAGTTCCTTTTGCCATAACGCCCTCTTCCTCTCCTCTCACATATACCTCACCCCGTGTGTCAGCCCCACGCGTGTGAAAACCGTCAGCAGTGTTTTTCCAAGACATCGTTTTATGCTGCAATGTTGTAACTTGGCAAAAATCCAAAGTATTTCCCTGCTCCCTGTTCTTAGCAAGTTTGGGCATGTATGGTGCTGTAAAAAGCTCAGAACATAAAATACAGCACGTCTTTGTACGTCTATTCAACATAAGTTGAGGTCAATGCATGTATTTTCAGCTTTATGTATCTTTTTCTTTTTTTATTTGAGGTTCAGCACCGATTACCAACTTTAAATGAGAAAATAACATCCTTGAATTGAAGTTGGCACGTGTAGTTTAGGCATTTAAGGTGAAGAACTGCTTGGAAAAAGACCAAAACAACGCATGTAACGAATATGAGACAAAGTATGAGTTACAAGTATGGTATGTGCTTGAGCAATTGGTGTTCGAGTTCTCTTAGTCTTGTACAGTGCTGAAAATAATGATTATTTTCATTATTAGCTATTCTGCTGATTCTTTTCTTTTTTTTTAAAGAGGATCTATTATGCTTTTGTGCATTTTTCTCTTTCCTTTAGTGTGTTATATAGTTTTCATGCATGTAAAAGGTCTGCAAAGTGCACGCCAAAGGGAGTTCCTCTCCCCCACAGAAACACTGCTCCTGAACTGCCTGAAACACCTCGCTTGAAATCCCACCGTTTCTTCCGTAATGTGGTGATGTCACCGAGTAACATATTATACCCGCCTAGCAGCTAGTTTGGCACGCCCTCAAACAAAGCTAGTTAGAGCGGAGTCCGAAGAGTTTGGTTCGGTTGACCAATCACAGCAACTGGGCTTTTTTTTGGGGGGGGGAAGGACAGTAAACATGTTCTAGTACAAACCAAAATACCAAAATACAAGTATGCACCTGGAAATATGCATAGGTTCTTTTTAATTGTTTGGTTTATAAAATGTGATATAATGAAGTGAAAAAACACTATTTCATAGAGCTGTTGAATTCTTTCACCTTGCACTGGACACTGGCCGCCTCATCATTTGATGTGAAACAAAAGTGTGCAAGTGGAAAGGACACATAGGGAGACCATGTGCCTGAAAGGTGGTTCAGGAGAGCCACCTCTCTTTCAGCTGGACGAGTTTCAAATGAAAAGTATTCCCAGGCAGTAGCCAACAGCTGGTTGCTTCAGGATTGAGGTTACATTTGTGGAGAGTCAGACACAGAGACAGCTCTAAATATAAAAGGAATAGTTCCACATTTTGAGAAATACGCATGGAGTTAGCTAGATTCTTAACACTTGTGTCTGTATGGTAAATAGGCTATAGGGCTATCTGGAGCCAGTAGACAGTTAGCTTAGCTTAGCATAAAGACTGGAAACAGGGGAGACAGCTAGCCTGGCAGCAAATTATCCTTTTTACACTTTGTTTTTTCTATGTATTCAACAAGCAAGAATGTATTAATTAGTGAGTTTTAGAGATAGTGGACAGTTTTTGTTACCTTCGGACAGAGTCTCCAGTCTGGTTTCCAGTCTTTATGCTAAGCTAAGAACTTACACTTCTAGGCTACCTGTCAATCATCAATGTATTATTATATGTGTATATAGTGTTGCAGGTAACCTCCTTTTTTTTTCTTTTGAAAATATGTATAAGCCTACATAAAATACCCTGAGTAAAGTAATGGCATCTTTTTTTCATTCCAATTCAAGCACTGTGCAACAAAATAAATCTAAAAAATAAATAAAAACAAAATAAGCTCCCATAGTTAAAAGTAACCTTAGATGTGTATATAGACAGTGAGACGGATTTGAAGCAGCCCCAGCCTGTGTGTAGGCTACCACTTTGCTGGGATGATATGAGTGGAGTAATCGTTGTATTTCCAACAGCATTTGAAGGCACCATAGGTGCTTTCCTGTATGCACTTTATTAGCCTTTCGCTGTTATCGCTGTCCAGCTGTGTGGGTTTCATGGTCGGGTGGAAACCAAACTCTTGTCTAGGACGATTCAATTTGTGAGAAATGGCCTCCGAAACTTTTAAAAATGCGTTAACACACACGCTAATGGACCTGAGGAGTTACCACTCTTCAGCCTTTAGGTTCTTCTGCGAGAAGATTGTGCAGCACAGAGAAGCGCGTTGGGTTAAATTCAGCTCCTTGATGGATCTGGAGCCCACAGACATCACAGACCTCTTGGTTTCGCGCTTCACCGAGGTTGGTACTCTGTTACTGGCTGTGCAGATACTGAGGAAGATTGGCTGCACCCGCCAGGCACAAATACTAGGTAAAGTTTTTATTTGCTTTTTTTGTTTTAAGCCCTGATGAAGACCTACAGTGGTCCAAACATGTTGGCTTTTTAAATGATTTAGCCACTACAATAAAGGCTTTTTAATATATTTCCTTCCTCGTTGCCTCTTGTTTTAGTATGTTGGATTGCCTTCCTGTCTATCCAAAGTTTTTACATACTTTGATGCAGAATGAGAATAGTATAAAAAAAGTCCTAAAACCCGGAAATGAGTTGGCATTTTAGCACTTTCGGTTCCCTCGTCTGGGAGTACATCCCAATTCTCTTAATTGCATTCACGTTTCCCTCACTTGCGTCTTTTCCTTGGGTCTTAAGTCCCTCCCACCAGGGAAGAATGGAGAGACGCAAGGAAACCACATGAGGACAGAGGAAACGAGGAGAAATGAGACGTCCTTTCCTCTGAAGCGTCACGTAAAGCGACAGATTCTGATGACAGCAGCAGCGGATCACAGCTGGATCAGCTGTCAGTCGGCTTTAACAGCTGTTTGTGTCTGAACTGATGTCATACTAATAAAGACACACAGTTATCAGTGGCAGAGCAGCAGTGTTTTCTCTCTGTAGCCTGTTACCTGTTTAACAAACACCTGCACATGAATAACAGCCAGTCTGTATTTATACTGTGGACTGAGTCCTGCTTAAAGGACCAGGAACCATTTCTACTGGCACAATATCTTTATATTAGTTATTTATTATATGCGACTGTATTTATTGATAATAGTTACATATAGATTAAAATCCCTGATCCCACTCCATAATAACAAAGAGAAACCTGTACTTACCCATTAGAAGTTCACCCTTTGGGCCTTGCGCTCAGCAAAGTCATTTACAACACTGCTCAAGAATCGTGACCCAACTAAATGCGATGTGAGCGACTGTCAGTGACGAAGTCGGTTTGATTGCATTGATTTCTATTGGCGACGCAGCGATGCTGACCTTGATTTGCAAAATTCCTGCTTTCAGTCCAGCCAGGGGGCATTTGTTAAGACTACAGAAAACAGTTGTTTCCATTAGTACTAACTGTCTCAAATTAAAGTCCAACATGTTTTTAAAAATTGTAATGTAATACTATGTCTTCTTATTTTGGCAGTCGTGGAAGCGCGTGGACCGTCCTTCAAGCCTGATCCCAAGCGCAGTGAGTCATTTCTTTGTTTTCTGAGACATAATTACATTTTTTTAATTTAACATTAAACATATGTGTATAGATGTCGTTTTTTAGGTTCCAAAATTAGAAATACACAGTTTGAAAATGACCTTTGTTCTTCTCAAAAGTATTGCTGGCATCAAAATCAACATTTTCTTGGTCTCTTTTCCTATTAAATCACTGTTGTATGTGAGTCATGTTTGTGTGCATTGTAAAGTGTTTGAATGTGACAAATGCAACATTTAACAGCCAAAATGACAATCTTAATATAATATGTGAAATGTCCATCAGCTACACAATATAGGAAGAAATATGTTGAGTATTTTGCAATGAATCCAATAAATCACCAATGAGTATTTTTCCTTTAGGTTCTCACTCAGAGGAGCACTTTGTGGATAGATGTAAAGATCAGCTGATCCTCTATGTGAGCGACGTTGAACCAATTTTGGATGAGCTCCTCACCAAGGGGGTTATTCAACAGGAAAGTTATGATAAAATCAGCGCTCTCCCGACCTCGGAGGAGAAGATGAGGGAGCTCCTTGATGGTCATCTGACAGCTGTTGGGAGCAAAGACATCTTCTACGACGTTGTTCTTAAGACACCGAAGATAGAATGTCAAGGTCCAAGGTGCAAGGCTTTTATTTTCATTATACAATACGGGATTGCACAATGAAATGTGGCTGTAGCCCGCTCTACACTCAAAAAATGTATGAACAGATGTTCAAATATTTAAATTAAAATAGAATAAAACAATAAAATAGGAAATCATCGATACAACAACATTGACTGAGGAAGATCTAACAGATCGAAACGTTGCCTAAAAAAGAAACAACTATTTATTTGGAGCCTAACAGTCCTTTGTGCCCTGCAAATTGCTGTGTAACACATAGCTTTTGTACATAGATTTGTTCAAATGTGTCTGCCATCCCTGCCTTGATCAGTAAGGCTAATTTATACACTAAAACTGATTAAATGAATAAACAAAATGTATGTTTCTTTAAGCCAACTGGAGAAAAAGACTGCAAGGACCATGAGTAAACAATGTTAGTTGTCTTTTACCATTTCAGGATGTCGGGGAGTGCCACGGGACACGTGGGGAATGTCAAGATTTTTCAAAAGATTGTGAGTAGTTCCTTAGCTGTCTAAAGCAGGAGTTCTCAACCTTTTGTAACTTTAGGCCCACTTCTGATCGTTAAAAAGAATTGAGAAACTGGGTTATAAAGATGTGTTATGCCACTGTCAGGTGTAATGACCCACATAAATATTCAGTTTACCCTCTCTCATCTCATCACTGCCTGCCATTATGAATCCAAAGTATTCAAGCCCATGTTTCCTGACCACACACTTTGGAGCTTTTACTGGTGCAGGGTTGTCTCCCATCACTTTTTGTCTCCCAATAGCTGCATTGGAATTTTGAAGATAATAAACTATCCATTTGGCACCTCCTCACAGTGGTTGAGAATAGCTGGTCTAAAGCACCCTTATTGATATCTGGATTGGTTGGTGCCTCTCATCTAATCCTCATTAAATTGTGAGATTTATGTATTGATGATTACAACCAAGAGTCAGTATTTAAAACATAAATATTTAAATACAATTTTAAGTTTTAAAATCAAGCTTTAATACCCCAGCAGGTAGCTTGACAATACTTAGCTTGTTTTTGAAGACGTATCTGAAATCCCCTCTGAAAGCCTCTTTCATCGCTTTATATCAATTTAAAAATGCTAACTCTACTACTGATAAAGATATAAAGTGATTCTACAGTAAATTAGACTTTTAACCTGTTGTTCCACGGTTCCTTTAACAATACAAAGATCGTAACCCGAAGTAAAATGTCCCCTGAGGGTGACTGGATTACACTTGAGCCTGAAGTGAACTGTGTGGATGCAGAGGATGCTCCAATTTACAGGTAAAAACACCTTTTAAATACTGTTTCAGCGAAAAAAAACATTTTCACTAAAGAAAACTATGATCTTTTCGGTGTTGTAACTATTAATACCAATGCATTATTACAGATATCCTTGTTCTGCTTTTAAAGCAAATTAAATCAAGGCAGATTTTTGTTTTCTGTTTACATTAACACCTGGTCTTACAATATTTCAGTGCAAAGGAGACCCAAACTTACAATCATTTGTTTCCCCTTTCATGAATTAGCCTGCAGTCGGAAGCAGGTAACTTTGAATGCAGTGTCTCTGGCTTCCGCTGGGTTTGTAAGGAAAAGGTCAGCTTCAAGTACCGGTTTGGCTCCTGGGAGGAGCACATGGAGAGACTGGAGACCCTGTATTACATCCCTGGTGGTCCCCTATTGGACGTTACAGTCATTGCTGGAAAGTTAGATGAAGCTTATCTGCCACACTGGATCTGCACAGGTAAGCAAGCATCATATAATAAAAAAAGATGCAACATCTTTGTTTGATAGTATATGTATGTAAACCTTGATGCACTTATCTTTTGTGCAGAAGACAGCCCTACGATTTTAGGCAAGTTTGCAGTCCTCCACATAGAACCCTTTGGAGACGTTGTGGAACAAGTGTCTGAGGTCACGCCAGCCCATGTCAAGTTGTCCCAGCCAATTTTCTCTCCAAGAGGGGTCCTGATGAGAGCCGGATTTCCAGTGAAAATTCACTGTAAAGTGTTAATATACAAGACCAACAAAGCATTCCTCACTCTGCATGTTTATCTGATCCCTCGTGATCCTGCTCTACAACAGGTCATTGCTGTCATCGTGTTGATTCATATGATTCATACTTGTAAACACAGACAGCCATGGTGGCCACTGTAGCCTTGAAGCTTCTTTGTGCTGAGGATGTCTTTTTCCCCCACAGACCATAAAAAACAAGGAATTATCCAGTGGATACAAAATGATCCAAAAGCCGTACCCGGAGAAGTCCCTGAAAATGCGCGATCGTTTCATCCTCACAGCCGATATGGACAGTGCAGAAATTTACCCTGAGGTACGGTATGAACTGTTATTGAGTGAATTGTAGTCCAGAAATAAATAAGATGGAATAATACAAAGCTAACGCCAGGAGATGGTTAGCTTAGCATAATGACTCTGTTCTGTTCTATGATTTTGTTGCGGAAAAGTACCTTTAGCCAGTCAACTAAACACTTATAGATCTTTCAGTAACCAATTAAAACAATGGATGATTAATACATACACTTGTCAGCTCGTGAACTCTCTATATTTCCTGCTTGTCTACAATGTTGTTTTTTTAATGTATAAATGTCACTACTGTGTGTCCTTTTCCAACATTTCAACTGCATGTCCTGTTTCATGTTTTTGTTTGGATGTATTTTAGGAAGACTTTTAAACTGCATCCCCTGTTTTTGATGTATTTTAGGAAGCCTTTTGTAACACCTTGGCCAGAGACTACAGATGAAAAATAGCCTTTTGCCTAATTCTGGCATTTTTTATACCATGTGTATTTATTCATTTGCACTGTCCCTTCTAAACTAAACTAGACACAAAATCTGACCAGCATCTCTAAAGCTCACTAATAGTCCGCCATATAAGCTCCCGTAAAACCACATCTTGTTTTTACACTGCGTTTTTTTGTAAGGAGACAAACATAAGGATTAACAGAGCCACGCTAGCTGGTTCCCCCTGCTTCCAGTGTTTATGCTAAGCTAAGCTAACTCTCTTCTGATTTACCGGACAGACATCAGTGGCATTGATCTTCTCACCTAATTCTCATCAAGTACACTCAAATAAGTATATTTTCCTTCATGTCAAACTATTCCTTCAACATACCATGTCAAATAACTGTACTTTTTGGTAAAATACAGCCCCAATATTTCTCTTTGGCTCCCTGTCTGAAGATCTCTTCGATATAAATTAGAATATCAACACTTTTTTTTCTTTACCGTATTTGAAAAAGTATGTGTGAATTATCAGATTTGAAAAATTGACCCTGGCACAAAGTTTAATTCTGCTCCTTTTATATATTTCTTTCACAGAAATTGAAGCTCATATATGATGGCAGTGACCCAAACTTCTTTGAAGTGTTCATTGAAAATCCAGACAGTCATTTCCAGCTCACAATAAGACATGAATCTGGACCAGTGTGGACCTGTGCAATTCGAAAAGGTCAGTGCTTATAGATTAATATTCTGATAGTGTATTTAAGCTACTTATGTAGCACCCTTATTTAGTTAAAATGGCATGTTAGTGTTTTGAATGCAGTACATACAACCACTAAATATACAAATTTTGTTTTTCTGCATATTTATTTCAGATGACTATCAAAACACGGGTGATATTCAGGGGATGTATGGTAAGACACTATGGCTGATTGATGGCCGATTCAACTGTTATCAGGCCATTAAATAGTCTTTATCAGTCGCTGTAAGCACCATAAATGTGGGTTATTAGGGGCCTACTATACCTACTAAGTTTGAAAAAGTGAAAGTTAAGTTAGTGAAACTTAAAAGCAACACATTCTAACACTTAAGGTTTAGGCAACAGAACCACTCAGTTAAGTTTAGGGAAAAACATTGTGTTTTGGCTTAAAATATCTACGTTTCAAAAGTGAAAGTGAAACTTAAGGCTTGTGAGCACAAAGACAACTATACATGTTGTTTTCAGACAGGATGCAAACCCTGGTTTCCTGGGTGAAACTCCTGTGTTTTATGTCCTGTCCATCACCTCCGACCTCCATGTTATAAGGAGTTTCATACAGTATGTATACCACAGCGCCTGACTTCCGCTTTTGCTCCTGTCAAAATTACTGCGGTCGCTAGATGTCGCTTTTATTCCTTCTTTCGGTGATCTACCATGTGAATAGATGATAAAACCTACTAGTAGGTGTAGTAGGCCCATATTGACCCACATCTATGGTGCTTATAGCGACTAATAATGCCTATTTAATAGCCTGACAACAGTCTAATCAGCTGCTATATGATGATTATTTAGAAGAACTATAAACTCGTTTGAAGTGTCATAAGATCTGCAGTAGATCTTTCACATATTGATCATCTTGGTAGGTATGCTTGTTTTGACTGGTGTATATTAGCATTAATACAGTAATAGAGCTTATGGTGTTCTTCACAGAACCTTGAGATTGTGAATAAACAGTGACATTAATCATTCGTATCCACATGGGCCACACTTGTATTACAGTGTAACTAAATGTTTTTAATATCTGTGCATCATGAACCATCTCAAGAGACCCATAATTGAGTTGTGTCATTTTTATTCTTCTAGAAGAGGAGCTTGCTAGAGCGCGGCCTAAACTTGTGGAGAAAGTGTCCAGAGAGCTGATTAATCAGCTGCTGGATGACCTTTTAAAGGATCGTGTCTTGAATGAGGGGGAGAAAGACTCGGTACTTCAGGAGAACAACACCACTGCAGACAGGGCGCGCCGCCTCATCGACATGGTGAAGAATAAAGGACGCGAAGCCAGCAGGAAGATATTTACTCACCTTCAAAGCAGAGACCCTACACTCTCCGCTCAGCTGGGGCTGCCCTCTGGCCTGCCTGTTTAACCAGGTAAGGTCTGTCTCAGCAGAGATGGTCAACAGTAATGAACTAGGGAGGTCTTGATCTTATTTATATTTCAGGCTCTCAGTCCCTGCAAAGTGCCTGAGCTAGAGGGACCTTTATTATGTTATTGTTTGACATCAAATGTTTCAAGTGAAATATCATTTTGAACAGTAATCTGATAGCAGTGATATTGTATTTTTGGTTATCCCGCAGTGTTCAAGGAGAGAAATCCACACTCATCCCTGCTGCTGATGCATTGTGGACAGAGAAAATGAAGACACTGTGTGTGACTTAGGCCCTGTCTACACATATACAGATATTTTTAAAAACGGATATTTTCCCCTCCGTTTAAAAAAAAAAAAAAAAAAAAAAAAATCTGTCCACACGACCTTCGTTTTACAAAATATCTCCGTCCACACTCGAATGCAAAAAAGACTTAAAACGCTCTCTGTAACATTTATGTGTCACCACAAGTGAGATCACAAGTTAAGGGTCAAGGAATTTTGTTACCATCCCTCTCACTCCCTTTACTTCGGCTTCATTAAGGTCAGTTTGATAACACTTATTGTCCGTATGGGGCTGGGATTCCTTGTCAAAACACGTCCACTTAGATACAAAGTCACCAGAGTTTTTAAAAATCTGCACCTTAGAAGGTGTTTTAAAACTTCGTTTGCGTGTGGACGAGAGGCCAAAACATAGAGCAAAATATCCATTTTTAAAAATATCTGTGTACGTGTAGACAGGGCCTTAAATGCACTGAAAGCCATATCAGATGACAGACATGATTGTTTTTTATTGTTTATATGTTTAATTAATTGTAAATAATTGCTCAAAGCTGCACTAATCAATATTTTTGTATTAACAATGGGTAAAATAATGTGAAAGTGGTTGCTCGACATACCCACAGTTTCCAGCTGCACACGCAGCTGTTTTCACTGAAAAAACTTTAATGAACTCAGCAGAGCAGCAGACAGACAAGGTTAGCAACTAGCTGCGGAACACAGTGCAGATTTAGCTGCTTAAGAGCCAGATATTAAGAGAAGGTGAAGACCAAAACATATAAAAAAAAAAAGGTAAGGTAAAAGAGAGTGAATAATGGATTTATTTTATTTACCAGGCAAGTAATTTAGAACAAATTGTTATTTACAATGGCGGCCTGGCAAAAGGCAAAGCCTCTTTAGGGGAGGGGGTAGAGGCTAAAAAAGAAATAGTTAAAAAGATAGAAGCACACATCCAAACACTTCCATCCAAATGTTCACTTTTATGAAAGTGAAGCATTGTTTTGTTTTTGTTGCTGAGGGAAATTAATCTGCAAGACGAAGAGCAGTGACTTAAAATTACAACAACTCATAACGTTTACTTGAATTAGTTTGTTTGCAATAACATCATTTTGTAATCAGATTTCAATAAATATATATTTTTTTATAAAAATGCTCGACAGTATTTTTTAATCTCCTCTGGTATCACTATAATATCCCTAACATTTCAATTGTATATTGTAACAGTATTCTTACAACACATCAGACAGGTTAATGCTCCACAATGAACACAAATATATTGAGTCTTATGGTTGAGTTGCATAAAAAACAAACATAGAAAGCAAGAAGGATAAAATGAGGTGTTCCTCCGCAACTCCGTCGACTTGGGTCGAAAGTTGAAAATTTTTTTCAAATGAAGGTGAAGCAGAAGCTCCGTAGTGATTTAGAAAAAGATTAAAAGAAAAAAAAAAGGCCACTGGTGGGCCAGGAAAATTTGCTTTTACCAGTTGTGGAAAAATATCTGTGAAGGAGAAGATTATTGATGTGGTTTCTGGTATCTGTATGACCCTTGCCTCCATGGTAAAGAAACGACCCTACCGGTGGACCACATGGGACCTTATTTCGGAAGAAATATGAACGGTAGTCAGCGAGAGACAAGTATTTTTTTGATCCTGTATGAATTGCGCCATGAATCACACACATGACGTTTGCCAATTTAAAACATGATTTTACAAGTCAAGAAAGTCTCAGTTTGTCGTAGGTCTTTCGTAGTATAGTTTAGTTTTGTGTGAAACCGCTCAGTGAACTGCATTTCTCATCTCACACAATATACGTCACCAACACTAGCTAACTAGCTAACTCGGCTATGTTCCATAGACAAATGAAACGTTATCTTACCTGATGTGTTTTATCCAGCGACTCCTGGTCTTTTTATCAGCCGGGAAGTGAAAGAATGAGCGAGACCCGTTGATGGTGTGAGTATGTCTCAGTATGAAACACAAAGACATCGTAGCTTCAGTAAGAGAGACGTCACTACGCGACTTTTGGGTGTGTAGTCTTTCTAATTACGTAGTTTCACCAAGTAGTATAGAAACTTCTCCAGTCAAACGATACCTGCAATCGATCCATTTTCTGCTCAGATCTAGAAAAAAAAGATTATTTGTAAGGTTTTGCTTGCAACCAATTACCACAAGCATTCTTCGATCTAATGCGATGTGCAGTGTGGCGACGATTAGCTATAGCCAGTGGGACACGCACACAGCTTCCATTCACATGATGGGTACCGAATGAAGTACTCTATTGGTGTCGGTATCACTTTAAGGGTACTGGTATTGGTACTGGCATCGTCATTTTTTTAAACGATACCCAGCTCTAATATCTCGGTCTCTGCTGCACCACTGCTCTCATCGGTGGGACAGATGAGTCACTCGCTACTGATTGGTTATGGCAAAACAAAACAGACAAACACTCCTTTCCAACAAGAAATTGTCTGACGTCTAAGGCCACCAGGCATCTAATAACACCTCAAGACGTCTAATAACACCTCAAGGCATCTAATAACACCTACAGGCATCTAATAACACCTCAAGGCATCTAATAACGCCTCCAGGCATCTAATAATGCCTCAAGGTGTCTAATAACACTTGAACATGGCTTTATCCAATGTTCAGATTTCTGTTCTGGAAATGTATGCGAATTAGCACATATTTAATAAGATTTAATAATGCCTCATTTGCAAATTTAAGCATAACATTTCAGAAAAGTTGTGATACAAAAAACAATTGTCTTAATGTCAGTTATCAACTGGGGAAGTTCCATGGTGATATCTATTAGTTAAGTGTTTTACCCCATTCACCTGTAGTGTCTCCTCTCAGCATCTATGATCATGTATAAAGGTGCAGGTTACAGAGAGAGAGTTTGCCTCAAAGCAACATTTGATCAACATTCTATGTTTATTCATGTATCGACCACATTTCTAAAGAACTTTTTGAACATCAAACATACAAATAAAATGATATCCGATGATTGTGCGGCACAGCAGATAAACCAGGTTATACTTTATTTCCACAACATACCATGAAGATATCAAGTGACTGCAACAGAAAGGTGATCATTTGCCTTATCACACATTTTACACGAGTCAGGTTGTTTGCCAGTCCTTTTTACAGGGTAGACACGGGTTTTTTAACTGAAGGGAAGGCTGTGTTGGGTTTCTCCTGTCTATGTCAACCACAGACACAGTTACATTGGACAATATACCTCTGATACAGCAGCATAGTCAATACTTAGTTACCTTCACCTCACATTGACCACTAATGACAACGACAATCCACTGACTGATGAATGATCATGGGACCATGTACAGTGAATGCAGCAAACCTGTGAAATCCTACATCCACGCTCTGTTTGTGACTTTAATCCCTATGAGGAATGAACGAGTTACATCTCAGTGAGACTCAGCAGTCACACCTTGTCATCAGGCACCATGCTGTCTTTGTTGATCCCTCCCTTGTCTCTATTCTTCCCAAAGGAGAAAGAGAAAATACCACCAGGAGTCTCCTCAGCTGGCTTTCCTCCTCTTCCCTCCCCCCTCAGAGCTGCCAGCTGGCAGTCTGCGGGGCTGCCAGGCAGCAGGTTGGGTGTGGAGGGAGTTGGGGTGTTGTCCCCCCAGATGTATAATGTTTCCCCTTCGGGGCAAGGTGGGAGACCCCTGCTCAGGTAGCTGGGGCTCGGGCTGGCTGAGGAGGGTAGAGTGCGCTGGCTGCCGTTCAAGCAGCTAGAGTTGTGATCCGTTGAGCCTTTGCGCGAGTGTCCGGAGGAGCTGAAGTTGGAGGAGCGGTAATTGTATGCCCTCCAGCCGGGATGTTTACGCTGGTGCCACTGGCATCGTAGGATGCGGATGAAGGCCAGCTTGAACTCGCGGTTGTAGCAGGGGTAGATGATGGGGTTCAGGCAGCTGTTGAAGTAGCCCAGCCAGAAGATCACTTTGAAGAGGAGTTCAGGTGGCCGCAAGTTCACATTAAAAGACCCTGGAAACAGTAGAATAGAGAGAGAAAATGGAAATACCGTCATTAGTGGCTTTTTACAGTAACCTCAAATTAACCCCTTAAAGGTGCTGGAAACTGTTCTCTCAAACAGCTCCTTACTTTGATGGGATTCGACATGAACACAATCTTTAGGATATTTCACGTTAAAGTGGCTGTAGGCAGTATATTTTTGGCATCATTGGGCAAAAATTCCATTCCAATAACCTTTCAGCATATTGTAATTCAAGTGTTCTGAGAGAAACCAGACTTCTGCACCTCCTCATGGCTCTGTTTTCAGGCTTTAGAAAATCTAGCCCGTGACGGGAGACTTTGGGCAATCACAGGTCATTTCAGAGAGAGCGTTCCTATTGAGCGTTCCTATTGGCTACTTCTACTATCGGTGTTTGGTATTGCCTCAACTGTTCTCAACATGGCTGCCGGGTCACAAACTTTCTCATTTTACAGCTAAACAGTACACTACAAGATGTTTCTGAAAACATTTGAGGTGAGAAATAGTCATTACAGTAACAGAATATTGATTCATATTTGATCAGCGCTACCTAGTGTGATCGGATTTCGATCGAGTGATTGCGATGTCTGTGTTTATGAAGCTAGAGCCAGGAGGCGATTAGCTTAGCTTAGCATAAAGACTAGAAGCAGGGGGAAACAGCTAGCCTGGCTCTGTCTGAAGTTAAAAAACAGGCTCCACCTACCAGCACCCCTAAAGCTATAATGTATTGAATCTTGTTTATTTCATTTGTATACAAGAAGTGTAAAAATTAGATCTTGTGGTTTTAGGGGAAGTTATGTGCTGTGTTTGTTGGGGTTCCACAACCAACAGAGACTCCAGACTCCCCTTCCCCCTGCTTACAGTCTATGCTAAGCTAAGCTAATCACCTCCATCTCCGTACTTAACGCACAGACACGAGTCGTATCGATCTTCTCTTATAACTCTCAGTAAGAAAGTGAATATTTCCTAAAATGTCAAACTTGACATTGATCAAACACTGACCTGGTAAACCTGTCATTACAAACACACGTTCAAACTCTCAGAACTTTATTTCAAATGTTTAGTGGAGATCCCAAAGATACCAGATATATAAGGCAGGATTTTGGAGAAATGTGCCTAAAATGATGCATGACACATAATGTATTTCCATTTGATGGAATGGTGCAGCCATAAAAAACATAGACAGCGTCCTTTTTGAATACTTCTCTCATTGGAAATTGGAAGATTGGAATTTTTTCGGCCGATTCAGCATGTTGAATTGGCGGCGGCGCCCGTTGGTGAGAGAAATCACTCTGATTGGTTCAGCTTAAATGAATCGGTGCACGAGAAGAGAAGTGAGGAAAGCAAGCCAAACGAGTAAAGTCAAGAGTGCACACATGGAAGGCTCTTCTCATTTTTTCAACTTCAGCTCATCTGATCATTCCAATATACGGATATTTTCTCATCGACATGGCCGTCTGGAATGAAGCTAAGTGGTGAGTGAGAGTGGTGTGAAAATGGTCGGCAAACGTTGCTTTGTTTCATGTACGTATCATAACAACAGCTTGTATAGCCTCAGTCCTCGATCTTCCGTTTTCCCTTTTTGAATGACAAATACAGGGGAGAGTTATTTCCTCTCACGCAGGCGCAGAACGAGCGTGGTAGTCGGCCGTCGGCTGTAGTCTTTGTGGTGTGTTCGAGCACAACTTTTTGGCCAAGACAAAGGCGACGTGAGGTGACGCAACTGGTGGCCTTCGTTGCTAGTTCTTTGATGGCTGGTTGGTGTATCTGGGCCTTACGGTAACATGTTACCTGCCGAGTTGCCGGCCATTTGTGACAGAATGAATGTAGCTGATATTATAGTCAGAATTCTGAACTGACACTGATGAAGAAAATATATTCAATGTGGATCGGTTACATCATGGCCGACGTATCGCATCTGTTTAATCAGGGCAGTATTGGATCAGTGCATCCCTGCTCATAATAAATTGAGTGCGAGTCTTGCAGTATATATTTTACCCAGTAGGTGGCAGCGTTGCTTAAGATTAACATCGGGCTTTACAGTCAGACTGCCTGCAGACAGGATGTGGAGCACAGAAGACCCAAGAGGACAGCCAATGCCACATGTTATTTATCATTAAAGAAAGACCTTGTATATAGTAAGGCGTTCCTGGGCAGATAAAGTGCTCCCTTTTCGAAAACCAGTGCAGCCGCTCTGCTACAGTTTATGTGGAGAGCCTTCATAAGAATACAGAGAGAGTGAGATGACCCTGAATTCCCTTTCAGATAAATACACTGTGGGAGACATGCTTCGCTTCGAGCAAAGGAAAGACAGTTGAAACGAAATGGCACCTTTTCTCTGAGAGTTTGAAGGTCTCACTACCACATAGCTGAAGTTGTGTGTGTGCATAGTGTATGTGTAACTTTTTTCCCACAATTAGAGGCAATCCTAATGATGGAAGCGACAACAATACAAAAGACTCTGAAGCAGGTTTGTCATGTATGCTAATGAGTTGAGTTTGGCCCGTGTTAAACTGCAGTAATCTGCCCTTGTGGCCGAGCTTAAACAGAGGAAGAATATTTTACGAGCTAATGAGGTGAGAGGGGGAAGCCTGAAGTTAAAAACACAGCAAGTGTGAGAGAAAGAAAGACTTTGTGTGTTCGTGTGTGGGCAGACGTGAGTAAAACTGTGTTTCTTAACACCAACCCACGTTCTTAAATTAATATCTCATTCCTGGAGAGACGGAGGGTGCTCTATAATCTCAGGCTTTCAAGTGTGAAATTAGCTCTGGTAAGATTTTATAGGCAGACAGACACCTGAACACACATGAATATCACATCAACAGCTTTAACAAGTATTTCAAGCGGTACAACTTGCATTATATAATACATAACCAAAGGGAGTTGTATAGTTGTGTCCACTTTACGAGTTGGAACTAATCAAAAACATCCCACGATGTTTTGGTTTGGTGCCATAAAAACTTGTGTGTGAACCTGCAGCAAGTTGACCTCACAGAATCCACAGAAAACACGCACGCGCACACACAATGCTCCTGTCAATTTGTCAACCTGGAGGAAAGTGATCGTGCAACAACATGAGGAAATGTCACTTCCAGCTTCCATTTAGTGACTCCTAAATGGCAGCACTACAATATGAGTGTCCCGGTTGCCAGAATGTGAGATATGACTAGAGTCGGCTATCTGAATGTGTCTTGGCCTCCTGTACTTTAGATGAATGGGTCTCTTCTTAGTGGCTGATATTTTCACATGCTATTTTCGCTTCTGGACAGCCACTTAAATGTGATTAACTAACCGTGTGAGTTATGTCTGATTGGGATACAGAGTGTGATTAAAACTTGGTCAATCTGTTATTTCTCTCCCCGTCTCTCTCTCTCTCTCTTCTCTCACTTTGTCTGCCTGTCTCTGAAAGTAGTTGGTTGCAAATATTGATAACTGATAACTTTTCTTTTATTCTGGTCTAGCAGATCACACATATAGAAAACCAGAAGAAAGAAACAAGCTGAGCTTAGCATTTGTAAGTCTATAACCCTCAAATGTTTTGTGTTTTTACATGATAAATGACTAAAACGATATTGAGCTAATCAGTGGATAAAGCTTATTGTACAGCATGTTGATTGACCGATTAATCAACTGATTTTTTCAACAAGATAACTGTTACTATAATTAACGTAATTGTAATGGTAATGCTCTTGAGTAGACAGCTGTGTGTTTCTATTATACCAAGATCCCAAATGTCCCAACAATCATAAATATAAATATTATTAATTAATACATAATTTATAAATATGTCTCTGCTCTGTACTACGACTGCAAATTAATATGTTTTCCAATTTCCAATTATTTTCTTCAGGGCCGGCTTAAGTTTTACGATGTTAGATGGCGAATCAAACATTTTCTCAACTGTTGTCGGAGTTTAGAAGCTCCACAAACTGCCGGCACAGCTAGCTAGCTCCTGCCGGGATCGCCACCTCTCCACCCGGGCATTCACTCACACAGACCCCGCTATGAGCTGGAGCTCTCTCAAGAGACCGGTCTCGTAGACGAGGGGCTTTTATTTCCTGGTTGACGGAGGGGAAGGGGGGGGGGGGCAGCAGCTCGCTGGAGAGCCGGCCACAGAGCAGCAGAGAGGGGAGGGAAAGAGAGAGATACCTGCTGAGACAACACGACCCTTTTTAACGTTACTCTAATATCTGGAGGGAGATCAGTCCACTCGTTTGTTTCTGTAACTGAAAAAGCAGTTTGAGTAACGTAAATTTTGTTCGGCAATGTTTTCTATCCGCCGTCTCCCCTCGTTGATAATCCTGTTTGTCTGACTTCACTTTGAGCTGTTAGAATAAATAGTTTAAATCTGCAGTATTTTATAAAGTAAACTAACAGAACATAAACAACTAAATCAAAGTTGTATTTTTCGATAATATGGTAATAGTGGTACGAGTTCGTTGTCGTTGTCCGGTGTTTTAAGAGCTGAGTTTTCTCTTCCTCTCTCCAGTGAACGTGCGGCGGACAAGCGCTTTGAGTTCACGCTGGTGCACGCTGAGGCTAGAGTACGAGCAGGGAGGCAGGGAGGCATCTGATTGGTTCCTTACAACCGGGACCATTTTTACTGACTGGTAGACGTTTTTACAGGATTACAGCAGCTACAGATGACGGATCTTTTCCGGTCTTTTTTCAGTGCTCATAAGAAACGGATTGCTGTCGGGGTGTAAAGACCATTTCAACCAATATAACAAAAAGTGTATACTGGATAAATCGCAGACCCCATCTTTAAGGCGTAGGCCATATAGGCGGTAGTCTAGGGTCGCCCTCTAATCACATCTTATCACAAAAGTTATGTCATGCAGCTTTAATAATACTTGTGTTTACATATTTGTTAATAAAAGTGTAAATTATAGTGAAACTAAAACACTTTTAAGCCAACAATATCATTTGTATATTTATATTATTATAAATAGAGTTATTTATGAAAATAAAAATCTTAATTTTTGTCTTAAAACCATTGTGATGTCTGTTGCGGTTTACGGGGCTAGAGTTAAGGTTGGGAATCTAAATTTCGCCTAGGGCACTAAAAGGGCGAGAGCTGGCCCTGATTTTCTTAGCTAAGTGTTTAAAAATTGTGAAAAGTGACATCACATTGTTTGCTTTGCTCAACCAACAGTCGGAAAACCAAAATATATTCAATTCACAATGAGCTAAAACTGACAAAAGCAGCAAATACTCACAGTATGGAGAGGCTGATAGCACAGAATATTTTGGCATTTTTATTTGAAATTTTACTTTAATGATTAATCATTTATCAAAATAGTTGATTCATTTTTTGTCAAATTTACTAGTCGATTAATTGAATAATTGTTTCGCCTTTATTTCATGTCGTGACAAATTTATGTTATCTATCTGTTTCTTTCTTTTCTTTTCTTTTACATAACACACTGATGAACATGAAATGGCAGAACTGTAGCATCGGTTGTGGCTCTCTTGGTTTAGTCAATATTTGAGAAAAAATAATGTACATGTCCTGTGAATCTTCATGTATAGATAGGCCTCTCAGATGGGCTCTATATCTGCACAGGCAAACACAGCTGTGTGTCTCTGCCTGCCTCCCAGGAAGGGCCCTCTAAACATCTAGAGGCCCCGACAGAGACCAAAAGGTGGGACGCTGTGCCTCCTTTCTACATGAGCGCAGATTAAAAGTGTAGGAAACACAGAAATAAATGTGGTTGCCAATAGACCTTCCTGTAGCCAGATGTGATGCATGTTTGTGTGTTTAAGTTTTGTGTGAACCTTTGGGGTCCATGTTTGTCCCTTGAAAAGTGTTTATGTTGAAAGGCTATATGGTATAAAAACGGAGGAGGATGCGAGACAATGGCGCAGAGATAACCGTGGGAGGGTTATTGTTGGTGGTCTCGGCCCTTCTGTTAGGAGAAATGTTTGCACCTCCTTCCTGAGGACAGGCACACGCACACACATCTCACTATGAAACACAGGAACATCTTAACAAAACAAGGCATCCTGTTATTCTCACTAATTGGAAGTGGTGATGCCTATTCTGTGCCATGTAGAGAACACGCACACACACACAATCTGCTCTTCTGTTTCATAACACGCTGAAATATGATTAATTTGTCTTGATCTAAAAGGGCAGAAGTTATTGCCCTCGCAGATTGCTTTCAATGAAACCATAGCATGAAGCTATTTTAGGGAAATTGGGTTGACATCCCAGCGACCCTCACTTTCACCCCCGCTGCCCCGTGGCCCCCTCCAGCTCAGATCTGCCACCTCCTTTCTTCTCCATCGCTTTGACACTTAGCACTCTCATTATTTCTCCCCTTCAAAATCCATTTCAATTACCCCCTCCCCCCCCCCGAGTGCAACACACACACACTCTCTCATGTGAGATGCACACATGCACAGTATCTCCTCAACAATTGGTTAACACCTCAACGTGTTGGTTTCTCTCACACATGGGCACAGTGCTTGCACCAGTTGCTAAATGCGAGGCCTTCACAGGACGTTGGTGCCTGCGCTGGGTGTTAAAGAGCCGTGGGAAAATGTGTGCAATGAAATAAGACGCGTAGTTGTGAGATGAGAACAAGTGGAAACAGCTCCTTGAAACACCTAAATGGAGACGAGTCTCTCCACTGAAGCTTCATATTTTAAAAGCTAAAACAAAACGTTTTTCTACACTTTATGACAATGCGTTAATGCTTATAATAGTTCTATGTCTCCTTATCTTGGTTTAGCTTTGTTGTCTTTGTTTACCTGTATGTAGTCCAGTGGTGGAATGTAACTAATTACATTTACTCAAGTACTGTACTTAAGTACAATTTTGAGGTACTTTACTTGAGTATTTCCATTTTCTGCTACTTTATACTACTCCACTACATCTCAAAGGGAAATATTGTACTTTTTAATGCACTACATTTATCTGACAGCTTAAGTTACTTTACAGATTTATATTTTACATTAATAATCTGAATCTAATAAAAACTAATAAATTATGATATATTATTGTAGATTAAGCTGCCCAGCAGCTAAGTATTTAAAATGTGCCACACCATAACCAACTGCAATTGTAATGTGATGTATACAGTACAGTAATGCATCAATAATTATAAATTCTTTAATTTATTATTATTATTTATATTATTCGTTTTATTTTGTCCTTTATATCATGATTTACGACAAATATTACTTTTACAAAGTTAACGTTCCTGGTTTAGATTTAATAGGTATGGAGACTGGAGTCTTAATTGAATATCTTTTTGATAATGTTTTTGTATTTGCTGAATTTCTTTCTAAAGCAGGGGATAGGAGGAGAAATGTAACATACGATAGATAAATTCCTCAGACTCTTTTGTCATGACTGGATTTGTGTATGTGTCTTGTGCTTAGGGAGCTGTGTTTGTATATCTGCGACTGTTTATTTGTTGTATTTCCATTGTGGGATATATCCTGGAGCATTATTTGTGGGAGGTTCACGTCTGCGATTATGTCTGGATGATGTTTATGTTTGGATGATGCTGGTGTGTTGTGCTGTTAGATGATGGTGGGCTAACATGCTGGAAGTTTTGTTTTGTTGTTGGTTAATGTGTCTGAATAATCCCATGAGGGATGGGATATGTAAATGACCGTACACGAAAATAAATTATCCATCCATTCATTCATTCACTTCTTCCACAACTGATGACTGATGTAGTCAATTAATCAATTAGTCGATGGACAGGAAATTAATTGGCAATAGTTTTGATAATCACTTCATCGTCAAGTGATTGTAATTTTTCAAGCAAATTTGCCAAACATTCACTGGTTTCTGCTTCTAAAATGTGAGGATTTGCTGCTTTTCCTCGTCTTACGTCAAACATAAAAAGCAATATGAAGACATCCCCTTGGGCATTTTTAAATATTTCCTGACATGTTTTAAACCAAACCATTAATCAATGAATCGAGAAAACTGGCAGATTAGTTAATAATGAAAATAAGTTAGTTGCAGCCCCATGCAGCTGTATGTTTACTTTATAAATGCATCTTCCTGTACTTTTGTTTCCAGCTCTGTGTGCAGCTGTAGCCGCTGACGACTGGAGTCTCCTTCAGTGTGTAAACTTGAGTCGGATTTTATTTACTTGTTGCGTGATCTTCTCTGGTGTTTCTTTGAAGCAATGTTGCGCTTATAGTATTATAAGTATTCTAAGCCTAATTTTTTTAATAATCAATTAATTTATTGTTTTTTTGTTTTGCTTGTTACTTAGTAAAAGCTATATTTTCTATGACTGCTCTATAACAAATATTTAAATATCTTGTGCATAATTCCCCATTTCCTTGTCAGTTAGCATGGAATACATTTTATGTTTGGAAACTTTGCTATCTGGACTAGAATTTAGAATAAAGTCCTCCGTGTCTGAACAATGTTTAGCTGGTCAACATACTGTTGTAACAGAGACCTGCTGGTGGGACAGGTGCAGCTTGAAAGGTGACAAAGAGTGTCAATGAGAATACATCGTTGTTATCAAAGATAAAACTGCACCATCGTAAAAAGCCTTTTTTGGTCATTGTCTGCTCTAGTCTCTGGCTATCGCTGTGCAATTAAAATACTACAGTGTCATTTCTTCATAATGTGATACAAGAATGTGTTCTGAAATAACATCAAGTTTAGATATGTCGCCGTTACTGACAAACAACCGAAGTTAGACAGCGCTCAGTGAGTGTGTGTGAAACTTTAAGCAGCTTTTTGTCCAAGGAAGCTCGCCTGGAGCAACACTAACTTAAAAACTTTGATGTAATGTTTATAATCTTGAAGTCTGTATACCTTACTTTGCTCCAAGTTAAAGGCGTAAAAGGAGACGTGACAATTCAGAACCTGAAAAAGGAATGACTTCTGGGACTCGTAGCTGCATGCTGCAAAAAACAAGCTGTTTACAGAATAGATAGGTCAGAGAGGTCAGATCAGCTGTGAAGGAGAGAGTTCACAATTTCTTTAAGCTGCACATGTTTTGAGTTTGAGACTTCAGGAGTCAGAGGTCACAGTGGATGTTCTCTGGCAGCATTCAGCCTCCGTTTCACCTTCCCTGGCTTTTAAATTCTCAAAACACACATGAACATAGCGGCATACATGTACATAAGCACACGTACATTTTGCAAAACTCCTCCACTCACAAACAAAACACTCGTGCCATCCGCTGCCACCGGCGCACCGCACACACACAACGCCAACCAAACCCCCACATTCGTTACATGATATCAGTGACAGTGTGCAGAGGAAGGAGCAGGGTAATAACACTTGTGAGACAGGAAATCCCACTCTGTGGGTGGAGGCTAATGAATACCCAGGGAGCAACATGAGGAGACCCGCTGCCCTGTCACACTGTCAGTATTTAAGTTCAGACCAAGGTTATAATGGTTTTCGTTTTCGTTTAGTTTTCGTTAGTTTTCAGAGCGTGTTTGCCAGTTTTAGTTTCAGTCTTTCAGAAAGGTTTAGTTTTTATATATTTAGTTTAGGGCTGACGATATCGTATTTTCATCGTCATCGTGATATGAACATGCGCGATGAACACATCGCAAAAGGCTGTCTGAAACGCGAGGGAGGGAGGAATGACTGATACTGACTGATGTCTGTGTTCTTCAGTCTTTCTAAGCTACACTCTGGATTTTCATGTCAGGAATATGATTTATTTTATTAACATTTTAGATTGTTTCCAGTGAGATATTAACGAGTTTATATAGTGACTTTGCTGTTGTAAACATGACTGTTGCTGCTCTAGAAACAACATTTAGCCTAGTTATATACTGTATAAAATATATGCATGTGATATGCACACTTCAATATTTCTTGATTTATCGCAAGTCATATCGTCATCGCAATATTGAACAATGTTATCGCACATCGCAGATTTTCCTCATATCGCGCAGGCCTAATTTAGTTTTAGTTTAACAGTAGTTTTCGTCTGTTTTTGTTAGGGCCAGCTATAATGTCTCAGAAGTAGCTACACACACATACACAATACATGGTTGGAGAACTGTGTAGGAAAGGTAGTAATGCTTCATGCTACTTATCCATATAGCGCCAACTGCTGGAAGGTCAAGTCCGTTCAATTTCTGTGGTTCAATGTCACGATTGTTGACGGAAATTCATGCTGTCTCCTTTTTTTCGCTAGTGATATATTATAGCTAAAAAAGTAAAACCGAAGTCAATTTACGTTCATTTTTTATTCTATTTTTAATTAATATTTTTATTTAAGGATATAGTTTTTATTTAGTGTCAGTTTACTAACAATATTTTCACTGCTTATTTTCGTTTTAGTTTCAGCTTTAGATTACTATAATAACCCTGGTGCAGACGAGAGGCACACAAGAGAGCAGGGGCCAAAACTTAAATTGAAAAACAGCAACATTTCCTACAAATCCCCTTTTGGAAATAAGGAGGCTCCAGTGTTGAGAGCAGTCTCAGTGTCCTGCTTTGACATCGTGAATAGATACTGTAACTCCACTATATATACATACTGTATATATGGTAGATTGTTTTGGAATTCCCCACTGGAAGACTGGTTGACTTGTTTGTATGTTTTTCTTTCATGCATGCATCTCTGAGTCCAGTTAAGGTTGCATGTTGCTCTGTCACAACGCATCAGTACGCTGCACCAGAGACTGTACAGAGAAACGGACCCTCGGGGGGTTTCTTGGCACTTTGTTGATTAGTATTACATAAACAGGCCCCTCCTGATCCTCACGTCCCCCCGCTACTGCTCTCTGAAGCCTCTCAGATCTGAAAATCAGAACTTTGGAAAATTGCATTTGTTATGTGCCTTTTGGTATCTCACTAAGAAGAACGCCTCGAGGCAAAATAATCCCTGCTACATGACACTGTGATCCCGCCCCAGGTAGTGATGTGTGTCCATGTGAGGAGGTGATGAGCTGCAGCTCGAAGCCAAGGGGCGTAAACACATTCGCATACGACCACAGTAAATGCACGCGGTCACATGACGACACACACACTCACATACATATACATCAACAGTGGCATATGGGATCAATGCCCTGATCATCCAAGATACAGCAGTTCAGTGAGCCCTTTTGCCCAGACTCCATCACCAAATAAAGACTGTCTTGCCACAACACAAGTTCACCACAGAATATATTGTTTAATTTCCTCTTCAGGTTTTTGAACAGCCATGACAGCAGGGTGTTGAATGCTTGCCAGCCTCTGTGGCATCAGGGAGCCCCGGCAGGCCCCTGAATAAACCGACCAGAGCAGATATGGAGGCCACCTACTCTTCACTTGGCACACTTGAGGTATTTGTTTGCAGCAGCAGATTAACTGAGACTCAAGGAGTAATGCAAAGATAATACTAATAATGTTTGGATAGGCTTGTGAACAATTCCTTCTCAGACTCTGAAAAACATGTTTTATCCCGGGCCCTGAGTTTAGAGATCACAACATCAGTGTTGCCTTTGGCATTGTGGAGTTGGAACATTTTGAAGTTGGCCCAAATTCAAAGTCTGTATCATAAAATATGATGCAATCTAATTTAATTACATAAACAGAGGCTGTGAAGCCAGAGAGATGATGTAGATCCACTCCTACTGCTGCTATATATATTGAATGTTGCAATAATATATGGGTGATGTTATTTTTATTACTGCAGTAGGCCTGTAAAATGACCACTACAGTATATCAAAGCCCACTCATAGGTGACAATTCAGAGCAGTAAATGCTCCCAACGATAGATCTGATTTACTGATTTCTGCGGGTCTCATAAATTAAATATAATTACATTTTTAAATTGGAGTGGATTGTGGGGAAAAAGAGGTGTGTATAACAGGACCGCAGTATGAACCTACCTATTGGCAAGGCGAGGAAGAAGGGCAGCCAACAAAGAGTAAACATGCCGACCACAACTCCCAAAGTTTTCGCCGCCTTCTTCTCCCGGGAGAATTTCAGAAGTTTCACCGTGAGGGAACTTCTGGCTTGGTGCGCGCGGCCCTTGCCGCCGGTGCCCGAGCCGCCGGGCTCCTCGTGCACCTGAGAACCCTTGTGGATCCTGAGGGTCAGCTCGCCGGAGTTCATCCTCTCGCGCATCACACCTGCCTCCAGGTTCTTAGTGGTACGCTTGGCGACTATGTACACGCGGCAGTACATGACCAGGATGACGATGAGCGGGATGTAGAAGGAGCCGAGGGAGGAGAAGAGCGCGTAAAAGGGCTCCTCGGTGATGGGGCAAACCGTGTCGTCCGGCGACGGCGGCTGCTTCCACCCGAACAGCGGGCCGACGGAGATGACCACCGACAGCGCCCACACCCCGAGCATGGCCAGCAGAGCCCGCTTCTCCGTCACGATGCCCGGGTACTGCAGCGGGTAGCTCACTCCGATGTAGCGGTCGATGGATATTACGCACAGGCTCATGATGGACGCGGTGCAGCACAGCACGTCCACCGCAGCCCAAATGTCACAGAAGATCCTGCCGAACACCCAGTAGTCTAAGATCTCCTGGGTGGCGGACACCGGCAGCACCGTGGTGCCCAGCAGCAGGTCGGCGATGGCCAGGTTGATGATGAAGTAGTTCGTCGGCGTCCGCAGGTGCCTGTTGCACATCACCGAGAGGATGACGAGGATGTTGCCCGCGATGGCGAACACGATGAAAGCCCCCAGCACCATGCCGAGCGGGATGGCTCGGGTGAGGTCCACCTCCGTGTGGTTCCCACCGGAGCTGTTGGTGAAGTTGACCGGGGAGGACGCGCCCGGAAACCCGCCGAGTTCCGAAGAACCATTTTTCCACAAGTTCGTGACATTGTCAGTGCTCAGACTCATATTGGCTCAAGAGGTCCTCCATAGCAGGCTTCTGATCACTTGTAACTGCAACTCACTTCACTAAACATACAAAAAAAACTGTCTAAATGTCCTAAATCTGCATGGTTAAACTGCTTGTTTTGCAATCTCGTTTCCAAACCACCGCTGAATCAGAGAAAACCCTTCACTGTGCAGCCGCGCAGTCCCCATGCAGTCCTCCCTCCACTCTCCTGAGGGCTCAGCGGAGAAGTGAGGGGGGCAGCCAGTCATCTCCTGCCTCCTCTGCGCCGCACACAGCTCTCCCATATTGGCCTGCTGACCAAACGTACCTGAACACGAGCCTATACACGAGCCATCGTTCCATGAAAAACCGTGACTCCACAGAAAACGCACAACATTTGGATCATTTTACGCAACTGTGTGGGTTGGAATTGCGCGTTTTGGGAGAAGCGCCTCTTTGGTGTCTTGTAGCCTATTTGTTTTTCCTCAATGTGGGAGGGAGCTTAACTGGACAATTAGCAGACTTTTGTGCCAAAACCACCTTAACTTTGTTGTCATCAAGGGCTCTATGCTTTAATGGCAGTAGAAAATATGATCATTTATAACACAAAAACATGACTCAGGTACATATGCTTGAGCATATCTCAGTGTAATGACCACTGAAATAAGATCTGCTCTTGTTCAGGCAGGCAACTTAAAAGATTAAGCCTTAAAGGTCAAATTGATTAAGCCCAAAAGTAGATGACACAATCGCATAACCCCTCTGCTGTAACAGGCATTTCTCGTGAAATAGTTTCCTATTTTGGTCAAATGCAGGAGTTCCTCAAAGTAACCTCACTGTGGATCTGAGCTCCGTTAGTGAGGAGTGACTGATTTAATGGGCCGAGTTCAGACACAAGCACATTCCTGAAACCGAGGTTCCTCCTATTTAAGAGCTTTTCCCTTCGCATGATGTAACACTGAGGACAGACAGGCTTCTAGGAAAAAGTGTATTCAGATAACCTGTCACAGAATTGCCACTTTTATGATTCAATGTAAACACATCCCTCTTACATGTCAACAATCAGCACTGACTTCATTGTCTTTTTCCAAGGAATGTTTATAGCTTCAGGTTATCTTTTGCACCAGGTTATCAGGAAGGTCTGGGATGTTGTTAGGATTTGAATTCATTTGTATAAATTCAGCATGTTTAGTGTGTTTATTCTCAATATTTCAATCTTCAGTCTGTATGTAATATTACTAAGCCTCTCTAAAGGCAGTCTTGTTGGGTGGAAGATGTTTATTTTTATCCAGTGAAAATGTTGGTCTTTACTCTCTATTTCTTACTATGTTCTTTACTTTTTCATTCTTTCAGGAGAACAATCACTTCAAGCATTCACCTGCACTGTTACTTCACTGCTGCTCAAGTTCAGTTTTAACTCTCCCACTTGTATGTGTAGGCCTACCATAAATTATGGAGAAACAACACATATGTAAAACCTAAATGTGCTGTTCTTTGAGATGTACTTGAAGCTGATGATTGATGATGTACCCAATAAAAATTGAATTGTCATAAAATTTAACGTGAACAGCTTCTTCACAGCTAAACTGTAACAGCTTAGGCCCAGTATGCCCATTGTATACCCACATGTGCCCCAGGGTGTGGGCATGGTGCGGGCCCATTGTGCCCACAATGAAATGAATGAGAGAAGTTAACCCTCTGAAACTTACTAATATTTGCAACCCAAATATACTATTGTCATCCAAGTGCAATAAAGAAAAAACACTCTGCTTAGTGTGGGCAGCCCACCCTTTGGACTGGCTGTGGGCTGACCCACTGGGGCCCCACCTGAGCCCCAAAGTATGTGGCCCACACGTGACCCACATTTCACAACGGTGGGCTGCCCACATAGGGCCCTAAAACAGCCCTAATGGGGCATGTTTGATGGGCACCACCTCTTGCATATTCAGAAGACTTAACAGCATCTGTTCTAATAGAAATATGAAGCTACTTTGTCGTGATGATGATAGATTTAGGTTTTAGTGCATCATTCTGTGCCATTGTCTACCACTTCAAACACAACAAACAAATACTATAATTGAAAAGAAGAACAACAACAACTCATGTTGTGGCATGAATTCCATTATGTCATTCATCGACATGCAGGCCTATATTATTTATATTATTATTATTATTATATTAATAATAATACATTTTATTTATATAGCGCTTTTTTCACGAAACTCAAAGACACTTAACAGTTAAAATGATCATAAATAAGAAAATCAAAGTATTTAAAACAACATTAATCACACATTAAAAGCAAATATTTGCATCTCATGCACAGTTTGATAAAAAAATAAAGCTTACTGTCCAGAGATAATGCATGGGTCTGAAACGCACATTTATGTAACTGGAATCCAGCTAGTTGGTCGGAACATCAATTAATGCAGTAACTTGCAAAACTCTCGCGAGACTCGCTGCCCGACGACCTATCCTGACGGTCCTGACCTTATCCATCTCGCGAGAGTCCGCGAATTTGTGGGTTACCTGAACGCACCATCACCCTGCGAGCACGCTGAGTGACAAGACAGGTACCTGATAGGTGCGAGCTAAATGCTAACGTGCCCAGTTCATGAATGTAACTCACTGTACAGAGGAGAACTACAGAATAAGTTACAAAGGTAACGTTGTTTGTGTTGAACTACATGTGCTAAAAACTGTGCAGCTCTATTTTGCTTTGTGTGTTCGTGACTCTGCTGCTGCTGCTGCTGAGTTTATATTGTTTGTACATCTCTGTGCTGTCTGCTTTGGCAATTATTCTGCTGTTGATTCAATAATAAGTGTTAGGTTACTTAATTTATGTGGTTTAATAACCCCAATTTGTGGCACCCGCCGTGGTGTCTACAGCTGTCTTTGTTTGTTCTTGGTCATTTTTGTTTAATTGTCTAGTTTTGTCTTTTTTTCTTGTTAATTCTTGTGAGGCTGAACTGAGGAAGTTGTTTTATTGTCGGTTAGGACACAAGGGCTCTGTGGCTTGATGTTGTTCCACTAGTATATGAACACATGGATGTGTTTTTAATTTAATAGTTCTGTATAAAATTTTACCTTGGAGTAAAATTCCTTTAAAGCTGCAGCACTTTTACTCTTTCCACTCCTGGTGGATTCATTTTTCTAAACAGCAGAGGAGATGGTTTTTATTTCCTATTATCATCTCAAGTCTGCTCATATTAAATGCATCGACAGTTTTAGGAATCCTGTTGGGAAGGAAGGAATCTTTACACAATTAAAATGTGAAGTGATACCAGACCAGTAAACTTTTAGGCCTAGTAGTTGTTCTTGGTGTCAGGTCCAGGTATGTTCAGTGGTGGATGAAGAGAAGAGAATTACTTTAGTTAAAGTTAAAGTCACCTATTAGAATATTACCTGAGTAAAAGTCTTAAAGTGTCTGATATTTACTGTATTTCATGATCAAATGAAATTTTTTGATAGTGATTTGAAGTACAAGTAAATGCTGTTAATAAAAAAAGTCAGAATTTATGAAGTTTATTCCTCTTAACATGTACACCACTTTAAAAATGGAGGCTACACTTGTACACACAACTTAAAGGATTTAAATAACAAAATCCAGTTTTTCCTTCCTTTATAGTGGCATGTAGCATGATCTGACATGCAGCCTGCCTGGACTTCAGCAGAAATAGAAACTTAACTACGGCTTTGAGAGCACTTTGTTAGCCCTTGCCCATCATGTGAACGATCTAACTTGCAATCTAGGACCACTGATCCACCAAACCTGTTTGCTTGCAATAGTAACGAAGTAACAAAGATGCTTAGGGGGACATGTATCACAGTAAAAGTATACATTTTATTTAGGAAATGTAGTAAAAGTAAAAGTGAATGCTGTCAGAGATATAAAAACTCAAGTAAAGTACAGCTACTCCCAAAAAATACTTAAGTACTGTAACTTTAGTACATTACACCACTGGGTAAAGGTGGTTCTGAGTTCATATATGAACTCAGAACCACCTTTACCTGTAAATACAGTAGGCTATAACCAATATAACCCAATCCTTAAGAGATCCCTACATGTTTACAGTGTGGGACGGCATTCCTTCAGAGAGGATCAGGCATCAATAGACGCACACGCAGTCTTTCAACTTTTCAACAGACACCAGAGTACTCGGGTATTACGATCATACCTTTCTTAATAGATGAATCACCTGGAATTATATCGTTTCATATCTAAAACCGGATTTTAGTGCTGGGATGAAGTGTATTTCACTGTCCATTTCACTTGATCGAATACAGCTTTCATATAACATAAAAGCTTCTGCTGCTTCTGCTGCCAAGTGCTCGGGGTGAGAGAAAAGCTTCAAATCTTTAGCTGGACTGCAACAGGAGCATCCTCCGTCTTTCTGTGTGCTTCAGTGGTAAGGATTTGCTGCTCAAGAGGATCAACTTTTCTTCTTGGCAGAGCCAACTAAATCTTAAATTATATAAGACATGGGGCATTATATTTCTTTTAAAAAGACATGGCTCCTAGTTTTGCGCAGTAATTTGTCATTATTTCAACCCATTTAACATGAATCAAATGAGATTAAGAAAGGAGGTGTTTTGTCTAGACTGTGGATAAAGACTTTTCCATGTTTAGAGTAGTTTGTTTTGTTATGTCAAAGATTTATTTATTCTTTTGAAAAATTAATATTTTAAGGGTTTCTGTCAAACTCGGGCGACTGAAGGAGGTTTCCAGTTTGACAAGGCTCATCGTGATAAAACAGTACTTCATTTCATTTCTGGACCATGTCCAGATCTTCTGCAGTAAGCTGTTTGGATTCAACAATCTTGGTTGAATGTTTTTCCTGCTGTGAAGAGGTGAGAGGTCAGAGTCTCTCTTTGACCTTTTGCTTCTGTTCAAACCGGTCATGGTGACGGCAGGGCTGTGTACACTAACACCACATGTTCAGCGTTATCCAGTTCAACAAGAGACACAAATCCTTATATCGTCACAATGAACAACACTCGATTACTAGATTAGGAGCAGTGTGTGATCTGTGATAAACTGTGCAGAAGAAGCGATTTGACAATTTGCTGCTCATCAGGTCTGAAGCAGATGATGACAAACCGGTGTTGCAGTTCAGTCCTTAACTTAAGTAAAAGTACCAAAACATACATGTAAAAATACTCAAAATCCTACTTAAACGTACAGAAGTATTATCAGCAAAATGCACTTAAAATATCAAAAGTAGGGCTGTCAGTCGATTAAAATATTTAATCACATGATTGTCCATAGTTAATCGTTCAAAATGTACCTTAAAGGGAGATTTGTGAAGTATTTAATACTCTTATCAACATGGGAGTGAGCAAATGTGCTTTCTTTATGCAAATGTATGTATATAGTTATTATTTGAAATCAATTACCAACACAAAACACTAATAAATATTGTCCAGAAGCCCTCACAGGTACTGCATTTAGCATAAAAAAATATGCTCAAATCATAACATGGCAAACTGAAGCTCAACAGGCAACAACAGCTGTCAGTGTGTCAGTGTGCTGACTTGACTATGACTTGCCCCAATACTGCAGGTGATTATCATAAAGTGGGCATGTCTGTAAAGGGGAGACTCGTGGGTACCCATAGAACCCATTTTTATTCACATATCTTGAGGTCAGAGGTCAAGGGACAGTTTTTCCTCAAAATTTAGCGCAAGTTTGAAGCGTTATTTAGCCTCCTTCATGACAAGCTAGTACGACATGGTTGGTACGAATGGTTTCATATGGTGCCAGTTTCTTCACTCTAAAACTGATCTCGCTACAACCTAAAAATTGCAAGTTGCGTTAATGCGTTAAAGAAATTAGTGGCGTCAAAACAAATTTGCGTTAACGTGTTATTATCACGTTAACTTTGACAGCCCTAATCAATAGTAATGATACTCTGGCCCCTGTGGCTAATTATTGGTGGAGCTTCTTTTAACTAGTTTATACATAACAGTTGAATCGTTAAGTCCAGTGGTTCCCAACCTGGGGTCAGGCACCCTCCAAAGGGTCACAAATTACATTTGGTGGGTCTGCTACAGTTCTGCTATGTATCCATATTAGACTTTTCTCGAATGCTTTGCTTTTTTGTGAAATACTGGATAGGTCTAATTTCCCCTCTTTGGGCCTCAAACTGTTATTTAAGTGAGAACATCTGAAAGGTTAGAGGTGAACAAATCTGGCACCTATGGAGGCAAATAAGTCTGGAAATTGTTCACTATCAGTTTATATAACACATTTCTCATTTTAGGGCAAACCTCCTCTTATAGTTGTTTTGATGTTTTCATCCCATGCCAGCTGGTAGTGAAGCCCACACTCAGACCCAATCTATAGCGGCCCACCTGAATGAGTGGGCTCACGCTGCCTGGTCGTGTAGTCTCTCCCACACCATATGGACGATGTTGTGTAATATGCCGAGATCCAGAAAATACTTTTTGTTGTATAACTGTTTTGTGGGATTAGTAATATGATTTTTTGGACGGACCGTAAATAGACTCAAACATAGAGAACACGATTAGCTCCCCAGTTTCGCCACTTTTTTTTTCTTCAAACGCTCATCTACGAGTGAAATTTTGGCTCTTCAGAGACATAACAGGATACACTGCTTAGTCATGAAAGGGTTGAAGCTTGTACGTTCTGTATCCATCACTCAGAGGAAGTTTTATTCCAGCATTTTTAGAGTAAAAATATTAACCGAACCACTCGGGTTTTGTAACTTACATTTTTTGTTAACTTCGTCTTTATTTAGGAAAACAAAATTCCTGAATACAAGAGAAATGATCTTAAAGTGTATTGCTTATCAGCACCATCTTATAGCTCTTCAGTCTCGTCTTCAGAGCTGGTGTGTTGAGTTTCGCAGTTTTGACCTTCATATTATTTCTAATACTGAGCGCGGAGAGCATGAGGGAGAGAAAATGAGAAAATGAGAGAACAGAGAGCTGAGCTAAAAGACATTGGTTCAAAGAAGTCCCCATTAGATGAAACCATTAGCACATCACTAAAGCACGTCACACACTGTCTCCTTAACTGACCGAGGCCACATTGACCCTACTCTGCTCACCTCCCTGGACAGAGGGCACACAGATAGGGAGTGGTATCTTTGAAGCATGACTTCATGTATGTGGTGAACTGGGAGCTTGGTTGGAGCTAATGAATAGCTTTGTTGTGGTTAGTATCAGCTGCTAATGAATGATGATAGGATCACTATGAAAAAAGCTCTGATAAATCCACTGTACACAACCTGCCCTGCCGCAAACGGCAGACAGACACAGTTATCGACTTCGGCTACATCCACACTAATACGTTTTCGTTTTAAAACACATAACTTTTATGCCTAGCGTCCACACTACTCCGGCGTTTTCGAGCTCCTAAAACGGAAAAGTTTGAAAACGCTGCTGACCCTGTTTTAGTTGTAAAACTCCAGGGTTGCATTTTCAGGCGTGGTCTGGACGGAGATCGTTTTAAAACGAAAATGTGTTAGTCTGCAAGTAGCCTTAAAGTGTCAATCTGTAAGATTTCAGTCCTGGTTGATTTTTTTTTAATACTATATAGGTCCCAGAATTCTGGGGGCAGCAAAACAAACTATTGTCGTTTTAATGAAGAAGTCAGGAAATAATTGGCCTTTTGCCATCGTTCTTTGTGCAACCTTAATCTGATTTTATGCTGCACACGGTGTTGAGTCTGCGAAAAGTTGTTGTTTACCTCGCTGAGAATTTGTGGGTGTGCAGCCTGTCGCCTGCAGCTATTCCTCTCTTCCTGTGGCTGCTCCTGACTGGTCCATTACGCCATGCAATATTTAAAAGTGATCCGCTGTTAAAAAAATGACAAAAATGACCATGGTCTTGTTTTGTAGACACATTTTTTATGAACGATAGCAGTGTCAAGCTCACTGACAAACACGTTGCATCTCCTGTGACTACTTCAAAATAAAAGTCAACTCGTGTTTCGACTGTTAAATGCTTTTAATGTGAAGCTGCAGCAGAAGGAAATGTTTGGTTTGCATTAGCAGTAATTTGATACAGCATTTTGTTTTCCAGGAATGTCGCCACAGACACCCAATTCGTAATACAGCAAATATCTAAATGTTGCAATACTTTCATCCGTGGGCCACAGGCTCAATCTCCGTTGTGTTACCTCATTCAGCGATAGATGGTAAGTTAACAGACATTTATTAAAAGGAAAATCTTCGAGATTATTACTTTTAGTTAGCTGGTGAACATATAGAGCGTTTGGAGGAGACGAAATCAGAGATAAAGTGGTCAAAAAAAATCCCTTTAAAAAAAAAAAAAAAGGGTAAAAACCTTCTTGGCAAATTGAGATAACCCTTTATTTTGTTTTTGTAATCTGATAAAGCCTACGCCACCAAAATAAATCCTTGTATAAATACCAAGCTGCTGTCATTTACTGCATAAATCTTTCCATAGATATTATACTTTGACTGAATAATAACAGTCCCTTCTGTCTTTCAACATCTTACCCTCCTTTGGAAAAAGAAGGGAGATCCCATCTGGTTTCCATTAAAGGATCAGAAGATTCACCTCCGCTCATGGATGTGACAGGCATAGCCACCTGATAGCACATTTCCCAATAACTACAACACGGAAACCAGACCTGGGTCAGCAGAAGCTGAGCTCATATTTCTGTTTCCCTGACAACAGACATCTGGAGCTCCTGCCGAATGTTTCTTTTTTGGGACAACATGAAATATTTTGGACAAGAAATCCACATATCTGTCCAAGTCTCCAAAGATTGTCACTTGAAATGGGAAGTGAAGTTAAAGTGTCCTTTGGGACTTTCCTGGGAATGAAATTGACTGGCAGTGACGGATAATAATGGCGACTTCTCAGGAAACTATTCAGAAAAACTGACTGACTTTCTTTTCTAGTGTCTTTTGCATTAAACCAAAACCTTATATGTTCTTATTTTCATTCTTGCAGACATACTTGTCCTCATCCAGCAGCTGCAAAATAGATTCTTTCTGACAGTCCACAGAAATATTAGACTCATTATTGCTGTGGAAGAAGCCCAAAGCTTTTCAGCTCAAATGTAGAAGAGATGAATAGATACCATTTCTCTCCACTCCCCGGAAGTCAAACTGCTGATTTTAGCGGTTTGTGTTTTGTAAATGCAGACCTCTGCTGCAAATGTAAATACCTGCAGAGATGCTGGATGTTATGTACACAGACGTGACTATGCGTATGTTACACATTACCTTCCCAGCTCACCTTATTCCGCGTCATATTGGAATCTGTGTGTGAACAGCAACCAGACAATCTTATTACATTTCACACTCCTTATCCAGTTTCTGGGTGTCACCAGCCACATCGCAGCGAAGTGAGGATAAGAATGGATTTGATTTTAAACGTAATAGTGAGATCAATGTCAGTTTTGTTATCATAATCATGAGTTGACTAATGTCAGGTTTCTTTCAGTGAACTGGGGAATAACTCATACTTACATTAGACCCAAGTTTTCTTTTTGCATTAAACCTGCTGTAGGCGCAGAACGTTTTTGGCATTATTGGGCAAAAATTCCATAAAAACCTTTCAGCATATTGTCATTCAGGTGTTCTGAGAGAAAACTAGACTTCTGCACCTCCTCATGGCTCTGTTTTCAGGCTTTAGAAAATCTAGCCTGTGACGGGAGACTTTGGCCAATCACAGGTCATTTCAGAGAGAGAGCGTTCCTATTGGCTGTGCTCCGGCTGGTGGGCGGTGCTTGGTATTTCCTCAACTGATCTCAACATGGCTGCCGGGTCACAAACTTTCTAATTTTTACAGCTAAACAGTACACTCCAGCTCGGCTCTGATTGGTTGTTTTCCTCCGGTCTGTGAAATCTTGCAGATGCCGTTAGGAGCACCAGAGGACACAGAGGCACAGGATTTTTTTTCAGATTACCTGTTTCATGAACTACTGTCTCAGTTTTCATTCAAATATCTTGAGGTCAGAGGTCAACCTCTTAACAATACTTTATATAAGAAAACATTGATACTTGACGTCTGTATATTGATATACAAAATATTGAGATACTATGCTGATTTTATCCCCCACCCCTCTGACAGAGTACGTACAGTATGTCTATTAGTCTATTGGCATTATCAGTTTGTCCTATTATTGCTGGCGGTTGCTGGTTATTGTTATGCGTTGATTACATTGTAATGTGAACTTTCTCTGCAAATGCCTTGCTTATGCTTGGCAATAAATTTGAATCCACAGAAACTGTATTGTTGACACAACGACTGTTATCCGTCTGATCGGATCCGTTCATTTGTTTCTGTCTAATGTTAAACGGAGAAGTTTAAACTATTTGAAACTCGTACTTGTGGATCTTGGACCAGAGCGGTACAATAATTTAAGGAAAACAAGATCCTGGTTGTTGCATCACAGTTTCGGGGCGGCTCAGCAGCAGGCACCAGTCAGTAAAGAGTAATGAAAAGAGAGGGAAATGGATTTCATCAATGCTGCTCGGCTGCCAGTGTTGCCAGATGAAACCAAACTGTTTTGGCTACACAAAAGAGCAGATGAATAGCCTTTCTCTTGCTTGTAAAGAGCCTGGGGCGTGATTGAGCTTATCTGGTAGAAGATACCTTAAAATACTATCTTTTAGCTCAGCTTCTCTCCTGCCTTTCACTTTGTCTGACCCCACCTCTCCCTCTCTCTCTCCCTCCCCTTTTCTCTCGACATTACTGGCCATCCAGGATGAGTTATCATACCTGCCCACACAGTCACAATGACAGTTATATACACCATGCAACGGGACATTTACCGCCTCACATTGATATGGTACCTGCCCTGCTGGAAATGCACAGCTGGCAAAGAGGCGATTTCCTCCCTCGGTGGGAAAACTGCAAGTCCAGCACTTTCTTAAGTATATTTGACAAAAGGGAATCGGCAGCAGTGAAGGTAGAGCCGCATCACTTAAATTTGATAAAGCTCTGTTATGGGTCTTGGCTGACCCCCCCCCATCCGAGATGCTCATGGCTGCAAAAACAGCGTGTTAGTGCAGGTTGTTTGACAAAGACAAAAACATGAGCGGTGCAGGGGTGTGTCCGCGAGGCCGTTGGAGCGTGCTGTAGTAGGGCGGGAAGGTGCGTCCATCAGAGCGGATTCTTGGCCGATGATGCTTGAGGCTGGAAGTGTCCTGGCAGGAGCCCAGCCTTTACATACTGAGTGCTGCTGAGAGGACACTTTAGCAGCGCGGTGAGCCCCCAACCATTAGATGATTGCCTCTGAGGTTCTGTGAGGAGAGGGAGACTTGTAATGTTCAATGTTTCCCCTGCAGGATCATGATGATGAGGTCTTCAATCCACCACAGCATCCTTGGAACTTCATAAAAGGGTCCTCTGCATGTTTTTTTCACCAACGCGGAAGAAATACCAATAGATATTATGCTGTGGTCTCAGATGAGAGAAGCCTGCAGGTGATTGTTTGCTTTGTGCCATGTAAATGAAACTGCAACATTATTAACCTATAAAATCAGAGAAAAGAGTCTCCAGTCTTAAAACGTGCCATTTCACCTCCAATGACGTTATGATTGGCTCCATCAAATAGCGTGTTAGCAGCAACCTCAGGCTCTCCATCTAAAAAATGCATGTCGTAGTATTTTGCTCCGCAGACGAGCCTCTGAAGTGCACATCGTCATTTCATTTATAATACTGGCAATCTATTTGAATGCCATCTTATTCCACCTGGAAGTAACTAGCAATTTGTGCTTGGGGAAATGTGTCGTCCATATTCAAAGAAATATATGTGTGTTTGTGTGAGCGTGTGCCTCCTTGTGTCTTTATAACTCAAGATTGATTGTCACTTTGGCACAGGTTGTGATTAAGGAGTGTGTAGCATGTAAATGTAGGCCTGTTAGTGTGTGTGTGTGTGTGTGTGTAGTGCACTTTTTGTCAGAGGTACTTGGTGGAACAAATGGAGCTGACAAACTAATCTCAACTTGACAATAAGAACAAATCAGATAAATTATAGCGTTCCAGCTTTCTTTGCTCATCTTTCTTTGACACCAAACCTTGAGCGGATGCAATTGAATCCAAGTTACGACAATCGCAAATTTAGATCTTTCCTGTGACTAACGATTACATTCAGCCTGCGTCTCAGCCCATCAAGGAAATTAAAAGGGGAAAACGGGGAATGGGGACCTTTGTGATTCGATGGGTGAATGATAAGCACATCTCTGTATGTTAATCAGTGTTGTGGCACAATCTAAATTTAAACTTGGCGCTGAGCCTTCGGAGTTAAATGAATTGATGTCAGTAAAAGCCACTCAAATTATGCACTCACAGTATATCAAGGAAATGTTTTAATGTCGTCGTGCTTGTCTCGTTAGGACAAAGTATTAAAAGACTTGAGGTTGAGGAAGGAAATGAAAGAGAGAGTAACACATCCCTGGTGAGTTATACACATATTGCATAAGACACATTATGGAGTACATCATCATGATTTTTAGCCACACTGGTGACGTGGCTGTGGGGATGACATGTCAGTCGGTCGGTTTGTCTTCCCACCATAGACTGAAATGTTAGCATGCTAAACTAAGATAATGAACATGGTAAGCATTTATTATACCTGCTAAATATCAACATGTTAGCATTGTAATTTTGAGTATATTAGCATGCTGAACTTAAAGGGGAACTAAGCCCATTTTCAAAATTCATACATGTTATTTCTATGGTCTAAGACAGTCCAAAAAATATTAGTAAACATGAACAACCCTCTCCTAAATCCAAAAACTAGTGCTAAAACTCAAACTTGTAATGTCATAGGGTATAAATTGTGAAGCTGCTCCATAGACAATGAATGGGGAGAGATGTTCTAGATGACACTGAGAGCACCCAGGGGAATGATCTGACTATATGGGAACATTTTCTGTTTCACAACTGAGAACACTACAATAGAATAAAGATCATTTGGATATAAAAAAGAAAGCATTCTGTGGGTCTCCCATTCATCGTCTATGGAGCAGCTCTAGACTTTATACCCTATGACATCACCAGTTTGAGACTCACTTCTCTTGTTTCTGGCTTTGAGAGAGAGGAGCTCATCTTCACAAATATTGATTGAAGTTTCCTCGGCCATGGAAATAACATATTTGAATTCTTAATTTAGGTTTTGTTACCCTTTAACATTATGGGTAAGTTCAGCTTCATTCTCCTGTCTTAGTCCTGGTTATACTCACAATGTTTTATAATAAATGAGTCATTAGCATTTAAAATACTGGGTTCATATAACTGCATTGATAAAAATTGGCTTATGAGTAAATATCAGGATTGCAGTTTGTCTGTAGGTTTTCATCTCACTTTCTGTTTTTGGGCGACTGTTTCAGGATATTTGTTAGGGTTTGGCATGTGCTCAATGTACTTTTGGCTGCAGATGGCCAACTTCTTCAGAGTAATCTGCCTCAAATGTGTGCCATGAATCTTTGTAGGATTTGGCCGACTTTGTTGGATTTGGTGACAATTTTGCAACGGTCCGCTGTTATACTTTCCAATATATTCATTTTCTTATCTTTTATACTGTTTGAAATGGCTGATGATGAATGGTGATGGGCTTTGTTGCAAAAAAGTCATGGGTAATTATGAGCAAAAACAAAGTGGACACTTTGGAAATAATTTGCAAATTGAACTTCCTTCATCATTTGTTTTACCCAGTAGGAGTGACAAAGGTTTCTCCTAAATCTTTCCAGAAAGGTTTGTCCTTTCAATGATGTTTTTTGCACGCACAAAAGTGGGAAATAGCGTCTTAATTGTCAGTATAGACGATCTGTACACAACGCGTCAGCTGCTGTGAAGAATTGCTTGTTTAGCAAAGTAAAGTGAGCAGACCAATTTCTGTTCATCGATCCAAAAGAAAACCGAGCCAAGATGGGTCACATGACCTCAGCTCTGAAGCCTTGATGAAAACCTATTGAGTTTGGGTGAAGTGATGGTGAGTCAGCCTGCGTCAATGCCTCTCAGTTTCTGAGAACATCCTGTAAAAACTAGTAAATGCATCCCTGGGCTCGGGGTGTTATACGAAGCCTAACAAACAAGTGTAACAACTGCTCCTCCGGAAGCAGGCGGAGAGGTTAAGACAGATGAGCAACGACCCGCTGAAGATGTCTATTCAAATCGATTTTCTTCACTGAACAGAAGGAACATGTTGTCCTCCTTTGGGTCCAGGTGCACTGTGTTCATCCTACACTCATTTTTCTTTTCTCAGGAGACTCGGTTCATTTTGAGCTGCTAAAACCCGTCAAAGGCTTCCTGGTCTTTGAAAAATGTCTTCTATATATTTAAAAGGAATGTACACATTATAATTAAAAGCAAAAACAAGACGCTCTGGAATCTACAGGAGGCCTTTTCCTGTAAAGAAAACATTTATAGAGATAAGATAATAGGACATTTTCTATGGGAAGAGATTCTATTTCTCATAGTAAGGGCTTGTTTGGTTAGCCTGGACATCTGACATCGGAAGGGGTCTTTTTAAAGAAGTAAGAGGTTTCTGCTGATATGACCACGGCGCCGGGGTCACTGAGGTCACACCAGGCCCCCCGTATAGAAAGACAAGCTGCCACTATATAAACCTTGCTTTTCCTCATCAAACATGATTCTCTTCGAAGCCCCTGCTGCCTTCATTTTATTTAAAAAAATATCTAAAACACAGCTGTGGTTCAGATTGAGTTCAAGGTCGTTGCTCCTGCTGTAGTTTTCCATCACGTCCCAAGAAGCATGAATATACTGTATGACTTCAATCTTAACAGCATGCAATGTTGTGGGATTATTATGAATTATACGTACATATGTATTTGGAGGTCCAATAACATGGCAACGGTCGAAGCTTGGAAGCATTGGGGTCAGCCCTAACATACAGTATAGTACATATGAAACAATAAGTAATGGGTTTTAACAACTGCAGATGAACAGCTAGTGTGGTTGCACCCTGTAAGTAGATCCTCATGCAGTTAGCAAAAATAACTGTTTACTATAGTTTGAAAATGCGTTTGAACACTCAATTGTAAAAGAGGTTTTTAATCTCAATGTGACTTAGTTAAATAAGTAGTTATGTATTAGTCATATAAGCAACATGAGTATTAATTTGGAGCCGTATTTCTGTCCATCTGATGAATTTAAGCCCAATATTCACTTAACTTTTTTTTGGGCTCCACCAGCTCCTGAGGGAAATATCTGACTCTTAAGGCAATTACACAACGGTGGTGTTTTTTTTTTTCATGAGATTAATTCGCACGTCAGTATATTTTTTTCTAACTGTTGTTTTTGTCATGAATACTTTAACACAGAACGCAAATATTACGCGGCGAAAAAGCGACGTAATTTTTTTCCGGAACGAGGCCGGTTTTCTAAGCTTTTGCACAGGGAATAAAGGCATCAACCAATCACGTTGTGTGAAACAGGATGAGTTGCGCCTATATTTATGAAACGACAACGCGGAGGCTCCGTAGTCCGAACCAAGACCTTTATTACTCCTTTCGACCTCGACAAAAGGCAGCACAGACCAGATCCACTACTTCCGTTCTTACCTTTCACAATAAAAGCCCTAGACATATAAAATTTACAGGCGAGTATTTCGCATTTTCATGTTGTTTATTCGTCACAGCCCCCGGTGTGTAAAGGCTTTAAAGCTGTTAAAGGCTCCACTTTGTTTACCAGCTAGTTTCTAACTTTGTCTGTCTGCTGTTTGGTGCTGGGCAGGAAGGGGACAGTGAGTTTTCAGAGCTTTTAGGCTGTGGCTGGAAACAACGCTGTGAGAGAAGCGAGACGACGGTCTAAAAGGCTATAGAGAGTTGTAGAGCTGAGGGGAACTAGAGTCAGGCAAAGTGATTTCTCGTTTCTGAGAAATCACGTTTGACCATCCATTTGGCATGTTTCATGCTGATCCAATCTGTAGTGCTTCAATTGTTATATTGATTATATTTATTTAATTAGTTGGGAAGCCTTAGGAGGCTGGACCTGATTGATCTCGATATACATTCTTGTGCTGGAGTTGAGTGTTGCTGCGGCCACAATTATGAAAATACGACCAGAATTATATTTTTAATTGATTATCTGGTTTGTAAAGTGTGATTGGATGTTGAGTAAATAAACCTCAGAAATGTTGTTCCGTCTGTCAGATGCCTTAATATTACTGAGGTGTGAGTTAATAATGAGCTACTGGACACATGAATTTCCCCAAGGGGATGAATAAAAATCTTCTATCTTCTATCTATCTTGTATCAGACAAGGTCACCATCGGTTCACCTTTTGGAAGCGTTATTTGTGGCCCGGATAGTAGCAAAGACGCTGCGATGTGTTGTGATGTTCCCTAACCGCCAGCTGGAAGACCTCATCACATCTAGTCTGAGAAGAGAGATTCTTTCCTCGCTGGAAAGAGTTATCATTCCCAAAGGTAGACGGTATATTTATAGGGCCGTATGTTTTTGCTGCTACTATAAATCTCAGCTCCCAGGATCAAGTGCATCCTCGCAGCGCGAGTCGATAACTGTGAGTAATCATGAGCCGAGATGATGATGATGATGTGAGTGATTTGTAGCCGTTCCAACAAACTGTGGAAAATATCATTCCTGTGTTGCCGTTTGCAAAGTTTACATAATATGCAAAGAAACATTGTGAACACAGAACATGAACAGCATACAAGTTTGTGTGAGGCATTGTGATAATCTCATCTTTTCGGAGGTCTTGCCAAAAGGGAAAGAAATACATGAGTCAAAATAAACTTTTCGTGGAAGTTTGTAAATAAGCCCCAAAATAATGCCGAATAGATAGCTCTCTTGACATTGACCATGGCCAAACCTCCGTGAGGAGGGGGATATTTTCATCCTGAGAATTGTTGTGGACCATGAGATCCTCGGGCAGCAAGGAGGACCAGGGACTTAGAGTATTTCTGTTGATGATCGAAAAATAGGTCCATTCAAAGCCACTGAGAGCCACTGAGAGATGGATGAGCAGCGTGTGCTGAACTCCAAATTGTGAGACATGCAGCAAATTTTCTAAACTCAGCTCCCACTGGAAACTCATTTCAGGTGCTTTTCCTTGCCAGTGATCAAACGCAGATCTCTAAACCACTTCTGTTTAGTGTCATTCATCACTTCTGGTGATTTATGCCTCATCCCAGGAGTGAGGGGTGAGGAAGAGTCCTTGGCTCATGATCAAGTTATTCTTTATCTCCAATTCAGGAGTAGCTCAGGCATTAATATCAGGGCTGTCAATCGATTAAAATATTGAATCACGATTAATCGCATGATTGTCCATAGTTAATCATCATTATTTGCAAATTGATTGCACATTTTTTATCTGTTCAAAATGTACTTTAAAGGGAGATTTGTCAAGTATTTAATACTCTTATCAACATGAGAGTGGACAAATATGCTGCTTTATGCAAATGTCTGTATATATTTATTATTGGAAATCAATTAATAACACAAAACAATGAAAACAAATATTCTCCAGAAACCCTCACAGGTACTGCATTTAGAATAAAGAATATGCTCAAATCCCAACATGGCAACCTGAAGCCCAACAGGCAACAACAGCTGTCAGTATGTCAGTGTGCTGACTTGACTATGACTTGCCCAAAACTGCACGTGATTATCATAAAGTGGGCAAGTCTGTAAAGGGGAGACTCGTGGGTACCCATAGAACCCATTTTCATTCACATATCTTGAGGTCAGAGGTCAAGGGACCCCTTTGAAAATGGCCATGCCAGTTTTTCTTTCTCAAAATTTAGTGCAAGTTTGGAGCGTTATTTAACCTCCTTCACGACAAGCTAGTATGGTTGGTATGGATTCCTTAGGTTTTTCTAGTTTCATATGATGCCAGCATCTTCTCTCTAGCTTTAAAACTGAGCCCGCTACAACCGAAAAATCACAAGTTGCGTTAATATGTTAAAGAAATTAATTGTGTTAAAACTAATTTGCGTTAACTGTATCATCAGCAGTGTAACCCCCAAAAAACATTGGATGTGAATCTGTGAGCAGCACAGCACATAAATATTTAGGAAAAGCTCAGATAGTTCCATGTTGGGAATGCATGATTGCTGCTGGGAGAGATGACAGACAATGACAAATGTGTTTGCATATATACAGTATGTTTTGTTTATTCAAGCCTAAGTGCATCTGCTGCATGTGTGTGGCGTGTGCATGGCTTCAGTATGTGTGTGTGCACTACTGGAAGTTAGAGATAGTCCGATACATAACCTCCTGTGACGCAGCAGCTTGTCATTTTCACACTTTGTTTTTTTTGTACAGATTAAACAAACAAGATAAAACGTGTTGATTAGTGAGCTTTAGAGGTGCTGGTAGGTGGATTTAGTTTGGTTTGGACAGAGCCAGGCTAGCTGTTTCCCCCTGTTTCCAGTCTTTGTGCTAAGCTAACTGGCTGCTGGATGTGAGAGTGGTATTCTCCTCTAACTCTCGGCATGTGAACAAGTGTATTTTATATGATAAATGAACAGTAAAGCAGTTTGTTATGCCTTCCAGCATCTAATTCAATCAGTTTGCTCTTTGCTGTATGTTCTGCGGTTTTGATTTTAGCATAAAAATTGATTATGACAATTTCCTAACCAATCGTACATTTTCACCAGATTCAATTTCATTTTCAAAAGACTGATGTACCTGGAGAGCTCTGTGTTCAGTCCTTACAAGCCTCTTGTATGGGAAACACTGATTGATAGCACGTCTATTATACCTTTAATTGTCCCTTTGGGCTATTGATGCAGGAAAAACTATTAACGTCATTTGCTTGACCGGCGCCTAATGAGGAGTATCGCAGAGCTTTCAGACATTTTCATTTCCATTCCTCCCTCTTTGTCGGGCTGTTCCCTCTCTGAATGTTGTACCACACCTTCTTCTCTTTTCTATTCTCTGTTTCCGCCATTTGGCAGATGTGTGCTTATGAAGCTATTTTCTTAATAAGGTGCCGTTCAATTTGAGCTCAGGTAATGGATCAATGGCCTGGATGATGGCAATGAGAAACGGCTAATTTCAAGGAACATTGGTTTTTGGAGAGCCGACAACGTGAGCTTGAATAACTGGAAATTCATTTCCATTAACAGCGTGTTAGTGATGATTTTTTGAGCGAAAAAGGATTAATCACATATTGTGTCCTTTAAACTTTGTGGAAAAGTCTTGAAGTATTGAAATGATGTTCGTAGTTGAGACTCTCCGATTGATTAATAGCACAGGAAATAAAATCGGCCCCGTCACAATTTGACCCACCAGACAGAGAAAGCAGATATATTTAATTAATTAAAGTGGAAATAGACAACGTTTCAACTTTACCCCCCTAGCGTTTCCATGTCGTGTTATTGTTGGCGCCGCTGTCGCAAAGACAACCGGATCGCTTTTTGTTTCCCTCAGAGCCGAGCAGCTACCAACAACACAGGACACACTGCATTTTGTTTTCCACTGTTACTTTGGTTGTTCCAACGTCCGCCATTTCCGCTACTGGGGATGGTGCAAAGAACTTTCATTGATACTCTTTGCTAACTGGGGATAGCTACCGATAGCTACTGGGTAAAACAAAAGTGCTATCCTCTTCCTGTTGTGGTTGCGCAATGGTTGATGCACTTTCATTGTGCCGTAAATCGAGCCTTCATTGTCCCAGGAAATCGTACCTGGTGGCAGATAGAATTGCATAGTGAAAGCGATGCTTATAGGGAACCAATCTAAACCCCGATTATTATTCTATAGCCATTACATTACCCCTTCCTAAACCTGAACCAACCCTTATCTCTAACCCTAACCACCGAGGGAGGCGCTATCATTTAAACAGGAGGGAAACACTATTCAACGAGGGAACTTCGACATAACACCTGCTTTGTTTCTTTAATTTTCCAGCTCTTCAATTTCTCTCTCGTTAATTTCAGAGTGTAACAATAGGTGACTAATTGGTGCAGTGATACTGTTGTAATGCCGTCACAGCTGTCTGTTTGTGGAGTATTTTACAGCGGGTTTGAATGCGGCTCGGCCAGTCATGATCGAGGACCAGAACCATCCGTTTTATAATATTTTCAGAGTCCTGGGATTGTGTCTGGATTCATTTGAATTTATGTGCAGACAATAGAGACCACCTGCTCTCAAAGACTAGAACTGACTACTGCTGTTATTCAAGGCCATAAATGACTCGCAAATGCAGACATGTGACAAATTAAAACTGAAAAAAATAACAGAATGAGAGCGGATATCTCCATACATGACACAAGGGGTCATTAAATGGTTTGAAAATGATGTAAATCATATGCTATAGCCTTGACACCAGCTCTCAACCTAATTGAACATCTATGTGAGTTTTGTTGTTAGACTGCAGCGCTCTCCATCATCAAAACACCAAATGAGAGAATATCTTTTGGAAGAATGGTGTTAATCCTCCAGTAGAGTTGAGACATTATAGCGTTTATGACAGGAAGCATTGGAGCTGTTCTGGCTGCTTGTATTGGACACTTTTAGTTGCTTTTTATTGTAATTTGTCACCCATCTGCACTGTGGATGAACTGGGCCTGGATTACACACAGCAGGCCCCTTAATGGCTTCCAGATTGCTGAATAACATTAGTGAGTATTTTGAGTAATTTCTAATGCACAGGGCCTTGTAAACTAATTCAAAATATAAACAATATAAGTAACAAATATATCACTCATTTGCATTTCTGAAATTGGTCAGAATGAATCAGAGCAAGCGAACTTAATCGCTACCTTCAACATCTACCAGAAATCTCCTATTCTAGACCAAGCTGTAGTAATAGTTGTAATTTCAGTGTCAGTGTGAGCCAGCAGTAATTGCTTCCAGACCACAGCCACTGTGGTTGACTGAACCCACCAGACATGGCAGCTGCTGCACTGCGGCTTGTTGTTTGGGTCTTTCCTCCTCCGTCTTGTCTTGGTGAAGTTTGCTAACTGTTTTCCAACTCGATCGTAATCTCATCCCATGTCTTTGGCCTTGATCCTTCAGAGGAGGCTCTTATCTTTTCACCCTCAACTTTTTAACAGTTTTAAGACAATCATGAACATTGCAGTAACTTGTAGGTTTTGGGTTGCTTTATCTGATGCTGTTCACACCAAGACGTACACTTTACAGTTGTACTTTACAACACCCTTTAAATCTCTCTTGCTGCTGTTAAGATGATAAAAACAAGAACCCCAAGGGATATATCAGCTTGGTTTCCCTCAGGAGCAAGATATACTGGAATAGCATCCGGCCCCAAACTACGGAAATTCTTAAGCTTGTTAAGCATCTGTGTTCATGTTTATGAAACTGAATTTTTTGTGCAACTCGACGAGGCTTAGAAATCTGAAATGCATCCTTTTTGCCTAAAACTGCAGCGAGCACATTAAGCACTATGCGCCTCTCTCTCTGCTACGTGCACAACTTCACATCACGGAGGAATGATATGTCAAGCTGTACAAGGTGCTCTTTGACTTTGACTCTCTAGAATGAATCTGTCCATGTAGAAATGTTGCTTTAGAGTAGGAACATTACACTCTACCCCTGTGGATAGCAGTGTGACCTGTTGCTCTCTGCCACACTATAATGTTTCCTCAGAAAGATGCTGGAGGAGATAAGCTCTCCGCTGCACGAGCCCATTCAACCCCTTAACCCACAGACATTTTTTTGTAAGTCACTCAGGAGCAATTTCTTCTTCACAACTACACAGGCAGATTTGATCTTCAAAGGACCCCTGGGTAAAAATGTACTGTGAGGCCTGAAAGTTTGATTTCACCTGCAGAGAGTGTGTATATGCACAGAGGCGCTGACATTACATTATTTGGAAATGTGTTTACATGCTCAACAGTGGTCCATGGCCCTGGGGCATCTGACCGCTCGCCCTGAGGGTAATCCAAGCATATACATGGACAGTCTGGTATGCACAAGGCCATATAAACAGCTTCTGTTCTCATTTGTGGCTTCCTGTCTCTTTCCGTCGTCCTCATAAGTCCCTACAACAAGCTTCCCATGTGAAAACTGACTGGGCTTGCCAAAAAGGCCATAACTCGACTCAGTGTTGTTTTTAGGTGGAAGAAATGGTTGGGGCAACAACTACTTTGGACAGATGCAAAACCAGAAAATTGAACAATTTTGCAATCTGACATAATGCAGTATTTTACATTTTCCACACAATTTAACACAGACTCAATTCAACTCGACTTTAAATCCACAGTTTGTATGCGCTGTCAATTTGGATGGCTATGTAGCGAGCCCAATTTTAACTTCTTGTCCTGCTGCTTTAATGTTTTCATGTCTCAGAAAGGTTATTATTATTTTTACCATAGTCTGGTAATAACAGTATCCCGCGGCTGGTGGGCACTGAGATGTTTAATCTCAATTTTCTCCTCAAAAAGCAGACTTTCACACTTGCTGAAATTTGTGTCTTTTCATTAGCCTTTCCGAAACCAAAAACACAAGAGCAAAAGTGTAACTAATTCACTAAACACAGTGCCTGATATAAGAGGATACCCTTATTTCTTATTATACCGGAGACAGTTCAGAAAGGAGACAGCGCACTGATAGTCAGTTTCCTGTATCTCTATCACGTTGGTTTTGCCACTGCCCCGCCCCTTGAGGAGACGAGAAGCATGTCCTGATGTGATCACAGATTATTACTGATTCTTTCGCCCCATAGTCACCAAAGTAAACATTGGACCCGTTTTTCACAAGCCGTATATCTTCCAAACATTCTGACACTAAAATGGCATTTTTCAGACGGACAAATCAGGAGAAAATGAACATTGTTTGAGACCTGCCTCTGTCTCAGCAACACACTCTCATGAGATCTGGCAACAAACGCCTGCGAATGATCTAGCTAACGAATATATGGCTGTTAGCTGTCTAAATATTACACATTAACACGCTATAACCGCGCCCACTTAGGAAACAGGAAGTGTGCACCATTGCAAACAATTGGCGGAGCTTGAAGTGCGTGATCTTTGTTGTAGAGTATCTTTGCCGCCACCTCCCGAGTCTACAGTAAGTACGCACCATCTGAAAAGACCTTAGCTGGGTTTACAAGCACTACAGTGTAAATAAACGCATCATGTCATTGTTACGCCCGTGAGTTGAAGCTGAGACATGATTTCTGAATGCTGCTGCTGCTGTAACTGCGCTGTTCTCCAGAATCACAGATTGGTGCCCAGCCCTAGACAGGCCTAGCAACAGTAACTAAGGGGGACGGGGTTTAGTGAGTGGTCAATTTATCAGGTAAACCTCTGCAGAGCCTTTTTGTGTGTCAAGTGGTCAAACTGTGATTGGAGGGTCTTTTTGATGACTTAAAGAACAAATAAAAAGACAAAGCACCATGCTATAAAACCACCTGGAAACCAATGGCTTATAACTGATCTATAAATCATTACAAGCTGATTCATTAACTATTGATTAAGCCATTACAACCTTTAATCCCTTTTTGAGGAATGGCTAAATATTAAGCGGTAACAAAGGGCTAACTGTGACTCTTCATTTCACTGTTGGTCACAATAAAGGTGGCAGAACAAAAGAAATTTGAATCTCCACGGTGTAGTTTTGTGGCGTGAACTGAACTAGGCCATTCAGAGTTGACAATCAATGACTCCCAGCTGGAATTACCCTTTGAGCATCGGCACTAGCTGTGTGAAATCGGGACAAAGAACAGCAGGAGGCTTTTTTTTTGTTTTTTTTTCTTCCCTCCTCATTTGGTCCAACAATGTAAGGTCACAGAGGGCCCTGGACGTACATAAGGATTGATTAATGTGGGCCATAAAACCACACTAAGATGCAGGCCTGTGTAAACAGCCCACCTATAGCGAAGGCAGCACTGAGCCTTCAGCCCCATGTTGCAGCAGTCAGGAAGGAAGACCATAACATACAGTACTGTACGCCATTTGTCACTCATCTCTTCCACTCTCTGTATACAATTACTGTGTCGCTGTTTAACTAATGGAGAGGAGAGTCAAGTGCTTTGTGGTGCCCTGCAGAGCCTCAGAGAAATTGCCCGTCACGGTTCAGAAAAAGACCGCAGGAAATGTTTATTTACAGCAAAAATCTGGTTAATCTGGTTGGGTTTGGCAGTTTTAATGTGAGTGGCATTATAACAACACTTCAATAAATCATTCATATTTATAAAAAAATGTTCTCACAGTTTATTGCCCAACGGAGACAACAAGGGCCTCCATAAAGCTCAGTTGGAATTCGTATCAGACCAAACTCTCCCATAGAGCTAAGAATCTTAAATAGTAAGTCATTTCTTGGCAGCATTGCGTTTTAAAACTGCTATCACTTGAATTCCAACTCTGACTTCTTGAGAGTCTTCGAGGAAGTCTTTCACATCGCTGTTGCATAAATCTTTAGTAGACAGGCCTCCATTTTATCAAGCTAACAGTGGTGTAGAGAAAATATCAAAACTGTTGTAATGACGTCATGATGAGACATTTGTAAATCTAGAGCCAGCCCCTCCTGTTGGCAATGAGATTAAAAACACAGAAACAGGATCTGCTGTGTTTTTTCGTTGGTTACGAACAATTTCTCTGCAGCATAATCTTACTGGTTTTTAATTATAACAACAAATTGTGTACAAATTGAACAAAACTATCCTTATAGTAATGTACGCAGCTATAGTTGGTGCTGTATATGGCTCCACTGTTGATGATGCTATCTATGGCTCTGTTCAGACCTGGTATTAACATGTGACTTGGCTGATCTGATCAGAAGTGGACAGCTTTAAATAAAATGCACCCAAGACGCATTGAGTCCCGATCGCTCAGACCACATTCAGAGGTGGTCTGGGCCACGTATGGCCACATTCCTTTAGCAGTGTGTACGCAAATGTGTCCTGGGCCACATTAAGGACCGCCTACTCAAGTGATGTCCCGCTGGGATCCGCAGGTCTCTGTGCTCCTCAGGTGAACAGGCATGGAAACAGCTTCTGTGCTTTACTGTATCCTGTGGGTACAACTGTATTTTATTAAAATATATCTTATCTATAGGCTACATAATCTACAGACTAGGCATGGGAAGTGCATTATTATCATACTCTCTGTATTTTTCTGTTCCGGTGCTCTGCACAGAGCTGACGCCTGCCCGCTCGCTCGCTCTCATCCCCGGCTCTGTAGCTCTGTGCCCCGCTGTTGCCAGGTAAAGGCGGCGGTGCCAGCGGCACGGATGTCCCCGGGGACCGCCGGTACAATAACCTTTTATTTTTATGTTAAAAATGTACCCGAATTCGCAAATATTATTATAACATTCCTGTAATAATACATCACAACGTCTGCTGTATTAGCCATGTGTTTCCGATGTGTTTATTTGCATATTGAGCGGGGAAGTGAGATATCGTATCATTGTCATATTGAGATTTAAGGTGCGTTGATTGATTCACGACATCAACTCATGCACTGAATAACATGCAAGAAAAAACCCTTAAAAGTCAGTAGCTGCTGGTAGACTTTGAATTTAAGTGAATTATATTAAATTATTTTTTCTCATTCAATAGCTAGCTAACTGCTTCATTTGCTCTGCACAAGTAAGTAGCCTAAATGACATCATTAAAAACACAAACTAGTTAAAAACAACAATGCATTTGGCCTTTGCAAATGGAAATGATGTACGTGTTTATGTGTATATAGAGTGAGATCCGATCGCAAGTGGTCACTGGAGACGCACGTAGAGACGCATTCTAATGCCAGGTGTGGACTGACGTACTTAGAGCTGTCTACTTGTGATCGGCACACCCACGACGCATGTTGCGAACAGGGCTTATCTTAACATATCTGTTTTAAAACATGATGCAGCCATTCAAACCAAATGCAGTAGCTCCATTTACATACCTTCTTTAGAGAGAGCAATAAATCACCTGCTGCCTTGGGTCTGACTTGCTGTGTATTTTACCTTTAATGGTATCCAGCCATGCTGAGAGTTCGGTTTTATAGTTGCTTTTACGGGTGGTTTTATTTGCCCGGGCTTTAAGATATCTGTCTCTAATATTCTTTTTAGTTTTTATTTGTTTTTCCAATACAATGGAGGTGAGTGAAATTTCATTTGTGGTGCACACAGCATTGACAAATTACATTAACAAAATAATAAGCACCCAGAATCAGTGTCCCAGTTAGTCTAAACAGTCAACAGCTTTCCTAGGGACTAAATGACAGCAAGTATTTCTATTTAATCTGTTCATATAGAGGTCTGTGTATTAACCTGTGTAGTAACAGGGACACTGATGCTGGGAAGACAACTTGAGTTTTTCAAAATGTAGATTTTCAGCATGGTGAGCATCACAAACAAAAGTCCATTCATCTCCATCATTGTATTGGGGTGAAAACATACATTTAAGAAACAGAAATATCTGCATGGCTCGATACCACTAGAGGTGAGACTATGTTTTTTAAATCATTTCGGAGACTCCTTAAGCTTGGAGTTCGTACAGAAACTGTTGAGTCCGGAGACATCATCCTTGGCTTTGGCCTTTAATCTGAGAGCAGGGCTGACCACCACTAACTAATAGTAACATTGGATTGCAGAGAATCAGTCCCTTGGTGTGTGTAAAATGTGTTTGGCCAAGAAATTGATTCTCTTTCAGTTTGTGCTGGCACTGGTTGCACTGGTTTTGGAACAAGATGCCAGCCCGCCTGTTCTTAAACTCTGTGAAAACTGGCCAACAACAAATACAGGAATCTACACAGCAGGCAGACTCTGTGGCAAATTAGCTATCAAATGAAAATAAAAATATGATGTAGATCTAGATTTCTTTTTGAAGAACTTGTAAGAAATAAGCATCTTAGTCGTGCGACAATATTTGGTTAGTCAGTGTGAAATGAAAACAAAAAAATGACTTTGTGGAAATGGACTCATACCTGCTTTATTCCTAAATGAACATTTATAAGCTCCTAATGTTTGTCTGTGAGCCCAGTTTGAGTTACATTGAGGTACATTTTTGAAGTACTTTTACTTCACTTGAGTTCTTTTTGCTCCTTTATACTCTTCTTGTACTGCACACCATTTGAGAGGCAAATATTGCGCTTTTTACTCCACTAGATTTATTTGACAGCTTTAGTTACTGGTTACTTTGCAGGTTCATATTATTAATACAAAATATAATACAAATAAATGATGATGTAGCTTTATAGATTACTACCCAGCAGTATATAACCTAGCCCCACATTAACCAGCCAACAACATTAAAGTGAAGCTTACACATTAATGCATCAGTATTTATAGTCCAATATTAAAATATATCTTATTCTGAAATGGGCCTTTCTGCATGATGAGTACTTTTACTTTTGAAGCACATTTTGATGCTAATACTTCAGGACTTTTACTTGTTGCAGAGTAGTGCTACGTTGTGATATTTAATACTTTTATTTAAAGAAACAGTGTGTAACATTTAGGGTATGTATGTATGTATATTGATGTTTTCTTTAGTGTATAATCACCTCAATCGCTTAGAATGAGCCGTTTATATCTACATCGGGAGCGGGTCCTCTTCACGGAGCAGGCCGCCATGTTTCTACAGTAGCCCAGAACGGACAAACCAAACACTGGCTCTAGATGGGACGATTACATGTTTTTGCGTCGGCAACCGTAGTTCTCCAAGTCTCTGTTGGTTGCAATCTGCAACTTCATCACTAGATACCGCCAGATCCTACACACTGCTCCTTTAAGCAAAACCTCTGAATACTTCTTCCACCACTGTTTACCTATTAAACATTACTGAACTTTCAGTATTTATTTTCCTCATCATGTCCAGTCAAGCAGGACGAATCGAACACGTGTCAACATCATTTTTGTGGTTATCAACATGGAGTAATTATTTACTTTTCCCCTATCATTTGTGAGTGTGAAATGTTGACACTTTTAGAACAAATATGGCTCAGCTCGGTTTGCTCGCTAACAGTGCAGAAGAGATTGTGTATTAACATTTTAAGTATTTGTTGTCATAATGTCTCTGATCAGTAAGTCAGTGTCTCAGCAGTGTACATTCCTCACAGAGGAATGTAACACAGCATGTGGTGTATTTATTTGCTACGCTGGAATGCGTTTTTCATGTCTGCATCTTGTAATCCTGGAAACAAACTTCAACAATCACACAGTCAAAAGCACAAGTTTGTCATCCTGCATGTTGTTGTGTTGTGGTTGTCATGTTGCACTATAAAAGGGGGAGATGATGACTGTATGTGTCATGCATATATGACATGTGCCCCCCCCCCCCAGAGGTTTCTATTTGGAGTTTGTCTCCCCAAATATACTGAGCAAAAATGTGCCTCTGCAGTAGATTTTGGCAATCAGTGAACAGGGTTTTTCCACAGCTGTCTTAATCAATTTGTCTCTACCATCTTGTACGGCTGCCATAATCCATAGCAATCATTTATATAAACACACAACTCTGGCATGGTACATCCAGTTCAATTTGTGAAGAATAGATGTTTTTACAGGAATAGAAAAATGCAATAAAGCTATTTATGTAGCTTACTACTGAATCAGTGCATATGAGGAACAGGTATAAAACATAGTATAAATAATTTGACAAAACAATCCCAAATTGTCCACCAATTAGTTTTCAACCGTATCACACTGTTGTTTGTTGTCTTGGAGGTGGATCTGTTGGGATGCAGGCTAAGTGGCTGTTATGATTTAATTCATAGCACCGCCAGGAGTTGTCCACACTGCTCTGGTGTACTTCATGTGCTCATAAAGAGCGTATTATGTGGTTGGAAAAATCGCAAGTTGCGTTAATGCTTTAAAGACATTAGCGGCATTAAAACGAATTTGCGTTAGCGCCTTATTCATGTTCTATGATTGTTGATGTTGTATGAAGCAGAGCCGGATAGTTGTCGGACCCTGGTCAGAGCTGGCCGATGCTACCCTGCGATTGGCCAGTCTGCGTTAGAGGGGCGGGACTTAGGGAAGAGGTCAATTGATATGATAAACCGTTTTGTGTGTAGTAAAGAAATTTAAATAACTGTTATCAAAGGGCCAATTCAGGAAATTGTTATACATACCCCCAAAATGAATTATATTTTTTGTAACTAACTTGCAAAACAGACGGTCACAGACACCCAATTACTACTGGAAGAAGATTTAACATTTAACGCCGTAACTCAGTGAGTTGAAGGGTGCTCTTAAGATAGAAAGATGCAAGCTTTATAGTTTTCTTGGATTGCTAAGAGCAGTGGGTCATCCAAGACCACGAGAGGCTAAGTTTAACTTGGCGTGCAGGCAGTGAAACTTGTCAGAGATTTAGACCATCTGTAATATACCATGTAAACTCCTTACAGAAAAATAATGTCGACAAGCGATTAAAAGGGAAATTCCACACACAAGACTTTGCCAATTCTAAACAAAACGACAAGCTGCTGTTTGACAGTTCATTTTTCTTATTTCCATGGTCGGCCCCAGATAAGCCCCACATGACAGTAATACTAATGTACAAGTTAATGACACAGAGCTTTACATAATTAAATTGAAAAGGACAAATGATGTTCTGTTGTCAACACTATTCTCTGAGCTCTTTTAAAAGTTATTTGGTACACAAATGCAATTAGCAAACCAAGAGAGAATGTATGTTATTAGAAAACTAATAAAAACACGAGGGTGTCGGTGTGTAAAAAGGCATATCGTTCTCAATGTTGTGCATAATGTCTTTGCAAGCCTGAACTCTTTTTGTTTATGAGAGATTGCAGCTGCACTTTCTTTTTGCTCTTCATAAATGCAGTTCTCTTAACTTTGTACTGGACAAACTTTAAGCAGCAGTGGGTAGAAATGGAGCAAATATGATTTAAAAACAGTTATTTTTATAAAACGGTCACTATATCCTGACAGTAGTGCATGAGACAGGTAATCTGAAAAATATCATGTGAAAAAAAATCATGTGCCTCTGTGTCCTCCGGTGTCCTCCGGTGTCCTCTGGTGCCCCTAATGGCATCTGCAAGACAGACCGGAGGAAAACAACCAGTCAGAGCTGATCTGGAGCCTGCCGTCTCTGAGCAGCTGTCAATCACTCGCGAACTCCGATCAAACGGTCAAACTAGGCAGCGCTAATCAAATATGAATCAATATTCTGTTACTGTAATGTCTATTTCTCTCCTCAAATGTTTTCAGAAACATCTTGTAGTGTACTGTTTAGCTGTAAAATGAGAAAGTTTGTGACCCGGCAGCCATGTTGAGATCAGTTGAGGAAATACAAAGCACCGCCCACCAGCAGGAGCAAACTTTGTCATTAGCCTAGAAAATTTTCTTTCTAAATTAGGGCTGTCAAAGTTAACGTGGTGATAACGCGTTAACGCAAAATTGTTTTAACGTCACTAATTTTCTTTAACGCATTAACGCAATCGATCTTTCGGAGGTTGTAAATAAATAACGCTAAATAACGCTCCAAACTTGCACGAAAAGTTTGGTGAGGAAAAACTGTCGTGGCCATTTGTAAAGGGGTCCCTTGACCTCTGACCTCAAGATATGTTTATGAAAATGGGTTCTATGGGTACCCACGAGTCTCCCCTTTACAGACATGCCCACTTTGTGATAATCACATGCAGTTTGGGGCAAGTCATAGTCAAGTCAGCACACTGACACACTGACAGCTGTTGTTGCCTGTTGGGCTTGAGTTTGCCATGTTATGATTTGAGCACATTTCTTTACGCTAAATGCAGTACCTGTGAGGGTTTCTGGACAATATTTGTCATTGTTTTGTGTTGTAAATTGATTTCCAATAATAAATATATACATACATTTGCATAAAGCAGCATATTTACCCACTCCCATGTTGATGAGTATGTATATGACTATTAAATACTTCCTTTAAGGTACATTTTGAACAGATAAAAAATGTGTGATTTACCACGATTAAATATTTGAATCAATTGACAGCCCTATTCTAAATGCACGATGCTACCAAAGTTGTGTTAAATAATCGTGATCTCAATATTGACCACGATTATGTGTTTTTGCCATAATCGAGCAGCCCTGGTAAGAGCTCTGCTGTCACAATAAAGAATGACTGGTACCACACTGATATGATGATGTGCTCCGCTCGTGAAGACGAGTGTCAAAAGTGATGGAGGATGCCATCAAGGACGTCAGGGTGAGTCTGATGGCTGTCCCATATGAACCTTGAATAAAACAAAAAAGCATTTCATCACATTGAGGAGCTTGAGGGGCTGTAGCCATAATTTAAAAACTAATGTGTGCACTCATAATAAAGTGGGAAGTCAAGAAATGGGAGATTTCCAAAGGGAGCGACTGATATTTAATGAGCTGTGCCGTTTCCAGATCTCTCTTAAGTGAAGTGCCCACTCACCACATGAAAAGTGAGCCAGATTCGCAGCAAGTCAATGGACCCAATTATATCCATTTACTTTTATTGTTTAATCTATGCAGGCAACCAAACAAGTTTTAAAAAATGAAAACATCTCCATGTCCACAACACAACAAGACGCGCTCGACCGAACGCTGTGTTGGCTCGCCACAGACGGAAGTGCTTAGTAGAACAAATGAGGATAAAACACATAGTCAGAGGAAATCATTAGTGGGCAATGAACTGCTGCTTGTTTTTCCATTAAGTCTTTCGATTTCTAAACCCATTTTTGCCAGAGATTGTGCGTGTGAAAGATTGACAAAGAAACAATTTTGTATTTGTGATGTTTCTGATGCTATCCATCCGTCTGACAGTCATCACGCTGCATCCCGAAGCAATTAACACCTGAGGGTGATTACTTTCGTCCTCGCATTAGTTAACTCCTCGCACACAAACACACACACACACACACACACACACACACAAACACACACACACTTACACAATGGACATTAAAATGTGCCAGCATGCCATTTGGGAGCAGAGCTGCTATCTTCTCTCTGTTTTAATTACCGTCATTACAGGAAATAGTGCAGACAAGCGTTTGTGTTGTTTTCTCCCACTTTGCTTCTTTCAGCCAGACTCACAGAGCATTCAGGGGAGCCGTTCCCAGGCTCGGGCGCCTCGCTTAAATCATCACTCATATTCAGCTCTGTTGAGCATTGCCTTGACAGCAAGAGGGCCACAGATCTGCAGCATTACCTTATCACAGTCAGACTATATCTGCTCTAAAAATTAAGGCTTGTCAGTAAGAAAAATATGTCGAACATTTTACATTTTGTTATTTCCCAGGATGTCGTGTACGTGAGCGTACTTTCAAAAAGATTAAATGTGGCATTCAAAGCAGTGGAGCTGCTTTTACATTCGCCTGCCTGTCACATTTTAAAGCTGGTCAGTTAAGGTCCATGTACATTTGTTTTCAATACCAGATGGCTGATCTTTAAAAGTTATCTTATTAACAGTTAAGACTGGCAATGAGGTATGCTTTTAAGATTGTCATTTTCATTTTTAGTTGATGGTAAAGAGGCCGACAGGAGACAGGAGGAGAGAGAAGGGTGTGACATGCAACAAACAAACCAAACATTGGGGTTATATGGTAGATAGGCGCTACTGTAACCATTGGGCTATTTGGGTGGCGTTGAGATATCTGTAGAAAAAATGGGATCCAGCTCGATGAAATCTGTCTAAAATAATATGTATAGAAATATGTTAATAATTCACACAAGTATCTGTCATATGCTCAGCGTTTCCGCCAGTGTACTGCAAGCCCGGTGGCACGCTGGGCCTAAGTTCACTCTCAGATAATTCTAGTGGATTAATACTAACTACTTTTATGCTTCTATACTAATTTCATACTAATACTTTTATTTGAATCATTTTCCTGTGCAAACAGTCACACTTAAAGAATATCAGAATAAGCCTTTCAAAATCCACTACGTTTGTAGGAGCGTCTGTTATAGAGCATAAACTCCTGCACGTAATCAAATTGTCAGAAATAATAATGAGGACTCGCTGTCCTCAGTAGTAGATATGGCACTGATCAACAGTCTTTTTCATGTTATTGTTTTTTTATGTGCTGTGGAACTCATGAAACGATGATATATGAACATATTAAATATATAAAAATGACAGTTGTTCCGCTGCAACTCAGCTGTGTGATTTATGAGCCTCGCTTCACACTGCTGTGTACTTCGGGAACAAAGCAGATTTTGAGGTTTTGGAGCACTCGGTGATAAAAAAAAACCTTTAAAAAAAATATCAAACACATTTTCAGCATCAGCATCATGGACGTTCCCTTCAATCCCCTCCTGGGTAATGCGGCCTCCAGCTCTGTTAATCTCTTGATGAGATCAAATGATGATTTTATTGTGTATTTAAAGGTTTTGTGCAAAACTGGTTTCCATTTGCTTCACATTCGGTTTCCTAAGCCATTTGTTGTGTGCTCGGGGTGCCACCAAATGAATAGAGCAAATTGCAGTCAGTGTTTCATTATTTCTTATCTTTTATGAATGCTGATGGTGGCAGACAAAGAGACCGTTAAATGATTATGTTGCAATAGCGACTTTGGGCTTGTTTTCCAGAAAAATCACATACAAATCGTCGCGGGTTGCGTTTTTTTGGGCTTATTTCTAAAGTGTAGTTGCTTTTTTCACACACGCACACGCACACACACACACACACACACACACCCACACACACACCCACACACACACACACACACACACACACACACACACACACACACACACACACACACACACACACACACACACACACACACACACACACACACACACACACAGAGACAGACAGATGACTGACAGTCACTCACTGCTGCCACTCAGAGTGTTGTTATCGTTGTGAGACAAATCTTCACGGGGTGGATGGAGTTTAGCTAACAATGCAGGTACTAAGTGGGCGAGTGAGAGTGGACTTAAAGATTGGATTCGCCCTCAAGTGGAGGACGATTCGAAGGCAGTTTTCCGTTTTTGTAAGTGTGATATACGAGCACATCATGCCGATCTGGTGAAATGCAAAAATTAAATTAAATGTTCAAATTCTTTAAGTTTAGTTAACAAAAATGTTAAGTTACAAGCTAAAAATGAAATACAAAAATTCAATAAAATTTTCAACTTTTCTAATTTTAGTTAACAAGAGAAATGTAAAGTTACAAGCTAAAAATGTATGCAAAAATGCAATGAAATCCAATGCAATCGAAAATAAATTCATACATATATATGAAGTGATCAAGTGGCCGTCTCTCTCTCTCTCATATTGTGGTAGGTAGGTACGTAAGGTCGCTTATTTTGGGCTTTTTTTGGGGGGGGGGAGAGAGTTGCTTCTTTTGGGCTTGTTTCTATAGACCTGGTTGCTTGATCTCTCTTTTTAAAGAACTGTAATAATTTTCATTAATAAGTAGTAAACAAGTTAGAATCTATTGTGAAATGCTAATTGAAGTATAACAGACATTCAATAATCAAATACAACCCTTCAACATGAGCACATGTGCAATGAATAAACATTAATAATAGTTTGTGAAGCATTTTGTATTGTGTGGTAATCGAGAGATTTTTCAAACGTAAAGATCAGCACTAATAATCACAGATAATGATAATTATCAACAGGCACATCATATAATTTACAAATCAATTGGCCATTCATCAGAATTTGGCACGTTTTGTCTTCCAGCAACTCTCTACTTAACTTTTCTTTTGCATTTACGGTATTTATGATGCTCATTCGCCCCATTTCCCTGCACGGTGTTATATGGTCTAGTAATGTTGCACCATTTTTCACTACGATAAGAGGAGGTAAAATGAAAAAAAGCATCACCTCTTTTTCTCATTTTCTCAAGCCTTCTGGTACCGCATGTGTCAATAACACAATAGCTGAGGTGAAAAGAGGTATTTTGCACAATCTTTTATTCATAAGAACGCGTCGTGAGCTGAAAATCGACTCTGAAGTCCCAAATGTTCCGAGCAGAAACACACCATGTAACCACGAGTGTTTATAGTCCCTATTGATGAAGGAGTCACAGACAAGAAGTACTGCAGCCTCTCGGCACAAACACTGCTCTTTTGAAAACCACAGACTTCTGCCAGAACAAACAAGCGATACAATAGAAGCTCGTACAATATCATTCCTCATTCACAGTCGCTCCCCCTCTGCTCTTATTGGCAGCCGTGTTTATTATGAGAGAGGAGGTGAAAAAAACATAGCTGAGTGTAGTTTTGACAGATGTAAGAAATCGTGAGCAGGAGTTGTCTATATCTCCAGGGAATTTGTGCTTGTAAGACAAATGAAGTTGTTGTTGAGGGAACAGCCAGCAATGTGTCCAAATCGCTTTTCTTCTAACAACTTCTGAACATCTAAAGCCATAAACAGAGAGAGTGTGGCGTAAACCTGGATGCTACACATGACGGGGATACATCATTTAGATTTGTACTGTGCAGTGATACTCTCTCTAGTTTAAATCATATGTTTTCTGTTAAAAAATATCTCGGTTTCCTGTCTCAAACAAGAAACTCAGCTGTTGTTTTTTTTTAAATAGTTGCTAGTGTATCTTAAGTGGAAGCATTTTTCTTTACCTAATTGAAATGCCACAGGCGTCTGTTAGAAACTCAGGCCATCCCTCCAGACCCAGGGCCAAGTGAGCTACACAGTTGCAGCTACAGTGTCTCCAAGGAGATTGCAGTGTGATTTCTAAAGAAGTGCCTCCATGTTTTTACCCTGTCTACAGGGTGAAGCACAATGCAGCGGATACGTGAGGTCAATTACGTAACTTGGGAGTAATGTCGCTGATTGGTCATTCATGTCTGGGGCTGATACACTTTACTAGGAAGCAGAAACTGAGAGAGGGGGAGAGAGAGACCCACCATGCACAGATGGTTTGTTAGAAAGTCTCGTCAAAGCAGCCTTAAATCTTGGCTCAAAAACAAGTTATCACTAAATATAATTTAGCACTATTTAAAGTCTACAGAGATACAGAGATGTCTGCAACATTTTTTTTTCAATAGTTGCATGCTATTTTTATTGTAAACAACAGGAATGTAACCATATAAAGTAATTTTCTAAAAATATCTTTTATTATATGACAGTCAATCCAATCTGTCACAATTTTATTTTATTCCCAAACTTCATTGCTGTGATGTTGGGTCACTGCAGCTAGAGAAACAAACACTGACGGTCAGACAGTTTGCCCTGGGGAGATTTTGACCATAGCGCTACGGAGCAACGCTTTAATCAGTGAGTTCGTGCTTTGTCTATTCTCAAGAATGAGACACATTTCAGCCGATGGTCTCACACTATTCCACTGATCTATGGGTGGCGGTGAGACAAGAAACACAGCGATGCGGAAACTAAACATGAATCTAAACAATGTAGCTTTCAACATTTTCAAAAATTAGTTTTGCAAGGTAGGAAGGAAATGCAATCAACACATTAGGGCTCAAGGATTTAAACAGTGAGTTCTGGTGAGAAACGCTGATCCACACTTAAAAACAAAAAGATGAATTGACTAGGGCTGTCAAAGTTAACGTGGTAATAACATGTTAACGCAAATTAATTTTAACGCCACTAATTTATTTAACGCGATCGATCTTTCGGAGGTTGTAGCGGGTTTTAAAGCTAGAGTGAAGAGCATAGGAAACTAGAAAACCTAACGAATCTATTGGTACCAACCATGTCATACTAGCTTGTCGGGAAGGAGGTTAAATAACGCTCCAAACATTTTGGCGAGGAAAAACTGTCATGGCCATTTTGAAAGGGGTCATTTGACCTCTGACCTCAAAATATGTGAATGAAAATGGGTTCTATGGGTACCCACGAGTCTCCCCTTTACAGACATGCCCACTTTGTGATAATCACATGCAGTTTGGGGCAAGTCATAGTCAAGTCAGCACACTGACACACTGACAGCTGTTGTTGCCTGTTGGGCTTCAGTTTGCCATGTTATGATTGTTATATTTTTTATGTTAAATGCAGTACCTGTGAGGGTTTCTGGACAATATCTGTCATTGTTTTGTGTTAATTGATTTCCAATAATAAATATATACATATGTTTGCATAAGGCAAGCATATTTGCCCACTCCCGTGTTGATAAGACTATTAAATACTTTACAAATCTCCCTTTAAGATACATTTTGAAAAGATAAAAAATGTGCGATTAATCTGCGATTAATCTGCCGTTTCAAAGGTCAGATAAATGTTAAAATGATTAGCCATACGGCCCATTGTAAGTGTCCGTATGACCCTGCCAAGCTACACCGCGGTACGTGTTATTGCACACTGTTTTATGATGCAGTTAATCATTTTAATGGACATTATTGATGTGTTCATTTCTGAAGGGGCTTATATAACTGCATTAACTGGGGGTTGTTTAAACTGTTTTTCTTGCCCTAACATACTCCACATTGTAACGCTGTGTGCCCACAATTTTCCCAAAATGAATTTGTGAGTAAAACGTTATTGGAAACAATTGATAAATTAAACTGAAACACTTTAAAGAAATAAAATAAATGTCTTAAAATCTATACTAAACATCTCTGCTCTTTGATGTGTGGAATGCCACCTTTGACCTCTCAGGTGAGTTTTTTTTTCCTCTGACTCGGTGCCCTCTCCTCCAGCTCCCCATTGTGTCCGTCCATGCAGACGGTGTGTTTCCTTCCCGTCTTTGTTTAATTTCCCGATCTGAATCCAATAAACAGTACCGTAGACGAGACAACTTGAGGAAGACGAATTGTGTGTGTGAAAATTCCTGAAATGCCTCGAGTAGGTAAATTGGCCCGAGTACAGATTCCGTCTCTGACTCGGACGCAGCAGGAACACCAGCTGTGATGTGAGAATTGACGTAACATTAAACAGTGGCAATATTTGAGAGGCATTTTAAATCACTGTGAGATGTCATATCCTAATATTTACTCTAAGAACCCCCACAAAAACATCACTTTCTGTTGAAATACCTTTTCGAATGAGCCTGGATTTAACCTTTGACAAGACATGGCAGTAAATTGTGTCCTGTAGTTATTTTTAAAGCCTCCCACCGTAGTGTGTTGGACTTGTTACTTGTTGGCTCTGCTGATTTATGTTTCAGGCAGGTATTTTCAGTAGCCTTCTATCCGTGTGTCTGACTTGAAAAAAGAGTTGTAATAAATCAGCATGCCCTTTTGTCTTTAATGATGACTCAATCAAGAGGTGACTGAAAGGACCAGACGCCCACTGGTCTGGTCTGGATTATTGAGAACTGGCTGGACATCAGCAGCAAGAGAAGCTATCTTTCTCAGTCATGCATCCATTGATTGGTCTGTTGTTTTCTGTCTCTGTTTTAGCCAAAAGGACAGAACTGGACTGGACAAGTCAGGAATTTACAGTTTATACCTTTGACAGAAAAGGGCACATTGTTCATGCCTGGACACAATGATGTGTGATCATATTACGACTCCTGAGGGACTGCTACCACTTGCAAGGCGAGGGTCACTTTGCTGATTCAAATTGTTTCAGTCAGTTCAGCTCAAAGATTGACCATGTAGTTTGCTCACTTTTTTTCTTGAGTTACGAGAGCACATCACCGCTCAAATGCACAATGAGTTGTATGTTCAGTATATCGCTGGTTCAAACTCTCAGATCAGTACAAAATTAGGCTTATAGGAGTAACCGAGCTGACGTCACATAGTTGCTGGTTGGCAAAACACAGGCAGCGCCAACGACAGTACCATAAAAACTCGCCCTGATCGGCCTTGAATCCCCATACAAGACCTGCAGACCGCCACATATCATTATGACTTATTAGTATGAGATTAGTTTATTATTATCACCTGTTATGAAATTGGTAGATCAGACATAACTGTGATTTGACTTGGGGGGGGGGGGCCAGGGTCTGTTTTGGTTGACACTCCTGTCAGAGTTACGTGAGACACTTTTTTTCCTTTGCGAGTCCTTCACTAGCATAATATAAAACTGGAGACTTTTTAAAGGGACCCATAAGGTGTGGTTATCAAAATCTGATAACTAAAAGTTATGTTTGTATTAGGGCTGTCAAAGTTAAAGCGATAATAGCGCGTTAACGCAAATTCGTTTTAATGGCACTAATTTCTTTAAAGCATGAAGGCGATTGATCTTTCGGAGATTGACGCAGGCTCAGTTTTAAAGCTGGACACCATGAAAGCATCTACATTTTAACAGGACAAGGTCACACACATATTCAGTATGCACTGCTATACATTTTTCTATGCATACTTGCCGACCCTCCCGATTTTCCCGGGAGACTCCCATTTTTCATTGCCTTCTCCCGGTTTCCTCCCGCGGTCACAATTCTCTCGTATGTCTCCCAATTTATGACACATTTTTCACACTGTTTTTAACTTTTCGTTATCTCAACCTGTTTCTGGCACTGTACAGTGTACTGTATATTAGCCACACTGTAACCAACCGGACGACAATAGAGCTACACCAAGTGTCGTTTCCCGGTGGAAGAGCTGCTGGCGACCAGAGTAGCCGGCTCTGCTCACGACACAGCGTGCAGCGCCCAAAGTCGGGCTTCGCTCGACGCAGCGAAAAGCCGTCGTGGCGCAAGCCACTGGAAATAATTGGTTTCAGAGCTCAGTGGTGCCGGTGTCGCGTTTTGTCTGAAAGGACCTTCAGTGAGTGAGAGAAGGAGAAAGAAATGGAGAGAGCTGACTGAAAGAAATACTCAAGCAGGGGCAAAAAATGAATGAATGATGAATCAATAAAAACTGATGAATATTAGTTTATGCCAGAGATTCACACAAAATCACGCCAGAGGGGCGAATTATTCAGTTTTCTTTACTGAGAATTAAAAGTAAAATCAAAAGTAGGCCTATTTAAGAAAAACTGCTATTGCAGTGTACTTACTTATTATCAAAGTCTCTGAAACTCCAATTTTTGCTGTGTGAGTTGTGTGAGTTGTACCACGGGGCACCTGCATAGTGACGAGGGATGAAATGATCTTTTTAACCTCTGCATCACTGTCTATATTTCCATGTGGTGATGTTTGTTAAATAGACTTCAAAATATGCACCATATGCATTACAACAGCAAGTAGGAATGTGTGTGTGTGTGTGTGTGAACAATTGCGCACAGATAGAACACAAATTTTCTCATGAACCTTGACTCTCGCTGTGTTTAGCGCCGAGGACTCGTGGTCTTGGGTTGATTCACAGTATTGTGGTCAGTCTCTGTCTGCTAGGACGCATCGACAGGAAAAAACACTGATAGAAACCACGGGGGGTTTAGCCAACAATACTTAAACTTCTAACCTGCACTTGATTAACTTCTTTGGCCCTTATTGTATGAGTTTTTATCCCTGTTTTGAGTTTACAGTTGTGGGTGGACTTAAAACCTATAAAATCCATAAAACTAGAATTTGTAGATTCAGCTATCCCAAACCTGTAAAAACTACAAATTCCAACCATTTTAGATCACTACCACTAGGGGACTATGTGCTCCAGGATAATCTTTCCCATACTGGTCCCCTGCTCATGTCCTCGCTTGGTTTTCTCAGCATCTCTCTGTCCAGTGTTAGTAGCAGGGGTGGCCGGGCCATGTGAGAAATGAAAAGAGGACTTTGTTTCCCAGCGGAGAGAAAGAGCTGGAGCCTCGGGTCAGGAGAACTTCTTCTCTTCTGTACATCCCTAATCATCTGTCCTTTAAGGGCATGTTTATGTTTGCACATTTTTCCCCTTCGATTGTGCCGAAGGAGACTGAACTCATGAGAATGCTAAGTATCTTCATATCCTGCAGTGGCTCTCTTCTCCTCGCGCTGTGTAGGCACGGAGGCACAGTCTCAGCATCCTACCTTTCTCATGCCCATTTTTTTGGCCACAGTCTGCTACAAAGTACACAACACGGATGACTAGAAGCACCGCCAAGTGGGAAGTCATTGATCCAGAAAAGATTGTTTGTGGGAAAACAGAGTTTGCGGCCGTATCTCCCATAACGATGCTGCAATGAGTAACAGAGACGGGATTCATGGCAGCGTCCCAACACACTGTGGGTGGGAGGAGAAAGAGAAGAAAATGAGCACTGGGAACGTTCGCTGTAAAATTACATTGATTAACTCTACGTCCTTTAAAAGGAGACCGTGTGAACGCTATTTCTTCTCTTGAAAATCCTACTGGTACTGGTGAGTGTCAGGTGTATTTCTATCTGGGACAGATCTCCACATCCTGTCCTGTGCCAACTTGCTTCTTTCACTTCCATCCCGTTTCCTCTCCTCACTCAACCCTTTCTAATCCTCTTTCACACATTCAGACTGAAATTCTCGCCTTAATCTGTGTCGCACTTTGTTTTCCTCGCCCTCGCCCAGCTTTGTGTTTCCAGGAGTGCTTGGAGGCGTTTCCGCTCCCAAATCTCCCCATGAGCTCTGGTCTCCCTAGTGGGATATTAATAGGAGAGATGAGGGGGGGGGAGCATCGAGACACGCTCCCAGGAGGGATGAGGGTGGGAAGTAAGAAGTGGGGAAAGGGCCGGGGATCCACAGTCGCCGGGAGTAGCAGCCATAAATCCATCATGCATGAACTGTACACACACAGACACACAGATTATGTTCTTGTAGAGGAAATAAGAAATAAATGGACGGAGAGAAAGAGATTGACTGAGAATAGACAAAGAAACCTACTCTATATTCCATCTAAATGAGTCTCATTCATGGTTGAGAAAAGTGACAAAACCAAGTATATTATAATATTCCCATATGCTTACTCTTTTCATTCACACAGATAAAGTGAAACCATGTAAAACCCATTAACTTGGGGTGATTTCATGGATTTATCAAGAGATTTTGTAGGGTTCAAAGGTGGATTTATACTTAACTTAAGGTGTTCCACCTGAGATAGGTTAGGTTTTGAGTTATAGTTTAACGTTGGATTTCACCAAATGACGGCATCACAACACTAGACAGATATGTTGAATGAATAGCTGCGACGATTAATTGATTAGTTGTCAACTATTGAATTAATCGCCAGCTATATTGATAATCGATTAATCGGTTTGAGTAATTTTTTAAGAAAAGAAAGTCTGAATTCTTTGATTCCAGCTTCTTAAATGTGAATATTTTCTGGTCTCTCTACTCCTCTATGACAGTAAACTGAATATCTTGGAGTTGTGGACAAAACAAGACATTTGAGGACGTCATCTTGGAATTTAGGAAACACTGATCGTCATTTTTTACCTTTTCTTCATTCATTTTATAGACCAAACAACTGATCAATTAATCAAGAAAATAATCGACAGATTAATTGACAATGAAAATAATTGTTAGTTGCAGCCCTAGTTGAATATGATTAGGCTGTATCATGCTTTTGATTACATTTCACTCACATTGTGATACAAGCGACGGTGGGAATGTTTGTCTTTTCTCTTTGCTGAATATGTCACTATTCTGTGTAGTTGTCGCACTTTCGTTTTATTCATGACTGGGGATCATGGTGGTGAGCAGAAGGCTGGCAGTGAAGATGGTTTTGATAGATGTGACTTTCTGACAAGGAGAAGACTACTGACACGTCTTCAGCTTGCTTCGTGTTATCTTCACACTCGGCGATCTCTGAAACTTGTAGGACCAATCGCAGTTCTTGTTGTCTCCACATGGTATCTCTGTAGCCGCCGTAGCCCTGACATGTAGTTACATTTTGGAGGAGGTGCACTTCAGCTATGGCCAGCAAGTCCTCCAAATTAAACAACGAAATATGCTGTTTGTCCATGCCCTCTGGAACGCCACATAGAAGCGATTTCTGATCTGACACTGCTATCGGCAGGGTAGACATCATTGGTCTGTTCCTTCAAAAACTGTTACTGTTGAAAAGTGAATATGTTTAAAGGTCCAGTGTGTTAGATCTCAGTTCTCAGACACGCTTGTGAAATGACCGTGGTACCGCCAGCCACCGTCTGAATTTTGTTGCTCCTAAAGTAGTGTTATTATGGTAGAGGTGGCTTCTGAGCGTGGCGAATGGCGTTACCACGGTTTTTCTACTCGACGGCTCACGTTACCGCAATTTTGGAAAGGGAGGAGTGAGCGGAGGGGTACTCGGTTGGTTGCAATCTGCAACCACACCACTAGATGCCACCAAATCTTACACACTGTACCTTTTAATGATGTGACAATGCTATGGGTGAGGTTTGGTTAGGTTTAGGCACAAAAAACAATTTGGTTAAAGTAGGTAGAATTGGAGCTATAATGCAATGCACGCAAATATGATATAAAAAGTTATTTTTTTAAAACTGTCACTATATCCTGACAGTTGTGCATGAGACAGGTAATCTGAAAAAAATCAGTGTCTTCTGGTGTAAAATGATTACTTCGTTAAGGTGAGAGGACGATCGTGGTCATGCTTTAAAAGAAACACTGACTGTTGGTTAGATACAGGAAATGAATAGCGGTCTCCGGTGTTAGTCTGAAGTTTTGTTGACCCATCCACCCCGGCTTCCTCCCTACACAAACTTTGTTGCTCTGTACCTGACTTCCTCCTTTGCTCCCATCGTAATTACTACGGCCACTAGAGGGCTTTGTCACATAAAACATTTTGGGTCACTTGTGCGCTTCGTGCGTAGGACCAAAACTACGCTGTAGCCCCTTAACGCACAGCTATAGAAACACCTTAAGATGAGAGGTGAATTATTCAAAAGGGCCTCAGCTCAATATCACTAAGATGACCACAATATTTAGTGAGGTAATATTTACTCTTTGGGGCCTTTTTTTTCTTATCTGATAGCGTTGACAAGTGGAGGCGAAAACAAGCTGTCATCTGAGGTGAGCAGAGGGCAGATAAAAACTGTCATACCAAAATATTTGTTCAACACGGCGGCCACGAGTTCTTCATCAGGGCATCGAGTGTTGAGTGAATGAATAAATACATTTCACGCTGACTTTTGCAGCACCTCAATATAATTTTGTAGTGCAACCTTTTGTCAAAACATTTAACTTTTCTCATATACAATATGTTCCTTTCCATTAGTAATGCTAATGTTGAAATTACCTTCTTATATATGGGCATATACATGTAGAGTAAGTGGAACAGACATCACATAGACACATGCATACCTAAGGAATTACTTCAAACCATGTTTTCCCTTTTTGAAGTTTGTATAAGTTACCTTGATATGCGAGTGAGTGGTAAACACGTGCTTTAGGAGGTATAATGGAATAATAGGGGGCAGTATTGATAAAAGTATCTTCAAGCATGTTGTTGTCCAGCAGATGGTTTGTGTCTCTTGAAGGAGTTGAGGTCGTCTGACGGACGGATGAGCTGTTTGACAGCTCAGCATGTTTTGCAGGTAACAATGGCTCCTCTAGTGTCAGCAATATTGCAAATCGATGTTTTCTCTCGTCCGCTTGCTGTGATGGATCACTTAAGAAAACTTCAAATCGACAAAGAATGAAGCTGTGATGTATGTATCGTATTGCTGTACAATTCTTCACTTATTTTACATTTCAAGGGGTCAAACCCGAGCCCAGTCTCTCTGCGCTGCTTCAGTTCCTCCAGAAATGGAGCTGACCAGGCAGCGGCTACTCAGCCTCCTCCACAATGTCTAAAAATGACAGACTCCGACCTCGTCGTCTCACTTCTCCTTTTCTGTTTGCTCCTGGTTTTATCAGACTTCAGCAAAAGGTCGCCAGCCATAGATTTCTCAGTGATGGCACTTTGAACCAGACCAGTTATTCAGCTCTAAAGGCCATTTTTAAACCTTTATCTGTACAGCAGATTGACAACGGCTCCAATTTGAACCCAAACAGGAAATCAAAGTAAACAAGACTCCTCTTGCAGAGTTTGAGCAAGTAACTAGATGTTTTATGGAGGGAGCAGTGGTCTTATAGTCCCTGCTGTACTGCAGGCACCTTGGCATTTATTTTCTTGATATTTTAAAGAAAATAAATGCTACCATAGAGAGAAACTTGATGTAATAAGTTGTTTTATGAGTTAAGTAAACTGCTTTCTATTATAACTACTGTTTAATTAAAAAGACAAAGGTACAAAGAAACCCAGTAAATGAACAAGATTCACCGCTTTCTGAGTAATATTTTTTCATCACACTCATGTCTATTGAGAGGTTTCAGTTTCATTATGTTTGTTAGTCTGAGAATGGAGTCACATCTGAGAGAAACGAGAAAGAGAAGTGACAAAACACAGGACATCGCTGTGGGAGGACAGTGATCTATGGAGCACTATGGCAGCTCTGACAGTGTTGACATGTGGAGGTGGAGACGGTGTCTGTCAGAGGTGAGCCGAGGGCAGATAAAGGCTGGCAAAGGCAAAATATTTTTCTTAGGCTGCTGTCCTTTTATACACACACACTGCACTGACTCTTCCTTCCCATTAGTAATGGTCATATAACAATGACCTTTTGAGCATACACACATACATACTGTATATGTATATACGCACAGACACTAACTGGAACCCTCAGTGGTGAATTTTACCTTACATTCAAACCTTGACTTGTTCGTGACTCGACTGCTTGCAGCCGTAGGTGTATTTGCATACCTGTGAACAATTATGTCATACTTGCGAAATACATATTCTATCAAAGTGTGAAAATAGAATAAGACAGGAATGAAAACTGCGGAGGAAGCTGCGCCTTTTCACAGATAGTTATTTCAGATTGTTCCATTAGAAAGAAACTGACCGGTAAAGAGCTTTATTCTACAATATAACAAAAAAAAAAAAGAAACAACAAGGTGGTCTACAGTATCGTAAGCATCTAAACTAATAAAATGGATCATTTCAAGTTTATGAGTCACTCTGAGGAATCTCTTAAACCTAATAGGATTTGGCTGAGGGTATTGTTTTCACTCATAAAGGACAGCAAATGGGTAGAGACGGTTGTTTTAAACACTGGATGAAAAGGAAAAACTGGAGCATGTGGTTGGAAGTCAAACGGGGGGGCTTGGTGAGATGAGGTTGAGCCATTTTGTGCAGGACGCTATAAACATCAGCTCTCACCTGTAACAAGAAAATATTCTGTTTATAAGCACAACATGCAATCCCACACTCAGTGTGGAAAGTTTTAAAGAAGCCAGAGGAAGATGACACACACACTTAAACAGGAAATATTGTGGTTGAGTAAGTGTTATATACTGACATAAGCAGTTCTCAAGAAGTCCACTTCTCTTGTCTGTTTATAGCTTGTGTGGTCTGTGAGCTAAATTGATTACTGTGTGTCAGTCTTTGCTTTTGAATTCTTTTTCACTGCTCACAGCCGTGTTGTAGTCAAGACCACCTAAACCGAGACCTACTGTGCGTTCCAATACCCATACTGCCATACTATTTAAAAGCTTTAGTATGTCCCAATACATCGTATGTCAAAAAATACCAGGATGTTCTACATCTGGTCACATTTTGCAGTATACAGTACAAGTCAGCATGCTTTTCTGGCTATTCTGAACCCCAATCCTCTGCGCTGCAGATATATTAGCATGGGGGTTAAAGTTCAAGGAGCAATATATGATGAACTAGTATGTCACAACTGTATTCATACTGCATGCAACAGTATGTACTTTGTAAGGGCAGCTGCAGTATGTACTAAAAGTAAAAAGAAAATTATGATATTTGGAACATTGCCTAAGTCGTGACCAAGACCAGAGTGTATCAGTGTGGAGTGGATCAGAGTGGATTTTATGTGGGAATTTTCCTTTGTTTTCTTTGAGCAATCACAGTAATGATGTTAACAAATAAATCCGACAATAAACAGGCAATTAAGTCTTGAAATATAATCCAGAGTCCTGTTTGTCTGAGACCGAGACAAGACGAAAGTAAAAATGCGGTCGATTCCGAGACGAGACCGAGACCTTCAAAAAGTGGTCTTGAGACCAGTCTCGAGTACTACTACACTGGCTCACAGTTTTTGGATTGAAGTCCTCAATTTTCCACAGGGGTCATTAAAGTTTCATCTCCAGCAGTAATAGCAGCAACTGGTGTAAGATTGTTGTCGTAATTTGGCTGTGATGAGTTGTTTTCGAGACACTTGTCTCTGTTGGCCCTGGAGGAGACATTTTTTGAAGCCCTAGGCCTGTCCCTTTTAGATTTATTACAATGACTCAGTGCAGCAGTTTCATCAAGCTGACAATGATAAACTCAGATGTGGTTTATAACAGCAGATCCGATGTGAGCTCATCACAAGAATTCAAGTTCAGATGTAGACATGACTGGTATTGATTTCCTTCCTGATTTTCATAAAAGGGAAGTTGAAACTTCAGTGCGCTCCGTCCTGGAGTCTGTATGTGGGGAGAAAATCATCTTCGCCTTACTTCAGGACATTGTTATACGGAGCCTACACAGATGCGTGGTCTTTGTTATTTTTACCTCTCAATCCTGACCCAAGGTGAGTCGATATTCTGCGCTTTTTTGGTTTTCTTATATTTGTAGTGGGTCTGTGGGGGTACGAGTGGTGATGTGTGTGTGTGGATGCTTCCGGGGGCTTCACATTTATTAATTACAATTGCAATCTGTATTGTAAACACTGTTCGATCATTTGCCGTCTTCCACAGTGTCTTCCAGCACCCTCGAGGTCGTTGGCCTCTTTGGGCACAATGTCACTTTGCCCTGTAGGTACGACGCCCGAACTCACGGCGTCCTGAGTTTCTGTTGGGGACAAGGGACGGTGCCCGTGTCCAAATGCACCAACACCATCTTGTCCTCAGAGGACGGGGCTGTGCTTTTCAGGGAGTCCCCCAGGTACCAGCTGCTGGGCAGGGTGACAGACGGAGACGTGTCGCTGACCATCCTGGACGCTCAGCAGAGCGATGCCGGCGTGTACGGCTGCAGGCTCGAGATCCCAGGGTGGTTCAATGACGAGAAGGTCAACACACAGCTGGTCATGGAGGAAGGTAATGATAATGAAAATCATCCAGGTTGATCATAAACTCTATTATCCAGGCTTAAGGCATTTTGCTTTTTTGCCAGCTCCTGTGGAACAACCCGTTACCCAGGACTGGACATTTACTACTGCTGGGAGACCAGGTGAGCAGTGAATAAATGAATAATGTTAAAGTGGTGATGTTCATCAAAATTGTCTGTTTTTGCAAATCTAAATGTCTTTAAGCAGCTGTTTTCTTGGCAATATTTTGTCTTCAGGGATAAAACATAATGTAGTTCATTGTATTTAATTTCATGCATAAACTTTATTTTATATATCATAGTAATTGACGGTTTCAACTCCTTACAGAAATTTTGACATCTGTTACTAAAAATGTGGAAGTTGGTCACCAAATGTTGGAGATAACTGGAATTGCAACAACTGCGGTATCGTACAGTTTTTTTTTTTTTTTTTTTTTTTTTCAAAAGTGAGGAAATTAGGGCTGTCAATTAAAATATTTAATCGTGTATAATTGCATGATTGTCCATAGTCAATCACATTTTTTTATCTGTTCAAAATGTACCTTAAAGGGAGATTTGTCAAGTTTTCAATACACTTATCAACATGGGAGTGGGCAAATATGCTTGTTTTATGCAAAGATATGTATATATTTATTATTGGAAATCATTTAACAACACAAAACAATGACAAATATTGTCCAGAAACCCTCACAGGTACTGCATTTAGTATAAAAACAATGCTCAAATCATAACATGGAAAACTCATGTGTCAGTGTGCTGACTTGACTATGAATTGCCCCAAACTGCATGTGATTATCATAAAGTGGGCATGTGTGTAAAGGGGAGACTCGTGGGTACCCATTGAACCCATTTTCATTCACATATCTAAAGGTCAGAAGTCAAGGGACCCCTTCGAATATGGCCATGATTTCCTCGCCAAAATTTTGTGTAACTTTGGAGCATTATTTAACCTCCTTGACGACAAGCTAGTATGACACGGTTGGTACCAATTGACTTTCTTAGGTTTTTTTAGTTTCATATGATACAAGTATCTTCTCTTTAGCGTTAACACTGAGCCCGCTACAATCTTAAAATCACAAATTGCGTTAAATCGTTAAAGAAATTAGTGGCGTTAAAACAAATTTATGTTAATGCTTTTATATCCACAGTACAACATATATACAAATAATTATACTTTTTACTTTTTTGAGGACTCCTGTAGTGTTTTTGTGTCTGAGGTGTTTTAGTGAAAAATATGAAGAACTGAAGGAAAGTGTACACCTAATCTAAGGAGGTGTTGGTCTGCACCAACAGCTGCACACACATAACTGTAGTGCAATCTTTTTTTTGTTTCAGCACATCTGGCTTTCTTCAGGCACATGTTGTCTAAAGAATGATTTGGCAAAAGGCTGGAAGTGAAAAATAAAGTACTAAGATCAGGGGTGGGAATCACCAGAGGCCCCACGATACGATCACGATACTTAAGTCACTATACGATCTTCCTGCGATTTTGCGATATGCTGATTATTGCAATAGGATATTTTGCGATTTATTACCTTTTTTTCAACTGCAAATTATGCAGTTTGTCAACATCTGTTTTATCTAACAAGATACAGTTTTCACTCTGGTCCTCTCAAGAGTTTTCATTCACATATCTTGAGGTCAGAGGTTAAGGGACCCCTTTAAAAATGATCAGCCCAGTTTAGTGTTCTTCCTGACAAGCTGACATTACATGGTACCAATCGATTCTTAGGTTTTCTAGTTTCATTTGATACCAGTATTTTTACTCTAGCTTTAAGACTGAGCCCGCTACAACCTCTGAAAGACAGAATAGCGACTATTAAGAGGTTAATAGTTTATATAATAAAGGATCGATATTGAAGTCCGTATATTGATACAATATTGCCACGCAAAATATCGTGATACTATGCTGTACTGACATTTCCCCCCACTCCTAACAAAAATATATTACAGTTTTGACTATACAATATATTATTTTCAATATACTGTATATTTATGGCACATATTTCAAACTATGTGCCAATTATAATCGACCCAGTTTCTCACGATAAGGTTGATTTTCATTGCAGGAAAAATTCAAAGCCCTCCAGGAAGTGGGGAACATCGGCAGGGTGGCAGCTATTTCCTTCTTCACCATAATCATAATCCTCGTCTTTGTTTTCCGTAAGTGTGGAATGAATTATAGTTTGTGACTCATGTGCCAATCAGATGAATTTTGCACATTAAAAGTGGGCATCTATTGAGCCGTTGAAGTCACTTAGTGGGTCGCCCTTTTTATAGACTGAGAATATAATTTTCACGTTTGCATTTCTTCAAACCAGGGAGAAGATTTCTGCCGAAGAGGAAGCTTGAACATCTCAACACCTCGACTGCTGAGAACATTTATGAAGTATTATGAAGCATTATGAAGTGTCCCGTAGTGATGGTCAACATTATGAGGACAGAGGAACCGCTTGTTAATGTGTCTGCTTGTCATGTGCTGCTGACTCTATCCACCTCCTCAGCTTTAAAGGGAAACCCTTTGAACCCATTTAAAGCACCTTACAGCATCGCACTGTTCTCAGATTGCTCTGAAAAAGGCAAATGTGTGTCATATATATGATGCAAGAATATCCTGCAGATTAATTAATTTGCTCTTTTGTTTTTCATGGCAAAATAGATCTCACAGCCCTTAAACGCTTGTGGATGGTTTATACTTGTGGACACAATGCCACCTATTGGACTTAATGCATTATTATCAACATATTAGAGCAGATTCCACCATGACTACACTGTACACTCAATGTGAATCTATCAAATGTCTACGTGTTTTGAAGAAAGTCTGATCTAATATCTGAATTGTATTTTGAAAACCAGCCTGGTAAAGAGTAAAATAAATGGTAAAATTAAAAAACAACAAAAAAAAATAAAAAACAGTATGTGTTTTGTTTTATGAAACTATTAATTCCACAATACACACTGCTCAATCTTAACTCTCAGGTCAACATAAATTACATTTTGACCACATTTATGTCCATTTTGTGATGAGATTGGTCGATGGCTCAATTTCACAGTAAAACACTTTATTAAAATCCTCTGAAAGAAATATTGTCTTTTATGCTCTACCTAGAACCTAGCCACTGAAACACTAATCTTGTTCCTGTGTTGGGCGGGCTGTTTTTCTATGAATTCGAGTGGCAAAGTAAGCAAAATGAAAGTGCGACTGTGTTCATAGTAACTTTATGTTCCATGACTGATGTGAGAAGATCAATGCGTCAACTTTGTATGTTTTCTTTAAATAGTTGCTGCTGTATGCAACTCTTTCTCCTTTACAAGCATCTATGTTATTGTGACTTTCCTATGGCGCACATGTAAAAAATAGAGTTCATATTTCCCTGTATGAAATAAATGTAATTATCTCTACCTCAATATAAACCTCCTGGGATCTGGTGCGTAACTGCAAATACTGCAGTTAATGAAAAGGAGAATCTAAATACTCACTTATTTTTATTTTGATATTGTAGTTGTGGGAGTGATCAAAGAGGAAGTTCTGTGCTGGGTTACTGAACATCCAGCACACCCAAATGTTTACTCAGCAGTCTAAGACGCATAGAAAAATCCAGACTTTCAACTTCCATCAGGAAATCTGAGTAGAGACATTGCTTCTGTGACCTCATATTTTACATAAATGAGTACATGAGGAGAATTTAATTGACTTGATTTAGCTACCAAAGTAATCTTAAATGGCTACTGATTTTATTTAATATCTCTTACCAAATTATTTATTGGCAAACACTTTATGCCTTTTTTCAGGTTGTATGTCTGAACTATGCCGGGGCCTGTGCAGATGAAGTGATCAAGTCAGACAGGACGTCTGTGACCAGCAGATTGACAAAGCGCTAGGTGACCTTGATGAAGATGACGTGTTTCTGATCATCAGGCGGGTTGAGGAGGGAGACTCAAGGATGTACAGCTGTAGATTCAATGATCACACACGAGCTGTTGTGCCAGGTGAGAGGCATCATTCAAAATTCAGCCACAATGCTGATGGTTAGAGTGGCTTGTTGGATATATTTTTGTATTTTATAGCATTGTTTTTCATCATTTCTTTCTTTTTAGCACCTCCTAACCCCTTGATTGTGGAAATGAGAGTGGAGGAAGAGATCATCACTGTTTGCTGGAGTCCTGTGTTTGGTGGCGGCAGGCCAGTCACATCCTACATGATTTATCTCGAGCACCAACTGGGTAAGCAACTAAAACAATCCCAAGAATCTGCACAGAGTTTGGACAGCTAACTGTGTTCTTTGTACTGAGAGAAAATGCAAACCTTCGCGTTTTTGCCTTTAACAGTGTTGGCAGGAGTAAAGCCAGCAGTGTTCTTACAGTTACAACAAATGAAATCGGTAGTTTCAGGCAACTTATACAATATTTATCTATGGAGAATAGTTTAATTTTTTTGACTCCTTCAAATTTATTTTCCATGGTCGTCCCCTGGATTTGCAACTTGGGGTCACTTGGAGGGTAAAGTCACGATTTTGAAATGTAAGCTGCAGACACATTCAAAGTTTTCTTTTAATATTGGAAGAAATATTACAGGTGTTGCGTTGTTTTTCTTTGACCAGCCTCAAAGGGCTGAGCTGAGAAACAGGGTCCTGCAGAGTTACAGCATTAGCTACAGAGAGTGTGACTCTGCAGGAGGACAGTTTAAAAGGTGGCAGGACCAAAACCCTAGGACCACAGGTGAACTAGAGAGAGCGTCATCCTGAGCAACCTGAAGCCTTCCGCCATCTACAGCGTGCACATAAAGGCCAGAACAAATGCAGGAGTAGGAGCGGCCTCAACACATCTTTGCCCCACTCTGGATGAGAGTAGCTTAGGAGGAGAACATACCATCAAAAAAATGAATTCAATGAAATTAATGAATTGGACTGGAAAATGTATTTTATTCTGTTTCAAGTTGACACAACTCCAACAGCGGAAACTATTACGTCTACTTCCACTGCTGCCACTTCAAGTACGTTCATGACTGAAACTGTTTAACATGTTTAATGTGTTTTTAAGCGGTAGAAAAGTAAAATCTACTAAATGATTCCTGCGAAAGTTTTCTTGATGAATTAATTTTCAGATAGTAACGAGGTTGGAACACTTTTCTCCTTTCTCACCAGTTCAAACTACTTCAAATGTTGAGACTGTTGGGAGCACTTCAGCTGCTGCCACAGTCTGAGGACAAAGCACCACCAGTGTCACTTACTTTATACACTTTTATAGGTACTTCATGTGTTTCATGTGGAAATTTTAGCCTCACATGAACTGGTGAAAATTCACCCTCCCAGAGAGAATTTATAATGATACTGAAATATGGAAATCACAGCATTAAGACTTGAATATAATCAGGTGACATTGTTAACAGTTACTCCCATACTTTTTGTTGAAATATTACATGAACGGTGGGTTTTGATATATTAATATTGTAATTGAAATGCTGGTAAGATCACATTAATTCTGTTTGTCTTTAAACAACGTTATCACTATGGTCTGTCTCTCTACAGAAGAGACTTGTTTGAATTCAAACATTCAAACAATTATCTTTTTGCTTATCCGCGATGCTACATTTGGCAAATAGTTTCCTTCTCGCATCCAGTGAGACAGCCCGAAACATAAATGAACCAAGCTTTTAAAATCTATTTCTTTTCTGCAGATCTAAATGCCTCGCATCAATTGTTTTATTGGCAGTTTTTTCATATGAAGTGATAAAACACAGCATGTTCCATTTCATTTTAATGTTTTCTTTTCAACAGACTCTATTTCGAAGCAACAGGTTGTATCAATTTCTTACAGATATGTTGAAGACATGTGAACACGTTGACGACATTTAAAATTGTAGAAGAAGGTGACCCAGAATTATTCAGCACTGGAGTTGTCACTATGCAATCATAGTACAACATTGATACAGATATTTTTACTTATTTGAAAATCGGGTGGTAACATACTCCGTTGACCATAACTGAAACCTCTGTGTTGTGTTCCTAAAGCCTATTTTAGTATATAAAAAATAACAGTTCATATTGTGTGTAGGTATATGCACCTGTGAGATTGAGTTAAGGCTGGAGGAAAGATAGAGTATAAGGTTATAGTACAGTTTTCTTAATGTATTTTGACATACCGTATATTTTTGGCACATACATTTCCTTCTTCAGTAACATTTTTCCTGAAAAGAGCAAGAGAACACCGAGCTTTCTCTTCTTACTTAAGTGAAATTTTTTTTTCCAAATTTTGAAATAAGTGATTAATGTTATTGTGCACTTACTTTATATGGGAGTGGGTTATGGCTGGAAGTGAGAAATCAATATTGCAGTTTTCAACATACAATATTTATTTGAATATACTGCATATTTATGCATATATAAGACTATGTGCCAATTATAATTGACCCAGTCCCTCAAGATAAGCTTAATTTTCATTGCAGGAAAAAACATTCAAAGCCTGGGAGAGGGGAACATTGTCAGGGTGGCAGCTATTTTCTTCTTCATCATAATCATAATCCTCATCTTTATTTTCCATAGTGGATTATAGTTTGTGACTCATGCGCCATTCAGATTAATTTTGCACATTAGAAGTGAGTGGGCCTTCCTTCTTTCGTCTATTTTAGGAATGCAGTTCATGCTGGATGATTTTGCAGAGTATAATTCACATCCAGTGCCAACATTCAGTACCAGTACAGGAAGTACAGCTCCCTTTATGTAGTGGGAGTGGACGGGTGGAGGTCAACCTGTAATTTCATCTCATCAGCAATAATTTTATTTATTTATTTATTTTTTTACTACTTTTACCATAATCACAACTTTAACCAAGTGTTTTATTCACCTAACCTTAACCATAGGCTAATGATTTGCCATAACTACAACCATACACTGTACTTAACTACACTAGTTACTGTGTGCAGATATTGTAGAAATAAACAGTTTGCATTGAACACTAAAAACTTTGTCTATGAATGTAATCCAGTTTTGTAGAATTGTGTACTTTTAAAGCGCGGTAGGCAGTCTATTTTTGGCGTCATTGGGCAGATTTTTAGATTTTAGATTTTTTAAAGCCTGAAAACAGAGCCATGAGGAGGTGCAGAAGTCTAGTTTTCTCTCAGAGCACTTGAATTACAATATGCTGAAAGGTTATTATGGAGTTCTTGCCCAATGACGCCAACAATAAACTGCCTTCCCCAGCTTTAACGTATTGTCTGGTGATATGGCTGCTCCTTAAGACTGTATCACGGAATATTTCAGGGATTCATCTCAACATGCTGAAAACAGTTATGAGTGAGGAACTCCTGAGTGAAGACATGTCTGTCATGTCGTTTGTTGACTTTATTTATGTTCTCAGCCTTAGAGGGAAACCTTTTGAACTCTCCTTTTAATTAATATGAAAAAAGCAGCAGCAGCAGCTTACAGGATCTCACTATTCTCAGAAAGGGCAAATATGTGTCACGTCAGGCTCAGAAGATGCAAAAATATCCTGCAGATTAATTAATTCCTTGTGTCTTGTTTTTCTTTCTGTTATTCAACGGCAGATTTAATCTGGCAGCATTAAAAAGCTTGTGGATGGTTTATACTTGTGGACACAATGCCACCTACTGGATTTGACACATTATTATCAAAATACTGGAGGAGAAACACTCAACACTTTGTTTATTTTTTTCAATTCATTATTTCACTCCCAAACAAACAAGAACGTTTGAGTTTGTTTTCAAGGATTCACTGTGAAACCAGTTATGCAGAGTTTAACTCCATGATCTCACATTTCAACAAAAGAAAGTTGCTCTTTCTCTGTTTCTGTTCCAGTTCTGTTTTTTTTTTGCATTTACATTTTTATCTTATTTAAAGAAACAGTGGGCTCTATTAACAGAAATGGAATATAATATTCATAACTATGTTCTCATTAGTGTCTAATCACCTGAAACTAATCGTGTTTTCGTAAGCTTAGAATGAACCCTTCATATCTACATAGGGAGCGGGTCCTCTTCATGGGGTCCGCCATGTTGCTCCGCCATGTTTCTACAGTAGCCCAGAACGGACAAACCAAACACTGGTTCTAGAGAGAGTTTTTCATGTTTTTATGTTACCTGAAGGCCACCGTAGTTCTTCGACACGCTTTTGAAACTGCGGTAACGTGAGCTGCAGAGTGCAAAACCGTGGTACGGCCAGCCGCCGTCTTGCTCCTAAAGTAGCGTTATTATGGTACGGATGACTTCTGAGCGAGGCGAACGCCGTTACCGCAGTCTTGGAAAGGGAGGAGTGAGCGGAGGGGTACTCAGTTGGTTGCAATCTGCAACCACACCACTAGATGCCGCCAAATCCTACACATTATACATTTAAAAGTCACTATAAATACTGATTTTGTTCCTTCTATGAATTCGTGTAGCGATGTAAGCAAAATCCAAGAAATGAAGGGGAAGGCATCTTTTTCTGAGTCAGTTACGGAAATGCTCTTCATGTGGCTGTGACGGTGTTTACAGGAATTTCATGACTAATGTGAGAAATCATCTGAATTTTGGCAAGTCTGCATGTTTTTTTATTGTTTCCGTTGTACAGTAAGTAACTTTCTCCTTTATTTCCGTCAACTTTTGTTTGTGTGCCCGGGTGCGTAAGTAGAATAGAGTCGGTCATCTCATTCTGTAAATACAAAAGTTAACCCGCTTTCAGCCTAAGAATTAATTACAATAATAAAAAAACAATCTACAGATCTAGCATTTATAAATAGCTTAGTAGTTAGTTGTACCAGCCACATGTTTGTGGAGTGATCAGAAGAGGAAGTTCTGTGCTGAGTTACTAAACATCCACCAGACCCAAGTGTTTACTCAGCAGTCTAAGACACATATAGAAGTCCATGGTCCTTGAGTAAACCAGACTTTCTATTTTCATCAGTGTTATATTTCGGGACGTATTTGGAAATGAAGATTGAATTTATATATCTACAACCATTTTGTGTTTGTGCTCATATGCCGACAGTAAACGTTAGCATTGAAGATAGCTTCAGAGAGTTTAGAGTTATTGTGAATATTTTCTATTTTCCAGTGTGTGTGCTCAGTTAAAAAAAGCAGCACATTTTACTGCCGAATTTCTGTGAATGCAAAGCTAAATGTCCTTCTGTGCCTATCACTACAAGGACTGAGAGTCCACAAACAACAGGAGTGAAGACTGTGTGTATTGATAACCTTGATTCTGTCTCTGTCTAATCATCAAAACGCAACAGCGTGCAACTTCTAGGATAAGGAACCAAAACCACCGAAAAGGAAACGGCTCTTTTCTACATTCCTCTTCTGCCAGCAGAAGTTGTTTGTGTGAGCATATCAAGGTCAGCATCATGTGACTTGGAAGGGTTTCAAAGCTGAAACCACACTGCGGTTTGGTTTCAGTGTCTCTTAGCAGGTGGACTAAACTCTTGGATTGACTCCGAGACGAGAGTAAGATGATTTCCTTTGGCAGGAGACGCCTCAGTCTGTGTTGCAATCTCCTCTTTTGTGTACTCCTAGGTAAGACAGTCATGAGAGGATGATTTGCATTTTTATTCAATGATGATTCAAAGCTTTTATTTAATTATACCTTATCAAGTATTCCTTGTTGCCAACGGGACTTTCTACCTTTTCAGGTTGTGTGTCTGCAGAAAGCATCATAGCCACAGTGGGAGAAGATGTGACTTTGATATGCAACTATGACGCCAAGTACCACGGCAAGCTTTCTGCGTGCTGGGGTCGAGGAGCCATCCCCAACAGTGGCTGTGCCAATGAGGTGATCAAGTCAGACGGGACGTCAGTGATCAACAGGCTGTCGGAGCGTTACCTGCTCAGGGGGGACATTGGTGAGGGTGACGTGTCGCTGACCATCAGGCAGGTTGAGGAGGGCGACTCCGGGACGTACGGCTGCCGCATAGAAATACCGGGATGGTTCAATGACCAAAAACACCAGCTGACTCTGACGGTTGTGGCAGGTGAGACCCACGGGGAGAAATTATAATATCTGAGGGAGAGACTAAATATTTACTAGTATTTGTGACAAAATGAGTTACTGGAATTCCTCGGTGACTCCCTGCTTATTGGAAAAATGTCTCCCACAACTTCCCAGAGACCGAGGCGCCGTCTGAAAATTCTTACATTTGAGAACTAGCACATGCTTGATAAATGACTGAAACGATAAATCCGTTGCAAAATTATCTGTTTTTATCTGTTGATTGATTCATCAACTAATTGTTTTAGTACTACTAGGCATGTAACTTAGTTTTATTTCTTTTTAGTACGCCCTAACCCCCTGAAGGTGGAGACAAGAGAAGTGAAGGAAAGAACCGTCACCGTTCGCTGGACTCCTGTGTTTGATGGCGGCCGGCCCATTACAGCCTACAGGATCGATCTCAAAAACAAACAGGGTAAGCACAAGAAAACTATTCCAATAATCCTAACAGAATTTGGACATTTTGGCAGCTAATTACATCTTTTGAAATATACTTTGGAGAATGCAGTATGGACCTTATCTATGCTTGCTTGTTGCACAGCATCCTGGGATACCGCAGTGAGTACCGAAGTGTCAAATCCTGAACTCACTCAGCTGACTTTGGTGGATTTGCGTCCGGCCAAGTCCTACAACCTCCGCATGTTCGCCATCAACAGTGTGGGCATGAGCGAGGCAAGCAACGTTCTGACAGTCACAACGAAAGAAGCAGGTAGTGTCGGCCATTGTTTATTGTTTTAGAAATAATTATGCAGAACTAAAATATAAAAAAAATGATGGATGGCCTTTTTGAAATGTATTTTCCCTGCAGCACCAGAGGGTCCTCCCCTGGATATGCAGCTGGAGGCTCTCACTCCTCATAGCATCAAAGTCACTTGGAAGGTAAAGTCACTCTACTTGGCACCCTTTTTACCCAGGCTTTGTGTCTGGACATAGTTTATCCTACATGATATACCTAAAAAGAAAAAGTGTTAAATCTTTTCTCTTGACCAGCCTCCGAGGCTCGATCAGAGAAACGGGGTTCTTCGGAGTTACAGCGTTAGCTACAGAGAGTACGACCCCACAGGCAGACAGTTCAGAAGGTGGCAGCACCTGAGTGTGACGGCAACACGGGACGTAGAGAGCGTCGTCCTGAGCAGCCTGAAGCCTTCCGCCAAATACGGCGTGATCATACAGGCCAAAACAAACGCAGGGATAGGACCTGCCTCGTCTGCACCTCTCTGCTCCACTCTGGATGAGGGTAAGATGAGAGGATACCAAAATATGACTTAAAAACATTGATTTAATTATTATTGATGGCAGTTTAATATCAAGTTATTTACAGAGATTGGATTTTATTCTGTTTCAAGTTCACACGACCTCAACAGCGTCAACTATCAAGTCTGCTACTGCTGCCACAATTTGGATACAAAACACTACGAGTTTCACTTCAGGTATGTGCTATTATTGGGTTGATGAAACACATTCCTGATTCATTTATTAACATCTTGAAAACTATATAAATAAACAAACTGATTATGAACAGAAAATATTTTTTTCTTTTCTGTCCCAAGTTCACTCGACGTCAACAACTGAGACCGTTACTGCTGCCACAGTTTGGGGAGATAGCACCACAAGTATCACATCAGGTACTTCACATGTTTCATATGGAGTTTTTCCACTTACACTGAATTAATATTGCTGTTTCTTACTTTTATTTCGGACATCCAAACAAACTTCATTTGGTCTTCCACAGTCTCTGTTAATCACGAAATGTGCCCAAATCCATGTTAGATCACATGTGCTGTCACAGTGTCCCATTTGGAGTAGATCTATTATTCTGTACATGATGTGATCATCACAATCTATTTCTGCAGAAGAAACATGTTCAAATTCACAAACTTAAACTGAGCTGTATAAAACAAATATTTGTTTTTCTTTGCTAAATATCTCCTAGTGCCCCCGGATCCCCCAGTGGTTGAGTTAAAGGAGGTCAAAGACAATACCATCTCCCTTTTATGGACTCCTGGGTTTGAAGGTGACAGCCCCATCACTGGCTATTACCTGGAGTCTAAAGCAGTTAACGGTATGAGACATTTTAAATGGCGTAATAATTAAATCATTGCCACTTCACTGTAATTCAACTGCAGAAGCTAAATTCACATTGTTAATCCCTCTGGCGTTCGGTGATATAATGTAAAATCTTTCGTCTTCTCCACAGCTTCGTGGGATTACAGAAAGACAGTTGTTGACTTCAGCCCCAACCAGACGCAGGCCACAATAATAGAGCTTAATCCCTCCACGTACAACATCCGCATGTTTGCCGAGAACAGTCGGGGCACCAGTAAAGCCAGCAACGTCCTCACCTTCACCACTGCAGAAGCAGGTGTTGTGTTTCTTGATTTTCACTGTCTCTGTTGTGTTTTACGGTGGTTCATCAGGCAGAACAGGGCCGGTGTTGTCATTGCTTAACTCTTCAGTGTTACTATGATGTTGTGGTTCATTAGTTCAAGTGGTGGCCCTTACTCACACTCAGCAAGGCAGCCCAAAAATATAAATTAACTTTATTATGACACAGTCACATGTCCTCAGAGAACAGGAAACACACCTTATGTGACCCAATATCCTCCCACATTGGTTCTATTGGTAGATGTTTTTGCAGTTTTCTGAAAAACAACACTTTCAAAACTTCCTCTTAGCTACTTTCCTTTGTGGGTGTCTGACAGGTCATCAGAGGGATGGTCATCTTACCACCGTATCTACTGATACTCACGCTGCTGTAAGTATGTAAACAAGAATTTCCATACTGCTGGGTAGTTTAATCCATAATAATTAATAATATTAATAATCTGAGTAACTGGTAACTAAGTCAAACAAATTTAATAAAAAGTAGGCTACAATCTGAAATGTAGTGGAGTAGAAGTATAAAGCAGCATAAAATGGAAATACTCAAGTAAAGTACAAGTACCTCAAAATTGTACAGTACATGAATAAATGTACTTAGTTACTTTCCACCACTGCTCGTTATCCCCATGTAGGCAGCTGTTTTTAGCCAAAAAAAGCTCTGATACACCAATTGTGTATCAACTTGCTTTTTGTTCAACAAAAGGCAGGTTAGCGGCTAGCTGCTGAACATAGTTGAGTATGAAGGTAAAATCAATCGAGCTGTTTTATTCCAGGTGTATGAAGAGACCAAAACGGACCTAAAAGGAGAGTGAATATTAAACTTACATTCATAAGTGGCCAGAAACGTGACTCCACACTTGCTTAGGCTTAGGCAACAAAACCACTATATTTAGGTTTAAGAAAAAACAACATGGTTTGGCTTAAAACTACTACGTTTGTAAAGTGAATATGAAACTTAATGTTGTGACGGGACACCAACAACGGTCTCCTGAATGAAAGCCTTGTTTGGACCCATCCACTTCCCCCCCCCGTCTGCTCGGGGTGTCTTTTCGCTCTTTGTCACCACACTCTCAGCGCACTTTCTCTGAGAGTTTACTGTTGCTGTGGATGGGTTTACCTTGTAGTTAATGAAACGCCTGGTGCATCTCATACCGTTGTTGAGGGATGCCTTGTGTGGTGGTATTGAACGCTGATGGCCGTGACAAAGCCTCGGTATTTGACGCCCCTGGGAATGAGAATGGGCTGGTTTCTCTATATCCGCAGGACAACATTAGCCAGCTGGTGACTTTGAGGCTGTGTATCTGTTAGCTTGTTTTGATGTTCTGCCCCCTGGTGGCAAAAACCTGTTAATGCACCTTTAATGTTCACAAGATAAGATGTATCTCCAGTGAAGGTGAAGTCGAGCTGTTATTGAATCCTCTCTGCTAGGCGAGTGTTGAGGAGAGTCAAAGTGGTGGTCACCTGGCAGCCATCGTGGTGCCAGTGATGCTGTTGGTGTTGGTTGTTGCCATAGTAACCACATGGCAACTTCGACGTGAGTATTCCTAACAGTGTAAAGTTAACAAGTCCGGCAGGTTTTACTTCTTTAATTCAATACTTACGCTCTCTGTTCATATAGGAATAAAACAGAAAAAAGGCAGCCTGAGCATGTGAGTGGTTTGCAGTATACATTTGTCACATTTGCTTAGAGAATCAAGCCACTTAAAAATAACCGTAACTGCCTCTGCTTGATTGAACAATAACTTTTTCTTGTGTGCAGGTGGCTGACCAGCGGAGCGCTACGTGAAAGAGGCTCTGAGCCACTACAAGAGCTGTAAAACTCTGTGTTACCCTACATTTTAGCCTACGACGAGGCTAAAACTCACAAATAAGCATTACATTTTATGAAATTTGAAAAGTACGATTATATATATATTTCTGAAACCAAATCTGCAACAACTTCATCTCTAATAGAGAAGCTCTAATCACACCAGCACAGTGTTGCCGATACTTCCAATAGTTTCATGTTGCTGCACTTTTTGTATTAGTTAATTTGTAATTTTTCGTTGTTTCCTCTCTTTCTAACAAAATGTATCTTTTTACACTTTTATAACAATCAACAGGTCATTAAATTACTTGTTTTATGTGACTTTATGTGTAATTAAATAATACCACATCTTTGCTATTGTCCTTTAGGCTATAGTAATAAACGTCCACAGTGTTTGTTCATCAACATGTACTTTATTTTACTGGGTAAAACATGTTGTGTCATGTAGAAAATTAACAGATTTACTTACCAGCCACCAGCTGTACCGGGTGTTGCTGTTTAAAATATGCCAAATGACATCAACTGGTAAAAGTTTAAACAGTCCAACAGTTCAAACCATAAATACATACATGATGAAAGGTAGTTTATGAACGCACTGTTGAGATAACATTGTCAAAAATAAAAATCTCTCTATCTCATTCTTTTCTTTAAATTATGGCTAAACTTAAACAAATGGCTCCCTTGTACATAATTACAACTATTGAGGACCTGGTTGTTTTTCACCAATCAGTTCTTTCAATTAAACCCAAACGCTTATTAAACTCCACTTTCATTTCATCTCCACACCTCTCACAACCACTGAGCACCAGTATCCAGCTACAACCACAAGAGAGAGCCAGAGTCCCACCACTGAGTTGATCTAACGCTCTCCGGCGTTCTCTCATGTCTCACCTCATCATCGGCAGAGTCGTCCTCAGGGACAGACACCGCAGCCAGCTGGATTTCCATCCATCTGTCCTGTAAATCTCTTAATTGTCCTAATTAAGGAGATGAGGAAGAGGAGGAGATCTGATACCTCTGTGGAGCTTTGAGACAGATGCCTGCAAGGGAGTCTCTTACTAATGGGGGATCACAGGGGGGGATACCTGAGCTTGTGTCTCAGCGGGGACTACATGGCACAATAGTGTATGAATTGATGTACATATGAATGAATGAAAAAGGGGCTTGCACTTCCTTTTCTTCTTGTTTATATCTCATTCTAAAGAAAGTCTACGACTAAGCCAGTGGTTATCAACCTTTAAGACTCACGACCCCCACCCCCCCAATATCACTGGGACATTTAACTAGCAACACCTCGATGCAAACACACTGATCGCTCATAAAGTCATCATATCAAAATCCCCACATATAGCGGTAGATTCACTGTATGTTGGCAAGTGCTTTAATGCTTTTTGGTGTCTGAACATTTGGGCATATGATTACTGTAAGCCCCACTGCTAAGCAAGTGGGCGTTTGTGCTGTGAAATGGTGAAATGAGTATGGCTAAATTAGGGGATGCTTGTGTAGGTGTGGCGCTGGCCATAGTAGTGAAACGGAGCGAGTTACATCGAGGTCTGCTGATTTTGAGTGATTATTGTGTATACGCTGATTAATATATAATTAGGGCTGTCAAAGTGAACGCGATAACGCCTTAAGGCAAATTTGTTTTAATGCCACTAATTTCTTTAACACATTAACGCAACTTGCGAATTTTAAGTTGTAGCGGGCTCAGTTTTAAAGCTGGAGTGGCATCATATGAAACTATAAAAACCTAAGGAATCCATTGGTACCAATCATGTTATATTAGCTTGGCGTGAATGATGTTAAATAACGCTCAATTTTAAAGCTGAAGATACTGGTATGAAAGTAGAAAACCTAAGGAATCCATTGGTACCAAACATGTAGTACTAGCTTGTCACGAAGGAGGTTAAATAACGCTCCAAACTTGCGCTAAATTTTGGCGGGGAAAAACTGTCATGGCCATTTTCAAAGGGGTCCCTTGACCTCTGACCTCAAGATATGTGAATGAAAATGGGTTCTATGGGTACCCACGAGTCTCCCCTTTACAGACATGCCCACTTTATGATAATCACATGCAGTTTGGGGCAAGTCATAGTCAAGTCAGCACACTGACACACTGACAGCTGTTCTTACCTGTTGGGCTTTAGGTTGCCATGTTATGATTTGAGCACATTTCTTTATGCTAAATGCAGTACCTGTGAGGGTTTCTGGACAATATTTGTCATTGTTTTGTGTTATTAATTGATTTCCAATAATAAATATATACATACATTTGCATAAAACAAGCACATTTGCCCACTCCCATGCTGATAAGAGTATTACATACTTGACAAATCTCCCTTTAAGGTACATTTTGAACAGATAAAAAATGTGCGATTAATCAGGATTAAATATTTTAATAGATTGACAGCCCTAAAATAAATGTAAATAATGTTTTCTTTGTGAGGACAGTTTAGTTTAGTTTGAACAGCTAGGCGTTGTTCAATGTGCTCCAGGCACTGTGGATTTTTGATGCGTTTCGTGACTTTTTTTCTCCCAATGACCCGTCAGAAATCCCCCGTCAGAAACTCATCTGCACGCACACTTTGACTCTCACAAATGCACTCAATAAAATCTATTCTGAGGTGAATCACCGGTACAGGCTATGTACTATAAAAAACATTCCCCAGTCTAAAATATTCATTTTTTTTCTCCGCAACCATCTGGCGACCGTCAGAAATTATCTCGTGACCGCCTTGGGGGTCCTGACCCCCAGGTTGAGAACCACCGGCCTAAGCTACTGACAGTTGTTTTTGTTGCTTCTGCATTCACATCCTAAAGTGTCGCACTTCCTGAGAAATGGACTAATTGTCTGCAGTGGTATAAATATGGCTTGATTATTCTGTTGCAGCGGTAAGCCATCACAAAGTCAGAGCTGCTGACACACGAAGCCACAGTGCGCCGTGTTGACCGTGGCCTGTAAACACGACTCCACCACATCCCTCCTCTCTGGACTCTGTCATCCCTGGACACCCCTCACTTCCGCTGTCCCCTGCCCTTCTCCCCTTTTCCTCTGCCTCCTCACTCTGGCTTCCTGTTCTGGTGCTTTCCTCCGTCTCTACACCTCTCCACCTTCTTCTCCCTTCATCTTCCTCTCTGTTCAAGCCCTGCTGATTACACTGCGTAGCACTTAGATAAACAGAGGATAAGAGGCGAGGAAGGCTGTGGGAAGCACTGGTTTTTGTGACTTTGATGGGGTCGCTTTGATTCTGCCACACAGCCAAAAAACAGTTTACCTCCCAGCCACCTCCACCCCCACGTTTCTCGGTTCCCTTCGGACCATACTGCCACCCGTAAACCGCACTAGGCAACAAACCAGTAGTCAATACAACACACAAATGGAAACAGCTGATCTCGCTCAACAATATGTGTCATCGCCCCAACAATTTTGTCACCTCATTCAAGGCATCGTCTTCTTCTGCTGAGACCAAACATCCATTAAGGCAACAACGCGACGTGAGCCAGAGCTGTGTCAGCTGTATCTGGTAAAGGCTTCAGTGTGAGACTGCAGGTGGGAGATTGAGAGAGGAGGAGTTGAGGGGGGTGTATGGTCATAATAATGGCAGTATTAGCAGTGGGGACAGAGTTAGTACTGTAATAAATCATGCACTATGGTTGTGGCCACATCAAGGCACCAGCACTCAGGAAGTGGAGACCCTGAGCGGTACCACACACACACCAAAGGGCTGAGCTCAACAGGAGGGGCTGGTCTCCAGGCCTCGTTGCCCCACAACGGATGCACGGCCCTGGGCCTAAGGAGCTGCCAGATGTTGGCCCTTCTGGAGCGCCTTATGAATTTGAGAAAAGCAGAGCAGATGAGAGTATTGAACGGAGCAGAAATGAAAGGGGCAGTTTGCGAAAGCATGCAGAGTGTGGCCTATTTGCTGATGAAAGACGCACTAATTGAATCGAGTCTTTATGCAACCCCCCCGCAAACTACGGCAGCTCAAAGGGAACTTTTCATCTCGTTACAGCAAGTAGCCATGCTAAAATCTGATCCATAAGTTCTGTGTGAGCTGGGCAATAAATTCAGATATTACAGCGACCGCTAACAAGCTGGTTTAGAAGGATGCAAAAATCACCCAAAAATTCCCTTCGTTCATGATGAGATCTGACGGTGCATTTGTGTGTGTGTTGATGTGATCTGATTAGCCAACCTGAGCCAGATGGAAGGCAGCGCACGTTGAAGGTCAGACATAACAGTTACCATGGAGACATCACCAAGTAGACCAAGTAAACCAAGTACAACGTTATACTGCACTGTCGCTTCCCCCACGAGGGACCTGCATCAGCCTGTGTGTGTGTGTGTGTGTGTGTGTGTGTGTGTGTGTTTGTGCGTGTTGGTGTGTATGCATGGTTGTGCATGTGTGTGTACAGTATAAAAGCATTTCTCTGGCATTTTCAATTATCACTTTGCACTATGCTTTTGAGCATCAGCGAAGGCATTAAGATTCATTTTCAGATTATTTCTTACTGCTCCTCGATCCTATAACCGGACAAATTATTCACAAGTTAAATAATGACTTATAGGATGAGGCAACTTTGAAAAACTTTATAAAATCTGTGGACGAAATACTTTTTAAAGTTGTTTGAAGAAATCCACAGACTTTTGCTTATGCCTAGAACAGATTCAAGGTGGGGTTGGTAAAGATTTTAGAAACATGTTTTGTTATATTAGTTGAAATTCTCTTTACAGCCCGACAGCAATCAATAAAACAAATGCTCTGACAAAAAAAAAAAAATAGAAAAGGGATCCAGTATCTGTGGCTGTAAAAAAACTACCTACCTATTCGGCCCGAATGTAATGATTGGACGGGCTACCTGTCTACCTGTGCTCAGGTCCTCTGTCCGTGCACTCATTGTGTGTCAACAAAGTGTTCCACAAGCTGCTAGCTTGACAGCTAGAGATGTCTGTACAGGCGAATCTGCTCGGCCAGTCTCCCCTCGAAGGAGTCCATGTTGGAATGAAAAGCGCAGTGCGCGCAGTGGGCGCGTAGTTCCAAAAATTCAGAGTTGCACAACCAAGCGGCGCAATAACTTGTGGAGCCTTCGCGCATGATGCGAAAGCCCTGATGATGTAATTTTATGGTGCGTGCACCTCGCATTGGCTTCACTACGGCAGCCATAAACCAAGCTTAATTGTGGGGGGAGGCAAGCAACGGACTGTCAGTGTTGCCAACTTAGCGACTTTCTCTCTAGATTTAGGGACTTTTGGAGCGAGTAGCTGCTAGCTACTTTCATGGGAAAAGAGTTGGCAACACTGAGCTGGGTTATTCGGTTGGATGATTTTTTTAAATCGTGTGTATAGTGTACTCTTGCTAGTTTCTCAAGATCAGCGATCGTGCCTTTACACTAGAGACCATCTTGCGAAGGGATCACACCAGCTGCGACGCCAAATCGAGCCAGGGGTGTAAAGTGTGTGTCGGGGGACAATGGCCCCTTCCCCACTTCCTACCCCCCTACTCCCGGCGCCCTTGCTCGAACCACACTCATCTTCGAACTCGACCTTCATTTTTATCTCAACTACACACGTGTAAAGTTTTGTGACGCTATCGCGGTGAAAAAATCTGTCTGCAAACAGAAATATAAACACCAGGCAAAGTGCTCAAAACCTTCTGTGGTAGTTCCCGCTACAGTCGGTGTCTTCTGGACCACATTTCGCCATGATGACACACAGACTCACAAGGTGAGAACAATACCAGCGTCGCTGTCGCGGCTGGTGAAAATGATTTCATAAATGTAACTGCATGCTTTTATCCTCTGAACTGAAAGCTTTTGTGTGTTAAAACATATTTGACAATGAGTAGATGCATAAGGTTTATATAGTATTTGTCTCTATGATACATGTAATCTGAACACGTTGTGCAGATTCATAATAGCATGTTACTATTGAGCAGATCTCGAGCTAAGTGGCAAATTTCAGCCTTCTCGGAGGTCTAAGTTTCCATAGAAACACAGTAGACTTTATATTGATGTAGCGAGTTTATCAAATGCTGAAAAAAAAAATGTATTTGGCAGCCAGTCATTGAGGACAGAAATAGCTATACTGACATGCTTGTTGCCTCCCTTTGCACACCCATAATCCTTAATGCTCGCAGATATTTCCATAAGCGTTTGAACATCCAAAACCATATCTTGTACGATTCATATCGCACGTCACCTCTCATTCAGGCGGCATTAAGTGTCAGAGCTTTGAACAGAGGCATGGGTCTTAATCTGTTTAAATGTGCTTCCTTCTCTACGCTAACACCACTGACTTTTGCTTTTTTTATACACCTGCCCAGAGGCGAGTTCTAGTAAGGAGAGGCGTCAAATTGGAAGACCTCCATCGTCCTGGCAGCTGAACACAGTGGAAGTCTTGGATCTGTTCAGGGGATTGGACCAGCTGAGCTCTGCCGTGGAAGACAAGTGGCTGGCGCTGTTGAATGGGAGAAAGAGTGTGGAGGGATGGAGGGAGAGGGGGTAAAGTAGAGGAGGAGGGAGGGAGGGAGAGGTAATCACATCAGGGGATTAGTGGCTGTTATTAATGGAGGATAAGGCTCTTTGCTGTCACTCTCTCACTCACACACGCAAACATGCACATATACAACCCTTACATATCTATCCATCCATCCATCCATCCATCCATCCATCCATCCATCCATCCATCCATCCATCTATCTATCTATCTATCCCTCCATCCATCATCCATCCATGTATCCCTTTATGTATCCATCTTTCTATCATCTAACTATCCATCTATTCATCTGTCCATCCCTCTGCCCATCCATCCATCTATGATCCATCCATCCATCCATCTATCCCTCTATCCATCTATCGATTCCTCTATCCCTCTATCATTCACCTATCCATCCCTCTAGCTATCTATCTGTCTGTCTATCCATATATCATCCCTCTATCCATCCCTCTATCTCTATATCTATCCATCTATCTATTCATTTATCCATCCATCTATCTATCCATCCCTCTATCTCCTTCCTTGTCTGTCACATAATTCAATTACCCAGCTGCCTCTCCTCGTCCGACCTCTGGCCTACGGCGATGCATTATGATTTTGGTTTGTAATATTCTCGCTACCTACTTCATGAGGGAGAAAAATGATCTGCTCCCGCGTGTACATCTGTGTGTGTGTGTGTGTGTGTGTGTGTGTGTGTGTGTGTGTGTGTGTGTGTGTGTGCTGGCATGCCACCCCTTGAAAGATGGCCATTCAGTGGTGAACAAACAAGACATTTGTCTAAAGTCTTGCATCACCTCGGGGAAGGCTCTGTGGAAATGTGCTTTGCCAGGTTATCTTTCGCTGTTATTTTCAGTCTCCCTGTGACTCACAGGAGCCAAACTTCATGGCAAGACTTGCGAAAAAAAAAAAAAAAAAAATCTTTTCGACAGCTGTCTGTCATTTGTGCCACATACATTGAAACCTAATTTGACAAACTGTCTAACCTGTTTCTTCACTCCATTGCACATGAGTTAACAATGTACACGCATGGCTATGGTGGTGTGTGTGAGGCAGTTAAAAAAAGATCATAAGAGAATGGTGTGGACGTTTCAGCCTGTATAAAGACACACACACACACACACACATGCACACAGGCAGATGACGGTCACAATGGCCTCTCAGTGAGAAGATGTATGGGCCCGGGCTAAAGAGGCACATTTGCAGGCTCTTTCATCAGTGCGAATTCGCCTCAGCCTCGCGGAGAGAGCCACAAAGATACCAGCGTCCCACCGTGAGCCGCAGACACAGCTGCACCGCAGTTTCATCATCTGAATGGAGTTTCACAGCAGTGGCAAGGAAACCAAAAGTCCCCGAGCCCTATCGCATCACCCGAGGACCCTGGAGGTGCGCCGGCGTGTCAGAGACGCTCGGAGGCGACACAAATAAGTAAATAGACAGAATTCTCCACATGCAGAAAAAACTGGAGGGATGGATGGAGAGCGAGTTTGAGAAGCAGCCAGCGATGAAATATATATTGTGGACTTCTTTGCTTCCCTTTTTTTTTTTTAAAAACCTTGCAGTAGATCAAGCCATAACTTGTTGAATTAAGATGCAGCCTAGTTACTTATATAAATTGGTACTTTGTTGCACTTTTCTCCAAATAAGTAAACAATGCTAAAAGTACAACTGCCTGCGTGTTTTTACATGGCTGTGTTTTTTAAGTTGGTCCCTATGAAGAGAGGGAACCAAAGGCCCTGTGGGGATACACACACATATCCGCAGACACACACACACACGCCAATCTCTCTGTCTGTCAGCTCTGTGCTCATAATCACATCCTATCCCCTCGTGTTCCCGTACACACACACACACACACACACACACACACACACACACAACCCCCCCCCCGCTGCCGCCTCGCTTCACTGTAGAGGGAGAGAAATGAGAGATCCCTCCAAACGCTCTCTAAGATTAAGGCTTTGTGTTTTACATGTGTTATCGTTGCTTCCCTTCGTTATCCCCCTGCTTTTGTCTCAGCCTCCTCCTCTAATTAGAATCTTGTCCCTTTCATTCCTCCGCGCGCCTTTTCTTGCACCTGTGAGAGAGAGAAGAAGAGCAAGAGCAAGGAGAGGGGAAGAAGAAGAGGAGAAGAAGAATGAGGAAGAAGGAACGGGGTAGGGGGAAAGATGAAAAGCGCGCCACACGGAGCGAGTGGCGGAGCGCTGTGGAATGCGGCGTCTGAGGGGAGGATGAAGGCGCTTGTCACGTCTCATCACACACACACACACACACACACACACACACATACACACACACACACACACACACACACACACACACACACACACACACTCACACACTCACACTCTTAGACACACACACACAACCTGGCTATGGTGCAGCAGCAGAGGCGCACACAGTCCCGCTGAGCCGAGCTTTGAAAAGAAGAAAGTGCAAAGGGAATGGAAAAGAAGAGAGAAGAACAAGCAAGAAGAAGCCACCGTGTTGGATGTTTCATTTTGACCCATATTTGTCCTGACGCATAAATCAAACAGGCGCTGAGGAGCCCGGCGCATCTGTCACGACAGGGCGTTGGAGAAAATATCTAAGCAGCATCGACCCGAATGCACACACCGCTGGTGGCATGAACCGCAATTAGGATCGGCAAATAATAAGAACAATAGAATATATACAATGTTAAGGCAAGTGAGCCTAGTGTGTTTTTTTTCTTCTCAGAAATGTGAACTGCTCTAACAAGCATAAAATCATTGCTTTCCATGCTCCATCCCCCACCTCCCCCTCGCTCTTCCCTTCCCTCCAGCCAAGTCCAGGCTGTCTGTCCCCTCGCTGGCCCGCAGTGAGGCCTCCTTGGCTGTTTATGTGCGAGGTGAGGGCAGGCTGGCACTGCGCCTCCGTGTGCGGTCAGGCCGTGTTTACATCTGTCTGGCCCTGGAGCCTGGAACCTGGAGCTGTGCGCCGGTGCACCCTGGACATCACCCAGAAGACTGTAGCAGGACCCGGGGACCCGGCTCAGACTGTGCAGGACTGCCTGATGAATGGCCTACAGTCTCACAGAGCCATGCATGTCCCTTTGCATAACTGACCCCTTTTTCCCCTACATTGCTCTGAAATCTGCTCTACTGCCTCCAACTATCACACTCCTCCCAGACTTCCCAGCATCTTCACATAAGTATAAGTAGCTTTCGCCCGCTTGTTAGGAAAACTACAGACTCTCTTTCTCTGATTGAATGTCTATATGTTAGTACTTAGGATTTGCGTGTCTGAGATATGTTTTAACATGCACTAATCCGCCAGAAGCAGCAAAGAAGGGAGAGAATTGAATAGCGCTGGTTGCGGTACATGACAAACAAGTGTGATCTGCCTTTTGTTTTTGATGGCTGATGAATATGCATGTGGCCCCGGGAGTGACTGAGTTTGGGGTGGGGTGGGGGGGCTCAGAGGAGCATGTTAAACAATGGAATTACATCTCTGACATGCATCCACCGCAAGGCTGGGATTAAACGCACCACAGAGGAAAAAAAAAAAACAGAAGAAGAAGGGATAGAGATGGAGAGTGAAGCGATAAAGAACGGATCCGCTGCTTATCTATTGAAGAAATGGGGGCCTCGGGGAGAAGAGGGGAGGAAGGAGATGAGGAGGGAGGTAGTGGTGGCGAAGAGAGGGGATGGGATGGGGATGGAGGGGGAGCGGGTCGTCAATCCGATGTATTTAATTTCTTTTGCTGTTAGTGAATCATCAAGGGGATGATCCAACAGCGGATCAAAAGAACGAGCAGGGGAACGGGGGAAAAAAAGCAGATTAATGCAACGGAACAAAGGAGCAGTCTCTCCGAGATGATCGCAACTCCTCTTCCTCCATCATCCACTTCCACTCTCCCTCCTTTTTTCTCTGCCCCGCTCTCATCTCTCCATCTTTTTCTGTTTTTCTTCACACACAACTTTCATACGAAGCGATGAACAAGACATTGACGGGAGTTGATCATGCAGTGGCTCGACGCTGGATATTCTGGCCCCTCTTAACAACTCCAAAATGTTCTCGAGTGACAAAATCTGGTAGCATCTGTTTCGTCTTTACTATGTGCTTCATCTGTCACGTATTGTGAGCAGCGTCCCACGGGGGCTGCAGACAGACCGCTTGTTTAGTCTGAGCTGCAACAGCTTCTATGAAAAGCCCACAGATCAGAGCTGCGGATGTCCAGTCGGCGTGTCCGTTTTTATTTTGAATCCCCGACTCTGCTCAGACAGTGTTCATGTTTAAAGTAACCTGGACTGTTATATCCCCAGGACAGCCATAGCATAGTTCCCCTTGAGTGGCGTTGGTTTGAGGCGGTGTCTTGTATTGTTGTTGGCCCTGAACGGCTCCTTCTGTCTTTCTGCCAGGAAGAGGACAGCATTATGGGCCATATCGCACAGGTTTCAGCTCTGACTACAACACTGTGGTGAAAGTATTCAGGATTGGGATCCCAATACTGTGTGTGTGTGTGCAGGAAAGGTGTGTCGGGCTTAAAAGGCGCTCTAAAAGACAAAAGGGCAGCCAAGATGGTATGACCGTGTCCAGTTAAAACAAATATAAGAGGCCTCAGTGGATGCTGTTATAATCCCATTTTACATTTCACTGCCCCGTCCTCCTCCTCCTCCTCTCCCCCTTCCAACACTCTCTCTTTTTCCCTCTCACTTTCTCTCCCTCTCTCTGTCACCTTTTCTGTCACTCTGCCCAAACCGCTGCAACTCCCACACAGTTCACCGTGAAGCCTCCTCATACCTGCCTGTCTTCTCCAGATGGCAGATTGAGACTGGTGCATGTGCGAGCGCTCGTGCGAGTGCGTGTGAGCTGTTAAGCCTGATTTTATTCCCTGCTGGATACACCCTCCCCTGACTTTCCCTCCCCCCTGTTAAACTAGAATGAACTGAAGGCTGAAAAGTCAAGCGATGTCCAGCCAAGCTCACGGATGGTTGACGGTCAATATTGACCCTGGGCTCAATGTCTCTCTGTGGAAACAAGGAATAAACCCCCCTCCTCCCTCCTCTATGTCACCTTGACTCGCTCACACACACAGATAGGACCAAGGTGGCGGCAGAGGCTTGACCCAACCGCTGACCCTGGTCTGGGTATTTTCTCATCCTCCTGCTGGTTAAGAACAGGCTTCGGAGAGGCCGTTCTCAGTTGTGCGAGCCAGCAGTGGGTGATGGATGGGAGTGAGATATTGTCACTGATGCTTAAGTTTGAAGGAGCATCGCTAACTGCTCTTTGCCAAACGACTACTACAACGCTGATCCCCGTGCTCATGTACTGTAAAGCTCAGCTTCAGTTCTGAGAGTTTGCATGTCTGGAAAGTAAAAAAAAAGTATCGTACGTGCGTGCAGTGATGTATCAATGTGCCCGCTGTGTACTTGCTTTTGTGTGTTTGTCAGCACAAACGCCTAACATTGAAGGAGACAGGCTGCCTCCTGACAGTTATTTGCTAGTTTTGGTCTCTCTGTGCTCTGTCTAACTTTCTGTCTCTCTTCCTCTCCCCAAATTACCCCTGGAGGACCGAGCGAGGGTAAACACAACCGCTGAGAAAAAGGCTCACGACACACCGCTTGTTATTGTGAGTAGCTTCCCTCTCTGTCTTTCTCTCTCTCTCTCTCTCTCTCTTCTGTTTATCTGTGGCTCGTATGATTCCCTATTTGTCAGCCATCTGGGTTCTATGGAGACCGCGTGTACGCTTTTTATGCAAAGCCGAGTAAGCATTGTGCAGCGGCAGTTACATCCCAGGGACACGCGAGACAGGCAAGGTTTAAATCCAGAGGAGCGTTTTTGTTACAGCTGGGTCAGCTGCTCTGTCAGTGCATTACAGGGAAAATTACACCATCGCAAGAATGAAAGCGCCGGTCCTCGGAGGGCTCGGGAAGGGGCGACTGCGCGTGTGAGCGTGGGAGTTTTGATATTACACGAAATCATTTCAAGTTCCATCAATTATCCAGCTCATTGGCCGAGGTGAGATGCCACCAGCTTGAGCATCGAGGTTTTAGCCTCGCTGAGGAGAGGGAACTGATACTAAGTGATTTATTCATGACACCTCATCTCCATCTCTTTCACTCCCCTCTGAGTACGAGCTGCCTTTGGGATGAAGAATCCCTGCTTTGCCTGATTATGAGGAACCCAACTGCTCCCAGACAAGTTGATCAGATAGATGGATAGATGGATGGAACATCTGAGGTTGCTACAGCCAAGCATGTGTCAGGCATGCATGATCACACACATGCACCATAATCACAGATGTCCTTGGTTTTCATCAAAGCCCCTAATTTTCCCTGTTCACGTCTTATAACCCCACCCCCATCTCAGTCGCTCACAGCGCACCTGCACTCAATATGAGCCCCCTGCCTTCCCCTCCCCTCCCCGCCCCGCCACATCACTCACACACACACACACACACACACACACACACACACACACACACAGTTTGCTCATGTGCTCCTAAGCGGCCCTCGGCCTCGTCACCGCTCCGTGTCATGCGTCCACCAACAGGCATCACACATGAGCGACCCCTCCTACACACCCACCTCTTACTCTCTTTCATTCAACCTGGAGTTTCATTACAACAGGATATCCTGAACATTTTACATTTCCCTCAGTTGTGCAGCAGATGTGCTCGACTGGCACAAAGCGAAAGAGAGGGAGAGCCGCTGGAAATGCTCTCAGTCGACCAATGAAAAAAATAGCCGTGCTACCAGTTCACATCCATGTGTTTCCTCTTTTCTCTTCATGTTAACTCGCATGCCTGTTCACTTCCGCTCCGCCGCATCCCCAAGGTGACGGCTGGCTCGGGCTACCGTGGCTCATGCCTGAAGGCGAAACGGGCCCGCTGTCCCTTCGTGGCCACGGGCCGTCCCTCCCCATTGATTGTGACCAAACCTCAACGCCATGTTTCTTTGATGAGCTCTGTCCGGATTAGTTAGCGTGAGTTACTCTCCATCTCGATCAAAGTTTTCCCCAAAGCCGAGGAACACAGAGAGGCACTCTGGTGATAACCACTGAACATACCTTTCGGTGTTAACATCTGGTGGAAGCCAAGTTTTTCCTTGACATGCTGTGGAATCTTAGAAATCCCAAATAAATTTAGATCAAATTTGAGAACACGCACGCAAACATGCACGCAATCCCCTTACACTCTACTTAAAATATCATTTGTTTACACCCCCCACCAAAAAGTCCCAATGTGCTGGAATGCACAGCGAAAAGCACTCTGAAGCCCCAGTGTGTTTGCAGCCCTATAAATAAAGGTGGCGGTGGGGAGTGTGGTTGACCATAATTACATAGGCCCTGTTAAAGTCGAGGCGCGCTCTCTGTTTGTCTGTCTGCTGGTCCTCTCACCAGTCATGGCCACTCCCATGCACATACATGCACACACATTCACACAAATGCAGAAAGCCTTTCAGATTGGATGTGGGTCAAAAGTTTTGTGTTTGTACATCTGTCTGGAGTTTTAAAACATTGTGACTGCTGACAGTCTATTACATAATTTAAGTATTTAAACAAACAACATTTTTTCGGCTCCTTTTTTTTTTTCTTCCTTTGCAGATGTACAGCCCAAAAGAACCACTTCTGATTTGAGTGTCATATCTGTGATTGATTAAAGAACATGAAGTTATTGATTTAGCTTGTAATCCGTTGGTTGGAGAAATTGAGTTTTTATATCTTGAGTGGACATGTTGGCCCAGCTGCTCAACGACTGTTGAGTTTCCAAAACCTTGTAATTGAACTACATTCCCCCCCCCCTCCAATACAGAAGCCGCACTCAGTCAGACCTGATTAGAGTGGCAAGACTCTCTGTTTTTAGTCCTTTTTCGCTATGTGTATTTTCATCTCCGCGGCGCGCATGTTCACATGCTAAATCTCCATCTGGCCGCTGTGAAATGAAGTTCACAGCATTGGAGTTGAGATGTAAACACACATTCACACAGTGTTCTCTTTCTCGCTAAGCTGCAGAGACAGACATTTACCAAACTGTGCTGTATGTCGCATATCCGTACCAGCCAAGATTGGTTTAACGGTGTGTGTGTGTGTGTGTGTGTGTGTGTGAGAACGTGCACCTGCGTGTGTGTGAATGCGTGTTAAGTGCACACGGGCGGGAACGTGTTCTTGCACCAGCCAAGATTTTCCTTTCTTACACATGGAGCGGAGCTGCTCTAAGCAGCCAGAATAACGCTGCAATTTCTATACTCTCAGCCGCACGGTACAATTTGTTCCAAAGCACTTGCCTTGCTGTACAAATCACAGCAAGGCAGCCAACTATAGCTAGCTCGGTCTATTACCATCAACAGGCCAACTGCCAGGAGAAGAAACACATCCAACAGTTTTAATACCTTGTTTTCACACAAGCAGTTTTTCACTCCAGCTTATAAAAGCCAAATGACAATAACAATAGCATGTACAAGAAAACCAGCCTTTTTTTTTTTGGTGTAAAGTCTTCTGAAAGCTGGTGTTATTGCAGCAGGCCGATGGTCCCTGTTGTTCCCCCACCCTCTTCGTCCTCTTGTGGTTTTGGCACGGGACGCGTGCGGTCTGGGCAGGGTGAGACTGGATAGATAGAGCATGGTCAGGGTTAGATGTTTTAATGTCGCCTGTCTGCACTGTACAATGTGAACACAATGAGTTTTGCCAGTTTTGCTATTGTGCGAAAAATGCCACACATTCCTAATCACACCTTTTTGCTTCAGGATTCTTGCACGCTGAACGTCTGAGAGTTGGATGGTTTTCCTCCCCGCAGTGGGCAAGGATGGAAATTGCTGAAAAGCGTCAGGTTGGTGTGATTACTTTCCCCTCGTCTCTCTGGTCCATTTATCTCCGAGGTGCTCCGAAGCAGTAATGTATTTTAATGCACCTCTACATGATAAAAGTTGACCGGCTGCTGCTACATGTGCCACGCTTGAGTATTCATCCCCCCACATGTCGAAGTCTTCCTATGCGCCACTGGGCCTCATGGCATTAAACATTCAGGAGAAACAAATGAAAGGCTCCCTTAAAAGCTCTAACCAATAGGCTTTTACAAGCAAACCAGGCTGCATTCGAATAAAAACCAAGACTAAAGTGGTCTAGACGGCAGGAAATCCAACTTTGAAAGAATACAACAACTGATGTTAAATGTTTTCCCCTTTGGTGGTGGTGAATGCATTGTAGTGGACCATATAGCCTATATATACTCATTTGGTTTATTGCTTGCAGAAATTGAATTGGTGCCACAGAGATGCAATATTCAGATCTTAAGGGGGCTGGTGGAGAGTGGCTGGTCAGCCAGAAAGACAGATGAGAGTTTGTGGAGCTTTTGATGAACGGTGATGTATCATCACATACTTTAACTGTCTCCCACGCTCAGGATCAACTCCAGTTATCCCAAACAGGGGACGCTGACAAATTTCACCAGGGAAATGTGGGAAAATATGAAATTCCTCACTGGTTTCGCTTCAGAAATGACATTAGTGTTGGACAACAGTATCCAGAGGTGTCTCTCCATCTGTCTGTCTGTCTGTCTTTTTCCACCTGGTGTCCTCTAGGTGTCACCAGAGACGCTCATGGACCAGATGAGGCTGACTTATCTTGGAGTGTGTGTTCAAAGTGCGTCCACGCGTGCGTGAAAAGTGAAGCTGCAGCTTCTCCTCCTGTGTGCGCTGACAGCCTCAATCCAGTTGCCGTGGTGATATCCTCTCCCAGGTGCATCAGTCACATTCACACAAACACACTCTCCGTCTCTCTCCCCTTCTCTCAGACACACAAAGGGGACACACACCTCTGTCTCTCAGGAGTCGGCTCCACTTCCTCACATGCCTCGACACCCACAGATGGCTGTTTGTGCCCTTCCCTCCAGTAGCTTAGACAACCATCATTAACACCAGTGTCCCTGTGCTGCTAGTGTTAGCTCCTCCGTGTCACTCTCTCTCCCTACGCCGTGGCTACACCGTGCACCCCGCTTTTCCGCAGGTGTCCAACCCATCCCCAACCCCCCCCCCCCACACACACACACACACCGCGCACTCGCTAATGAGAGTGAAAATGAGAACAATGGGGAGAGGAGCGCGGGGCCCGCCAGCTCATCTGGGCTCCGTTGATCTTGTTAATTGCGTCCGTGGACGCGCTCCGCTCCCTTTGAAGTGTGTCTGAAGAGCCCGCTTCAGAGACTGGCAATTACCGCACATCATGTAATTGCTGCAAGACAGGCAGCCATATGAGAGAACTCATGTTACTGTATGTGTGCGTCGAGGTGTGTGAGCAGGCCTCGACAATGTGTGCGCGTGAGAGAGAGAGAGAGAGAGAGGAAGAAAGGAGTGTGATGATGGTGATGCCTTCCAAGGTGTTGTAACAGCATGTCAAGTAATGTCCTGTCAAACCACAACACCTTCAGAATAAAATCTTAACAGCCTTGATGCTACAGACGGCTGCATTTTGTAAAATGCCTATTTACCACTTTGTTAAAAATCAATTTGCGCAGATCAAACGATTCTTTTTTCTCCTTTGGAATTCAATTAATCTGTTTATTCTCGCAAAGTACCATTGCTGTGGTTTCATGAGGAGGCGTCCGTGGCCTGTTTACATCCTCCACTTCTGCATATAAATGTTTCGAGGTCAGTGGAGCTTTGTGATTCTTTGTGGCGGGAGTGTTGCGCCTCTTCAAAGGCCACGTAAAGTCCCTTTTTATTGGTTCCATCCCTCTCCTTTGTAGACTGAAACATGCCAAGTTTGCTGCAGTTTCCTATTGTCACGTCACGGGTTTCCACAAACTATCCATGCAAGGTAGAGGGTAGAGGCCGCATGCTTTCAGCACCGCTAAGATGCTTTTACAAGGCAAGGAAGGAGAGTGCGAGAGGAAGCGGCGTAATAGCAGTGATCAGGATCTCAGCCCTAAGAGCAGATCTACTCTATACAGTAGGGAAGTATACGAGCGCTTAATGGTAAACAGCCTGATTATTAAGATGCTGCTAGGAGTATTGTGCATGAGCGAGCAGCGAACTAGCGGAAGAGAAGTGGGTGAACTGCCTTCCCCTCTTTCACAATCAAATCATGGCCAAATAAAATGCTTTTCTCTGTAATTGCAGACTTTCTGTTTCCTGCATTTGCACTTATTTGGAATTTATAACATTCCTCTGTATTCTAGTCTATCCATCTATCCGTCTATCCGTCTATCTGTCTATCTGTCTGTCTGTCTGTCTATCTATCTATCTATCTATCTATCTATCTATCTATCTATCTATCTATCTATCCATCTATCTATCCATCTATCTATCCATCCATCTGTCCATCTGTCCGTCTATCAGTCTATCCGTCTATCTGTCTGTCTGTCTGTCTATCTATCTATCTATCTATTTATCTATCTATCTATCTATCTATTCGTCCCTTTCAACCACTGATTCAATACTCTTTGCAGTAATGTATTTCAGAAGAAAAAGAGCCCACTGTTCTGTACAAAAGACCCAGCTGATAGACACTGCCAACCTGCTCCGAGCAGCGAAGCCTCTCACTCGCCCCCCTTTGCCATAAATCAGATAAGGTAACAGTAGCACGCCGCTGTGCTTTATGAGAGATACAGATACAGCGAGGCAACCCCGTGCTCCCACTCCCACGTCTGAATACAATTGGAAGTGGTACAGATGAAATGCACCACTCGGGGCTAACTACAGCTGTAAGATAAATACTGTGCCACATACTGCTGTGGTGGCAGACAGGGATTTGTCTCTGTGTGATAGAGACCACGAGTGTGCACGCCATCAAACGCACACACGCACACCAGCATGTCTCTGTGTGTGTGGACAGTCATATATAGGCATATGATGGAGGTTGTAACTGACTGAGGAACCTGGTCGTTCCTGCTGTAACATATTTACAAATATTGTTTTCCTCCTTTGCAGCAATAAAACTGTAGGTCAGTGTGCCACCATTCACCTGTTATCTGCAATCAGATAAATTAAATATTTACAATGGGTAAATGCATGGGCATAGAGAGAAATCTGGCATGTAATCAAGTAACCAAGACTAATACCCTTTTTCTACCAAAATTAGCGCGTATATGCACGTTTTTTAACCACGGGAAAATCCGCTAAAAAGAAGTAGTAGACTGTTTCAGTCACTGCCTATCAGAGCTGGAGCTGATAAATACCCGTGACTACTGCAGAGTTATTGTCCCAGGAATGAATGCTGATTGTAACCTTATCCACTGAAGGCAAAAGCCAGATGTTAGTGCAGCCCGATATCACGCCAAAGCGTGTAATAGACCCGCTGGTCCACCAGGGGATAGCGTGGCAGTGACACGTTTTGCCACGCCAAGGCATGAATATTACATGTCAGTATGAAGGTGCCTACCAGCAGGGGGCAACAAAACCACTCTCTTAGGTTTAGGAAAAACATCATGGTTGGGCTTTAAATAAGTACGTAATCTAAGTAGAATATGTACGGAAACAACATAACATCAGGATGGAAAAAGCGTCACAAACGTCACTACAAAACACGTGATAAATTTCACTAACGTAACTTGCAAAACAACACACCGGTCTCATGGTTGAAAGTCCTGTGTTTGTTGGACCCCTCCACCTCCCCTCCCGCCCGCCATAAGCGGTCTTTCTCCCCTTTTTATTCTACGTCACTAGCTCCGAGCGGATGCATTTACATTGCAGTCAGTACAGACTACATGGCGTACAAATGACACGAAAAGCAAGAAGAGCGTTCTTATTGCACACTTTGGGTTTTTTGTTCAGTGCAATAGGGGCTTAGGTGTCTACAGTCATGCTAGCGACTCTGTGAGGCTGTACTTAGGCACAGTGGTGCATTGAGCTAAATGCTAATACATCCCAATAGCATGCTTACATTTGCTAATTAGCACTAAACACGAACCACAGCTGAGGTTGATGGGAATGTCATTAGTTTTGCAGGTATTTGGTCATAAACCAAAGTATTGGAGAAATTTCTACCTGATGATGGCGCTAGAGGAAGAAGAATTCATCCTGAGGGGGACATGAATGAAACAAAAGTCCATAGTAATCTTACCAATGGTTGTCGAGACATTTCACTCAAAACCACAAATGTCGATCTCATGCATACCCTCAAGGAAAAGTCAGCTGATCACCAAAGTCAGTAGGCTTCAGCCTCTGGGGACCCCGAATGTCTGTACAACATTTCGTCTTAATCCTTCAAATAGTTGTTGAGATATTTCCGTTTGGACCAAAGTGGTGAACCTAACCGCTAACATGGCTAAAAAGTCTATTTCTATGAGTAGAAACCATTACTGCCAACCTGTGAGTGACATCAGCTCTAAACAAGGAAAAAATACACTGGACTTGGCCAATTATCAATAATATGAACACCTGGGTGTCATAATTGGTTATGAAATTTCACATACACAGCCACAAGTTTAGCTTTTTATGAAAACTAGGACAAGTTAGAGTTTAGAGTCTAAACAGTCCATGTATTTCATTAAATCTATCTTAATCAAAGTACAGTGTAACCCTCACATGTTTGACTTCAGAGGTGTGTCTCAAAACAAGCCTTGTCAGACAGCTCCACAGGTGGACGGCAGCTTAGCGAAAACAAGTGTCTCCGTATATTATGGTTATGTTATAGGCAGTTTGCATACACGTTCCACCCTGAGCTGTGGTGTTATAATACATTTACTAGTCTATAAAACAGGCCAACAGACGACTGGAAAGAGCAGGGTGAGGTTAACTGCTCCATCAACACTACAGGAGATATTCTCTAAAGATACATAGAACACACAGAGAGATAGGCATTACATACAATATACTGTAGATGGGTTAAATATTTTGACTGTGTTGCAACATGCTGCATTATTTTGCAAGTGGATGGACCAGCATAACATAATCATAATGAACACACACGCGCAGTCACACACACACACACACACACACACAAACACACCTAGTAAGAGGGCAAGGGAAAAAAAGGATTGTACTGAGGCAGCTTGCCGAAGGGCAGCCTGCCAAAAGAGTGGGAGAAAGAGAGAGAGAGAGAGAGAGAAACACACACACACACAGACAGAGAGAGAGAGGGAGAACAAGGGGGAAGAGAGAGAGAGAGGGCAGGAAAGTCCTTACATAGCCCACAGGAAGAGCTGTGTCAGGGCAGGAAGCTCCTTGTTTGGGCATGGAGGTTTCCTGGCTGCCTAGAAGACTGACATTTCCTCTACTGGTTGGCTTCTGGAGAGGGGATCACATGAAGGCTTGAGGGAGGCTGCAGAGGTGGTGGTGGTGGTGGTGGTGGGCCGCCGGTCGAGCTGGGCTGGGCCCGCTCTCTGGTTTCAGCTCCAGCTCTCCCTCCCTCTGTTCTGCTTCGCTCTCTGTACAGCCGGCAGCTAGTGGCTTATTGCTGTAGCAGACACATCACAGGCCAGCGTTCATTCTCTGCACCAGTGACATACAGTCTACAACTGTGCAGTCTGTAATGTAACATGGCACGTGTTGCTCTATTAGCATAGTGATGTATTACAGGGGGCTGGGACGGCACGGTGAACATGTGGTTGCATCTGCATATAACGATGTATAACTATGACAGTTTGCATTCACTGTGACTTTTATGTGTATTCAAGATTTAGTCTGTTTTGGCCAATTAAAACGTTTTAGCCACACTGGCGGCGTGGCTCTATGTCGGTCTGTTGGTCCACTACTTTGGTCCAGACTGAAATATCTCAACAACTGTCGGATGGATTGCCTTAGAATTTGATACACGTATTCATGGTTCCCAGAGGATGAATCCTAATGACTTTGGAGATCCTCTGACTTCTCCTCTTTAGGGCCAAAATTATAATTTGTCCATATTTTTGTTTATGACTTAATAGGCTACCTGCAAAACTAACTAAACTAAAATGGTAAACAGTAAAGCCTATAGCTGCTTAACATCAGCATGTTAGCATGCTGGCATTAGCATTTAAAGCATCACTATCCCTTAAGCGTGATTTATGCTTGCCGTATCCGCGAGGGTACCGAGTGTCCGCACGACCAAAGTGACAGACTAGCAGACACGGCCCTTCCGTGCGGCACGTTTTTGCCCGTCCGCACACATGTGGACGACGTGGATGGGCGGACAAAATGGAGAATTTTGAGTAGCTTTGAGAATGTCTGTTTGCCGCGAGGAGAAACCTGCACGGAGTACAAAAGATCCAAACGTTTCCTCATCACGATTCCGCGCCATCTTATGTCCGTGCGGCCATCCTTGCGGAACGTATAACTGAAGCTTAAGTAGCTACAGCCTGACAGAACTGCGAACATGGCTGTAGACTCTTTGTCTTCCTCAACATTGAGTTAAACAATTTTGCTTCAACCAACCAAAATGCTTTGATTTAAAGTCCCAATGATTTTTGTGTCTGCTACAGCATACACACCTGCTCTGTAAATCACTTGTCACTTGTGTTCTCATTTTAGAACTAGAGACTAGAACTAGAGACCAAAAGTGAGGAATTTATATTTTATATTTATTGGTTTCATGAGGTCAATAGTTTTGCATTAATTTGCTGGAATACCATTTACACCAAGCCCCCAGGAAGGGCCGGCAACTTCCAGGTCGGAAAAGTGAAGCAATGAGGAAGTGCCGTGGGGCGAGTCTATGAGAAAATGAGCCTACTTCTCACTTGATTTATTACCTCAGTAAACATTGTAAACATGAGTTTATGATCTCAATCGCTAGTTTCAAGTCTTCTTCAATACAGCATGATGTTCATTTAGTAAATTATGGTCCCATTTAGATTCAAATAGAACATAAAGCAGGGTATGCTTTAGGGCGTGGCTACCTTGTGATTGACAGGTCGCTATCACGGTGTTGTCCGGTCTGGGTGTTGTCCGTATTTTAATCATAGAGCTTTAACCCTTTCACAGTGTGTTTTCAGTTCATGAAAGTTAACGTAACCTTTATGGTCGCCTAAAAATGTCTTATTCAGCGTTCGGCTGTACTTAGCTCCACCCTCTCGTGTCACTTCTGGTTGCAAATACCAAGATGGCGACGGCCAAAATGCCAAACACAATGCTTCAAAACCGTAGTCCACAAACCAATGGGTGATGTCACGGTGACTATGTCCACTTCTTATATACAGTCTATGGCATGAAGTCATTTTTACACATTAGCTAATGGAAAAGGCTCACTTAATTTCATATAATGTGTTCAATGAAGAAAACAAAAAAAAATCAAGATTTCCTTTTTAAGTGCATGCTACTGTATTATATTTTAAGCCCTGACATTCAAAGTGCATCCTGCTTCTATGTAACTTGCAGCAAAGTCCATAAAGACATCTGCTTGCTGTGTTTGAGCTCTTCTTAGTTAAACTGCCTTACGTGATGCTGGTGACCTATTCGCTCTCCTCCTCAATTTGCCTTTTCTGAAGCTGTGAAAATGGCCTCCAAAAACTCAAACCCAGATAGGCTACTTCTCCGTCAATAACTTAAACCTTGTTGTGGGCTCATGCTTCATTGCTTATTGATCGGCCATCTGTGCATTTGTGTTGACAATAAACTTCCACTGCTCCCAGACAGACAGGCAAACAGACAGACAGATAGACAGACAGATGTTTCCTGGTAAACAGTGAGTGCTCCAATCAGACATAAATCTGTAAAGTGACAAGTTAAGTCCTGCACCTGCTCTCTCTCTCTCTCACGCACACATACACAAATAAACATACACACACTAAGGAAAAGCAGCAGACTGAGGAAAAGGAATTAAGAGAGAGAGAGGATGGACAGTAGACAGGCAGCAGGGTGTGAAATACAGTCCTAGACACAAACAATCACAAATAAACCCACGTCCACACACACACACACACTGACATCCACACCTCAACCTGAGGCACACACACTCATGTTCTTCTTACTGTCATGTGTCTCTGCATGATTACCTCATAATGCACAGCAGTGCATCCCGCTGCTTCATAGCATCACTGGCATGTTAGTGAGTGAGTGGTGGTGAGATGGTGGTATTTGTGGCTGCCAGAGAAAATTGTGGTTTTGAGTGTTTGTCGGACGGGCTCAAGCCTGTATAGAGGTAAAACCATAGAAATAGAATAGTTTAACTGTTTGCCGTGGTCATTTAACTAATTGACTGATTGTTCTTAGTTGTTATGGTGACAACCAGCCCGTTCTCGTTCCCAGGGCGTCAAATACCGAGGCTTTCTCACGGCCATCGGCGTGTGATACCGTCGCACAAGGCACCGTTTTGTACCAGTATGAGACGCACCGGGCTTTCCATTAACTACAATGTAAACCCATCCGCGGCAACAGTAAATGCTCTGAGAAAGTCGGGAGTGACTGTGTTGACGTAGTTTAAAGGACCAGTGTGTAACATTTTGGGGGATCTATTGGCAGAAATAGTATGTAATATTAATAACTATGTTTTCTATAGTTTATAATCACCTGAAAATAAGAATTGTTGTGTTTTTGTTACCTTAGAATGAGCTGTTTATATCTAGCTTATGTCTAGCCCAGAGGTGATGTTACTCGCTCCCGTCGCCGCCGCTCTCTCTCTCTTGCTTCACCACTCACTTCCCTCGTTCACACACACTCTACACCCTGGCTCTGCTCCAAATGACCTACGCTACTCTGACAACAACTGGCTCTAGAGAGGGTCATTGGCGTTTTCACGTCAGCCACCGTAGTTGTCCTACAGGCTTCGCACACGGAAGAGGCTTCAGTTGGTTGCAATCTCAACTTCACCGCTAGATACCGCCAGAAACCAACACACGGTTCCTTTCAAGAGTGAAAAAGAGACACTAAGGGCGGGCCGCTGTTCGTGTCCCATGCGTTAAGTTTCACTTTCATGTTACAATCAACTGTTCGTTCCTGTTCCGCGTTCACAACGTTCAGTTTCATTTTCACTTTACAAACGTAGTAGTTTTAAGCCCAACCATATTGTTTTTTCTTAAATCTAACTAAGTGGTTTTGTTGCCTAAACATAAAGTGATGCCAAGGGGTGTGACAAAGCGGCAGTATGTGACGAGTTGGGATGTGAACGTGTTGTGACAACACACATGTCAGTGGGGCCGTATTGTATCACACTCACAAGTTTGACAACCGTTACTGTCCACATTAAGCCGGCATTTTCCTTTTTCTGTCTCATGTTGATGCTCATCAAGTAACAGTCCTCATAAGCAATCCTTCGCCAAATGTCCGTCGTTCTGACCATCCTGCTACGTTGAATTTGGGAATGTCCGTTCTACTCCTATTATATTTTTATGGGTAGAACATTGTTTAGCATTTGTGGATGTAAATAGAAATGTGTCCTGGACCTCACTGAAGGTGAGAAAAAGAGCACAGACAATAATGTATGTTAAAGGTGCTAAATGCGAGATTGGGAGCACGTCTATTGCCTCCGCACGGCTCTCAACTTGGCGACGGCTGAGCCAGCGGCTCGTAGCAAACAGTGCTAACATTGCAAACAACGGCGACAATGCTAACAGAGCTAACAGTGTTAACCTGAGGGGGAACCGGAGGCTGGACGCTACGCTTCCGTGACGACGCCATCTGTAACTGCCGTATGAGAACAGTACAGAGCGGCGGCTATGAGCATTGGGGCACACTCACATGCACTCACATACACTAAAAGGCACTCGCGGCCAGCCCGGCGATGTCAACAAAGCAAGGAGAAACGTGGATTACAACACACAGAGAGGGAGAGTGACTTCATTCTCTGCTCAGAGACATTACTCCACTATATCTTTACATAGCTAATAGTTGTTTGCTGCTATATTAATGCTCTGGATATCGTATAGAGAATTTTTAAAGGTAAAAGTCAAATAAAGGGATGTAAAAGTGCACACGGGAAGATGGATGAGATGTATTCGGGAACAACGGAGCGAGTAAACAACCATTCATTTAACTGCAATTTCTCCTCATTTTACTGCTTTAGAGAAAGAGAGAGACCCTCATTCTCATCCTCACAGCAACTTTTAGCCCGCTGGTCTGGATAGAATAACAGAATAGGTCTGGGGTCATTACTCACAATGGAGGACTCTATTAAGCGGCAGTGTACAGAGCTAAATGCACACACACACACACACACACATACACCCTGAGGTGTGGAGAGAGCACACTGAAGTGTGTGTGCGTGCACGTGTACGGGTCAAATGTGTGGCCGTCTGTGTGTGAATTACACTTAACTGCAGGGATATTTCCGAGCTGCAAAAAAAAAAAATCACGCGTGCACACACGAGCTACGCGCACTCTTTGTAATCTAGCACCATTACTCGCGGCTTCACGTACATTAGAGGATGAAAATGATGGAGGGCAGGAGGAGATAGGGCCGCTGAAGGGGTAATTTCACTGAGGGGGCATCTGAGGTATTTATAGACAAACGATTGAAGCATTGAAAGCGCACCGAGTTCATGATCTGATCACAGATGTAGCCTAATGGAAACAGGATAGCCAAGGATACTTTAATGCACAGCGTATACCCTGGGCTGGATGTTTGAGTCTACTATATAGAAAACTTTTGCTTGCCTCACCTTGTCAAAGCATTTCACTGCTGAGCCAAAAAAATTTCCCGGGTTAAAGTTGGGTTAGAGCTGTGGTCAAGGCTCATGACTTCACTTTGGCAGTAATAACCTGTCAACTGTTCCACATTAGGAAGCGTAAAAGCCTACATATACACTTGACAGAGCTGACAGATGCTGACATGCCACTGCATGCAGTCACAGGTCCTAAATGAGGACCTATCGGTGTGGATGTGACAGAGATGTGGCTGTGCTCGGCTCGCCACATGCAGCACACACTGCTTACTGTTAACTAGCTGTTAGGGAGGCAGACGAGGAGAGACAGACAGAGAGAGAGAGGAAGAGGAAAAGAGGATGGATTGCTCGGATTTGTGTCTCTATAAATCGTCAGAAAATTAGATTATATTAAAGGGCTATTTCGCATTTTGTGAAATGCACTTACTTTGCTTTCTTGCCGAGAAATAGACAAGGAGATTGATGCAGCTGTCAAGTCTGTACAGTAAATGTGAAGCGGTGGATTTTGTCACCTTTGGACAGAGCCGGGCTACCAGTCTTTATGATAAGCAAAGCTAACCGGCGGCTGGTGGCCATGTTTATCGTGACAGTGGTATCAATCTTCATCTAACTCACGAAGAAAGAATCACAAAATGTCGAACTACTCCTTTAAACATTGGCAAACCCTTGGAGAGTGCTGGCCTGAGAGTTTCTCCTGAGAACATCAGGTACAAAACAAGCGAGTTGACCGTTTCTACATTTGCATCGTGGTCAACAGAAGCTCCCAGCAGGTATCCCGGCCGTTCCCACCCTCCTGCTCCCCGGGCGCAGCACACTGATGACATCAGCTGGTGTGAAAGTAGCCATTAGTTCCACCTCATCACTGTGGGACAAATATAGCAGTGCAAGGCTTTCATCAGACGTGGAGGACAGCTGTAGTGAGGGGGCGGTGAAAGGAAACCTGGCCAGATGATGATACACTTTCACCGTATCCCTCCTCCCCCTCCCCAAATCTCACTTCTCCCACTCCCTCGCGATCACGCTGTCACCCCTGAGACTGATAACACCTTATGGCGGCAGCATATAGGCACCGGTGGCATAGACAGGCACATGCAAACACACCTGTTTACCTAATTCTACATCCTGTCCACATAGGAATCTCCTATTTTTTTGTATGTGATTATGGCTCAGCCTTTAAACGAGGCTTAGCAGCAGCGGGATGACAAGCAACGCTGCTTTTGTAATACCTGCCGCTGCATTATGAAAGGAGAGCAGCGACAGCACACAGTACCATTGTCAGCGTAAGTCAAAACTATAAAACACCAAGACAAAGGATGTCTCTTGCCACCGCTGCTAGTCCTGATTCTATTATCTTTGGCCCTGAACCAGTGAGATTGTTTTTTCTTCTTTCAGTTGTGTGACTAAAGCTCCCTTTCTGTGGCAGATTGCATTATTTATTATCGGCCCATTCCACAGGTATTACCTAATGAGTGAGTTATGGATTATTTTTGGCTGTGCATGGACAAAATGCAGTTGTGGTCAGTGAAGATGTACTGTGGAAAAGCGGTGCTCTTACAGGATCGTGTGTGTGTGGTGCATCTCGGAACAGGTGGCTGTGGTGTCGGATCAGACACCTGGCCTCCGCCTTTTGAATGACAGGTGGTGAAGTCACTGCGGGGCACATCTGGAGGGGAGAGGGGGGGGGCTCGGTCTCTCTCTCTCAGCTTTTGATGTATCAGAGTAAGACGCAGGAAGCCCTGATCTGATCATGAGAGGCGGTTAGTTGGTTTTGTATGGACTTTATTTCTCTAAACTTGCAACGGTTGTAGCAGTGCTCCTCATGAAAATATGCAAATACATCAATGGCCAGGAACATGAAAAATAAAGGACAAACTATAAATAGTAAATTTGGTTTGAGTTATATTCAGTCGCAAAGCCTGCAGACACACACACACTTATACTCACACATCACTGTAGCTCTCACCTCTAATCTGGGCTGTTGTGACTACTGGGTGGTTGTTCTGAACTCTTGAACTACAGTTCAATCAAAACCAGTGAACCTGAAATGCATCTCTACTGCTTCATGTGGAATAAAATGGATCACAGAAGCAGGCAGATTTATGAGAAAAAAAGCAGGACGAGCTACGTTTTGTTGTAAAATTAGGACAGAACGGCACTAAGAATGCACCTGATTCGACTGTTATCAGGCCACTGCATTCGCATTATCGGTCGCTATAAGCGCCATAGATGTGGGTTATTAGGGGCCTACTACGCCTACTACATTGTAAAAGTGAAAGTGAAACTTAAAAGCAACACGTTCTAACATGTAAAACTAAATTAAACGTTATGTTTTGAACACAAACAAAAAGGCTTCTTTAGTTTTAGGCAACAAAAACACCTACTTAGGTTCAGGGAAACATTTTGTTTTGGCTTAAAATAACTACATTTCAAAAATGAAAACAAAACGTAACGCTTGTGAATACATAGACAACTACATGTTGTTGGTTTCACACGGGATGCAAACCCCAGCCTCCTGGGTGAAAATCTTGTGTTATGTGTCCCATCCATCGTCCCCCACCCATATGGAGTTTCACGTTGTCTATACCACAGCGCCTGATTTCCGCTTTTGCTCGTGTCATAATTACTACGGTCACTAGAGGTCGCTGTGGTGTTCTTTTATACCTTCTTTTGGTGATCTACCATTTGAATAGATGATAACACCTATTATTGGGTGTAGTAGGCCCCTATTGACCCACATCTATGCTGCTTATAGCGACCAATAACATAACCTAATAATCGGCTGAATAGTGGCCCTAATAACGGCCAAATTGCAACTATTTACAAATAGTTACTACAATACATCCATGATTGGTTTGTTTGAATTATTTAGGAATTGATGTTTTGCACGGTGCCCTCAGAAACCTCTAATTTGCTGCAGGAAGCCATCTGCTACAGAAGATGCATCCCTCTGATAAAAACAGACAAGTCTCTGGGAGGCATGACTGCATTTATTTACCCAGGCTCAGAGACCCTGCTCAGGGATTGCACACGATAGTCAGACTCGCATAGACAGAAAAGAAAACAACTCGAGCCCACTTACTAGCCTTAACACATAAAGACTTACGAGGGCCTGTTTGCATTTCAGAGCCACCCAGGTGCCTTTTGTGAAGCTGTAGTGTGCTTGATGCTGAGTTGAAGAGGTGTCATATTTGGAGGTACTTAAGCATGCACTGTTTTGTTGTCTGTTCAAAGCCATGTACTTCAAACAAGCATGGCTTATTAAGCGGAGCTAAAGTTGCCAGGACACCTGTAGATTATTGTGGAAGTGATGCGTCAGAAAATCTCTTTTGTGTGCCACAAATAATTTCAAAGATGCTTGTGAGTTGTGCTGCTCTCGCATCTGGCGTATTTTGCACAGGTACACAGCAAAAGACTCGCACATCTTAACCCAGAAATGGAGGGCAAATCTGTGACATGTTGATCATCTCTTATGTGCTTGTGTGTCTTTATGTGCAAAGCTGAGCATCTGTTATTTCAGGTTGCATGAGGAGATAATTGAATTGAGATGGACTGCTGCATTTTGTCCAGATTTGTCGTGCTCACACTTTCTGACTGATGTTTGTTTCAAACTGTGATATGCCGAGCATGTCTCTTGAACGCCGCGTCTGTGTAAATGTTGCAATCTACCTGAAATGTAACCGTGAGGAGGCTGGAAATCAAGCAGTTTAAATATAACCTACTTATCCCAAAAGGCTCAACAGGTGTCGAGTGCTCGGCGCCGAGCACCTGACGACTGTATCAGCGTTCCCTATTGGCAAGATAAAAAAAAAAGCGAGGCAAAGCGAGGCTCTGAACATTAGATCAATGGAGCATATTTAAAAGACATTAGAGAGCAGTCCTCCTGTCACATCCCTGTGATAAAGTATAGGAATCTAGCCTTCCAGCATACAGTACCGTGTCTCTATGAAGGCAATTCTCCAGTGTCTTTGCTCCCGTGCTTAATCTCCATGTGGAGATGAAGCATGGAGGATGGCCGGCGGTGCTCTGGGTCGTCCTACCCCGACACCGGTCTCTCCCCAGCGGTCCGGGAGATGTCAAGGGGTGAGGGCAGAGGAGAACGGATAGCTGCCGGCCCCGGAGCCCCTCATTCACTCTCTAACTTGCTCACATTAAAGAGATCTCTAATCACTGCGGGGACTTGGCCAATGATGTGCTTATCAAACGGCATATTTCAAAAAGGCATCTTAAAAGGCCCGAGGGCGAAGAGGCAATAAGAGCACATTTGTATGTGGATGAAAGGAAAAAGTGTAGACAGACCTTGCATCAGAATACAGAGGGGGGGGAGATCATTAGCATCTCCATGCAAAAATATGCACTGGCAGAGAGGGAGAGCGAGGTAGAGACAGACAGGGAGAGAGAGGGAGAGAGGTGGCGGCGGGGTTGGAGGGCTGTGGGAGAAAGAACGTTTCTCTTCGCCATTCGTCCTTTTTTGTTTTACACAGTTCCCAAAAAGAATAAGAGAACAAATACATTTTTGAACAAAGGCAGGGCGCTTGAAGTGGAAGCCTGTTGGGGGCGTGAGGTGGCTCCGTTGTGGGTTACAACAGAGTGAAGCCACGACGCGATCTGCACTCCCAACTCCTCTCGCGCTCCTTTCCCACCTCCCCAAACAGAGCAGGCTCGGCGCGCGAGCTTTGATATGCGAGGAAGAGCCTTGAATCAGAGCAAGAGGATGTGACGGGCGACACAATTCCCCCCGTACTTTGAGGGATATCGGTCGTCTGTCTTTCTAGCATTTCGGTTATGGACTGTGACAATGCCGGTTGAAATATTGTCTCTTAACACGAGAAAGGGCTGAGAGAAGCACAGTCTGTGGTTTTCACATTGAGTAAAAGAGTTTCCATGAAAGCATGGCAGTATGAGAAAGTTCTGTTGCAAAAAGCTGCTGAATGGCTCTTGATTTGCAGCCAGGGACCAAAATAATGTCGTAAACAATGACAGGAAATGACAGGATTTTTAAGCCACACAAGGAGGCTTGAGATTTGACCAGAAAAGCTGGATGTGGTTCTGGAGTGGAGAACATAATTTCTTTAAACATCAAGATGATTTAACTCGGAGATCAACCACAGGGCTGATTTGTGTTTCGCTGATCCTCGTACGGGGTGTTTATTTATTTCTTAAATTGTTGCAGTGATGCAGATTTCATCCAAGAAAATGGACCATTGTTACCTTCCGTCGCTGCCTTTTGCTCTATCATTTGGGAGTGTTTAGCAGACACACACACACACACACACCTGCAAACTGTGTCAGCAGATGAGAGGGTGGCGTCCAGGTAGATCTGTTTTATGGGGACGCTGAGCTTTAACCAAGAGAACTCAGAGCAGAACAACACAGCAAATTTCACACAATCACACGCTCGCACATCAGCATGCAGACGCACAGCAGGAAACAGCTACATTAGTCAGAGTCTATAGGCAGTCGCTGTGTTTATGGCACACAAATGCCTGCATACATGTGCACACACACACACACACACAAACACACACACACACACACACACACACACACACACACACACACACACACACACACACACACACACACACACACACACAAACATACACACCTCATCAGACCCAATTTAGAAAGTCAATTTGGGATCAGGAGACCAATTATCTTAATTATTTTCCTTTTCTCTCCATCTCCATCACTCTCTACTTGTTTTCCCGCTTTCTATTTTAGCTGTGTTTGCATTTGTGAGTATTTTGGTTAGTGTTATTTCACAACACAAAATTACTCCAAAGCTCTGAGAGAAAAAAACTTAGGAAGGTTCTTGTCTACATATAGGCTAAAAAAAACCAAAGCTGTTTTATTTTCATACTCAAACATGTAGCAAGAATTTCTTGCCTAGGGAACGGTGGCAGATGAATAATGACGGTGCGAAGAGGCTGTTATTATATTCCGCTCGAAAAAAGCAAAAGAAACAGCGGTTAAACCTTCAGGGCCAGTCTGTTCGAGCTGCACCCGTGCAACAATTCAGCCTAACCTACACGGATATTGCCCAATTGTGTGTTACAGCTCATTCGCTGCGGGGGTGACAGCATCTCGCCGAGCACATTTGCAGAAAAGAAGGTAATTATCATGTGATGGATTTCACCTGCGCTCTGTGAAAATAACCCCGTGCATGTCTAAGCACAGTCGGTTTAAAATATCCCCCTCCAAAAATAAAAAAAAAATAAAAATTTTCTAACAGCATACAGAGGAGGAATATATATTTTTTGCCTAAAGATCAAATTGCTGGCAGTCTGTGTACTCAACAGTGAGGGCCAGTGTGTATCATCAAATCTAAAATGAAATGGAAGATTTTTTTTTTTAGATAAGCTTAATATCTTCAAGAGCATGTTGGATCTAGATAACAATTCCTCATCTTCAGTGTTTATAGGCATGGGAGTCATGCGTTAGTGTTATCATTAATATACAGGGTTCAGTGGGAGAACAGCAGAGTTTCCATAAGATCATGCTGTGCAGATTCTCCTCAAATGAAAGGGTGGCTCTCTGTGATGGGAAGATAGATGTGCTATAAATCTACACTAATAATCTGCTTGCGATTAACATATAAGATGATGGAATATATGTTAATGTATGGGGGATATACATGATGAAATGAAGGTTGTAATGTAATGTAATGGTTTGAGGCACCAATGGAAATATTTGAAAGCACGGACAATAAAGTATGAGAACAAATATACATATATATTCATATTTTTATTTATATTTCATTTCTGGGAGGATATCTTGTACACCAAATATCCCATTGGCAGTTAAGCGCATTCAATGTGTTTAGAAGCCAGAAACAGTCACTTGTTTTAACAAACACAAATACAAAATAAAGAGAACCACAAAATAATGAACTGCATGTATATAACATACAAAAGAATCCCATGCCTACTCAGTAGGTAACTTCAACATTCCAGCTCTTGAAGATGTGGATATTTACACTTTAAGTTTTACAAAAATATACTTTATAGTTTTTCTCCTTTTTTTGCTTACATTCTAATGAAATGAAGCGGTGCCCTCGTACGTAGCTCGTCCCTTTTTCCTCCCTCTGAGTACGACTTACATTCTGTAACAAAAATATTCCCTCAACCCTTAAGGCGAGATGCAGTGCATCCTCTCGCGCGCGCAGCCGAGTCACAACACCAGCAAGGCTTCACAAAAAGGCACCAAATAACGGGAGCGTTTGTCTTGTTTAGGTATTTTTTTTTTTCAAATTTTTTTTTCTCAATTTTTCCATATAACCGAGCGATATGTCACATGTGAGAAAGAGAGAAAGAGATAGTACCAGTGGATGATATTTACAAACAGAAACTAACATCACTCTTACTCATGCTTGAATACTTAAGTGCTTTTTTTTCCAAACAATGTCAAAACGTATCACAGCATCATCACTACATAATAGAGAAAGTATGTAGAAAATATGGCCCTGCTCACTTCAAATAATACAATGCAAATATGCAAATCATTTTTCACATCAATGGTACCAAAGAATGATAAAAACGAAACATGGCACATGTACAATATACATATTATGGTAGCTTATGTATATCATTCAATGTCTTTTGTAGCCTACTGTATGAGTGCCTGCGAGGGCGAACGTGCTTTAGCACCACAGCTGCTGGCAATCTGTTTGTCTCTTGGTTGTTGTGTACCTAATAGTAGTAGACCCGTCAGTGCCGGTTTCTACGCTCTGTCTTTTGGGTCCCTTATGCATTTGAAGTGCTGCATTTGTTTTACAGAGACTGAAAGAAATCCCTTTTCATCTTCTATTGTCTTTGCCCAGTCCTTGACATGTGTCTTTTTCTCTCTTTCAGGTAAATCTCAAGATTCACCTAACACTGCACAGGGAGCAGACAAAAAAGTGCTTTTTGGAGGGGAAAACAAAGTCTTTTGATGCTGATTTCTTTCCCCTCAAAGAACCTTAAGGAAGGAGAGGTGCGGAGAGACTATAAAAGTTCTTCTCTCTTTGCTCTTTCTTAGCAGATCTCGATTGTCCTTGGGGAGAGAGTGGTCTGCATGTCTGATAGCGGGGTGGGGACGGGGGAGCTGTAGATGTTGGAGCCGAGTGAGGAGGGGAAGGAGGAGGCGAGCTGGGACTGAAAGCTGCTGGACATGGACACCGATGGGTAGGTGGTGGCGATGGACGGAGATGGATAGGAAGTGTGGACCGGAGAGGAGTAGCAGGAGGTGACGGGAGAGGGGTAGGACGACACTGGAGAGGGGTAGGAGGTGATGGGAGACGGGTAGCTGGAAGCGGGCGAAGCGGCTGATACCGGCGCCGCCGTCACCACCACTGCTCCTGTCTTCTCCGCTTTCTTGTCCTTCTGCCGTAGGTGGATCTTCGTGTGCCTCTTCCTCTCGTCGCTGCGGGCAAACTTGCGTCCGCAGATCTCGCAGGCGAAGGGCTTCTCGCCGGTGTGAGTGCGGATGTGCGTTGTCAGGTGGTCGCTGCGGCTGAAGTTGCGCATGCAGATGCGGCACTGGAAGGGCTTCTGGCCCGTGTGGATGCGGATGTGGCGCGTCAGCTCGTCGGAGCGGGAGAAGCGGCGATCGCAGGTCTCCACGGGGCAAGCGTAGGGCCTCTCGTGAGGGGGCGTCTTGCTCGGCCGGTTGGGGTACTTGCGCATGCGGCTGGGCTTAATCAGCTGGGACTGGTAGACGCTCTTTAAGTCCTGGGAACCAGTCTGGGTGGCAAAGGCCTTGATGGTGGACAGAGGAGTGAGGGAGGGCTGGCTTGACTGACTCTGGAAGGGCTTTTGGTCAGGGGGCACCAGGCTGATCTCTCCCTGCTGCTGAGGGAAGAGGTAGTCAGGGATCATGGGCACGGGGAAGCTAGTGTTGCAGGTCTTGCCATTGGGGTAGGCCGGGGGAGGGTACTGCACTGCTCCAGCCGAGCCGAGAAAAGACTGGCCCTGGTCCGGGAAGATGTCAGAGTTTTGGCTGGAGTAGGTTGGGGCGGCTGAGTAGATGGGGTTGGGCTCGTTGTGGTGAAGGGAGGAGCTGAGGCTCTGAGATGAGGAGGTAGAAGAGGCGGAAGTGGAGGACGGGATGGATGAAGAGGAGGACGAGGTGGTTTGTGAGGCAGCAGAGGAAGAGCTGGGGGCAATGTTGCCCATCAGACCAGTGAACAGGCCCAAGATGGGCTCCGCCCAGAGGCTGTTGCTGCAGGTGGTGGCGGGCTCCAGGGTGAAGCGGCCCGTGTAGGAGATGGGGGGCAGCCTCTGGGTGGGGTAGGTCTGATCTCCCACTGACTTCTCACAGTTGAAGGGGATATCAGGTAACGTATCTGCAGGGAGCACAGAGAAAGAGGAGACATTAATCAAACTGTCAATATCCAGAGGGGAGGGAGAGGGGGAATCCTGCCAGAGCGGTGGACAGTGTGTCACCCCTCTCCTCTGAAACAGATCAGTCAGGTGCCCACGCAGAGAAACCCCCTCCAACTAAACTCTTTCCCCCCGAAACTCTAAAACTGACTCTTCCAAACCTCAACAAGAGCTGCTGTGCAAGCTTTCTATGCTTGCGTTTTCCTCTGCTCACACTCTCTCGATCTATCTTTCATTCTTCCTGTCGTGCACACACACGCACACACACACACACACGCATTCTTGAAGCCCATCACAGAGCCCGAGGCAATTGATTACCGAAACTGCAGTTCAGCTGGTTTTAGGAATGCAATTTGAATTGAGCTGTAGGAGTGTCTAGAGGCATGCGGTGACTGAGCAGTGTTTGAGTCCTCCGAGAGTCGACAGGGATTTAGAGCCATCAATAAATTGATATTAAGTCAGATTTTTTTTTTAATTTCCCCGTTTCTGTTAATTTGTGGAATTTTATTGAGTTAATGTTTTGTGTCCGATCAGCTAAAATTCAAATTTACTTGTAGCCTAAAATTCTCACTACAAGCCACAATAAAACAAATGAATATAGACTCGTAACTAAAACTCTTACGCCAGCTGTAGTTATGTGATCAATTAATAATGTGAATTAATAATACACAGTGAAACATGAATAATAATTAAAGTTATGCAGCTGTTTATTTCTATTAACTCTTTTCTTGGTTTAGTGTATCTCAGCAGATGTTCAGTTCAGTTTTACATGCAGCACAGAGAACCAGAGGCAAATCTCAAGATCTTACCTCCAGTGAGGTGGTCGTAGTGATCTCCTGGCTCCCCGGAGCCAAAGCCTGCACCTTCGGGTGCGGAGGCGGTGAGGAAGGGGGTCCCTGCAGAGCTGAGCATCATCACCTCCTCCAGCTTGGGGTAGTTATCCATGGGGGAGTGAGGGAAGCTCAGAGGCTCTGAGATCTGCAGGGCTGGGAGGATCATCTCGGTCTTGGCTGCAGCCATCCTCTGCCGGTGCTGGAGCTGCGCTGGCGGCTGGTGATGAGTGCAGGGAGGCTGGATGCACACTGGCAGAGCGGTGCCTCGCAGGTGGAGGAATCACTTAGCCCAGCTCAGGGAGCGCTGCACACTTCTGCTGATGTCGAGGAAGATGCTGCTTTCTGTCTCGCTCCGAGACTTCTCCAGTTGTCCTGTTGTTTTCCTTTTTCTCTCAGAGATGAGTAAAGATCCACTTGTCTTTTCAGAAAAAAATCAAAAGTGTCCTTTATACTCATTCCCTAAGATCCATTGAAATTAATCAACAGATCAATCTTGATTTTGTATCTAGGTATTAAATGACTTTTCGAATCAGGTTTTAACCCTCTTGGATGGATGTTGTTTTGAGTTGACTTTGTACTTTTGTTGTGATATTTCTCAGTAAGGGAGCTCTATGTGTTTGTCTGTCTATCTCTGCTCTAACAGTTGCTCTTGTGGGCTCTCAGGGCTCTCTCTGAGCTGAGAGGTTTCCCCGCTGCTTTTATACCCTCTTGCCGTGACGTAGATGTCCATATATGGAGCGGAGGAAGCCCATATTTAGGCACTGCAGTGGAGGACACATGACGCTGGCCTGGGGGGAAAGCAGAGAGGAGAGACTTTATATTAAGCTCTCGCAGTAAATTGCGAAGACAACGCCGCTCTTCCTCTGTCCCGAATCAATGTGTCTTCATAGCAGAACAGCTCCGCGAGACAGCAGCATAATTCTCGCTCTCTCCAAGTCGCCACATAGATTTGATTTGGATTTCCCATCTGTGCAGCAGGCTCCGCTGCTGCCGGAAAGCCCGGCTCCGCCGTGCCTTATAAGGTCGTGACTACATAAGGACCTATTCCGGTGGGTTTCCATTTCCCTGTCCTTATTTGGAACTTCCTGAGGCAGCGCTGATCGCTGCTTGGCAGTGAATGAGAGGCTGGAGTGCAAATCATGTCCAGCGCTCACAATAACTAATGTCAGCAGCAGAAGCCTGCTTCTCTGTTTTTAAAGCACAGCTTCAGCTCAACTATTAGACTTTACGTGACAGACTTCATGCAACAGGGGAGCGGCTTTAGGCACATTTATTTTGTTAATGTTTGAACGCTGAAGGCTGCCCGCTTGTGCGTAAAATAAAAAGGAAACATGTTTTAACAACAAACGCACCAATTCTCTGTATTTATGACACATTTTTAACCAAAATAAGCAGAAATATTATCTAAGTTGATTATAAAGTGACGTTATCCTTTCTTTTTTAGGCTGGAACATATTTTTCACACGTTGTTATGGTTGGAAGCTGCATCGCCGTGCATTTCTATAGATCTGTGGGCTTATTGATTATGAATAATTAGCAGACATGTTAAAATTGATTTTGACTTTTGATATAAGCGAGTGTATCTCCAAGGCTGTGAGCTTAAAATATATAGGCTTCAGACTGTGCAAACTCTGCTGGCTGGTAGCAAACTTCCCTCTAAATTAACTTTCCATCTCTGTGTCATTGATTAATGAGAACAGGTAGCCGCGGATGCTGACGAGGTGCGGGGCGATCCGTCTAATTGAGGGGTGTCCCCGGCTCAATATTCGGGGAATCTCTGTGCCACTCAGCGGCCTAATGGGCCGCATTAACAACGCTGCGCACAGCTGCCAGGACGCCTGCGGGATACCGATGTCCCCCTCGGCTGCTCCGGCTTCGGCTGGCGCGCCAGCACTCCTCGGTGGATGCTGACGGGAAATCAATGTGTTTCCCTTGCTGCTGACTGGATCTATATGCGAGCAACCTCATTGGGAAACATCGTGGGCAGGACACTTTGAGGTGGCCTGAGAGAGAGAGACGGAGAGGAGAGGAAAAAAAAGAGAGATGCTGCTTATGCGTTGGAGAGGGCAGCGCAGGTGAGACTACCCTGTTCTTCAAATATCATTTGATTGAGAGTCAAAAATGCTGATTGCAAAGCTCTTAAACCACGTTCAACTGATCTCCATCTACAGGGGCTGGTGCCACAATGATATAATCACAATCAGCTTAATCCGGGATATGACATTTCACTGCACTAGAATAGATAGATAGATAGATAGATAGATAGATAGATAGATAGATAGATAGATATGGAAACAATTCAGGTACGCACAGTGGTTTTTTTGGTCTTTGCTGGACTGCATTCTCTCCCAGGCATTTCCCATTCAGCCTCTGGCAAATCTCTCTGTTTACCCCCATTAGACTGATAGCAAAATTCTGTCATATATTATGGATGATCTGGAGCAGAGGCTCCTTCACAAAATCCAAATAAGCCTGAAATAGAGGGGCGCAGCTGGAGAATGTGTAATGTTGTTTATTCATACAGTCAGATGTGTATAAACGCTCCAATCTAATCACTTTTGAAGGTATGTGGCACTGCACAGCGGTTAGGAGGAAAGTGGTGCTCCCACTGCACACACACGCTCCAAAAAAAACCTGAGTTTAGTTTTGTTTTTCAGCGAGGGAGCTGCCACCGTGTCTCCATCCACACCTGAGGAAACGAAGACCAGAAGCTGCAGGACGGGGTGATGGTGAGTTGCACAAAGTGGCAGTGTGGCAAGAAGGTGGTGATACCAAATCTAAACTCCTGTCTGCATCCGCCGCTGCTTTCATGCGTCAGTTACCAAGGTCGATAAATTTGTGGCAAAGCAAAGAAGAGAGAGCAGATGAGAGAACTCATCATCTGATGACAATGTAATAAAATCAGGTTAGGGAAAACTGTCGGAAAAGTAATAAAGATGATAAACAGTTCACAGTGGCTGTTTGGGCCTCCCTTCACTCTGATGCATGGAGGGGGTGGAAGCCAGATGCTGTAAGGGCAGGGGAAGGAGAATTAGTCTGTGTGTGTGTGTGTGTGTGTGTGTGTGTGTGTGTGTGTGTGTGTGTGTGTGTGGATGTGCATGATGTGTGCACTGTTGCATGTTTGTGTGTGTGTTTGAGTCAGCCGGTTCGTTCTCCTCAGTGTGTTCCCCATTGCTGCCCACACAAAACCAGCCAGAGGAGTCCTCGCCTGATGAAACTCCAACGCTCTGCCAGCCGGCGAGAAACACAGGCTCTCCCTTTACCTACGCAGCCACCACGCCCCTGTTCACACACAAACACACACACACACAGACACACACACACACACACCCAGTACGAGCGTTGGTTGATATTTAATCATGCCCCAATCTGCCACGGAGAAAAAAACGAGGAAGTAGATGTAAGGAGGCCAAAAAAAGAGAGAGGAGGTGGACGAGAGGAGAGGTGTTGGAACATAAAAATAAAGGGAGAGGGGAGAGAGAGAGTGATGTATAGATCTGGAGGAGATGGAGGCAGTTTGAGAAAAAGAGATGGAGAAGGTGGGAAGGAAGGGTAAGGGCGATGGAAAAATAGAAAGTAGAGACACCGAGAGAGAATCCTCACACCCACATACTGTACGTGGGAGCAAATACCAAGCTTTGTGCTGGCATTTGTCAGCAGCCAATGCTAGGCAGTCAGTCAGTCAGGGAGACCGGACAGACAGACACTCCTGCTCCTCCGTCACACCTCCTCCTCTCCTCCCAGGCCACCCACACCCACCAGTGGTGCAATCCCTCTCATTAGCATACAGGTGTGTTCATGTTGGGCGGACCAAGATTAGAGGGTGGACGATGACAGTTACCAAAGCCTGCATATTACATAATGTAGCAGAGAGGACGGGGAGGAGGGAATCATGTAATGAGAAAGAGAGAGGTTATTTTGGTGCTATCATAGTTATATTTTGCCAAGCGGGATGGGGAGAGAGTGGTGGATTCTGAGATGATAAAAAATGAAATGTGGCGTTGATGTGTAACACACAGGGAGAGTTGATAATTAAATGGGAGAAGAGCGGAGGCCTGATGGTCTCGGGCAGAGTGACATGCTGAATATTAGCCCATAGCCGTAGAGTGATGGGGAGAGCAGCGGAGAACATGATAGGAGGGTATTTGATAAATGTCATTTTTCTCCCAGCGTTTAAAGTGACGCCAGCAGGAGTGTGCGGCCTGACCTTTTACACGCTGAGTGAGATGCGGCTGGGAAAAGACAAGCTGGCGTGAGAGGGATAAAAAATCTGTCGGAAACGTCGAGGAAGCTGGCGGTTTTAAGGGGTCGCGGAAAAATCTCCGGACTAATTGACATGCATGAAAAGCCAAATGGAGCTAATGGGATTCTGGAAACCACCGTCGATGAAGACGTCCATTACTGTATGTCTGTTTAAATACTTGACACCTCGCCTCGGCGCTCCAGTCATCATAAACTTTGGCTCACTTATTGAAATCCAAGACAGCCCATTATACAATACAATGCCGAAGATTACAGCACGCCACCTGTTGCTGCGCTGAGGCAGCCAGACTCGGTTCAGAGGAATGCTGCTGTGGAATGCTGGCCTCGTGTTAGCGGCGTATGATTATGTGGGTAAGATCACAAGCTTTCTTTTACTGTGGGAGCTGACCTACTAAAGCTTTAGGCCCCGGTGACGGCGTTTGAAAAACAGTCTGCTAGCATGCACTTCACAGTCACTGCAGGCGGCGTCCCTCCCCGTCGTATTACCCCCCAGGCTGTGGAGCAGGATAGGTGTTAGCGTATCACACAGAAGCGGGGCCCCGGCGTCGAATAGCCGCTCTATCTGCTCATCTTGTTGCCTCCCGAAGGTGGTAGGTGACAGAGAGACAATTACCAAACACAGCACAAAGCCCACCCCGCCGCGTCCCCGAGGATGTGTGACTCACTCAGGCCCCCGGCCTGTTTGTTTGATACTTGTGACAAAAGATCTGACCTCTGACCTTTCGGCTCCCGATGAGTCACCGGTAGCGCGCAGGAAGACGGGGCTTCCCCAAACCACGTTGCAGTCACAGTGTAGCAACGGGTGTAACATTTAAAGGTTGTCGCAAAACACTTTTCTGTGTTAGCCTGGGCTGTGTATACCAAAGACCCCAGCATGTTGACAGAATGTATGTAGGTCATCTGTGTGTTTGGCGTCTTCGGTGTTACAGTCCTGGTTAAGTTATTGTTATGAGTTTGAGAAGCTGGTGCAACAAGTCAATGATCACTGAAGCCACAGCTCAAACTAATATTCTATTTAAAAATGCCATTACATTTTTCCCGTCTAGATGAGTAAAGGCACCCATTGTGATTGCGTTGGGTGCGTTGATTGTTAGATGAGATGTGGTTAATTTACTCAAGTAGTGTACTTAAGTACAATTTTGAGGTTCTTGTACTTGAGTATTTCCATTTTATGCCACACTACTCCACTACATTTCAGAGGGAATTATTGTACTTTTTACTTCACTATATTTATCTCACAGCTGCAGTTACTACTAGTAGTAGTAGTAGTAGTAGTTAAGTAGTTAAATGTAACGCCACATCAACCGGCATTTTTCTGCAGAAAGTGTACTTTTACTTTTGATACTTTAAGAACTAATAATACTTCTGTACTTTTACTTAAATAAGATTTCAAATGCTACAATGCTTTTACTTGTAATGCAGTATTTTTACATTATGGTATTGGCACTTTTACTTAAGTCATCAGCTGTCAGTCACGTTGTAGAGGAGAAAATTAGGCACAGACCAAACCAGTTTAACCATTTTAAGTTTACTTCAAAGCTGCCTGGATGTTGCACCGCGACTAATGCTCCTTATTGGCTGATTGACTGAGCCGACTAAAACCAACTGCTCTCCACACTGCTGACGTCCTCATGTGGACAGAGAGACAGACAGGAAGAGACGAGGAGCGAGGGAGGCAGAAAGATGTGGCCTCAGCGTCCAGACTGAGCAGCAACTGGTTTGTTGTCTTAAGCGAACACGTTTGGGTGTGACTCATGCGCGGCGTACGTCCTCGGAGCAGACAGAAAACATTCATACTCACAGACCTGTTTTTATTCTACTGCAGTCTTCAGATTTTTGTCTGAAGGAGTTTAAACTTTGCTTTAGTCCACAGTCACGTGGAGCTCTGCCAGTCCACATCTGTTTATGTGGAAGAGCGGCTTTATGCAGCGTGGGTTTATTATTGCATCAGACAGTCACGCCATCACCCTTGCTCACTCCGTGGCCCTCGACGCTCTTTCAGAGAGTGGCAAGAAAGGGGAGATAGTTTGGTTTTTATCTTTTCCTCTCTGAACCAAGAGCTATAAACACAAAGCCCGAGCTACTGAAAATTTGGTAAACTTACCCTGAAATCACCCTGCCTCTCAAAGGATGACCTGTCCAAACCTGGTGTTATACAAACAGGCAAGGCATACGCACACACACACACACACACACACACACACACACACACACACAAACACACACACACACACACACACACACACACACAAACACACACACACACACACACACACAAACCTTCAAGTTGTTCTCCAGAGTTTATTTGAGTTTTGAGTCAGATCAGAACTTGCCAAGACAAATAGTCTCCTTGAGTCCAATGGCCAAAGCTTTTCCCAATAACTTGCCGCGAAGTGAAAATGACAGGCGGAGAGAGAGGCACATCTGCTCAGGTGAGAGTTATTTGTTTTGTAGTGTCGGAGCTGAAGTAAAGTGAAGGAGTAGAGAGGGTGAGAGGCAGAGAGATAAATGGCTAAGGAGAGGTACAGAGGCAGAGGAAGTGATGGAAAGACAGAGCCAGAAAGTGACAGAGAGTGAAAGAGAAAGTGACTGTCGCTGGGTTGTTGACAGGTGGGCCTCGGGGCAGGTACGACAGGTTGATTCAGGTAAGCCCCTCTCCCTCCTCTCTCCCCCCCCCCCCCCTCCTCTCCTCCACCCTCCAACCCTCCAACCCTCCAACCCTCCCCTCCACCCCAGCTGGAGACTGCCGACATGGGATAGCCTACAGGGCTGAGGAGACAGGTCTCCATCAGAAAGCCCCGCAACCCTTTACAATCATAATCATTTAACTGCGAGTGCCGTACGTCAACAGGAATGACGGCTGACGAGGCAGACAGACAAGACGACAAACAACAGTAACGGCAACACCCCTTCTATAGTATGCTTCCAAGGAAAAAGGAAGAAATGGATTGAGGAATGAATAAATGAATAACTGTCAGAAGCGTTTGGCTTCTGGGACAATGTTTTTTTTTAAAGAGTTGAGGCTTCAGGGGCCAAATGTCACTTTGGGTCACTTGGACTGAAGATTCACCAACAGATTTTGTAAACTCTGCAGCAGCACAGACAATAAAGCATATTACAGTAAGGGATAAGTAATTATCAGTAATGTAATTTGCTCTTTAAATTTTACATTATTTATTACAAATCACCAGGGTCAGAGTTGCCTCTCTTTCTTCACGCGAGGACTTGGAAACGACCGGGCGTGCAGGTTAATGCTGCAACTGGATTAAGGAGACTATAGTTTCATATATAATGCAGGCATTTACCTTAATGGGAGAAACGTGACTGAGGTGCAGTGTTTACATTAAAGGAGGGTGAGAGTTCGGCTGAGCCGAGGGAATATTTTTCTGCCTACGCTGGCGGCAGACGGCGTAATGAATTTCTATAAAGCGCACTGCAAATAAAAATAAAGACACACAAAGGAGATTGCATGTTGATGGTTGTCGGGCGATGCTGACAAGGAGGAATGGGCGCGGACGGCGTTGAGACTTGCAGTGGTGTACAGTTTGTGAAAGACATCCAGTAGCCTGCTCAAGTTTTAAAAAAAAAAAAAAATCACCCTTTTCAGCTGCCAGAGTGGAGACAATTAAATCCCAGGATTTTAACACATGTACGAGGAGGAGTGATCAAACAGGAAGCAAAAAGCTTTTATATTATCTTTATCAACAAGAATACACACACAGGTTGCGACAAAGACACACACCGACGTGTTCCAGTGTTTGTGTTTGTCTTGCTATCCAAACACGGCGTGCACGTGGCGAATTGAACACAAACACCCGCTCACACACACGCACGATCGTGTCCGAGGGCCGAGTACATGTATCCACAAGTGTGCTGACGGCACACACCCGGCGTATAGCCTGACATCCTCTTGGCCGCAATACACCACACAATTAAAATAAATCTCCTACGAAGGCCACATGGTGCTGCTTTTTTTTCTAACAGCCAAACAGGGGAACAACTCCATAGCAACACCAGAGAAATGTTTACGCGTGAGAATATTTGGATATGCGCTGTTGGAAACATAAACAGGCTTAGTGTCATAATTTAGTTATAGGAACAGGATTTCTCTCAGTATTGACTTAAAGTCAAAGAAAGAAAATAACGTTGAGTTGGAAAGTCGTGAACTTCCATTTTTCTCGCAGTGGGAATGTGACAGTGTGTGTTCTCATTACGAGCACACAGACAGCCCTCCGTGGGTCTCACTCTCCGAGTCCCTCTCTCTCCCCATCTATCTCTGCATTCCCAGACAGCTTTAGCAGTTCAAACCCTCGCACTGCGGCATTGTCACACACCACACTGGTTGCCATGGAGAAATAGTCCTCCTGGTCTCCAAGGTACCCGAGTCTATTGTCTTTGGCTTCTTTATTTAGATGAAAACATGATTTGTTGGAAGAGATCTACTTGTTTTTTCGCCGCTTCTCTTTGCTGCCTCCTCTTTCTTCTCCTTCTTCCTCCTCACGAGCATCAATGCGACGTCGCATGATGTGCATTGTTTCATTCTTCTCCTTTCCAGGAGTTTGACTTATATGCGCATGTGTGCGTCAAGCTCGCCTGATGTTTTGTAGCAATTAATTTCAGTGTGTCTGCATGTCAGCGCCCCAGGAGGGGGGCTGTATAAAAGTTTTCCCCATTGCCACAGCTCTCGCCAGGGCTTATAATTGCCTTCTATTACCAGGGCTGGGTGTCACAGCCTGTCTGTCACCAGGAGACTCTCAACTAGCGACACATGATGAGGAAAAGGAGTTGCAGCTTTCTTACTGCTGTTCTTTTTGGCAGAATAGATAATACAGGATATACATATATCAGACTATATATATATATTTATAGTAAATAAGAGTATTGTCCTCCAGCTTGTTGTGTTATTCAAAAAGTTCAACTTCAGTGCACCTGTATTGTTGGAAAAGTTGATTTATAAGAGCTGTGCACTGACAGAAAACCAGCTTAAGGTGAGCCACACACCAAACAACAAAGAAAAAAACATTTCAGTGGCTCTAATGTGGCTTTAAAAAGCAGCTGCGGGGGCTTACAAACACTTACAATCAGCAAGCTCTGACCTTTGACCCCGTTTATTTGCATGTTTCCAGCTCCGCTCACAGCTGTCACCAAGCTGCTGCTTCTGCAGTCGACTGCAAACCAAACAGGAAGTGACATCACATCCGTTGCTCCGTGATATCACCGGGCTGAGTCGGAGAAAACGATAGAGTGAAAGGGAGAAAAGAGACAGAGAAGGAGAGGAGCGCGGCTGACGGGTGGAAAGAGGAAGCCGTCTGTGTTTCGTTTTCATTCAGTGACTGTGGCTCAGACGTCCCAGACTCTGTGGTCTTGTTTAAGGCCAGCCAGACAAATAAACTGATCCAATTTAAGTCACTTATCTACTTAATCAGAGGGGCTACAAACACACTGTCTTCATCTCCTGCTTTACCCTCGGATGGCCGCCTTGAATCACCACATATAAAGTTTTTTTTTGGAAACTTTACACTCGTACATAAATATTTTTGGGCGAGACTTTGTCGATGTCAGCAGTTGCTAGACATTTGCTCAGTTAATTCTTATGTCTGCACATTGTGTATCTTCTAAATAGCTATAATTCTGTTGTGTTTCACTCCTGTTAATTTCAATAACTGGAATGAATGACAAGACAAATAAATCAGAGAGAATATGTGAGTTGGTTACAGTGCTTTAATGTACTGTAATCATAAAACTCAATCTTTTTTCAAAGATCCGGTGTGTGTATGAACTGCCAGTTCACACAGATACACTTGCATTTCTGTTTTTTTTTTTTTGCATGCAAGGTGATGCAAAAGTGGAAGGAGAGGTTTCGGAAACTGTGACGCTGTGCTTTGTCAGCGCCGGGTGCAAGGCAGGGTGAGTTACTGTTGTGTGCTTTTGTGGCAGAAGCGTGCGGCAGCTTGTTCCTCTGGCTCGGAGGCCAAACGCTGAATGGAGTGGGTGCAGGTAAACATGCTAAAACAGGCCCTCTCGGTAATTGTGCTGCCTTGTTGACATCTTTCACGTTTGTACGCCTACGTTTTCTCAACACCTGACGTCACAACGTCTCTGACTTTTCAGTGTTTGGGATCTGGCGGTTAGAGAGGGTTCATGCTTCAGCATTTTAGAGTGAAAAATCAGCAAAAAAAAAAAAAATCTTTATCTGACCATAAAGGTTAAATACTCAGAGTTGAACTGAATCATCCATACAAGAAATAGGTAACTTCCTTCTCAGTACCTGAATCATCTAAGTTACTGTAAATCACTTTGAAGGGATTTCTGAAAGAGTCTGCCCACCTTATCATGCATCCCCCCATGAGATACACACTTTGAGCTGACTTGTTTCATCACCCAACGTTTGTTGCTATGATGATGATGATGATGATGACGATGGTGTTGATGATGGTATTCTGACTGGGCTTGGTCTGAGCCACAAATAGGCACAAATTGTTTTGAAACCGGGCTTCGTTTCTCATTTTCAGAATGAGGAACTAGAGAAAATGAGTCAGAGCAGATGTGTCGAGAAGCTGACACTGACTCCAGATCAGTTCCACGTAATGGTTTAATAGGGAGACCGAGCCTACTACGGGGGTTAATGGAAAGATGGTCCAACAGTAGTGTTGAGAGGAAGGGCGGCGTTGAAAACACTGAAAATGTCAAAAGGAGATGACCCGCTGTGAACAGGACAAATAAACCAGCAGTTGTGCTCTATGGGCTGTTGGGAATAGCCAAGCATGTCCACACACACATGCATGAACCCATATCGCTCCTCGGTGAAAGAGCCAGCGGGGAGAAGGGGAAGCAGGGGGAGGAGGAGGTGGAGGTGGAGGGGGGGACTGTGGGAGAGAGGCAAGAGGGAAGGGAGAGGAGGTCTGGATCCAGTCCAGGGGAACTCCAGACTGCTGTTACCCAACATGCTCTCTCTCAACAGGGGCTGGGAGACTGGCTGCTGCTGCTGCTGCTGCTGCTGCTGGAGACCCGGAGAACAGGGAGGTGGGGGCACACACACACATCTCTTGTACACCCCCCTGACATACACACTGCCGTGGCCGTGTCGCCATAGTAACACACTGACCCTGGCCTTAGAGTTGAACTGGCGAGTCTGATCTCCTGCCGAGCTCTGAGTTGTGGGGTGGACTAAATCTGCCTATTTATAGCAGGCCCGTCGGCTCATTTTCTACTAGTGACAAAAAGACCTAATCTGCTTTCTCCAAAGCCCCGCCACATCTACCTTACATCAGACTATCTATAGGCCCTCTCCAGCAGAAGGACAGTTAGGGATGGAGACACAGAGCTGGGAATAAATGAGAAGGAATGAGTAGGAGGGAGGAAGTAACAGAGAAAAAAAAAAGAGACACAATGAAATAGAAACTAAGAGACTGATGCTTTGCTGCCTCTGATTACTTGTTCATCTTTTCTTTAACCCCTTAAACCACAATGATACGCGCTGGCCAGTCACTGAAGTTAGAGAATCATTCCTCGAAGGGATGTTAAAGTAAAGTGTATACAGTATGTAATGTAAGTATGTTCCTGGTTAATTGAAGCTTAACTTCTAATGTATGTTGTGTAGCCAAACATTATTCAAACCCACAGAACTTCAGTCAAAGTTAACGTGATAATAATGAGTTAACGTAAATTTGATTTAACGCCACTAATTTCTTTAATGATTCAACGCAATCGATCTTTCTTCCTTCAGTTTTAAAGCAAGAGTGATACTGGAAAACCTAAGATATCCATTGGTAACCATGTCATACTAGCTTGTTGCGAAGGAGGCTAAATAACGCTCCAAACCTGCGTTGAATTTTTTGGCGAGGAAAACCTGTCTTGGCCATTTTCAAAGGGGTCCCTTGACCTCTGATCTCAAGATATGTGAATGAAAATGGGTTCTATGGGTACCCACGAGTCTCCCCTTTGCAGACATGCCCACTTTGTGATAATCACATGCAGTTTGGGGCAAGTCATAGTCAAGTCAGCACACTGACAGCTGTTGTTGCCTGTTGGGCTGCAGATCGCCATGTTATGATTTGAGCATATTTTTTATGCTAAATGCAGTACCTGTGAGGGTTTCTGGACAATATTTGTCATCGTTTTGTGTTGTTAATTGATTTCCAATAGCATATTTGCCCACTCCCATGTTAATTTTGAAAAATGTGTGATTAATTTGCGATTAATCGCGATTAAATATTTTAATAATTGACAAACCTAATATATACATATGTATCTCCAACCCACAGAACTTAATTCAAATTCCAGTGGAGATTGCAAAGATACCAGGCATGTCAGGCTGAATTTGGGGAAAATGTGTATAGAATTATGCGCAATATACAGTATCTAGCAAATTTTGCATTTGATATAATGGTGCAGCCAGAAATAAAAAAATGTTTGAATTTTTCATTTCAATTAAGTGTAAACATCATATCGCTTCAATGGAAAGCTAAAACATGCTGATACAGAATATAAAATGTATATGTGTGATAATGTCAGACAGTGTGAAATACAATGATTTTTTTTCTATCTTAAAGTAACTTAAGGGGAAACATAGTGGGAAAAGTTTAAGTGGTTAAAACAGATTCTCAGATTTGTGCCTATCAGCAAATGTTTGTGTGTGTGTGTGGCTGAACTTACACCCACATGGCCTCAGACCAGACTTTGGCCGACGTGACTCGGCAGTGCCCGGGGTAATTGTCCCGCTATTGGCTTCTGCTCCCAGCCAGGCTGAGTTAGCGGAGCCAGTCACAGTGAGCAGTGCGTAACTTTAGCCAGAGTTAAACCCACTCTGGCCCCTGGCTGCGGTCCAAGTCCACTGGCCTCTTTCTCAACCCCCTTCATCATCTCCACTGCGCTGATACTGAGCATACGCTGGCAGCTCACAGAGGTGGGTTCAGTCGAGGCCTCACAATAGCCTCCACACAAAGACGGAGCGCAGAGAGGAGCTGCTCCAGATAAAGGGGCTGATATTGATACTGCCGGCCCTTCACAGACAGATTCCCGGACATGATCTGAAGGCGTTCGACGATGTCACACGGCTTCAGTCATGTCTCCTCTCGGTGTGATTGATACGTGGTCTTTTTCACATTTTTTCTCGCTTGTTGGATATTATTTCTTTTTCCGCTCCTTCTCTTTCATTTTTGCATTTTCCATTCATAGCCTACTAATAGCAAGCATCTTTTCCCCCCTTCCTTTTTTCTGTGGTGTGAAGCTCATCAACCACAAGTAATTAAAATAACCGATCACATTCTATTCTTACACCGACATGTGATCTAACAGGTTTTGAGGTGGCAGACTTTTCAGTTCCTCAAATTTGACTGCTGGTGGAAAGGACTGACATGAACTCTTTAATGATTATAAGAATTATTTCCCGTGATACAAACAGACATCAGTAGTTTTACCTCTAGTAAAAGACTAATCCAATAAACTGATCGATGACGACCACATCTGCGTCAAAACTACGGCACTGGCTCTCGGTCCGGTGTCTATTTTCTGACCAGACTTCATTCATGTGATCATCATGTTAGCTTTTAAGCTTCAGCGGCTAACTGTCCTGACTTTACTACTGTAGCTCCTCTCTAACCCCAAGGCTCGCTAATTGGCTTGGTCTGTTTCCTTTGTGGCCGACTGCGTCACACAGCAAACTTAACCTCAGACCAGACATAAGTATATTAACATGGTTAAGTATAAATAGCTCCGAGTAGTTAAATTCAACCCCTATGTATGTGGAAGTGAGTATTTTGGGCACCTGTGATCTTGTTATTGGTGTTAAATTTAGCTCTGTGGTCCTCACTTAGGAGTGGAAACAGTGACAGGGACCTGTTTTGCCACAACACACTTCCTGTGCGCTGTGAGTAGTGAGAAAACCACAACCCAGTGACGCAACGTTCGGAAAAAAGAGAGAGAGCAACAGAGAGGCGTGGAAAATCAGCAATGAGGAAGTTGCGGCTTCATTTCAAAAAGGAAAAATTGTTGACTGAACTGTAATTGGATACTGTAAGTGAACTGTAAGGTTTCCTGTGTGCGGACTTTCCCCTTTAAGATAACACGATAGGCTGTGGTGATAAGGTGTGCAACAGACTGAATGCTGCTGCTATTATTACTGCCGCTGCTTTGACTAACTGTGGATGTATTTCTGTGCTTTGTTGCACAAAATGTTTGACACCCAAATCGATTCCAACAAGCATACACACACATACATATAGATCTTTTTTTTTCCTCTTTATATTCTCAAGCTCTCGTGCTTTTGTAGCTGCTCTCACTTCCTGTGGGCTATTGTTTGCTGTGACCTCCGCTAAGCACACGCTGCACAGCAGAAGACAGAAAAAAAAAAGACTTCATCCTTTGTACTATAGTCACAAATGTGCTGCAGCGTTTCCTGATAAAGCACAGCGGAGCATCGAATTAAGAGACAGATTTCTGAAAGTAATCTGTTATATAAACTGCTTATTTATGTGAATGAATTTATAAGACACCACTGAGTAAATCTTGCCTAGTGTTATGTGATTATGATATTTATAACCACAATCAGGAGCTGCTAGTCAGAGGAAGTGAGAAACGAGCGCATGTTGAAGATATATTTGGTTCATTTGTGTCAGTTACCCCAAGAAGCATAAACGAAGATGCACTCATTTTTGTCTATTTGTGTGGGAGTTGGAACACAGCGCCAAAGAGTATATATGTGTGTGTGTGTGTGTGTGTGTTGGAAAGAGACAAATTTATAGTGTGAATTTTCTCTCTCTGAAACAACACCGAAAGTCATGAATCATCTCTGCTGCATAGACATAACCACAGGAAGTACCCATGGAACACACACACACACACACACACACACACACACACACACACACACACACACACAGTATACCAAGGCATAACCAAATAAACTCTACTGAAACATGCAACAGGCTAGAAATATCACAAACGCAGCCCATAAACCGTGAATATCTCAAGAGTATAAATTCATCGAGTTGGTTTCCAGGGATTTCTTCTCATCGATCGCAACTCTCAACAACGCAGAACGAGATTTTTCTTTGAAACGGGCACCAAATCTTGTCGATCAATAAACTTTGGTCGAGATCCCATCACAACATCCCAGCCATTTGCTGCAGAAGACAAGGTTACCATGGTGACCCCTACACACTGGGGACATACGCAAGAAAGTGGAAGTCATAAAGAAATGTCTATGTGTGTGTGTGTGTGTGTGAGTGTGTGTCTGTGTGGCTTATGTGAGACAGGGAGAGAGAGCCAGCGCTCAGCCTTGACCCCTGGAGTCCCTCTTCTTTGTAAACCTTGTTTGGTTCGCTGCGACAGAGCAGAATAGTTGCTCATTATTCCTGTTGTATGAGCATGGTCCTGAGGGTGACAGCCACACTGAAAGAGTCCTCCCACTGACCAGAAGGAATAAATACACACACACACACACATACAGTACGTACACACAATGAACAAGAGATATGGGGTCTCAAGGTTAGAAGACATCCAGACATGGACATAGAAAACACACATAAAGGAGTACAAAGTGCTTCATTTGGCCATGAATTCCTCTGACATCTTGTTATGAACAGTGATGGAATTAATCAATCAGAGAGTAGCTTTTCTACCTTTTTGTGTTTTACTGCATATATATTTGCAGTAATATTTTAGATTACGGCCCGCACGTACTGCTTAATTCTTCTCAATTCACAGTGTGTACTGATGCCTGCATGTAGGCACCAAGGAGCAACCTCCGGGTCTGAGAGGGGCCTTAAACCTGCATTCTTTCTAATAGCCAGCAGGGGGCGACTCCTCTGGTTGCAGAAAAGAAGTCTGATTGTATAGAAGTCTATGAAAATTGAGCCTACTTCTCACTTGATTTATTACCTCAGTAAACATTGTAAACATGAGTTTATGGTCTTAATCACAAGTTTCAAGTCTTCTTCAATACAGCATGATGTTCATTTAGTAAATTATGGTCCCATTTAGAGTCAAATAGACCATAAAGCAGGGTATGCTTTAGGGCGTGGCTACCTTGTGACTGACAGGCTGCTTCCAAGGCATTTTTTTTTTTTTAAACCTTTCACAGTGTGTTTTCAGTTCATGAAAGTTAATTGTAACATTTTAGTCAGCGTTCGGTTTTACTTAGCTCTACCCTCTCGTGTCACTTCTGGTTGCAGAAACCCAAGATGGCGACAGCCAAAAACCAAGATGGTGACGGTCAAAATGCCAAACTCGAGGCTTCAAAACGGCAGTCCACAAACCAATGGGTGACGTCACGGTGATTTGGTCCACTTCTTATACACAGGTTATGGTAGGCACAAAGGAATAAAATGTGAACTGGGCACAGGAATTATACTGTAGGTATTTTTTAACTAACTGGTACCTATTCTAATATTACAGGGTACAGTATGACATACTGAACAACGATCTGGCGTTTGGGAGGAACTTAAAGAGAACTTATACTGTAAGTATTTTTAACTACAGGGTACCTATTCTAATAATACGAGATAGTGTGACCACTACTGAGCGACAAAGCAGGAAGTTTTGTGGAAGATTCTGTTGCAGTTAATAAATCTGCTGTGATTACTTTCAAAATTACCATAGATACTAACCAACACCGGTTGGGTAAATTGGAAAGAATTACGCTGTACCTATTCTCTATAAATCTCTGTCGGCAACGAGACAAGATTTTGGTATCAGAAGAATCTTAATCAATGGTGTAAATATCAGCCGTGCAACTGGTGCAGCTACAACACTTCCGGTTTTGAGTCATATTCTATATTTTATATATATTTATTTAATTTGGCGCTCCGACTGCTGTCCGTGGTCTGGAGTGGTTGTGTGCGGGTGCACGAGCGTACACTTAATTTTGGGGGTGAAGCCATGGTACGCTGCTGATCTTAAACGTTATATTTCTGTGAGCGGTTTGTATATATGAACATGCTATGAAGCAGGTGGAGAGAGAAAACATCCCCGACCTCGTACTCGCTGCCAGTTGACGCCGTTACTCTGATTCCTCAGATGTGGCCACGGGCTTGGCACGCTTGGTTGTCCAGGTGATGGCTACCGTGGAGACAGAGGGCCTGACCGGTCTTGGCCCACTCTTTTACACCAACTGTGCCAACTTACCGTCAACTGGACGCTAAACAGCAGCGACACACACCGCGCCTTCCTCCGCTGTCGACCGCGGGCACGTGTTCAAACCTGAGAAAAGATTAAAAAAAAAGCTGCACTTCCGTTTGAATCTGAAATCGGATTTGCCACCCTCAAATGTAACCACATCAGTAAGAAGAAGACTGTTGAATTATCTGACCCGGCATCAGCGGTGTAGGGGGTTGATTTTGTTGCTGGTGGGCTGTAAGCAACACGGAGAAGAGATTTGCAGAGACAGCCCATAACAGCTCCCTTGGAACCAATGACTCAGATATGCAGATGTGTTTACTTCCCTTCTGTTTCCCACCTCAACCACCACACAAAAGGCTGGGGGAATGAAAGTGCCTGATAATGTCTTTAAGTGATTCATTTATATATTTATATGCCGTCATAAAGAACTCATTTTTTACTAAAACTTAGACAGACACTTCAAATGGACTCTTTGCCTCTCCTCTCTATTCCCTCCCTCCCTTCTGAGGGTATTCATCTTTTGTCTAATGCGTAGCGCTGCTCTCTGTTAGTTTCTCTCTGACACCATGCCAGCAGAGTCATCTGCAAAGGGACTCATGTAGGGATTAAAAACCATCAACAGCTCCCCTTTAACACAGAGGTAGGGAAAAAAAAAAAACGTTGGAAAATGAAATACAAAAAAGAAAATAAAAATAAAAAAAACTCCAGACAGTTTTGAGAAAACTTGTAGAAAGAGAATGCAGATTGTCACCTGACCCCGAGGCAAGGCAGCCCTAAATATAATAAAGAGAAGACAACAGAAGAAGACGAGGCGACACGACACGGGTAATGTGTTTTCTCTGCTGGTGTCGTCTGGCAGATCTGGGATGATTGAGTGCTGATGCCTGCCTGGGCCGCTTCAGAGAAGATCGTCTACCCCCCCCCCACCCCTCGGCTCGTATACACATGCACACACGTGCACAGCCTCTCTCATGACACACATTAACACACGTGCACACACACACACACAGCCCTCCTGTTTTTTGAGTGACAAAAACATCAAGGCGTATTAGCTGTCAGCATCTCTTCGTCTCTCTTTTTGGTCGAGGGAAATATTTCAAGGTAACACTTATTGTGTCTGTGTGTGTGTGTGTGTGGTTTTCTTCATGGTGGATGTGTGTCTTAATTATAACAGGGTTTAGTGAATTAGGGCAGGATGTGTAATAGACTCAAATTTGCATAATCTCTGTTGAATAAACCTCAGCGACAAACATGCAAGCAGAAAATCATACATGCTTACTGTACTGCATAACTTAAATTTAAAAAGAAATATGAAGAAAGGCTAGTTTGCGACAGTAATCTACTGCGTTTACTTACAGAATGTGTGTATTAATCTCTGTGTATTTTCATAATCACTCCGTATTGTGAAATTGTCAGCAGCAGATACAGACAAACAGGTGCTGGCTACAGAGGAAGTTGATTGGCCTGATTCCATGATCCATTTTCCCAAGGCTTCCACACCCCTGCAGCTGTCCTCCCGAATATGAGAACCATGTGTGTGTGTGTGTGTGTGTTTGCAGTGCGGTTATGACAAATTCACTCCTCGCTGCTTGCCAAAAAGTGAGACAATGATCTTCATTGACAAAGAAAAAAATAAAACGGCAAACAAAATTCTGGACCAACAAATAAAAAAAACTGTCGAGAAATTTAACGTCCCTTAACTGATTCTCTGAACGCAATTTAAAAATTTCTCAAAGTTCTTTAAAAGACTCTGACCTGAATGAGTTTCCCCGATGTTCAAAGTGAAGTCACATAGCAGGTATCGGGGGCTTTTGGCTGTTTTGCGTGGCAGAATGTTTTGAACTGAGCAGTGACAGCCTCAGCCCGACTGAAGAGTCTACTCCGACTCGCCTAATTTCTATTGGAAAACACTTTCTCTTTCTCCCTCTCCCTCTTTCTCTCTCTCTCCGTCACCCTCCTCTCTCTGAAGCTGCAGATCACTTGAAAAAGAAAGGGGAAGGAACATGAATAAAAACTGAAGGCACTTCTCTTAGATATGTCTCTTGATGCTCTTCAGATCTTTAAGACTTCATCACAGGGAAACGCAGGGTTACTCTAAGAAAACTGAAGGACTCTGACTCCCTAATCTACCGTACAAGACCTGAATCTGAGAACACAACGCCTTTTTAGAACGGCTTCTTTTTCCGCGCTCACAATTTTGATCTTTTCTATTTGGTTTTTATTTATTGATGGACAGGTAGAGAGAGAGAGAAAGACTTTTTTTGCTTTTTAAATTGGATGAAAAGAAGAAAACCAGGGACCACATTGTCAAAAGAAAGGCTTAGTATGTCTGTCCATTTCAGACTCTCGTGCCTGAAGAAAAATTTCACAGTGAATAAGCTTCAGTGAAAGAAAAATTAGAGGATCATTTTCTATCATTTTGCCCTATTCACTCCACACTGGCTCCATTGTATCATTTGTTCAAGTACAAGTAAATATAACTTGGCAATCAAATACGAGTCCAATTAATTGGTGAGACGATGAAAAGATTTTAGATATAAATGCTTCAGTAACTATAACTATGCTCACAAACTGGGGGAAAGTGTTCTTTAAAGATCTGTAAGAGGATCTCTGTCTCTGTGTGTGTTTGCACTGACTCCTGGTCAGACCTGTGGATCGTCTGTAGGTTAAAGAGTTCTGGGTTTGGAGGACTGAAAGCTGAACCTGGGTCTGCACCAAACGTCTCGTCTCCCTGAGCCGGAGCCGGAGCCGGGCCAGACATATTGACTGATGTTTCAGGCATAATGAAAACATCCCCTGCAAATTGAATCTGATTGGATATCAGCTATCAGCCGTCGTTCAACCACAGCAGAGCAAGTGAGCCGCCAGCAGCATCCCCTGCCTCCCTCTCTTTCATTAATCTCAGACTAAACTGCTCCGGGTTTGACCTCACTGTGTAGATCTTATGGGTTTCCCTGGTTGTGTCCTTTACATGATATTAACATGATTTTTATCTTTAAAACAGGACGATGCTCCACAGAATAGAATTCAGCCAACGCTTAAATTTACGGTGAGTAATGCTGCTCTGATAACGCTGCGCCACATGTTGTCACTTTCTTTAGATTTGCATGTTTCTGATACTTTCTCTGTTTGAGTTTTGGCCTTTATAGGACATTACGTTTTATACATCTAAATAGTTCAACATGGCAGCAACAAATCAGCACTGAACTTTCCATTTCAGTCTGCAGCCATTTTAGATAGATTATTAGATAGATTTATTTCAAACATGTAACAAATAATAAGAAAACAAAACAAGAATAACCAATAAAATGAACCATAAACATATACAAGAAATTCTAAATAAACTCACTAAATAAATAAATAAAGTAGAGCTGTCAATAGATTCAAATATTTAATCGTGATAAATCAAATGATTGTCCATAGTTGATTGTGATTAATCGCAAATTAATCACACATTTTTTTTAATCTGTTCATAATGTACCTTAAAGGGAGATTTGTCAAGTATTTAATACTCTTATCAACATAGGAGTGGACAAATATGCTTTCTTTATGCAAATGTATGTATTATTGGAATTCAATTAGCAACAAAAAACGATGACAAATATTGTCCAGAAACCCTCACAGGTACTGTATTTAGCATAAAAAAAATGCTCAAATCATAACATGGCAAACTGCAGCCCAACAGGCAACAACAGCTGTCAGTGTGTCAGTGTGCTGACTTGACTATGACTTGCCCCAAACTGCATGTGATTATCATAAAGTGGGCATGTCTGTAAAGGGGAGACTCGTGGGTACCCATAGAACCCATTTACATTTATATATCTTGAGGTCAGAGGTCAAGGGACTCCTTTGAAAATGCCAATTTTTCCTCGCCAAAATTTAGCGCACATTTGGAGCGTTATTTAGCCCCCTTTACAACCAAGCTATGACATGGTACCAATGGATTCCTTAGGTTTTTTCTAGTTTCATATGATACCAGTATCTTCACTCTAGCTGTGAAAAGGAGTCTATAACAACCTAAAAATCGCAAGTTGCGTTAATGCGTTAAAGAAATTAGTGCCGTTAAAACAAATTTGCGTTAACGCATTATTATCGCGTTAACTTTGACAGCCCTAAAATAAATATTATTTGTTTGAAAAGGAGTTGGCAGAAGTAAACACTTTCTAGAACTTAATGTTTATCACACACATAAATATTCATCTTAATATATAAAAAAAAACACAATAACAGCAACATCAACGAGCATCACAGTCCCAAGAGAGAATTCTTCTTCATCCCTGTATCCCGTATTTTAGGAAAACTAAAAAGAGGTGCGCTCATTAGACGAATACCAAACCCTGCACCTGCGCTGACACCATAGCAGCCTATTCACACCATTATTCTCCCTTCATAATGTCCAATTTAATGGGATGAGTAGAAGAAAAGAAGAGAAATGTAGGCATGACTCAAGTTGTCTTTTGGGGCTGGCGTCAGATGGGATGCTGGGATAAATTCGGGAGGGTCACTTGGCCTGAGGCCTCCAGCTCCAGTGCTCCCTCTCTCTCTAACTGATCACACAGTTCACCCACGAGAGAAGACAGGAAACAGCACTCCCTATTGGAGAGTAACAGCATTTCATTGAGGGGAAGCCCAAAAAATGATCTGGGGTCAAATCTACATCAACCCTAGTAATAATAAGTGGCAATTTTTACTTTGTAGATTTAAGTGTACTGTCACCGTTGTGGGAATGGACACAAAATAATTCAGAATCTCTGACCCTTGAAGCGCTTTACACCGAGCGCCCTGCTATTAATTGCTCCCTTCTTGTTGCTCAGAAGAACAGGATTATACAACACCCCAGTGAAGAAGTGCGAGACTGAGATTTCTATTGTTCTTCTCGTCTCTTGTTGTCGCTGCAGCTCCTCTGCTCCCCGGACATCACCGAGCCAACAGATTAATTAGACAACTGATAGCAGTGCTCTCTCTTAGTGCTGGCCCGCTGAGTTTTCTTTTTCTTTTTCACTTCTTGTAAGCTTCTAATTTCTCTCTTTACATTAATGGGGCTTACTTGGTGTAGTGACCCAGGAGAGAAGAAAATTAAGTCTCTTGTCCTCCGGGGGGGCTGCAGCTTATCCTGAAAAATCTAGTTCGCTTCATTCATTTGGCCAGGGAAAATATTACACCAGGCACTTTTGTTAGGCCTGAATAAAAATAGATCCTGAATAAAAAAACTTTGAATTCTATTTTAACTGTTGCCCTTTTTATCACACAAGCTTCTAACTAACGTTGCAACAGTCTAATAAAAAGGTATTGGCGTTTTGTGAGAGCAGCCACTGTTTCATGTTCTCCCATTCAACCGTCTGTCAACCCTCCCTGGACACAGGTCCTGGTTGGTTGCCTTGGAAACGAGCATATGACTATTCTGAGAGCCACGGCGGCGAGGGAGAGAGGAAGCAAGCGTAGTAAAGGTAAGTCACACAAGGACCCTCTGGTCAACCTGATAAAGTGCGATGAAAATCAAAGGCCTGCGATTCAAGAGAGAGAGAAAATAAGTTGCTTCTTTTCCTGAAAGCTTTGAAAAGAGTTGAACACTATATGTGTGTGTGTGTTGCTTTCAGATCTTATAATCAATAGAGATAAATAGAGAATGGATTTTCCTTTTCTTCTCATGTACAAAAAGATTCCTGATTGGCTCCCTCAGTCATTACTTCTTTTGCATACACACACAGTCTCTCAGCCCGCTGCACTATCAATGCCTAATCTGTGCATTAATTACATGTGTATGAAGTGTGAGCCACACTTTTTCTTTTTCCTGGCACTAAACCATTATGCATGAGTCCAGGTCTGGGGCTCCACGCTTTTTATTCATGTTCTGTGAGGAGGCTGTCAGGCCTAATTAAGACAACATGCTTCTAACCAGCCTGTTTGGATAGCCTCTGCCCCCCCCCCCCCCCACACACACACACTATATCTCCTCTGCCGAAATTTACTGCTGCGTACGTCTGTCTATGCATTTGTGCATATGAATCTCTTTGTGTCTGTGGTTTGTATGCATCACATGGAATGTGTATGTAGAGATGCAAGCGATGTAGAGTGTAACAGCGATTACAGCTAATTTTTACAGAAAATCCAACGGATGTGACGTCATGCGCACTCGCGAGTGCCTTTACTGTCTTCAGCTCCGCTACAGGGATATCAGTGTGCAACCATAGCTAAAGTTTGGTTAGAAATGGAGTTCACTAATGCCAACAAACAATCAGCCCCCACCACAACTCAGACTCCAACACAAACTCCACGGAAGCACAAAGAAAACAACAAAGTTATATCTAGTGAACCCCGCCTTGCAAAATAGGAATGTGACCGACGATAGGGGGTCTTCGATTCATGGAGGGACCTTCGTTTGGTTTTGGGTATCAAAACGGACCCCGAGCTGGCAAAATTCCTATTGGACAGGTAAGATAACATTACTGCCAAGCATTTGAAATATATAGCGATACTGTGGTTTCAGCTGGCTAATGTTGCTAACGTTAAATCAACATGATGTCTGCCTCACTGTTTTGACTGATGCTCGCTCGCGTCTATGTAGCGCTAGCACAAGCGCGAGCAACAGGATGCTGACTGTCGATTTAACGGCCACAGGTGTCACTGTTAACAAGCAATTTCTAATCCTTAAATATAGCCCCTTTAATGTTCAAAACGCGCTTTACTTTTCTCATACCGGCTGTGCTGCAGCACCTCTTTTCACCCTCTGTCTGAAACGCTCTGTTTGACCTCCTGCCCCCCATAAAAAGCCCAGTCTGCTCTGATTGATCAGCTGACCCACTGTTGTGATTGTTCAACCGAACCAAACTCTCCAGCTCCGCTCTAACTAGCTTTGTTTGATGGCGTGTCAAACTATCCGCTAGGAAAAATGTGTTTCTTGGTGACATCACCACATTACGGAGGAAAAGGCGGGACTTAAAGCAAGGCGTTTCAGGCAGTTCAGGAGCAGAGTTTCTGTGGGGGAGAGTAACTCTGTTTGGTAACTTTACAGACCTTTTACATTCACAAAAAAATATGTAACACAATATAGGAAAAGGAAAAAAGCACAAAAGCATAATAGGTCCTCTTTAAATAAGAGCCAGAGTCAAGCTAGGTGGCATTGCACGAATTAAGGGACGATAAGAGACAGAGAAAGAACATGAGACAGAGAAGGAGAGAAAGGTCAGCATTGAGAAACGGTGTAAAAGCTTCAAAGGACATTGCTCTAGTGTTTTACATTCCTGATAACAACGACCAGACCACTTCTCCATTCCTGCCACATCTCATAGATTTACGCACACACATACATGTTGCAGGCAAAGAAGCTGCCATGAGGTCAGTGTTTGTTTTCTTTCGTCTTGTCCTTCTCCTCATTCTTCCCTTGTGATCTGAGGTGACAGGGCAGCGCTGGGGTGGATCGGGCGAGCGAGCATATAGTGTAAAGGCAGAGTGAGAGAGAGGCAGCATGGAGTGGAGATGTAGGTCTGTTGGTGACAGCACAGCAGCCACACAGGGGGCCATAGAGCCACTCCAGAGGCCATAATTCAATCATAGCACAACCGTGATGAAGACATAGAGACAGAGTTGGGGGATAAACCGAGAGAGTTAGAGGCAGAGGAGAGTAGAGCGGATAGAGGCACGAGTAGAAAGAATCAGATTACCATGCTCTTAAAGGGGAAGGGAGGATGACACTCATCCGACCTGATTTAAACGACAGAAGCGTAAGGAATGAAGTCCTCCGCTCGTCTGTCCCCTGACCTCGCCGGGGAGCGACGAGTGTGTGAGAGGGGAGCAGAAGAATCGGTCATGCTTGGAGTGAGATGGTGCCTAATCGTCCAGAGGCCGGGATTGAGTAACTGTGACTGGGCGCATCCGTTGCCGAGCGGAGGGGCAGGGAAAATCTGAAAAGCTAAAAAGTCATAATCAGGGTTTTTTTAGCCTATACGTGAGTGTGGTTTGCATGCGGGCCGCTCGGGGCTGTGTGTGATGAGGCCGTCAGCCACTAGTGGTCCCGCAGACCTGACACAAGTCATTTCACCTCAGCTCCACTCCGTCATGCACATTCACAGGATGGTAATCGTGCCCTGCTCTCTCTGGCTGATGCCGTCTGTGTAAATCTGTGCAGCTGGTTGGCTGCATTGATACTTTTTAGTCAACCTGTTTTTTGTTGTTTTTTTTGCTTTTCACCCTCAATTCCAGTCAATCTTTCCTCTTGTGTATTTTTCAAGTGCTGTCATTGTATCAAACATCAGTGAAAAACATGTTTTTATCCCTACAGTAAGAGCCTCTGTGATTATAGTTAAGAGCCCAGATATTTCCCTTTAATATGTGTGGTTTGTTCTTTTCCCTGCCTGTACATCAGTATGCATGTGTGTTTATGTGTTTATGTCTGTGCATGTTTGTCTTAGACTATTGATCTGGTCAGCACACAGCAGACATTAAATGAGAAGAGTAGAGGCTGAGGCCGACAGGGAGAGAGTGATGGATGGCAATAAAAGAGGTAGGAGCTGGTGGCAGGCAGAAAATGTTGCCTTCCTGCATATAATGTGAGCATAAAAACTAGAGAAAAGTTAAAGTTTTACCTAAGCATGGGAAAATTAAAGCTCCATACATTTTAAAATGTTTTTTTTTCTTAAAGCAGTAACATAAAGGATGCAGATACATGTGCTCCCAGTTTTTCCCAGTACAGTGTTGTGCATGAGCGCGCTGTAAGAGAGCATTCATTGCTCAATTTACCCGTTTGCAACTAATGAACATGAACTCATGTGAGAGTTAACAATGCTCACACACTTGTACTGTGTTTTACGCGACACCCAGCACGTCGGTGTTACACCGTAAACTGTGACCACAGAGAGCCAGCAACACATGAAGTCACCATTTCTGACGGCTGTCGCCGAAAAATGTGACCCCACTGTACCTATCTTTTACATTTCTTTCAGAGTTTTGTGTATATATATCTAAATTAAAAATATTGAAAATACATTTATGTTTTTTAACAGTTTAGAGTTATGTGTTTTCTCTCACGTATTTGCCTCATTTATTACACAGGATCACCGATACGAATACAAGAAGACAACGTCGACCTCTAGCAGCCATAGTAATTATGATTGGTTCGGTCAAACAAACACAGGACTTTCACACAGGACACCGTCGTTCATGTCTCGTGTGAAACCAAAAAAAAACGTTGACTTATTTTACCTTACTTTTGTTACGTAACTCACGCACTTTACTAACGCAATGTAGCCTACGTAAGTTACGTTACAAACGTAGGCTACTTATTTTAACCCAAACCATGATCTTTTCCTAACCAAGTAGTTTTGTTGGCTAAGCCTAAAGTTGTTTTGTTTCAATTCACAACGTTAAGTTTCACTTTCACAACATTGTAGTTGCAGTTTGGACCGTCTGAAGCATTAAAATGGTTGTGATAACCATTGATAACACCCATTCCATCGGCGGATAACATTCAAAATGGGTGCTCACAAACTCTGTATGCTGTATACCAACGCATGCAGAGATGCATGCACACACACAATAAAAGTGTAGCCATACTATACAGAAGCAACCGGATTGAAGGAAGTGGCTCGGAAATATCAAAACAACCTTGGGGAGCGTGAGCTCGCTGTGAACGCTGTGTGCCTCCACTACATGGGCTCTTTATATATCTCCTATTCAATCAATCTGTTCCCTTTCATCCATTAGTTTGGTTCTCTCTCCCTCTCCCCACGTTATTTGTGTCATTGTACTGTTTGTCCTGTTCAGTGGGTACCGTAAAGCAGTGGGGAAGACACACACACACGCACACTCTCAGAGAGAGACATCGAGCAGGCAGTGGAAATGTCACAATGTCGCCAGCATGATGGCTTATTAAGAAGGTCTATTTAACCGAGGGGGACAGCAAAAGAACAGGTTCTCTTCATCTGTCAGAGTATGATTCATACTATGATTACACGCCGTGAAACACACAGAAAAACATAAATATGCTACTACATACATAATAGTATGTCCTTGCCATCCTTAGTGAATGCCACTCTTCAGAAACAGTAACACGTAGACACACCCAAGTACTGTATGTTCACATGCAATCAGACACACGTGTGTGTCAGTTGTTGCAGCGTATACATACAACGCACTGCACTCACAGGAGGTCAAGAGCACCATCTGTGCATATTCAATACTTAATTAGATTCACAGCCACTGAATAATGTATTTGAGGGACAGAAATAGATTGGAGGTGGAGAATACCTGAGATTACGACGGGGGCCATCTTTGACACATTTTTCATCAACGTCTTTGAAATCATCGTGTTTTTCTTTTCCGTTTCCTGCACAGCTTGCTCTATTGGCGAGGCCAATTAGGCAATCTCATTAACCCACGGCTTCTTAGGTTATTAAAGAGATACTCCATGAAAAATGTATTAACAATATCTCTGTAGGCTTGAACAGTGGTTGTCAAAGGTTTCCTCATTGTTGGAGAACAGCAGTCTACTTGACTTCAATCGATTTACATTGGATTGTAATGGTTTCCCATTTTCACAGTGGAAAAAAAGGTTTCAAGACCACCACAGAAACTTCTCAAACAACGCCTGCGGCATAATCCATCTCTCTGCTGCCCATCTGAATGCCCAAACTATGCTAAATACAATAATGCGACACAGTTGTGCCATATTTTGGTGAAAGTGAAAATTAGTGTAGGAACATACTGAGCTTAGATACAAAATGGATGGTGGTGCAGGTGTATTTTGAGAAGTTTATGAGGACATTTTTATTGTTTTCTTATTGTGAATATGTGAGTGTAATTTGAGAAAATTAACAGCCCAGCTGCTGATCCCCATCAATGATATTACAACCACCTTTCAAGTCTGCAAAGTAGTGCTCGAGGTGGCCCGGTACCGGCACTTCTACATTTTACTCCTTGGCGTACCCTGACTTTTACCGGTACTCTATTCTGCATTCTCCATATCAGGTTCTCTGGGTGATTCATAATCATACAGCGCAGCACCAGCTTTTATGCGCTGAGACTCATGAGCCGTATGAACATAAAAACGTGGAGCACGGGGGGGGGGGGGGAACGAGGGTGCATCCTTTTTGTACAATAATTTGTGAACCATTTGTCATAACTTTTTTATTTTTGAATAATATAATTATTGAAATATTATTTTAAACTTTTTTGAATCTGCTCTTTTGATTTACAGAATATGATTTTACAGGGCGAACATTTACAGAAGAATTAAATGTTCAGATGAAGGCTGTGATATTTGTGAATGATAAAATAATTATTTAAATAATGCAAGTTTTGTATTTTTGGGCATTATTTTATAATAGTGATAATAATAATAATATTTTAATCATGTAAAATTGCATATTTTAAGTCAAAAACCTTCACATTTTCTTGGGAGGAAATCCAATATCTCCTAGTAGGCTATCTTTTAATCACTGTAGAAATTCAGAGTGTAATAATGATTGCCGATACCGGCCAATACACACACCAACATGTGAATAAGGGGAGTACTGACTCTTTCCATTTCGAGCACTGCTGCAAAGGGACAATGTTTGATATCTTTTGGGCTTGAGTGTTGCTTTAATGACCTAAAACTGACCTTGAATTAATTAACTTATCTAATTTAGCGTGCATTTTGGGCGCAGCCTCACTTTAAGATCGATCATTACAACTAATGTTGCATTTTTCTTACCACATGATCACTTGTAATGCTGAAGTATCTGACACATGACAGAGGATGACTAATGGCACATTAACGCTTCTTTGTGTAATGAAAGAAGTTGATTTATTGCTACCAAAGTCAAAGTGTGTCACAGAGTGTAAGTACAGGTTATGTAAAAACTGTGTCAGCCTCGTACATCTGCTCCAGCTACACAGAAAACAATGCTGAGCTGTGCCGATATTGTACCGAAATTCAAAAAGGAGGAGCTTTGTTATACCAACGTATCTCCTCGCTGTCAACACTGACACGCTCGTAAAACACGAGGCCTCGTTTTAAGTCAAACAGGAAATAGCCTGCACAATCCTGGGAACAAACAAGAGAGGACAGCGGTGCGGTTTGATTGGGCCGTGAACGGTCGCTGTCGTTACAAAGCACCACTGTAAGCTCCATCGATTATCAAAGGGCTCCGAGCTCAGACGGGGAGTCTACTGATCTTTCCCAAGCTCAGACATGAAAAGCCCCAAGTGACAGCTCATAGCCTGGGCTAGATCACGCCGCTGTGCTGGTGGGGAGGTGGGGGGGCTTCTGTGGTGCCTGTTTTCTAACCACCTGCTCCACAGGCCGTGGTTTTGTTTTCTTGTTTTCCCTCTCTTAACGCTGCGCGCTGTCAGGGGCGACAAGGATGTGCTTTCATGTGAACTCTGGGCCAGCGACGACATAGGTGTGTGAGAGACACTTGGTAAAACAATGCAAGACAACCTTTTATTATGGCAGCGCCTCATTACTTTTTAACCAGTGTAATCGTATGTGCTGCTCCTCATGAATTATTCACAGGTGAGACACAAAATGACAGGGGGAGATAGCAGAGCGCTGCGAGTGAAAAAACAAGCACAAAAATAGGAGAAGGCAAATGTGGAGAAAGTGATGCAGTGATACGTTTCTTGATACCAACCATTAACTCATAAAGACTTTCGTTCAAAGGCCATTGATTATATATGTGAGCCTACAACCCTGTAACAGAGTGTACAGTCGGGGCTTTGAGCATATGGATCACACATTGAGAGTTTCTTTGATCTGGTACATGAGAAAGTTAAGGAAGCCCTGAGAGGCAAGAGAGAAAAAAAAATTCTGGTGATCTATTTTCTAAGACTGATTGAACTGTTTGCTCTCCTGTGTTTATGACTTAACAAGTATTTTTTTTTTTTTTTTTTTATCTGTGAAACAGGTAGGAATAAAAGTTTTGCCAGGTGAAAAAAAAAAGTTTTGGCAGGTGAATTGTTTTGTCAGGATCATTTTTTTAAGTGTTTGTTGTAATACTTGTGTTCCACTACCCCATGTTCTAAATAAGACTAAAAGCTTTCATGTTTTCTTCAGGTGAGTTTTGATTTACATAACATACAATATATGTACTTGTGTTTAGGGTGCATGGAGAAACTAAACTCACCTGGAAGAAAACATGTAAGCTTTTAGTTCTATTTAGAACATGGGGTCGTGGTGCACTTCAGCCTCTTGTGGCTGAAATGAGTATTACAACACCTGGTAAAAAAAACGTTTTTCACCCACCAAAACTTTTTTCCCCAACTGTTTCTCAGTCTGACTTTTTTTTAAATTAACTTTTAAAGATTATCCTGGCAAAACCTTTTTTTTTCACCTGCTCTTAAGTAGGGCTGTCAAAGTTAACGCGATAATAATAATAATTATTATTTTTAACGCCCCTAATTTCTTCAACGCATTAATGCAATCAATCTTTCGGAGGATATAGCGGGCGCAGTTTTAAAACTAGAGTGAAGATACCAACCATGTTATACTAGCTTGTCGTGAACGATGCTAAATAACGCTCCAAACTTACGCTAAATTTTTGGCGGGGAAAAACTGCCATGGCCATTTTCAGAGGGGTCCCTTTACCTCTGACCTCAAGACATGTGAATAAAAATGGGTTCCATGGGTACCCACGAGTTTCCCCTTTACAGACATGCCATTTTATGCTAAATGCAGTACCTGTGAGGGTTTCTGGACAATATTTGTCATTGTTTTGTTTGTTAATTGATTTCCAATAATAAATATATACTTACATTTGCATATAGCAAGCATATTTTCCCACTCCCATAATGATAAAAGTATGAAATACTTGACAAATCTCCCTTTAAGGTACATTTTGAACAGATAACAATTGTGTGATCAATCACTATTAAATAATTTAATCGATTGCCAGCCCTACTCTTAAGTCATAAGAGGAAACAAATTAGATCAGACTTAGAAAAGGGATCACCAGATTTGTTTTTCTCACTTGCCTCTCATGGCTTCCGTAGAAGTTGTTTTCAACTGAATTAAACCAAGTGACACAGTACAAGGTTTGAGCCCCAGTGTGTCCTCCTTTCATCATCAGTATTTTGCAGAGTAAAGGAATTATAAAAAGGAAGAGAGGTCAAAACATTGAGTCAGGAACCTCTTTCTCCATTAGACCACCTGAGACGACGAGCTGGTCCGCTGAAGAGTTTTTCCTGCAGCTGAGGAGTTTGTCTTTGTGCCTTTTTAGAGAGAAAAAAGAGGAAAAAAGGGGTTGCATGAAAATAGACGACACCTCTGTCACTGTTCTGTCCTCCAGCTGCTCCTCATTTGTTTGCTCACATTTTCCCAGTTTTCATGGTTACTAAACTCTCTGATCAGATTGAAATGAACTGGCCCTTTATGAATCCATCTGATGTAGAAAGACAAGCTAAGGTTTTTGCTGAGTGGCTCACACAGCTGTACGGCACAGTATCGACATTACGAGTCTATTCATAGACTTTAGTCGACTCCATGGTTCCCCTGAGAGTCTGCCGCTGCCGCCACACGTCCCTGAGGTTCACGGCTTTATAAAACATCCATGATCAATTAGACACCAATTAAACAACGTGTTAATGAGCTGCCTAATGACTTAACAGCCATATTTCCTCCGCGAGGTTTCTCAGCAATAACTCTCGCTGTGGGCGAGACTGGGTAACAGGAGTCATGGAGTGGGTGTGCACTATGACTCAACTTTGCTGTCAGTGTGTCTCCTTCTTTTGACCTCACCTCACCTCGTTTTGCGTGCTTTTTGGGATGGATTCAGGTGCACAAACTGGCTATTGTCTTGTGCTGTTTCCAGATCAGATCAATCTAATGCAAAACTGTTGATAAGATAGCAGTTAAAGCACTTGCTAGATTTGAGTTGAGGCTGCTGCTGTTACCGTGGCAACCGTTTGATTCCTTTCATCGTCTAATAGTTGTTTAAAGTGTTTTCTTGCTCAGTGGAATGACTTGTAAAGAATCTGAGAAACATGCTGTAACCACTCTGTAGTACCACTGGAATAAAATATTGGCATTTGTTACATAATCTGGCCTCCTTTACGAAATTTGCTTCCAGCATGACTTGTGATATATTATGTTATAACTCAGCATTAGTAGTTCTACTGACCAGCGATGCCCACGCAGGTTAAAACAGCCGGGGCACACACACACACACACACACACAAGTTTCTGTGACTCAGATCTCGAATGTGTGAGAACGTATAATAAAATTAAAGGTGAGTTAAAAAACCTCTAGTTCAACCCTGCTATTCTCTCGCACCACTCCTCCACTTTCTGAGTCAACCGCCTGCTTTTCAAGGCTTTCATCCACGGAATGCAGAGTGAATCACGACGTTTATATCATTAGATTTTTTTTGCCAAACTTTGTTTAAGAAGTTGAAAATGCTAATACGATGCAGGGTGAGAGAAAAGAAAGGGAGCTCAGAAGGAGATGACCCACTTAGTGTAATTATCGCTAACGAAGAGACGGGAGAGTTGCGAGCTGGGGAAAACACACAGGCCTAAATGCGTTAAATTAATCCAGATAATTCAATAAGCGATGATGAAACGCCACAATCAAGCCCCCTCTGGCTCCAGTGTTTGACTGATAATGCACTGGGCTGTTTTATGCGAATAGTTTTCCATAACCTTGCTCTCCGTGGCGGGCGGCGTGACCGTGGTCGGTGCTTCTGGGTTTGTCTACGGAAAATGGCATACTAGAAGCACATTTGCATGCACGCATTAATACACGCACACACGGGTAAACACACCACTGTGTAATGTCACCCGTGGACATTTCCTGAGCCTCATGTGAGATTCATACAATGCGTTCAAGCATGGCTTCCCTCCGGGTGTATGCAAGTGCAGCGTCTGAGGTTTAGTAACAAGATCATTAAAATAATCAAATTATGATAAGAGAGAGTCAGTCGTGCTGAAACTAGTTGTTTTGAGTCCATCAGAGGCGACGCTGTTAGTGTGGTGGAGCGACGACCGAGGGGAAGGGCATCATCAACATTAGCTGACAGCATGGGAAAAAGCCCGCGGTGGATCTGAGCAATAATAACATTACCACCGCTTTCTCACAATAATAACATCGCAGGAATAAAAGAAAAGTTCCTTTTTTGTAAGTTAAGTGCCCCACTTTTTTAGCCTGAGAGCAAAACAATCCTCCCTCATCACATTGTGTCTTAATATCTTGTCAGAGACGACGTCTGAGCGGCTCACCTCCTGTTAGCAGTCTGTTTCTGGAGGCGATGCAAAGCAGCATCTCCTCTTAATTCATCGCCATAGAAAGAGAGAGAGACTTCAGAAAGCATGTCTCACCTTTATCTCCCGTGCAAATATTTGTTTAATGAGAAAAAATATTATTCCACCTTTAATTACAAATGTGTCTTTCCCCCCTGCTTACAAACATCTTCTTTGAGACGTCGTCTTATTACAATTGCAGTTTAATCTGAAAAGGAATTAAAGCAGCAGTAATTAGTTTATAGAGGAGTCTAATTGTCTTATTGTGTTTTTAAAAACATTGCTTCATCTCCTCGGTAACTTTGAAAGTAGGATAGTGTTTCCCCCATACTGCCCCCCCCACCTTCCTCCTCATCAACTTCTCTCTTCCGCCGTAGCTGTACAACAAAACTATTCATTTAAACCAATAATCTCCAAGTCATTACCACTTATCAAAAGGGCTGCAAATTAATTATGTTAACTGCAAGAATTTCCATTAGATCTTTAAATGTGTACACTTCATCAGTTCTGAGAACTCAGCAATTTGATTACAGTTGATTTCTTTCTATTTAATGAGGCAAGCGTTTCTTTTTCCCCCCCTGTCCTTTTTGTCTGTTTCTCTTTTTTTTTCATTAATTGGATTATGATCAATGCAAAGCTTTAATGTTATGGAAAACTTACCCGAAGCCTCTATCTACTATGACACAGTTTTTGCGGCGGAAGATTAGAGAATGCCATATCTTCATTCGTCAAATATCAAAACTGTCTTTCCTTAACGATGTTAGAGTGAAACGTTGCTAATCACTGCTGACGAACGCACGCCGCTGCTCTACAAAGATAATGAGTCTGCCGGAGTCAAGGGGAGAAACAAACAGCCGAGGAGAGAGGAGTGAGACGGAGAGGGGGAGATGAAATGTGACAGATCAACAAAACCCAGATACTCTAAGTGCAACTACAGACTGACAACTAATGTAAAAACTACCAGAGGAGAAAAGACAGGGGCAACACAGGAAATGAAGGGAAGAAAGATATGTAAGAAGGTGTGAAGGGGGACCGTCACTTTGCTTCAGGTTGGAGAGTTGACCTGAATGGAGCTGAGAGGCAGAGCGGGAGAGACGGAGTCAGAGACATTACAGCGGCACATGTCAGCCACCATGGGATGTAAGGTGTGAAAGAGAGAAACAGAGTGAAAGAGAGTGAGAAAATGGGGGGGGGGAGGAGAGTGAAGAGGAGAGGGAGGCGGAAAGGATGAAGAAAAACTCTTTGACGAGAAGGAAGACAGCCAAGTGATCCTCCCGCGGTGTGCGTCCACTTCTGCAAACTTTTGTATCACGCTGAGACTAAAATTGAGTATTTCCCACCTGAAACGATGCATTTAATTACCCCTGCTCGGCTCTGCTTTTGTATGCAGCTATTTGGATGAAAACTCTGACTGGTGATCCACCAGCCAAGAACTTTAAAAAACCTGATGATTTATACCTTCCACATCCCCGCTGCAACACACACACACAAAGACACTTTATAGACATGTGAAATGCACCTGTGCGCTATAGCCTCCTCCACTTTGGACCCAAAATGTCACACAGACTCATAAACACACACACACACACACACACACACCCACACACACACACACACACGCACACACACACACGCACACACACACGCACACACACACACGCACACACACACATTCAGACACACACATGCAGACACATGTACACACACACAGACACACACACACAGGTGCTGCTGGGTGGACCGTGGGGAAGAGGTGAGAGCGCTCTCGCTCCACTGAGTGGAAAACCTGATCTTCTTACCTCAGCAACTTCAGATGGAGGGACTCAGTGGAGAGACATCTGTGTGTTTGTGTGTGTGTGTGTGTGTGTGTGTGTGTGTGTGTGTGTGTGTGTGTGTGTGTGTGTGAGTTGTGAGAAGGAGAGCCAGAGCGAGAGCCAGAGCGAGAGCCTCACCAGCAGAAGTGTAAGCGCAGAGATTGAGGAGAAAGTGAGAAACAGACAAGACAGAGCCAGAGACGCTGGGTCCCTGGCTGTTGTCATGGCAACATATTAACAGGCCGCAGGGTAAACAGGTGTCTCTTTTTAACTTAATCAATCCAGCTAAATGAGCAAATCCGCACTTGTGATATGATCCGCAGGGCTGAGAAGGAGCCGCGTGAGCCCACCCCCCCAACCACGCCCTCTCACCAGCGTGTCCGGCGCCAGTCCATCCGGGGTCAAACGGATTTACACGCCGGTGTGCCGTTCAATTGGCTCACCGCTGAACCAGGAGAGGCTTCCCACCAGCCATTGCTGTTTGTATGTATGACCACCCACTATCATCATTAGCATCTGACAGAGAGAGAGGTTGTGTGGATTATCACAGCCGTGCGTGCTATTATCATAACAGTTACGATAGCTACGCCTTCGCTGAATGGATAATCAGCAAGGTATTATGTGCTGGGATAATAGCACTGTGTGAAAACTGGAGATGCACTCCCAGCTAACGTGCCTACACAACCGTACCAATTATTATGAGCAGGGTTCATGCTGCATTCCCGTTAAAGCTGTGTACCGCCGCAGATCTGATTACGATAACAACAGTGTGTCTTGTGATGATGATGATTATTAGGACGATTGCAGCGATGATGAGGGTGTTATCTCCAGGGCCGAGCTTACCTTCACGTGTTCAACAGCTGTGTGTGTGTGTGTGTGTTTGTGTTAGTGTTAGTGTTAGTGTTAGTGTTAGAGAAAGTGAGCAAATGGTTGCAACAGAAAGTGGTTTTATTATCCACTGAAAATCATTTTATGTGTGAAAGAGACATCGTCTGTCACATTTCACACAAAAGTAGCATTATCGCTCCAATAATACAGTTTGTCCTGATGCTGGAATTGTTTAGTTAAAGAAGTGAGAAGATTGTCTCGCTTTGCAAATTGTACAAATCTTTGTTTCTGCGATAACACACCTGCGTCTGTGGGACTCGTAACTAATGTTAGCAGTTGTCATTAGGAGAGACTTTGCACTAATTATCTCATCACTGTCTCGCTGGATTCACATCCTGCAAAAGCTAAGGAAGCAATAGGGAGGAATTCAATACAAGTGCATATTCAATTGAAGTCTTTATCACCTTCAATCTCTGTCAAAAAGGTGCAGAGATGACAAAAGTGATTAGGAGGTGAAATCAAAGACACACTGTTTTACAATTAAATCTGCTGAAACCAGAGGTTTGCTCTGCTCCGGCGTTTCCCCGTCTCATTTTAAGAGGGCAGCGTTTTTGTTGCCTTATATCCCCCCGTCGCTGTGGGCATGTACACATTATTAAGCTGCTCAGGCCTCTCACCAGCACCACCCCCACCCCTCCTCCCCCCACCGTCCTCCCACCCAGCTCCCCGGATAATCAGGGTATTACAAATGAAAAGTCAGAGCCATAAATCAGCCTCACCCACTTTCCTCCCCGCTTCCCTCACTCTGCCCTCCCGTCTTCGTCTAACCTGGACAAACGGTGTCTCTGGTTGTCCTGTCGGTGAGAATAAGACACAGACAGAAAGAGAGACAGGCGAGATATGGACAGATGAGAGGGGAGGGGGGGGGGTGGCTGAGTAATCCGGGATTTCCACCGGATGACATCAGCAGTTGGCCCATGTCATCCATCAAACTCACATCTGTGTCACAAACATTCCTGTGTGTGTGTGTGTGTTTGTGTTGCAATCACATGACTCAGACGCAGCTGGTCTGCTCTGTGCTGCTGAAGAGGACGTGCAGCGGCAACGAAGGGTGGACAAAAACAAAAAAAATATAAACCTATTTTAGAAATCTAACTTTGATGTTCTGTTTCGAAATCATCCATTAAGATATTCTGGAGAAATAAAACCAAACGGGTGACCCAGACGCAGAGATATTAGGAAGACTCATACATGATAAAATTAGGGCTGTCAACGTTAACTCAATAATAATGCGTTAACACATTGTTTCAATGCCACTAATTTCTTTAATGCATTAACGTCACTTGCGATTTTTAGGTGGTAGCGGGATCAGTTTTAAACTATAAAAACCTAAGGAATCCATGGGTACCAACCATGTCATAAGCTTGTCGTGAAGGAGGCTAAATAAAGCTACGAAGTTACGCTACATTTTGGTGAAGAAAAACTGGCATGGCCATTATCAAAGGGGTCCCTTGACCTCTGACCTTAAGATATGCAAATGAAAATGGGTTCTATGGGTACCCACGAGTCTCCCCTTTACTGACATGCCCACTTTATGATAATCACATGCAGTTTTGGGGCAGGTCATAGTCAAGTCAGCACACTGACACATGAGTTTGCCATGTTTTGATTTGAGCATTGTTTTTATGCTAAATGCAGTACCCGTGAGGGTTTCTGGACAATATTTGTCATTGTTTTGTGTTGTTCATAGATTTCCAATAATAAATGCATACATACATTTGCATAAAGCAAGCAAATTTGCCCACTCCCATGTTGATAAGATTAGTAAATACTTGACAAATCTCCCATTAAGGTACATGTTGAACAGATAAAAAATGTGCGATTCATTTGTGATTAATCATAGACAGCCGTGCATTTAATTGCGATTAAATATTTTAATCGATTGACAGCTCTAGATTAAATACTTTTCACAGTCCATGTTGTAAAACCTGCCAAATGAAAATGTCTTCTTTCCCTCAGCACACCAGACAGAAGTTGATGAGAAACTGGTGTACACTGGCTGAAGTCCTCAGACGTCCCTGGCAACAGATGAAAAGTTGCTGCTGTTGTGTCAAACAGGGAGTGACACGCAGCCTGATCCAGGTGTCAGACTGTACAGTGCAGCAGCTAATGGAAAGAGGGAAGGAAAGGAGAGGAGAAGGAAGGGAGGGAGGGATGGAAAGAGGGTGGGAGGGATGTCTCTCCCCCTCCCCAGCCTGTCAGTCAGTCACAGAGGGGGAGAACGACAGGCCACAATGGGGCCCTTCAGCGCCTGGCTGAAAGTTGTAATTTAGCATGAAGAGCCATCGAGGGGCGAGCCTAAATATAGCACCACATATACATTGTGTCTTGTAGAGAGAATAGCAATTAACAGCCAATTAAATGAATGACTGGGGTCAGCAGCAGCAGCCAACTAATGGTGGGTGTGTTGCTGCGCTACCGGATAATCCAAAGAGACAAAGGGAGAGGTTGGGGAGCGAGAGGGGGCAAATTTCTCCACGTTTTCTCTTTTCTTTTGAGCAAGGCAGCATAATGAGATTTGAAGGGTCCCAATTATCTGTGTCACCTGTGCTTCACATACGGTGTGTGTGGCTGCCATGTAAAGCCCTCAGACATATAATAACTATACTCCATGCATGTCATCCTGCGCGTATGCACTTCAACATTAATGCATGCATGTAAATTTTCACTGAGATGATAAAGAGGGAATATGAGTGTTTAAATAGTGTGTTTGCACAGGAAAAGGTTGCTCAGATATGTATAAGTGCACCGTGTGTGTGTGTGTATTGCGCAGCCATTACGTCATATCGCTGTGTGTGTGTTAGTATTTCACCGGTCGCTCCTGTCCAGCATTGATTGGCCAGTAGGTGACAGCTTTACTAAGTCACTGCAGTAGCCCAAGCACAACGGAACAAGTCCCCCTCTAATTGCCTTGCCTTTGAAAAGGCAACTCCTCGCTTCAAAAAACAAGGCGAGTCATTAACGCCGTTCTGGCAGCCAACCCCTCTCCCCTCCTCACCCCCCTTCTCCCCTCTCTCTCTCTCTCTCTCTCCCCCCTCTCTCTCTCTGCTGCAGCTGATAACACCTTGTTCAGAGCCAGTGATCAAGGCAGAATCATCTCCTCCTCACTCCCATCTCCTCTGCAACTCCACCTGCATAATTGCCGCACCTAACCTTTTCAGTGCTGCCTCCGTTGGGAGTCAGCCAGCCAGCCAATTGGGCTGCGGGTATTAATAGAATCTCATTTCATGCCTCCATCGAATAAAACAAAGGTTGGGTTTCACCGAGCAAGTTTGATCTTATTACTGCGACTGTTGAGAAGGTAAAGGTGCAATGTGAATTCAGGGAGGTTTGTGTTTGCGCGTGTGCCAGCAGGGCCGTATCATGGAGGGGTGATAACCAACAGGGTGGACGATCATGTTAACAACCCATCAACTAGTCCCCCAAGGTAGACGGCACAATATGTTGTTTGTCCATGCTCTCTAGAAGGACACATAGAAGCGTTTTCTGATCTGATGCCCCTATCGAAAGGATGACATTGTTTATCTGTTCCTTCCAAAATGTTACAAATCACCTTTGAAAAATATGTTTTCTGATCTTACAATGCTACGGTTAAGGTTTGGTTAACTTTTGGCCCAAAAACGACTTGGTTAGGTTTAGGGCGACTGACTGGATCAAGCGAGCGACCATCGGGGTAGAGAGCAACCGACCGACTGGATACAGAGTGAGACCGACTGGAGCAAGCGAGCAACCGACTGGATCGACCGACTGAATCGACCGAGCAACCATTTGGATCGAGAGCGACCGACCAACTGGATCAACCGGCCAACCGACTGGATTGAGCGAGTGACTGACTGGATCAATAGCAACCGACCGACTAGATTGAGTGATCGAGTGATCGAGTGACCGACCGACTAGATCGAGCGACCGACCGACTGGATTCAGAGCGACTGATCGACTGGATAGAGTGACTGACCAATTGGATCGAGCGGGTGACTGACTGGATCGAGTGAGCGGCCGTCTAGATCGAGCGAGCAACTAGATCGAGTGACTGGATCAAGCAACCGACCGACTGGATGGAGCAACCGACCAACTGCATAGAGAGCGACCGACCAACCGACTCGATTGAGCGAGCAACCGACTGGATCGAGTGAGCGACTGTCTGGATAAATAGCGACCGACCGACTGGATCGAGTGATCGAGCGACCAACCGACTGGATCGAGCGACCGACTGTATTGGGCTCGGTTTTTCGGTGGGATAATTTTTTAAATATAGCGCACTCTTGCTGGTTTCTCAACATTACCGACCCTAGCTTTAAGTAAAAACACTTCTTGATTTCATAAGTTATCATCTTTTTGTATACTCGAAAACTCAAAATACTTGATACATTTAGAGATCCAAACCGGGTTTACAGAGGCAACATAACACTCAAACCTGCTATCACTAGTGTTTCAGTCCGATATTTGTCCCATCCATCCACCCCGACCTCCATACGCACGCAGACTTTGTCACTCTATAATAACTGACTTCCTCATTTGCTCCTGTCACAATTACTATGGCTGCTAGTGGGCTTTGTCAATTGAATGTAATCATGTTGTTTCAGGGCATTTGCTGAAACTGTATTTTATGGTCTAGTTTATGGTCTGTTCCTCTCTGTGGTTTTGTGATCAATCCTGGATCCTGGAAATGAATCTGTACCGTGATTTTATGGTCAAATGGAGCCATGTTGAGGTTCATGACCTTTCAGCGCTGCAGTTAAATGAAACTCATTAGCGGCTAAATACTCGATTAGGCATTCTCTGAGTTAACACATTCTCCATTTTTTTTTTTGGTCAGTGCAGCTTCTTCATGTTGACTTCCTTTAATTAAAGCCCAAATGAATGCCTGATTGTCCAGTTTGTAATTGTGCCACAGAAAGCTGCTGCTGCTCATGAATCAAGTATGATTTGTAAAAGATCATGACATCATAAATTAAGTTTAAAGGTGAGTTGGTGAGGGAATTTTCGGGTTACATGGCATGTTATTTTATTTTAATTGCCCTTTCTGGACACACAATGAATCTCAGTTTATGTGTAGGCTACAGTACATCAGGTACTGTAGGTGTGAACTGCACAGAGCAGCGTGCTGTTTGAGGGCTCTCAGGTGGTGAACATGAAGCTCAATAAATGTCCTTTATCCAACCTATAGGGCCTTTTGCCGTGCTGCATTTTAATTGTATTGTCCTACCATTTGGAGATCAACGCGAGCCTCGCCACGCACACGCTGGTGTGAGCTGCTCCTGGATGAGATGCATCTTGGGAAATCTCTTAAATGAATGCACAGTATGCGGAGAGCCGCGGAGCAAGCTTTCCGCTTAACAGTCAAATCACTGACATACTGAGGAATGCACGGCCACATTGGCATTTAAAATGTTAACCTTTTATCATTAGTCCCTCTCTTTCACCCTCTGTCTTTCTCTGCTGCTTTGCCTGTTTCTCGCTCTTCTTTTGTATCTTTTAGCTCTGTAACCCGGGCTGTGGCAGACACTTTGCAGGCTGTTTTTCTAGCCTTAATAATGCATAGTTGTTGTGGGTGATGTGGCAAAGGCAACTTTGTTCAGGGAATCCCTGGTGTGACACAAATTGATGGAGATCTATGAGAATCCAGCTTGTTATGAGGAAGCCGGGGCCATTTACGAGGAAGGGGGGGCTGGCGGGGAGGTGTAAGGGGGCAGATAGAAGGCAGAGGAGGAGGGAGGGGCGCAGCAGGTCACCGAAGACCAGCCACCGACTCTCATTTAAAAAACGATCGAGAATGACAAAGGTTTGCTTTCATCCAGGGTTGGGGAAAGGAACAGAGAAGCGATCATTATACAACATACGCACCCACGTGCACACGCACACACACCGACACATTCACACAGTTCAGTGAGTCTGCTAGCCTCAGCTCAAACCTTTGGAAATTAAAAGTCTGACCAGAAAAAGCATTTATGTGCAATATGTGCAATAAGGAGGTGTGTGGGTGGCCTGCTGTCTTAATTGGGAATTAATGAGGGGGCAGGGTGAGGTAGGAAGTGAGGGCCGGGAGAGGTACAGTAAGAGAGAGAGAAAGAGAGAGGGAGAAGGAGGAGGGGATTACCTTGCAACAGCATGGTGAGTGGGAGGGATTCTCTCTGGTGGACCGATGGGGCAGGGATCTCCCTGGAAACAGCTGCCACACCCTTCCTGTGTGCACACATAGACAGATGCACTCAAGACTTTTAAACAAGTAAAACATTAAAAGACAAAAACACAAGATCTCAAACAGGAGATGCAGTAAAATGATGCGTGAACAGGTTTCACTGTTTTGTGGACAAACCTTCGAGTGTCTCTGCATTAAAAAGGTTTCTCCTCTCAGTTGTGAGGGTTTACTTGTGGCACTGCTGCAAATCTGTAGGGACCGCTCCACTTTCACCCATAATCTCTCATTTTCATTCGCATCGGAATACATTAATGAGAAATGAGACCCTGCCTATACTTCATGTTTCAGGCCTTTCAGAGAAGGTTTTCTTTTTCTTTCTTTCTCTCTCCCTCCCTTCGTCTCTGTTTCCACACCATCTTCGTCGGTTCCTTTCTCTCATCTATATTTATGTACTCCATATTGAAAAGTTCTTTCGCGTTCAGAGCGAAGCTGTGCGTGGCTCCTCACTGCAATTACTGATTAATTACAGGGAATTAAAGCAATTAGAACTGCAGAGATATACAATTAACGAACACACGCTTCATGACGCCACACACAGGCTGTGCAATCACTAGATTGCAATGCAAATACCTCTCTCTTTTAATCTCTCACACAGTTTTTCTTTCATTTTCTCCAGCACTTCCCCAACACGTACTCCACAAATACACACAGACACACACAGAGAGGGGTGGGGGCAGGTTTTCCAGTTCATTAGATAGTATTTAATTTGAAAACACCTCTGCGTTGAGGGAGATGTGAGTCCTCCCAGGGGGATGAAAGCTGAAGCAGGGGTGGGCGATGAGAAAGGGATTCCTCCATCTGTCCCCCTAAGTCCCACAAACTGGAGACGGCAGACACCACCAGCTCTGCAACAGCCTGGGAAATAGTAGGTAAAGTGATCTTTGTGATGGCATTTGAGCTGACATTGTTATGGAGCTTTTTTCCTATCTTTATTCGAGAGTGTGGTCTTTCAATCCTCGCACTCAAATAGCCCCTGCTTGTGCTTCGATTTGATCTGCTTCTGCTCAAACTGTATGCTTGCACTCAGATATATTGTTGCTTGCACAGATTTCCTGCGCTCCAGCTTCAGCCCTTCTCCTCACACTCAGGCTGCTTCTATGCGCTCGTGAAACGTCAGCTTTCAGATTTCTTCTCTGCTCTCGGATTTCTTGTGCAATAACCCTGTTAAAGTTCCCCAACCAATAGAATTCCAGGTCTAGTGTTGACCATGAATGATCCCTGACTGTTGTGAGAACCATTGATTGTTTTTTTGTCAAAATAAAATGCTGTGGTACCTGTTACACCTGTCCCCGGCCCTGAAAAGCCCAGCCCAGAAAAGACATCCCAGACCTGAGGTAAGCGTTCCACCACCTGTCTCCCTGTCCCCTCCTCTGTTGATAACAAGCTAAAAATTAGCAACAAGCGACTGTAAATCACATAAGGGCTAAGAAATGGCAATATCTGGCAATGTGTGCAGTTACTATTAGTGGTAACATTATAAAAAAAATAATAAACCTGGTTATGACTGAGAGGTAGTTCAATAAAACAATTTAAAACTTACTCTTCTATTAGTTTACTTGATAGTGTCACCCTCCTGATGTAAGGATCTTGAATCTCAGCCACAAACAGTAATATTAGAAAAATGTACTCCCCACACAAACCTGCTAATTCGTGTTAGAGGTTACATCACTGGTCGATGAAAGTAGATGCCATCTTCGAGTCTGTTTGTTCAGAAACCCTTGCTTCACTTACATCATGTTATTGTTGGACGAAGGATTATTCTCCACCATTTGTCACTTTCTTTTGTGGCCTGCTAACCCTGTGTTGATATTATTTTTTTTCTCAACACTTGATTAACATGTTATATCAATTATTTTTAAATCTGTACAAAAATCTTAGCATAAAATAAGTAAGCTGTGGTTTTAGGTTTTGTGGTGGATGGGACTGTCACTTCCTGGAGTCTCCGCTGGTTGCCTGGCAACCTCACGGCGATGAGATGACAAAATACCAGTAATGTGCTGAGCCAAGAAATAGCCTGGCACATAATAGGTACCATGTAAAACCACAATGTGCCATTTTACACTGCGAAAACAATAAAAGTGTTCACTTCATTCACACATACAGACAATTTTACACTTTCCACTGATTAATTTAGAAGAAAGACTCAGTTAAAAGTTAATCTTGTGTAATTAAATGCATCAGAGTAATGGCATTCAAACTTTAAGTCTTAACATCAGGCTGATTCTTGACTTGTTTTTATAAGAAGCTTCTAACAAGTCCTGCCGTGATGTCAGATATCAGGTGCTGGGTGACATGAAACTACAATACAGCCAACGAGTCAACAGCTTCATTGAAGTGTCATTGGAAGTAAAAACATCCTGCAGGTAACCAGTGGTGGAAGAGGTACTCAGATCTTTTACTTATAGTAGGGTAAGGTAAAAGTACAAATACCACAATCTAAAAATAATCTGTAAGTAAAAGCCCTGAATTCAGAATGTTACTCAAGTAAAAGTACAGTGTTATCCACAAAATGTACTGAAAGAATCAAAAGTAAAAGTACTCATTATGCAGAAGGGCTCCTTTCAAAGTGTTAGATTATTATATTTTTCTTCTTTTCTTTTTTTCTTTTGACAAATACATTTTAATGTCGTAGTTCTTCAATTTGGAGTCAATTTAGATACTTTAGTTTATATACTGATTAGTAGTACAGAGCTGTATCATATCATAAAAGCATATCTTATGTTTTACATGTTTTTATGTAAGAAGTAGAAGCTAATGTGTCAAATAAATGTAGTACAGTAAAAAGTACAATATTAGCCTCTGAGATGTAGTGGAGTAGAAGTAGCATGAAATGGAAATACTCAAGTATAGTACAAGTTCGTCAAAATTGTACCTAAGTACAGTAGCCTACTTGAGTAAATGTAGGCCTACTTAGTTATATTCCAGCACTGCAGGTAACAGCAACAAAATAACAACAGGTTACATCTATATCATGTCTTGTGATTTATGTACTGCACTACTGATTCATGTGCAATATATGTACTATTATTACTGTGCAATAACTCACTGACTTGATTGTACTGTATACTGCCTCGACCGTACTGTAATTGTATTGTATATATTGTATCATAGGCCAACATTTCGAGTTAGATATATATATATATATATATTTACTTTTATTTTAGATATATATATATTTACTTATTTTATAGTAGTTTAGGTTAAACTTCTTTTATACTGTATGTTATGCGTGATTGCACCATCAGGACTGCTTCAAATTTCGCTGTACTCTGTGTAGTGACAATAAAGGAATCTTGAATCTTGAATCTTGAATCTCTCTGGTCTGTTTTGATCTCAAAACCAGGGGTATGGGGTAGAAGTAATGAATTACATTTACTCTCGTTACTGTAGTCTAATAAAGTAGTTTTTTGTGAATTTGTAAGCCTACTTTTTGAGTCTAAAAAATCTGTAATTTTACTTTTACTTGAGCAGGCTGCTATTTAGCACAAGTAGCCTGTTGTACTTCAGCTGCAGCAGAGTGGACGCTGCAGTGTGTGTCTGCGGCCGCAGGGGGGCGACAGCTGCATGGTGGTGACGCTCCGTACGCCGGAAATGATGCGTTATGAATGTTGCGTTCACTGGTCGTGTTCACGGTCCGGTTGCTAGCACTTCGAGCGAAAGAAGAACGACGATGCAGTCAAATTAAGGATCACATATTGTCCCTGGGCAATAGTTAAAAACACATTGCGTCTATCTTAATTAATGACTGACGTAATGCGTCACCCGGGGATGACGCTGAGTGACGCAGCCCACCTGTAGATCTACAGGTAAGGACACGCCGAGTCTGGCTAACATGCTAAATGCTAACATGCTTGTTCACGGTAGAGCCTCGTTCAGCTCAAAACGTTTTGAATTTGTGGGACCAGAGAGGCCGAGCTGGACTGGTTATGTTTCGCTTTGAGAATGAAGGAGTGGAGGAGTTGAACCTGGAGCAGATTGTGGAGGACTTTCATCAGACATGTGAGTACAACAACACACAGCTGCTGAACTCTCCAGATGAGAACACGTCAAAAATCACTGTGTTGCTTAGCAACGTAGCCTAGCGTAGCTTGTGTGTTAACTGTAGTCTCTCCTTTTGTCCATTTATGTCCGTAATATCTACTTTGGTGACCTTTTTTTCTTCTACTGTTGATTGTAAAAGAAGTTTCAGGCTATTTTAATGTAGCTCTGAGCTTTGTCTCTTTTCTGATGAATACTTGTGAGGCTACACTGAGGCAGGCAGCTGTATATTATAATAGATAATCAGTTGTATCATGCACAGAGTGTCTGTTGGACGTCTGTCGTCTGTTATATATCCTTTATTGAACCAGGTAAAAAACTAATTGAGATTAAAATCTCTTTTCCAAGAGTGACCTGGCCAAGAGGGCAGCACAGTCATTGTTACAACAATGAAAACAAACAATACAAGCAGACAGATACGACAGTCACACACCATAGGTCAACGAGCACGACATCCAGTTTGTAAGCAATCAAAACAATTCAGTGAGAAAATCAAGAGCAATCACATCGACCTATAGTGCCACTTTCTCGGTCCTTTAAAATGGACTTAAATTCCCTCATAGTAATCATCTCTGGCAGTTTCAGGTCCTTCTGTACATTATTCCAGGAAGACGGAGCAGCGTATTTAAAAGCTTTTTTGCCTAGCTCCGTTCTAACCTTTGGGACCAACATCTGTAGAAGATTGTGACATTATACTTGTGTATAAGTTGACATTTAATACAATCTATTTTGTAACCTCTTTAATTTAACAGTAGTATATCATCATACACCCCCACTTTTATTTAAGTACATTTTTACACAAGTACTTTTACTTGAGTACAATTTCTTTAAAGTAACAGTACTTTTACTTAGGGATGCACCGATACCGGATCGGATATATCGTGCCGATACTGACTCAAATAGCTGGATCGGGTATTGGTGACAATGGGGCTGATGTTTTCAATTCGATTCTATGTTTATATACTATATATATTATATCCTGGAATTTTAATTCCTGTTCAAGTTGTGTCCAAATTGTTTTTGCATTTAAAAGGTTACACTTGACTTATAATTCCTGTTATTTTAGAAGATTTTTTTTATCAAGTTGCTGGTGTACGATTTATTATTTTAATAATAAATATCAATTGATTCAAATTATATCTATGTATTTATTTGTCACATTTTTTTTTCCAAAATTAGGAAAGCAATATTGAAGTCAAGTCGGATGTTGCCTTACACATAAAAGAATGATCCCAGTCACTTATTAATTAAACACTGGTATCAGATTGGTACTCGGTATCGGCCGATACCCAAATCCCAGGTATCGGTATCCGTATCGGGACTGAAAAAGTCGGATTGATGCATCCTTACTTTTACTCGAGTGCAATATTCTAATACTTGTTCCACCTCTAGGCTATATTAAACCTACAGTAGGCAGAATATTTTTGGCATCATTGGGCAAAAATTCCATAATAACCTTTCAGCATATTGTAATTCAAGTGTTCTGAGAGAAAACTAGACTTCCGCACCTCCTCATGGCTCTGTTTTCAGGCTTTAAAAAATCTAGCCTGTGACGGGAGACTTTGGCCAATCACAGGTCATTTCAGAGAGAGAGCGTTCCTATTGGCTGTTCATTCAACGGAGGCAGCTGTCAATCACACACAAACTCTGATCAAACGATCAAACTAGGCAGCGCTGATCAAATATGAATAAATATTCTGTTACTGTAATGTCTATTTCTCACCTCAAATGTTTTCAGAAACATCTTGTAGTGTACTGTGCCTGGCAACAGGCATCTCTTGAGAAAATACCAAGCACCGCCCACCAGCCGGAGCAAACTTTCTCATTTTACAGCTAAACAGTACACTACAAGATGTTTCTGAAAACATTTGAGGCGAGAAATAGGCATTACAGTAACGGAATATTGATTCATATTTGATCAGCGCTGCCTGGTTTGATCGGAGTTCGTGGGTGATTGACAGCTGCTCAGAGACGGCAGGCTCCAGCTCGGCTCCGATTGGTTGTTTTCCGGTATGTGAAATCTTGCAGATGCCGTTAGGAGCACCGGAGGACACAGAGGCACATGATTTTTTTCAGATTACCTGTCTCCTGTACTGCTGTCAGGATATAGTGACCGTTTCATATCATATCATATTTGAGCCAATTCTACCCACTGCTGCTTTAACTAATTTAATTTAAAAACAATATTCACCTATTAAGGTGTCATGTTGGCTCAGCTGCTTCACAGTGCGTGATTCCCAGCCTGTGTGGAGTTTGCATGGGTTTCCTCATGACGCTGTTTCCCTCCCACACTCCAGGAAACGTCGTTAGGTAAGAATCTGAATGTGAATATGACGAGAGAGAGCGTTTGTCTGTCTGGGATGGCCCTGTGACTGACTGACTGACTGGTGATCTTTTCAGAGTCCCTGGTGACTGTGAAAAGGATTGAGTGGGTAGAGACTATAAATGAATTCTTGACTTTCTCACCCAGTTCGGCGGAAGTGTGATTGTGCAAGAGTTTCTGAGGCTGCTGTTAGTGTGAATCACTGAGAGTTAGAGCTGCAAAAGCTGATTTCCATCATCTGTTCTGTCGGGATACAACAAACCATTTCATACGCATGCAGGGGAAAAATGGTGGCAGGAGCACAGAAGTGCTTGAAAAAGAGAGCATACAGTAGTAAACACACATTTCACTGAACTAATACGAGCATAAACTGTACTGTTATTGTACAGTAAATGAAAACTGACAGCGATAACTTTGACAGCCTAAAGACAAAAAGGGAGATTTGGAGTTTGGAGGCCTCATTGTCCCCTCTCTCGAGTTCCCACAACAATAGCGCGCACTCACACTGAGCAACGCATGATTTGAAAAGCAGAGAGGTTGAAAGAAAAACAATTTGTGTAAACAGGTGAAGGGAAAACAGTAAAATAAATAAAACCTGAAGAGGAGAGATTGATAGGTGACAGGATGCTCCTCTACTCCTCTGTCTCTCTCTCTCTCTCTGGCACTCAGAGTGTGATGCCCTGAAGCAATGCCCACGGATACACTCTCCTTTTTTCCCCCCACCATTCTTTGCCTTTATTTAACAAAAAAGCACGCCATCTCCGTGACTCGCATGAACTTTGAGCTCTCTCTCTCTTTGCGTTTAAAAACTTTTCTCACCTGCACAAATACATCTTAAGCATCCACACCTATCAAAACTGTGCATCACAATAACATTTTTTTTTTGATTTCCTTACAATGGCTCCAAAACTGACCCTCACAGTCTCTCAGAGCTTATATAAATACTGAAATATTCATGTAAACATATTTGTTCCCTTCATTTTTTTGTCCATTTTCAAAGAGGAACATTTTTCTGCACTTAGGGTTTGCTATATTTATGAGGAGGGCAGGAAGTGTCCCCACGGCAACACAGTGACTCATCCCAGGGCCCTGCTGCAGTGAGGAGACGAACCTCTGCGACGCACACATACTGTACAGACACGCAAACACACGGGAGGGAATAAAACATTATGTTGGAGGGAAGAGGTCAGTGTTCTTAGAAAGAGGAAGAGGAGCATTGATCATTACAGTCAGCAACACAAACGAGGTCAAATGTTTTGAAAGTGATTCAGTAATATAAATTAAAAAACTGATTATTGTTGAAACCTCAGTGATTAGCCTGGTATCCTCAATAGGGACAAAGTGGAGGATTTGCCATTAAATCTAACTGAATCCTTTCCCGTTAACTCAGAATCAGAGGAGAGGGGAAATAACAGCAATCAGCTAATGGAGATCAGCTCAGGTTAGTATGCCACTCGTATGAAACACAACTCATCTCTCGTTGATGCATTTAGTAACAAGACTGAGAGTCTGCAGTCATGCTAGCGGCTCTGTGACGGCACATTTACACCAGATCCGTTGATGGAGGACGTCTCAATGTCTTTCCATTAATTTCCTATGACAGCAGGAGAAGCAGTCACCCAGTGCACTGTGGGAGTGTTGGTTGGAGAGGGTATGCATTTGCATAAAGTTGAAAAATCTCAACTTCATGCAAATGAGCTCGTTCAGTGCGATGCGCCGGGCTCACAAAACGTGAACCAATCTGTGAAACAAGGCGATCTAGTTCTAAAATGAAACGAGATTCAGCAGTGGCGTAGCTTATTTTTCGCCTAAAATGTTTTCAGAAATACATTTCGGTGGATTTTTTAGAAAGAATAACAGAATGTTGTTTCCTGTTTGAAACGGCGAGCAGAGAACCGAAGACCAATCGGTGCGGTCCACGATAGGGTACGTCACCGCTTGAGCGACCAGTTGAGTGGAGCAGCGCGTCCCTTAGCCTCCTCATCGGATCTGGTGGACATGTAGCGTGAGGCTCTACTGTACAGCGGTGCTTCGATGCGTGTTATCCGGCCCTCGCCGCCCGGTGGGCGGGGAGCTCCAGCTGCCGGTAAAACGGAGGGAAGCCTTCGTTCATTTGCACATACAAATACAATACAACGATACAAAGTCGGTTGAAAATCGGCAAAGTCTCCCTTTAAGCCAATAAACGTCCACAAGTCGTAACGTTATATGGAAAATGAAGCGCTTTCAGTGGACTTTTTAATACAGCTTACTGCGCTTTCGTCAAGTTGCTGCCACCGGTGTTTTCCGAAGTAGCCCGTCTAATGAGGGTGCAGTCAATGCAATTCTTAATGTGTTTTCTCATAAATTATTTTGCTAATATTTCTCAAACAATAGCAAAATCAGTAGCATGCCCAGTGTAAAGGCAGTGTTTCCAAATTAAGTTTGTCTAATAAATTCTTCCATGACCAGGGTGTGTAGTATGAAAATGCAATTTTGCCAAGTTAAAAACAGACTTTGAGGGAATTGTAGATTATCCATTAAGGGGATCTAGTCTGACAGCTGCTGGTTGTAAGAAAACATGAATGTGTGTACCACATGTCATGGCAAGCTATCCAAAGTTGTCGAGATATTTTACTTAAAACCCCAAATTGAGCGCAACCTCATGGTGGCGTTAGAGGAAAAATCAGGGGATCACTGAAGTCTTTAGAGTTCATTGTCTGGGAACCATGAATGTCTGTACAAAATTGAATGGCAATCCATCCAATAGTTGTTGAGATATTTCAGTTTGGACCAAAGTGGTGGACCTACTGACCGACAGACAGACAGACATTGCCATCCCTGGAGCTTGACTAAAAATGCACCAAGAGTGCAGACAGTTTAGAGAGAAAGCAAACAAATGTATCACGCCATCTACATTTTTACTGCGTCTACATCTGTCGCTATTATGAACAGATTTACATGAAGGTCGTGCCATCACACGCAGACCGGCCTCAGCCAGTTCAGTGGCTAAACACGCCACAATTGTGCAGCAGTGAACATTGTATGTATGCAAAAAAACAACAACTGAGAAGCGTCCTTTTTCATTTCCTATTTTCATCTCCCCGTTAATCCTCACTCCTCTTTGCACGCAAGCTGCAGAATACCTTATAACTGTACTGTAAATGGAATATAGTTTACCATCACTCTCCCTCCCTCTGTCCCCCTCCTCCCCTCTCCTCCCCTCCCGTTTCCCACAGAACGGTTTAACACATAATGACCGCACAGCCGTATACTCGCACAAATGACATCTAATGCATTCAGCTCTGATAATGTGCGCCGTGGCATGTTGCATTTCCATACCGCTGCTCAGTACATCACCGTCACGAGAAGTCATTATGGTAATACGGCACCTGAGGGAAGGGAGACGGAAAGAGGGAAGGAGTTGCCAGAGAGAGATGGAGAGAAAGGGAAAGATGAGAGGAAGAGGTGGATGTGTGCACAGATAGGCGAAGGGTAAACGGGTACATGCTGGTGATAATGGTGTGCAAGGTTATGCGATTGTCGTGGTGTGCATTGCAGGCTGATGAAATAAGTTTATTTACAGTTAAAGGATGAAAGTGAAACTTCTTTCAGCACGAGAACCTTCCTGTACAGCATGCTGCTGCTTTCTCTGACTTGAGCTTGAGTTTCAGTTGGACATTAGACTTTGGGAATCCATTCTTCTTGATTTTGAGACAGGGCTGTCGTACTCAAGTCAGTTCTTTGTTGTCTGGTCTCGAGACGGTTTTCCTATTATCTCGGACTTGTCTTGGTCCCGTATGTATTTGGACTGTCTCTGTCTTGGCCAGACGGAGACAAAAGACTTGTCGAGAAGACCAACCCGGTTTTTGGGTTCGCCCAGCATCACTGGCAGCTCTCATAGCAGGCTGGAGATGCTGCCCTGCTGTCAGTCAGCTGTCAGCTCCCCATAGACACACACACAGTATTCTTTACAGTAATATTACATGCACTGTCCTCACTGTCACTTACAAGAGCAGGTGATGTTTATTTTCCATAGTGTTTTATTGCCATGTGACAACCAAGCATCACCTTATTCATTTGAAATGTGTAGTTTTATGCACCAATGTGTAAGAAGCGATACTTTTAATTGAAGGTTTGTAACATTGTGCAAGAATCTTTCATTTCTAATATAACCCGATTTTTTTTCCTCAGAGTTTAATTATAATTTCAGTGAAATATTGTATAGTAAAAAAAAAAAAAAAAATTTCTTTATACGCCTAAATAGAAAATTATTTAGGCGTATAAATGCCACGATAATGCGCAAGGCGTTTAGCGTGCAATAAATAAGCCTTTCTTGATTTCCGCGTGTCATTTGTACGCCACGTGTCCTGTACTGACTGCAATGTTAACGCATCCTCGTATAAATGCCACGGTAAGAGTTAGTGACGTAGTATAAAAAGAGAGAAACACCACTTATGGTGGGCGTGTCCAACAAACTCCGGACTTTAACCAGGAGACCAGTGATCGAGGCCGTTGTTTTGACCGGTGTTTTGTTTTTTAAATTACGTTAGTGACGTTTGTCACGACCATTGTCACGTGTTTTTTATTGACGTTTGTGACGTGTTTTCCGTAGTTGTTTCCACACGTGTTTTCCTTAGTTTACGTCCTTATTTTAAGCCCAATCATGACGTTTTTTCCTTTCCCTATCTAAGTGTTTTTTTCGCCTGAACCTAACTGCGGACGTTTGCGTGGCGTACAAATGACACTCTGAAAGGCTAAAATGCGTACTCATGACACGCGGAATGTCTGTGTAATGTCGTGGTATTTATACGCCTTCCCGTGAGACCGGGTTGGTTTGCCATACGTGCAACTATGGAGCCTTCAGGTTCTGAAAGGCTTTTTACAAACTTTGACGCGTGTTATGCCCATGAAGGGCGGCTGATGACACCTTTGAGAGAAAATACAACTTTATCACCTATGTTGCAACATCACTCTGCATGCCAGTAACTCACTTGTGATCTTTCGCTCTCCATCTTTCTCTCGCTCGCTCGCTCTTTCCGTTCACCATTGTCACATGTCTCACCTTTCCTCTCTCACTCTCTCGCTCTCTGTTCCTATCTCTCTCCTCCGTCCCTCTCTCTCAGTCAATAACACACAGTGACAGCTTATGTAACGTGCCAAGTTCCAAACTGAACTCAACTCTCCTTGATCTGCAGCCTTTTCCCTCTTCTAAATGACTCACTTCTGTTATAACACTTCAGCCTGAGTGAGAGACACAGCGGCGAGGGCGGGAGGAGGGGAGGAGGGGTGGCAGACAGAGACATGACATGAGAGGAGAGGAAACGCAGGTTTAATTATTCATACCTACTGCAGCAAAAAGAGAGCGAGCGAGGGAGAGAGAGAGACACCGGGATAGAGAGAAAGAAAGAGGGAGAGAGGTTGACCCAAATGGGGGAGGTATTCCTAGGGCAGTAGTGCACTCTGGGAGCCAAAGCTGTGCCACCCGAGGGCCACGGGTGTGAGGGAACTCCACCATTAGCTGCCAGAGGACCTCAGAAAGGAACGTACTGTAGGGTGAGGGAGGGAGAGGAGAGAGATATTCATGAATTCTATGAAACCTACCATTAGTTTTATTCTGCTTCCTTAACGCACTTTTGCTGTTATCTTTGAATCCGTTTTTTTTTTTACTTTCCCTCGAGTCTACCACACCCTATGAGCATGAATAATGCGGAGACTGGAAGTTTTATCCGTGATGCTCGCTCGGAACCACATCCTCCAAGGTGTGTGTGTGTGTGTGTGTGTGTGTGTGTGTGTGTGTGTGTGTTGTGTGTGTGTGTGTGTGTGTGTGTGTGTGTGTGTACAAAGCACTTATGAACAGGGGTGAAAGTGAACCAGAGGACCGACTCGTCGTCGCCCCACTCTGGAGATGTTTCATCCCAGAGTTGGCGCGCTGCTGCGGGGGTGAGTGCCGATAGAGCGCAGGGCCTCCCCGTTCGACGCTGGTGCTCCCCTGAGACCAGCTCCCTTTCATCTCCCCGTCTCCTCGGGGTGTCCAACAACAAACCACCGATGGAAGGAAGCGGGGGAAAGAAACATAGAAGAGGAAAAAGTTTTGGCCAGGGGGGGGACGACAGCAAAGTTTGTGCATTCCCAGCTTAGGGGTCAACCTGTTCTGTTTATCTATGGTGTGTTCGAGAACCGGGTGTCAACACAACCTTTTTTTCCCCCTCTCTTATCCGAGGTTATGGATTTGAAACAGAGGAGGTTTTACGTGAAAGCACAATCGTCTTTATTTCATCTCTGACGCTTTCGCTGCGAGCAACAGAGACTGCCTGGACGAGGATGTTGAAACTGTAACTTCTTAATATTTCAGAAGAAGAAGAAGAAGAAGAACGTGGGCCCGTGTGGTGGTAGCCCAGCTGATTAGCAGTGATGTCTCTTTGTTGATGGCGGGAGTGAGGGAGGATGGGAATGGGAGGAAAAAGGGAGGGAGTTTTACGGAGATGAGTTATGGCAGGTGTTGGACAATGACGGGAACAAAAGAGAGATTTGAACATTGCACTTCAAAAAAAACCTTTTCCCCTTTCCATTCTGTGTGAGCCGTGCCTCATCCACCGCTGAGTCTTTATTCCTCTCCCTCCTTGCTCTCTTAATTGCTGCTCGCCGAATCCCTTGTTCTTTCTTCTCATCCCCCCTGTGTTCTCCTTGTCTCCCTCCTCGGCTCCCTATGTCCCCGTCTGTCTCCTCTCTTTCGTTTTAATGTCGTCCTCTCGAAAACTCTTCCCCCCCCCTCTCCTCGTCTCCTCTGTTCTCCCTCTCTCATCTCCTTCATCCCTCTCTCCTTGGCTCTGCGTTCCTCCGCGATGAGGCACGTGTTTTTTTTGGAGGAGGCAGCGAGTCGTCACGGACGCAGCGACTAACCTTCCGATAAAATCAATGTTTAATTCAGATGACTGCAGGCCATTGACAGAAAAAGTGGAAGCCTTTCATCTATAAAAGGACTGAGAAAAAGAGGGGGATTGAGAGAGATGGAGGGAGAGGACTGACAGGATTAATGGAATTGTCATCAGTTGTATCTTTAGCAATGAGAAGGAGCCGTCAGCGCTCTGTTGCCACCTCTCCATAACCTGCATGTGTGTGAGAGAGAGCGAGTATGTAAATGATTTCTCCTTTCACCTGCTGTTCATTCTTCCTCCTGTCTTCCTGTATCCATCTGTATCATCCCTCCCTCACATTTTCTTCTCGCATTCCTCGTGTCATTCACAACTGTCTTCTCCTTCTTTTCACGTGTTGCAGGTTTGGATTCATCCGTCTTCACACAATGCCGATCAAATGCTGCTGCTAGGGATGTCACCACACCAGAAATTCAGTAGTAGATACCAATACCAGCGAAATTCCACGATTCTCGGTACCAATTTGATAACACGGTAAAAAAAAAAAAAGTGTACCATATACTTCAACATACACTCCTTTATTAACGTTTGCATAGTGGTTTCTGTTAGGAAGTTAAACAGGTCATTATTCCCTCTCTATTATCTATTTTATATTGCTTTGAAAACAAACAACTGGATCTATTCAAGTTTCTTGCCAAAAACTACATTTTACAAGATTACATTTGAACACATCATGATAACGTTATAATTTACCTTCACCCAGTACTCACTACACTTTTACTGAAAAGAGCCTGAATGCATGATAATGTAAATCAATGGCACCTCCCGTTAACGTTAGCTATTAGCTCCGTGCAGGACTATGCTGCTTACCGGCTGCTAACAGCTTACGTTAACTAGCTCTCGTCCTGCCGATTTCAGCACAGATTTGTTGTTCACAATGGAGCATTATCAGGGAAAAAATAGGGTGCGTCCCCTGGACGTGTCAATAGTGAGTTTACTGCGTCCCAAACACATTTTCTATCGTCCCCGGGTCGATGGGACGCTGTTAGTCTCGTGCTGCGGTACGTAGAAAAACGAGTATCGTCACATATTCAGAATTTTGGCATCAACTTGGTACCAACAGTATAGATTCTCGTGACATCCCTAGTTGCTGCGAAAGCTAATAACGAATATGAAAATTGACAGTAGAGTAAAGCTGCAAAGCTCATATGCCAAATATGGACCAACACAAGTAGGGCGAGCCATTCGCTTAAGGTCACAGACATAGTCATACACACAACATGCAGTAATGCCTGCTGCCTGCACGTGCGTTCGTTTGTATGCACGACGTCACGTGTAACGTGAACATCAACCCTGCTGGCTCTGTGTTCAAATGTCAGACCTTTAACCTTTTTGAATTTGACCTGAGGCGGCGTCCAGGCATGTCAGTCACCGACTACCACGTGCCGGAGACGAGATATAGACGAAAAAAAAAATAGAGACATAAAAGACATAAAAGATAAAATGCCAACACTCAATCCTGTATCTGCTGTAGAACAGATTGAAGTGTCATGCGGAGAGAGGAGAGAATCTGTTCCCGTACAGGTGGTGAACAGAAGGGGAAGGCTGAGGGGAGGACGGGGTGGAGAGAGGGAGGTGAGGAGAGAGAGGAGAGGGAGGAGGGCTGTTACTCCCATTACATAATGAATGAGGTGAGAAGCCACATATTTGCTGTGGAGGCTTTATTCATTTTATTCTGCTGTACGTTCGAGCCCCTGAACCCGGCGCCTACAGACTTGTCTTACTATACTTGTGGGGGACATTGTACGCCTATAATAACCTTAACCTAGTCATAACTCTAACCTTAAAGTGAGCAATGAACGCTTAAATAAACCTTGTGGAGATTTTATCCCATTTTCCTCTCCACAACATGATGAATAAATAACATGCTGTACACACATAAGTCACACAGTGTATGTGTGTATGTAATTACTAGCTGAGGGCAGACATGCGTGTGTATGTGCATGTATTTCTGTTTCTGTGCGTCTGTGTGTGTGTCTATTCATGCACATGCAGCTGTGTCAGTACAAGTGATGAGCTAACAGGCAGCTCAAAGAATGACAGGTGACCACACTACAAAGATAGAAATGTCAAGCTGAACCGGGTGATTGGGGGGGCTGTCAGGAGAGGCGGTGGGGAAAGGCAGGAAGCCTGGAGTGATGAGTACATCGCCGCGGCCCCTGTCACTTCCTATTAACACCCAATACACACAAACACACTGGCTGTGATTGTAATTAATTCATTAGGCGGGTTTGGATCGTGTGTGTGTGGGGGTCTGTGCATGTGGCAGCGCATGTACCAGCATGTACCAGTGTGTGTGCATGAACATATATGTATGTGTGTGTGTTTGTGTGTTTGTGTGTGTGTGTGTGAAGGACATGAGCATCATTGTAAAGAATGAGAGCTGACAGGATTAGTGATGGCATGCTGTGGGTTAAACCAGTGGGATGCTGCTCCACACACTGTGACACCATTACCCCTCTATATGTTCTGTCACGGCCACTTATCAAGCGTGGATTGCTGACTGAGGCCCGCTCTATAGCATCCACTGAGCATTTACCGAAAAGAGCATTTAGGTGGGTTAGTGGGGCTTTGGTTCCAAACCATAGATTGTAGATAAGAAGTGGACGTAGTCGCCGTGACGTCACCAATTGGTTTGTGGACTGCCATGTTGAAGCCTCGAGTTTGGCATTTTGGCCGTCGCCATTTGGGATTTTGGCCGTCGCCATCTTGTTTTTTTGCAACCAGAAGTGACACGAGAGGGTACAACTGAATGTTGAAGAAGACATTTTTAGGCGACCAAAATGTTAATATTAACTTTCACGAAGTAAAAACACACTGTGAAATGGTTAAAGTTGTAAGACGAAAACGCGTACAATACTCAGACGGGACAACGCCGTGGTAGCGACCTGTCAATCACAAGGTAGCCACGCCCTAAAGAATACCCTGCTTTATGGTCTATTTGACTCTAAATGGGACCATAATTTACTAAATGAACATCATGCTGTATTGAAGAAGACTTGAAACTATCGATTGAGACCTTAAACTCATGTTTACAATGTTTACTGAGGTAACAAATCAAGTGAGAAGTAGGGTCATTTTTCTCATAGACTTCTATACAATCAGACTTATTTTTGCAACCAGAGGAGTCGCCCCCTGCTGGATATTAGATAGAATGCAAGTTTAAGGCACTTCCTCATTGACTTCACCTCTCACCAGGGACAGCGTGCCAATATATGCTCGTTACATAGTGTCCTTTAAAAAATAAACTTCTGTTTTCACAGGAATTTAGGTTAGGCAACACAACCACTTAGTTAGGGTTAGGAAACGGCCGTGGTGACTCACGTGACCCACGGGGCTGACGATACTGACGAGTCACGTGGCTAAAGACTGACGTGGCAAAATAAGTCAACATTACTTTTAGTTTCACATGGGACACCAACACCGGTCTCCTGGTTGAAAGTCTTGTATTTCTTTGACCCAACCACCACCGCCCTTAGCGGACTCTCACGCTACTAATACCACGTCACTTGCTCCGACCGTGAAATAACACTGCGGATGACCCCGGAGGTAGCCTACTGCTCCAAACTCACTCAAACTAAATCCCACAAGCGCAATTCCCTTTAATTCCACTTACTGTGTGTTTTATGTGATTTATTGTATTGCTAGCAGGTGTTCAGATGGACCTCAGCCCAACCAACTGTATCAACAAGCAATCACCCTGCTGAAGTGTCCTAGACACTAAATACAGATCCAGAGAGCCACCAGCTACACCTCTGCTCCCCAAACCGACTCTGTGCGCACATTAAAGCTGCGACAATGCCCGCACCACTTATTGAAACTTTTTACTCAGTTGTTACAGTTATTATCTACATTTGTATTTAAAATTCAGGAACCTCTCGGCGGTTGTGCGCATCCATAGATTTGTTGTTTGTTGTTTTCATTGTGGTGGCTGGAGAATTGCCTTTGTTTCGCTATTGCGTTGTAGTTTTTCTGCCATAGGAGACGTTGAAAGAATCGTCAAGGGACTGCATTGTTTTTTAGCTCTGCTAGACCCCCAAAATGAGACAGGGACTACATGTAAAAGGCTTGTAGCACTTTAAATTCACATTTACACGTTCACTTTGGGCATACAGCTACATCTCCCATCCAGAAGGACTCACAGTGGATGCTGATATTTAAAGCCCGAACAATACGAGCTAATACGGCAGTCAGGTGCACACAAAGGTGACATGCTTGTTTTCAAGAGCTGGCGGAAAAAACAATATGATATCACGAATGAGTGTGTCGCTCCGTAACAAAACAAAACCTCTGTGTCAGATCCAGGTCTGCCCAAAAACCTGTGGGTGGTGCTTCACGAGCGAGGCCCACTAATCTGAGAGCGGGCTCTGACCCAGATCTCACTGAGCGGGAACCACCCTGACCATCTGTGGGTCTCCACACCCTCCTGGCACCTCACACTGCACACACACACATTCGCACAATAACCGCAACACTGGAGACATGGCAGAAGAAAGAGGGACAAGGAGGAAGAAGGTAGAACGTAAGAAAAAGACGGGAAACATGAGAATGTGAGAGAGAATAAAGGAAGAGAGAGAGGACTTTAAAAAAAAGAAATGCCATTCCCGTGTGTGTTTCTCTGGCCGTTTTTTAACAGAAGGTCATTATTATATATGCACCTGCTTAATGACATAGATGGCACAAACTGGCGTTCAATACCATTTTCTGGCTCGCTTTCTTCCTCTGGCAGGGAGCTGCTGGTCTGGAAGGCGGCGTTGCAGGGCAGGCGGGCGGCGCGGTCGAGTCGACCTTCTGCGGTGGCTGGGTGGGAGGGCAGGAGGACACCCTGCGCCCCGGCCCAGGCCTGCCGAGAGGCCATCTGGACGGGGGAAACACATGCAGAGTACCTGGCCAGACCTGGAGCTCAACTCTGACTCACACGATCGCGCACACATATACACCGACACATGTATATACACATACAGCATTGGTATGTGCAGCAGTGGATGTATATCTCTGCTATGTGACACGCGGAATGATCTTTGTACATTATATGTATAATCAAGACTACATCAGCAGACTATATCCAGCCTGAAACTCCCACTCAAACCCACACATGCCTTCCACGCGGCACTCGTCGGTCGGCCTACTGTGATGCCACTGCAACGTTAAACCCCTCTGATTCTTCCCGCCGATGAGTGTTTTACATTTGGTTAAAACAGGTTCTGCCTGTGCTGCTTCGGAGAGTGTTACATTTGGTTAAAAGCCATTATTATGGTAATGTGAGGGTGCTTCAGATAATGGCAAGATGAGAGCAGCTCGACTGCCTCTGACATAACAACCCTACTCTATCCATCTCTTCAGCGTCTTCTCTCGCGCTCTCTCTATACTGTATCATCCCCCCCCCCCACCCCCCTTTCTCTATACCTCGCAGTTTCTCTCCCTGACTCACCTCTCTCGCTGATCGCAAAGCTGTTGTTTTTTTTTTCACAAGATACCTGCTATTTTGTCATTAAAATCAAACATTATCGTAAGAGCTTTTGCTGTGGCCACATTTCAGCAGTGTTTAAGAGATTGCCTTTCATCTGTTACCGCGTATCTGCGGTATTGTCGAAAATTATATGGTATCAATCTGTTGCTGTTAAGCCCGGGCGCTACCTGTGACATGAGCAGCTAACAGAGCTTGTCCCCGGGGGAGAGGGCGGATGGCAGAATCACTACCGGCGGTAGAAAACAGAGGATCAGGGAAGAGAAAAGGGAAGCGACCGTATAAGTCACTGGCAACACATTTTTCAGGTCACTGGCACTGAAAAATCGGGAGGCGATGGTGATGATGACATATAGAAAGAAGGACAGGAAGAAATGGAGTAAGAGAGTCAAAGAGAGAATGAGGGAGAGAGGAGCCGAAAGAGAAAAGAGGGGAGATTGAGAGCAATGTAATGCCATGCACATCGAATTTCCCTTAATATGATTTTGTGTTCTGTGTCTATTCAAGTCAGCCCTGATTTGGTTGTGTGTTATAATCGCATCAGAGCAGGGATTTGCTCTGGCTTTTTCTCTGCTGTTGTGTTGTTTTTTTTCCTCTTATTTGAGTTGGCATCAGCCATCATGACACAAATCCCCTCTGATAAATTAAAAATGATTGATTCAAAGAGTCAAAGATGGAAACTGCACCGCGGGGGGAGCGAGCGAGTGTCCCCACTTGTGTCCGCACACGAGTGCGTGTTTTTTTTAAGTGCATGCCGCGTGTGCACGAGTGCCGCACTGCAACGTCGAGTGCAAACCCTCAGTTCGTGCGAGCGTGTAAGCGCCGGAGTGAACGTGTGAGTACAGTATGCATGTACTGCAAGGCTTATTACATTGGATTCCTGACACTTTTAAAGAATGCGAGAAGATGGCAGATATCCGATGTGTGAACCTCAAAGCCATCAGCGTGCATGTAATGCTCTAAGCTGCGTATCTTGCCAGCATCTACTAAAAGCGTGAAACCTGGACCCAAAAGTGTGAAAATCCACCAAGAACACGGAGTGAGCTGTGAATACCTACATTAGCGCTATTACATACATTTATCCACCGACATACAATATGTATAGGCTTAATTAAGTGAGCATGTATAAGTCTACTTTGTCTTACATTCACTTACTCCGCCTAAAACAGATACACACTCCTTTTGACGCACACACACACACACACCCTCGTTGTGGGCTCTGGCTCTCCCAATTAAGCGGAGGAGTGTTGTGGAGCATCGGTGTCGGGGGATTCTGCTTTCTTCTCCTCTGTCAGGTCCCATCACAAAGGCTCCTCATTAGTGTCAACCTCAGCTGTGCCACCACTTTCTCCTTCCCTCTTCCTCTCTCTCCCTCTCCCCTATCTCTTTGACTTTTCCTCTTTCTCTCCCCACATCTCCATCTCTCTGTCTCCCCCCGTATTTGACTTATTCACATTTCATTTATTGCTGAATACCTTTTCCCGAAAAAGCCGCCGCTGATCACCCCGTTGTCGCTCCTGTTGCGTCCGGCATCGTTTCCTCTCACTCTCGCATTAGTGATCTCTCACACAGGCGCCGCAGCAGCATTGCGCTCGCACACGGTGAGAGCGGTTTGTCACATCGACAGCAAACAGGTGTGTTTTTACAGCGCTTTAATGTCAGCGAGCGGAAAGAGACATTTTTCGACAAAAGGTTGCAAAGTTAGTCTGATCATTAGACCGGCAGAAAGGATGGCAGGAAAGTTGATTTGTGACTCGACATGCGGTATCACAGACATATAATGATGTTAATGATCAACGTGCTGTGAACGCGGCAGCGGCAACAACATGTAAACAAGGCAACAGGGGAGTTGCCGTGGAAGCGCGGAGTTCAGAGATCACTAGATGCACGCAGAGGGCGAGATGTGGAGGAAAGGCAGCAGCGAGATAAAACAGACGATTGTTGTTTGTTTGTTGTTGCCGTTTTTCCCCTGAGCAACAGTTCCCTCTACCCCTTTACCCCCTGCCGTTACCCCTTTCTTCCATCCCTTCATTTCCTTACACCCTTTTTTACTCCCTGTAGTCCGTCTCTGTCTTTATCTCCCTCTGTGTGTGTGTGTGTGTCTCAATTTATTCTGGAATTAAGAAATTGAGCTTTGATTTCAAGGAAGGGTTATTGATGCCATATTGGGATGCAGCGTAAGATCCTCCTCTCACCGAGTTCCACTCCCAAAGTCCCAAGTCCCAGTCTGAACCTCCCCATACACTCATTTCTCTCTCTACTGCTTGCTCTCTCTCACTCTCAAATCACTATCAAAGACATGATAATTAGGCTGAACAGAAGTTCATCTGGCTTCTATTATTTCTCTTTAATTAATAGTGTATAATAATGACAGAGTTACTCCAATGCACCGTGTGAATGTGAGAGAGAGAGAGAGTCAGTGAACTCGTGTCTGTGCGCTTGTGCATGAATATCTTCTAGAGCACACATAACTTTAAACCTTGAGATGCTGCACAGATAAAAGGCGCAGTGTCAAAAGCTGGAAAACTTTCCTCTCCTCTCCTCTCCGCTCCGCTCCTCTCCTCTCCCTTATGCTCCTCTCCTCTCCTCTCCCTTATGCTCCTCTCCTCTCCTCTCCTCTCCTCTCTGCTCCTCTCCTCTCGTCTCCGCTCCGCTCATATCTTCTCTCTTCTCCTCAATTAACACCTCCCTCTCCCTTATGCTCCGCTCCTCTCCTCTCCTCTCCTCTACTCTCCTCTCCTCTCCTCTCTGCTCCGCTCTGATCCTCTCTTCTCCTCTCTGCTCATTTCTTCTCTCTTCTCCTCTCTTATCGCCTCCCTCTCCCTTATGGTCCTCTCCTCTCCTCTCGTATCTTTTCTCTCCTCCTCTCTTATCGCCTCCCTCTCCCTTATGCGCCTCTCCTCTCCTCTCCTCTCCTCTCCTCTTCTCTCCTCTCCTCTCCTCTCTTATCGACTCCCTCTCCCTTATGCTCCTCTCCTCTCCTCTCCTCTCCTCTCTTCTCTTATCGCCTCCCCCTCCCTTATGCTCCTCTCCGCTCCTCTGCTTTCCTCTCGTATCTCCTCTGCTCTCTTCTCCTCTCGTATCTCCTCTCCTCTCGTATCTCCTCTCCTCTCATATCTCCTCTCCTCTTGTATCACCTCACTTCTCCTCTCGTATCACCTCACTTCTCCACTCATATCACCTCTCCTCTCGTATCGCCTCTCTCTCCTCTGCTCTTCCTCTTCCTCTCCTCCTCTCCTCTCCTCCTCTCCTCTCCTCTCCTCTCCTCTCCTCTCCTCTCCTCTCCTCCTCTCTGTTTTTCTCCTCTCCTCTCCTCTCCTCTCCTCTCCTCTCCTCTCCTCTCCTCTCTGTTTTTCTCCTCTCCTCTCCTCTCCTCTCCTCTCCTCTCCTCTCCTCTCCTCCTCTCTGTTTCTCTCCTCTCCTCTCCTCCCCTGTGCAGCATGCCTCTCTTCACAGCGTTTGCGGAGACCTAATGAGGACATTTCTGTCACGCTCCTCAATCACAAGCGCAGCTGCCAGCCCCAGCCAGCTATAAGTCCCAGGTATCTGAGACTTCACTCCTTTTTCCCCCAGATGAAAAACAACAAATAAATAAATAAACAAATAAAAGCACATTTAATGCAGCGCAATGATGTGAAGAAGAAGAGGAAGGGGGAGTTTGAGAGGGAAGACTTAAAAGGAGACACAGTGGGAACAGAGCAGGGCTGAATTCACTAATCTCCGAGGAGGCATAAAGTGAACATGCCAACCACCTTCGGCTCCAAGGAAAAATTCCATTGGTTTGGTGATAAATAGGATTTAAGTTAGGGTGACAGCTCCTCTGTATGTATGTGTGTGCATGTGTGCTTGAATGTAAGTGCGCGTTTTGTGTGTTTTTGTGCGCCTAGGCACATTCGACTGATATGCAGCAATGGGCATCCTTCCAGCTAGCCCCGGATGCTTTGCTCTGCGCTCGTTGTGACTTATCTCTCAGAAACAAAGATGGATGTGTCAGTGCGCTTATTAAAACATGCTTTTAGCCCTGGCCGCCACTCTTCAGGAGGAAATCGCTTTCTGGCGGAGATTGACAGAACAGAAGAGAGAAAACAACATCCTCATTTAGGCCCAACATCTCGGACATGATTGCTCGCTTTAAGCTGGGTGTTCCTATTGAGGTTTTTTAATTGTTGTTTGCTTCTTTTGCTCATAGCTCCATATTCACCAGCCAGGCGGCCATGGTTGGAATCTTTAATTACCTTCAATACTTGTCCCCTTATTTCAAACAATTGCATGATTAAATGGGTGCTCCGCAGTACAGTATGTATATGCGTCCTCATAAAAAAAACACCACAGTTAAGTCAACAGTTTTTTGTTGGTTGGCTTGTTTGTTAAACTGTTGAGCTTTTCTTTTTAAAGCCACAGTGCACAAACCCACAAAAGGCTCCACTTGTTTCGGTGGCAGAGTGGCAGCCCGGTTCTCGAACGCACCCCGCTCAGATTCAATCCAGCTTCGCCTCTATCACATTATCGCGCAGACATGATGGTGTCAGCTTACAGAGGAAATGAAAAGATTGTTGTTGACAAATCAACGCTGACAAGAGTAGCTGGAGAGATCCCTCCAGCTTCACACAGGATTAGCTGTGTGCCATCTTAAAGACAAACACAGTGGCCCATGTGTTGCTATTTCCATCAGAGATGAAAACAAAGGCGGGGGGAGAGGAAGGCTTGTCTTAAGGCTTGGCGAGATGATGGGCTTTCTTCATTCAGTATTAGCAGATTAGACATGTTTTATGAGCCAATCACTCCGGATGATATGCTGGTATGTGTAAACGCGGGAACACAGCGGGGCAAAATAAAAATGGGGGGTTGGTTGACTTATAGATTTATAATTAAAGACGGAAAACAATATGGAATGAGAAATGTTGTCATCTGTTATGATGTAGCTTTACAATAATGTATCTGCCTCGGCTCCCATCTTCTGCGGGGCCTTTGAAGAGACTGTCAGCTGAATTGAAGTTTGCTGTACGTTTGATCTTAAACGGATACTTTATTCATGAACCGCATGGCTAAACTGCCATTTGCGCGCATATAGCTGTCAGTCCTGTCAGTCCTTAGCGTTCACATGAGTCTGTTACGTTCCAGAAAAAAACGAGGGGGGAAAAAAAACACAATCTTTTATTTGACCAAAGTATACTCCACTCTGCGAGATGGCAGTTGCCCGCTAGCTACGACAAAGCCGCACTTTCAGTCATGCAACAGTAATTCTTTGCTTTCTTTTCTCCATGTTTCCCGATTTCCTTCTGATGTCTTGCCAGAGTAATCGAGGTAATCTCTGGGAGGGGAAGAGAGCGAAGGAGAGGAGATGAAGAGTGTGGAGAGGTAGACAGAGAGGGCCTGCCAGCACATCAGATCAGAGCTTACATAAGTGCAGCTAAAACTCCTGGGATTCACCTCTCTCTCACGCTCTTGGGCCACCGACAACCGAGGACTTTGTTTGGAGCTCGGGTTTTGTGCCTGATTAAATGCAAAGCTGTATCATAGGTGTGTATGGAACTCCTGCAAAGCACCCAGCATCATACAAGACGTGCAAAATTGTACCTTTTCTATCTTCAGTTGTCGCACCTTGCCTGATATCCACGGTAGAAACAAGCTAGGAGAAATGTTCTGCCACGCAAGGCTAATCAATTAATTCCAGATTGACGGACGTCCTGTTAGCCACAGTCCGCAATGTATCCGTCAACCAATAAATCACTGACGGCTTTCAATACTTGAATGCTTCTCAGACCATTATGTTTACAAGACAGTATCCTTTGAAGCTGCACAAAGCCATGAAAATGGACCCTGAATATGAAAATTCAAATGATTAAATATATATTTAAAAAATGTTCAGTTTAATATTTGCTGGACAATGCAGACAATATTCCACAGTACTATAATCTTTCTTGAGGAATCCTTGCTGTCAGAAATCATGATTGGATGAGAAGGGAGCTCATCGGTCTTCGTAGGTTGTTCGAATGTACCTGTTACTGTAGAGGTGATTTTTCTGGATGACTGAGCAGACTGACAAAAGACTTGACAATGATCTGAAACAGACGCTGAACATCGGGGGGAAACAGAGCATACTCTCAAAGGCTTTGTCCACTAGAGGGAGCTGGTCTGGAGCCGAGATTGACAGTAGCATGATGGGTGTGTTCAATATCTATACTGCCCGACTTATTTGGTGAAGACAATTGCTTGTGCTGTCAGGGTTGACAGGCCTTGGCAGGAATCTGTAGAAACAGCGCCACAGACACACTCTTACACACACACACTCTGTGTGTCACTCACACACACACACACATGCTTATGTATATATGCAGGCTGTTCTCATACTACATTCGTAGCTATACTACGAACAGTAAATGCACTGTAATGTGTATACAGCCCACGAAATCTACAGTATCCGTATGTAATTCACGTAATTGTGAGCAAGGAAGTATAAAGTGCGACAAACGCCACGAAAATGAAAAAAAAAAACACTGGACTTTCACCCAGGAGACCCGTGTTTGTGTCCCGTGTGAAACCAGAAATGAACGATGGTTTATTTGTCCAAATAAAAAGTTCTGGCACTAACCGGTGTTATTTTAACCGAAACCACAATCTTTTCTTAAACCTAGCTAAGCAGTTTTTGTCACAGAACTTCCGTACTTGAAGCTGAAGTAGGTAGAATTGGAGCAAATATGATTTGTTATATCCTGACAGTAGTGCATGAGACAGATAATCTGAAAAAATTCATGTGCCTCTGTGTCCTCCGGTGCTCCTAATAGCATCTGCAAGATTTCACAGACTGGAGGAAAACAACCAATCAGAGCCGAGCTGGAGCCTGCCGTCTCTGAGCAGCTGTCAATCACTCGCGAACTCCGATCAAACGATCAAACTAGGCAGCGCTCATCAAATATGAATCAATATTCTGTTACTGTAATGCCTATTTCTCACCTCAAATATTTTCAGAAACATCTTGTAGTGTACTGTTTAGCTGTAAATGAGAAAGTTTGTGACCTGGCAGCCATGTTGAGAACAGTTGAGGAAATACCAAGCACCGCCCACCAGCCGGAGCAAACTTTCTCATCAAGCCCGAGTCTAGTTTTCTCTCAGAGCACTTGAATTACAATATGCTGAAAGGTTATTATGGAATTTTTGCCCAATAATGCAAAAAACATGCCTACTGCAGGTTCAAGTCACGCCACTTCTGGTGCGGCATAACCTCCGGTGTGGCGTAATTTACCACAATGTTTTCCTAAACCTAAGTAGTTTTGTTGCCTAAACCTAACCAAGTTGTTTCCTGTGAAGACAGAAGTTTATTTTGAAAAGACCAGAGCGGAAACTGACGCTGGATTTGTAGGAAATGCACAAAAAATGCGGAATAACTTTTCGTAAGATATCATACGAACTGTTGTATGAGAATACGTTGATCTATGAGGACCCTTCATATTCACTCCATATTCACCAACCTTAACCGCAGCAGTAACCTAACTAGCCCATCCTATTCTTACCTATTTGCTAAACCTAAACAGTCCATTGAATAAGTGAGGGATGACTTCGACCTGAGTGTCTCAAACTTTTTTTTCTTCATTTTTTTTCTTATAAGATAGATGTACAAGAAAACACACGCACATATGCACACATAGCTCCATCTGGTCACCGCCGTTATCAGCTCATAATCAATTCTGTCAGCCTTTAATGTGGCTCTGTGTTTATGAGAGGTCGGGCCGTGGTGGGTGCAGTCTGCTGCCCATGATAGAAACGCCTCTGTCTGCTTCCTGCCATATCCAGGGGGGACAGCCTCTACAAGCCAGTTCTGGCCTGTCCCGTGCCCTCACGTGCCACCCTGCCTAGTCGTGTGGACATCTGCCATTCTGACTGGTGTCAGCGGCCGTTGCCTCTCGTTGGCTAACGGCTTCTGACACCCCTTCACCCCGGGGCGGCACGCTGCGCTGAGTGGTGGGCATCTCGTTTGGGTAGCGCATCTACAAACCAGCAGACACATTGACCTATTCTTTTGGTTTTAGCATCAATGTCAGACAGCGGCCCGCCGTTTGTTCGCTCCAAACACCTCCAGATAGACCCGGATGCCAGATAACCCCTTCACTAGGAAACATCAAAGAGACAAATAAGCGTGCCGGCGAACATGTCTATCTGGGGAGCGGCGGAGTTAACCCTTTCAGCGGAGCACCTCTGGGACAACTTCAAACACTTAAGGATGCCAGGCGCAGGAACAGCTAGTGATTACCACAGCAACTGCCTACAGTGGTTGCTATAGAGACAGCTCAGGATCCAAAGAAAGTCTAAGCATGCAACTCAGGCCTGTTATAGCTGGTGCAGTTCTGGCACTCGAGTGGCGAATACAAACTTTCGTAGAAGTGCTATCAGCACAAGTTTCTTCTAAACTTTGAGGCAGTGGAAAATATTGTGGGATGCATATGCACATCAGCACATCAGGCTCCTACAGGCCCGTATTAAATGACTCTACTGTTGACCAACCACGGTATGGATCCTCTGTGTGCTATATATCCCAGACATATTGTTATATAAGTGTTAGCTTGGGGGCAGCTCTCTCTCCTGTCTGTCTGCCCGTCCTGCTTTCATGCTCACCCCAAGCGCACATTTTGTATCAAACGACATAGCGTGCTTCTATTTCTGTGCACGCCGCTATGAAGACATGGTTTTAATACTTCTGTGCTCTGAAGCTATTCCTTGGTGTAAACACACACAGAAAGATGAGGAAAATATGCTACGGTTGCACTTTTCGTCCCTCGCCGCTCACGTCTATACCGCGAACGTGACACAGTCAAGAGACTTAAAATAGCATTGGGTCATTGAATATTCCCACTGGTTTCAAGACTATCAAGCCCTGGCCTGTAGCCTCTATATATTAGATCATTGTATACACATTATAAAAGAAAAGGGGCCAAGGTGTATTTGTATGAGTCCCAGGTATGGCGAGTTATGATTACCTATGGTGGGATAATTCTCAGCTTCATAAAGATGGTGGGTGCAGAGCAACGTCCAGAGGAGCGTGAGTGTGTGCGTGTACATGCGCTTTTTGTGAGTGTGTAAGCACGCATGTATGCATCGATGTGCGTGTGTGAGAGAGCTAGGAGGGCATCGCCGCACCAAAAGATCCATTTAGAGGTAATACGGTCTTTCTTTCTAAAGGTGAGAAGGAGGGAGGGAGGTAACGGGGTACGTGGAGAGAGATGAGAGAACGTGTGGACTTAAAAGCCTCTGGGCCTTTAAGAGATTACTGCCTTATTGCTTTGAGACTATCCAATCTGACATCAGCTGTGTAGCACTAAGAACAGCTGACCACACACACACACACACACAGACCCAGCAATAAAGATACCAACACAAAACTCAGTGAAAGCAGGCTTAAAGCAATAACGCACAAAGTAATGGTCAAAGGAAGCAAAGTAAGAAGAGAGAAACATGAGGATAGTAGATAAAAGAAGAGTCAGTGACGTTACAGTGTATACCAAAGTACACGTGAACTGTGGCTGTTACTGCGTGGTGGGATCGATATGAAAAAGATAGCTGGCAGGTGGGAAAAAGTAAACGGAGAAGAAAGCGACAGGTAAAGGAGAGCAGGGGGTTCAGGCAGGTGGGTGGACAGGCTGCGGCGGTGGAGAAAAGGTCTTTCCTCAGACCACTGCAGAGTTCAGAAACCTCCTTTCAGGACCAGAGGGTGGGGGGAGGCTGCGTGGGAGAGACGCTGATGCTTCGTTCACACTACGAGAGACAAAAGCAACAAAACGACCAAGCGTGGCCAGCTACATTGTCGGTGAGTCGCCGTTGTGTTGCTCAAGTTCTCGTTGACGATAATGTCGTTAAATAGCACCGGGAACTGACCAACAGTTTTTATTTTAGACGGAACAGAACAGGGTGAAACAAAAACATATGATTGGTTGGAGCGCTGAAAAAAAGTTGAGACCAGCTCAACTTCTGGTACGTGTCCACAGGGGTGTCTTTAGACGCGAGGGATCGCCTCGCTTCCCAGCATTGGACGGTTGATGGGGTACCACTAGACACTAGGGCACCTGACTGGACGAATGCTTCCCCTCGTGGGCTGCTGCTCCCAGCTTTCAAACCAGAACTAACATGGCGGCTTGTTTGGAGCCGTTTTTCTCTTATACTGTATTACAAAAATAGTTCATCGAAATGTGTTTCTGAAAACATTTTAATTAATAAAATAAGCCATGCAGCTGCTGAATCCGTCTTCATTGTCTCTGTCTTCATCGACAATGTTTAGTTTAAAAGTTTCTCTGGAGTTTCCAGAAGTCGTGAGTTGCGCCGAATGCCCCTGATTTGCATAAAGTAGCCTAAACCCTGTTCAGACCTGGTATTAACATGCGTCCTCAGTGATCGGATCACAAGTGGACAGCTTTAAGTACAGGTGCGAACGCACTCAAGACGCATTTAGGACGCATTGCGATCCGATCACTCAGACCACATTCAGAGGTGGTCTGGGCCACATTAGTGTAGCAGTGTGTACGTGAATGTGTCCTGGGCCACATTAAGGACCGCCTACTCAACTGACGTCCCGCTGGGATCTGCGGGTCTCTGCGCTCCTCATGTGAATAGACAGGCAGACGCGAGCGCTTGTCTGCCTCGTGGCATGGAAACGCCTTCTGTGCTCTACTGTATTCTGTCGGTACAACTGTATTTTATTAAAATATATATTATCTATAGGTTACATATCTAAAGACTATCAGACTAGGCACGGGAAGGGCTTTATTATCATACTGTCGGAGATGTGTCTACATTTTTGATCCGGTGCTTTGTACGGAGCTGACAACCGCCTGCCTGCCCGCTCGTTCGCTCGATCGCTCGCCCGCAATAACCTTTTATTTTGATGTTAAGAAAATTTACCCGAATTCACGAATATGTAGGATATTACTACCGACATTCATGTAATATTACATCACATCGTATGCTGTATTAACCGTGTGTTTACAACGTGTTTATTTGCATATAACATGGGGAAGTGAGATCGGATCACAAGTGGTCACTCAGGACGCATGTGGAGACGCATTCTAATTCCAGGTGTGAACGGACGTACTTAAAGCTGTCCACTTGTGTTCGAATCACTCAGGACGCATGTTAATGCCAGGTCTGAACAGGGCCCTAGACCTCAACTTTATGCAATTGAGTAGCGGCCAACGTGACGCCCCGCCCCTTGAATCGCTCTGCCACGCTACCAGAATGCATTGCATGGCTGCTTACATAGACAATTAATGGGAAGCGTGGAAAGAACGGATCGTTCTGCCCATCACGCAGCGGGCGTCAGTTTGTAGCTTCATGTCACCGGTTTCTATTGAAAATGACTTGTAGCCTGTTGCTGTGTCGCTCGTAGTGTGAACGCAGCTTGATGAGGAAAACCCATAAGGAAACAGAGCGGAGGGACCGCAAGATGGAGGAACTGATGTCGGAAGAAAGTAAAAGATTGTGTTGGTGGGGAAGAAGAGAGAAAAAAAGAGAAGAAAGGACAACAGGAAAGGGGCGTCGAGTATGAGTTGAGGAGACAGAGGGAGAAAGGTAGTCCCGTCCATCGCCCCCTCAGCCCAGCGACAGTGTCATGAGGAGAGAGGAGAGCCTGGTTGCAAGTAGCCACCCACAGAGCAACAGTAACCAGGGGAGCCCTGCTTCTGCCTGCCTGCCTCCCACTCTACATCCAATAACAGCCAGTACCTTTCCTCCCACCACACTGCTACTTACAGACTCTACTTATTACCTCACCCACACACACACACACACACACACACACACACACACACACACACACACAAAAATCACACTCTGTATCACTCCACACACAGGCACACGGCTGATTAGTCAATAATGGTGAGAATGAATTCTGAAATAAATGGTGTGAACACTGTCATATGACATGGAGGTGTACCGCTCCTTCATGGGGTTTCCTCTGGCATCTTACAGAGTGGGTGTCACGTTGACATGCCGATTCTTGTGTTGCGTTTTTGACGCAGATCTGTTAGTTTCAGCACACTGGACAGCTCCACAGCAGAACAGCCTCACATGCTGGTTAAGATTGTGAACATGGGATGATACAGTACTGTAGATATGAATTAGTGATGTTAAGAGTGCGTACCTTTGGATGAATGTATATTAGGCATATGAACAAGGTGTGGACAAAATGTCTTGGAAAAGAAGCAATGAGTATGTTACATTTTTGTTGAGACTGTGTCAGAAAAGTGTTCATATCATTTGGTCCATATCTGATATTTTTGTAATAAGGGTACTTTTAAAGGTATGTTGTTTTGGGAAAAAAAGAATGTTGTGAGGTTTTTGGCAGGTGGTAGTTTTCTGGTATATAAATTCCTGACATCTCACATAGATTCATGACCCAATTTATAGAGTTAGAAAATTCAGCGCTCATTGCATTGTTAAAATATCTAATATAGCAGGACTCAAAGCTGTTTCTTTGTTTCGAAGCAGTCAGTAAGCTGTTCCTGGTATACATATAAACATTGCAGCTGAGTGAAAAGATTACATGATGCTCATGAGTCATAGCTCAACTGATGTTTTCCTCAACAGAGTGATTTGCTATAAAAGACAAGTGAAATTTGATTTAAACAAGGCTAGTCTACAGCTAGCGGCTCTGTGAGGCTGTACTTTGGGTGTGCAGCAGTGCTTTGAGCTAAATGCTAACGTTGTTAACATTAATTTTAGCAGGTATAATGTTTTCCATTTTCATTTTTTTATGACCCACTAGAAGTGTGTGGCGGTCCTCTGCCTGTGTGTTCTGGACGTTTCTGGGCGTCAGCAAAGAGGATGGGTGTGCAGTCCGTTCAGGTCGTCACATACCGCCGCTTTACCGAGGCACAAAGCCCCCTTTGGCGTCTTTATGATACAAAGCGGCGGAATTTGATGACCTTGGATGAGAACGGGTTGTTACGGTGTGTTTCCATGTGCTTCGTTGTTTCCCCTGCTCCGCTCTGTCTCCACTGCTGTGTGCAGAGTGCTGCTATCGGTGTGTCTGTTTGACTGAGAGCAGGGCCCCCCGCCCCCTTCGATTGCATTCATTCAAAATCCGGCAATACATTAGACCGGCATATACAGGTGTACTTCGCAAAAAGTCAAGGCCGCGCCCCCTTTTGGGGGAAAGAAAACTGAAGATCCCATAGACTTCAATGCAATTTGACGTATGTTTGGATGGTAATTTTGACAAATTCGTATGCATTCATATCTTGTTATACAAACGTTTGTTTTATACACATGTCTATTAATTATTTTACGATCTTGGCTGAAGCTGAGCGTTCGTGATACCTTAATAAATGAAGGTTGATCACCGTTATGTCCCTTCAGTCTTCCCCTGTCCAACGCTTATATTGCTTATACAGACATCTATTTGATTGACTCACGTTAGGCTAAGTGTTGTCTGTAAATAACCAACCTGTTAATAGCCAACTGTTTGATCTATAGGCTGAGATTAGTTGGAGACGACAGTCTGATGCTGCTATAACGTTAATGTAGGACTGTATTACTGCAGCAGCCTCCCACTCAAGCTAACATTAGCCAGCCATGCTAGTCACTGTCACCAGCATCATTTAGCCATTTACCACACTGGCAGTGAATATTCATGTATCGTATGTGCCTCAGATTTCAGTGTGAAAGCCTCGGTTAACCCGCTACACAACAGCTTTTCGTCGTTTTCTCTCCTGTGACAGCGAGTTTCTTTCCCCCAAACGACGCAGTGCTGGTCTGGTCTATAGCTTGGAGCCATAAAGCTCAAAATCAGAGATCAGCGTATTTGGATTTATTGTTGGTGCAACCAACTACACAGCAACTCTTCGGCATAGTGTCATTACTATTACTGATTTGTTTAAAGTAGAAGTTTGGAGACATGTTTCAACTTCTTCTCTTTACTCTGTTACCGTCTGTGAGGGACACGGGATTGTTTTCCCCCAAAAGGTGGCGTGGTCATGAGAGCCAATTCTGGATGACTTGTATTGCCGGTCTGATGTAGGCAGCACCTTCCCGCAGGATTGTGCGAAAGTGTGGTCGACTCGTGTTTATTTGTGGTTTAGAACGTAACCGCAATGAAACGATAAGAAAATTATGTTTTATTTCTCTGATTCACTGCTTTGTTCTCGCTAACGTCGCTCCCTTTCTTCATTCACTCTCTAGTTTGCTCGACCATCGCTGCTCTCTCTCTCTTGATTCCGATATTACAGTTTGGACCAACCGAGTGACTAACATTGCCATCCATATAGCTACTAGCGAGGATAAAGATAATACTGGTAAAAAAGAAAGTGAAAAAGGAAATAAAATGGTTGTTTAGAAGATGCAAAACTGGCTGATATATTTAAACCAAAAGCAACTACATGCTAATGCTGTGGAAATGTGTGTATTGAACATATAGCAGTGTCTCAAGGTCCTCATAGCTACTACCAGCAAAGCAACTCACACTTTTGTTTTGTCTGACTTTACTGAGAGGATAAAACTTTGGCCTGACATACTCGCTGCTTAGAAAATATAAGTGTGTCAGGTTTAAATAGCCGCACACAGTAGAATAACGGGCTTGTAAATGTGGTTTGTACACAAGAATGTCTCTTTTCACTGCTCCCCAGGTGTTTTAAGCTGGGAACACACCAACCCGACATCAGAGAACTAGCGGAGACGAAAGCCGCCTGTTGCGTCGCCTCACGTTGCCTTTGTTTTGGCTGACAAGTTGCACCTGAACACACCGCAAAGACTACAGCCGACAGCCAGTTAGCATGTACGTTCTGCACCTGCGTGAGATGAAATAACTCTCCACACCCGCAGGTAGCGGTAGTCTGTATTCCTCGTTCAAAAAGGGAAACCAGAAGACCGAGGACTGCGGATATACAAGCCGTTGTTATGATACTTCACACCACTCTCACTCACATTCCAGATGGCCATGTCGTTGTGAAAATATCCGTGTATTGGAATGATGAGATGAGATGAAGATGAAAAATGAGTCTTCCGTGTGTGCCCTCTTAACTTTACTTGTTGGCTTGCTTTCCTCACTTCCGTTTCTCTTCTCGTTCACTGATTTGTTTAAGCTGGATAGCCAATCAGAGTGATTTCTCTCACTGACGGGCGCCACCGCCGATTCAACATGCTGAATCGGCCGAAAAACCTCCAACACGGGCAGACGAGAGCCGACGGTGCGGGACAAACTGAAACAAGACTCGGTCAAAACCGAGTATATGGCTGGACCGTATTTGGTCAGTATGTGAATTTGTGGCTAAATTGTTACACAAATAGTTATTGGTAATGTCTATAATGTTTTGTGAACAGTTTTTTTCACTTATATCTTAATGTTTGATTGAAAGCCAACTTATAATGAAGCAAATTACATTCAGTAATAGTAAATGGTAACATTTCCTACTCAGTATATTATACATTTTATACAAGGTGAAAAGGTATTAGTATGACAGTATGCAGTAAGGTTAAAAGTATTTCAGTTTTTTAATTAAAGCATGTGTATCAAAAGCATTCATCATATAAGTGGTGTGTAACAATATACATACTTCACTAAAGATTATCAGCGTTGAGATATTCCAGCTGTCATCACTGACGTTGCTGCTGCCGTATTTATTCCTAGATGGAGTGTTAATGGAGCAGCTGCGATGTTAACGCAGCCTGCCACTGATCGATCCGAACTCCATTCAGAAAACAAGCATTTTAAAAGTTGTTTGCTGGTCGTCATGGTAACAGACCCGACAAAGTATGAATTCAGACTTTTTACTAATCAGCATCATTATGTAGTTATTTCGGCACACTTTGATCCGTTTACAACAACGTTGCTGCCGTATTTATGCCTAGATGACGTTATGTTGAGTGTTGATTGAGTAGCTGGTTTTATCATAGCCTGGCATTGATTGATCCGAACTCCGTTCAGAAAACAAGCATTTTAAAAGTTGTTTGCTTGTTGTGTTGCAGACAGACTTGACAAAGAATGGATTATTTCTTTTTACAAATCGATATATTTATGTTGTTATTTCGGCATTATTTTGATCCGTTTATTGCATTTAAATCACAGCACAGTCTGTTTATTTTGGGTTCATACCGCAGTAGCGACGTGTGGCTGCTAGATAGTAAATTCATGGCGGAAATGGAGGAAATCGAGACGAAAATTTGTACGGTAACACAATACGAAGCACAACATAACGTAACTTAAACGAACATAAACAATAGCACATGCACAACAACAGCGCTATGTAATGTTACATTAAACCGCTGACACGCTCCCCAGAAAATGTAAACACAGAACTGTTCTCCGCCTTTTCATTTTGAAAGAGCAACGACCAATGAGGAAGCTCCAGCAACCCCAGCCGACCAATCCTGTAACTCTATCACTCAGTCAGTCAGTCACTCACTCACTCACTCACTCAGCGACAGACTTTTGCGTCTGTAGGGCTGGCCCTCTGCGGTCCAGCCAAAAACTAGGCAGATGGACGCTCACCGACGACCCCGAACTGTCTGACGGCCGACCGTTGGCTTGATGTGTCAGGGCCTTTAGTGATGCCTCAGTAGAAACTCCCGCCCATAATAATACTTATTGTAAGCTCCACAGGAAGACAACGGAACTCGAGCCTCGTCTGTGCCTTTTGGTTGTAGAGTACAGTGGTGACAAAAACTAAACAGATAAAGATTTTTAAGAAAAGGGCAGAGAGGGAGAAAGCAACAGAGAGAAAGAAAGAAAAAGACAGAAACTGAGAGCGAGTGAGAAATCCAGAGGCCAAGAGGCCAATCCATTTGGATAGTTCGAACATAACCCCTGAAAGCGCACACACACACACACACACACACACACACACACACACACATATAGAAACAGAGAGGGAGACACAGTGATGCACAGAGAGGTATCCAGAAACAGTGAGTGGGTGGAGGTTAGCCCTTGGGCTTTCCCCAGAAACCAGCAGCCTCATTACAAAAGCAAACACACACGCACACACACACACCAGTACACAAAGATGTACAAAGGGCTTCCCCAATGCTGTAACAGCTGTGAGGCCTGCGATCACAGTGAGATATCAGAGCAAACAACAACACTTATAGGCGGCAGATAGCAGGTAAAACATGTATTATCCACTGGCCCTAATGCTCTACATAGAGTGTTTTAATGAGTATACTGATGCGGTGTGTACACTGTACTGTAAACAAATCCATTTGGTAAACAGCCTGTAATATTGTTGTCTATAGGTCGTATAACATACCGCAGGAAGTGCGACCCTCGAGGTTCCGACTTTCCAGGAGTTTTTGTTTGTGTGAGCAAATAAGAAGGCAGGATTAGATGGAAGGAAAACCCATTAATGTCAGATTATTGATGTAATATTTATGAAGCCATATCAAGAGGGTCGTGTTTCATTATTCAAGGCGGCAGTTGTAGTGTGTGTGTGTGTGTGTGGACTCGGCTCTCGCTAACAGACTGCAGCAGCGGATGTGGGTGGAAAAGGGCTTTCCCGATGCCATGGAACAGTGAAATGCCTGCGACTCTCTTATGTAAACATGGACTCAAAGGTTCTTTACTGAACAGCACACACACACACACACACACACACACACACACACACACATACATACATACATGAGGGATGCATGTGCTGCTAGACAAATAATGAAATATCCCGCCTTAAATAATGCAGAATGGAATACTTGGAGCACAGAGTAATCACATACACACACACACACACACACACACACACACACACACACACACACACACACACCGTTGAACATGTGCAAACAACAAACAGGCAGGAGTTCAAACACTGGCCACTTGGGTAACTTCAGAGTCAAAAAACTATGCACAAACACATACAAGGTGTAGTTGCATTGAAATACCACAAGATAAAACAAAAAAGTAACTTATATCACCCCTACATAAGAGCCTTATTAAGCTGGTCACCAAATATTATATATCACCGTTAAGATTTAAGAGCAAAACAGGCAACTAACAAACAGAATTACAAACAGGTCAACAAAATTGTTGCCTAATCCAGCAACATTTTTATTCATTTGTAGTCGTGTTTCAGGCCACCTGGTGATTGTCAGTCCGATATCTCTTTTACCTCTGTTTTTGGTCTCCTCCAACTTCTGAGGTAAATATCTGGCTCTTTAGCTGCTAAATGCTCCACAGTGTTCACCAGCTAGTCGGTAACTGCGTCTATCTGGATTTTTAGAGCTTTTTCGCTATAAAAAGCTGCCTCCTGTGGCCGGAAATGACAAGCGGTGAGAGTGAACCAAAACAGGAAAGTTGACAACAATGAAACTTGCTATGTAGCTCTGTAAAGACGAGGGGAGCTACAGATTAAGGTGATAATTTTCTGTGAGCGAAACCTTTCACATTGTCACATTGTTATATTGATACATTTGAGTATCGGAATATTATGTTCTGTGATACTGTATCGATTCTCAAAAACACTCTAGATTTTTGATTAATAGTTTACATTACAGGATTCATGGCAGGCAGTGGCTCATTTTGTGTTGTTTTTTTGATGCTGGATGTTATAGAGACTGTGATGAATGCGAATGCAGATCCCACTGTTCCGATTGTATAAAGAAGTAAACACATTTTTTTAACTTAGATTTTATGCATGCTTAGATTTTTTGCTATGACACTTCTCCTAAAATTAGATTTAAAAAATCACAATATATCGCCTTACTCATAGAACTGCAATATATTGAACCGTAACCTCTGCATCATGATACTTATTGTATCCCCATATTCTTGCCAATACACATCCCTAATTGTTTTCACATTGTTATTATAAACAATATCAATTCTAGCTGCTTTTTTCCCCCCATAAATCTCACAGGCGATGCATGAAATAAAATATAAATCTGGGATGAAAAGAAATAAAAACCCTTCCCTTCTTACCTTAAATATTAGACTAAGCTCCTTTCTGCAAAAATGAAAAAATACATAACCCTCCCTCTCTTCTAACCCCTCTTCCCTGCAATAATTTTCATACAGTCCCTAAACAAAGCTCAGCGGTTGTACAAATTATTGCTACGTCAGCATGAGTAACATAATGATCAAGTTGATATAAGTTTATCATTTTATAATTATATCATATTTAATTCATTTAAGTGATATATATATATGTATATATATACTGTATGTATGTATATATATATATATATATATATATATATATATATATAATGTGATAATTAATTGCAACAGATGAGGTTTATTTGTACTCATTGGTTCTTACTCACGTTTTGTCTTTGTAATCTTTGAGGGTTGTTGTTTGGTTGAGGTTCACTCATACTATTGCTCCCACTGTTTACATGAACTAGCTGTTATTATCGCCTGCCTCTATGCAACCTAAACACATCAGGATTTTTTTTATTTCAACATGAAACAAAGAACATTTTTTCAAGATAACTGACCCAAAAACGACTCCTGAAATTCCACTGACACCTTATCTAAATGTTAGTGTATATTTCCTGTATTCTATTTTGAATCATCTTCTCGATCTAAACATGGTTCAGTGCTCCATTTTTTCCACGTGGAAAATAACTTACTTAAAATGTACTTAAAGTGTTGCTCTGTGTGCTACTTGCTCTCTATGAAGGACTAAAGCACTGTACTAAAGTTAAGGCTGACCTTGCTCCTTTCCAGGTATTTGATACTCATTTGTAATGTGGTTTTGGCATTTTGTCAGCTCTCTATGAACACGCACGCACACACACACACACACACACACACACACACACACACACACACACACACACGCGCCGGTGTTAATGCTACCATTTGTCTGCCCTGTTCTCTGGACCAGTATGATTCATTTGTTCTGTTGTCTTCCAAATTCTCTCTTCTTCATTATTGATGAACGCTGCAGTACTTTCTTAGTTCGTGGTGCACTGTACGTCGAGCTTGGTTTGTGTGTGCGCGTCTTACATGCAAATTGAATGTCCCCATAGTAATAACAGCCTTATTAAAGTGCAGATTATTTGAATGTTAATTAAATTCTGCTTTATGTTACATTATTATGTATTTATGCTCCAATCAAGCTACGGTAGGCTATATCTCTCTTTGTACCCCTCCGTAATCATCTGCCACCTCACCAACCTGACTATCGTCGTTCCCTCGTTCCCCCTCCTTCTCGTAACCTCGTCTGTTTTTCTCTGCCACCTCCAGCCTTTCTTTCCTCTCTCTTCTTGTTCCTCCCGTTCCTGTCTGTTCAGCACATTAAAGCTCAGCGGATGCCCAGAGTTCTCGTGACTCACCCCTCCTGTGTGCCTGCGTGTGTTTGTTTATGTGTGTGTGTGTCTGTATGCTCATTGGCCTGGCATGGGGAAACAAATTGGTTTGTTTTCACTCCTCTGCTCCGCACCCAGAGAGAGGTCTTCTAGGCAACTGTCAGGACGAGCCTGTGTCATTCATGCACGCCTCAGCACGATTTCTTCATTCACTGACTGTGTGTTCAGACTACTACAAGCATGTCCAGAGCGTCGATGTGCCTCGGTGTACTGAATGCGTGCGTGTGCGTGTGCGTGTGTGTCAGTATGTGAGGGAGGGGAGGTGGGGCGGTGAGCCATGAAACATGCATAAAAAACAAGAGCTGTAGCATAATCATTATGTAGTAGCTTTCAGAAAAGGAATAAGCACTATCAGAGTTTAATTCCAAATTACACAGCCGTGATCGTTACAGTAATAAGTAATAATAATAAACTTGTGATTCTTAAAGTTACTATGAGGAGCTTTTAACTGGTTATGAAACAGTCTCAATCTAATTGGAAAGAGAGATAACTGCTTGCTATGTGTACTCGACCGTAAGGCAAAAACATGTCGGGTGCTTTTGGAAAACGGGGAAAAATCAGGATAGATAGCAAGGCAATCCAGGCACTCCAAAATATTAAAACAAGTGGCAAACTAGGAAGGGAATATATTAAAATGCCTTTGTTATAGTGGCTAAATCATTAAAAAAGCCAACGTTTAGATCGCTGTAGTTCTCAGTGTAATACTGATGCCTCTCTATGATACGATGCAGAGCCAGGAGCAGAGCTTCACCTCACTGTTCACTGCTCCGCCGTTCCCCGCTGGGAGCCGACACCAGGCTGAACGAGACCCAGGCCGTATTCCTTGGCCCGCCGAAGGGAAGCGAGGCGCGGGAGAACCAGAACCAGGACTGAGCAGGGCAGGCTGCCGGACCCTGCTGCAGTAAAATGAGAGGTTTTCTTAAGGGACTCTGGTGTTAGGAAACACTACCGCTTTTGTCCACAGGGACCGACAACATCAAAACAAAATGAAAGTTCCTCATAGAAGCTTTAAGTTAAACAACGTTTACTTTATGAGCACAGAAAATCTATATCATAGTAACTTGGTTTTGTCCATATTCATATTCATAAAATTTGGCAATATTGACACAATATTAAAAGGTTAATTTGTAGAAGTGAGTTTTTAACAGTTTGAAAAGAAGAAACTATCTTCGCTGCTTTATTCTCTGCAGGCAGGCCATTCCAGGGTTTAGGAGTAGTGAACACAAAGATCATCAACTCTTGAAGGAAATCTTGGAGTAACTAGGAGGAAATCATCTGCAAGACTCAAGCAGCGAGGAGGAACACAGTATGTTAACAACTCAAATTATTACTAAAATTCAAAAATCAATTCTAAAGGCAATAATTAACCAACCAAGTGTAGGGACGCAAGGATTTATGAAATATGATCTTGTTTCTTAGTTCCAGTTAAGATGATGGCGGCTGAATTTTGAACAAGCTGCGGACAAGGAAACATATCTTTTACTAATGTGATCGAACACCAAGATTCTTGCAGTGATGGGCTAAGGAGGGAGCCAAGTCTGTTTGAAATCTGCCAGTTGATATGCCATTATGTGCGGTGATTAAATGTGTGGATCCATATCATATCAAAAGAAGACTGCTGCTTCTCAGCTGTATTTCTAGATTGCTCCCAGCAGAAAGAAGAAATGGGAACCTCAGCGTGGCCCCTTGTTAAACCTCCCCATGTGTACACCACTCAGCAGCGAGGGAGAGGATATCCTCTCATCTGCGCACACACACATTAGAGTACACACCACCCCCCCCCCCACCCATGGCCAACCTGCCCAACCATCCCCCCCAAATCTGTGTCGGTTATGTAAAACGCGGGACGAGGAGTATGGGAAAGGTCCCCGGAGAGCGACGTTGTCATCATACATTAAACAGCACCCCAGGTCTGACTAAACACCCGCTCATTAATAAACAATGAGGAGAGTGGTTAAATATAGATCCTCCCTCCCTCTCCTCCCTCCACCCTGGTTCTCCTCCTCTGACAGGAGCCTCTCCATAAGGCGAGCAGAGGAGGAGGCCTGCCCCGTTCTGCTCCGCGCCGGGCTCCTTCATGTTGGGCTCAGCACCGTTGAGAGCGCCACTGTGAAGGCTGAGCGTGTGCGTGTGTGTTGACAGCTCACCAGGTGTCCTCTCAGTATGAGTTCCTCCGTAAACAGGAGCCGAGCGGTAAACACGAGCCTTACTGACGGTAATGATGTCAAATCGACATATCACCCCATCTCCCCTCTTCCAGCTCTCTCGTCGCTCACTCCGTCCATCCTCTTCCTCATCAATCTGTGCTTTTTTTCTTCTCTCCGGCTCCTTTTTCCTCGACTTTATCTGAATCTAACACCCCGACCTCTCTTTCACCACACCTTTGAGACCTTTGCCCTCCTTCCTTTTCTCCCTCTCCGTCCATATGCAATGTCGACGGCTCACTCTTTTTCTATCACCACACATTTCAATGCTTCCTCACCTCAGTGCTCCGGTAAACACTTTAGTTTCCACTATCCACCTTTTTCTTCTTTCCTAAGGACCTCTATCCATTCTTCTGTCTGTTTTAAACTGCAGGACTATTTTTTACTCTTTCCCCTAAAGGGCAGATGGATTTCTTTTCATGAGCCAGGAGAACAAGAAGGATGAGGAGAATTTGAAACCCCAAGGAGCGATGGAGGGGATAGGATGGAAGAAGTGGGTGATGCGTAGAAAGTAGCAGAACACCTTGGCAACCTTCAGCTCTTCGCCAGAAGGAAGGAAAGACACGGGCGGCCCATGCAGAATAGATGTATTTTTTGAAGATGCATACAGTGAAATTTGAATGTCAGGGTATCAAAAGACAAAAATCAGACACTGCTTCTACTGCATAGAACCTTTTTGATATTCCCCTGAAATTGATGTCTTTGTGTTTTTCAGTCAAAAACAGGAAAATGGAGAGAAATACGGGTCGAGGAGGAGACACAGAGGACAGAGAGCTCTGACAGGATTAACTCCCAGGCCAGCAGTGGCAGATGTAGAGCCAGAGGTGAGGGACTAAGTTATTCCAGGCCTTCTATCTGTGGACACATGATTAAAAATATTACGTTTGTCCCCAGGTCACCTGAAATGTCTTCAAATCACATCACCTCAAACCTACAAAGAGCTGGTATTTGTAACCGATAAGTGTTTACTAAGTGCAGATTTATGCATCACTAAGTTAAAACGGGCTGCTCCACACATACTAGTTCTTACGTGGATATTAGTCTCTACAGAATATTTACACCCACGGACGGCCAGGTGTAACTGTTACGTAGTTAACTGAACCAATAGACAAACCTAACGTTAGCTTCCTGATATATGACCCGTTTAGACTGAAGAGTAAAATAAGTCATGAAATATGTTCGACAAATCTGATCTGATCAAAATTTTATTCAACAATGATTACATTTCACAAAACTACCACAATAGGCCTGTACCTCAAATTACAAAACGTTATGCTAACAATCTTAGGCTAACCCTAAATAGCATCAGTTTATATGAATATTTCCTACTCATTCTAAACTGCACGAATACTACTAACTCTGAAATATATATTTCTGCATGTATACATTCATAAAACAAAATAATACCTACATTTACAATCGATTAGTGTAATATAATGATTGTTATTTTTGTCAGTTATTTTACAGCTTGTGCTGCTACAGTGACCTCCTGCATAGATAGTTGATTGCTTTTGATTGGATGGTGCAACAGATGTTTTCTAGCAACCCATTTAGACATTACTAAAGTCTTTATTAACTACGACATTTCTTGAACCTGCATTCAACTGGCATGGCCATTTTCAAAGGGGTCCCTTGACCTCTGACCTCAAGATATGTGAATGAAAATGGGTTCTATGGGTACCCACGAGTCTCCCCTTTACAGACATGCCCACTTTATGATAATCACATGCAGTTTGGGGCAAGTCATAGTCAAGTCAGCAAACTGACACACTGACAGCTGTTGTTGCCTGTTGGGCTTGAGTTTGCCATGTTATGATTTGAGTATATTTTTTATGCTAAATGCAGTACCTGTGAGGGTTTCTGGATAATATTTGTCATTGTTTTGTGTTAATTGATTTACAATATGATAAGATAAATGATGATATATGATATGAGAAATATATACATACATTTGTTTAAAGAAGCATATTTTCCCACTCCCATGTTGATAAGAGTGTTAAATACTTAACAAATCTCCCTTTAAGGTACATTTTGAACAGATAAAAAATGTGCAATTAATTTGCGATTAATCGCGATTAAATATTTTAATGGATTGACAGCCCTAGTTTTAAGTTATAATGGTGCAACCTGAGTAAGTCAATCATTAGTGTGAAACATGGCAAATAGTCATAAACAAGTATTCATAAGTAACTAAGGAAGGACTTTACACATAAACTTAGTAATGGATTTGCAAATGTGCTGGGCTTAATTCTTAAAAACATAAAAAGAAATAAATTTGGATTTGACATAAAGCACAGTTGAGCCATTTTTCATGTTTAAGAGTACAAGCGCTCCTGTTTATCGCTGCCTTCTAAAGGCACAAACATATTCTAGGTAAGTTAATCAGATGCTGCTGTGGACTCCTGGAGGCTGTGAAGGTCAACAGCTCCACCCCTGGTTGTCAGCCAGCTGTCAGTCTGCCCAATCAGGTGGAGTGGGTGAGGGAGGGAGGGAGGACGGGGGAACTTTTTAGGGATGGTAGCCAAAGATGTTGTGATGATGCTCCCATCCAAAACAACAGCACCAAGAAGTCACAGAGAGATGAGAACAATGGTCCTTTTGGTGCTAAAGTGAGTGCGAGGAGGCTGAGAGGAAGGTATGAAAAAGAGAAAAGAGAGGAGGGGAGGACAGGAGGGTGAGATACAGGGGTGAAGGTGGAGAAGCGAAGTTGTCAGCGGAGGAGAACAGAAGCGAGGAATGGTAGAGGAGAGGGTGGTGGATGATGCAGGAAGGTGAGCCAATCGTCCTGCTCACTTGACCCTTCCAATTACCACGGCGACGGTTAATTAGCGCCGAGGTAAGCTCCGGTAATTACCCATTGTGTCTCGGACAAGAGGCTACACACGCAGATCACACACACACACACGCACACACACACAGGCTCGCACAACACACTCGCAAACATGTTGCTATGGATACCTGCAATCCTTTCTATCACCGTGCTGGAAAAACAGAGAAAAAGAAGATAGAAATAGATAAAAGAGATGAGAGGAAAATAACAAGAGCAGAAACAAGAAACGGGGAGAAAGCAAACAAAAGCTCTACAAAGGCAAAGGAAGTGGGAACGGTGTTTAGTTCAGAGAGGGTGGTTGGCTCCGTGTTTGTCGGCCACATTGTCGGAGACGCACTTTAACAACAAACTCTCTGTCTAGGAATGACAGTTGAGAAGAAAAAGCGACAAATCGGTCAGCAAGTACGCGCATTAGCGCTAAAAACTGTTGAATCTACAGTACAGATCTCTTCTCGGGGACAGAACAGGGTGCATAAACAGGCAATAACGCACCATGATGTGTCCCGATATAAGAAAATAAAGGAAAGGGTGGATGCAAATTACACCACATGTCCATAATAGTCTTGCAATTATCAACTATTTGACCCTTTTGTAGGATCTGACATACTGACCCCTGCCACAACACTGAGCAACCACACACGCATGCACATAATTACACACATACAGGTGCACTTGTAACGCCATGTGAACCTCTAACACAAACCGATACGACAGATAGGTCCCGACACTCTGACCCGACTCCTTGCCCCTGCCAACACCTTCAACCCTCTAAAACACTGATATTGTATGTCCTGAAACACACGTGCGCACACACACTCACACCGAAATGTCTCCCCCGTTTAGCTGACATGTTACATAAGCTGTCGAAAGCTATATTTCTCAAATGTAGAGTGTAGTAGGAACAGAAGCCTCCGTACACCTCAGTAGTGATGTGGCCGAGCGGCCTCTGACAGGCCAGTTTATGGGGCTGTGTTTGGGTTAAAAGATATCACCTTACTTGTGATACCTGGGAGGAGAATAAAGTGTGTGTCGTGAACACGGCGAAGCAAACTGAATCTGAAAAGTGTTGTATATGTGGAAATAAATGTGTACTCTCTAATGAATGCTTACTTAGTGAAAGTAAAATATGAATTTCCTGCAAAGCTCTGTTCGGTTTATTCTACATTCCCAATTGAAACAGGTATCACATGAAGCCAACTGTACTCCACAGAGTGTGGCTGCCCTCTTCAGCTCAAAGCTGTCTCAGGGTTTTGTGTCGACGTGTAGATTATCACTCGCCATCCTCTCCTCTCATTCTTTGTTGGGTAGACAGCTCCACCAAGTGTTGAGTGCTTGTGTTACATCTGTTCTGCACGGTAAACCTGTTATTGTCTGATTTGTGTGAAATTCTTATGGAATTATGAAGCAAAATCTTCACTGTTACATTGTCAGATTCCAATAGTGGTTTCATTTGATTACTACAAGTGCTTTTGTTAGACAGACATAGGGGTCATTATGGTCTGAAAGTGAATGTCAACACATCAAGGAGAGCAGCAGACCTGCTTTGAATCATTCACCTGAGCTTTTGCCGTCCTAGCTCCCACATCATAAAGCAGTCTCCCCTTGTTTTAAATCCTACTTCAAGGCCTGGTTATATTTTGAATTATTTTTTTCACAAGTGGATTTTATTGTGTTCTCCCTGTGTTAGCATGTGTTTTCTCCCACAGTCCAAAAACATGCAGGTTAGGTTAATTGTTGACTCTAAATTGCCCCCCCCCCCCCCCAACCCTGAATAGGATAAGCGGTTACAGATAATAGATGGATGGATGGATGGATTGTATTGTTTCCTTTCCTCTAATTTGTTCTTGTGCTTTGTATAGTCGTGCTTGTCTTTGATTTATATATTTATTCAAAATCTCTCTCTCCCGTCTTATTTGTTTGTTTATTTAAGTTTATGTTTTCTTGTGTTTCTTATGTTTTCTTTTGTAACTGTGAAGCACTTTGAAACCCAGGAAAAGTACAATAACAAAAGTTTGGCAGTATACACCAGAGAATAGTCAATCATTCTCACACGTAATATGATCATTTCAAGTGGATGCATGTGGTGAGGAAGGACAGAGATTGCTATTGGCAAAAATCCATCCATTAAGCCTAAATATATCATAATTTTGTGTCAAAGCAGCTATACTAATTGTTAAACTTTAAAGACCAAAGGGTTCACGATTTATATGGGTTGGTTAATGATACAGAATCTCACAGCCCTTGATTTGTTTATTAAACTGAGGGCACAATTTTTATCATAAAGTATGTTTTGAGATAGGTTAACAGATAACGGGTGGTGGGAAGTAATTACATTTACGCTCCTTACTGTAACAAAGTCGGGGTTTTTCGTGTTCTTAGGCCTCCTTTTTTGAGTATTTTTACAACTCTTTATTTTTTATATTGTCATTTATGTCATTTCATTTCTAGGCATACTTAAGTTTTTTTTGTTGCAGGTCATCATTCAGCTCATCTCAACATGTTTAAAAAGGAGCTCAGTGGGACAGAGAGGACTGGTTATTATGCTTGGAGAATGAACTGATTGAAGACTTGGTGGTGCGCAAGACTCAAAGACGATGACGTTCAAATAGGTGAGTACGGTGTGTGTGTGTGTGTGTGTGTGTGTGTGTGTGTGTGCTGTGCTAATGAAACAGACAAATTTCCTTCACAGTTGGAACTTTAATGTACAATGTGGTTTAAGGATACAGTTGTTTTTTTGAAGTTGTCAAGTGCTAATGTATCTTTAATTGGCCTAAAGAGTTCTAGAATTCTTCTACTAATCCATTTCAACAATATCTTTTTCACATTTATAAATTGATCAAACTCTCGCTAAGTCTCCCTCTCTCTCTCTCTCTCTATCTCTCTCTGGTATCTGATTGTTGCACACCGGCAATATTTGTTTATATTATGTTTATTTTTTGTTCATAGCTTAAATTGTATATTGTATATTGCTTATATTACTGTTACTGTTTATTTGCACCAACAAACCAAAGCAAATCCGTAGTGTATACCTGATACATCTGGCAATAAACAAGATTCTGATTAGAGGTGGGCCGATTTTTTGACATTTTTTCATAATCGGCATCGGCCGATGCCTGAGCATATTAAGCCGATTAGTAAACAGGCACATCTGCGGGCAGCCCAGTGTTGTTGTTGCTGTGTGCTGCGTGTAGTGTAGTGCAGCCACGTTCCCACTAAAAGTCTCCACCGCACATTTAGTTTAGTTTAGCAGATTGTCCGCTGTGTCTGCCCGGCGTAATGATACTCTGTCTGCCCAGATTAACGATAGCGTGTGTTTCTGTGCTACGTTAGCATCTATAGCTCTGCTGCTAGCTTCGTGCTCACCGCCGCTCTGTCATTGCAGCGAAACTTTTGCGAGTGTAGACAGACTGTATGTGTGTGGCGGCGGGGAGTGGGGGGGTGTGTCGGTGGTGTGAACGTAAGTGTAGCAGACAGTGTGTGTACAGTTTATTTGTCGGTGGATAAATGCTACGAGGCTACAACTCGCTCCGCTCCAGAGACCGGAGCCAACTTCCTGTATCCTGCAACTCCGGCTCCGCCTCTTAAGGTGTACTGTTAATGTGTACTCTTAAGGTGGACTGTTAAGGTGGACTCTTAAGGTGGACTGTTAAGGTGGATTCTTAAGGTGGACTGTTAAGGTGGACTGTTAAGGTGGACTGTTAAGGTGGACTCTTAAGGTGGACTCTTAAGGTGGACTGTTAAGGTGGACTCTTAAGGTGGACTCTTAAGGTGGACTCTTAAGGTGGACTCTTAAGGTGGACTGTTAAGATGGACTCCTAAGGTGGACTCTTAAGGTGGACTGTGAAGGTGGACTGTTAAGGTGGACTCTTAAGGTGGACTCTTAAGGTGGAATCTTAAGGTGGACTCTTAAGGTGGACACTTAAGGTGGACTCTTAAGGTGGACTGTTAAGGTGGACTGTTAAGGTGGACTGTTAAGGTGGACTCTTAAGGTGGACTGTTAAGGTGGACCAGCTTTTCTGCTGAAAGAGACGAGCCGCTCCTCTGAGTTTTTCTCAGCTTTGTAATTCATTATTAATATATATTTTAACCGTTTTAACCGATAGCGTTAATCGGTTAGAGTTCTTAACGTAGGTTAACGGTTAAACGGTTAATTATTGACATCCCTAGAGTGAACAAAGTTATTATTATTTTTCGATCAATTAGATTATGGCCATATAGGTTGTAACAGTGTCTGTTGTTAAAATAGCAGCGCAGGAAAGAATATTATTATTTCTATTTATCCCCACTGGTGGGAGTTATAATACCTTCCAATACGCTTGCTTATTCTATAAATCGAGAACTTACAAGACGATTGCCCTCAGATGTGTCAGAACCTGAGGCTTTTTCGCCGGCGACGGCACGTTCATTAATCTGCCGCCTGTAGCACTTAAGGATCAGTTTAGATAGCGACTAGCGAGCGCGTGGCTCTCGATAAAAAGCGGCTAGTTCTCACTGTCTATGTCCAATTGCTACCGTAGACCCCTGCTGGAGCTCCTCTCGGCTGTTAGCCGGCTCCTAGGGAAGGGGGAAAGGGCGGGGTCTAGCCTTTCTATATGATTTAAACTACTGGCCTCTGGAAAGTTATTTAAGGTGAACAGCTAAAATTCAAAGTCACGTCACTAACTTTGTTTGCTAGTTCCCCTAAAAACAGCCTAGTCTCGGTAATACTCCGTCTCAAGAAGCCTTTAAACGAAATCCCTGTTCTCTTTATATGAAATTCAACAGCTATGAATCTCTCCGGGCAGGGACACCTGGTCCTGCCCTGCTAAGGGACTTGCGCCTTCAGACCTCCCTACCTATTGGTTTATGTGTGTGTGTTATCTTATTGAATCAGTAGTGTGGCCGTAATGCGGAAAAGTTCTGAAGAATTACTTCTCGGGGGCTCAGCGGTGCCTCGTGGCGACGTGAAAGGTCTTATTTAGTTGTAAAAACTCGTCAGAGAAAAAGTCAACAACTACTGGCGATCAAGCGATTATTTATTCAAAACTTCAGCACAGCTGTGGTTATTACAAAAAAGATAAAAAAATTCAAAAATCAAAAGGAGAGGGCACAGGTACCTCTAAATTTAGATTGCTATAGATTTTTCTTGTTGTCAAAGCAAACGTGTGCTTAGTTGTCAAGATTCAAGGTTTTAAGGGGTGGACGCAAATGCAGAGAGAGGAGGAGGAGATGACGCAGGTATAATTCCAGGATTTAATTAAACTAACAGAGAAACAAGAAAGGCAGCTGGTCCGGCATGCATATCGACAAAAAAAACTCGAAAAGAACAAAACTTGAAAATGCAAAAACACACACTAGAATATCTTACTGGTGACATGCAACCCAGGAACAACAACGACGAACCGACAAAGACAGAGGGGAACACACAGGCTTAAATACACCAGGAGATTGCACACAGGTGGAACTAATCAGGGCGGGGCAAACAATCACAAAAAGGCGGGAAAACAAACAAAGGCAGGAAGCAAAACCAGACATGACACAGGAGGACCGAACTTCAAAATAAAACAGGAAACACTAGAATGAATAAATGAAAACCCAAATCCAAGAAACTCACAAAATCACAAATAACAGAACTAATAAACCACAACAAGGACAAACACAAGATCACAACAAAAAGGAAAAAGTCACAAGTTCTCTGGCACAGCCAGACCATGACAGAACCCCCCCCTCAAGGGCCGGATCCCAGACGTTCCACAACAAACAGAACAGGGTGGGTGGAGGGGGTCCGGAGGAGGGACTCCGAGACAAGAGGGCACAGAGGCATGAAACTCGGGCGGACGGCCCGGGGGCAGAGCAGGGAAAGAGCCGGGAAACTCGGGCGGACGACCCGGGGGGAGAGTAGGGAAAGAGCCGGGAAACTCGGGCGGACGACCCGGGGCATAGTAGGCACAGAGTCATGAAACTCCGGCTGACGGCCCGGGGGCAGAGCAGTGAAAGAGCCGGGAATCTCGAGCGGACGGCTCGGGGAGAGAGCAGGGACAGATTGTGGCTGAATCCCAGGCGGAACCTGGCGTGAGTGAAGCCCAGGCGGAACCGGGTGTGACTGAAACCCAGGTGGAACAGGTGATGGCTGAGGCGACGGCGGCGACCCAGCCGGAACAGGTGATGGCCGCGGTGTCGGCGGCGACACAGCCTGAACAGGTGATGACTACGGAGGCGGCGGCGGCGGCCACCCAGCCTGAACAGAAGGCGGCTGCGGTGGCGACGGCGACCCAGCCGGAACAGAAGGCGGCTGCGGTGGCGACAGCGACCCAGCCGGAACAGAAGGCGGCTGCGGTGGCGACGGAGACCCAGCCGGAACAGAAGGCGGCTGCGGTGGCGACGGCGACCCAGCCGGAACAGAAGGCGGCTGCGGTGGCGACGGCGACCCAGCCGGAACAGAAGGCGGCTGCGGTGGCGACGGCGACCCAGCCGGAACAGAAGGCGGCTGCGGTGGCGACGGCGACCCAGCCGGAACAGAAGGCGGCTGCGGTGGCGACGGCGACCCAGCCGGAACTTTGTCCACTTCAGGGAATCAGCCAGTTTAAGTGTCCATAAGGTGGAAACTTTGTCCACTTCAGGGAATCAGCCAGTATCAGTGTCCATAAGGTGGAAACTTTGTCCACTTCAGGGAATCAGCCAGTTCAAGTAGTGTCCATAAGGTGGAAACTTTGTCCACTTCAGGGAATCAGCAAGTATCAGTGTCCATGAGGTGGAAACTTTGTCCACTTCAGGGAATCAGCCAGTATCAGTGTCCATGAGGTGGAAACTTTGTCCACTTCACATACCTTACCACAGGGCCTCGGGTATGCGGAGTGGACAGAGGCTATATCTCCACGGTGCTTATGGTTCGGGTGCTGTACTTTGGATATGTTGGTCCCTGGGGCTCCAGCAACCTGCCCTGTAAATTTCAGCTTCCTAGCACAAGGCCTTCCTAGCACAAGGACACGTTGACCTTTTGTCGACCTTTAACCAATTAAGGCCATATTTTCAATTCTGCCATGAATTTTGACTCCAAAATCCTACCACGTGATCTCTGCGACCTCCTGAATCAACTGGCCTTTGAACCGTATTGCTACGATGACCCTGAAAGGAAGTAGCCATCGAGGAGAGATGGAAGCCTGAAACACTGGATTCTGCATTTGTGGGTCAATGTTAGGTGCCTCTATTAATTTCACATCATTTAAAGCTATTTTAGCTGAGATATGACTCTGTCCATTTCCAATACCTTATCATGGGATTTTCCCTAACTTTCAACCCCCATTCATTTGTAATTGGAAATGGACATCTGGCCCCAGAGTGTAAAACATACATAGAGATGTGAAACCACCACAGGATTGCTCTACAATGAGTGGAGATCAACATATTTCAGTTTCAGAACCCCAGAAGCTCTAGAAAAAAACTTGGTCCAAAATCACCCATTCTCATCAAGTGGTCTCAGCCTTGACGCTGCTAGTACCCTTTAGAGGTGTGAAGATGGAGTCATTTTTTTGCAGAGCACTTAGAGCCACCAAATTTTAGGTGCTTAATCTTGACCGCTAGAACTATCGCTGCTCCAAATTTGGGGCCTCTAGGTCATCTGGTGCCAGAATAATAGCCATAAGAAATCTGAAGATTTTGGTGGAAACATTGGGTGAGCAATAATCTTTCTAAGGCACCCAGAGCTTCCAAATTTTAGGGACTGTTTGTCCTCCCAACAAAGAGTATTTGCTGCAAATTTGAGCTCTATAGCTGCTCAGGAGCCTGTGCAGCAGCCTAAACTAAAACCCATATTTTTTGTATGCAAGTGAATTTGAAATGGACAAAATGTCCACTTCAAATACCTTTACATTGTCGACTTTGTCTCACTTTGGGGGCCATTTGGGGCTCTTACCAAGGGTCTAGAGGCTCCAAAATTGTATCACTAGTTTGTCACTCTGTGCCCTTAAAGGCCCCAGTGTCTGCGGGTCAATCAGAGTAGGTTTAGATTTCATATTCTGCGATTAGGCTCATATTTGGACGTATACGTGGCCCATAGGAGGCCTTCTCAACCTCCAAATGTGGATCAAATTAGACAACTTGATAATATATAAGTCACATTGGATGTGTATAACAGAATTAATAAGAAACTGGGCCTTATTTTGCCTAATTTGACCAAGTTTGACCTGTTTTTAGCATTTTCCTACTGGTTGAGGCCTACTGTTTTGGCCTTGTTTAGGGGAGTGTGTTTTTGTACTTTCCTGAAGCCCAATCAACTTGAAACTCTGGACACTTAAACCACATAGTGGAGTGATGAACATGTTTGATTTTGGTGTCTCTAAACCCCTGAGAACCTTCTTAAAGAGGCCAAAGTATTTTTAAAAATTTGAATGGGAAGGTATTGCCATTGGACGCCTGGTCTGTAAATTATCCCTCACCTCCCTTATTTGACCCAAAGGATGACCAAAGGAGCAAAAACTCGGTACATCTTAAAAGAGCAGTTCATGATGAATAACTGACAAGAGTTTGATGAATCTAGACCGTTGGGAACCAGTGTGGACAGTAGGTGCAAAACCATGGAAATATGTTCAAGTGTGGAAAACATGCCCTTGCTCCAATCTTCTTCATCTTTACAAAATCTATTCATAGGTGTGAGAGGGTGTCACAGAGTTCTAGATCATTCCAGCACAAAGTTATTAAGTTTGTCTTTTCTTCATATTTTTAACTTAATGCTGCAGTATGAAAAAATAAACTTTTTCCGATCTTTTTCATTTTCGCAGCAATTGTTCATAACAGGGAAAGAGTGTTACTGATGAATTTTCAGCTTCCTAGCACAAGGCCTTTTGAAGATATAGCCTCTGTCCACTTCAAATACCCGGGACCCTGCGGTAAGGTATGTGAATTGGACAAATCATGTCCACTCCACATACCTTACCGCAGGGCCTCGGGTATGCGGAGTGGACAGAGGCTATATCTCCACGGTGCTTATGGTTGGGGAGCTGAACTTTGGATATGTTGGTCCCTGGGGCTCCAGCAACCTGCCCTGTAAATTTCAGCTTCCTAGCACAAGGCACTGTGGAGATATAGCTACTGTCCACTTCACATACCTTACCACAGGGCCTCGGGTATGCGGATTGGACGCTGTCCAATGGCAATACCTCGACCATAAGGTGGACATTGTGTCCACTTCAGGGAATCAGCCAGTATCAGTGTCCATGAGGTGGAAACTTTGTCCACTTCACATACCTTACCACAGGGCCTCGGGTATGCGGAGTGGACGCCCTCCAATGGCAATACCTGGACCATGAGGTGGACATTGTGTCCACTTCAGGGAATCAACCAGTATCAGTGTCCATAAGGTGGAAACTTTGCTGTACTTTGGATATGTTGGTCCCTGGGGCTCCAGGAACCTGCCCTGTAAATTTCAGCTTCCTCGCACAAGGCACTTTGGAGATATAGCTTATGTCCACTTCACATACCCGGGGCCCTGCAAGAAAGTATGTGGAGTGGACAAATCATGTCCACTCCACATACCTTACCGCAGGGCCTCTGGTATGCGGAGTGGATGCTGTCCAATGGCAATACCTCGACCATAAGGTGGACATTGTGTCCACTTCAGGGAATCAGCCAGTATCAGTGCCCATGAGGTGGAAACTTTGTCCACTTCACATACCTTACCACAGGGCCTCGGGTATTCGGAGTGGATGCTGTCCAATGGCAATACCTCGACCATAAGGTGGACATTGTGTCCACTTCAGGGAATCAGCCAGTATCAGTGTCCATCAGGTGGAAACTTTGTCCACTTCACATACCTTACCACAGGGCCTCGGGTATGCGGAGTGGACGCTGTCCAATGGCAATACCTCGACCATGAGGTGGACATTGTGTCCACTTCAGGGAATCAGCCAGTATCAGTGTCCATAAGGTGGAAACTTTGTCCACTTCAGGGAATCAGCCAGTATCAGTGTCCATGAGGTGGAAACTTTGTCCACTTCACATACCTTACCACAGGGCCTCGGGTATGCGGAGTGGACGCTGTCCAATGGCAATACCTCGACCATAAGGTGGACATTGTGTCCACTTCAGGGAATCAGCCAGTATCAGTGTCCATGAGGTGGAAACTTTGTCCACTTCACATACCTTACCACAGGGCCTCGGGTATGCGGAGTGGACGCTGTCCAATGGCAATACCTCGACCATAAGGTGGACATTGTGTCCACTTCAGGGAATCAGCCAGTATCAGTGTCCATGAGGTGGAAACTTTGTCCACTTCACATACCTTACCACAGGGCCTCGGGTATGCGGAGTGGACGCTGTCCAATGGCAATACCCATCGATTAAGGATGGGAGTGTCCAATTGCAATACCCATCGATCAAGGATGGGAGTGTCCAATGGCAATACCCATCGATTAAGGATTGGAGTGTCCAATGGCAATACCCGAGCAATTACCCGAGCGATTAAGGATGGGAGTGTCAAATGGCATACCCGAGCGATTAAGGATGGGAGTGTCCAATGGCAATACCCAAGGGATTACCCGAGCGAATAAGGATGGGAGTGTCCAATGGCAATACCCATCGATCAAGGATGGGAGTGTCCAATGGCCATACCCATCGATTAAGGATGGGAGTGTCCAATGGCAATACCCATCGATTACGGATGGGAGTGTACAATGGCAATACCCGAGCGATTAAGGATGTGAGTGTCCAATGGCAGTACCCGAGCGATTACCCGAGCAATTAAGGATGGGAGTGTCCAATGGCAACACCCGACCGGGAGCCTGCCATCTGGTGGATAGGTGAAGGATTTCACCGCGGTTCCCTAATAACGGCCGATTTAGGAATTCCTGGAACGATCGTAACTCCGAGTGGGAAAGGGCCAGAGCTCCAGATTTCGGTCCCCTGAATCACGACAATCTAATGGTAATTTAGAGCCCTTTCCCTGATTTTTAGGACCCCGGGAAGGCAATGCTAGGGAAAGGTAAACATTGTCCAATTCGAGATTTTCGGCCCATGTAAAAGTATGCGGAGTGGACGCTTTTCGGAAAAAAGTCCATAAGTACAGGAATCGGCCGGCCCGCCGACAGGACACGTGGAACAGAAGTCGGCAGGACCGCCGACAGGACCCGTGGAGCAGGAATCGGTCGGACCGCCGACAGATCCCTGTCAGTGTATCTTTTTTTCGGAGGTTTTCCTCCTTAGTTACTTTATTTGTTTTTTGTCTTTCTAGCTTTGTTTTTTAATCAATAACCTTGTTCAATTATATCAATTAGGCCTCATTGAATTGCATTTTCCTCCTATTCTCTCAACATGTTATATTTTATCAGATGGAGGAAAAAAAGAAAACCAGCCAAACATATTGGCAAAAAAAAATCGGCATCATATATCGGCATCGGCCATAAAAAAACCATATCGGTCGACCTCTAATTCTGATTCTGATTCTGATAATAACATGAGAGGAACACGGAGAAGCTGCAGCGGCCTGTTGTTACCCAGATATTTTTTTAACTCTTCTCTAAAAAGATGAACTACAGCACTGTTGAATCCTTCAGTGATGGCTTCTCTGATGGGTGTCATGAAACTGTTATTGACCATTTCGTTCCACTCCTTCTGTAATATTTCACAAACGTTATGGTGTACTGCTGGCAGAAATATGAAAGAATCAATCGTCTGGTTTCCACGGTCCAAGTGATCTTCACGCAGGCCAAATGAACTTCCTGCCAGGCTCACAAGGGTTTTTTGAGCAGATTTAATATCCCCGAGGTGTGTGTTTTTATCCCTGTCTTCGACGTGAGAGAGTGTTGCAGATTTCACTTTCTTATAAATGCCCCACAAGCTCTTATAAACCAATTTGAAATGGATGTCCTTGTTTTTCTCAATATGTGAATGAAAATTACTGCTGGGACAAGAGATGATGGAATAGTCGAGATATTTAAAATAATTTGGACCACTTAGTCCCCAATGCTTTGTGTATGCCACATATGTAGACACTCCATAATGTTCACGCCATTCATAAGCTTTGTACAAAAGCTGAAACATACAAGGGACAATTTGTTTGTTCTCCCTTTTAAAACATGGGCTGTTATGTGTATAAATTAAAATGTGTTCTGCCATTGTTCCATTACGTCGTAGTAAGTCATCCACTTGTTTGATTAAAATTTCTTCACTGTGTGTTACTTTTTTAGTAGTCGGTCCGCTTTGGTCCGGTTTGGTGTACGGAGCAGCAGACTCTTTCTTCTTGTTTTGAAAATCTGGACGAACTGCATGAAAAACCTTTTTCTTGTTGTCTTTCATGAGGACGATGGCAATGGCATATTGTTTGTGTCTTTCAAGTTCTTTTGTGTTTAGATCTTCTTTACATGATGCATGCCATACTTTCCAAAAGTTCACAGCATCATCACCATCATCCTCTCCTTTAGATAGAAACAGTCCCATTATGTGAGGATACATTTCTGTTTTGTCAGTACAGTTTATTATTTGTTTCCATCTGTCTGTTAACGGCTGAGTCCTCTTCATCACACCTATACCATCCAAATTCGGTGTAGAATTGGCACAGTAGTTTGTGATGTTTGAATGTCCAGCAGCCTCTAAGCTTTGATTTTCCCCATTATCCATTTCTTGTTCACTTCTGTTGTGTTTGAGTTGCGGTCTGTAAAGTCAGATTTTTATTCAGTTGTCGTATTATTGTATTATTATTTTTTTAATGTTAATATTATGAACATTTACTTACATTTCAGGGATAAATTGATTATCCTCCAGCAGCTCAGTCTGTTGGTGAGACCAGACGGTGGATTTTACTGGAGGTTCTGCCAATTGTATTCTGCTACTCCACTGATCAACAGTTGGTGGCTGTAGAGAGGTCTGATATATTCCACTGTTCTTCCACTGTTGTTCTGCTACGGGGTGTAAAATGACCTGGTTATTCAATTAAAATGTCTTCATGTTGTAATATCAGACTACAGTAGAGGACTTTACTAATCCAGTTGTTTCTCAGAATGTCAATCAACCTTTACATCTACAGTACATTGTTGGTCAGTAGATCATTGAAACTGGTGAAGACGTTGCTCTTCTTTTTAATTAACAGAGAAAAAAAAGCTGTCAAAATGATTCTTTATGCAGTCAGAAGTCTGCATCTATTTAGTATTTTATAGCTTAATAGTAGCACTTCAAAGTCCAAGCCAACTCTGTCAGTGTATCTTTTGGTCATTAGATTTTCCTTTCACAAAAGGATATTAAAATACAAAAAATGAGTGGTTATTTCATTTTCATTTTAAAATACAAAAATTAAAATTGAAATACAAGTCGCTTCCTGCGACAGGAAGTTGCATAAGAGTGTATGAGGGGCCGTACAAGACATTCATTCTTACACTCGCACACACATACATTCTCCTTTCACATACATATATTTTCACTCGCACAAGAATATGTGTGTGTGTGTTTGTGTGTGTGTGTGTGTGTGTGTGTGTGTGTGTGAAGAATATATGTGTGGGTGAGAAGAATATATGTGTGTGAGAGAGAGTATAGTTGAAACGGAAGGAGTATAGTCGAAACGGATGGCAGGTCATTTATCGCGCTGGGATTGGCTGAGAAGCTCGAGGAGGGAGGGTCATGTGCAGGCCAGCATTGAAGGGGGAGACATGCTCCTTTATTTCCTCGTTCATTCAGTCCATATCAAAGCGCATTAATTAGTGGAGGTTCGCGTCAGAATTTAAAGATATTAGTTACTCAGTGCTATCTAAAGTTACCGCTTTTATGCGCTGTCAGTCTCTTCTGAACAGCGTTTTTTGCCCTCACATTAAAATATCACACAGAATCAAGTCACCATCAGCTCAGAATAAAACCTCTGCTTGTTCTTCTGTTTGCGAAGTTCATTTTTATAACACTGTGACTGAAACAGCGGTCAGTTTGTTGGAGCAGTTCCACTAACTAGTTCATTGCACATAATGTGTATCTCAGTTTAAATATGCTGGTAAAAATCCGGATGAATCTCAGACACAGGATCAACGAATAATGATCTCTGTCATTCACGGTGTGATTGGTCGCACTGATGGAACATAATCATATTGTAGATTATATGTTAATATTTGTGAGTGAGCAGGATGGTTGTGCAGCTGCAGAATGGAGTTAGAAAGTGAGTTAAAAAAACAACAACAACTGAGCTGACGGTGAATTGATTCTGTGTGAGATTTGAATGTGAGGGCAAAAAACGCTGTTCAGAAAAGACTGACAGCGCATAAAAGCGGTAACTTTAGATAGCACTGATATCAAATAAATGACCAGCATCAGCAAAGTGCAAGTTAAAAGCTAGGCAGATCCATTTCTGTTAAGATATTAAGCAATCATTACGTATGACATGTGTAGGTAAAGGAATAGTTTCTCAGTTTTTGTTAGAGCTACTGTCTTCCAAAATTTTGTAGGATTTGAATAGGAGTTAGTTTAGTTTAGATTAGTAATACATAGATTTGGCATTCCTCACACAGGATGTGCATTTATTTCTAAATTGTCTAAAACTGAGGACCAACAGGATGGATCCCCAGTGTCTGGCAAGAGACCAGACTCTGTTAAATAACAACATAAAATAAAATATAAAAATATACAACATGTACCTTGTAATACAGAAAAGATGTTAGATCTCCCACAGTCAGTCTCACAGCGACGAAGCTTCTCAAAGATGCTAAAACAAAATAAAATCAGTTGAAGTTGCTGTTGACTAGCTAGCTACAGCTCAGATTAAGCTAGCAAAGTCACCGACACCGTGGTGTGTTCAACAAACTACTCCACACAATCAAAAAGGCAACCAATATCAACATTCAGCATTTTCTCTAGTATTTGGAAGCTTAGCTCGACATACAAGTTACAGAAAACACACTTTGACCCATAAAAACAAGGCTTATGATTTCGATATTTATGGAGTTATTTGAAAGTCAACGTACCACGGAGACGTCTTATGCAGGCTGTTGACAAGATGTGGGGCGCACCCATGGTTGGAGGCTTGGCCCCTATCATTCCTATGAGAGTTGCTCATTTGCGGGTGAAGCCAAAAATGGCTCGACTTCCGCCTGGGAAAGTACCCGTAGGATCGTTCGAGATCATTCGAGATTAGCCAGGCCTGCGCAGAATCGATCACAGGCGATTGCCGCACAATGCATGCCGGTTAGATTTGTGTCCGACTTGACTTTTTTTTTTTTTTTTTTTAAGTCTTATTTTATATTTGTAGACAATACAAAGAACAATTCAAACAATACATAGATAAAAAATACATAGAGGAAATAAATAGATAAATAAAAACAAAAACAAAAAACGTAAAACTAAAATAAATAAAATAACAAAACATGCCAGGGAATAATGTAAATAAAATAGTAACTTTAAGTAAAACATTAAAATGGGAGAACAAACTCATTGTTTTAGAAGCTTTTTTGTTTTTTTAAGAAGATATAGTCTTAATATAAAGTTCCATTTCTTTCTTAAAAATATTAAAATGGGGTTTAACTCTTGCAAATTTGCATTGTGAATGTAAAATTTTGCGACAATGATAATGAGATTGCTTAGAAAATATTCTTTCTCATATACTGTGTTGAACCTTACAAAACCAAAAAATACATTTTCCAGTAGAAGTTCAAAGTCACAGATTATATTTTCCAAGATAAACCAACAAATAACTTGCCACAGTTTACGGGTGAGTGTACATTTCCAGAACAGATGGACAGTAGTTTCAGTATGGGCATCACCCATAGCACAGCTTAAATCAATATCATTTTTGAATTTAACAAAAAAGGACCTAACTGGGTAACATCGATGAATGATTTTAAATGACACTTCTTTGACCTTATTTACCAAAAAGTATTTTTGTGGAAGAGTCCAAACTTTTTTCCAACATAAATTGTTTACACGACTATTCAAAAAAGATATTCCAGGTGAAATAGAAACAATATTACATTGAAAAAGAGCACGGATCCTACGGTTGTTCTTATAACCAGAAGGATTAAAGCACATTTTCCCAATAGGTGAGTCAGCTACATCAGTAGAAGGAACATCAAGAACAGAAGCTGATATATGATATATTATACAGCCCCTAAACAGCATAAACACACCAGAAGGAATAGCATCGAAAACTATGGCAAAGTGTTTAGGAGTTACAAGTATCTGATATTACTGAAGAAATTCCTGATAACTGAATAAGACACCATTTCGATTGAATAATTGATTCACCCAGACAATGTTATTACTGAACCATTCCTTGAAAAACACAGCTCTGTTTTTGTAGAGTATATCTCTGTTGTTCCATATAGAATGCGGGGAAAAATTGTGCTTGTACAACATAGACCATGCAAGCAGCGCTTGTTTGTGGAAATTAGAAAGTTTAATAGGAATATTTTCAATGTTATAATTGCACACTAATAGAAATTTTAAACTACCAACTTCAGAGAATAAATGATTAGGAATCCAATTCCACATTGAATTTGTTTTTTTTAAGAATTGCTTGATCCAATTAATCTTAAAGGTGTTGTTCAAAGTGTTAAAATCCAGAAAGTTAAGGCCCCCATTCTTATATGTATTCATAACGACTGATTTTTTTTATGTAATGAGTTTTATTTTTCCATAAAAAATTGAAAAGTATCCGGTCTATGTCCTTTCTTGTTCTACTATTGTAATGCCTTTCAATGAACTTGCTTTAATATGATCGGTTAAAAGCTGAGTAACGAAAATAAAAAGGTAAGGAGAAATTGGGCAACCCTGTCTAATCCCCCGTTTGATGTCAAAACGTGGAGTTGTGCCAGAGTTTAGTTTAATAGAGCTATTGCTATTTGCATACAAAGTTCGAATAGCTTTGGTAAAATAATGCCCAAACCCAAATTTTTCTAGTGAATTGAAAATAAATTTGTGTTCAACCGAGTCAAAAGCTTTGTAGAAATCCCAAAAAAGGATGAACTATTATCATTGCATAGTTCTGAGTAATCTAAAATATCTAGTACTAATCTGATGTTATTTGATATGTGCCTATTTCTCATGAACCCGGTTGGTTATTCATCTATGATTGTATCCAAAAGTAATTTAGGCCGTTTGGCAAAGACAATTGCTAACACCTTGTAATCATTGTTTAGAAGACAAATAGGATGCCAATTATCAAGGAGCAGTACATCCTTTTTAGGTTTGGGTATAAGTGTGATTAAACCTTGTGTTAACGTAGGAGGGAGAGATTCATTAGATATGCTTTCTGAGAAAACCTTTAATAAAAATGGGGCCAATTGATCCACAAAAGCTCTATAAAATTCTGAAGTAATTCCATCCACCCAAGGAGATGTATTATACTTAAGGCTATTGATGGAATCAATAATCTCTTGTAGAGTCAATGGAGCATCACAGAGGTCTTGGTCTATACTATTAATGGGATTAACCTTGATTGAATTTAAGAAAGAGGTTGCACTCTTTCCACAGTATTGAGATGTATATAATTTGCTATAGAAATTAGAGCAATACGTAGAAATGAGCTTAGGGTCATCATTTACTTCATTGCCAATTCTCAGTTGTTGGATAGAGTTAACTTTCGTGTGAAATTTTTCGAACCTAAAATAATGTGCAGAATTTTGTCCCCCCTCTTCAATCCATTTTTGTCTCGATCTAATAAAGGGACCCTCTGCTTCAAGCCTGTACATATTATCAAGTTTATTCTGATATTCAGTAAGAATTTCTTTTTCATTTATTGAAAGACTCTCAGGGCACTGTTGGGAAAGAGAGGTGATGATAGATATTACATTCTCTTCATCCATCCTCCTTTGTTTTGCTAGATCAGAGCTGTATTTTCTCAGGTACTTTGAAATTTCAAATTTATAAGTTTCCATTTCAAGCTGAATTAGGCGAGATTGGCGCAAATATGATTTAAAAAAGTTATTTTTAGAAAACGGCTGCTATATCTTGACAGTAGTACATGAAACAGGTAACCTGAAAAAAACATGTTCCTCTGTGTCCTACTGTGTCCTCCGATGCTCCTAACGGCATCTGAAGGATTTCACTTACCGGAGGAAAACAAGGTCCGCTGTCCAGCTGCTGTCTATGAGAGCCGGCTGTCAATCACTCGCAAACTCCGACCAAACGGTCAAACTAGGCAGCGCTGATCAGATATGAATCAATATTCTGTTACTGTAATGACTATTTCTCACCTCAAATGTTTTCAGAACCCTGAGCTCAGTGGGACAGAGAGGACTGGTTATTATGCTTTGAGAATGAACTGATTAAAGACTTGGTGGTGCGCAAGACTCAAAGATGATGACGTTCAAATAGGTGAGTACGGTGTAGCTGTGTGTGTGTGTGTGTGTGTGTGTGTGTGTGTACGTGTACGTGTACGCTGTGCAGTTTCTCTAACCTGTATTGTTTATACAGCTCCATGTCCCATGCTCCACATTCTCCTGTTGCAAGTACAAGTGTTTTTGAAATAATGAAACAGACAAATTTCCTTCACAGTTGGAACTTTAATGTACAATGCGGTTTAAGGATACAGGCTTTTTTTTGTAGTTGCCAAGTGCAAATGTATCTTTAATTGGCCTAAAGAGTTCTAGAATTCTTCTACTAATCCATTTCAATAATATCTTTTTCACATTTATAAATTGATCAAACTCTCACACAGTCTCCCTCTCCCTCTCCCTCTCTCTCTCTCTCTCTGGTATCTGATTGTTGCACACCGGCAATATTTGTTTATATTATGTTTATTTTTTGTTTATAGCTTATATTGTATATTGTATATTGCTTATATTACTGTTACTGCTTATTTGCACCAACAAACCAAAGCAAATTCGTAGTGTATACCTGATACATCTGGCAATAAACAAGATTCTGATTCTGAGGCCTGTTTCACCAAACCAAGATAAGGGATTAAGCCAGGGTTTTCCGGTTATCCTGGCTCAGTTTAGCCTTGACTCGGTTTCACGAAAGCAGTGGCACATAAGTTACCATGGAGATTTATTCTGTGCAGCTAGCCTGCTCCAGACCAGGCTAACAGCCAGGCTTAATTTATCCTGGTGCCTTATCTGTTCAATCAGCAGTCACTCCGATCGGAAAACAATGTGTTTTTTACAGTTAGTCCATGATCTTATGCATGTATTTTACCTTATTTTTATCAGCCTGCATTAAAATACCATATTTTAATGCTGGCATTAAAATACCATATTTTAATGCTGGCTAATAAAAATAAGTACTTAACTGAATACATACCAATATTCAGTTCAGTACTGTTATTTTAACATTGTGATCATCATTAATTTGTATTTTTATAATCATTCATGTGATAGTCATTAATACAGTTATATTGTGTTTATGAAGACTGTTGTTCATATTGTTGTTAGAGGTTTGATGAATATATTATTGATTAGAAATGACTGATAAAGTTGAGTTGAGTAACTATATAGTGTTTCTGTATGTTCATGAAACAACAGGTAGAGGACACCACAATGCTTTTAGACCTTTTATTTTTCTTGGATCACTTGTCTGCTGGGGGAGACAGAAATAACAATGATTAATACATCGTGTTACTGTGTATACTTACAGTGTACATTGAAATGATCACTTACTTCTCTTGCTGATCCCCTCAGTATGTATCGTTAAGTGTGTGCTGTACAGACATCTGACAGTTTGTGGATTCTGTAAAACACATATCACTTCTTAATTCTGCATGGTGTGTGGATGTCCTACACTCACTACGATGCCAGGCTGCTCTCAGGCTGTACAGTATCTGGGTCCTGTTAAAATGATGTTTTCCATGAGCACCGTATCACTGACTTTGTATCTATTATGGACTAAATAAGTATTTCCACTAGACTGACATGTAGGCTGCATCTAGTTTTCTTTCTTTCTTTCGTTCTATATAAATAATGGTCGTAATAGGGCACACCATGCACAATTCCTGCTCTGCAGATTAATGTGTTTTAAAGAATTGACAAACTGTCAGATGTCTGTAGGCGTACAGCACACACTTAAAAAAGCAAATATAGTTTGAAGAGGTGCAAATATCAATGAAAAAAAATGATTTATTCAAAAAGAGTTGACTTTTAAAACCACAAAAAACCCTGCAGGACTTGGACCTGGATGTGAAGATAAAAAGACATAGAGGAAATTAGAAAGAGAAGTAGTGATCATTCCAGTGCACACTGTAAGCATGTATGTAACATAATGTGTTAATAATGGTTATATATATATATATATATATATATATGTATATGTATGTATATGTATATATATATCTATATCTATATATATATATATATATATATATATATATATTATGGCAAGCCGTTTAGGAAATTATTATATATATAATGTGAAATCCTGAGAATATTGAATGAACTCTGAATATATTGAATGAACCCTGAATATATTGAATGAACTCTGAATATATGGAATGAAATCCTGAGAATATTGAATGAACTCTGAATATATGGAATGAAATCCTGAGAATATTGAATGAAATCCTGAGAATATTGAATGAACTCTGAATATATTGAACGAACTCTGAATATATGGAATGAAATCCTGAGAATATTGAACGAACTCTGAATATATTGAACGAACTCTGAATATATTGAACGAAGTCTGAATATATTGAACGAAGTCTGAATATATTGAACGAAGTCTGAATATATTGAACGAACTCTGAATATATTGAACGAAGTCTGAATATATTGAACGAAGTCTGAATATATTGAACGAACTCTGAATATATTGAACGAACTCTGAATATATTGAATGAACTCTGAATATATTGAACGAACTCTGAATATATGGAATGAAATCCTGAGAATATTGAACGAACTCTGAATATATTGAACGATCTCTGAATATATTGAACGAAGTCTGAATATATTGAACGAAGTCTGAATATATTGAACGAAGTCTGAATATATTGAACGAACTCTGAATATATTGAACGAAGTCTGAATATATTGAACGAACTCTGAATATATTGAACGAACTCTGAATATATTGAATGAACTCTGAATATATTGAATGAACTCTGAATATATTGAATGAAGTCTGAATATATTGAATGAACTCTGAATATATTGAATGAACTCTGAATATATTGAATGAACTCTGAATATATGGAACGAAGTCTGAATATATTGAACGAAGTCTGAATATATTGAACGAAGTCTGAATATATTGAACGAACTCTGAATATATGGAACGAAGTCTGAATATATTGAACGAAGTCTGAATATATTGAACGAAGTCTGAATATATTGAACGAACTCTGAATATATGGAACGAACTCTGAATATATGGAACGAAGTCTGAATATATTGAACGAAGTCTGAATATATTGAACGAAGTCTGAATATATTGAACGAACTCTGAATATATGGAACGAAATCTGACGTCATAAAGGCTCTGCTGCCATCTTGGTTTTAGGGTCATTATCCGTACAGATCTTGGTGCTGCTAGACGTGTGTGTCACTATGAGCGAGTCAGCACGAAATCTAGTATCAGCCATCCTCAGTAATGAGGAGATAATTAACACTCTGGTGAATGTATGTACCACAGACCAAAATAATACTGGTAAACATATTGAATACCGTTCTACAGATGAAGAGTTTATTCACTTTTTCACCCGTGGTCTCTATGTGCGGCCGGCTGTGAGAGAGTGCTCAGGGACCGTCTACAAAGTGCAACGCCGAAAAGAGTTGCTACAAAAATATTCAATAACTTCACTATTATACAGTGTTGATACCAAAATCACTTCACACATCATCGATGGTCTCTTCCTGGTTATACTACAACGCTTATTTTGGAAAAATGTGCTTTTGGTGAATTTATAATGGGAAAAATATTCAATGCACTTTGTGGACGGTCCCTGACCACTCGTCCTACAGCCGGCCGCGCATAGAGACCATGATAGGGACCAATGTTATGTCTCCAGCTCGTTTTGATCTAAATAAGGTTGTAGCTCGTTGTCTACCTTACTACGGTTAGAAAGAGCCCTCGTTGGTGTTTAAACAACATTTCGTTTGTGAGTTATTGATCCATGAAGTTCAAAACTATCAATATCTTTCCAACTTTAGTGAACTAGTTCAGTTCTGCATTACTCTTCCACGACGAAAAAGTGAATAAACTCTTAATCTGTAGAACGGTATTCAATATGTTTATCAGTATTGTTTTGGTCCGTGGTACATACATTCACCAGAGTGTTAATTATCTCCTCATTACTGAGGATGGCTGATACTAGATTTCGTGCTGACTCGCTCATAGTGACACACACGTCTAGCAGCACCAAGATCTGTACGGATAATGACCCTAAAACCAAGATGGCAGCAGGGCCTTTATGACGTCAGATTTCGTTCCATATATTCAGAGTTCATTCAATATATTCAGAGTTCATTCAATATATTCAGACTTCATTCAATATATTCAGACTTCGTTCCATATATTCAGAGTTCATTCAATATATTCAGACTTCATTCAATATATTCAGACTTCGTTCCATATATTCAGAGTTCATTCAATATATTCAGGATTCATTCAATATATTCAGACTTCGTTCCATATATTCAGAGTTCATTCAATATATTCAGGATTCATTCAATATATTCAGAGTTCATTCAATATATTCAGAGTTCCTTCAATATATTCAGGATTCATTCAATATATTCAGAGTTCATTCAATATATTCAGAGTTCATTCAATATTCTCAGGATTTCATTCAATATTCTCAGGATTTCATTCAATATATTCAGAGTTCATTCAATATTCTCAGGATTTCATTCCATATATTCAGAGTTCATTCAATATATTCAGAGTTCATTCAATATATTCAGGATTCATTCAATATATTCAGAGTTCATTCAATATATTCAGAGTTCATTCAATATTCTCAGGATTTCATTCAATATTCTCAGGATTTCATTCCATATATTCAGAGTTCATTCAATATATTCAGGGTTCATTCAATATATTCAGAGTTCATTCAATATTCTCAGGATTTCACATTATATATATAATAATTTCCTAAACGGCTTGCCATAATATATATATGTATATATATGTATATATATATATATATATATATATGGAATTGTCGTATTCTATCTTTGCTGATTAGTGGTTGTAATTAATCTTCATGGTAAATTTCCTAAATAATATATTAACCTCCACCGCTCACTTTTAAGGTGAAGTGACAGTAACTCCTTCAATAGTTAAATTATGTGTCAGTTAACAGCAGTGGTGAGTGAATGTAACGTATAGGCTATTTTTTAGACTACTTACGCGTTGAATCGCTCCGTTATTGTCTGACACTTTGTTTTTCTCGCTGTTTTATTACAGCGGCTGACGGCCGTGTCTCCTTTTCTACATATTATATGTTTTACTTCCTCGTAATCTTCCATTCAAAGCTGTTTCTCGCTAGTTTAAAGTACGCGGAACGCGTTTACGTCATCTCAGCATCAGTAAATCTGCGATCAATCTCGTGGTCTATTGAGGAAAGCAGTGAACGCGCATCTATCAGAATTACTTACACCTGGTTCAACCTAGTCGCTCCTCCTCAGCCTGGCTTGGCCTTCGTGAAACGGATTAAACCAGGATGAATTGACTAGACTAGGTCAAGCCTCGCTTTCTCTCTTATCCCGGATATTTTTATTCTGCTTTGGTGAAACAGGCCTCTGATTCTGATTATGATAATAACATGAGAGGAACACGGAGAAGCTGCAGGGGCCTGTTGTTCCCCAGATATTTTTTTAACTCTTCTCTAAAAAGATGAACTACAGCACTGTTGAATCCTTCAGTGATGTCTTCTCTGATGGGTGTCATGAAACTGTTATTGACCATTTCGTTCCACTCCTTCTGTAATATTTCACAAACTTTATCGTGTACTGCAGGCAGAAATATGAAAGAATCAATCGTCTGTTTTCCACGGTCCAAGTGATCGTCACGCAGGCCAAATGAACTTTCTGCCAGGCTCACGAGGGTTTTTTGAGCAGATTTAATATCCCCGAGGTGTGTGTTTTTATCCTGGTCTTTGACGTGACAGAGTGTTGTAGATTTCACTTTCTTATAAATGCCCCACAAGTTCTTATAATCCAATTTGAAATGGATGTCCTTGTATTTTCATTCATTTGTCGTATTATTGTATTATTATTTTTTAATCTTAATATTATGAATATTGACTTCCATTTCAGGGATAAAGCGATTATCCTCCAGCAGCTCAGTCTGTTGGTGTGACCAGACGGTGGATTTTACTGCAGGTTCTGCCAATTGTATTGTGCTACTCCACTGATCAACAGTTGAGAGGTCTGATATATGTAAGTTTTTCGATCTCTTGAATACTGACTACAGACTCTTAGTGGAGAGAACAGTTAAATACAGGAGATTTTGCATTTTTCAATGTACCACCAATGTTAAAATTAAAATTGAAAGAACCACCCCTTTTGTTGTGCTTCCAATTTTAAATTTTAAATTGAAATACAAGTCGCTTCCTGCGACAGGAAGTTGCATAAGAGCGCGTATGAGTCATACATGCATGGTATGAGGAAGGTACTATGTATGAGTGAAAAACATTTCAGGATGAACAGGCCTCTCTCTAGTCAGCAGGCAGGCTTAAAGCTGGGGTCTGCAATCTTGGAAAACTAGCATAATTTGAAAGTCGCATCGCCTCAGGAGCTCCGTCTAAACCCCCCCCTCCCCTCGAAACTCCTTATAAGGCAACGCCCCCCACACACATGCACGAGCACCGCCGCATCTTAACTACTTCACATTTTTCGTAGCTATTTCATCACTAAATTCACTTCTGAAAAATGTTGAGGCGAGAAATCAACGGTGTAGATTTAGAATATTGACAGTTTTACGATGTTAGATGGCGAATCAAACATTTTCTCAACTGTTGTCGGAGTTTAGAAGCTCCACAAACTGCCGGCACAGCCAGCTAGCTCCTGCCGGGATCGCCACCTCTCCACCCGGGCATTCACTCACACAGACCCCGCTATGAGCTGGAGCTCTCTCAAGAGACCGGTCTCGTAGACGAGGGGCTTTTATTTCCTTGTTGACGGAGGGGAAGGGGGGGGGGGGGCAGCAGCTCGCTGGAGAGCCGGCCACAGAGCAGCAGAGAGGGGAGGGAAAGAGAGAGATACCTGCTGAGACAACACGACCCTTTTTAATATTACTCTAATATCTGGAGGGAGATCAGTCCACTCGTTTGTTTCTGTAACTGAAAAAGCAGTTTGAGTAACGTAAATTTTGTTCGGCAATGTTTTCTATCCGCCGTCTCCCCTCGTTGATAATCCTGTTTGTCTGACTTCACTTTGAGCTGTTAGAATAAATAGTTTAAATCTGCAGTATTTTATAAAGTAAACTAACAGAACATAAACAACAAAATCAAAGTTGTATTTTTCGATAATATGGTAATAGTGGTACGAGTTCGTTCTCGTTGTCCGGTGTTTTAAGAGCTGAGTTTTCTCTTCCACTCTCCAGTGAACGTGTAGCGGACACGCGCTTTGAGTTCACGCTGGTGCACGCTGAGGCTAGAGTACGAGCAGGGAGGCAGGGAGGCGTTTGATTTGTTCCTTACAACCGGGACCATTTTTACTGACTGGTAGACGTTTTTACAGGATTACAGCAGCTACAGATGACGGATCTTTTCCGGTCTTTTTTCAGTGCTCATAAGAAACGGATTGCTGTCGGGGTGTAAAGACCATTTCAACCAATATAACAAAAAGTGTATACTGGATAAATCGCAGACCCGATCTTTAAACTTTCAACCTTCTCATTGTAGAGCAGCAGCGTTAACCACTGTACTACCAGACAGAGTGCCAAATGTTGCAACAATTTCAGTTATCAAATACCTTCCACATTTCTTCCACTGTTGTTCTGCTACGGTGTGTAAAATGACCTGGTTATTCAAGTAAAATGTCTTCATGTTGTAATATCAGACTACAGTTGAAGAATTTACTAATCCAGTTGTTTGTCTGAATGTCAATCAATCTGTACATCTACATTGTTGGTCAGTAGATCATTGAAACTGGTGATGAGCACGTCATCTAGGCATAAATACGGCAGCGACGTTGTTGTAAACGGATCAAAGTGTGCCGAAATAACTACATAACGATGCTGATTAGTAAAAAGTCTGAATTCATGCTCTGTCAGGTCTGTCCGCAAGACGACAAGCAAACAACCTTTAAAATGCTTCTTTTCTGAATGGAGTTCGGATCGATCAGTGGCAGGCTACGTTAACATTGCAGCTGCTCCATTAACACTCCATCTAGGAATAAATACAGCAACAACAACGTCAGGGATGACAGAGGGAATATCTCAACGCTAATAAACTTTCGCAACGTATGTATATATTGAACACCACTTATATGATGAATGCTTTTGATACACGTGCTTTCATAAAAAACTGAAATACTTTTAAGCCTGCATACTCTATGTCATGCTAATACCTTTTTCACCTTGTATAAAAAGTATTATATACTGACTAGTAAATGTTACCATTTACTATTACTGAATGCCATTTGCTTCATTATAAGTTGGCTTTCAATCAAACATTAAGATATAAGTGGAAAAAACTGTTCACAAAACATTATAGACATGACCACTGACTATTTGTATAACAATTTAGCTACTAATTCACAGACTTGACCATACGGTCCAGCCATGTACTCGGTTTTGACCGAGTCTTGTTTTGTGTTCTTAGGCCTACTTTTTTGAGTATTTTTACAACTCTGTCATTTTTATATTGTCATTTATGTCATTTCATTTCTAGGCTTACTTAAGTTTTTTTTGTTGCAGGTCATCATTCAGCTCATCTCAACATGTTTAAAAAGGAGCTCAGTGGGACAGAGAGGACTGGTTAATATGCTTGGAGAATGAACTGATTGAAGACTTGGTGGTGCGCAAGACTCAAAGATGATGACGTTCAAATAGGTGAGTACGGTGTATGTGTGTGTGTGTGCGTGTGTGTGTGTGTGCGTGTGTGTGCGTGTGTGTGCGTGTGTGTGTACGCTGTGCAGGTTCTCTAACCTGTATTGTTTATACAGCTCCATGTCCCATGCTCCACATTCTCCTGTTGCAAGTACAAGTGTTTTTGAAATAATGAAACAGACAAATTTCCTTCACAGTTGGAACTTTAATGTACAATGTGGTTTAAGGATACAGGCTTTTTTTTTAAGTTGTCAAGTGCTAATGTATCTTTAATTGGCCCAAAGAGTTCTAGAATTCTTCTACTAATCCATTTCAACAATATCTTTTTCACATTTATAAATTGATCAAACTCTCACACAGTCTCCCTCTCCCTCTCCCTCTCCCTCTCTCTCTGGTATCTGATTGTTGCACACCGGCAATATTTGTTTATATTATGTTTATTTTTTGTTTATAGCTTAAATTGTATATTGTATATTGCTTATATCTGTATATCGCTCTGATTCTGTTAATCACATGAGAGGAACACGGTGAAGCTGCAGGGGCCTGCTGTTCCCCAGAATTGATTTTAACTCTTCTCTAAAAAGATGAACTACAGCACTGTTGAATCCTTCAGTGATGTCTTCTCTGATGGGTGACATGGAACTGTTGTTGACCATTTCGTTCCACTCCTTCTGTAATATTTCACAAACTTTATGGTGTACTGCTGGCAGAAATATGAAAGAATCAATCGTCTGTTTTCCACGGTCCAAGTGATCGTCACGCAGGCCAAACGAACTTTCTGCCAGGCTCATGAGGGTTTTTTGAGCAGATTTAATATCCCCGAGGTGTGTGTTTTTATCCGTGTCTTTGACGTGACAGAGTGTTGTAGATTTCACTTTCTTATAAATGCCCCACAAGTTCTTATAATCCAATTTGAAATGGATGTCCTTGTATTTCTCAATATGTGAATGAAAATCACTGCTGGGACATGAGATGATGGAGTAGTCGAGATTTTTAAAATAATTTGGACCACTTAGTCCCCAATGCTTTGTGAATGCCACATCTGTAGAGACTTCATAATGTTCACGCCATTCATAGGCTTTGTGTAAAAGCTGAAACATACAAGGGACAATTTGGTTCTCCCTTTTCAAACATGGGCTGTTATGTGTATAAATTAAAATGTGTTCCGCCATTGTTCCATTATGGCGTAGAAAGTCATCCAGTTGTTTGATTAAAATTTCTTCACTGTGTGTTACTTTTTTAGTAGTCGGTCCGCTTTGGTCCGGTTTGGTGTACGGAGCACCAGACTCTCTCTTCTTGTTTTGAAAATCTGGACGAACTGCTTGAAAAAACTTTTTCTCGTTGTCATTCATGAGGACGATGGCAATGGCATATTGTTTGTGTCCTTCAAGTTCTTTTGTATTCAGATCTTCTTTATATGATTGCCATACTGTCCCAAAGTACACAGCATCATCACCATCTTCCTCTCCTTTAGATGGAAACAGTCCCATTATGCGATGGTACATTTCTGTTTTGTCAAGACAGTTTGTTTTTTGTTTCCAACTGTCTTTTAACAGCTGAATACTCTTCATCACATCTATACCATCCAAATTTGGTGTACAATTGGCACAGTAGTTTGTGATGTTTGAATGTCCAACATCCTCTAAGCCTTGATTTCCCCCAATATCCATTTCTTGTTCACTTCTGTTGTGTTTGAGTTGTGGTCTGTAAATCCAGATTTTTATTCATTTGTCGTATTATTGTATTATTATTTTTTAATGTTAATATTATGAATATTGACTTCCATTACAGGGATAAATCGATTATCCTCCAGCAGCTCAGTCTGTTGGTGTGACCAGACGGTGGATTTTACTGCAGGTTCTGCCAATTGTATTGTGCTACTCCACTGATCAACAGTTGAGAGGTCTGATATATGTAAGCTTTTCGATCTCTTGAATACTGACTACAGACTCTTAGTGGAGAGAACAGTTAAATACTGGAGATTTTGCATTTTTCAATGTACCACCAATGTTAAAATTAAAATTGAAAGAACCACCCCTTTTGTTGTGCTTCCAATTTTAAATTTTAAATTGAAATACAAGTCGCTTCATGCGACAGGAAGTTGCATAAGAGCGCGTATGAGTCATACATGCATGGTATGAGGAAGGTACTGTGTATGAGTGAAAAACATTTCAGGATGAACAGGCCTCTCTCTAGTCAGCAGGCAGGCTTAAACTTTCAACCTTCTCATTGCAGAGCAGCAGCGTTAACCACTGTACTACCAGGCAGAGTGCCAAATGTTGCAACAATTTCAGTTATCAAATACCTTCCACATTTCTTCCACTGTTGTTCTCCTACGGTGTGTAAAATGACCTGGTTATTCAAGTAAAATGTCTTCATGTTGTAATATCAGACTACAGTAGAGGACTTTTCTAATCCAGGTATTTGTCTGAATGTCAATTAATCTTTACATCTACATTGTTGGTCAGTAGATCATTGAAACTGGTGATGAGCACGTCATCTAGGCATAAATACGGCAGCGACGTTGTTGTAAACGGATCAAAGTGTGCCGAAATAACTACATAACGATGCTGATTAGTAAAAAGTCTGAATTCATGCTCTGTCAGGTCTGTCCTTAAGACGACAAGCAAACAACTTTTAAAATGCTTGTTTTCTGAATGGAGTTCGGATCGATCAGTGGCAGGCTACGTTAACATTGCAGCTGCTCCATTAACACTCCATCTAGGAATAAATACAGCAACAACAACGTCAGGGTTGACAGCGAGAATATCTCAACGCTGATAAACTTTCGCAACGTATGTATATATTGAACACCACTTATATGATGAATGCTTTTGATACACATGCTTTCATAAAAAACTGAAATACTTTTAACCCTGCATACTCTATGTCATGCTAATACCTTTTCACCTTGTATAAAAAGTATTATATACTGACTAGTAAATGTTACCATTTACTATTACTGAATGCCATTTGCTTCATTATAAGTTGGCTTTCAATCAAACATTAAGATATAAGTGGAAAAAACTGTTCACAAAACATTATAGACATGACCACTGACTATTTGTATAACAATTTAGCTACTAATTCACAGACTTGACCATACGGTCCAGCCGTGTACTCGGTTTTGACCGAGTCTTGTTTTGTGTTCTTAGGCCTACTTTTTTGAGTATTTTTACAACTCTGTCATTTTTATATTGTCATTTATGTCATTTCATTTCTAGGCTTACTTAAGTTTTTTTTGTTGCAGGTCATCATTCAGCTCAACTCAACATGTTTAAAAAGGAGCTCAGTGCGACAGAGAGGACTGGCTAATATGCTTGGAGAATGAACTGATTGAAGACTTGGTGGTGCGCAAGACTCAAATATGATGACGTTCAAATCGGTGAGTACGGTGTATGTGTGTGTGTGTGCGTGTGTGTGTGTGCGTGTGTGTGCGTGTGTGTGCGTGTGTGTGTACGCTGTGCAGGTTCTCTAACCTGTATTGTTTATACAGCTCCATGTCCCATGCTCCACATTCTCCTGTTGCAAGTACAAGTGTTTTTGAAATAATGAAACAGACAAATTTCCTTCACAGTTGGAACTTTAATGTACAATGTGGTTTAAGGATACAGGCTTTTTTTTTAAGTTGTCAAGTGCTAATGTATCTTTAATTGGCCCAAAGAGTTCTAGAATTCTTCTACTAATCCATTTCAACAATATCTTTTTCACATTTATAAATTGATCAAACTCTCACACAGTCTCCCTCTCCCTCTCCCTCTCCCTCTCTCTCCGGTATCTGATTGTTGCACACCGGCAATATTTGTTTATATTATGTTTATTTTTTGTTTATAGCTTAAATTGTATATTGTATATTGCTTATATCTGTATATCGCTCTGATTCTGTTAATCACATGAGAGGAACACGGTGAAGCTGCAGGGGCCTGCTGTTCCCCAGAATTGATTTTAACTCTTCTCTAAAAAGATGAACTACAGCACTGTTGAATCCTTCAGTGATGTCTTCTCTAATGGGTGACATGGAACTGTTGTTGACCATTTCGTTCCACTCCTTCTGTAATATTTCACAAACTTTATGGTGTACTGCTGGCAGAAATATGAAAGAATCAATCGTCTGTTTTCCACGGTCCAAGTGATCGTCACGCAGGCCAAACGAACTTTCTGCCAGGCTCATGAGGGTTTTTTGAGCAGATTTAATATCCCCGAGGTGTGTGTTTTTATCCTTGTCTTTGACGTGACAGAGTGTTGTAGATTTCACTTTCTTATAAATGCCCCACAAGTTCTTATAATCCAATTTGAAATGGATGTCCTTGTATTTCTCAATATGTGAATGAAAATCACTGCTGATGATGGAATAGTCGAGATTTTTAAAATAATTTGGACCACTTAGTCCCCAATGCTTTGTGAATGCCACATCTGTAGACACTTCATAATGTTCACGCCATTCATAGGCTTTGTGTAAAAGCTGAAACATACAAGGGACAATTTGGTTCTCCCTTTTCAAACATGGGCTGTTATGTGTATAAATTAAAATGTGTTCTGCCATTGTTCCATTAAGTCGTAGAAAGTCATCCAGTTTTTTGATTACAATTTCTTCACTGTGTATTGCTTTTTTAGTAGTCGGGGCACCAGACTTTTCCTTCTTGTTTGGAAAATCTGGACGAACTGGTTGAAAAACCTTTTTCTTGTTGTCTTTCATGAGGACGATGGCAATGGCATATTGTTTGTCTCCTTCAAGTTTTTTTGTATTCAGATCTTCTTTACATGATTGCCATACTGTCCCAAAGTACACAGCATCATCGCCATCTTCCTCTCCTTTAGATGGACACAGTCCCATTATGCGACGATACATTTCTGTTTTGTCACGACAGTTTGTTATTTGTTTCCAACTGTCTTTTAACAGCTGAATACTCTTCATCACATCTATACCATCCAAATCCGGTGTACAATTGGCACAGTAGTTTGTGATGTTTGGATGTCCAACATCCTCTAAGCCTTGATTTTCCCCAATATCCATTTCTTGTTCACCTCTGTTGTGTTTTAGTTGTGGTCTGTAAATTCAGATTTTTATTCATTTGTCGTATATTGTATTATTATTTTTTAATGTTAATATTATGAATATTGACTTGCATTTCAGGGATAAATCGATTATCCTCCTACAGCTCAGTCTGTTGGTGAGACCAGACGGTGGATTTTACTGGAGGTTCTGCCAATTGTATTGTGCTACTCCACTGATCAACAGTTGAGAGGTCTGATATATGTAAGTTTTTCGATCTCTTGAATACCGACTACAATCAGTTAGTGGAGAGAACAGGTTAATACTTAAGATTTTGCAGTGTTCAATGTATGAGTGAAAAACATTTCAGGATGAAGAGACATCTCTATTGTCAGCAGGCAGACTCGAACTCTCAACCTTCTCATTGCAGAGCGGCAGCGCTAACCACTGTACTACCAGGCAAAGTGCCAAAAGTTGCAACATTTTCAGTCATTAAATACCTTCCACTGTTCTTCCACTGTTGTTCTGCTACGGTGTTTAAAATGACCTGGTTATTCAAGTAAAATCTCTTCATGTTGTAATATCAGACTACAGTAGAGGACTTTACTAATCCAGTTGTTTCTCAGAATGTCAGTCAATCTTTACATCTACATTTTTGGTCAGTAGTTCATCGAAACCCGTGGAGACGTTGCTCTTCTTTTTAATTGACAGAAAAAAAGCTGTCAACATGACTCTTCATGCAGTCAGAAGTTTGCACCCATTTAGTATTTTATAGCTTAATAGTAGCACCTCAAAGTCCAAGCCAACAGGAAGGAGACAATGACTCTTCTAGGACATGAACATAAACCTTTGGCACATTGAAATGAGAGTTTTTTTGTTTTGTTTTTATTAAAATCAAAGTAATTCTTTTTTATCAATTCAACAATTTGATTTGACCATTTAGTATTTAATACTAAAAATGTTTTTTTATATCACCAGTACTTGATTGGGAACCGAAAAAGAGCCAGAATGAACCAGCTTTTGCTTTTACATTTGGCTTTTACCTCAGATAATATATGACTATACATGTGATTAGAAATCTATTTCTGTATGAAAATATGTTTAAATTCATAATGAGCATATGTGCAAGTGTTTTTGAAATAATGAAATACACAAATTTCCTTTACACTGGAACTTTAATGTACAATGTGGTTTAAGGATAAAAGCTTTTTATGTAGTTGTCAAGTGCTAATGTATCTTTAATTGGCCTAAAGAGTTGATACAATACTTATAGTAATCCAGGACGAAAGGCCGCTCTCATTTCCTCGTCTTTTTCAGTAGCGAGGGTCCCTGTACCCACAGCCTCCTTGCCTGCCTTTCCCCCCTGGCCTGAGGAAGCTGATGAGTCGAGGGCCTTTGGCTTTGAGCTTGGTGTTCTTTCACTTCCTCTCTTTCTCCAATCCCTCGGCCAGCTGGGCCAGCACCTGATCATGCCGCCATCTGAATCTCCCGTCCGTCAGGCTTGCTTGGTATGATGACAGGATGTATTCCAGGTTGGCTGGTCTCTCACACAGCAAACAGCAGGGACTCTCAGTTAGCCTCTATCTTTTGGAGGTGTGTTGGTAGGACATCCTTGACGGAACAAAGCAGAAACTTGATCCGATGTCCCTCCATATTCCAGATGTCCTTCCATCTCAGAGATCATTCTCGCACACTGTCCCAACGGGTCCAGCTGTTCTGCACCATACCCCCCGCTCCTCTTGCTTTGCGTCCTTCCAGCTTGTTCTGGCGATGCAGCCCAGGCCCATCCTTCCCTGGTTCACCGTCCCCACGATGTCAGCATGCTGAAGCCACTCTCCGCTAGCCGTAGGCCTGCGTCCTGTCCGGAAGATGATATCTGCCTTCCGGACCAGCTCTTCCTCACTGTCTCGCAGCATTATGGATAACCGGACTTTGGCAGTGTTGTACTCCTCCACGGCTGACGTCATTGGCAGCCGCAGCTTACTCCCTGAACTGTACAAGCCCATAGAGCAGATGCTTTTGGTGACAGACAGCCACCTCCTCAGGAAGTTGTTGGCTTTCCCAAAGCTTCTGCTGTTGACAAGGAAACCTCGTACACGAGCAGTGGCCACACGAGTCTAGGAAGGACTCCATGCTGCTAGCCCCAGGCCTCATACTTCCCTGGAAGGCCACTCTTCTCCAGGGCTCTTAGTCGAGTCTCTGCTTTGTTGAGCATCTCCTTCACACTGTCATTCAGTTGGGCTGTGTACCACCTCCCCAGACTCTTTACAGGCTTCTCAGTGACATGAGAGGAACACGGTGAAGCTGCAGGGGCCTGTTGTTCCCCAGAATTGATTTTAACTCTTCTCTAAAAAGATGAACTACAGCACTGTTGAATCCTTCAGCGATGTCTTCTCTGATGGGTGTCATGGAACTGTTGTTGACCATTTCGTTCCACTCCTTCTGTAATATTTCACAAACTTTATCGTGTACTGCTGGCAGAAATATGAAAGAATCAATCGTCTGTTTTCCATGGTCCAAGTGATCGTCACGCAGGCCAAATGAACTTTCTGCCAGGCTCACGAGGGTTTTTTGAGCAGATTTAATATCCCCGAGGTGTGTGTTTTTATCCTTGTCTCTGATGTGACGGAGTGTTGTAGATATCACTTTCTTACAAATGTCCCGCAAGTTCTTATAATCCAATTTGAAATGGATGTCCTTGCATTTCTCAATATGTGAATGAAAATCACTGCTTGGACAAGAGATGATGGAATAGTCAAGATATTTAAAATAATTTGGACCACTTAGTCCCCAATGCTTTGTGAATGCCACATCTGTAGACACTTCATAATGTTCACGCCATTCATAGGCTTTGTGTAAAAGCTGAAACATACAAGGGACAATTTGGTTCTCCCTTTTCAAACATGGGCTGTTATGTGTATAAATTAAAATGTGTTCTGCCATTGTTCCATTAAGTCGTAGAAAGTCATCCAGTTTTTTGATTAAAATTTCTTCACTGTGTATTGCTTTTTTAGTAGTCGGGGCACCAGACTTTTCCTTCTTGTTTGGAAAATCTGGACGAACTGGTTGAAAAACCTTTTTCTTGTTGTCTTTCATGAGGACGATGGCAATGGCATATTGTTTGTCTCCTTCAAGTTTTTTTGTATTCAGATCTTCTTTACATGATTGCCATACTGTCCCAAAGTACACAGCATCATCGCCATCTTCCTCTCCTTTAGATGGACACAGTCCCATTATGCGACGATACATTTCTGTTTTGTCACGACAGTTTGTTATTTGTTTCCAACTGTCTTTTAACAGCTGAATACTCTTCATCACATCTATACCATCCAAATCCGGTGTACAATTGGCACAGTAGTTTGTGATGTTTGGATGTCCAACATCCTCTAAGCCTTGATTTTCCCCAATATCCATTTCTTGTTCACCTCTGTTGTGTTTTAGTTGTGGTCTGTAAATTCAGATTTTTATTCATTTGTCGTATATTGTATTATTATTTTTTAATGTTAATATTATGAATATTGACTTGCATTTCAGGGATAAATCGATTATCCTCCTACAGCTCAGTCTGTTGGTGAGACCAGACGGTGGATTTTACTGGAGGTTCTGCCAATTGTATTGTGCTACTCCACTGATCAACAGTTGAGAGGTCTGATATATGTAAGTTTTTCGATCTCTTGAATACCGACTACAATCAGTTAGTGGAGAGAACAGGTTAATACTTAAGATTTTGCAGTGTTCAATGTATGAGTGAAAAACATTTCAGGATGAAGAGACATCTCTATTGTCAGCAGGCAGACTCGAACTCTCAACCTTCTCATTGCAGAGCGGCAGCGCTAACCACTGTACTACCAGGCAAAGTGCCAAAAGTTGCAACATTTTCAGTCATTAAATACCTTCCACTGTTCTTCCACTGTTGTTCTGCTACGGTGTTTAAAATGACCTGGTTATTCAAGTAAAATCTCTTCATGTTGTAATATCAGACTACAGTAGAGGACTTTACTAATCCAGTTGTTTCTCAGAATGTCAGTCAATCTTTACATCTACATTTTTGGTCAGTAGTTCATCGAAACCCGTGGAGACGTTGCTCTTCTTTTTAATTGACAGAAAAAAAGCTGTCAACATGACTCTTCATGCAGTCAGAAGTTTGCACCCATTTAGTATTTTATAGCTTAATAGTAGCACCTCAAAGTCCAAGCCAACAGGAAGGAGACAATGACTCTTCTAGGACATGAACATAAACCTTTGGCACATTGAAATGAGAGTTTTTTTGTTTTGTTTTTATTAAAATCAAAGTAATTCTTTTTTATCAATTCAACAATTTGATTTGACCATTTAGTATTTAATACTAAAAATGTTTTTTTATATCACCAGTACTTGATTGGGAACCGAAAAAGAGCCAGAATGAACCAGCTTTTGCTTTTACATTTGGCTTTTACCTCAGATAATATATGACTATACATGTGATTAGAAATCTATTTCTGTATGAAAATATGTTTAAATTCATAATGAGCATATGTGCAAGTGTTTTTGAAATAATGAAATACACAAATTTCCTTTACACTGGAACTTTAATGTACAATGTGGTTTAAGGATAAAAGCTTTTTATGTAGTTGTCAAGTGCTAATGTATCTTTAATTGGCCTAAAGAGTTGATACAATACTTATAGTAATCCAGGACGAAAGGCCGCTCTCATTTCCTCGTCTTTTTCAGTAGCGAGGGTCCCTGTACCCACAGCCTCCTTGCCTGCCTTTCCCCCCTGGCCTGAGGAAGCTGATGAGTCGAGGGCCTTTGGCTTTGAGCTTGGTGTTCTTTCACTTCCTCTCTTTCTCCAATCCCTCGGCCAGCTGGGCCAGCACCTGATCATGCCGCCATCTGAATCTCCCGTCCGTCAGGCTTGCTTGGTATGATGACAGGATGTATTCCAGGTTGGCTGGTCTCTCACACAGCAAACAGCAGGGACTCTCAGTTAGCCTCTATCTTTTGGAGGTGTGTTGGTAGGACATCCTTGACGGAACAAAGCAGAAACTTGATCCGATGTCCCTCCATATTCCAGATGTCCTTCCATCTCAGAGATCATTCTCGCACACTGTCCCAACGGGTCCAGCTGTTCTGCACCATACCCCCCGCTCCTCTTGCTTTGCGTCCTTCCAGCTTGTTCTGGCGATGCAGCCCAGGCCCATCCTTCCCTGGTTCACCGTCCCCACGATGTCAGCATGCTGAAGCCACTCTCCGCTAGCCGTAGGCCTGCGTCCTGTCCGGAAGATGATATCTGCCTTCCGGACCAGCTCTTCCTCACTGTCTCGCAGCATTATGGATAACCGGACTTTGGCAGTGTTGTACTCCTCCACGGCTGACGTCATTGGCAGCCGCAGCTTACTCCCTGAACTGTACAAGCCCATAGAGCAGATGCTTTTGGTGACAGACAGCCACCTCCTCAGGAAGTTGTTGGCTTTCCCAAAGCTTCTGCTGTTGACAAGGAAACCTCGTACACGAGCAGTGGCCACACGAGTCTAGGAAGGACTCCATGCTGCTAGCCCCAGGCCTCATACTTCCCTGGAAGGCCACTCTTCTCCAGGGCTCTTAGTCGAGTCTCTGCTTTGTTGAGCATCTCCTTCACACTGTCATTCAGTTGGGCTGTGTACCACCTCCCCAGACTCTTTACAGGCTTCTCAGTGACATGAGAGGAACACGGTGAAGCTGCAGGGGCCTGTTGTTCCCCAGAATTGATTTTAACTCTTCTCTAAAAAGATGAACTACAGCACTGTTGAATCCTTCAGCGATGTCTTCTCTGATGGGTGTCATGGAACTGTTGTTGACCATTTCGTTCCACTCCTTCTGTAATATTTCACAAACTTTATCGTGTACTGCTGGCAGAAATATGAAAGAATCAATCGTCTGTTTTCCATGGTCCAAGTGATCGTCACGCAGGCCAAATGAACTTTCTGCCAGGCTCACGAGGGTTTTTTGAGCAGATTTAATATCCCCGAGGTGTGTGTTTTTATCCTTGTCTCTGATGTGACGGAGTGTTGTAGATATCACTTTCTTACAAATGTCCCGCAAGTTCTTATAATCCAATTTGAAATGGATGTCCTTGCATTTCTCAATATGTGAATGAAAATCACTGCTTGGACAAGAGATGATGGAATAGTCAAGATATTTAAAATAATTTGGACCACTTAGTCCCCAATGCTTTGTGAATGCCACATCTGTAGACACTTCATAATGTTCACGCCATTCATAGGCTTTGTGTAAAAGCTGAAACATACAAGGGACAATTTGGTTCTCCCTTTTCAAACATGGGCTGTTATGTGTATAAATTAAAATGTGTTCTGCCATTGTTCCATTAAGTCGTAGAAAGTCATCCAGTTTTTTGATTAAAATTTCTTCACTGTGTATTGCTTTTTTAGTAGTCGGGGCACCAGACTTTTCCTTCTTGTTTGGAAAATCTGGACGAACTGGTTGAAAAACCTTTTTCTTGTTGTCTTTCATGAGGACGATGGCAATGGCATATTGTTTGTCTCCTTCAAGTTTTTTTGTATTCAGATCTTCTTTACATGATTGCCATACTGTCCCAAAGTACACAGCATCATCGCCATCTTCCTCTCCTTTAGATGGACACAGTCCCATTATGCGACGATACATTTCTGTTTTGTCACGACAGTTTGTTATTTGTTTCCAACTGTCTTTTAACAGCTGAATACTCTTCATCACATCTATACCATCCAAATCCAGTGTACAATTGGCACAGTAGTTTGTGATGTTTGGATGTCCAACATCCTCTAAGCCTTGATTTTCCCCAATATCCATTTCTTGTTCACCTCTGTTGTGTTTTAGTTGTAGTCTGTAAATTCAGATTTTTATTCATTTGTCGTATATTGTATTATTATTTTTTAATGTTAATATTATGAATATTGACTTGCATTTCAGGGATAAATCGATTATCCTCCTACAGCTCAGTCTGTTGGTGAGACCAGACGGTGGATTTTACTGGAGGTTCTGCCAATTGTATTGTGCTACTCCACTGATCAACAGTTGAGAGGTCTGATATATGTAAGTTTTTCGATCTCTTGAATACCGACTACAATCAGTTAGTGGAGAGAACAGGTTAATACTTAAGATTTTGCAGTGTTCAATGTATGAGTGAAAAACATTTCAGGATGAAGAGACATCTCTCTTGTCAGCAGGCAGACTCGAACTCTCAACCTTCTCATTGCAGAGCGGCAGCGCTAACCACTGTACTACCAGGCAAAGTGCCAAAAGTTGCAACATTTTCAGTCATTAAATACCTTCCACTGTTCTTCCACTGTTGTTCTGCTACGGTGTTTAAAATGACCTGGTTATTCAAGTAAAATCTCTTCATGTTGTAATATCAGACTACAGTAGAGGACTTTACTAATCCAGTTGTTTCTCAGAATGTCAGTCAATCTTTACATCTACATTTTTGGTCAGTAGTTCATCGAAACCCGTGGAGACGTTGCTCTTCTTTTTAATTGACAGAAAAAAAGCTGTCAACATGACTCTTCATGCAGTCAGAAGTTTGCACCCATTTAGTATTTTATAGCTTAATAGTAGCACCTCAAAGTCCAAGCCAACAGGAAGGAGACAATGACTCTTCTAGGACATGAACATAAACCTTTGGCACATTGAAATGAGAGTTTTTTTGTTTTGTTTTTATTAAAATCAAAGTAATTCTTTTTTATCAATTCAACAATTTGATTTGACCATTTAGTATTTAATACTAAAAATGTTTTTTTATATCACCAGTACTTGATTGGGAACCGAAAAAGAGCCAGAATGAACCAGCTTTTGCTTTTACATTTGGCTTTTACCTCAGATAATATATGACTATACATGTGATTAGAAATCTATTTCTGTATGAAAATATGTTTAAATTCATAATGAGCATATGTGCAAGTGTTTTTGAAATAATGAAATACACAAATTTCCTTTACACTTGGAACTTTAATGTACAATGTGGTTTAAGGATAAAAGCTTTTTATGTAGTTGTCAAGTGCTAATGTATCTTTAATTGGCCTAAAGAGTTGATACAATACTTATAGTAATCCAGGACGAAAGGCCGCTCTCATTTCCTCGTCTTTTTCAGTAGCGAGGGTCCCTGTACCCACAGCCTCCTTGCCTGCCTTTCCCCCCTGGCCTGAGGAAGCTGATGAGTCGAGGGCCTTTGGCTTTGAGCTTGGTGTTCTTTCACTTCCTCTCTTTCTCCAATCCCTCGGCCAGCTGGGCCAGCACCTGATCATGCCGCCATCTGAATCTCCCGTCCGTCAGGCTTGCTTGGTATGATGACAGGATGTATTCCAGGTTGGCTGGTCTCTCACACAGCAAACAGCAGGGACTCTCAGTTAGCCTCTATCTTTTGGAGGTGTGTTGGTAGGACATCCTTGACGGAACAAAGCAGAAACTTGATCCGATGTCCCTCCATATTCCAGATGTCCTTCCATCTCAGAGATCATTCTCGCACACTGTCCCAACGGGTCCAGCTGTTCTGCACCATACCCCCCGCTCCTCTTGCTTTGCGTCCTTCCAGCTTGTTCTGGCGATGCAGCCCAGGCCCATCCTTCCCTGGTTCACCGTCCCCACGATGTCAGCATGCTGAAGCCACTCTCCGCTAGCCGTAGGCCTGCGTCCTGTCCGGAAGATGATATCTGCCTTCCGGACCAGCTCTTCCTCACTGTCTCGCAGCATTATGGATAACCGGACTTTGGCAGTGTTGTACTCCTCCACGGCTGACGTCATTGGCAGCCGCAGCTTACTCCCTGAACTGTACAAGCCCATAGAGCAGATGCTTTTGGTGACAGACAGCCACCTCCTCAGGAAGTTGTTGGCTTTCCCAAAGCTTCTGCTGTTGACAAGGAAACCTCGTACACGAGCAGTGGCCACACGAGTCTAGGAAGGACTCCATGCTGCTAGCCCCAGGCCTCATACTTCCCTGGAAGGCCACTCTTCTCCAGGGCTCTTAGTCGAGTCTCTGCTTTGTTGAGCATCTCCTTCACACTGTCATTCAGTTGGGCTGTGTACCACCTCCCCAGACTCTTTACAGGCTTCTCAGTGACATGAGAGGAACACGGTGAAGCTGCAGGGGCCTGCTGTTCCCCAGAATTGATTTTAACTCTTCTCTAAAAAGATGAACTACAGCACTGTTGAATCCTTCAGCGATGTCTTCTCTGATGGGTGTCATGGAACTGTTGTTGACCATTTCGTTCCACTCCTTCTGTAATATTTCACAAACTTTATCGTGTACTGCTGGCAGAAATATGAAAGAATCAATCGTCTGTTTTCCATGGTCCAAGTGATCATCACGCAGGCCAAATGAACCTTCTGCCAGGCTCACGAGGGTTTTTTGAGCAGATTTAATATCCCCGAGGTGTGTGTTTTTATCCTTGTCTCTGATGTGACGGAGTGTTGTAGATATCACTTTCTTACAAATGTCCCGCAAGTTCTTATAATCCAATTTGAAATGGATGTCCTTGCATTTCTCAATATGTGAATGAAAATCACTGCTTGGACAAGAGATGATGGAATAGTCAAGATATTTAAAATAATTTGGACCACTTAGTCCCCAATGCTTTGTGAATGCCACATCTGTAGACACTTCATAATGTTCACGCCATTCATAGGCTTTGTGTAAAAGCTGAAACATACAAGGGACAATTTGGTTCTCCCTTTTCAAACATGGGCTGTTATGTGTATAAATTAAAATGTGTTCTGCCATTGTTCCATTAAGTCGTAGAAAGTCATCCAGTTTTTTGATTAAAATTTCTTCACTGTGTATTGCTTTTTTAGTAGTCGGGGCACCAGACTTTTCCTTCTTGTTTGGAAAATCTGGACGAACTGGTTGAAAAACCTTTTTCTTGTTGTCTTTCATGAGGACGATGGCAATGGCATATTGTTTGTCTCCTTCAAGTTTTTTTGTATTCAGATCTTCTTTACATGATTGCCATACTGTCCCAAAGTACACAGCATCATCGCCATCTTCCTCTCCTTTAGATGGACACAGTCCCATTATGCGACGATACATTTCTGTTTTGTCACGACAGTTTGTTATTTGTTTCCAACTGTCTTTTAACAGCTGAATACTCTTCATCACATCTATACCATCCAAATCCAGTGTACAATTGGCACAGTAGTTTGTGATGTTTGGATGTCCAACATCCTCTAAGCCTTGATTTTCCCCAATATCCATTTCTTGTTCACCTCTGTTGTGTTTTAGTTGTAGTCTGTAAATTCAGATTTTTATTCATTTGTCGTATATTGTATTATTATTTTTTAATGTTAATATTATGAATATTGACTTGCATTTCAGGGATAAATCGATTATCCTCCTACAGCTCAGTCTGTTGGTGAGACCAGACGGTGGATTTTACTGGAGGTTCTGCCAATTGTATTGTGCTACTCCACTGATCAACAGTTGAGAGGTCTGATATATGTAAGTTTTTCGATCTCTTGAATACCGACTACAATCAGTTAGTGGAGAGAACAGGTTAATACTTAAGATTTTGCAGTGTTCAATGTATGAGTGAAAAACATTTCAGGATGAAGAGACATCTCTCTTGTCAGCAGGCAGACTCGAACTCTCAACCTTCTCATTGCAGAGCGGCAGCGCTAACCACTGTACTACCAGGCAAAGTGCCAAAAGTTGCAACATTTTCAGTCATTAAATACCTTCCACTGTTCTTCCACTGTTGTTCTGCTACGGTGTTTAAAATGACCTGGTTATTCAAGTAAAATCTCTTCATGTTGTAATATCAGACTACAGTAGAGGACTTTACTAATCCAGTTGTTTCTCAGAATGTCAGTCAATCTTTACATCTACATTTTTGGTCAGTAGTTCATCGAAACCCGTGGAGACGTTGCTCTTCTTTTTAATTGACAGAAAAAAAGCTGTCAACATGACTCTTCATGCAGTCAGAAGTTTGCACCCATTTAGTATTTTATAGCTTAATAGTAGCACCTCAAAGTCCAAGCCAACAGGAAGGAGACAATGACTCTTCTAGGACATGAACATAAACCTTTGGCACATTGAAATGAGAGTTTTTTTGTTTTGTTTTTATTAAAATCAAAGTAATTCTTTTTTATCAATTCAACAATTTGATTTGACCATTTAGTATTTAATACTAAAAATGTTTTTTTATATCACCAGTACTTGATTGGGAACCGAAAAAGAGCCAGAATGAACCAGCTTTTGCTTTTACATTTGGCTTTTACCTCAGATAATATATGACTATACATGTGATTAGAAATCTATTTCTGTATGAAAATATGTTTAAATTCATAATGAGCATATGTGCAAGTGTTTTTGAAATAATGAAATACACAAATTTCCTTTACACTTGGAACTTTAATGTACAATGTGGTTTAAGGATAAAAGCTTTTTATGTAGTTGTCAAGTGCTAATGTATCTTTAATTGGCCTAAAGAGTTGATACAATACTTATAGTAATCCAGGACGAAAGGCCGCTCTCATTTCCTCGTCTTTTTCAGTAGCGAGGGTCCCTGTACCCACAGCCTCCTTGCCTGCCTTTCCCCCCTGGCCTGAGGAAGCTGATGAGTCGAGGGCCTTTGGCTTTGAGCTTGGTGTTCTTTCACTTCCTCTCTTTCTCCAATCCCTCGGCCAGCTGGGCCAGCACCTGATCATGCCGCCATCTGAATCTCCCGTCCGTCAGGCTTGCTTGGTATGATGACAGGATGTATTCCAGGTTGGCTGGTCTCTCACACAGCAAACAGCAGGGACTCTCAGTTAGCCTCTATCTTTTGGAGGTGTGTTGGTAGGACATCCTTGACGGAACAAAGCAGAAACTTGATCCGATGTCCCTCCATATTCCAGATGTCCTTCCATCTCAGAGATCATTCTCGCACACTGTCCCAACGGGTCCAGCTGTTCTGCACCATACCCCCCGCTCCTCTTGCTTTGCGTCCTTCCAGCTTGTTCTGGCGATGCAGCCCAGGCCCATCCTTCCCTGGTTCACCGTCCCCACGATGTCAGCATGCTGAAGCCACTCTCCGCTAGCCGTAGGCCTGCGTCCTGTCCGGAAGATGATATCTGCCTTCCGGACCAGCTCTTCCTCACTGTCTCGCAGCATTATGGATAACCGGACTTTGGCAGTGTTGTACTCCTCCACGGCTGACGTCATTGGCAGCCGCAGCTTACTCCCTGAACTGTACAAGCCCATAGAGCAGATGCTTTTGGTGACAGACAGCCACCTCCTCAGGAAGTTGTTGGCTTTCCCAAAGCTTCTGCTGTTGACAAGGAAACCTCGTACACGAGCAGTGGCCACACGAGTCTAGGAAGGACTCCATGCTGCTAGCCCCAGGCCTCATACTTCCCTGGAAGGCCACTCTTCTCCAGGGCTCTTAGTCGAGTCTCTGCTTTGTTGAGCATCTCCTTCACACTGTCATTCAGTTGGGCTGTGTACCACCTCCCCAGACTCTTTACAGGCTTCTCAGTGACATGAGAGGAACACGGTGAAGCTGCAGGGGCCTGCTGTTCCCCAGAATTGATTTTAACTCTTCTCTAAAAAGATGAACTACAGCCCTGTTGAATCCTTCAGCGATGTCTTCTCTGATGGGTGTCATGGAACTGTTGTTGACCATTTCGTTCCACTCCTTCTGTAATATTTCACAAACTTTATCGTGTACTGCTGGCAGAAATATGAAAGAATCAATCGTCTGTTTTCCATGGTCCAAGTGATCGTCACGCAGGCCAAATGAACCTTCTGCCAGGCTCACGAGGGTTTTTTGAGCAGATTTAATATCCCCGAGGTGTGTGTTTTTATCCTTGTCTCTGATGTGACGGAGTGTTGTAGATATCACTTTCTTACAAATGTCCCGCAAGTTCTTATAATCCAATTTGAAATGGATGTCCTTGCATTTCTCAATATGTGAATGAAAATCACTGCTTGGACAAGAGATGATGGAATAGTCAAGATATTTAAAATAATTTGGACCACTTAGTCCCCAATGCTTTGTGAATGCCACATCTGTAGACACTTCATAATGTTCACGCCATTCATAGGCTTTGTGTAAAAGCTGAAACATACAAGGGACAATTTGGTTCTCCCTTTTCAAACATGGGCTGTTATGTGTATAAATTAAAATGTGTTCTGCCATTGTTCCATTAAGTCGTAGAAAGTCATCCAGTTTTTTGATTAAAATTTCTTCACTGTGTATTGCTTTTTTAGTAGTCGGGGCACCAGACTTTTCCTTCTTGTTTGGAAAATCTGGACGAACTGGTTGAAAAACCTTTTTCTTGTTGTCTTTCATGAGGACGATGGCAATGGCATATTGTTTGTCTCCTTCAAGTTTTTTTGTATTCAGATCTTCTTTACATGATTGCCATACTGTCCCAAAGTACACAGCATCATCGCCATCTTCCTCTCCTTTAGATGGACACAGTCCCATTATGCGACGATACATTTCTGTTTTGTCACGACAGTTTGTTATTTGTTTCCAACTGTCTTTTAACAGCTGAATACTCTTCATCACATCTATACCATCCAAATCCGGTGTACAATTGGCACAGTAGTTTGTGATGTTTGGATGTCCAACATCCTCTAAGCCTTGATTTTCCCCAATATCCATTTCTTGTTCACCTCTGTTGTGTTTTAGTTGTAGTCTGTAAATTCAGATTTTTATTCATTTGTCGTATATTGTATTATTATTTTTTAATGTTAATATTATGAATATTGACTTGCATTTCAGGGATAAATCGATTATCCTCCTACAGCTCAGTCTGTTGGTGAGACCAGACGGTGGATTTTACTGGAGGTTCTGCCAATTGTATTGTGCTACTCCACTGATCAACAGTTGAGAGGTCTGATATATGTAAGTTTTTCGATCTCTTGAATACCGACTACAATCAGTTAGTGGAGAGAACAGGTTAATACTTAAGATTTTGCAGTGTTCAATGTATGAGTGAAAAACATTTCAGGATGAAGAGACATCTCTCTTGTCAGCAGGCAGACTCGAACTCTCAACCTTCTCATTGCAGAGCGGCAGCGCTAACCACTGTACTACCAGGCAAAGTGCCAAAAGTTGCAACATTTTCAGTCATTAAATACCTTCCACTGTTCTTCCACTGTTGTTCTGCTACGGTGTTTAAAATGACCTGGTTATTCAAGTAAAATCTCTTCATGTTGTAATATCAGACTACAGTAGAGGACTTTACTAATCCAGTTGTTTCTCAGAATGTCAGTCAATCTTTACATCTACATTTTTGGTCAGTAGTTCATCGAAACCCGTGGAGACGTTGCTCTTCTTTTTAATTGACAGAAAAAAAGCTGTCAACATGACTCTTCATGCAGTCAGAAGTTTGCACCCATTTAGTATTTTATAGCTTAATAGTAGCACCTCAAAGTCCAAGCCAACAGGAAGGAGACAATGACTCTTCTAGGACATGAACATAAACCTTTGGCACATTGAAATGAGAGTTTTTTTGTTTTGTTTTTATTAAAATCAAAGTAATTCTTTTTTATCAATTCAACAATTTGATTTGACCATTTAGTATTTAATACTAAAAATTTTTTTTTTATATCACCAGTACTTGATTGGGAACCGAAAAAGAGCCAGAATGAACCAGCTTTTGCTTTTACATTTGGCTTTTACCTCAGATAATATATGACTATACATGTGATTAGAAATCTATTTCTGTATGAAAATATGTGTTTTTGAAATAATGAAATACACAAATTTCCTTTACACTTGGAACTTTAATGTACAATGTGGTTTAAGGATAAAAGCTTTTTATGTAGTTGTCAAGTGCTAATGTATCTTTAATTGGCCTAAAGAGTTGATACAATACTTATAGTAATCCAGGACGAAAGGCCGCTCTCATTTCCTCGTCTTTTTCAGTAGCGAGGGTCCCTGTACCCACAGCCTCCTTGCCTGCCTTTCCCCCCTGGCCTGAGGAAGCTGATGAGTCGAGGGCCTTTGGCTTTGAGCTTGGTGTTCTTTCACTTCCTCTCTTTCTCCAATCCCTCGGCCAGCTGGGCCAGCACCTGATCATGCCGCCATCTGAATCTCCCGTCCGTCAGGCTTGCTTGGTATGATGACAGGATGTATTCCAGGTTGGCTGGTCTCTCACACAGCAAACAGCAGGGACTCTCAGTTAGCCTCTATCTTTTGGAGGTGTGTTGGTAGGACATCCTTGACGGAACAAAGCAGAAACTTGATCCGATGTCCCTCCATATTCCAGATGTCCTTCCATCTCAGAGATCATTCTCGCACACTGTCCCAACGGGTCCAGCTGTTCTGCACCATACCCCCTGCTCCTCTTGCTTTGCGTCCTTCCAGCTTGTTCTGGCGATGCAGCCCAGGCCCATCCTTCCCTGGTTCACCGTCCCCACGATGTCAGCATGCTGAAGCCACTCTCCGCTAGCCGTAGGCCTGCGTCCTGTCCGGAAGATGATATCTGCCTTCCGGACCAGCTCTTCCTCACTGTCTCGCAGCATTATGGATAACCGGACTTTGGCAGTGTTGTACTCCTCCACGGCTGACGTCATTGGCAGCCGCAGCTTACTCCCTGAACTGTACAAGCCCATAGAGCAGATGCTTTTGGTGACAGACAGCCACCTCCTCAGGAAGTTGTTGGCTTTCCCAAAGCTTCTGCTGTTGACAAGGAAACCTCGTACACGAGCAGTGGCCACACGAGTCTAGGAAGGACTCCATGCTGCTAGCCCCAGGCCTCATACTTCCCTGGAAGGCCACTCTTCTCCAGGGCTCTTAGTCGAGTCTCTGCTTTGTTGAGCATCTCCTTCACACTGTCATTCAGTTGGGCTGTGTACCACCTCCCCAGACTCTTTACAGGCTTCTCAGTGACATGAGAGGAACACGGTGAAGCTGCAGGGGCCTGCTGTTCCCCAGAATTGATTTTAACTCTTCTCTAAAAAGATGAACTACAGCACTGTTGAATCCTTCAGCGATGTCTTCTCTGATGGGTGTCATGGAACTGTTGTTGACCATTTCGTTCCACTCCTTCTGTAATATTACACAAACTTTATCGTGTACTGCTGGCAGAAATATGAAAGAATCAATCGTCTGTTTTCCATGGTCCAAGTGATCGTCACGCAGGCCAAATGAACTTTCTGCCAGGCTCACGAGGGTTTTTTGAGCAGATTTAATATCCCCGAGGTGTGTGTTTTTATCCTTCTCTTTGATGTGACGGAGTGTTGTAGATATCACTTTCTTACAAATGTCCCGCAAGTTCTTATAATCCAATTTGAAATGGATGTCCTTGCATTTCTCAATATGTGAATGAAAATCACTGCTTGGACAAGAGATGATGGAATAGTCAAGATATTTAAAATAATTTGGACCACTTAGTCCCCAATGCTTTGTGAATGCCACATCTGTAGACACTTCATAATGTTCACGCCATTCATAGGCTTTGTGTAAAAGCTGAAACATACAAGGGACAATTTGGTTCTCCCTTTTCAAACATGGGCTGTTATGTGTATAAATTAAAATGTGTTCTGCCATTGTTCCATTAAGTCGTAGAAAGTCATCCAGTTTTTTGATTAAAATTTCTTCACTGTGTATTGCTTTTTTAGTAGTCGGGGCACCAGACTTTTCCTTCTTGTTTGGAAAATCTGGACGAACTGGTTGAAAAACCTTTTTCTTGTTGTCTTTCATGAGGACGATGGCAATGGCATATTGTTTGTCTCCTTCAAGTTTTTTTGTATTCAGATCTTCTTTACATGATTGCCATACTGTCCCAAAGTACACAGCATCATCGCCATCTTCCTCTCCTTTAGATGGACACAGTCCCATTATGCGACGATACATTTCTGTTTTGTCACGACAGTTTGTTATTTGTTTCCAACTGTCTTTTAACAGCTGAATACTCTTCATCACATCTATACCATCCAAATCCGGTGTACAATTGGCACAGTAGTTTGTGATGTTTGGATGTCCAACATCCTCTAAGCCTTGATTTTCCCCAATATCCATTTCTTGTTCACCTCTGTTGTGTTTTAGTTGTAGTCTGTAAATTCAGATTTTTATTCATTTGTCGTATATTGTATTATTATTTTTTAATGTTAATATTATGAATATTGACTTGCATTTCAGGGATAAATCGATTATCCTCCTACAGCTCAGTCTGTTGGTGAGACCAGACGGTGGATTTTACTGGAGGTTCTGCCAATTGTATTGTGCTACTCCACTGATCAACAGTTGAGAGGTCTGATATATGTAAGTTTTTCGATCTCTTGAATACCGACTACAATCAGTTAGTGGAGAGAACAGGTTAATACTTAAGATTTTGCAGTGTTCAATGTATGAGTGAAAAACATTTCAGGATGAAGAGACATCTCTCTTGTCAGCAGGCAGACTCGAACTCTCAACCTTCTCATTGCAGAGCGGCAGCGCTAACCACTGTACTACCAGGCAAAGTGCCAAAAGTTGCAACATTTTCAGTCATTAAATACCTTCCACTGTTCTTCCACTGTTGTTCTGCTACGGTGTTTAAAATGACCTGGTTATTCAAGTAAAATCTCTTCATGTTGTAATATCAGACTACAGTAGAGGACTTTACTAATCCAGTTGTTTCTCAGAATGTCAGTCAATCTTTACATCTACATTTTTGGTCAGTAGTTCATCGAAACCCGTGGAGACGTTGCTCTTCTTTTTAATTGACAGAAAAAAAGCTGTCAACATGACTCTTCATGCAGTCAGAAGTTTGCACCCATTTAGTATTTTATAGCTTAATAGTAGCACCTCAAAGTCCAAGCCAACAGGAAGGAGACAATGACTCTTCTAGGACATGAACATAAACCTTTGGCACATTGAAATGAGAGTTTTTTTGTTTTGTTTTTATTAAAATCAAAGTAATTCTTTTTTATCAATTCAACAATTTGATTTGACCATTTAGTATTTAATACTAAAAATGTTTTTTTATATCACCAGTACTTGATTGGGAACCGAAAAAGAGCCAGAATGAACCAGCTTTTGCTTTTACATTTGGCTTTTACCTCAGATAATATATGACTATACATGTGATTAGAAATCTATTTCTGTATGAAAATATGTTTAAATTCATAATGAGCATATGTGCAAGTGTTTTTGAAATAATGAAATACACAAATTTCCTTTACACTTGGAACTTTAATGTACAATGTGGTTTAAGGATAAAAGCTTTTTATGTAGTTGTCAAGTGCTAATGTATCTTTAATTGGCCTAAAGAGTTGATACAATACTTATAGTAATCCAGGACGAAAGGCCGCTCTCATTTCCTCGTCTTTTTCAGTAGCGAGGGTCCCTGTACCCACAGCCTCCTTGCCTGCCTTTCCCCCCTGGCCTGAGGAAGCTGATGAGTCGAGGGCCTTTGGCTTTGAGCTTGGTGTTCTTTCACTTCCTCTCTTTCTCCAATCCCTCGGCCAGCTGGGCCAGCACCTGATCATGCCGCCATCTGAATCTCCCGTCCGTCAGGCTTGCTTGGTATGATGACAGGATGTATTCCAGGTTGGCTGGTCTCTCACACAGCAAACAGCAGGGACTCTCAGTTAGCCTCTATCTTTTGGAGGTGTGTTGGTAGGACATCCTTGACGGAACAAAGCAGAAACTTGATCCGATGTCCCTCCATATTCCAGATGTCCTTCCATCTCAGAGATCATTCTCGCACACTGTCCCAACGGGTCCAGCTGTTCTGCACCATACCCCCCGCTCCTCTTGCTTTGCGTCCTTCCAGCTTGTTCTGGCGATGCAGCCCAGGCCCATCCTTCCCTGGTTCACCGTCCCCACGATGTCAGCATGCTGAAGCCACTCTCCGCTAGCCGTAGGCCTGCGTCCTGTCCGGAAGATGATATCTGCCTTCCGGACCAGCTCTTCCTCACTGTCTCGCAGCATTATGGATAACCGGACTTTGGCAGTGTTGTACTCCTCCACGGCTGACGTCATTGGCAGCCGCAGCTTACTCCCTGAACTGTACAAGCCCATAGAGCAGATGCTTTTGGTGACAGACAGCCACCTCCTCAGGAAGTTGTTGGCTTTCCCAAAGCTTCTGCTGTTGACAAGGAAACCTCGTACACGAGCAGTGGCCACACGAGTCTAGGAAGGACTCCATGCTGCTAGCCCCAGGCCTCATACTTCCCTGGAAGGCCACTCTTCTCCAGGGCTCTTAGTCGAGTCTCTGCTTTGTTGAGCATCTCCTTCACACTGTCATTCAGTTGGGCTGTGTACCACCTCCCCAGACTCTTTACAGGCTTCTCAGTGACATGAGAGGAACACGGTGAAGCTGCAGGGGCCTGTTGTTCCCCAGAATTGATTTTAACTCTTCTCTAAAAAGATGAACTACAGCACTGTTGAATCCTTCAGCGATGTCTTCTCTGATGGGTGTCATGGAACTGTTGTTGACCATTTCGTTCCACTCCTTCTGTAATATTTCACAAACTTTATCGTGTACTGCTGGCAGAAATATGAAAGAATCAATCGTCTGTTTTCCATGGTCCAAGTGATCGTCACGCAGGCCAAATGAACTTTCTGCCAGGCTCACGAGGGTTTTTTGAGCAGATTTAATATCCCCGAGGTGTGTGTTTTTATCCTTGTCTGTGACGTGACAGTGTTGTAGATTTCACTTTCTTATAAATGTCCCACAAGTTCTTATAATCCAATTTGAAATGGATGTCCTTGTATTTCTCAATATGTGAATGAAAATCACTGCTGGGACAAGAGATGATGGAATAGTCAAGATATTTAAAATAATTTGGACTACTTAGTCCCCAATGCTTTGTGAATGCCACATCATAATGTTCACGCCATTCATAGGCTTTGTGTAAAAGCTGAAACATACAAGGGACAATTTGGTTCTCCCTTTTCAAACATGGGCTGTTATGTGTATAAATTAAAATGTGTTCCGCCATTGTTCCATTATGGCGTAGAAAGTCATCCAGTTGTTTGATTAAAATTTCTTCACTGTGTGTTACTTTTTTAGTAGTCGGTCCGCTTTGGTCCGGTTTGGTGTACGGAGCACCAGACTCTTTCTTCTTGTTTTGAAAATCTGGACGAACTGCTTGAAAAAACTTTTTCTCGTTGTCTTTCATGAGGACAATGGCAATGGCATATTGTTTGTGTCCTTCAAGTTCTTTTGTATTCAGATCTTCTTTATATGATTGCCATACTGTCCCAAAGCACACAGCATCATCACCACCTTCCTCTCCTTTACATGGAAACAGTCCCATTATGCGATGGTACATTTCTGTTTTGTCAAGACAGTTTGTTTTTTGTTTCCAACTGTCTTTTAACAGCTGAATACTCTTCATCACATCTATACCATCCACTTTTGGTGTACAATTGGCACAGTAGTTTGTGATGTTTGAATGTCCAACATCCTCTAAGCATTGATTTCCCCCAATATCCATTTCTTGTTCACTTCTGTTGTGTTTGAGTTGTGGTCTGTAAATCCAGATTTTTATTAATTTGTCATATTATTGTATTATTATTTTTTAATGTTAATATTATGAATATTGACTTCCATTTCAGGGATAAATCGATTATCCTCCTACAGCTCAGTCTGTTGGTGAGACCAGACGGTGGATTTTACTGGAGGTTCTCCCAATTGTATTGTGCTACTCCACTGATCAACAGTTGAGAGGTCTGATATATGTAAGCTTTTCGATCTCTTGAATACTGACTACAGACTCTTAGTGGAGAGAACAGTTAAATACTGGAGATTTTGCATTTTTCAATGTACCACCAATGTTAAAATTAAAATTGAAAGAACCACCCCTTTTGTTGTGCTTCCAATTTTAAATTTTAAATTGAAATACAAGTCGCTTCCTGCAACAGGAAGTTGCATAAGAGCACGTATGAGTCATACATGCATGGTATGAGGAAGGTACTATGTATGAGTGAAAAACATTTCAGGATGAACAGACCTCTCTCTAGTCAGCAGGCAGGCTTAAACTTTCAACCTTCTCATTGCAGAGCAGCAGCGTTAACCACTGTACTACCAGACAGAGTGTCAAATGTTGCAACAATTTCAGTTATCAAATACCTTCCACATTTCTTCCACTGTTGTTCTGCTACGGTGTGTAAAATGACCTGGTTATTCAAGTAAAATGTCTTCATGTTGTAATATCAGACTACAGCAGAAGAATTTACTAATCCAGTTGTTTGTCTGAATGTCAATTAATCTTTACATCTACATTGTTGGTCAGTAGATCATTGAAACTGGTGATGAGCACGTCATCTAGGCATAAATACGGCAGCGACTTTGTTGTAAACGGATCAAAGTGTGCCGAAATAACTACATAACGATGCTGATTAGTAAAAAGTCTGAATTCATGCTCTGTCAGGTCTGTCCGCAAGACGACAAGCAAACAACTTTTAAAATGCTTGTTTTCTGAATGGAGTTCGGATCGATCAGTGGCAGGCTACGTTAACATTGCAGCTGCTCCATTAACACTCCATCTAGGAATAAATACAGCAACAACAACGTCAGGGATGACAGCGGGAATATCTCAACGCTAATAAACTTTCGCAACGTATGTATATATTGAACACCACTTATATGATGAATGCTTTTGATACACGTGCTTTCATAAAAAACTGAAATACTTTTAAGCCTGCATACTCTATGTCATGCTAATACCTTTTTCACCTTGTATAAAAAGTATTATATACTGACTAGTAAATGTTACCATTTACTATTACTGAATGCCATTTGCTTCATTATAAGTTGGCTTTCAATCAAACATTAAGATATAAGTGGAAAAAACTGTTCACAAAACATTATAGACATGACCACTGACTATTTGTATAACAATTTAGCTACTAATTCACAGACTTGACCATACGGTCCAGCCATGTACTCGGTTTTGACCGAGTCTTGTTTTGTGTTCTTAGGCCTACTTTTTTGAGTATTTTTAAAACTCTGTCATTTTTATATTGTCATTTATGTCGTTTCATTTCTAGGCTTACTTAAGTTTTTTTTGTTGCAGGTCATCATTCAGCTCAACTCAACATGTTCAAAAAGGAGCTCAGTGGGACAGAGAGGACTGGTTAATATGCTTGGAGAATGAACTGATTGAAGACTTGGTGGTGCGCAAGACTCAAAGATGATGACGTTCAAATAGGTGAGTACGGTGTGTGTGTGTGTGTGTGTGTGCGTGTGTGTGTGTGTGTGTGTGTGTGTGTGTGTGTGCGTGTGTGTGCGTGTGTGTTTGTGTGTGTGTACGCTGTGCAGTTTCTCTAACCTGTATTGTTTATACAGCTCCATGTCCCATGCTCCACATTCTCCTGTTGCAAGTACAAGTGTTTTTGAAATAATGAAACAGACAAATTTCCTTCACAGTTGGAACTTTAATGTACAATGTGGTTTAAGGATACAGGTTTTTTTTTGAAGTTGTCAGGTGCTAATGTATCTTTAATTGACCCAAAGAGTTTTAGAATTCTTCTACTAATCCATTTCAACAATATCTTTTTCACATTTATAAATTGATCAAACTCTCACACAGTCTCCCTCTCCCTCTCCCTCTCTCTCTCTCTCTCTGGTATCTGATTGTTGCACACCGACAATATTTGTTTATATTATGTTTATTTTTTGTTTATAGCTTAAATTGTATATTGTATATTGCTTATATCTGTATATCTGTATATTGCTCTGATTCTGATAATCACATGAGAGGAACACAGAGAAGCTGCAGGGGCCTGCTGATCCCCAGATATTTTTTTAAATCTTCTGTATAAGAATGAACTGTAGCCCTGTTGAATCCTTCAGTGATGTATTCTCTGATGGGTGTTATGAAACTGTTATTTACCATTTCTTTCCACTCCTTCTGTAATATTTCACAAACTTTATCGTGTACTGCTGGCAGAAATATGAAAGATTCAATCGTCTGTTTTCCACTGTCCAAGTGATCGTCACGCAGGCCAAATGAACTTTCTGCCAGGCTCACGAGGTTTTTTTGAGCAGATTTAATATCCCCGATGTGTGTGTTTTTATCCTTGTCTTTGACGTGACAGAGTGTTGTAGATTTCACTTTCTTATAAATGCCCCACAAGTTCTTATAATCCAATTTGAAATGGATGTCCTTGTATTTCTCAATATGTGAATGAAAATCACTGCTGATGATGGAATAGTCGAGATATTTAAAATAATTTGGACCACTTAGTCCCCAATGCTTTGTGTATGCCACATCTGTAGACACTTCATAATGTTCACGCCATTCATAGGCTTTGTATATAAGCTGAACCATACAAGGGGCAATTTGGTTCTCCCTTTTCAAACATGGGCTGTTATGTGTATAAATTAAAATGCGTTCTGCCATTGTTCCATTGTGTCGTAGAAAGTCATCCAGTTGTTTGATTAAAATTTCTTCACTGTGTGTTACTTTTTTAGTAGTCGGTACGCTTTGGTCCGGTTTGGTGTACGGAGCACCAGACTCTTTCTTCTTGTTTTGAAAATCTGGACGAACTGCTGGAAAAACTGTTTTCTCGTTGTCTTTCGTGAGGACGATGGCAATGGCATATTGTTTGTCTCCTTCAAGTTCTTTTGTATTTAGAGCTTCTTTACATGATTGCCATACTGTCCTAAAGTACACAGCATCATCACCATCTTCCTCTCCTTTAGATGGAAACAGTCCCATTATGCGATGATACATTTCTGTTTTGTCACAACAGTTTGTTTTTTGTTTCCAACTGTCTTTTAACAGCTGAATACTTTTCATCCCATCTATACCATCCAAAGTCGGTGTACAATTGGCACAGTAGTTTGTGATGTTTAAGCCTTGATTTTCCCCGATATCCATTTCTTGTTCACCTCTGTTGTGTTTGAGTTGCGGTCTGTAAAGTCAGATTTTTATTCATTTGTCGTATTATTGTATTATTTTTTTTTTAATGTTAATATTATGAATATTGACTTACATTTCAGGGATAAATCAATTATCCTCCAGCAGCTCAGTCTGTTGGTGAGACCAGACGGTGGATTTTACTGCAGGTTCTGCCAATTGTATTGTGCTACTCCACTGATCAGCAGTTGGTGGCCGTAGAGAGGTCTGATATATGTAAGTTTTTCAATCTCTTGAATACCGACTACAGTCACTTCGTCAGACTACAGCCCCTTAGTCAGGCTAAAATGCTTTTTTGCTTTTGAAAATTAAAAGCTAGGCAGATCCATTTCTTTTCAGATATCAAGCAATCATTAAGTATGACATGTGTAGGTAAAGGAATAGTTTCTCAGTTTTTGTTAAGAGTTTACAGTCTTCCAAAATTTTGTAGGATTTGAATAGGAGTTAGTGATTAGTAATACATAGATTTGGCATTCCTCACAGGATGTGCATTTATTTCTAAGTTGTCTGCACTGAGGACCAACAGGATGGATCCCCAGTGTCTGGCAAGAGACCAGACTCTGTTTCTTTCCTTAAATAGAGCAGATAATTCAGGGGGTTGATCTATCTTTTATTTTAGGCTTTCTGAATGGGGCTTGTTTGTTGATAATTAACAGAAAGGTTTTTATGAAGAAATCCAGTGCTGTTGTAGCAGTAGCGTACTCTCTCTTGCGTTGTGTTATTAATGATGGACACACACCTTCACTTTTGGCTCCAACTCTCCATTTATTCTGGTAATACAGAAATGATGTTCGATCTCCCACGGTCAGTCTCACAGCGAGAAAGCTTCTCAAAGATGCACGGAGACGGCATATGCAGACTGTTTACAAGATTTTTAAATACAAGACAACGTTAAATAAAATATAAAATATACAACATGTACCTGTTAATACAGAAATGATGTTAGATCTCCCACAGTCAGTCTCACAGCGACAAAGCTTCTCAAAGATGCACGGAGACGGCATATGCAGACTGTTTACAAGATTTTTACATACAAGACAACATAAAATGAAATATAAAAATGTACAACATGTACCTGGTAATACAGAAATGATGTTAGATCTCCCACAGTCAGTCTCACAGCGATAAAGCTTCTCAAAGATGCTAAATCAAAATAAAATCAGTTGAAGTTGCTGTTGATGTTACCCATGCACTGAATGAAGACACTGTTTTTCCATACAGGTGCCGGGTACATTTATTACACTGTAAACACAGTAAAAGGACAGTCATGGATTAACGTCAGCTTTCTTGAATGCTTCTATCCTGACTGTCTTATGCTCGTACAGAGCTGACTTCCGGCTACGGAAGAATAACTATAAAGTAACTCAATATAACTAACTACATATAAAGTAATAAAATGAAAGTAATTCATTGCACAATATAACATTAGCTAAATTTGTCATGAAACTAAAATTACCAAAACACAATGGCAACCGTGCAGCCTCTAATACACACTCTATAAAAGACTAGATTATATCAACCACTGAACATATTAAAGACTAATTATATCAACCACTGAACACATTTGTTTTCTACGGAGCCCCCCTAGTCCCCTAGGAGAACATTTTTATTATCTCCTTCCCTCGAGATAGTATCTCCTTCCCTCGAGATAGTATCTCGTTCCCTCGAGTTAGGTATCTCATTCCCTCGAGTTAGTAACTCGTTCCCTCGAGTTAGGTATCTCATTCCCTCGAGTTAGTAACTCGTTCCCTCGAGTTAGGTATCTTGTTCCCTCGAGTTACTTCATAGACCACTTCTTCCAATCATTCCTGACAGTCCACACATTGCTGATGTACGGAGCCCCCCTAGATGATGTCCTTCGGTAAAGTTGGAAAGATATTGAAAGTTTCAAACTTCCTGGATCAATAACTCATAATCAAAACGTTGTTAAAACACAAACGAGGACTCTTTCTAATTATAGTAAGGTAGACAACGAGCTACAACCTCATTTTAATCAAAACGAGCTGTCCTCCGAGCTGGACACATAACATTAGTCTCTATGCGCAGCTGGCTGTGAGACGAGTGGTCAGGGACCGTCTACAAAGTGCAACGCTGAAAAGAGAAAATATTCAATAACTTCAGTATTATACAGTGTAGTACCACCAAAATTACTTCACACATCAATGATCTCCTCATAGTTGTACTACGACACTGCTGCTTTATGCTTTTGCATAATTTTGGTGAATTTTTAATGGGAAAAATATTCAATAACTTCCCTTTTATAAAATGTAGTGCCGTCAAAATGTCTTAATTAGTTTAAAAAGTATAATCAAGAAGAGACCATTGATGTGTGAAGTGACTTTGGTGGTACTACACTGCATAATACTGAAGTTATTGAATATTTTTCCCATTAAAAATTCACCAAAATTATGCAAAATCATATTTTTCCAAACTAAGTGTCGTAGTACAACTATGAGGAGATCATTGATGTGTGAAGTCATTTTGATGGTACTACACTGTACATTACTGAAGTTACTGAATATTTTTCCCATTAAAAATTCACCAAAAGTATGCAAAAGCACATTTTTCCAAACTAAGTGTCGTAGTACAACTATGAGGAGATCATTGATGTGTGAAGTAATTTTGGTGGTACTACACTGTATAATACTGAAGTTATTGAATATTTTCTCTTTTCGGCGTTACACTTTGTAGACGGTCCCTGACCACTCGTCTCACAGCCAGCTGCGCATAGAGACTAATGTTATGTGTCCAGCTCCTTTTGATTAAAATGAGGTTGTAGCTCGTTGTCTACCTTACTATAGTTAGAAATAGCCGTTGTTTGTGTTTTAACATCGTTTGGTTATGTGCTATTGATCCAGGAAGTTTGAATCAGTCAATATCTTTCCTACTTTACCGAAGTACGTCATCGGAAGAAGTGGTCTATGAAGTAACTCGTTTTTACGAGATAATACAAATGTTCTCCTAGGGGACTAGGGGGGCTCCGTAGTTTTCAATGTCACCACATCTTGGATGGGAATACATTTGTAAAGTCAATACACATCCTTAAACTGTATCACTAGCGGGCCACGGGCCTAGTGTAGCTATTCAAGCATAGCAGCCTTACTCCCTGACGTACATCACGCTCTTAAACATAAACACACGGCCCCATAAATGATAATAAACTTAACACAAAATACATGTACTGTATATGGCGCTTGTGCACTTCTCTCACCTGTAAACACAGTAAAAGGGTGGTCATGGATTAGCGTCAGCTTTCTTGAATGCTTCTATGCTGACTTCTTGAATGCTTCTATGCTGACTGTCTTATGGTCGTACTGAGCTGACTTCCGCGTACGGAAGAATAACAGCACCAGTCGCTGACATACCACTACCGCCACCTACTGGCAAACACAGAATATTGTCTTAAAACTACTTAACACTAAAGCAGGTGAGTCTACTGTCCTTCCTACTGTCTTTTAAAGTGGCAGTATGTAACAATTTTTTGGCATAATTTGGCAAAAATTCCATAATAACCTTTCAGCATATTGTAATTCAAGTGTTCTTAGAGAAAACTAGACTTCTGCTCTTCATCATGGCTCTGTTTTCAGGCTTTAGAAGAATCTAGCCCGTGACGGCAGATTTGGACTAATCACAGGTCATTTCAGAGAGAGAGAGCGTTCCTATTGGCTGTGCTCCGGTCATGTGACCAGAACTTGGCGTTCCTTCAACAGATTTTACAATGGCGGCCGCGTCAAAAACCTTGTCATTTTACAGCTAAACAGTAACTACAAGATGATTCTGAAAACATTTGAGGAGAGAAATAGTCATTACAGTAACAGAATATTGATTCATATTTGATCAGCGCTGCCTAGTTTGACCGTTTGGTCGAAGTTCGCAAGTGATTGACAGCCGGCTCTCATAGACTGCAGCTGGACAGCGGACCTTGTTTTCCTCCGGTAAGTGAAATCCTTCAGATGCCGTTAGGAGCACCGGAGGACACAGTAGGACACAAAGGAACATGATTTTTTTCAGGTTACCTGTTTCATGTACTACTGTCACGATATAGCGGCCGTTTTCTTAAAATAACTTTTTTAAATCATATTTGTGCCAATATCGCATACTGCAGCTTTAAGTGACACCAAGCGCTTTAAAAATGATAATGGTAATAATGAAAATAATAAAAATAATCATGGTGGGGGGACCAAAATAATAACACAAAGGTAACAACTCAGTATTTCTGGGCACAATCCTTATCACTAAAATGTCCAGGGTGCCACATTGACTAGCTAGCTACAGCTCAGATTAAGCTTCCAAAGTCACCGACAACTTTGTGTGTTCAACGAACTACTCCACACAATCAAAAAGGCAACCAATATCAACTTTCAGCATTTCCTCTAGTACTTGGAAGCTTAGCTTGACATACAAGTTACAGAAAACACACTTTGACCCATAAAAACCAGGCTTATGATTTCTATAGATGCGGAGCTAATTGAAAGTCAACCTACCACGCAGACGGCATATGCGGACTGTTGACGAGATGTGGGGCGCACCCATGGATGTATGAAAAGAACTGTCAAGTCTGCACGGTGCTCATGCTACGTACACACAAAGGTCTCTGTGGCAACCTCCATTATAATCAGACAACAGAATAAATAATATATGAAATAAATAATAATAATAAAATAATAAAATAAATAATCTGATATTGAAACAGATGAAAAATAATAAATTAAGTTCAGTGTACATACATTTAAAAATATTAAAACAGAGCTAGAAATTGCAAGTGGAAACATTAACTCCGTTACACTGTTTTAACATCAGGGAATTGGGATGTAAAGTTGATGTCACGGTGGAAAAAGTTGATTAAAAAAGCTTAGTCATTAAAATTTCTTTTGTTAATAATGTGAGATTGTGTTTTCTTTAAGTTGACTGGAGTGGACTCTGACTTAAACCTGCAGTAGGCAGAATGTTTTTGGCATCATTGGGCAAAAATTCTATAAAAACCTTTCAGCATATTGTAAAGAAAACTAGACTTTTGCAACCTCCTCATGGCTCTCTTTTCAGGCTTTAAAAATCTATCTCGTGACGAGAGACTTTGACCAATCACAGGTCATTTCAGAGAGAGAGCGTTCCTATTGACTGTTCATTCAACGGAGGCAGCTGTCAATTACTCGCAAACTCTGATCAAGCGGTCAAACTAGGCAGCGCTGATCAAATATGAATCAATATTCTGTTACTGTAATGCCTATTTCTCTCCTCAAATGTTTTCAGAAAACATCTTGTAGTGTACTGTTTAGCTGTAAAATGAGAAAGTTTGCTCCGGCTGGTGAGCGGTGCTTGGTATTTCCTCAAGAGATCTCAACATGGCTGCCGGGTCACAAACTTTTTCATTTTACAGCTAAACAGTACACTAGAAGATGTTTCTGGAAACATTTGAGACTAGAAATAGGCATTACAGTAAAAGAATATTGATTCATATTTGATCAGTGTGTTTGACTGTTTGATCGGAGTTCGCAAGTGATTGACAGCTGCTCAGAGATGGCAGGCTCCAGCTTGGCTCTGATTGGTTGTTTTCCTCCGGTCTGTGAAATCTTGCAGATGCCATTAGGAGTACCGGAGGACACCAGAGGAGCACCGGAGGACACCGGAGGACACAGGAGGACGATAATGGATAGATGGATGGATATTTGCTCCATTTCTGCCCACTGCAGCTTTAAAGATAGGGTCGACGATCTTGGAGAGCTAGCATAATTTGAAAGTAGCGTGGCCTCAGGAGCTCCGTCAAACCCACCCCCTCCCCTCGAAACTTCTTCCAAGGCAACGCCCCCCAAACACATGCACGAGCACCGCCGCATCGGAACTACTTCACAGACACAGAGCGGAGAGAGGACCTCAACTCAACAACGCTTCCTCATGACAAGTAACCGCGGCAGTGCTACTGCAGGGCTGAGTTTTCTCTTCCATTCTCCAGAAAACGTGCGGCGGCGACGTGCTTTGAGTTCAGGCTGGTGCACACCAAGGGTAGAGTACGAGCAGGGAGGCTGGGAGGCATCTGATTGGTTCTTTACAACAGGGCGCAGAGACAGTGATTGGTAGACATTTTTACAGGATTACGGCGGCTACAGATGACAGCTCTTTTCCGGTCTTTTTTCAGAGCTCATAAGTAATGGATCGCTGTCGGGGTGTAAAGACCATTTCAACCAATATAACAAATAGTGTATACTGGATATCAACCCTGCCTTTAATCGATGAAGAGGTAGAGGGCCATAGAGTAACTGTAATTAAATTATAAGTTACAGAATGTGTTGAATAATAATGTGTTGTCCTATTAGTGATCCTAAGTGGTATATTATACGTAAGGTTATCAAGAGGAACATAAGATGTATTGACAGTGCATGTACTACAAGCGACCGAAGAGAAGGCCTAAAGGGGGTGTTTTGTTTGTGTTAAATAGGGCCAGCTGATCCGTCCGCCATGGACCACGAGGGAGTCGAGGAGTTTGCTGAAGTCCTGTTTTAGTAACTCAGAAGACTGTTTTGAAATGTCAACATGCACGGGATTTTTTTTTCCATTATGCGCCTGGAAAGCAAAGAGTTACCGCAGTTATTTTCCGTGAGCGAGGCTGGAGGGGGAGCGGTCGGTGGAGGATACTTCACCCGAGAAGAACGGACAGAACCGGGGCAGGAGCTCGGCGTGGCGCTGGTGTAAAAAGCGGTAGGAGTGGAGTGCTGAGGAATGGCTGGAGGAGACAGAGAGCTGTGGGACCCACGGGACAGCAGGGGACATGGAGGAGGAGGAAGAGGCCAGGAATTCGCAGATGGTGTCCATGAACTTTTCGGCCAGGCAGGAGCAGGAGCAGCAGCTGACAGCCAGATGGTGAGGTAGGCCTATTTATTTATTAATTAATTAATTAATTAATTAATTAATTAATTAATTAATTAATTAATTAATTAATTAATTAATTAATTAATTTGACAGGGAAAATACATGTAGGCATTGTAACACTTAAAGTGCAACCCATGCAATGTATATAGGACTTCTAGCCGTAGCTAATTTGCAGACCTTGTCCCTGGTTAGGCTTCTAAGAAAAATAAATATATATTGTATATATAAATACATAATACCGCATCATACATAAAATTACATAATACAACATCTTACATTACGATCAGTTTACATATGTATGTTCCTAATCAATAATCAGTGATCACAGGTTGTATTTATATTTTCGTTGGTAGGGCATTGCAAAAATATATTCCTTTTACTGAAAAAGATGATGTTGTTTTGGAATTACAATTCAGGTGTAATCATTTTTAATGCTGCAACAAATTGGTCAGAACTTAAACAAAAAAATATCTAAATTTCAGTATGTAATATAGATAGTATGTAAACATAGAATTGAATTGAATAGATCGGCCCCATTGTCATCGATATCCGGTCCAGTTATTTGAGTCAGTATGGCCCGATACCCGATCCGGTATCAGTATCGGTGCATCCCTAATTATTTTCAATGCTTATTTATATAGCGATGCAACAGGTTTGACCATTGACTGTGAAGCCTGGCTCCATACAGTAACACAATAAGACAAGTGTGAAAATATCATAGCATGCATAAACAGTTCAATTCAATTCAATTAAATTCAATTCAATTTATTTCAATTCAATTTATTCTTATATAGTGTCATATCATAACAGAAGTTATCTCGAGACGCTTTTTATATAGAGCAGGTCAAGACCGTACTCTATAGTTTAGAGACCCAACAAGAGAACCCAAGAGTTGAGCTGCCTTAAGGAGTATGTATTGTCATATCATTCTGAAACAGTTCAGATTTACCTTTACTGTCTTGCATAGTGGGGCTGTAGCAACTCATAACGTAATAACTGTGCATAATGTAATAAAAGATCATAATGTAATAATCAGCACATAATGTAATAAAACCTTGAGCGCATAACGTAATAACAGTTTTGTTCATAATGTAATAAGTTATTACATTATGAAATAAGTTATTACATTTTGAGAACATTGTTACATTATAAACTTAGCAAAATAAAAAGTTGAATAATGTAATAAATTCAGCACGTAATGTAATGATTTAAAAAAAAAGTACCCTCCTTATCTTCTTAAAGGATAGGAACCCTTCTAGTTTTTCACGAAAAACGTGGAGTAGTTAACTTAAAGCAACTGGACTTTGTCTGTTTGGTCAAGAGGACATTTTCATCAATCAGTGGGGCCATGGATAGATGTGGTGGCAACACGAGTCCACTTGAACCCGCTGGGCTGATTAGGCTTCAGAATGCCGTCTGTAGCTCTTCTAGACTAGGGATGCACCGATCTAACTTTTTCAGTCCCGATACCTGGGCTTTGGGTACCGGTCGATACCGAGTACCGATCTGATACCAGTGTTTAATTAATAAGCTGTACCCCTCACTGTGTGGAAGTGACTGGGATCATTCTTTAATGTTTAAGGCAACATCAGGCTTGACTTAAACATTGCTTTCCTAACTTTGTAAAACAAAATTTAACAAATAAATTCGTCGACATATATTTACTGACTTGGTATTTATTATTGAAATAATAAATCATACACTTAGTTAATAATCTTCAAAATGAACAGGAATTACAATTCAAGTGTAAACCCTTTTAATGTTGCAACAAACTGGTCAAAACTTAAACAGGAATTAAAATCCCAGTATACAGTATAATGTATATAGTATATAAACACAGAACTGAATTGAATAGATCGGCCCCATTGTCATCGATACCCGATCCAGCTATTAGAGTTAGTATCGGCCAGATATCCCATCCGGTATCGGTGCATTCCTTGTCTTGACACCGGATATCTGAAGTCCCAGTCGCTTAGCTCCAAAGTCTAAAACTGCTAAAAACAATGCCAAAAACAAGAACCGTTACAACGAATCTGTGACCGCAGAGGAGCCAGCGACATATCAGGTCACCATTTCTTACGGCTGTCGTCAGAAAATGTGACCCCACTGTAGGCCTATCTATTTTTTGCCTTTCTTTTAGAGTTTTGTGAATATATCTTTATATGAAAAATATTAAAATAATTTAAAAAATGTTTTAATTTTAGTTGCGTGTGTTTTCCGTCACATACCTATGACAGATCACACAGGTAACATTCGGGTCACATTTTCTGACGACAGCCGTCAGAAATGGTGACCTCATATGTTGCTGGCTCCTCTGCGGTCACAGATTTTGATGGTCTCAGATTTTGATGTAACACCTGTTTATGCTCACCTTGGCAGTCAGGTCCTGTAGTCAAAAATCCAGCCATCCGCTGACTAAAACCTTGTACCAGGTTTAAAATGCACATAAAACGGTACGATTCTAAAAAGTATTGAAAAAAAAATCATAAAATTCTGGCTTCAAACTGGATAAAATATCGATTCATGACAGACCTTCCAGCAGTCATGTACAAAACGAACGCATGCACATTGAGCAATATGTTCATAAAATCCTGGCAGACAGACTATACTATGAATGTTTTTTTTATTACATTGTTATGGCATACTATTTTCATGGCCTTCTATGACATTTTTATAGCATTTTTGATGACAAACAATACTATCACTTTTTTATGAATTTTTTTACATGTTTTATAAAATACTATTATATTATTTATATGACATAATATACTAAGACATTTTTTTGACATACTATACTATGACTTTACGACATACTATACTATAACTTCTTTTGATATACTATACTATGACTTTTTTTTCGATATACTCTACTTTGACGTTTTAAAATCAAAAATTCCGCATACTATACTTTGACTTTTATATTTTTTTCAACATACTATACCATAACTTTTTTATGACTTTTTTTAACATACTATACTGCAACTTTTTTTTATTTTTTTAACATACTATACTATGACTTTTTTATGATATACTATACTTATACTTTTTTTCGACATACTGCACTATGAATTTTAAAAATACAAAACATTTCGACATACTATACTATGACTTTTATTTTTTCGACGTACTATACAATGGCTTTTTTTCAACAAACTATACTAGGAATTTTATTTTTTTGACATACTATACTATGCTTTTTTTTCGACATACTATACCATGACTTTTTTTAATTTTTTTTCGATATACCATACTGTGACCTTTTTTTGGATACTATACTTTGACTTTTAAAAAATCTTTCGACATACAATACTATGATTTTTTTCCGTCATACTATACTATGACTTACTTTTTCGACAGGCGCGGTATGGCTTTTTTTTTAATGATTTTCGACATGTCTTTTTTTTTTGTGATTTCCAACAGGCATCGATGTGACTTTATTTTTGATGATTTTCGCGGTATGACTTTTCATGATTTTCGACATGACTTCTTCTTCGTGATTTTCGACAGACGCGGTATGGCTTTTTTTTTATGATTTTCGATGTCTTTTTTTTTGTAATTTTCAACAGGCAGCGGTATGACTTTAGTTTTAATGATTTTTGACAGGCCGCCGTATGACTTTTAATGATTTTCAACATTACTTTTTTTTGTGATTTTCAACAGGCATTGGTATGACCTTATTTTTAATGATTTTCGACATTACTTTTTTTTGTGACCTTTAACAGGTATGACTTTTGTTTAAATGATTTTTGACAGGCCGCGGTATGACTTTAGTTGTAATGATTTTCAACATGACTTTCTTTTCGTGATTTTCGACAGCCGTGGTATGTTTTTTTTTTTTTATGATTTTCGACATAACTTTTTATTTTTGACTTTAGTTTTATTGATTTTCGAAAGGCTTTTTTTTTTTCGACATACTATAGGTTGATTCTTTTTTCACAAAATGTTTGACATAATGTATGACATTTTTTCATAAAATTTTCAACATACTATAGTATGACTTTTTTTCACAAAATTTCAACATACCTTACTATGACTTTTTTTTCACTAAATTTTCAACATGTTTTACTATGACTGTTTTTCACTAAATTATCAACATACTATACTATGACTTTTTTCACAAAATTTTCGAGATACTATACTCTGACTTTTTTTCACGAAAATTGACATACTATACAATGACTTTTTTTTCATGAATTTTTCAACATACTATAGTATGACTTTTTTCCACGAAATGAATCGACAGACTATACTATGCCTTTTTTCATTACAATTTTCGACATTCTATACTTAGGCATTTTTTTACGAATATTTTCGACATGACTTTTTTCATGAAAATTTTCGAAAATATTCGTAAAAAAATGCCACAGTATAGAATGTCGAAAATTTTAATGAAAACAGGCATAGTATAGTCTGTCGATTCATTTGGCGGAAAAAAAACTCAGTTTAAATTTTCGTCAATTTTCACGAAAAGTCATGCTATAGTATGACTTTTTCATGAAAATGTCGAAATTTTAAACTGAGTTTTTTTTCCACCAAATGAATCGACAGACTATACTATGCCTTTTTTCATTACAATTTTCGACATTCTATACTTAGGCATTTTTTTACGAATATTTTCGACATGACTTTTTTCATGAAAATTTTCGAAAATATTCGTAAAAAAATGCCACAGTATAGAATGTCGAAAATTTTAATGAAAACAGGCATAGTATAGTCTGTCGATTCATTTGGCGGAAAAAAAACTCAGTTTAAATTTTCGTCAATTTTCACGAAAAGTCATGCTATAGTATGACTTTTTCATGAAAATGTCGAAATTTTAAACTGAGTTTTTTTTCCACCAAATGAATCGACAGACTATACTATGCCTTTTTTCATTACAATTTTCGACATTCTATACTAGGCATTTTTTTACGAATATTTTCGACATGACTTTTTTCATGAAAATTTTCGAAAATATTCGTAAAAAAATGCCACAGTATAGAATGTCGAAAATTTTAATGAAAACAGGCATAGTATAGTCTGTCGATTCATTTGGCGGAAAAAAAACTCAGTTTAAATTTTCGTCAATTTTCACGAAAAGTCATGCTATAGTATGACTTTTTCATGAAAATGTCGAAATTTTAAACTGAGTTTTTTTTCCACCAAATGAATCGACAGACTATACTATGCCTTTTTTCATTACAATTTTCGACATTCTATACTTAGGCATTTTTTTACGAATATTTTCGACATGACTTTTTTCATGAAAATTTTCGAAAATATTCGTAAAAAAATGCCACAGTATAGAATGTCGAAAATTTTAATGAAAACAGGCATAGTATAGTCTGTCGATTCATTTGGCGGAAAAAAAACTCAGTTTAAATTTTCGTCAATTTTCACGAAAAGTCATGCTATAGTATGACTTTTTCATGAAAATGTCGAAATTTTAAACTGAGTTTTTTTTCCACCAAATGAATCGACAGACTATACTATGCCTTTTTTCATTACAATTTTCGACATTCTATACTAGGCATTTTTTTACGAATATTTTCGACATGACTTTTTTCATGAAAATTTTCGAAAATATTCGTAAAAAAATGCCACAGTATAGAATGTCGAAAATTTTAATGAAAACAGGCATAGTATAGTCTGTCGATTCATTTGGCGGAAAAAAAACTCAGTTTAAATTTTCGTCAATTTTCACGAAAAGTCATGCTATAGTATGACTTTTTCATGAAAATGTCGAAATTTTAAACTGAGTTTTTTTTCCACCAAATGAATCGACAGACTATACTATGCCTTTTTTCATTACAATTTTCGACATTCTATACTTAGGCATTTTTTTACGAATATTTTCGACATGACTTTTTTCATGAAAATTTTCGAAAATATTCGTAAAAAAATGCCACAGTATAGAATGTCGAAAATTTTAATGAAAACAGGCATAGTATAGTCTGTCGATTCATTTGGCGGAAAAAAAACTCAGTTTAAATTTTCGTCAATTTTCACGAAAAGTCATGCTATAGTATGACTTTTTCATGAAAATGTCGAAATTTTAAACTGAGTTTTTTTTCCACCAAATGAATCGACAGACTATACTATGCCTTTTTTCATTACAATTTTCGACATTCTATACTTAGGCATTTTTTTACGAATATTTTCGACATGACTTTTTTCATGAAAATTTTCGAAAATATTCGTAAAAAAATGCCACAGTATAGAATGTCGAAAATTTTAATGAAAACAGGCATAGTATAGTCTGTCGATTCATTTGGCGGAAAAAAAACTCAGTTTAAATTTTCGTCAATTTTCACGAAAAGTCATGCTATAGTATGACTTTTTCATGAAAATGTCGAAATTTTAAACTGAGTTTTTTTTCCACCAAATGAATCGACAGACTATACTATGCCTTTTTTCATTACAATTTTCGACATTCTATACTTAGGCATTTTTTTACGAATATTTTCGACATGACTTTTTTCATGAAAATTTTCGAAAATATTCGTAAAAAAATGCCACAGTATAGAATGTCGAAAATTTTAATGAAAACAGGCATAGTATAGTCTGTCGATTCATTTGGCGGAAAAAAAACTCAGTTTAAATTTTCGTCAATTTTCACGAAAAGTCATGCTATAGTATGACTTTTTCATGAAAATGTCGAAATTTTAAACTGAGTTTTTTTTCCACCAAATGAATCGACAGACTATACTATGCCTTTTTTCATTACAATTTTCGACATTCTATACTTAGGCATTTTTTTACGAATATTTTCGACATGACTTTTTTCATGAAAATTTTCGAAAATATTCGTAAAAAAATGCCACAGTATAGAATGTCGAAAATTTTAATGAAAACAGGCATAGTATAGTCTGTCGATTCATTTGGCGGAAAAAAAACTCAGTTTAAATTTTCGTCAATTTTCACGAAAAGTCATGCTATAGTATGACTTTTTCATGAAAATGTCGAAATTTTAAACTGAGTTTTTTTTCCACCAAATGAATCGACAGACTATACTATGCCTTTTTTCATTACAATTTTCGACATTCTATACTTAGGCATTTTTTTACGAATATTTTCGACATGACTTTTTTCATGAAAATTTTCGAAAATATTCGTAAAAAAATGCCACAGTATAGAATGTCGAAAATTTTAATGAAAACAGGCATAGTATAGTCTGTCGATTCATTTGGCGGAAAAAAAACTCAGTTTAAATTTTCGTCAATTTTCACGAAAAGTCATGCTATAGTATGACTTTTTCATGAAAATGTCGAAATTTTAAACTGAGTTTTTTTTCCACCAAATGAATCGACAGACTATACTATGCCTTTTTTCATTACAATTTTCGACATTCTATACTTAGGCATTTTTTTACGAATATTTTCGACATGACTTTTTTCATGAAAATTTTCGAAAATATTCGTAAAAAAATGCCACAGTATAGAATGTCGAAAATTTTAATGAAAACAGGCATAGTATAGTCTGTCGATTCATTTGGCGGAAAAAAAACTCAGTTTAAATTTTCGTCAATTTTCACGAAAAGTCATGCTATAGTATGACTTTTTCATGAAAATGTCGAAATTTTAAACTGAGTTTTTTTTCCACCAAATGAATCGACAGACTATACTATGCCTTTTTTCATTACAATTTTCGACATTCTATACTTAGGCATTTTTTTACGAATATTTTCGACATGACTTTTTTCATGAAAATTTTCGAAAATATTCGTAAAAAAATGCCACAGTATAGAATGTCGAAAATTTTAATGAAAACAGGCATAGTATAGTCTGTCGATTCATTTGGCGGAAAAAAAACTCAGTTTAAATTTTCGTCAATTTTCACGAAAAGTCATGCTATAGTATGACTTTTTCATGAAAATGTCGAAATTTTAAACTGAGTTTTTTTTCCACCAAATGAATCGACAGACTATACTATGCCTTTTTTCATTACAATTTTCGACATTCTATACTAGGCATTTTTTTACGAATATTTTCGACATGACTTTTTTCATGAAAATTTTCGAAAATATTCGTAAAAAAATGCCACAGTATAGAATGTCGAAAATTTTAATGAAAACAGGCATAGTATAGTCTGTCGATTCATTTGGCGGAAAAAAAACTCAGTTTAAATTTTCGTCAATTTTCACGAAAAGTCATGCTATAGTATGACTTTTTCATGAAAATGTCGAAATTTTAAACTGAGTTTTTTTTCCACCAAATGAATCGACAGACTATACTATGCCTTTTTTCATTACAATTTTCGACATTCTATACTTAGGCATTTTTTTACGAATATTTTCGACATGACTTTTTTCATGAAAATTTTCGAAAATATTCGTAAAAAAATGCCACAGTATAGAATGTCGAAAATTTTAATGAAAACAGGCATAGTATAGTCTGTCGATTCATTTGGCGGAAAAAAAACTCAGTTTAAATTTTCGTCAATTTTCACGAAAAGTCATGCTATAGTATGACTTTTTCATGAAAATGTCGAAATTTTAAACTGAGTTTTTTTTCCACCAAATGAATCGACAGACTATACTATGCCTTTTTTCATTACAATTTTCGACATTCTATACTTAGGCATTTTTTTACGAATATTTTCGACATGACTTTTTTCATGAAAATTTTCGAAAATATTCGTAAAAAAATGCCACAGTATAGAATGTCGAAAATTTTAATGAAAACAGGCATAGTATAGTCTGTCGATTCATTTGGCGGAAAAAAAACTCAGTTTAAATTTTCGTCAATTTTCACGAAAAGTCATGCTATAGTATGACTTTTTCATGAAAATGTCGAAATTTTAAACTGAGTTTTTTTTCCACCAAATGAATCGACAGACTATACTATGCCTTTTTTCATTACAATTTTCGACATTCTATACCTAGGCATTTTTTTACGAATATTTTCGACATGACTTTTTTCATGAAAATTTTCGAAAATATTCGTAAAAAAATGCCACAGTATAGAATGTCGAAAATTTTAATGAAAACAGGCATAGTATAGTCTGTCGATTCATTTGGCGGAAAAAAAACTCAGTTTAAATTTTCGTCAATTTTCACGAAAAGTCATGCTATAGTATGACTTTTTCATGAAAATGTCGAAATTTTAAACTGATTTTTTTTTCCACCAAATGAATCGACAGACTATACTATGCCTTTTTTCATTACAATTTTCGACATTCTATACTTAGGCATTTTTTTACGAATATTTTCGACATGACTTTTTTCATGAAAATTTTCGAAAATATTCGTAAAAAAATGCCACAGTATAGAATGTCGAAAATTTTAATGAAAACAGGCATAGTATAGTCTGTCGATTCATTTGGCGGAAAAAAAACTCAGTTTAAATTTTCGTCAATTTTCACGAAAAGTCATGCTATAGTATGACTTTTTCATGAAAATGTCGAAATTTTAAACTGAGTTTTTTTTCCACCAAATGAATCGACAGACTATACTATGCCTTTTTTCATTACAATTTTCGACATTCTATACTAGGCATTTTTTTACGAATATTTTCGACATGACTTTTTTCATGAAAATTTTCGAAAATATTCGTAAAAAAATGCCACAGTATAGAATGTCGAAAATTTTAATGAAAACAGGCATAGTATAGTCTGTCGATTCATTTGGCGGAAAAAAAACTCAGTTTAAATTTTCGTCAATTTTCACGAAAAGTCATGCTATAGTATGACTTTTTCATGAAAATGTCGAAATTTTAAACTGAGTTTTTTTTCCACCAAATGAATCGACAGACTATACTATGCCTTTTTTCATTACAATTTTCGACATTCTATACTTAGGCATTTTTTTACGAATATTTTCGACATGACTTTTTTCATGAAAATTTTCGAAAATATTCGTAAAAAAATGCCACAGTATAGAATGTCGAAAATTTTAATGAAAACAGGCATAGTATAGTCTGTCGATTCATTTGGCGGAAAAAAAACTCAGTTTAAATTTTCGTCAATTTTCACGAAAAGTCATGCTATAGTATGACTTTTTCATGAAAATGTCGAAATTTTAAACTGAGTTTTTTTTCCACCAAATGAATCGACAGACTATACTATGCCTTTTTTCATTACAATTTTCGACATTCTATACTTAGGCATTTTTTTACGAATATTTTCGACATGACTTTTTTCATGAAAATTTTCGAAAATATTCGTAAAAAAATGCCACAGTATAGAATGTCGAAAATTTTAATGAAAACAGGCATAGTATAGTCTGTCGATTCATTTGGCGGAAAAAAAACTCAGTTTAAATTTTCGTCAATTTTCACGAAAAGTCATGCTATAGTATGACTTTTTCATGAAAATGTCGAAATTTTAAACTGAGTTTTTTTTCCACCAAATGAATCGACAGACTATACTATGCCTTTTTTCATTACAATTTTCGACATTCTATACTTAGGCATTTTTTTACGAATATTTTCGACATGACTTTTTTCATGAAAATTTTCGAAAATATTCGTAAAAAAATGCCACAGTATAGAATGTCGAAAATTTTAATGAAAACAGGCATAGTATAGTCTGTCGATTCATTTGGCGGAAAAAAAACTCAGTTTAAATTTTCGTCAATTTTCACGAAAAGTCATGCTATAGTATGACTTTTTCATGAAAATGTCGAAATTTTAAACTGAGTTTTTTTTCCACCAAATGAATCGACAGACTATACTATGCCTTTTTTCATTACAATTTTCGACATTCTATACTTAGGCATTTTTTTACGAATATTTTCGACATGACTTTTTTCATGAAAATTTTCGAAAATATTCGTAAAAAAATGCCACAGTATAGAATGTCGAAAATTTTAATGAAAACAGGCATAGTATAGTCTGTCGATTCATTTGGCGGAAAAAAAACTCAGTTTAAATTTTCGTCAATTTTCACGAAAAGTCATGCTATAGTATGACTTTTTCATGAAAATGTCGAAATTTTAAACTGAGTTTTTTTTCCACCAAATGAATCGACAGACTATACTATGCCTTTTTTCATTACAATTTTCGACATTCTATACTTAGGCATTTTTTTACGAATATTTTCGACATGACTTTTTTCATGAAAATTTTCGAAAATATTCGTAAAAAAATGCCACAGTATAGAATGTCGAAAATTTTAATGAAAACAGGCATAGTATAGTCTGTCGATTCATTTGGCGGAAAAAAAACTCAGTTTAAATTTTCGTCAATTTTCACGAAAAGTCATGCTATAGTATGACTTTTTCATGAAAATGTCGAAATTTTAAACTGAGTTTTTTTTCCACCAAATGAATCGACAGACTATACTATGCCTTTTTTCATTACAATTTTCGACATTCTATACTTAGGCATTTTTTTACGAATATTTTCGACATGACTTTTTTCATGAAAATTTTCGAAAATATTCGTAAAAAAATGCCACAGTATAGAATGTCGAAAATTTTAATGAAAACAGGCATAGTATAGTCTGTCGATTCATTTGGCGGAAAAAAAACTCAGTTTAAATTTTCGTCAATTTTCACGAAAAGTCATGCTATAGTATGACTTTTTCATGAAAATGTCGAAATTTTAAACTGAGTTTTTTTTCCACCAAATGAATCGACAGACTATACTATGCCTTTTTTCATTACAATTTTCGACATTCTATACTTAGGCATTTTTTTACGAATATTTTCGACATGACTTTTTTCATGAAAATTTTCGAAAATATTCGTAAAAAAATGCCACAGTATAGAATGTCGAAAATTTTAATGAAAACAGGCATAGTATAGTCTGTCGATTCATTTGGCGGAAAAAAAACTCAGTTTAAATTTTCGTCAATTTTCACGAAAAGTCATGCTATAGTATGACTTTTTCATGAAAATGTCGAAATTTTAAACTGAGTTTTTTTTCCACCAAATGAATCGACAGACTATACTATGCCTTTTTTCATTACAATTTTCGACATTCTATACTTAGGCATTTTTTTACGAATATTTTCGACATGACTTTTTTCATGAAAATTTTCGAAAATATTCGTAAAAAAATGCCACAGTATAGAATGTCGAAAATTTTAATGAAAACAGGCATAGTATAGTCTGTCGATTCATTTGGCGGAAAAAAAACTCAGTTTAAATTTTCGTCAATTTTCACGAAAAGTCATGCTATAGTATGACTTTTTCATGAAAATGTCGAAATTTTAAACTGAGTTTTTTTTCCACCAAATGAATCGACAGACTATACTATGCCTTTTTTCATTACAATTTTCGACATTCTATACTTAGGCATTTTTTTACGAATATTTTCGACATGACTTTTTTCATGAAAATTTTCGAAAATATTCGTAAAAAAATGCCACAGTATAGAATGTCGAAAATTTTAATGAAAACAGGCATAGTATAGTCTGTCGATTCATTTGGCGGAAAAAAAACTCAGTTTAAATTTTCGTCAATTTTCACGAAAAGTCATGCTATAGTATGACTTTTTCATGAAAATGTCGAAATTTTAAACTGAGTTTTTTTTCCACCAAATGAATCGACAGACTATACTATGCCTTTTTTCATTACAATTTTCGACATTCTATACTAGGCATTTTTTTACGAATATTTTCGACATGACTTTTTTCATGAAAATTTTCGAAAATATTCGTAAAAAAATGCCACAGTATAGAATGTCGAAAATTTTAATGAAAACAGGCATAGTATAGTCTGTCGATTCATTTGGCGGAAAAAAAACTCAGTTTAAATTTTCGTCAATTTTCACGAAAAGTCATGCTATAGTATGACTTTTTCATGAAAATGTCGAAATTTTAAACTGAGTTTTTTTTCCACCAAATGAATCGACAGACTATACTATGCCTTTTTTCATTACAATTTTCGACATTCTATACTTAGGCATTTTTTTACGAATATTTTCGACATGACTTTTTTCATGAAAATTTTCGAAAATATTCGTAAAAAAATGCCACAGTATAGAATGTCGAAAATTTTAATGAAAACAGGCATAGTATAGTCTGTCGATTCATTTGGCGGAAAAAAAACTCAGTTTAAATTTTCGTCAATTTTCACGAAAAGTCATGCTATAGTATGACTTTTTCATGAAAATGTCGAAATTTTAAACTGAGTTTTTTTTCCACCAAATGAATCGACAGACTATACTATGCCTTTTTTCATTACAATTTTCGACATTCTATACTTAGGCATTTTTTTACGAATATTTTCGACATGACTTTTTTCATGAAAATTTTCGAAAATATTCGTAAAAAAATGCCACAGTATAGAATGTCGAAAATTTTAATGAAAACAGGCATAGTATAGTCTGTCGATTCATTTGGCGGAAAAAAAACTCAGTTTAAATTTTCGTCAATTTTCACGAAAAGTCATGCTATAGTATGACTTTTTCATGAAAATGTCGAAATTTTAAACTGAGTTTTTTTTCCACCAAATGAATCGACAGACTATACTATGCCTTTTTTCATTACAATTTTCGACATTCTATACTAGGCATTTTTTTACGAATATTTTCGACATGACTTTTTTCATGAAAATTTTCGAAAATATTCGTAAAAAAATGCCACAGTATAGAATGTCGAAAATTTTAATGAAAACAGGCATAGTATAGTCTGTCGATTCATTTGGCGGAAAAAAAACTCAGTTTAAATTTTCGTCAATTTTCACGAAAAGTCATGCTATAGTATGACTTTTTCATGAAAATGTCGAAATTTTAAACTGAGTTTTTTTTCCACCAAATGAATCGACAGACTATACTATGCCTTTTTTCATTACAATTTTCGACATTCTATACCTAGGCATTTTTTTACGAATATTTTCGACATGACTTTTTTCATGAAAATTTTCGAAAATATTCGTAAAAAAATGCCACAGTATAGAATGTCGAAAATTTTAATGAAAACAGGCATAGTATAGTCTGTCGATTCATTTGGCGGAAAAAAAACTCAGTTTAAATTTTCGTCAATTTTCACGAAAAGTCATGCTATAGTATGACTTTTTCATGAAAATGTCGAAATTTTAAACTGAGTTTTTTTTCCACCAAATGAATCGACAGACTATACTATGCCTTTTTTCATTACAATTTTCGACATTCTATACTTAGGCATTTTTTTACGAATATTTTCGACATGACTTTTTTCATGAAAATTTTCGAAAATATTCGTAAAAAAATGCCACAGTATAGAATGTCGAAAATTTTAATGAAAACAGGCATAGTATAGTCTGTCGATTCATTTGGCGGAAAAAAAACTCAGTTTAAATTTTCGTCAATTTTCACGAAAAGTCATGCTATAGTATGACTTTTTCATGAAAATGTCGAAATTTTAAACTGAGTTTTTTTTCCACCAAATGAATCGACAGACTATACTATGCCTTTTTTCATTACAATTTTCGACATTCTATACTAGGCATTTTTTTACGAATATTTTCGACATGACTTTTTTCATGAAAATTTTCGAAAATATTCGTAAAAAAATGCCACAGTATAGAATGTCGAAAATTTTAATGAAAACAGGCATAGTATAGTCTGTCGATTCATTTGGCGGAAAAAAAACTCAGTTTAAATTTTCGTCAATTTTCACGAAAAGTCATGCTATAGTATGACTTTTTCATGAAAATGTCGAAATTTTAAACTGAGTTTTTTTTCCACCAAATGAATCGACAGACTATACTATGCCTTTTTTCATTACAATTTTCGACATTCTATACTAGGCATTTTTTTACGAATATTTTCGACATGACTTTTTTCATGAAAATTTTCGAAAATATTCGTAAAAAAATGCCACAGTATAGAATGTCGAAAATTTTAATGAAAACAGGCATAGTATAGTCTGTCGATTCATTTGGCGGAAAAAAAACTCAGTTTAAATTTTCGTCAATTTTCACGAAAAGTCATGCTATAGTATGACTTTTTCATGAAAATGTCGAAATTTTAAACTGAGTTTTTTTTCCACCAAATGAATCGACAGACTATACTATGCCTTTTTTCATTACAATTTTCGACATTCTATACTTAGGCATTTTTTTACGAATATTTTCGACATGACTTTTTTCATGAAAATTTTCGAAAATATTCGTAAAAAAATGCCACAGTATAGAATGTCGAAAATTTTAATGAAAACAGGCATAGTATAGTCTGTCGATTCATTTGGCGGAAAAAAAACTCAGTTTAAATTTTCGTCAATTTTCACGAAAAGTCATGCTATAGTATGACTTTTTCATGAAAATGTCGAAATTTTAAACTGAGTTTTTTTTCCACCAAATGAATCGACAGACTATACTATGCCTTTTTTCATTACAATTTTCGACATTCTATACTAGGCATTTTTTTACGAATATTTTCGACATGACTTTTTTCATGAAAATTTTCGAAAATATTCGTAAAAAAATGCCACAGTATAGAATGTCGAAAATTTTAATGAAAACAGGCATAGTATAGTCTGTCGATTCATTTGGCGGAAAAAAAACTCAGTTTAAATTTTCGTCAATTTTCACGAAAAGTCATGCTATAGTATGACTTTTTCATGAAAATGTCGAAATTTTAAACTGAGTTTTTTTTCCACCAAATGAATCGACAGACTATACTATGCCTTTTTTCATTACAATTTTCGACATTCTATACTAGGCATTTTTTTACGAATATTTTCGACATGACTTTTTTCATGAAAATTTTCGAAAATATTCGTAAAAAAATGCCACAGTATAGAATGTCGAAAATTTTAATGAAAACAGGCATAGTATAGTCTGTCGATTCATTTGGCGGAAAAAAAACTCAGTTTAAATTTTCGTCAATTTTCACGAAAAGTCATGCTATAGTATGACTTTTTCATGAAAATGTCGAAATTTTAAACTGAGTTTTTTTTCCACCAAATGAATCGACAGACTATACTATGCCTTTTTTCATTACAATTTTCGACATTCTATACTTAGGCATTTTTTTACGAATATTTTCGACATGACTTTTTTCATGAAAATTTTCGAAAATATTCGTAAAAAAATGCCACAGTATAGAATGTCGAAAATTTTAATGAAAACAGGCATAGTATAGTCTGTCGATTCATTTGGCGGAAAAAAAACTCAGTTTAAATTTTCGTCAATTTTCACGAAGAGTCATGCTATAGTATGACTTTTTCATGAAAATGTCGAAATTTTAAACTGAATTTTTTTTCCACCAAATGAATCGACAGACTATACTATGCCTTTTTTCATTACAATTTTCGACATTCTATACCTAGGCATTTTTTTACGAATATTTTCGACATGACTTTTTTCATGAAAATTTTCGAAAATATTCGTAAAAAAATGCCACAGTATAGAATGTCGAAAATTTTAATGAAAACAGGCATAGTATAGTCTGTCGATTCATTTGGCAGAAAAAAAACTCAGTTTAAATTTTCGTCAATTTTCACGAAAAGTCATGCTATAGTATGACTTTTTCATGAAAATGTCGAAATTTTAAACTGAGTTTTTTTTTCTCCAAATGAATCGACAGACTATACTATGCCTTTTTTCATCACAATTTTCGACATTCTATACTTAGGCATTTTTTTACGAATATTTTCGACATGACTTTTTTCATGAACATTTTCGAAAATATTCGTAAAAAAATGCCACAGTATAGAATGTCGAAAATTTTAATGAAAACAGGTATAGTATAGTCTGTCGATTCATTTGGCGTAAAAAAAACTCAGTTTAAAATTTCGTCAATTTTCACGAAAGGTCATGCTATAGTATGACTTTTTCATGAAAATGTCGAAATTTTAAACTGAGTTTTTTTTCCACCAAATGAATCGACAGACTATACTATGCCTGTTTTCATGAAATTTTTCGACATTCTATACTATGACATTTTTTCACGAATATTTTCGACATGAAAAATTTTCATGAAAAACGTCATTCTATAGTATGACTTTTTTCATGAAAATTTTCGAAATTTTAAACTGAATTTTTTTTCCACCAAATTAATCGACAGACTATACTATGCCTTTTTTCAAGAAATTTTTCGACATTCTATACTATGACATTTTTTTACGAATATTTTCGACATGAAAAATTTTCAGGAAAAAAGTCATACTATAGTATGACTTTTTTCATGAAAATTTTCGAAATTTTAAACTTAGTTTTTTTTCCACGAAATTAATCGACAGACTACACTATGCCTTTTTTCATGAAATTTTTTGACATTCTGTACTATGACATTTTTTTACGAATATTTTCGACCGGAAAAATTTTCATTTTCATTTTCATTTTCATACTATAGTATGACTTTTTTCATGAAAATTTTCGAAATTTTAAACTGAGTTTTTTTTCCACCAAATTAATCGACAGACTATACTATGCCTTTTTTCATGAAATTTTTCGACATTCTATACTATGACATTTTTTTACGAATATTTTCGACATGAAAAATTTTCATGAAAAAAGTCATACTATAGTATGACTTTTTTCATGAAAATTTTCGAAATTTTAAACTGAGTTTTTTTTCCACCAAATTAATCGACAGACTATACTATGCCTTTTTTCATGAAATTTTTCGACATTCTATACTATGACATTTTTTTACGAATATTTTGGACATGAAAAATTTCCATGAAAAAAGTCATACTATAGTATGCCTTTTTTCATTACAATTTTCGACATTCTATACCTAGGCATTTTTTTACGAATATTTTCGACATGACTTTTTTCATGAAAATTTTCGAAAATATTCGTAAAAAAATGCCACAGTATAGAATGTCGAAAATTTTAATGAAAACAGGCATAGTATAGTCTGTCGATTCATTTGGCGGAAAAAAAACTCAGTTTAAATTTTCGTCAATTTTCACGAAAAGTCATGCTATAGTATGACTTTTTCATGAAAATGTCGAAATTTTAAACTGAGTTTTTTTTCCACCAAATGAATCGACAGACTATACTATGCCTTTTTTCATTACAATTTTCAACATTCTATACCTAGGCATTTTTTTACGAATATTTTCGACATGACTTTTTTCATGAAAATTTTCGAAAATATTCGTAAAAAAATGCCACAATATAGAATGTCGAAAATTTTAATGAAAACAGGCATAGTATAGTCTGTCGATTCATTTGGCGGAAAAAAAACTCAGTTTAAATTTTCGTCAATTTTCACGAAAAGTCATGCTATAGTATGACTTTTTCATGAAAATGTCGAAATTTTAAACTGAGTTTTTTTTCCACCAAATGAATCGACAGACTATACTATGCCTTTTTTCATTACAATTTTCGACATTCTATACTTAGGCATTTTTTTACGAATATTTTCGACATGACTTTTTTCATGAAAATTTTCGAAAATATTCGTAAAAAAATGCCACAGTATAGAATGTCGAAAATTTTAATGAAAACAGGCATAGTATAGTCTGTCGATTCATTTGGCGGAAAAAAAACTCAGTTTAAATTTTCGTCAATTTTCACGAAAAGTCATGCTATACTATGACTTTTTCATGAAAATGTCGAAATTTTAAACTGAGTTTTTTTTCCACCAAATGAATCGACAGACTATACTATGCCTTTTTTCATTACAATTTTCGACATTCTATACCTAGGCATTTTTTCACGAATATTTTCGACATGACTTTTTTCATGAAAATTTTCGAAAATATTCGTAAAAAAATGCCACAGTATAGAATGTCGAAAATTTTAATGAAAACAGGCATAGTATAGTCTGTCGATTCATTTGGCGGAAAAAAAACTCAGTTTAAATTTTCGTCAATTTTCACGAAAAGTCATGCTATAGTATGACTTTTTCATGAAAATGTCGAAATTTTAAACTGAGTTTTTTTTCCACCAAATGAATCGACAGACTATACTATGCCTTTTTTCATTACAATTTTCGACATTCTATACCTAGGCATTTTTTCACGAATATTTTCGACATGACTTTTTTCATGAAAATTTTCGAAAATATTCGTAAAAAAATGCCACAGTATAGAATGTCGAAAATTTTAATGAAAACAGGCATAGTATAGTCTGTCGATTCATTTGGCAGAAAAAAATCTCAGTTTAAATTTTCGTCAATTTTCACGAAAAGTCATGCTATAGTATGACTTTTTCATGAAAATGTCGAAATTTTAAACTGAGTTTTTTTTCCACCAAATGAATCGACAGACTATACTATGCCTTTTTTCATTACAATTTTCGACATTCTATACTTAGGCATTTTTTTACGAATATTTTCGACATGACTTTTTTCATGAACATTTTCGAAAATATTCGTAGAAAAATGCCACAGTATAGAATGTCGAAAATTTTAATGAAAACAGGCATAGTATAGTCTGTCGATTCATTTGGCGTAAAAAAAACTCAGTTTAAATTTTCGTCAATTTTCACGAAAAGTCATGCTATAGTATGACTTTTTCATGAAAATGTCGAAATTTTAAACTGAGTTTTTTTTCCACCAAATGAATCGACTGACTATACTATGCCTTTTTTCATTACAATTTTCGACATTCTATACTTAGGCATTTTTTTACGAATATTTTCGACATGACTTTTTTCATGAACATTTTCGAAAATATTCGTAAAAAAATGCCACAGTATAGAATGTCGAAAATTTTAATGAAAACAGGTATAGTATAGTCTGTCGATTCATTTGGCGTAAAAAAAACTCAGTTTAAAATTTCGTCAATTTTCACGAAAGGTCATGCTATAGTATGACTTTTTCATGAAAATGTCGAAATTTTAAACTTAGTTTTTTTTCCACCAAATTAATCGACAGACTATACTATGCTTTTTTTCATGAAATTTTTCGACATTCTATACTATAACATTTTTTTACGAATATTTTTGACATGAAAAATTTTCATTAAAAAAGTCATACTATAGTATGACTTTTTTCAAGAAAATTTTCGAAATTTTAAACTTAGTTTTTTTTCCACGAAATTAATCGACAGACTATACTATGCCTTTTTTCATGAAATTTTTTGACATTCTGTACTATGACATTTTTTTACGAATATTTTCGACCGGAAAAATTTTCATTTTCATTTTCATTTTCATACTATAGTATGACTTTTTTCATGAAAATTTTCGAAATTTTAAACTGAGTTTTTTTTCCACCAAATTAATCGACAGACTATACTATGCCTTTTTTCATGAAATTTTTCGTCATTCTATACTATGACATTTTTTTACGAATATTTTCGACATGAAAAATTTTCAGGAAAAAAGTCATACTATAGTATGACTTTTTTCATGAAAATTTTCGAAATTTTAAACTGAGTTTTTTTTCCACCAAATTAATCGACAGACTATACTATGCCTTTTTTCATGAAATTTTTCGACATTCTATACTATGACATTTTTTTACGAATATTTTGGACATGAAAAATTTCCATGAAAAAAGTCATACTATAGTATGACTTTTTTCATGAAAATTTTCGAAATTTTAAACTTAGTTTTTTTTCCACCAAATTAATCGACAGACTATACTATGCTTTTTTTCATGAAATTTTTCGTCATTCTATACTATAACATTTTTTTACGAATATTTTCGACATGAAAAATGTTCATGTAAAAATTCATACTATAGTATGACTTTTTTCATGAAAATTTTCGAAATTTTAAACTGAGTTTTTTTTCCACCAAATTAATCGACAGACTATACTATGCCTTTTTTCATGAAATTTTTCGACATTCTATACTATGACATTTTTTTACGAATATTTTCGACATGAAAAATTTTCATGAAAAAAGTCATACTATAGTATGACTTTTTTTATGAAAATTTTCGACATTTTAAACTGAGTTTTTTTTACACCAAATTAATCGACAGACTATACTATGCCTTTTTTCATGAAATTTTTCGACATTCTATACTATGACATTTTTTTACGAATATTTTCGACATGAAAAATTTTCATGAAAAAAGTCATACTATAGTATGACTTTTTTCATGAAAATTTTCGACATTTTAAACTGAGTTTTTTTTCCACCAAATTAATCGACAGACTATACTATGCCTTTTTTCATGAAATTTTTCGACATTCTATACTATGACATTTTTTTAGGAATATTTTCGACATGAAAAATTTTCATGAAAAAAGTCATACTATAGTATGACTTTTTTTATGAAAATTTTCGAAATTTTAAACTGAGTTTTTTTTCCACCAAATTAATCGACAGACTATACTATGCCTTTTTTCATGAAATTTTTCGACATTCTATTCTATAACATTTTTTTACGAATATTTTCGACATGAAAAATGTTCATGAAAAAAGTAATACTATAGTATGACTTTTTTCATGAAAATTTTCGAAATTTTAAACTGAGTTTTTTTTCCACCAAATTAATCGACAGACTATACTATGCCTTTTTTCATGAAATTTTTCGACATTCTATACTATGACATTTTTTTAGGAATATTTTCGACATGAAAAATTTTCATGAAAAAAGTCATACTATAGTATGACTTTTTTTATGAAAATTTTCGAAATTTTAAACTGAGTTTTTTTTCCACCAAATTAATCGACAGACTATACTATGCCTTTTTTCATGAAATTTTTCGACATTCTATTCTATAACATTTTTTTACGAATATTTTCGACATGAAAAATGTTCATGAAAAAAGTCATACTATAGTATGACTTTTTTCATGAAAATTTTCGAAATTTTAAACTGAGTTTTTTTTCCACCAAATTAATCGACAGACTATACTATGCCTTTTTTCATGAAATTTTTCGACATTCTATACTATGACATTTTTTTACGAATATTTTCGACATGAAAAATTTTCATGAAAAAAGTCATACTATAGTATGACTTTTTTCATGAAAATTTTCGAAATTTTAAACTGAGTTTTTTTCCACCAAATTAATCGACAGACTATACTATGCCTTTTTTCATGAAATTTTTCGACATTCTATACTATGACATTTTTTTACGAATATTTTCGACATGAAAATTTTTCATGAAAAAAGTCATACTATAGTATGACTTTTTTCATGAAAATTTTCGAAATTTTAAACTGAGTTTTTTTTCCACCAAATTAATCGACAGACTATACTATGCCTTTTTTCATGAAATTTTTCGACATTCTATACTATGACATTTTTTTACGAATATTTTCGACATGAAAAATTTTCATGAAAAAAGTCATACTATAGTATGACTTTTTTTCACAAAATTTTCGACATACTATAGTATGACTTTTTTCTCACGAATTTTCGACATACTATAGTATGATTTTTTTCACAAAATTTTCGACATACTATAATATGACTGTTTTAAAAAATGTTCGACATACTATAGTATGACTTTCTTGTCAAAAAAATTCGACATACTATGCTATGACTTTTTTTCACGAAATTTTCAACATATTATAGCATGACTTTTTTTACACAATTTTCGACATACTATACTATGACTTTTTTCTACACAATTTTCGACATACTATACTATGACTTTTTTTTACACAATTTTCGAAATGCTATAGTATGACTTTTTTTCACGAAATTTTCAACATACTATAGTATGTCTTTTTTTCACGAATTTTCGACATACTATAGTATGACTTTTTTTCACAAAATTTTCGACATACTATAGTATGACTTTTTTCTCACGAATTTTCGACATACTATAGAATGACTTTCTTTTCAAAACATTTTCGACATACTATACCATGACTTTTTTTCACGAATTTCCGACATACTATACTATGACTTTTTTCACGAATTTTCAACATACTATAGTATGATTTTTTTCACAAAATTTTCGACATACTATACTATGACTGTTTTAAAAAAATGTTCGACATACTATAGTATGACTTTCTTGTCAAAAAAATTCGACATACTATGCTATGACTTTTTTTCACGAAATTTTCAACATATTATAGCATGACTTTTTTTCAAGAATTTTCGACATACTATAGTATGACCTTTTTTCACAAAATTTTCGACATACTATGGTATGACTTTTTTCACAAAATTTTCCACATACTACGTATGACTTTCTTTTCAAAATTTTTTCGACATACTATAGTATGACTTTCTTTTCAAAAAATATTCGATATACTGTTCTATGACTTTTTTCCCGAATTTTTGACATACAATAATATGACTTTTTTTCACGAAATTTTCAACATACTATACTATGACTTTTTTTCCACGAAATTTTAGACATACTATAGTAAGACTTTTTTTCAGAATTTTCGACATACTTTAGTATGACTTTTTTTTCACAAAATTTTCGACATACTATACAATGACTTTTTTTCACAAATTTTTCGACATACTATACTATGACTTCTTTTTCACGAAATTTTCGACATACTATTCTATGACTTTTTTTCAGGAATATTTCAACATACTATAGTATGACTTTTTTCACAAAATTTACGACATACTCTAGTATGACTTTCTTTACAAAAAATATTCGACATACTATAGTATGACTTTCTTTTCAAAAAAATTTCGACATACTATGCTGTCTTTTTTCGAAGAATTTTCGACAAACTATACTATGACTTTTTTTCACAAAATTTTCAACATACTATAGTATGACTTTTTTCCAAAATTTTTAGACATACTATAGTAGGACTTTTTTTCACAAAATTTTCGGCATACTATAGTATGTTCATTTTTTCATGAATTTTCGACATACTATAGTATGTCTTTTTTTCACGAATTTTCGGCATACTATAGTATGACTTTTTTTCATGAAATTTTCGACATACTATAGTATGACTTTTTTTCACAAAATTTTCGACATACTATAGTATGACTTTTTTTCACAATATTTTCGACACACTATACTATGACTTTTTTTTACACAATTTTCGACATACTATACTATGACTTTTTTTTACACAATTTTCGACATACTATACTATGACTTTTTTTTACACAATTTTCGAAATGCTATAGTATGACTTTTTTTCACGAAATTTTCAACATACTATAGTATGTCTTTTTTTCATGAATTTTCGACATACTATAGTATGACTTTTTTTCACGAATTTTCGACATACTATAGTATGACTTTTTTTCACAAAATTTTCGACATACTATAGTATGACTTTTTTCCAAAATTTTTAGACATACTATAGTAGGACTTTTTTTCACAAAATTTTCGGCATACTATAGTATGTTCATTTTTTCATGAATTTTCGACATACTATAGTATGTCTTTTTTTCACGAATTTTCGGCATACTATAGTATGACTTTTTTTCATGAAATTTTCGACATACTATAGTATGACTTTTTTTCACAAAATTTTCGACATACTATAGTATGACTTTTTTTCACAATATTTTCGACACACTATACTATGACTTTTTTTTACACAATTTTCGACATACTATACTATGACTTTTTTTTACACAATTTTCGACATACTATACTATGACTTTTTTTTAAACAATTTTCGAAATGCTATAGTATGACTTTTTTTCACGAAATTTTCAACATACTATAGTATGTCTTTTTTTCATGAATTTTCGACATACTATAGTATGACTTTTTTTCACGAATTTTCGACATACTATAGTATGACTTTTTTTCACAAAATTTTCGACATACTATAGTATGACTTTTTTCTCACGAATTTTCGACATACTATAGAATGACTTTCTTTTCAAAACATTTTCGACATACTATACCATGACTTTTTTTCACGAATTTCCGACATACTATACTATGACTTTTTTCACGAATTTTCAACATACTATAGTATGATTTTTTTCACAAAATTTTCGACATACTATAATATGACTGTTTTAAAAAAATGTTCGACATACTATAGTATGACTTTCTTGTCAAAAAAATTCGACATACTATAGTATGACCTTTTTTCACAAAATTTTCGACATACTATAGTATGACTTTCTTTTCAAAAAATATTCGACATACTGTTCTATGACGAATTTTTGACATACTATTATATGACTTTTTTCCACGAAATTTTCAACATACTATACTATGACTTTTTTTCCACGAAATTTTCGATATACTATAGTAAGACTTTTTTTCAGAATTTTCGACATACTTTAGTATGACTTTTTTTTCACAAAATTTTCGACATACTATACAATGACTTTTTTTCACAAATTTTTCGACATACTATACTATGACTTTTTTTTCACGAAATTTTCAACATACTATTCTATGACTTTTTTCAGGAATATTTCAACATACTATAATATGAATTTTTTTCACAAAATTTGACATACTATAGTATGACTTTTTTCACAAAATTTTCGACATACTATACTATGACTTTTTTTTCACAAATTTTCAACATACTATAGTATGACCTTTTTTTCATGAATTTTCAACATACTATAGTATGACTTTTTTCTCACGAATTTTCAACCAACTATAGTATGACTTTTTCAAGAAAATTTCGACATACTATTCTATGATCTTTTTTTCATCAAATTTTCCACATACTATTCTATGACTTTTTTTCAGGAATATTTCAACATACTATAGTATGAAATTTTTTCACAAAATTTTCGACATACTATACTACGACTTTTTTTTCACGAATTTTCAATATACTATAGTATGACTTTTTTTTCATGAATTTTCAACATACTATAGTATGACTTTTTTCTCACGAATTTTCAACATACTGTAGTATGACTTTTTTTCACAAATTTTTCGACATACTGTACTATGATTTTTTTTTAACGAAATTTTCGACATACTAAAGTATGACTTTTTTCAACAAAATTTCGACATACTATACTATGACTTTTTTTTAACGAAATGTTCGACATACTAAAGTATTTTTTTTTTTTTTTACAAGATTTTCGACATATATTTGTATGACTTCTGTTTAACAAAATTTTCGACATACTATACTGTGACTTTTTTTCATGAAATTTTCCACATACTATAGTATGACTTTTTTTTCATGAAATTTTCGACATACTATAGTATGACTTTTTTTTCACAAAATTGTTCGACATCCTATAGTATGACTTTTTTTCCACGAAAGTTGATATACTATAGTATGACTTTTTTTCACGAATTTTAGACATACCATAGTATGACTTTTTTTTCACGAAATTTTCGACATACTAAAATATGACTTTCTTTCACAAAACTTTCTACATACTATACTATGACTTTTTTTCACGAAATGTTCGACATACTATAGTATGACTTTTTTTTTCACAAAATTTTCGACATACTATAGTATGACTTTTTTTTCACGAAATTTTCGACATACTCTAGTAAGACTGTTTTACACGAAATTTTCGACATATTATACTATGACTTTTTTTAACAAAATTTTCGACATAATATAGTTTGACTTTTTTTTCACAAAATTTTCGGCAATATAGTATGACTTTTTTCACAATTTTCGACAATATAGTATGACTTTTTTCACGAAATTTTCGACATACTATATATAGTATGACTTTTTTTCACAAAATTTTCGACATACTATACTATGACTTTTTTTCACAGAATTTTCAACATACTATATACTGTATAGTATGACTTTTATTCACGAAATTTTCGACGTACTATAGTATGACTTTTTTTTCACAATATTTTCGACATTCTATAGTATGACTTTTTTTTCACAAAATTTTCGACATACTACACTATGACTTTTTTCAGGAAAAGTTTCGACATATTATACTATGAGTTTTTTTATTAAAATTGTACTGCTGACACGTCTATTCAGTGTCGCTTGGAGGTCGGGGACAGTGCCTTTGGAATGGCAGACTGGGGTGGTTCCCATTTTTAAAATTGGGGACCAGAGGGTGTGCTCCAATTATCGGAGTATCACACTGCTCAGCCTCCCCGGGAAAGTTTATTTTAGGGTGCTGGAATGGAGGCTCCGACCGATTCTTGAACCTCGGATCCAGGAGGAACAATGCGGATTCTGTCCTGGCCGTGGAACAGTGGATCAGCTCTTTACCCTCGCGGGGCTATTGGAAGGGGCATGGGAGTTTGCCCATCCAGTGTACATGTGTTTTGTGGACTTGGAGAAGGCTTACGACTGTCCCCTGGGGAGTCCTGTGGGGGGTACTGTGGGAATATGGGGTACCGGGGTCGCTGTTACGAGCCATCCGGTCCTTGTATAACCAAACTGAGAGCTGTGTCCGTGTACTCGGCACAAAGTCAAATACGTTTCCAGTGGGAGTTGGCCTCCGCCAGGGTTGTCCCTTGTCGCCAATCCTGTTTGTGATTTTCATGGACAGGATCTCAAGGCGCAGCCGGGGGTAGGAGCGTGTCCGGTTTCGTGACATGCAGCGCGCACTGAGGCGGTTTGCAGCCGAGTGTGAAGCGGACGGGATGAGAGTCAGTACCTCCAAGTCTGAGGCCATGGTTCTCTGCCAGAAACCGGTGGATTGCACCCTAGACATACTATTCTATGACTTTTGGGACTTTTTTTGACATACTATAGTATGACTTTTTTTTCAACATACAATTCTATGACTTTTTGGACTTTTCTTTTGACATATTATACTATGATTTTTTTTCGACATACTATACTTAAGCTATTTTTAAACTTTTTTTCAACATACTATACTATGACTTTTTTGATATACTGCTGTATGACTTTTTACAGCAGTTTTATAATATAATATACTATGACATACTATATTATGACATACTATACTATGACGCTTGCATTATTTATTTTTTTTATGACATTCTATGTCATGTCAACTCTGGAAATCAAACTGCCTTGTTTGCATATGCCAATAACACCATACAACTTAAGACAGTAAGACAAATGAGAGTTTTTAATGTGAGGTCTGTGTTTTGCTTCTGTTATCTGGCAGCCTCATTACTTGTCTTGCACTGCTGACTGACAGATGTCCTTCTCTTTCTGTCTACACAGGGTTCGGCCATGGTACCAATGTAGTGAACTATGAGAGATAATCTTGGCATGAGTATTGCTTCAACTGCAAGAAATGCTGCCTCCCGCTGGTCAATAAGCGCTTTGTCATCAATGGAGATCACATCTACTGCCCTGATTGTGCTAGGATGGTGTAAACTGCAAAATCAGCTGTGCAGAGGATCGCTGTAAGTAGAATTACACCAAAACTGACTTTTAGACTGTTAATTTACAAAAGAACATATTTTTTAGTCAGTGAAATTGAGGCAGAAATGTTAATCTGTGTCTGAATTAGCAGACAAATTTCAAAACAGTAGAATTTGGTGAAATTTATCTTTGGGGTTGACTGAGTATAGAGGTTATTTCAAGTAAATATGCACTAGCTTGAGTCATTTATCTATATATACATTATTGCAACTTGTTTCAGTGTGATACTAACATGGCAACAGAATTTATTTGGTGGGATTGTGATGTGCACCATTTGTCTAATCTAATCCAGGATTCTGTGCAGTTTTATGAGACAAAAGCCATTTCAGTACCTGACCGGAATCTTTCAGAGGGAATATGCTTTTACATAAGGCTGCACAATTAATCGAAAAAATGAATTGCAATCGCGATTTTGCCTCCTTGCAATTAGATGAACATGATGGACTGCAATATTGATGTCTAAAATGCGGGCTCCGCTCATAGAAAACTCTGCTGCATAAATCAAGCGTCAATCAGTAGCAGATCGAAGCTGGCCGGTTTTCAGTAGTCTCGTATATCTGAGTTTTTGCCGATCACACACATATGTGCAGCCGCCACATGATGGTCAACATGTCGCCAGTCTGCAAGTTCTTCATCGTGAGTAAAGACAACATAAAGCTCGCATTAGTCACAACTGCAAGTCCAAAACTAGAAAATGCATTTCCTGCTGAAAATGCGTGGGAATACTGACAACTGAAATTAATGGCAAAGCATTGCTGAAAATTCAGAAATGTGAAATGACTTGCCTGAAAAATGTTTAAGACCAAATGCATTGCACTGCATAGACAGAAAGAGAGAGACAGAGAGAGAGGCAGAGAGAGAGAGAGAGAGAGAGGCAGTGACAGAGAGAGAGAGAGAGAGAGAGAGAGAGAGAGAGAGAGAGGCAGAGACAGAGAGAGAGAGAGAGAGAGAGAGAGAGGCAGAGACAGAGAGAGAGAGAGAGTAGGATTTGGGTGAAATAAACTTTTACTACTACAACTAACTACAAGTCGTTAGACTAGTAGTAGTAGTAGTAGCAGCAGCAGCAGCATCAGTAGTTGTAGTCATAGTAGTAGCAACAGTATTTGAGATTTACACCGTGTCCTAACTGGATGCGACATGAGCTAGTGTCAGTGACAAAATCAGCATGATTACATTGTTTTCTATTAGAGTGTCCTAACTGGCCGCGAGCGACGCAACGCGAAGTTCTGAGCTGAACTTTTGTCGGACGCCCTGTTCCTATTTTTTCTGTCGCTCGCGTTGAGAATGCAGCAACATGGACAAGGCCAAAGGAAAAAGCAAATATTTAAATTAAAACACAATCATTCATTTCCTAATCATTAGAATTGTCTGTTTTTATGCAAATAACCACTACAGATGACAATAACAAAGTAAAAGAATAAAAGAGTTTTTGACAGTCGGAATGCAGCACAACATGGAAGTGAAAACAGCGCTCGGTTTATTTAAATGTGAAATTACAATACAAATATTTTGTCCCTAATCTATGAATAATCGTGATCTCAATATTGGTCAAAATAATTGTGATTATTTTGATCAATGTTTTTGCATGTACTTTTACATGCATACTGCTGCTCATGAATACCAGCTTTCATTAATAATCTGTTACATTCATGTCTTAATGGATTATGAGAATTTTCAAAAATCTTGAAAAATAAAACTTGTCTTGATTTTATAATCAGGTCTTTGAGATTGATGATAAAACATCAACTGCTCGTGTATTCAGACTTTTGAGTGAAGTTTAATGCAAAACAAGAATAAAAGGAGGAAGTGATGTGAAGTCTTAATCCTCTAAAACAAGAAATTAAAAACATGGCAAAGGAGTATTTTTGCAAGACTTTATTTGTTTTAACAGTTTGTATCATCTCCGTACACTTTAGATATATTTACAGTACAAATTAAACTTGGACAGGGTGTTGTTAGGTTTGTAAATCTTCCAGAGAAATATTCATATTCACAAAGTCTCCCTGGTTGGGTAGACTGATTGTCGAGGCCGAGGTAAGGAAAAGCTTTCTTAGTTAACTGTGATACAATAAAAATACTAAATCTCAATCTAAGGCACCATTCTATCCTATTGTTATAGACAACGTTGAGGACTTAGAGCAGTCTCTGTACTCGAGCCCTCAGAGATGCAGCAGGACCTGGAATAGATACAGTATCTGTTCAAGCAGCAGCTACAACAGCCCCCCCCCCCCCCCCCCCCCCAAATGGTGTTACTCATGAGTGGAAAGGTTTGGGGGGAGTTTGGGTGTAGGCAAGTTTTGGGTTGTGAATGAGACTTCTAAAACATCTGGGAATGAACAAATTACCTTTTCTTTTGTTCCAGAATGCCACACAACTCTCCTACGAGTCATTACAGTAAAGCTGCTCCTCAGTAACCATTCTCTAAACATCACGCGTAATTTGTGACAGTGCAAGGAGTCTCATGTTTTCTAAATGAATAATGGATGAAGGACAAAAAGCGGGCAGCTCTGAGAGACACGGTAAATAATGAAGGACGGTTTATGGAGTCTGTTACATTCTTTGAGCTCATTAATCAAAGCTAAGACCTAAAGCCCCTAGTCTTTATTTACAAAGAGATTTTAGTTAGCCAGCAGAGAACAAGGCAAAAATAAAGGTCCCCAAACCTCGTGCTTGGACTGTTCAAGCATAGGGAATTTCAAGATTTCAATACAGTTCATGAAAAATCCAGAAGAGAACAAAAACAAGTCTGACCAATGTCATATTTTGTTTGGTGGATGCGCCCTGCTTCATACTACAAAGAATAGTTAAGACCTGAGCTGATATGCCTACATCCTTTGACATCATATGAACATATTTCGATGACATTAAAAGCATCATAAAGAGGCACAGCCTTGGTTGATCACGAGTCAGAAACGTTGCTGAGGGCTGTAACAACTGGCCATCAAAATGTCAACTTGTTTAGTCTCGGTGAGGCAATATTCAGAATCAGGGCTTGGGGATATGGGGCTGAAAGCGCTCAAACATACACACACACCGTATTTTGAGAAACAAATAGTGGGTCCCCAATTGGCCCCTTGTTTTTTTGCAGAGCTCATGTGGAAGAGGGCTTAATGTAAATTTTTCCAGGCTGCCCAAACGTAACCTGACGACCCCGTCACAGGGCACGAGTCGAACAGAAGCCTAACTCACAGCACAGTCACATACACAGAGACTTCAATTATCCACATCCTGACGCCACTCCATCCTAAACATGGCTTCATTTGCCTAATACTGATTATATACACAATACAAGAACACTTAAATATATGTAGAAATGTATTTTCATATATAAACACAACAGCCAAATTTTATATCATAAAAAATAATTGAAATGCATTTTGTCGGATGTAGCAGCTAGGTGTGTTGGGAATTTTCAACGGGCGATTAATAAACGGGATGTAAATGTAACTGATGAAAGAGCCGCACGGACAGAAGGATGAGTGGAAAAGTGCGCGTGAATGTGTTGGTATGGCTCAAGTTAAAACCAGATCATTTCAAATCGGATTTTTAGTTTCAGCCTAACATTCAAGTTCAGTTCAGTAACAAACGCATACCGCCTTAAGAAGCTCAGAAGCAGCTATGAATGAAACTAACGGCCTTCACCTGTTAAGATAGTATGTTGCAGTTATGGTTATTTAAACAGTGGAGACTAAAACTGGATGCAACTCAGATTCTGATGTAAATTACGTTGATGTTAGTAAACATAAATTCTATATACATATGTAAAAATTAACAAAACCTAAACGAGCCCTAAATGAACAAACGTCACTGAACATGTGAGTTCACTACAGTGTTGTGAACGGATCGCAACACTATTCAGCTTCAAATGTAACAGTTGGAGTTGAGCTCCTGACGCCATCTAGTGGCCACAGACGGAAACACACGGTGAGAGAAACTGGGAGACGGAAAACTGGGGCTGAAAGGACAGAGCTCTATGAAGTGAAGCATGAATACAGAATCCACTCCCAAGTGTAGTAAGCACACGACGGACGAATGCTAAACTGTGCGTGTATGAGCTTCAGCAAGAGCAATTTAGTATGTTGACACTTAAAAATTAGAAGTTGGGGAAAAGATGGTAAGGCCATATTTGTTGGATGCTGCAAAAAGCAGCCGGTCATGTAAATTTAGATAAATCACATGCGAAACCTGGGATGCTATCCCCACCAAACCCCCGACCGAACAGAATGTACAGTATTAACGTTCCTTCCTTTAACTCACGATATTCACTTCACACAGCCGGATGTGCATGTGTCCTGGAATATTCTCATACGAGAGAAAACAAAAAAGACTAAACATATGATAACAATAATTACAATAACAACGAAGCCAAAATTAATAAATTACAACAAATGCACCCCTGACAAAGACAAAACTCTTAAAAAACGTCATCAAATTTGGACACAACATAGAAAAAAAAAAAACAATCTGGAGAACTAAACACAAGAGGAAGAGGAAAGAGACCGGAAGCGAGCATGTTGAAGGAATATATGGAATTTCCCTGAAGCTTAACTTTTTTTTGTAATATATATATATATATATTTAATTTTAATATATTTGTTTCCTCATAATGTAGGGTGCAAAAGTAGCACTTGGGGGGGGGGGGGGGTCTTTCCACTTTACCTTGTGCTCCTTCCTCTGGAAGAGGAGCAGGAGGGGAAAGAGGAGGAAGCTGTTTAGAACTGGTAAAGGACATTTTTTTAAGGAGCTCAGCTGGACAGGAACTTTACGAGTGCAACAGTTAAGAGGCTTCTCAGCGACGGCGGCAGCATCAAATCTCTGGAGAGACACAGAAGGACTGAGTTACTGTCTATCTTTAAGAAGACTGGGCCTCATGCAAGAACCACTCGTACAAACCATTTTGTTATTAAGTGGTAGTCGGTAGTCGGTGTTACACGGTGTTCGGGCATACACGGATTACATATATTGCCCATAATTCTACATGTATTCAAATAGCCTAACAGTATCATTAATTTAAATTTGCCCATGATGCTAATGTATAACACTACAACATCAATATAAACATCTCAAACTACAAAACGACTTAGACTACGCACTAAGTTAATATTCGAAAATGACGAGACGAAAATTTTCTTGCATGAGACCCATTATGTGAAGAAGTATTTATTCCCAATAGGTGAATAAGTGTAAGTGACTCCTTACCTGACAGGGCTTCTATGGGTTGACTAGAGGAGTGCAGGGTGTTGACGGGGGTTCCCTTGTCCTCAAAGGCTACCCTGGTCCCGTCTGTGCTCCCGTCACAGTTGATCAAGACCTGGTTACAGTCCTCTGCCTCGATGAGGGGCCGAGTCTTGGAGTGGACGTTGAGGTCAATGAGTTCCTCAAAGCTCCACTGGTTGGATTTACCATTGAGACCTGACACCAACCCCACCTTGGCTGAATCCTGCTCATTCAGGAACTCGGAGCCCTCGACGAGGCAGCCCTTCGGGACTGGACTGGAGAGGGGGGGGCGCAAAGAGGTAGCGGTTAGGGAAGTGATTCGGAAGGTGAAAGACAGATTTCTCACAGCACAGCTTTGTCATTAGAGTGAGAGATGGAGAAGGGAGTGAATGATAAGGGTGGGAATCATCAGAGGCCCCAAGCCCTAAGATTATCACGATACGATGTTATTGTGATTTTAAAAAATTTGTGATATGCGGAGTATTGCGTTTATATATATTGCTATTTGTTACCTTTTTTCAACTGCAAATGATGTCAACATCTGTTTTCACTCACTTCATATATCTTGAGGTCAGAGGTCAAGGGACCCCTTTGAAAATGGCCATGCTAGGTTTTCTTCGCCAAGATATTGCTTAACTTAAGGAGCGTTATTTAGCGTTCTTCCTGACAAGTGATGTGTCACAAAAATGTGTCACAAATATGTAGTTTCATTTTTTTGAAAAGTTATTTCCTAAAAAATATTTGAACAGATGATAAAAGAAACAAATGTGGCAACATTGGCGCTTTTCTGGAGTTAATGTGCCGCCGCTGGCGTGCGGGAAACTGATCAATTTCACCCCTTATGTTCTTGATTTCAGACTACACCATTTTCAGCAGTTAACAATTACAATATTGTCAACACCACTCTGAGCAATTTCTGTGAGTGTTTCATTATCTTTTCTCTAGTCATACCTTACTGCCTGAGTCTCATCTGTGCTTATGCCATTGTTATTCTCCTTGTCGTCGGTCTCTGGTTTTCCGTTCACGCTGCCCAGGGGCTCCTCTCGTTGTGCCGTCGGCTCACCAGAGGCCAGACCACACTCATCTTTGTCATCCTCCATGGCGATGTCATCTGTCTGGCCTACGATGTCTACGGTGGAAACACAATTGAATGAGTCATAAGTCACGTTGAGAATTAGGTAAATTCACACAAACAAGCCATTTATTTAAAGTATATGCAAACGAACACAACGAGGGGAGGACACACCTTCACTCCCTGTGACAAAGTACCACATTCAAAAATGTGAGGCATAAATCTTCATGCACGCTGACGTCCTGAACCTACCATCAGTTTCACAGTCCTCTCCGTCCTCTCCCTCCTCTCTGTCCTCTCCGTCCTCTCCGTCCTCTTCCTCCTCTCCATTTTCCTCTTTATCGTCATCATCTCCTGCATCGCTCTACACAAGAGACACAAACAACGTGTTAACATGCTCTCAGTGTAGATGATGTTCTCCACAGGCTGAATGAATTTGAGCTCACCTTCGTGTCCCCTTGCTCCCCTTTTCTTGTTCTTTTCATTATCTCGTCAATTCTCTGAAGTGGAAAAAGGAGCATATCTTTTGTAAATAATTTGTCTCACTGACATCTACACAGTGAGGGATGTTGGACATTGAATAAATCACTTAAAATATTATGTTGTGATCTTAGTCAGGAGTCTCAGGAAGAAGAGACCAACCTGGTTAAGTAATGAAATAAAATGTAAATAAAAGTAGTGTATGCAGTAAATGCCTGAGTTTATGGTGATCAATATGCCAGATTATTTAAAAATTATTTTTTGTTTCTGTGACTGACTTATTATGTCAAGCCTCAAGTTCTTTACAAACACTATTTGCTCAAGGTCTTGATGATAAGACTAGAGGGCTTCGGTGAGAAATATTCAAAGGTATTTGAGGCTTCGGGACAGTGCCGCTGCCGCACTACTGTACACACCCGCACCTCTACACATAACAAACAGCGATATCCGTCTAAGCATAACTAATAATTATTCATGTTAAATATGATTAATGAATAATGTTGTGGGATTAATTCTTATTTCTTGGGCTATTTGGGGATTTATACATTATTATTACATACTTCGAGTGCTCAATATATATATACATATATATGTATATATATACATATATATACAACAAAGCATTCAAATACGGATTTGGAGGTCAATTACTATGGCAACGGTCGAAGCTTCTACGCATTCGGGTCAGCACTATATAAGACCCAAAATAAAGAGAAGATTCTCTCCATCGGTCGATCCATACCTTCTTCCTCTCCATGCGTTCTTGCTGGTTCTGCTGCATGATGCGGTCTCTCTCCTGCCGGACTCTCTCTGCCTCCTCCAGGGCCTTGGCCTCAGCCTCCTCCCGCTCTTTCTGGAGCTCGGCCTGTTTCACTACCTCCTCTTCTGCCATTCTCACCCGCTCCTCCTCTGCTAGGAGAGCATCTTCCTCGTCTTTTATTTTCTTCTCCTCTGCAAGCTTCTCCTCCTCCTCCAGGCGCTTAAGTCGAGCCACCTCAGCTAAACGCATCTCTTCTTCCTGTCTCAGCCTGGGATAGTAAAGAAACAACAGCAAATGCCTTGAAAGCATACTCACAAATACAGGTAATTTCTAAAAGAGTGGGTATGCTGCATTCGCACCAAACGCTAAGCGAACTTTTCGCACAGCGCCATCACTTACAACGTCAATGCAAAGAGGCGCCGGATGATGCAAATACACATCATTCGCGTATTGTATAAGTAGCCATCTGCGGGCACCCAGAGCGATAGTACTTCATATTTGTACATAGACTGGACAAAACTATGTGTGAAAATGTGAGTATAAACAAACTGTCTATGGTATAAATAATAACATCGCTGCCGTATTTATACCTGGATGATGTTATGTTGAGTGTTGATGGAGCAGCTACAATGTTAGCATAGCCTGGCACTGAGCGATCAGAACTCCATTCACAAAACAAGCATTTTAAAAGTTGTTTGCTTGTCGTCTTGCAGACAGACCTGACAAATTATGAACTCAGACTTCTTACAAATCGGCATCATTATGTAGTTATTTCGGGATACTTTTGTGGTCCATTTATTGTAAATAAAATCACAGCAAGATCTGATTATTTTGGGTTCATACCGCTGTAGCAAACCAGATTAATTCTGCCGACATGTGGCTTGCTAGATACAGTAAATACAGCTTGGTTAAATTCACAGAGCGCCTCCAGATGATGTTATGAACCCAGACACGACGGCGTTTAGTTTTCCGATTTTTTCTGGGATTTCCACAACATGTGCAGAGCAGCAATAGTGGTTATTTCGACCATGGTTGATGATACATTGTTGGTATCTACATGGAAGTAAGCCCCTCGTCCTCTCTGCCGCGTCTAGCGTGATGTGAATGAACACGAATGTCCCGCGGTCAAACTCGCGTGAGTAACACAAGGCAAAAATTTGCTTTGCGTTTGGTGTGAACGCAACATTAGCATCGCCGTCTTATTAGCTATTAAAAAAAAAAAAATGCTTATCGGACTTTTAATACCCCTAAAATAAAACTAGTAGAGTTTTACTGCTTGAAACTAGTAATCTTTTTCATTTTTCTTGTGTATGTATAAACTGTATGCATATGTTTCAAACAATTTAGTTTCACACAATTTTACGGCAATTCCAGTGTTGTCAATGGTACTTATGCCGTCATACGCAAAATGATGACAAAATGGTAAAAGACAATTGTTTTTAGGAGATAGGAATAATAGATTAACTGAACAATTCCAACAATCTTACTTCTCCTCTTCCTCCCTCTGTATCCTGAGCAGCTCCTCTCTCTCTTTCTGCTCTCGCATCAGTCTGCGGTTCTCCGCCAGGATCTTGGATGCCTCCGCGGCCGAGTTGGCTTTAGAGTCTGACAGGTGGAAAGACAAATATAGAAAATACGTTTAGCACTTTATGTCACCCTGTCACCCATTTCTCACCCGAGGGCGCAGCGTCTGGCCGTCCGGAGAATGACTGATGACTGAGAGAGGAGAGGAAGCCAGACTGGTGGAGGAGGTCGGCCGTGACAGAGAAAGATGAGAGCAGAATAGAGAAGCAAGCCGCCTGATGCGGAGCTGTGTGGCTTTCACATGATCATCTCTGTGCTCTTTGAAAGAACTACGTGGGAATACAGTCACATACAGAACACAGGGTTGAGCAATATGATATTACATACCATGAGATGAAATCAACTTAACTATCATCAGAGATTTTGTCATTCCATTTATATCATTAGCATAATAGAATTATAAAAGCATTTATCCCTCTAATATCTATGAGTGTATTAGTCTACAAATTTCATTTTATTTTTGTCCGTATCCATGACTTGTTCTTATTTTGTTAGTACCCATTGATTTCTGGGATTCACCATTGTTTTCTTATTTTTGCTCTTCTCTTAGGTAAGAGAACATTTTACAAGTGGTCGAGAGCACTCTTACCAAGAAAATGGTACACAAATTGTTTGTCCAACACAAGGAAACATAAGTTTTAAATTTGAGGAACATACGAAACGCATGAATGTCGTAAAATCAAATTTAGATTATTGTATGTGTTAGAGTAATTATAATGATTGGATTATTTAATTGGTTTGCTAAAGAAATACAATAAAATAATTAAGACTATAAAAACCCTTGAATGACACTGTGTTCAGCTTCTGAATGGCGTACATATTGCTCTTAGATGCTTTTTGATTTTCCTGTAACACCGCCTGACGCTCTGGAAAATCACATGATGTTTACTTTGCATCTTTCTCTTATTCTTGGGCATGTGTCACATTATTTGCACACGGCAAAACACATTCCATTATATAGTGTTTAGGGGACGTTACGCTAATAGAATGTTTAGAATGTTTGGTGCATCTGGAGTTGACTTCTCTTATTTTTTCTCTTAACACAAAATCTATAAATATAAGAGAAATTTAAGAGAATGTTGCTACATGAGGCCCAATGTTGCAAATCAATAAGCAGGACTGCTACTTGGGAATATTCTATTCTATCTGATTTTGTGTCTTTAATTTGGCTAACGAATCAAAAACAGATATTCTCCTCTCATACATTTTATGCATTTACCTTTTCATACACTCTTAAACATAAATATGCATACCTAAACTGTGTCACCTACATCTATTTTGTTTTTACATCGTTCTAATGCACAGTGGACAATAGTCTTTGCCTGGTTGCATGTAGTATTAGATCATTACTAATCTATTTTTTATCTTGCAGAGCATGTTTCTCTCCAGGAGGAGGCAGCAGCAACAACTCCAGATCTGTAACAGGATGTGACCCAGCTGGAACTTAATAGGTCTGCTCCTCTGAGATTTATTGCAAACTGAGCTGCTGCCACGTCAGTTTGCTGCACACAAACAAATGCACACAGTTTTGTATATGGTCTGTCTATTAAAACAGATGATGATATTATCTTCAACCCAAACTGACTGCTCCATGAAGCAGTATTAAACCATGATCACAGAGGACTAATATTTCTTCTGTGATCATCGCTGATAAGATAGAGTGGAAGTTCAAAAGGGAACAAGGAGTGATCGATTATTCTAGTTCTTATGCAAGTGGCTAAAATAGCTAACATTATGAAAAAAAAAGACGATAATGTTGAAAATTAGAGCAACAATCATGTCTTTTCTGCAGCTTTAACAGTTTGGTTTACCAAAGGAGCTTCTTTTTGTCTCCTCCTTTCATTCCCTTTTGCACTCCCTTAGTTCAGTATGAATAATGTAAAGTAGAGATGCAACAATTAACCGATTAGTTGTAAACTATTAAATTCATTGCCAACCATTTTGATAATCGATTATTCGGTTTGAGTAATTTTTAAAGAAAAAAATAAATCTGAATTCTCTGATTCCAGCTTCTTAAATGTGAATATTTTCTGGTTTCTTTAGTTCACTATGACAGTAAACTGAATATCTGAGTTGTGGACAAAATAAGACATTTGAGGACGACATCTTGGGCTTTGGAAAACACTGACAGACATTTTTCAACATTTTCTGACATTTTATAGACCAAATAACTAATCGATTAATCAAGAAAATAATCAACAGATTAATTAACAATGAAACTAACCGTTAGTTGCAGCCCTAATGTAAAGTGTAAACGGAACAGGTGTCTGGACAATTAATATGTGGAGGAGGACGAGCAGAACTTGCAACAGACTAAGGGACACCCAATTATTCATAGGCGATTATCTGGAACAAGATGCGCCTCAGTTAAATGTCAACAAAGAAATTACTTTGACCTTTTTTGGGAGTGTAAGTAGGTTTGGACCTGCATCGGTAATAAGAATACAGTTAAGATAAAAAAAAAAAGATGTCTCACTGGGACGCTTCCCTCCCTGAAATTGAAAGCATGTCTCGGTGCACCAGTGCAAATATCCTGGTTGCCAGCAGAACGATCAGCCTTGGTAAATATTGATACAGACTAATTAAAAAGCTGACCATGGTTGTTAAGCCTGCCTTTATATGGACCTGTTTTACATGTTTTGTACTCATATGAAAGACCTTCTATAGTGTTAGATATATTTTTATGAAGTACAATAAAACATTTAAATTGTGGACTGTATTCTTGTCACGGAGAATTGCTCACCATCTTTGTCTTTGGTCTTGCTGGAATCAGAGGACTGTGGAGATGTAGCCTGGACAGGACACAGATCCTTGGACTTGGAGTCCCTCTTTCGCAAAGTGGGAGGCCCTGTTGGAGTGAGAGCTGGTTTCTGGATAGGTGGAGGTTTTGCCGACGGAGGCTGGGGGGATGGGGGGCGTTGTTTCATTGCACCCGGTGAGGGTGGGCGTGTCCTGGGACTTTGCCTGTAAGAACAAAGTGAGAATTGTGTCCGTTTGCATTTTATAATGAAATCAAAAGGCTGCATTCAAACTCTCACAAAGATTAAAGGGACTTTATGCAAACTTTTACACCGTTTTTTAGCCTAACCTAAAAACTTAGACCTTTGGCGACTTTCTGGGTTCCTCTATTAGCCTGTGGACTGCTTTTAATGTGAGGAATGCAGGACGTTTTTTCCGGGGAAATCCAACGGATGTGACGTCATGCAAGGCTCGCAAATGCCTTTAATTTTGCTTACAGGGCTAACAGTGTGTAACCAGAGCTAACGTTCGAATAAAAATGGAGTCCGCTAAGGGCAACTCCAACACAAACTCCACGGAAGCACAGAAAAAAACAAAGTTATATCTAGTGAAGCCCGTCTTGCGTAACAGGAATGTGACGACGTCGGGGGGAAATCTACTACTACTACGTTTGTTCGCAGTTGACCAAGTGCTGAACATGTACGTAATAAAAATGAATACAAAGCAAACAACAATAAGAACAGAGTAAAAACAATAAACAATGTGCACATAACAGCAGTGAAAGAGAAGCAGCACAACAGAAAATAAACTTAATAAAAAGCCAGCGAGAAGAGGTGAGTCTTCAGCAGCGACTTAAACGATTCTGTGGTCTGAGCAGTAAAATATCCCTAAAGCTGTATTGGAGAAGCCTTGAAGTCTTACTTGGGTGCTGATGGGGAGGGGGTCCTCTTTGGGGCTGGGTTGGGGGCTGGGGAAGGTGAACGGTTGCGTCCCAGGGTAGTAGATGGGGAGGCGGGACGTTGCCCTCCAGGCGATGTTAACTGCTTGTCCTTCTGTAATCCCACAGAGATGGGACAGAAGTGAGGAAGTCATTCATGACAATCACCGCACAAGGATCATGCTAAGAACTCACAAGTTATCCCTACAAAAACACATTTGCACATTGACATTGTTAATTTAAATATCACTGCGTCATTAACAAAACAGTTGTAAATCATGTAACTAGGTTGTATTGACATCAAAAAAGGATCAGTCCACAAAACCTAATAATTACTCACTACAACCTGTTGGGTCTATGCCAATGTTTCCCAACGTTTTGGCTTGTGACTCCTTAAAATTAAGCAGGATTGACTTGTAACACTCATCACAGATCACAACCTTAATTTGCACATAAATTGTAAGTACTTAAACCAAACAGTGATTTTTTGTTCACAGATTGTATCATTTAAAGTATTTTAGAGGCCCCCTAGAAGTGAAAGTATTCAGTATTAGGGAAGAAAAAAAAAAAGAAAAAAAAAGTAGGGAAAGTCAGAAAAGGTTAACATCATTTTGTGCAGCAGAAATACATTTTTTTTTTTCTAATTTATCCCATTAATCATCTTGTGATCCCTAATGTTAATCTTGGGACCCCAAAAAGGGGTCTGCCCCCCTAGGTTGGCAACCACTGGTCTATGAAATTGAATTATCTTTACATTTGGACAGTCAGGAGTTTGTATAAAAAAAGAAAAAAGATCAAATACCTGAAGGTAAACTGGTTCGTTCTATGCTAGAGTAAGGAATAGCCCCAGTACATGCGAGTTCTAACTTAACATTACAATAAGGCATATTAGCTGAACAAGTAAAGTATGTTACTGTTAAAAGATGCAGATATTAAAAACACAAGAGGCACTGAGCTGTCTTTCCCTGCAAGAGAACATCTTTGTTTTAAAGTGAGGGAATCAGTAGTGTGGCATGCCGTATGTATTTTTGTTATGATCTCTTCCTCACACAGAAAAAGGGTGCCTTTGCTAAATGGAGTAACTGTAACTAAAATGAAAATTGATAATTGAACTCCTTTTTAAGTCTTCCTCTTTAAGTTTCACTGGCATTTCAAAGAGTGACATAATGCTGGTGTGAAGGAGCCACGGATCAGGTTTTAATTCATCTATTTTTAATGCTCATCATGTGCTATGTTTGGCACAGTAAACACGATGACGGAGGGCACAGCAAGGTCAACCATGTGACAGACAGACACAAATATACAGTACTGTCCCACCCTACGGCTTTAGTGCTGAATGTGAAGTAAACAAAAGTGAGATACAATGCATTTTATGCATCTACGTAAGACACTGCTCTTATAATAAACTGCATTAGCTTTGGTAACACAGCTTGACAGTCACTCTGTTGGGAGGATTGGGAGGAAAGGCAGGACAGTAAACCGGCGATTGGTGTACAGTTTCATAACAGGGACAAGACATCCATTTCCTATTTATGTCAATATAGCAATGGAGCAAGAGGAGTATATAGACACAGTGTCTTTGTACGAAGGAGAGGTCCAGAAATCAGCTCAGACACACACAGCAGTAACTTTACCGTAAAGATCCAAAAGCCCTAATAATATCCTTTCATAATCAAAGGATGGAAGCTTGCAGAAAACCTACATAGTGTATTCTTGCATCATTAAAGTTGTTTTCTTATAAAACTTTGATCATTTGTTAAAATAAATACCCCCACTGTAGGCAGAGAGGCCTAACTCAGCTGACTAGAAAGACACAATTTAACCTCTTCCACTACTTGAGGGCGCCGGCGCCCGCGGCCGACTTTACTTTTTTCAGAGGCTGTAGCGGGCTCAATTTTAGAACTAGATGAAACTAGAAAACCTAGCTAACCTGCAAGCATGTTGGGAAGAACGCTAAATAACGCTCTGAAGTTACGCTAAATTTTGGCGAGAGAAAACTGGTATAGCGATTTTCAAAGGGGTCCCTTGACCTCTGACCTCCAGATATGTGAATGAAAATGGGTTCTATGGGTACCCACAAGTCTCTCCTTTACAGATATGCCCACTTTATGATAATCACATGCAGTTTGGGGGGGAAAAAACGTGCAGTTTTTGCATATGTTATTTTCACCTAGTCTAAAATTATGTGTTTGAATATTTCTGCATACTGGGGTCCCTAAACAGTCTTAGAATAACATGGGTTTGTGGATCCAATGAGCCCAACTGTATTCATGTGTGATGATATTAGTCCCCAGAGTAGCCATTTCAGTGTAGTGAGACCTTTTTTTTTAAACTTGACCTCACTATATAAAATGACCTGTGGTGACCTCTAGGATAATCACAGCCTCATGAAACTTTACAACCACAAACTAGAGACCTAGAGCATTCAGAGGATGGATGGCTTTCCTAGGTAGATTGACAAAAATTGGGTTTCTGAGCAGTTTCCAGAAAAGAAGTGCTCGCCATCCAATTGCTGAAAAATTCAATTCTTGCAGAAATCTCCAAATGTCTCCAAGTTTTTGATACCAAATCACAGCATGGCTTTTTCTATGGTGTTCCTCAAGGTCTTGGTGTCTTATTGTGGTATTTTGGAGGGATTATTGATAATTTTGTATCAATTATCGAGTGGTAAAAAAATTGTTAAATTTAGCACCAAATGGTATCAACCGAAAAATTGCTTCATCAACTTATGAGACATAAGTGAGCATGGGGATGGCCATCATATACTTCTATCATAATGTTCTAAGCCCTTATACACTTTCAAAATGTAATTTAATTAATGAATTAATAAAAAAATAATTAAAACTTGACACACAGTGCTGAGCTTTGAGTATCTGAAATTAATCTTGAGGTTCCCAGCTTTCAGATGATGTACACCACTTCTGTGTGACATATACTCCTGACCTGCTATCTCCCCCTAAAGACCCCCTGTACCCCCCAAAAAAAAGTGGAGTGGAAAAGGTTAACTCAAGTCTTGCAACACCTGAGTGATAGGCTGTGAATTTCAATTATCTCCACAACAATCTGTGCATTGTGTGGTAGAGAGAAGACAATGAAATGGTGAGGAAAGTCAAAGGCTTTTGACATTAGGCCCTAGGGTCAGGGTTGGGTCTGCTTTGCATGGTCTGATCTGTCCATAATTAGGCCACTGTGGATCCCTTTGTCTCATGCTACGACAATGAGTGCCTTCACAGCCACAGACGAGGAGGACAGGCAGGTTACAATAAAGACAGAGCCAGGCACTACGGGCCACCAAGTGAGAACATCTGACACATCACTTATGAGTAGCAGTCAGAAGGATAACATGTTGACACTGTATCAACAAGTTCATATTATGAGCGACCAGCAAAGAACAGCTGGAGGAACAACATTTCCCTACGGTTAGCATCCTGCAGAAGTACTTTGACAGGCAAATGTAGCCGGATATTTGCATATAAATCAGAGTCTTTGGTGCCATCTGCTTATTTCTCTGAGCAATGTCATTTCAATTTAGGAAATAATGCATTTGTTGTCACTACATAAGACATCTGTGTGCTGTCAAAAGGTGTCCCTCTCTTCCAGTGTTACCAACAATTAAATCACGTGTCCACTGCTAAAATGTTTTTATAGTCTATCCATGTTTTCCAGGTCAAATTCAATGTCTTTCCCATGGAAATAAAACCGATACTACTGCTGGTAATGTTATGTTATGTTATGTTATGTTATGTTATGTTATGTTATGTTATACTGCAGCAATTACCTTGTACTGTATAATATAGTATTCTCTAAGTTATTTTGCTGTTAACAATGAAATGATAATTAATAATGTTTACTAATTATTAGTTATGCTATAATTCATGTTATTTTATCTTTAGTTTTTGTAATGTGAAATTAATTTATAAATTATATATTGTATCGTAGCTGATAAGAGACGATAACAATTACATTCTGATTACCTTAGTAAACTATTTATTAACAGTTTATTGCGCAAATTATAACTTTATATACGATATTAAGTATTTGTTAATGATTACCAAATGATTTGTAAACCTTTAAGAAATCGTTTGTAAAACATCTAGAAACATTACATAGACAGATTAACCGTATTAACTATCTAAATAATGTTTATAGATGCTTTACAAAGTATTTATTAACCACAAGGTATTATAATCATCAGTTGCAACGTTATAATTGCCGTCCAAATAATGTTTATATACGGTTTACAAACCAATTATTAACCATTAAAGTGTTGCAACCTTTAAGAAATTGTTTTACAAACAATTTCTTAAAGGTTTACAAATCATTTCATACTCATTAACAAATAATATATTATATAAAATGTTATAATGTGTGCAAAAAAAAAGTTAAAATAACATGAATTATAGCATTACTAATTAAGTAAACAGTATTAATCATCATTTCATTTTTTGATAATAGTAAAATAACTAACTTAAGTTTAATTAACTATCATTTTACAATTTATTAATGATGATGTATACTAATAGTATCTAATTTCTTTCTACATACTGCCTGTAGTTTGAAAATGGTTTGAAAAGCCAGGTTACTCCATCAATAAATGCAAACTGACTGACTGACTGACTGGGCTGTAAAATAATTCAACATAATCCTTCTGACCACATAGTTGTATCGTAAATTAATTCATAAAATTGAAATATCATTGTTGACAGTTAAAATCGAACAAAAAGATGTCAAGTTACAATAGGTTTTTCCATACTGGACTCTCACTAAATGAAACATTATCAAATCGTTTCCCTTCCAATACGGTACAAACAAACGGACCTCCTCTGGGAAACAATACCAGTCTGTCAGCTACCTCATGCATTTCCGTTTTAGGTATCTATACTCACATAGCCATATTATACTCATTCAATGAGGATACAAAAACCCAGCTTAAGGAGAGGGGCACAGGGAGGGCAATCAGGGAATCAGTGAAAACTTTCACTTCAGATCATTAACAGCATTATACGTGTCTATTTGTAAATGTCTGATTGGGGCCAGTGGTGTTAGTAACATAAACGTCAAGAGGAGCTCTCACCAGTGAAGGGTCGAGGGCTCCGTCGGCCGACACGGAGGTGGTCATGCCGCTCTTCTGTCGGTCAATGCTGCGGCTGCGCACGGGTCCCCGTGGTGGGTGGAGGGGACTGGCGGAGGCTGAGCGAGGACACAGGTGACACTCTGGTAAAGGACACAGTCATCGCAGGGCCAGAAGGAGCACAACCAATGGGAGGCGTGATAAGCGGCCGAGTTGGGCAGCAAAGCAGCAAAGAGCGAAAGGAAAGAAGAAGAATGAAGAGAGTGGAGGGAAAGAGAGAGGGAAAGAGGGAGAGGAAGAGAGAGGACGGGAGGGCAGATGATGGTTGAAATGCAGGAGAGTGGTTTTGTAAGGGCGACAAGAGCACAAAAAAGCGATTTGTTAGATGTAGCACTGTAGGGAGGCAACAGCTTGATTTCTGAAGCTGTGACTGGGCTGGAGATTACAGAAGACATGACGAGCAGAGAGCAACAATCTCCCAAAAACCCCAGACACGCCACAGGTTCCAAATTCTTTGGACACAACATGAACACACCTGAACACCAAGCAGCACAGCACACACTACACAAAACCTACCACCAGCACAGTACAACAAACACTGACACTGCAAAACACATATCACACAGATTTATTAGTACACTAAACGCACAACTTATGTTGATAGTGTTGTTTGTTGTGTTCAGTTACGGTAACTAAAAGATGAGGGTAATTTGCAACCTTCCTGTCAACATAATGCAACTCTCCGGACTCCAGATCAGACATTGATTGCTGTGGTTGCAGTACAAAGCCGTCTCTGGCACAAGCATCGCCTTATAATCTCTAAAGAATTCAACACACGAACAAATCTTAATTGTATTGTAAACAGGAAAAACTGATCCAGTTAATGCCGAGCTGCTAGATAACTATTGCTGTCCTTACCACAGAGTTTAGCTGTTGCCTGTAGTTAGCAAGGAGAGTAAAGACTCCACTGGCTATGAGCTTGCTGTGTCAGATTGAGGGATTAGCCATTATAATCCTGAGACCTGGAGAACTCTCCCTGCCACAGCCTGGTCACAAATGGGTTTTGTAATTCATTCTGACTGCGCACTGAGCAGCTATGGGGACTAGGAAATTTACTCTGTCATGAGCTACTGCTGCTGCTGCTGCTAATGCAGATGTGTCATGTTTCTACTGGGGCTATACTTAGCAGAAGATCTATAGCCGCTAATGGGTTTGTAATGGACGGTCAATAGACACCACAATCTAAAACCAACACGGGGAATATAGCTGCAGCTTTGGAGTGAGTCAGTGCTTTACAGTATGGTTCTTTCTATCTTGCTGAGTCTAGGACTATGTATATCCTCAAGTTCAACCGCTGCCAACTCTAGCTCACACCCATCACAGCATGACACAGAAACAGTTCACTAAAATGTAAAGCATGCAAGTCATCCGGTACGACGTAAAACCCCACCTAGATGACTTCAGAACATATTGTTCTGCTAAATGTCAGACCAAAATCTAGCGCCAGAATGGAGACTTCCTGATTAGTGTGACTTCAGGCCCCTATATTCTATAGAAATGGCAGTAATTACTATTTCAGCGACGTGTACTGGAGTCCCCGGCACTCTGGTCTCACTACCAGAACACATGCAACAGCGCAACAGTCTCATTCTGACGTAACAAGAACCAACAGGTAAGCAGCTTAGAGCAAATCTCCCAGCATGGACCCCGAGGCTCCTCGGATGCAGAGAAACGCTCCCAGCCAAGTCAGCCCTGCTCAGCTCAGCTCAGCACACAACAGCCAATTGTGTCAGATCTGAGAGTGCATGTGAGCTGGACCCGTGTGTGTGTGTGTGTGTGATTGTGTGTGTGTCAATATTTACTGAGTAACTCTGCTCTCTCACATGAGTGTACTTTGCTGCAAATAACTACTGTACATGCATAGCATAAACAGCTGATCGTTACAATAGCGGCTTTTAAACACAGCGACTTCTGTAATCCCACCACCACCATCACCACCAAGAAGCCACCATTCACTTTGAGAGGCTTGCTCCAAAAGCATGAGGGTCTGCAGCAGGGCACTGGGACATGAGCTTAGATCTAGTGATGTGATACTGGCAGCGACGGGGCTGACTTTCTACTGATACAATGAGGGTTAAGCAGGAAGGACCAGGGTCTGTGTCTCGCCATCCTTCCTCTCTTATCAGGGTCTCCTAGGTTACCTGGAGCATCTGTTCCTTCAGCTGACAGGACGGCGGCGCTCTTGCTCCTAGCTAGTGAGGCCTGGGTGGGGGTGAGCAGGCGACTAAGGACCCCTCCGTCCACAGTGCCGGCCAGTGGCCTGCGAGCTACACGGCCGAAAAATCACCCGAAAAAAAAGAGGAGAACAAAGAGGCCGAGAAGGAAAGAGTGGATGAGAATGGGGGATGAAGGCAAAACAAAGAAGGGGGTAGAGGGGGGGTCAATGAAGTTCAGAAAGGTCACCATGTGATTTAACCAACAGGAGAAAATCAACATAAACAACCAAAGGTTATGTCTCAGTAATCTTACATGGGCTCCTCCTTATCAACTGTCTTTATCCGGTTAAGTTTCAGTGATATTCAATAATATGAGGATAGTCAGTAAGAGACGGTGAGGAAGGGATGCCATGGACGACTGCTGAGACAGACCAAAGACTGATTGTCTGGTAACTGAAGATCAGTTAAAACAGTATAGTCAAAGGAGACAATTAGGTCAAATCAATGGTCCCTAGAGATAGAGGGAGGTGTGCTGATGGGAAAAAACAATCCATTAGTGAACTTCAAAGTCGGCAGAGGAATAATATTGGGGAGGAAGATGAGAAGTGAAACAAACCTAAAAGTGATAGGGTAAGTGACTGTGACCAGGCAAGAGTTCTTTAGCTTCTGCTGTGCAAACTTTTCCATGGTTAATACATAAAGAAGGTGCCAAATTTGATTAAAATAAAGAGGCTGACTACAATGGTCAGCATAAAGAGTGCTCCAGGGATGATGTATTTTTGTAGGCCAGCCAGGAAGTTAGCATCGCCCTGGTTCCCTCGACAAAAGCCAATGGGATTTTTCCATTGGCTTCTGGATTAATGCAGTAAATAAGCTCTGTGGCAAACACACATATGATACTTACACGTTTTGTTCAGCAAGATAATCTCCACAAACGAACACCACTTTTATGATTTTTGTAGTGTGAATGTATTCGCCAGAAGTAAAAAGCTAATGTCAGGCTATAAATGAACTACACCACCGTCGCATGAGCGCGAGTACACACAACGAGGCTGTAAAGGCGGACGAAACAACACGATGACGCTTAGTAGTCTCATTTAGCCACTTGTTAGCAACCGCCTTCTTTAAGACACATAAAGGATTCAAAATTCACATGTGGGATATTTACTGACGTATTTTTATATCGTTGAACAAAACATTAAAATCGCTTAAGCTTGTGTTAGACACAGACCTTATTTCAGGCATCTAACTAAAAACCCATTGACTTCCAGACGAGGGAACCGGAAGTGCTAAAATGCTGACTCATTCCTGTAGCACTCTATTATGAAAGCACTATGGTGGACACTGATTTCACAGCAGAAACAAAGAGCTCTTGCTTCCATGAAATGAAAGAATTAACAATTCCCCATTTAGGTCGTTCTTTCTAGCTAAGCAACAAAGTAGAAATCATACCAGAAGAAGAGGCAAAGTGTTGATGGGTTGATTTTGTCCCTAAATGCTAGCTCTTCAAAAAGGGGAGTCACACACTTCCCTTTGGAGCCCCTTACTGAGAAGACATCTGTTGCAGACAGACTTGTTTGTTAGCTGTTGAGTGTTAGCCGTTGGGAGCATGGCAGCATGGCTCGCTGCTCTGCACCCAGGTATTAAGAATCTGGGCTATTAGTCTGAGATAAGGTTATGAAAATGTGTTATGTGTGGGAGTTTTGGGGTTAAATACCTATAATAAAATGTTATTTTATGCCGATGGGAAGTATTGAGTCAGTATTAATGATGGTAGCTGTGTTGTGTTATTGTCTAGGATAACCACACAGAACAAACATGTAAACAGAACAGGAACATTTTTACAGCTGATCATCCGCACGACATGGCTATGGGACAAACAAAAGCATTGGTGGTTAATAGCAATACACAGATCGCAGTGAGTCGCTGTGGTCATTTCTGTGCTCTATGGCGGGATGGCACTGACAGACACCACGCTGAAGCACGAGCCCAGTGACTTAAATCCAGCTATGACGTCATCTTGGAGGGAGAGAAACAATTAACACTTTGTGACAACAAAACAATACACTGTGTTAGTGCAGACACGGCACACAACAAAACCATTCCTGGGTTGTCACTTGAAAAGAAAAAGAAAAAAAATGGTTAAAACAAGATAAGCCGTCGGTGAGAAACATGGCACAGCACAGGATCTGGTAGGTTAAGACAGCGGAAAGGTTAAGGCATACATGGAACGAGCACAGTGTTCCCAGTAAATCACAGACACACAGCAGTTTAGAGAGGCTTAGCAGCTGCCTCGGGCTAATTCAGCAGTCGGTGAGCGAGACTTTTAATTCGAAGAGAACATAGACAGGAGGAAGGAACACATAGAAAGAAGAGTTGGCCAGTTTATACACCCATGTAGGTGATGACACTGAAATTAGCCAAGTATTCCCCAAGACCTCTTAGTAGCCGACAGTGTTGATAAGGTTTTAAAAACCGAGCACATTCAGAATGAGCAAGCTGTTAACATCATAGCAACATGCTTGTTATTCAAAAAGGGAGGCCTCGAGTGATGCAGATAGGGGCATGAGAAAAATGATTGCTGATTGTTCATGCTAGCCACCTTGATCATCCGTTGTCCCCTTATCAGGCTTGGCAGGGGTCTGTGCTCTGCCCACACTTACTCGTGTGAGGGAGGAACTTCTCTTCTTGACTGAGCGGCCTACGGATATGAAAGTGGAGTTATAGCCAAGCGGGCAGTGGGAAGGATTCAACAAGGAATCCCCAAAGACAGTTTACAAGTCATGTGCACCTCATTTGGCCTTATGTGAGTCACCGGGCTAGGGCAAACAGCAGCTGATGTGAAGTATAATAGACAATGCCTTAATGCCTTACACCCGGGCCACACTGGATGCGTGAGCAGCGCACGTGCGTCGCGGAACCTCTTGCTTTTTATTTGGGTGAGAAGCGCAGCCCAGGCGTGGCTCGGTTGCGTGTCAGCTGCGTCTATAGAGATCGAGGTCTCGCCTATTGTTTCTCTGTGCCGCGCAACAACAGAGAGTGAAAATGTTCTTTCAACAGTATATTGACATCATACCAGCAGCATTATTACAGTTTCAATGTCTATATCCGTTGAAAAAAAGTAAATATGTATTTTAAACTCAACACTTCCTGTTTGTGTCAAAATAAAAGCCATCCACCTTTTTTTTTCTGTGGACAGAACTCTTTCATTTGTTAACACAAGGCTTTTATTCCGAAATATCTGCAAGACAGTGTTGGGGAAATTGCAGTAACTTGTACGGCTCCATAAATAAATAGAGTAGCGGCTTTTAATTGTGGATTATTATTATTTACAAACGAGCACACACTTCTTTACCTTTTTCGGTCAAAAATCATATATATAAATGACATTTATGAATGAAAGGAAATGGCCATTATGAAAGGCAAACTATGTATAAAGAAAGGGCTGGCAATAGCAGCGAAACACAGTTCAGCGAGGTAGCCGTCACATGCTGCTCATGCATCCAGTGTGTCCCGAGTGCAAGTACACAGAGGAGAGTTGTAACTGCCCAATCTGATAATAATTCAGGACATAACTTCGGTCCCCTGTTGTGGTATTAACAGCCATGAGTGTTTAAACCGTTAGAGAGCTTAACTTATTGAGTATATCCTCTATAACCTGTGGTGGTTAGCTAAATTGTGCACTGTACCCCATCTTTGTTATGAAAGCATGGTGTGGGATGGAGAGGGGATCTTTTGCACCTGTCTGTTCCACCTGAAGCTTTTTGCCGTCTTCCTTACTGGCCTGAGCAGCATTGTCATTGTTAGACAACCGGTTACAAGACGAACTCCTCTGCTTAAGACCTGAGAGACAACGACGAAACACCCAATGGTGAATTTACACAGTGCTCTCTTGTGAATGGTACAACGTCTCTCAGACTTTTGATTTAGAATATAGTCACAGGCCTGGGAAAGGAAAAGCATAAATATTAAACAAGTTGAGAGATACAGAGAAATCAGCAATATCAGAAAGAAGAAATGGCACTGGCAGCCCATAGAAGCTGTGGAGAAATATGAATTATTGTGATTATTGTGTTGATTATTCTTCTTATAAGAAATCAAATTTACTTCTTGTGAATCAAAATATTCTCAGGAATATTGTGACAGGCTTCTATACCACTATGAGTACACTTATTAACAAATCACCATTTGCTGCTTGGTGCTGCTCCCCTTCTGATTCAGAAAATTTGATTCAGTGCTTCATAGAGGTGCACAGTGCATGGATGCAGCAGAATTGGGAGGCCATGCTAATTAATTATTAGCTGGAACCAGAGCCAACACATTTTTTTTTACCAGTCTGTCAATGCTCCATTGAGTCTGTGTGTAAAACCCTGGATATAGAGAGCACAGGGGTAAGAGTTCACTCCAGGCTTAAGAGTTGGAAGAGAGCGTGTTCCAGATAATCTACAGTTAGTCACCTGGTAGATCTCGGTACATTAATCATCACAGAAATACATTGTCTGTTTGGAACATACTACGTTAGTTAAGACACAGCACAGGAATGCAAGACGGGTAGGAGGAAAGGAGGCAGGGAGGGAGGGGGACAAGGAGCAAATGAGGAAGGAGGGGGGGGGGGAGACATGAGACTTACGTTTGTCAGGAGATTTTATAAGGGTGGCGGAGGAGGAGGATAGGCGTTTGCTGATGCCAGCCTCGGACGGCTGTTTCAGGTTCATGGTGGATGTGGAGCGCTTGTCCACTAAGAGGGAGGAGGAGAGACAGACAAGGGAGGCGGGGTTTACACTGGAGGTTGGACTATGGAGGAGGGCATTTGGGTGCACACAAGGGAGTACAAGGTTCTGCAAGATCCTAATACCCCTAATATTCAAAGGATGATATGCTGCTTCATTAATATACCTAAAATAAAAATACATAAATACTACAAACAGTGAGATACTATCTCCATTAACCCATTGATCTAATGTGCTACTAATGCAGTGTACATTTAGTGACGCAAAACACATGATATACAGCATGAATTTGCTGGTAAATATCATGTTTAACATGAAAATGTACATTTTTAAACAAACCATTACAAAGTTGTTGTGGTTTCAGAGCCAGGCATGGCGGTT